>OY882859.1:95631283-96958783 GCA_963693515.1 Pipistrellus nathusii
TGTCCTTTCCGCAGAATTACTGATGTTTTATTGTAGTTTCTAACATTAGCCCTTCTTGTACAGGGAAAAACTTTGGGAACATGGACAAACAATTACCTAAACACTGTTATGACCCTGAAAAGCTGGAGAACATTGTCACTCAACTATGTTTTAAAGTTTAACACTACATTTCAGTGATGTGTAAGGCTTTCCATACTGCTTAATGTGTTTATTTCTCATTTTCAAGTGTATTCTTCCTTGTATTTCACACTTTTAACATTCTAGGCTCCTTTAAGTAAAGAACATAGGATTCCTACACTGTTTAATGAGCACTAAACTCAAATTAAGGAATTCCTGGATCTAAGACACCTTTTCTACATGAACAACTCAGTTGGAGAAGTGTTTTATACATGTTCTCTGAGAGTTCTCATCTATGTATTGTCCTTTCCACAGAATTACTGATGTTTTATTGTAGTTTCTAACATTAGCCCTTCTTGTCCATGTAAAAACATTGGGAACGTGGACAAACAACTACCTAAAAACTGTTATGAACCTGAAAAGCTGGAAAACATTGTCTCTCAACTCTGTGTTATAGTTTAACACTACATTTCAGTGAAGTGTAGGCTTTCCAAACTGCTTAATGTGTTTATTTCGCTATTTCAATGTATTCTGCCTTGTATTTCACACTTTTACCATTCTAGGCTCCTTTAAGCAAACAACAAGGATTCCTACACTGTTTAATGAGCACTAAACTCAAATTAAGGAATTCCTGGATCTAAGATAGCTTTTCTACACAAACAACTCAGTTGAAGAAGTGTTTTATGCATGTTCTATAAGAGTTCTCATCTATGTATTGTCCTTTCCCCAGAATTACTGATGTTTTATTGTATTTTCTAACATTAGGCCTTCTTGTACAGGTAAAAACATTGGGAACATGGACAAACAACTACCTAAACACTGTTATGACCCTGAAAAGCTGGAGAACATTGTCTCTCAACTATGTTTTAAAGTTTAACACTACATTTCAGTCATGTGTAAGGCTTTCCAAACTGCTTAATGTGTTTATTTCTCATTTTCAAGTGTATTCTTCCTTGTATTTCACACTTTTACCATTCTAGGCTTCTTTAAGTAAACAACATAGGATTCCTACACTGTTTAATGAGCACTAAACTCAAATTAAGGAATTCCTGGATCTAAGACACCTTTTCTACACGAACAACTCAGTTGGAGAAGTGTTTTATACATGTTCAATGAGAGTTCTCATCTATGTATTGTCCTTTTCCCGGTATTACTGATGTTTTCTTGTAGGTTCTAACATTAGGCTTCATGTCCAGGTAAAAAAATAGGGAACATGGATTAAGAACTACCTAAACACTGTTATGAACCTGAAAAGCTCGGGAACATATTCTCTCAACTGTGTTATCGAGTTTAATGATACATTTCAGTGAAGTGTAAGACTTTCCAAAGCTGCTTAATGTGTTTATTCCTCTATTTCCAGTGTATTCTGCCTTATATTTCACACATTTACCATTCTAGTTTCCTTTAAGTAAACAACATAGGATTCCTACACCGTTTAATGTGCTCTAAACTCGAATTAAGGAATTCCTGGATCTAAGATAGCTTTTCTACACAAACAACTCAGTTGAAGAAGTGTTTTATGCATGTTCTATAAGAGTTCTCATCTATGTATTGTCCTTTCCCCAGAATTACTGATGTTTTATTGTAGTTTCTAACATTAGGCCTTCTTGTACAGGTAAAAACATTGGGAACATGGACAAACAACTACCTAAACACTGTTATGACCCTGAAAAGCTGGAGAACATTGTCTCTCAACTATGTTTTAAAGTTTAACACCACATTTCAGTGATGTGTAAGGCTTTCCAAACAGCTTAATGTGTTTATTTCTCATTTTCAAGTGTATTCTGCATTGTATTTCACACTTTTACCATTCTAGGCTTCTTTAAGTAAACAACATAGGATTCCTACACTGTTTAATGAGCACTAAACTCAAATTAAGGAATTCCTGGATCTAAGACACCTTTTCTACACGAACAACTCAGTTGGAGAAGTGTTTTATACATGTTCTCTGAGAGTTCTCATCTATGTATTGTCCTTTTCCCAGAATTACTGATGTTTTCTTGTAGTTTCTAACATTAGGCTTCTTGTCCATGTAAAAACATTGGGAACGTGGACAAACAACTACCTAAAAATTGTTATGAACCTGAAAAGCTGGAAAATATTGTCTCTCAACTCTGTGATATAGTTTAACACTACATTTCAGTGAAGTGTACGCTTTACAAACTGCTTAATGTGTTTATTTCGCTATTTCAATGTATTCTGCCTTGTATTTCACACTTTTACCATTCTAGGCTCCTTTAAGTAAACAACATAGGATTCCTACACTGTTTAAATTGCTCTAAACTCGAATTAAGGAATTCCAGGATCTAAGATACCTTTTCTACACAAACAACTCAGTTGGAGAAGTGTATTATACATGTTCTATGAGAGTTCTCATCTATGTATTGTCCTTTCCCGAGAATTACTGATGTTTTATTGTAGTTTCTAACATTAGGCCTTCTTGTCCAGTTAAAAACATTGGTACGTATACAAACAACTACCTAAACACTGTTATGAACCTGAAAAGCTGGAGAATATTGTCTCACAACTCTGTGATATAGTTTAACACTACATTTCAGTGAAGTGTAGGCTTTCCAAACTGCTTAATGTGTTTATTTCGCTATTTCAATGTATTCTGCCTTGTATTTCACACTTTTACCATTCTAGGCTTCTTTAAGTAAACAACATAGGATTCCTACACTGTTTAAAGTGCTCCAAACTCAAATGAGGAATTCCTGGATCTAAGATACCTTTTCTACATGAACAACTCAGTTGGAGAAGTGTTTTATACATCTTCTATGAGAGTTCTCATCTATGTATTGTCCTTTTCCCGGAATTACTGATGTTTTCTTGTAGGTTCTAACATTAGGCTTCTTGTCCAGGTAAAAACATAGGGAACATGGATTAAGAACTACCTAAACACTGTTATGAACCTGAAAAGCTCGGGAACATTGTCTCTCAACTGTGTTATCGAGTTTAATGATACATTTCAGTGAAGTGTAAGGTTTTCTAAAGCTGATTAATGTGTTTATTTTGCTATTTCAAGTGTATTCTGCCTTGTATTTCACACATTTATCATTCTAGGCTCCTTTAAGTAAACAACATAAGATTCCTACACTGTTTAATGTGCACTAAACTCAAATTAAGGAATTCCTGGATCTAAGATACCTTTCCTACACGAACAACTCAGTTGGAGAAGTGTTTTATACATGTTCTATGTGAGTTCTCATCTATGTATTGTCCTTTTCCCGGAATTACTGATGTTTTCTTGTAGGTTCTAACATTAGGCTTCTTGTCCAGGTAAAAACATAGGGAACATGGATTAAGAACTACCTATACACTGTTATGAACCTGAAAAGCTCGGGAACATTGTCTCTCAACTGTGTTATCGAGTTTAATGATATATTTCAGTGAAGTGTAAGACTTTCCAAAGCTGCTTAATGTGTTTATTTCTCTATTTCCAGTGTATTCTGCCTTGTATTTCACACATTTACCATTCTAGGTTCCTTTAAGTAAACAACATAGGATTCCTACACTGTTTAATGTGCTCTAAACTCGAATTAAGTAATTCCTGCATCTAAGATACGTTTTCCAAACAAACAACTCAGTTGGAGAAGTGTTTTATGCATGTTCTATAAGAGTTCTCATCTATGTATTGTCCTTTCCCCAGAATTACTGATGTTTTATTGTAGTTTCTAACATTAGCCCTTCTTGTACAGGGAAAAGCTTTGGGAACATGGACAAACAATTACCTAAACACTGTTATGACCCTGAAAAGCTGGAGAACATTGTCACTCAACTATGTTTTAAAGTTTAACACTACATTTCAGTGATGTGTAAGGCTTTCCATACTGCTTAATGTGTTTATTTCTCATTTTCAAGTGTATTCTTCCTTGTATTTCACACTTTTAACATTCTAGGCTCCTTTAAGTAAAGAACATAGGATTCCTACACTGTTTAATGAGCACTAAACTCAAATTAAGGAATTCCTGGATCTAAGACACCTTTTCTACATGAACAACTCAGTTGGAGAAGTGTTTTATACATGTTCTCTGAGAGTTCTCATCTATGTATTGTCCTTTCCACAGAATTACTGATGTTTTATTGTAGTTTCTAACATTAGCCCTTCTTGTCCATGTAAAAACATTGGGAACGTGGACAAACAACTACCTAAAAACTGTTATGAACCTGAAAAGCTGGAAAACATTGTCTCTCAACTCTGTGTTATAGTTTAACACTACATTTCAGTGAAGTGTAGGCTTTCCAAACTGCTTAATGTGTTTATTTCGCTATTTCAATGTATTCTGCCTTGTATTTCACACTTTTACCATTCTAGGCTCCTTTAAGCAAACAACATAGGATTCCTACACTGTTTAATGAGCACTAAACTCAAATTAAGGAATTCCTGGATCTAAGATAGCTTTTCTACACAAACAACTCAGTTGAAGAAGTGTTTTATGCATGTTCTATAAGAGTTCTCATCTATGTATTGTCCTTTTCCCGGTATTACTGATGTTTTCTTGTAGGTTCTAACATTAGGCTTCATGTCCAGGTAAAAAAATAGGGAACATGGATTAAGAACTACCTAAACACTGTTATGAACCTGAAAAGCTCGGGAACATATTCTCTCAACTGTGTTATCGAGTTTAATGATACATTTCAGTGAAGTGTAAGACTTTCCAAAGCTGCTTAATGTGTTTATTCCTCTATTTCCAGTGTATTCTGCCTTATATTTCACACATTTACCATTCTAGTTTCCTTTAAGTAAACAACATAGGATTCCTACACTGTTTAATGTGCTCTAAACTCGAATTAAGGAATTCCTGGATCTAAGATAGCTTTTCTACACAAACAACTCAGTTGAAGAAGTGTTTTATGCATGTTCTATAAGAGTTCTCATCTATGTATTGTCCTTTCCCCAGAATTACTGATGTTTTATTGTAGTTTCTAACATTAGGCCTTCTTGTACAGGTAAAAACATTGGGAACATGGACAAACAACTACCTAAACACTGTTATGACCCTGAAAAGCTGGAGAACATTGTCTCTCAACTATGTTTTAAAGTTTAACACCACATTTCAGTGATGTGTAAGGCTTTCCAAACAGCTTAATGTGTTTATTTCTCATTTTCAAGTGTATTCTGCATTGTATTTCACACTTTTACCATTCTAGGCTTCTTTAAGTAAACAACATAGGATTCCTACACTGTTTAATGAGCACTAAACTCAAATTAAGGAATTCCTGGATCTAAGACACCTTTTCTACACGAACAACTCAGTTGGAGAAGTGTTTTATACATGTTCTCTGAGAGTTCTCATCTATGTATTGTCCTTTTCCCAGAATTACTGATGTTTTCTTGTAGTTTCTAACATTAGGCTTCTTGTCCATGTAAAAACATTGGGAACGTGGACAAACAACTACCTAAAAATTGTTATGAACCTGAAAAGCTGGAAAATATTGTCTCTCAACTCTGTGATATAGTTTAACACTACATTTCAGTGAAGTGTACGCTTTACAAACTGCTTAATGTGTTTATTTCGCTATTTCAATGTATTCTGCCTTGTATTTCACACTTTTACCATTCTAGGCTCCTTTAAGTAAACAACATAGGATTCCTACACTGTTTAAATTGCTCTAAACTCGAATTAAGGAATTCCAGGATCTAAGATACCTTTTCTACACAAACAACTCAGTTGGAGAAGTGTATTATACATGTTCTATGAGAGTTCTCATCTATGTATTGTCCTTTCCCGAGAATTACTGATGTTTTATTGTAGTTTCTAACATTAGGCCTTCTTGTCCAGTTAAAAACATTGGTACGTATACAAACAACTACCTAAACACTGTTATGAACCTGAAAAGCTGGAGAATATTGTCTCACAACTCTGTGATATAGTTTAACACTACATTTCAGTGAAGTGTAGGCTTTCCAAACTGCTTAATGTGTTTATTTCGCTATTTCAATGTATTCTGCCTTGTATTTCACACTTTTACCATTCTAGGCTTCTTTAAGTAAACAACATAGGATTCCTACACTGTTTAAAGTGCTCCAAACTCAAATGAGGAATTCCTGGATCTAAGATACCTTTTCTACATGAACAACTCAGTTGGAGAAGTGTTTTATACATCTTCTATGAGAGTTCTCATCTATGTATTGTCCTTTTCCCGGAATTACTGATGTTTTCTTGTAGGTTCTAACATTAGGCTTCTTGTCCAGGTAAAAACATAGGGAACATGGATTAAGAACTACCTAAACACTGTTATGAACCTGAAAAGCTCGGGAACATTGTCTCTCAACTGTGTTATCGAGTTTAATGATACATTTCAGTGAAGTGTAAGGTTTTCTAAAGCTGATTAATGTGTTTATTTTGCTATTTCAAGTGTATTCTGCCTTGTATTTCACACATTTATCATTCTAGGCTCCTTTAAGTAAACAACATAAGATTCCTACACTGTTTAATGTGCACTAAACTCAAATTAAGGAATTCCTGGATCTAAGATACCTTTCCTACACGAACAACTCAGTTGGAGAAGTGTTTTATACATGTTCTATGTGAGTTCTCATCTATGTATTGTCCTTTTCCCGGAATTACTGATGTTTTCTTGTAGGTTCTAACATTAGGCTTCTTGTCCAGGTAAAAACATAGGGAACATGGATTAAGAACTACCTATACACTGTTATGAACCTGAAAAGCTCGGGAACATTGTCTCTCAACTGTGTTATCGAGTTTAATGATATATTTCAGTGAAGTGTAAGACTTTCCAAAGCTGCTTAATGTGTTTATTTCTCTATTTCCAGTGTATTCTGCCTTGTATTTCACACATTTACCATTCTAGGTTCCTTTAAGTAAACAACATAGGATTCCTACACTGTTTAATGTGCTCTAAACTCGAATTAAGTAATTCCTGCATCTAAGATACGTTTTCCAAACAAACAACTCAGTTGGAGAAGTGTTTTATGCATGTTCTATAAGAGTTCTCATCTATGTATTGTCCTTTCCCCAGAATTACTGATGTTTTATTGTAGTTTCTAACATTAGCCCTTCTTGTACAGGGAAAAGCTTTGGGAACATGGACAAACAATTACCTAAACACTGTTATGACCCTGAAAAGCTGGAGAACATTGTCACTCAACTATGTTTTAAAGTTTAACACTACATTTCAGTGATGTGTAAGGCTTTCCATACTGCTTAAAGTGTTTATTTCTCATTTTCAAGTGTATTCTTCCTTGTATTTCACACTTTTAACATTCTAGGCTCCTTTAAGTAAAGAACATAGGATTCCTACACTGTTTAATGAGCACTAAACTCAAATTAAGGAATTCCTGGATCTAAGACACCTTTTCTACATGAACAACTCAGTTGGAGAAGTGTTTTATACATGTTCTCTGAGAGTTCTCATCTATGTATTGTCCTTTCCACAGAATTACTGATGTTTTATTGTAGTTTCTAACATTAGCCCTTCTTGTCCATGTAAAAACATTGGGAACGTGGACAAACAACTACCTAAAAACTGTTATGAACCTGAAAAGCTGGAAAACATTGTCTCTCAACTCTGTGTTATAGTTTAACACTACATTTCAGTGAAGTGTAGGCTTTCCAAACTGCTTAATGTGTTTATTTCGCTATTTCAATGTATTCTGCCTTGTATTTCACACTTTTACCATTCTAGGCTCCTTTAAGCAAACAACATAGGATTCCTACACTGTTTAATGAGCACTAAACTCAAATTAAGGAATTCCTGGATCTAAGATAGCTTTTCTACACAAACAACTCAGTTGAAGAAGTGTTTTATGCATGTTCTATAAGAGTTCTCATCTATGTATTGTCCTTTCCCCAGAATTACTGATGTTTTATTGTATTTTCTAACATTAGGCCTTCTTGTACAGGTAAAAACATTGGGAACATGGACAAACAACTACCTAAACACTGTTATGACCCTGAAAAGCTGGAGAACATTGTCTCTCAACTATGTTTTAAAGTTTAACACTACATTTCAGTCATCTGTAAGGCTTTCCAAACTGCTTAATGTGTTTATTTCTCATTTTCAAGTGTATTCTTCCTTGTATTTCACACTTTTACCATTCTAGGCTTCTTTACGTAAACAACATAGGATTCCTACACTGTTTAATGAGCACTAAACTCAAATTAAGGAATTCCTGGATCTAAGACACCTTTTCTACACGAACAACTCAGTTGGAGAAGTGTTTTATACATGTTCAATGAGAGTTCTCATCTATGTATTGTCCTTTTCCCGGTATTACTGATGTTTTCTTGTAGGTTCTAACATTAGGCTTCATGTCCAGGTAAAAAAATAGGGAACATGGATTAAGAACTACCTAAACACTGTTATGAACCTGAAAAGCTCGGGAACATATTCTCTCAACTGTGTTATCGAGTTTAATGATACATTTCAGTGAAGTGTAAGACTTTCCAAAGCTGCTTAATGTGTTTATTCCTCTATTTCCAGTGTATTCTGCCTTATATTTCACACATTTACCATTCTAGTTTCCTTTAAGTAAACAACATAGGATTCCTACACTGTTTAATGTGCTCTAAACTCGAATTAAGGAATTCCTGGATCTAAGATAGCTTTTCTACACAAACAACTCAGTTGAAGAAGTGTTTTATGCATGTTCTATAAGAGTTCTCATCTATGTATTGTCCTTTCCCCAGAATTACTGATGTTTTATTGTAGTTTCTAACATTAGGCCTTCTTGTACAGGTAAAAACATTGGGAACATGGACAAACAACTACCTAAACACTGTTATGACCCTGAAAAGCTGGAGAACATTGTCTCTCAACTATGTTTTAAAGTTTAACTCCACATTTCAGTGATGTGTAAGGCTTTCCAAACAGCTTAATGTGTTTATTTCTCATTTTCAAGTGTATTCTGCATTGTATTTCACACTTTTACCATTCTAGGCTTCTTTAAGTAAACAACATAGGATTCCTACACTGTTTAATGAGCACTAAACTCAAATTAAGGAATTCCTGGATCTAAGACACCTTTTCTACACGAACAACTCAGTTGGAGAAGTGTTTTATACATGTTCTATGAGAGTTCTCATCTATGTATTGTCCTTTTCCCAGAATTACTGATGTTTTCTTGTAGTTTCTAACATTAGGCTTCTTGTCCATGTAAAAACATTGGGAACGTGGACAAACAACTACCTAAAAATTGTTATGAACCTGAAAAGCTGGAAAATATTGTCTCTCAACTCTGTGATATAGTTTAACACTACATTTCAGTGAAGTGTAGGCTTTACAAACTGCTTAATGTGTTTATTTCGCTATTTCAATGTATTCTGCCTTGTATTTCACACTTTTACCATTCTAGGCTCCTTTAAGTAAACAACATAGGATTCCTACACTGTTTAAATTGCTCTAAACTCGAATTAAGGAATTCCTGGATCTAAGATACCTTTTCTACACAAACAACTCAGTTGGAGAAGTGTATTATACATGTTCTATGAGAGTTCTCATCTATGTATTGTCCTTTCCCGAGAATTACTGATGTTTTATTGTAGTTTCTAACATTAGGCCTTCTTGTCCAGTTAAAAACATTGGTACGTATACAAACAACTACCTAAACACTGTTATGAACCTGAAAAGCTGGAGAATATTGTCTCTCAACTCTGTGATATAGTTTAACACTACATTTCAGTGAAGTGTAGGCTTTCCAAACTGCTTAATGTGTTTATTTCGCTATTTCAATGTATTCTGCCTTGTATTTCACACTTTTACCATTCTAGGCTTCTTTAAGTAAACAACATAGGATTCCTACACTGTTTAAAGTGCTCCAAACTCAAATGAGGAATTCCTGGATCTAAGATACCTTTTCTACATGAACAACTCAGTTGGAGAAGTGTTTTATACATCTTCTATGAGAGTTCTCATCTATGTATTGTCCTTTTCCCGGAATTACTGATGTTTTCTTGTAGGTTCTAAAATTAGGCTTCTTGTCCAGGTAAAAACATAGGGAACATGGATTAAGAACTACCTAAACACTGTTATGAACCTGAAAAGCTCGGGAACATTGTCTCTCAACTGTGTTATCGAGTTTAATGATACATTTCAGTGAAGTGTAAGACTTTCCAAAGCTGCTTAATGTGTTTATTTCTCTATTTCCAGTGTATTCTGCCTTGTATTTCACACATTTACCATTCTAGGTTCCTTTAAGTAAACAACATAGGATTCCTACACTGTTTAATGTGCTCTAAACTCGAATTAAGTAATTCCTGGATCTAAGATACGTTTTCCAAACAAACAACTCAGTTGGAGAAGTGTTTTATGCATGTTCTATAAGAGTTCTCATCTATGTATTGTCCTTTCCCTAGAATTACTGATGTTTTATTGTAGTTTCTAACATTAGCCCTTCTTGTACAGGGAAAAACTTTGGGAACATGGACAAACAATTACCTAAACACTGTTATGACCCTGAAAAGCTGGAGAACATTGTCACTCAACTATGTTTTAAAGTTTAACCCTACATTTCAGTGATGTGTAAGGCTTTCCATACTGCTTAATGTGTTTATTTCTCATTTTCAAGTGTATTCTTCCTTGTATTTCACACTTTTACCATTCTAGGCTCCTTTAAGTAAAGAACATAGGATTCCTACACTGTTTAATGAGCACTAAACTCAAATTAAGGAATTCCTGGATCTAAGACACCTTTTCTACATGAACAACTCAGTTGGAGAAGTGTTTTATACATGTTCTCTGAGAGTTCTCATCTATGTATTGTCCTTTCCACAGAATTACTGATGTTTTATTGTAGTTTCTAACATTAGCCCTTCTTGTCCATGTAAAAACATTGGGAACGTGGACAAACAACTCCCTAAAAACTGTTATGAACCTGAAAAGCTGGAAAACATTGTCTCTCAACTCTGTGATACAGTTTAACACTACATTTCAGTGAAGTGTAGGATTTCCAAATTGCTTAATGTGTTTATTTCGCTATTTCAATGTATTCTGCCTTGTATTTCACACTTTTACCATTCTAGGCTCCTTTAAGTAAACAACATAGGATTCCTACACTGTTTAATGAGCACTAAATTCAAATTAAGGAATTCCTGGATCTAAGATAGCTTTTCTACACAAACAACTCAGTTGAAGAAGTGTTTTATGCATGTTCTATAAGAGTTCTCATCTATGTATTGTCCTTTCCCCAGAATTACTGATGTTTTTATTGTATTTTCTAACATTAGGCCTTCTTGTACAGGTAAAAACATTGGGAACATGGACAAACAACTACCTAAACACTGTTATGACCCTGAAAACCTGGAGAACATTGTCTCTCAACTATGTTTTAAAGTTTAACACTACATTTCAGTCATCTGTAAGGCTTTCCAAACTGCTTAATGCGTTTATTTCTCATTTTCAAGTGTATTCTGCCTTGTATTTCACACTTTTACCATTCTAGGCTTCTTTAAGTAAACAACATAGGATTCCTACACTGTTTAATGAGCACTAAACTCAAATTAAGGAATTCCTGGATCTAAGACACCTTTTCTACACGAACAACTCAGTTGCAGAAGTGTTTTATACATGTTCAATGAGAGTTCTCATCTATGTATTGTCCTTTTCCCGGTATTACTGATGTTTTCTTGTAGGTTCTAACATTAGGCTTCATGTCCAGGTAAAAAAATAGGGAACATGGATTAAGAACTACCTAAACACTGTTATGAACCTCAAAAGCTCGGGAACATTTTCTCTCAACTGTGTTATCGAGTTTAATGATACATTTCAGTGAAGTGTAAGACTTTCCAAAGCTGCTTAATGTGTTTATTCCTCTATTTCCAGTGTATTCTGCCTTATATTTCACACATTTACCATTCTAGGTTCCTTTAAGTAAACAACATAGGATTCCTACACTGTTTAATGTGCTCTAAACTCGAATTAAGGAATTCCTGGATCTAAGATAGCTTTTCTACACAAACAACTCATTTGAAGAAGTGTTTTATGCATGTTCTAAAAGAGTTCTCATCTATGTATTGTCCTTTCCCCAGAATTACTGATGTTTTATTGTAGTTTCTAACATTAGGCCTTCTTGTACAGGTAAAAACATTGGGAACATGGACAAACAACTACCTAAACACTGTTATGACCCTGAAAAGCTGGAGAACATTGTCACTCAACTATGTTTTAAAGTTTAACAATACATTTCAGTGATGTGTAAGGCTTTCCATACTGCTTAATGTTTTTATTTCTCATTTTCAAGTGTATTCTTCCTTGTATTTCACACTTTTACCATTCTAGGCTCCTTTAAGTAAAGAACATAGGATTCCTACACTGTTTAATGAGCACTAAACTCAAATTAAGGAATTCCTGGATCTAAGACACCTTTTCTACATGAACAACTCAGTTGGAGAAGTGTTTTATACATGTTCTATGAGAGTTCTCATCTATGTATTGTCCTTTCCACAGAATTACTGATGTTTTATTGTAGTTTCTAACATTAGCCCTTCTTGTCCATGTAAAAACATTGGGAACGTGGACAAACAACTACCTAAAAACTGTTATGAACCTGAAAAGCTGGAAAACATTGTCTCTCAACTCTGTGATATAGTTTAACACTACATTTCAGTGAAGTGTAGGCTTTCCAAACTGCTTAATGTGTTTATTTCGCTATTTCAATGTATTCTGCCTTGTATTTCACACTTTTACCATTCTAGGCTCCTTTAAGCAAACAACATAGGATTCCTACACTGTTTAATGAGCACTAAACTCAAATTAAGGAATTCCTGGATCTAAGATAGCTTTTCTACACAAACAACTCAGTTGAAGAAGTGTTTTATGCATGTTCTATAAGAGTTCTCATCTATGTATTGTCCTTTCCCCAGAATTACTGATGTTTTATTGTATTTTCTAACATTAGGCCTTCTTGTACAGGTAAAAACATTGGGAACATGGACAAACAACTACCTAAACACTGTTATGACCCTGAAAAGCTGGAGAACATTGTCTCTCAACTATGTTTTAAAGTTTAACACTACATTTCAGTCATGTGTAAGGCTTTCCAAACTGCTTAATGTGTTTATTTCTCATTTTCAAGTGTATTCTGCCTTGTATTTCACACTTTTACCATTCTAGGCTTCTTTAAGTAAACAACATAGGATTCCTACACTGTTTAATGAGCACTAAACTCAAATTAAGGAATTCCTGGATCTAAGACACCTTTTCTACACGAACAACTCAGTTGGAGAAGTGTTTTATACATGTTCAATGAGAGTTCTCATCTATGTATTGTCCTTTTCCCGGTATTACTGATGTTTTATTGTAGTTTCTAACATTAGCCCTTCTTGTCCATGTAAAAACATTGGGAACGTGGACAAACAACTACCTAAAAACTGTTATGAACCTGAAAAGCTGGAAAACATTGTCTCTCAACTCTGTGATATAGTTTAACACTACATTTCAGTGAAGTGTAGGCTTTCCAAATTGCTTAATGTGTTTATTTCGCTATTTCAATGTATTCTGCCTTGTATTTCACACTTTTACCATTCTAGGCTCCTTTAAGTAAACAACATAGGATTCCTACACTGTTTAATGAGCACTAAACTCAAATTAAGGAATTCCTGGATCTAAGATAGCTTTTCTACACAAACAACTCAGTTGAAGAATTGTTTTATGCATGTTCTATAAGAGTTCTCATCTATGTATTGTCCTTTCCCCAGAATTACTGATGTTTTATTGTATTTTCTAACATTAGGCCTTCTTGTACAGGTAAAAACATTGGGAACATGGACAAACAACTACCTAAACACTGTTATGACCCTGAAAACCTGGAGAACATTGTCTCTCAACTATGTTTTAAAGTTTAACACTACATTTCAGTCATCTGTAAGGCTTTCCAAACTGCTTAATGTGTTTATTTCTCATTTTCAAGTGTATTCTGCCTTGTATTTCACACTTTTACCATTCTAGGCTTCTTTAAGTAAACAACATAGGATTCCTACACTGTTTAATGAGCACTAAACTCAAATTAAGGAATTCCTGGATCTAAGACACCTTTTCTACACGAACAACTCAGTTGGAGAAGTGTTTTATACATGTTCAATGAGAGTTCTCATCTATGTATTGTCCTTTTCCCGGTATTACTGATGTTTTCTTGTAGGTTCTAACATTAGGCTTCATGTCCAGGTAAAAAAATAGGGAACATGGATTAAGAACTACCTAAACACTGTTATGAACCTGAAAAGCTCGGGAACATATTCTCTCAACTGTGTTATCGAGTTTAATGATACATTTCAGTGAAGTGTAAGACTTTCCAAAGCTGCTTAATGTGTTTATTCCTCTATTTCCAGTGTATTCTGCCTTATATTTCACACATTTACCATTCTAGGTTCCTTTAAGTAAACAACTTAGGATTCCTACACTGTTTAATGTGCTCTAAACTCGAATTAAGGAATTCCTGGATCTAAGATAGCTTTTCTACACAAACAACTCAGTTGAAGAAGTGTTTTATGCATGTTCTATAAGAGTTCTCATCTATGTATTGTCCTTTCCCCAGAATTACTGATGTTTTATTGTAGTTTCTAACATTAGGCCTTCTTGTACAGGTAAAAACATTGGGAACATGGACAAACAACTACCTAAACACTGTTATGACCCTGAAAAGCTGGAGAACATTGTCTCTCAACTATGTTTTAAAGTTTAACACCACATTTCAGTGATGTGTAAGGCTTTCCAAACAGCTTAATGTGTTTATTTCTCATTTTCAAGTGTATTCTGCATTGTATTTCACACTTTTACCATTCTAGGCTTCTTTAAGTAAACAACATAGGATTCATACACTGTTTAATGAGCACTAAACTCAAATTAAGGAATTCCTGGATCTAAGACACCTTTTCTACACGAACAACTCAGTTGGAGAAGTGTTTTATACATGTTCTATGAGAGTTCTCATCTATGTATTGTCCTTTTCCCAGAATTACTGATGTTTTCTTGTAGGTTCTAACATTAGGCTTCATGTCCAGGTAAAAAAATAGGGAACATGGATTAAGAACTACCTAAACACTGTTATGAACCTGAAAAGCTCGGGAACATATTCTCTCAACTGTGTTATCGAGTTTAATGATACATTTCAGTGAAGTGTAAGACTTTCCAAAGCTGCTTAATGTGTTTATTCCTCTATTTCCAGTGTATTCTGCCTTATATTTCACACATTTACCATTCTAGGTTCCTTTAAGTAAACAACATAGGATTCCTACACTGTTTAATGTGCTCTAAACTCGAATTAAGGAATTCCTGGATCTAAGATAGCTTTTCTACACAAACAACTCAGTTGAAGAAGTGTTTTATGCATGTTCTATAAGAGTTCTCATCTATGTATTGTCCTTTCCCCAGAATTACTGATGTTTTATTGTAGTTTCTAACATTAGCCCTTCTTGTACAGGGAAAAACTTTGGGAACATGGACAAACAACTACCTAAACACTGTTATGACCCTGAAAAGCTGGAGAACATTGTCTCTCAACTATGTTTTAAAGTTTAACACCACATTTCAGTGATGTGTAAGGCTTTCCAAACAGCTTAATGTGTTTATTTCTCATTTTCAAGTGTATTCTGCATTGTATTTCACACTTTTACCATTCTAGGCTTCTTTAAGTAAACAACATAGGATTCCTACACTGTTTAATGAGCACTAAACTCAAATTAAGGAATTCCTGGATCTAAGACACCTTTTCTACACGAACAACTCAGTTGGAGAAGTGTTTTATACATGTTTTATGAGAGTTCTCATCTATGTATTGTCCTTTTCCCAGAATTACTGATGTTTTCTTGTAGTTTCTAACATTAGGCTTCTTGTCCATGTAAAAACATTGGGAACGTGGACAAACAACTACCTAAAAACTGTTATGAACCTGAAAAGCTGGAAAACATTGTCTCTCAACTCTGTGATATAGTTTAACACTACATTTCAGTGAAGTGTAGGCTTTACAAACTGCTTAATGTGTTTATTTCGCTATTTCAATGTATTCTGCCTTGTATTTCACACTTTTACCATTCTAGGCTCCTTTAAGTAAACAACATAGGATTCCTACACTGTTTAAATTGCTCTAAACTCGAATTAAGGAATTCCTGGATCTAAGATACCTTTTCTACACAAACAACTCAGTTGGAGAAGTGTTTTATACATGTTCTATGAGAGTTCTCATCTATGTATTGTCCTTTCCGAGAATTACTGATGTTTTATTGTAGTTTCTAACATTAGCCCTTCTTGTACAGGTAAAAACATTGGGAACATGGACAAACAACTACCTAAACACTGTTATGACCCTGAAAACCTGGAGAACATTGTCTCACAACTATGTTTTAAAGTTTAACACTACATTTCAGTCATGTGTAAGGCTTTCCAAACTGCTTAATGTGTTTATTTCTCATTTTCAAGTGTATTCTGCCTTGTATTTCACACTTTTACCATTCTAGGCTTCTTTAAGTAAACAACATAGGATTCATACACTGTTTAATGAGCACTAAACTCAAATTAAGGAATTCCTGGATCTAAGACACCTTTTCTACACGAACAACTCAGTTGGAGAAGTGTTTTATACATGTTCAATGAGAGTTCTCATCTATGTATTGTCCTTTTCCGGGTATTACTGATGTTTTCTTGTAGGTTCTAACATTAGGCTTCATGTCCAGGTAAAAAAATAGGGAACATGGATTAAGAACTACCTAAACACTGTTATGAACCTGAAAAGCTCGGGAACATATTCTCTCAACTGTGTTATCGAGTTTAATGATACATTTCAGTGAAGTGTAAGACTTTCCAAAGCTGCTTAATGTATTTATTCCTCTATTTCCAGTGTATTCTGCCTTATATTTCACACATTTACCATTCTAGGTTCCTTTAAGTAAACAACATAGGATTCCTACACTGTTTAATGTGCTCTAAACTCGAATTAAGGAATTCCTGGATCTAAGATAGCTTTTCTACACAAACAACTCAGTTGAAGAAGTGTTTTATGCATGTTCTATAAGAGTTCTCATCTATGTATTGTCCTTTCCCCAGAATTACTGATGTTTTATTGTAGTTTCTAACATTAGTCCTTCTTGTACAGGTAAAAACATTGGGAACATGGACAAACAACTACCTAAACACTGTTATGACCCTGAAAAGCTGGAGAACATTGTCTCTCAACTATGTTTTAAAGTTTAACACCACATTTCAGTGATGTGTAAGGCTTTCCAAAATGCTTAATGTGTTTATTTCTCATTTTCAAGTGTATTCTTCCTTGTATTTCACACTTTTACCATTCTAGGCTCCTTTAAGTAAAGAACATAGGATTCCTACACTGTTTAATGAGCACTAAACTCAAATTAAGGAATTCCTGGATCTAAGACACCTTTTCTACATGAACAACTCAGTTGGAGAAGTGTTTTATACATGTTCTCTGAGAGTTCTCATCTATGTATTGTCCTTTCCACAGAATTACTGATGTTTTATTGTAGTTTCTAACATTAGCCCTTCTTGTCCATGTAAAAACATTGGGAACGTGGACAAACAACTACCTAAAAACTGTTATGAACCTGAAAAGCTGGAAAACATTGTCTCTCAACTCTGTGATATAGTTTAACACTACATTTCAGTGAAGTGTAGGCTTTCCAAACTGCTTAATGTGTTTATTTCGCTATTTCAATGTATTCTGCCTTGTATTTCACACTTTTACCATTCTAGGCTCCTTTAAGCAAACAACATTGGATTCCTACACTGTTTAATGAGCACTAAACTCAAATTAAGGAATTCCTGGATCTAAGATAGCTTTTCTACACAAACAACTCAGTTGAAGAAGTGTTTTATGCATGTTCTATAAGAGTTCTCATCTATGTATTGTCCTTTCCCCAGAATTACTGATGTTTTATTGTATTTTCTAACATTAGGCCTTCTTGTACAGGTAAAAACATTGGGAACATGGACAAACAACTACCTAAACACTGTTATGACCCTGAAAAGCTGGAGAACATTGTCTCTCAACTATGTTTTAAAGTTTAACACTACATTTCAGTCATGTGTAAGGCTTTCCAAACTGCTTAATGTGTTTATTTCTCATTTTCAAGTGTATTCTGCCTTGTATTTCACACTTTTACCATTCTAGGCTTCTTTAAGTAAACAACATAGGATTCCTACACTGTTTAATGAGCACTAAACTCAAATTAAGGAATTCCTGGATCTAAGACACCTTTTCTACACGAACAACTCAGTTGGAGAAGTGTTTTATACATGTTCAATGAGAGTTCTCATCTATGTATTGTCCTTTTCCCGGTATTACTGATGTTTTATTGTAGTTTCTAACATTAGCCCTTCTTGTCCATGTAAAAACATTGGGAACGTGGACAAACAACTACCTAAAAACTGTTATGAACCTGAAAAGCTGGAAAACATTGTCTCTCAACTCTGTGATATAGTTTAACACTACATTTCAGTGAAGTGTAGGCTTTCCAAATTGCTTAATGTGTTTATTTCGCTATTTCAATGTATTCTGCCTTGTATTTCACACTTTTACCATTCTAGGCTCCTTTAAGTAAACAACATAGGATTCCTACACTGTTTAATGAGCACTAAACTCAAATTAAGGAATTCCTGGATCTAAGATAGCTTTTCTACACAAACAACTCAGTTGAAGAAGTGTTTTATGCATGTTCTATAAGAGTTCTCATCTATGTATTGTCCTTTCCCCAGAATTACTGATGTTTTATTGTATTTTCTAACATTAGGCCTTCTTGTACAGGTAAAAACATTGGGAACATGGACAAACAACTACCTAAACACTGTTATGACCCTGAAAACCTGGAGAACATTGTCTCTCAACTATGTTTTAAAGTTTAACACTACATTTCAGTCATCTGTAAGGCTTTCCAAACTGCTTAATGTGTTTATTTCTCATTTTCAAGTGTATTCTGCCTTGTATTTCACACTTTTACCATTCTAGGCTTCTTTAAGTAAACAACATAGGATTCCTACACTGTTTAATGAGCACTAAACTCAAATTAAGGAATTCCTGGATCTAAGACACCTTTTCTACACGAACAACTCAGTTGGAGAAGTGTTTTATACATGTTCAATGAGAGTTCTCATCTATGTATTGTCCTTTTCCCGGTATTACTGATGTTTTCTTGTAGGTTCTAACATTAGGCTTCATGTCCAGGTAAAAAAATAGGGAACATGGATTAAGAACTACCTAAACACTGTTATGAACCTGAAAAGCTCGGGAACATATTCTCTCAACTGTGTTATCGAGTTTAATGATACATTTCAGTGAAGTGTAAGACTTTCCAAAGCTGCTTAATTGTGTTTATTCCTCTATTTCCAGTGTATTCTGCCTTATATTTCACACATTTACCATTCTAGGTTCCTTTAAGTAAACAACTTAGGATTCCTACACTGTTTAATGTGCTCTAAACTCGAATTAAGGAATTCCTGGATCTAAGATAGCTTTTCTACACAAACAACTCAGTTGAAGAAGTGTTTTATGCATGTTCTATAAGAGTTCTCATCTATGTATTGTCCTTTCCCCAGAATTACTGATGTTTTATTGTAGTTTCTAACATTAGGCCTTCTTGTACAGGTAAAAACATTGGGAACATGGACAAACAACTACCTAAACACTGTTATGAACCTGAAAAGCTGGAGAACATTGTCTCTCAACTATGTTTTAAAGTTTAACACCACATTTCAGTGATGTGTAAGGCTTTCCAAACAGCTTAATGTGTTTATTTCTCATTTTCAAGTGTATTCTGCATTGTATTTCACACTTTTACCATTCTAGGCTTCTTTAAGTAAACAACATAGGATTCATACACTGTTTAATGAGCACTAAACTCAAATTAAGGAATTCCTGGATCTAAGACACCTTTTCTACACGAACAACTCAGTTGGAGAAGTGTTTTATACATGTTCTATGAGAGTTCTCATCTATGTATTGTCCTTTTCCCAGAATTACTGATGTTTTCTTGTAGGTTCTAACATTAGGCTTCATGTCCAGGTAAAAAAATAGGGAACATGGATTAAGAACTACCTAAACACTGTTATGAACCTGAAAAGCTCGGGAACATATTCTCTCAACTGTGTTATCGAGTTTAATGATACATTTCAGTGAAGTGTAAGACTTTCCAAAGCTGCTTAATGTGTTTATTCCTCTATTTCCAGTGTATTCTGCCTTATATTTCACACATTTACCATTCTAGGTTCCTTTAAGTAAACAACATAGGATTCCTACACTGTTTAATGTGCTCTAAACTCGAATTAAGGAATTCCTGGATCTAAGATAGCTTTTCTACACAAACAACTCAGTTGAAGAAGTGTTTTATGCATGTTCTATAAGAGTTCTCATCTATGTATTGTCCTTTCCCCAGAATTACTGATGTTTTATTGTAGTTTCTAACATTAGCCCTTCTTGTACAGGGAAAAACTTTGGGAACATGGACAAACAACTACCTAAACACTGTTATGACCCTGAAAAGCTGGAGAACATTGTCTCTCAACTATGTTTTAAAGTTTAACACCACATTTCAGTGATGTGTAAGGCTTTCCAAACAGCTTAATGTGTTTATTTCTCATTTTCAAGTGTATTCTGCATTGTATTTCACACTTTTACAATTCTAGGCTTCTTTAAGTAAACAACATAGGATTCCTACACTGTTTAATGAGCACTAAACTCAAATTAAGGAATTCCTGGATCTAAGACACCTTTTCTACACGAACAACTCAGTTGGAGAAGTGTTTTATACATGTTCTCTGAGAGTTCTCATCTATGTATTGTCCTTTCCACAGAATTACTGATGTTTTATTGTAGTTTCTAACATTAGCCCTTCTTGTCCATGTAAAAACATTGGGAACGTGGACAAACAACTACCTAAAATCTGTTATGAACCTGAAAAGCTGGAAAACATTGTCTCTCAACTCTGTGATATAGTTTAACACTACATTTCAGTGAAGTGTAGGCTTTCCAAACTGCTTAATGTGTTTATTTCGCTATTTCAATGTATTCTGCCTTGTATTTCACACTTTTACCATTCTAGGCTCCTTTAAGTAAACAACATAGGATTCCTACACTGTTTAAATTGCTCTAAACTCGAATTAAGGAATTCCTGGATCTAAGATACCTTTTCTACACAAACAACTCAGTTGGAGAAGTGTTTTATGCATGTTCTATAACAGTTCTCATCTATGTATTGTCCTTTCCCCAGAATTACTGATGTTTTATTGTAGTTTCTAACATTAGGCCTTCTTGTACAGGTAAAAACATTGGGAACATGGACAAACAACTACCTAAACACTGTTATGACCCTGAAAAGCTGGAGAACATTGTCTCTCAACTATGTTTTAAAGTTTAACACCACATTTCAGTGATGTGTAAGGCTTTCCAAAATGCTTAATGTGTTTATTTCTCATTTTCAAGTGTATTCTTCCTTGTATTTCACACTTTTACCATTCTAGGCTCCTTTAAGTAAAGAACATAGGATTCCTACACTGTTTAATGAACACTAAACTCAAATTAAGGAATTCCTGGATCTAAGACACCTTTTCTACATGAACAACTCAGTTGGAGAAGTGTTTTATACATGTTCTCTGAGAGTTCTCATCTATGTATTGTCCTTTTCCCGGTATTACTGATGTTTTATTGTAGTTTCTAACATTAGCCCTTCTTGTCCATGTAAAAACATTGGGAACGTGGACAAACAACTACCTAAAAACTGTTATGAACCTGAAAAGCTGGAAAACATTGTCTCTCAACTCTGTGATATAGTTTAACACTACATTTCAGTGAAGTGTAGGCTTTCCAAATTGCTTAATGTGTTTATTTCGCTATTTCAATGTATTCTGCCTTGTATTTCACACTTTTACCATTCTAGGCTCCTTTAAGTAAACAACATAGGATTCCTACACTGTTTAATGAGCACTAAACTCAAATTAAGGAATTCCTGGATCTAAGATAGCTTTTCTACACAAACAACTCAGTTGAAGAAGTGTTTTATGCATGTTCTATAAGAGTTCTCATCTATGTATTGTCCTTTCCCCAGAATTACTGATGTTTTATTGTATTTTCTAACATTAGGCCTTCTTGTACAGGTAAAAACATTGGGGAACATGGACAAACAACTACCTAAACACTGTTATGACCCTGAAAACCTGGGAGAACATTGTCTCTCAACTATGTTTTAAAGTTTAACACTACATTTCAGTCATCTATAAGGCTTTCCAAACTGCTTAATGTGTTTTATTTCTCATTTTCAAGTGTATTCTGCCTTGTATTTCACACTTTTACCATTCTAGGCTTCTTTAAGTAAACAACATAGGATTCCTACACTGTTTAATGAGCACTAAACTCAAATTAAGGAATTCCTGGATCTAAGACACCTTTTCTACACGAACAACTCAGTTGGAGAAGTGTTTTATACATGTTCAATGAGAGTTCTCATCTATGTATTGTCCTTTTCCCGGTATTACTGATGTTTTCTTGTAGGTTCTAACATTAGGCTTCATGTCCAGGTAAAAAAATAGGGAACATGGATTAAGAACTACCTAAACACTGTTATGAACCTGAAAAGCTCGGGAACATATTCTCTCAACTGTGTTATCGAGTTTAATGATACATTTCAGTGAAGTGTAAGACTTTCCAAAGCTGCTTAATGTGTTTATTCCTCTATTTCCAGTGTATTCTGCCTTATATTTCACACATTTACCATTCTAGGTTCCTTTAAGTAAACAACTTAGGATTCCTACACTGTTTAATGTGCTCTAAACTCGAATTAAGGAATTCCTGGATCTAAGATAGCTTTTCTACACAAACAACTCAGTTGAAGAAGTGTTTTATGCATGTTCTATAAGAGTTCTCATCTATGTATTGTCCTTTCCCCAGAATTACTGATGTTTTATTGTAGTTTCTAACATTAGGCCTTCTTGTACAGGTAAAAACATTGGGAACATGGACAAACAACTACCTAAACACTGTTATGACCCTGAAAAGCTGGAGAACATTGTCTCTCAACTATGTTTTAAAGTTTAACACCACATTTCAGTGATGTGTAAGGCTTTCCAAACAGCTTAATGTGTTTATTTCTCATTTTCAAGTGTATTCTGCATTGTATTTCACACTTTTACCATTCTAGGCTTCTTTAAGTAAACAACATAGGATTCATACACTGTTTAATGAGCACTAAACTCAAATTAAGGAATTCCTGGATCTAAGACACCTTTTCTACACGAACAACTCAGTTGGAGAAGTGTTTTATACATGTTCTATGAGAGTTCTCATCTATGTATTGTCCTTTTCCCAGAATTACTGATGTTTTCTTGTAGGTTCTAACATTAGGCTTCATGTCCAGGTAAAAAAATAGGGAACATGGATTAAGAACGACCTAAACACTGTTATGAAACCTGAAAAGCTCGGGAACATATTCTCTCAACTGTGTTATCGAGTTTAATGATACATTTCAGTGAAGTGCAAGACTTTCCAAAGCTGCTTAATGTGTTTATTCCTCTATTTCCAGTGTATTCTGCCTTATATTTCACACATTTACCATTCTAGGTTCCTTTAAGTAAACAACATAGGATTCCTACACTGTTTAATTGTGCTCTAAACTCGAATTAAGGAATTCCTGGATCTAAGATAGCTTTTCTACACAAACAACTCAGTTGAAGAAGTGTTTTATGCATGTTCTATAAGAGTTCTCATCTATGTATTGTCCTTTCCCCAGAATTACTGATGTTTTATTGTAGTTTCTAACATTAGCCCTTCTTGTACAGGGAAAAACTTTGGGAACATGGACAAACAACTACCTAAACACTGTTATGACCCTGAAAAGCTGGAGAACATTGTCTCTCAACTATGTTTTAAAGTTTAACACCACATTTCAGTGATGTGTAAGGCTTTCCAAACAGCTTAATGTGTTTATTTCTCATTTTCAAGTGTATTCTGCATTGTATTTCACACTTTTACCATTCTAGGCTTCTTTAAGTAAACAACATATGATTCCTACACTGTTTAATGAGCACTAAACTCAAATTAAGGAATTCCTGGATCTAAGACACCTTTTCTACACGAACAACTCAGTTGGAGAAGTGTTTTATACATGTTCTATGAGAGTTCTCATCTATGTATTGTCCTTTTCCCAGAATTACTGATGTTTTCTTGTAGGTTCTAACATTAGGCTTCATGTCCAGGTAAAAAAAATAGGGAACATGGATTAAGAACTACCTAAACACTGTTATGAACCTGAAAAGCTCGGGAACATATTCTCTCAACTGTGTTATCGAGTTTAATGATACATTTCAGTGAAGTGTAAGACTTTCCAAAGCTGCTTAATGTGTTTATTCCTCTATTTCCAGTGTATTCTGCCTTATATTTCACACATTTACCATTCTAGGTTCCTTTAAGTAAACAACATAGGATTCCTACACTGTTTAATGTGCTCTAAACTCGAATTAAGGAATTCCTGGATCTAAGATAGCTTTTCTACACAAACAACTCAGTTGAAGAAGTGTTTTATGCATGTTCTATAAGAGTTCTCATCTATGTATTGTCCTTTCCCCAGAATTACTGATGTTTTATTGTAGTTTCTAACATTAGCCCTTCTTGTACAGGGAAAAACTTTGGGAACATGGACAAACAACTACCTAAACACTGTTATGACCCTGAAAAAGCTGGAGAACATTGTCTCTCAACTATGTTTTAAAGTTTAACACCACATTTCAGTGATGTGTAAGGCTTTCCAAACAGCTTAATGTGTTTATTTCTCATTTTCAAGTGTATTCTGCATTGTATTTCACACTTTTACCATTCTAGGCTTCTTTAAGTAAACAACATAGGATTCCTACACTGTTTAATGAGCACTAAACTCAAATTAAGGAATTCCTGGATCTAAGACACCTTTTCTACACGAACAACTCAGTTGGAGAAGTGTTTTATACATGTTCTATGAGAGTTCTCATCTATGTATTGTCCTTTTCCCAGAATTACTGATGTTTTCTTGTAGTTTCTAACATTAGGCTTCTTGTCCATGTAAAAACATTGGGAACGTGGACAAACAACTACCTAAAAACTGTTAGAACCTGAAAAGCTGGAAAACATTGTCTCTCAACTCTGTGGTATAGTTTAACACTACATTTCAGTGAAGTGTAGGCTTTACAAACTGCTTAATGTGTTTATTTCGCTATTTCAATGTATTCTGCCTTGTATTTCACACTTTTACCATTCTAGGCTCCTTTAAGTAAACAACATAGGATTCCTACACTGTTTAAATTGCTCTAAACTCAAATTAAGGAATTCCTGGATCTAAGATACCTTTTCTACACAAACAACTCAGTTGGAGAAGTGTTTTATACATGTTCTATGAGAGTTCTCATCTATGTATTGTCCTTTCCCGAGAATTACTGATGTTTTATTGTAGTTTCTAACATTAGCCCTTCTTGTACAGGGAAAATCTTGGGAACATGGACAAACAATTACCTGAACACTGTTATGACCCTGAAAAGCTGGAGAACATTGTCACTCAACTATGTTTTAAAGTTTAACACTACATTTCAGTGATGTGTAAGGCTTTCCATACTGCTTAATGTGTTTATTTCTCATTTTCAAGTGTATTCTTCCTTGTATTTCACACTTTTACCATTCTAGGCTCCTTTAAGTAAAGAACATAGGATTCCTACACTGTTTAATGAGCACTAAACTCAAATTAAGGAATTCCTGGATCTAAGACACCTTTTCTACATGAACAACTCAGTTGGAGAAGTGTTTTATACATGTTCTCTGAGAGTTCTCATCTATGTATTGTCCTTTCCACAGAATTACTGATGTTTTATTGTAGTTTCTAACATTAGCCCTTCTTGTCCATGTAAAAACATTGGGAACGTGGACAAACAACTACCTAAAATCTGTTATGAACCTGAAAAGCTGGAAAACATTGTCTCTCAACTCTGTGATATAGTTTAACACTACATTTCAGTGAAGTGTAGGCTTTCCAAACTGCTTAATGTGTTTATTTCGCTATTTCAATGTATTCTGCCTTGTATTTCACACTTTTACCATTCTAGGCTCCTTTAAGTAAACAACATAGGATTCCTACACTGTTTAAATTGCTCTAAACTCGAATTAAGGAATTCCTGGATCTAAGATACCTTTTCTACACAAACAACTCAGTTGGAGAAGTGTTTTATGCATGTTCTATAACAGTTCTCATCTATGTATTGTCCTTTCCCCAGAATTACTGATGTTTTATTGTAGTTTCTAACATTAGGCCTTCTTGTACAGTTAAAAACATTGGGAACATGGACAAACAACTACCTAAATACTGTTATGACCCTGAAAAGCTGGAGAACATTGTCTCTCAACTATGTTTTAAAGTTTAACACTACATTTCAGTGATGTGTAAGGCTTTCCAAACTGCTTAATGTGTTTATTTCTCATTTTCAAGTGTATTCTGCCTTGTATTTCACACTTTTACCATTCTAGGCTTCTTTAAGTAAACAACATAGGATTCCTACACTGTTTAATGAGCACTAAACTCAAATTAAGGAATTCCTGGATCTAAGACACCTTTTCTACACGAACAACTAAGTTGGAGAAGTGTTTTACACATGTTCTATGTGAATTCTTATCTATTTATTGTCCTTTTCCCAGAATTACTGATGTTTTCTTGTAGTTTCTAACATTAGGCTTCTTGTCAAGGTAAAAACATAGGGAACATGGACTAACAACTACCTAAACACTGTTATGAACCTGAAAAGCTCGGGAACATTGTCTCTCACCTGTGTTATCGAGTTTAATGATACATTTCAGTGAAGTGTAAGGCTTTCCAAAGCTGCTAAATGTGTTTTTTCCTCTATTTCAAGTGTATTCTGCCTTGTATTTCACACATTTATGATTCTAGGCTCCTTTAAGTAAACAACATAGGATTCCTACACTGTTTAATGTGCTCTAAACTCGAATTAAAGGATTCCTCGATCTAAGATATCTTTTCTACAAAAACAACTCAGTTGGAGAAGTGTTTTACACATGTTCTATGTGAGTTCTCAAATATTTATTGTCCTTTTCCCAGAATTACTCATGATTTCTTGTAGTTTCAAACATTAGGCTCCTTGTCCAGGTAATAACATTGGGAACATGGAAAAACAACTACCTAAACACTGTTATGAACCTGAAAAGCTGGAGAACATTGTCTCTCAACTATGTTTCAATGTTTAACATTACATTTCAGTGATGTGTAAGGATTTAGAAACTGCTTAATGTGTTTATTTCTCATTTTCAAGTGTATTCTGCCTTGTATTTCACACTTTTACCATTCTAGGCTCCTTTAAGTAAACATCATAGGATTCCTACAATGTTTAATGTGCTCTAAAATTGAATTAAAGAATTCCTGGACCTAAGATACTTTTCTACACGAACAACTCAGTTGGAGAAGTGTTTTATTCATGTTCTATGAGAGTTCTCATCTATGTATTGTCCTTTCCCCAGAATTACTGATGTTTTATTGTAGTTTCTAACATTAGCCCTTCATGTCCATGTAAAAACATTGGGAACGTGGACAAACAACTACCTAAACACTGTTATGAACCTGAAAAGCTGGAGAACATTGACTCTCAACTCTGTTATATAGTTTAACACTAGATTTCAGTGAAGTGTAGGCTTTCCAAACTGCTTAATGTGTTTATTTCGCTCTTTCAATGTATTCTGCCTTGTATTTCACACTTTTACCATTCTAGGCTCCTTTAAGTAAACAACATAGGATTCCTACACTGTTTAAAGTGCTCTAAACACAAATTAAGGAATTCCTGGATCTAAGATAACTTTTCTACATGAACAACTCAGTTGGAGAAGTGTTTTATACATCTTCTATGAGAGTTCTCATCTATTCATTGTCCTTTCCCGAGAATTACTGATGTTTTCTTGTAGTTTCTAACATTAGGCATTCTTGTACAGGTAAAAACATTGGGAACATGAACAAACAACT
Organism: Pipistrellus nathusii; assembly: GCA_963693515.1. NCBI lineage: Eukaryota > Metazoa > Chordata > Mammalia > Chiroptera > Vespertilionidae > Pipistrellus > Pipistrellus nathusii. The sequence goes on from OY882859.1 coordinate 95,659,336, forward strand.
ACCTAAACACTATTATGAACCAGACAGTCTCGGGTATGTTATCTCTCAACTATGTTATAGAGTTTAATGATACATTTCAGTGAAATGTAAGGCTTTCTAAAGCTGATTAATGTGTTTATTTCGCTATTTCAAGTGTATTCTGCCTTGTATTTTACACATTTACGATTCTAGGCTCCTTTAAGTAAACAACATAGGATTCCTACACTGTTTAATGTGCTCTAAACTCAAATTAAGGAATTCCTGGATCTAAGATACCTTTTGAAAATGAACTACTCAGTTGGAGAAGTGTTTTATACATATGCTTTGCGAGTTCTCATCTATTTATTGTCATTTTCCCAGAATTACTGATGTTTTCTACTAGTTTCTAACATTAGGCCAACTTGTCCAGGTAAAAACATTGGGAACATGGACAAACAACTACCTAAACACTGTTATGAACCTGAAAAGCTGGAGAACATTGACTCTCAACTCTGTTATATAGTTTAACACTACATTTCAGTGAAGTGTAGGCTTTCCAAACTGCTTAATGTGTTTATTTCGCTCTTTCAATGTATTCTGCCTTGTATTTCACACTTTTACCATTCTAGGCTCCTTTAAGTAAACAACATAGGATTCCTACACTGTTTAAAGTGCTCTAAACTCAATTTAAGGAATTCCTGGATCTAAGATAACTTTTCTACATGAACAACTCAGTTGGAGAAGTGTTTTATACATCTTCTATGAGAGTTCTCATTTATTCATTGTCCTTTCCCCAGAATTACTGATGTTTTCTTGTAGTTTCTAACATTAGGCCTTCTTGTACAGGTAAAAACATTGGGAACATGGACAAACAACTACTTAAACACTATTATGAACCAGACAGTCTCGGGAATGTTATCTCTCAACAATGTTATAGAGTTTAATGATACATTTCAGTGAAGTGTAAGGCTTTCTAAAGCAGATTAATGTGTTTATTTCGCTATTTCAAGTGTATTCTGCCTTGTATTTCACACATTTATGATTCTAGGCTCCTTTAAGTAAACAACATAGGATTCCTACACTGTTTAATGTGCTCTAAACTCGAATTAAAGAATTCCTGGATCTAAGATATCTTTTCTACAAAAACAACTCAGTTGGAGAAGTGTTTTACACATGTTCTATGTGAGTTCTCAAATATTTATTGTCCTTTTCCCAGAATTACTCATGATTTCTTGTAGTTTCAAACATTAGGCTCCTTGTCCAGGTAATAACATTGGGAACATGGAAAAACAACTACCTAAACTCTGTTATGAACCTGAAAAGCTGGAGAACATTGTCTCTCAACTATGTTTTAATGTTTAACATTACATTTCAGTGATGTGTAAAGATTTAGAAACTGCTTAATGTGTTTATTTCTCATTTTCAAGTGTATTCTGCCTTGTATTTCACACTTACCATTCTAGGCTCCTTTAAGTAAACAACATAGGATTCCTAAAATGTTTAATGTGCTCTAAAATCGAATTAAAGAATTCCTGGACCTAAGATACTTTTCTACACGAACAACTCAGTTGGAGAAGTGTTTTATTCATGTTCTATGAGAGTTCTCATCTATGTATTGTCCTTTCCCCAGAATTACTGATGTTTTATTGTAGTTTCTAACATTAGCCCTTCTTGTCCATGTAAAAACATTGGGAACGTGGACAAACAACTACCTAAACACTGTTATGAACCTGAAAAGCTGGAGAACATTGACTCTCAACTCTGTTATATAGTTTAACACTACATTTCAGTGAAGTGTAGGCTTTCCAAACTGCTTAATGTGTTTATTTCGCTCTTTCAATGTATTCTGCCTTGTATTTCACACTTTTACCATTCTAGGCTCCGTTAAGTAAACAACATAGGATTCCTACACTGTTTAAAGTGCTCTAAACTCAAATTAAGGAATTCCTGGATCTAAGATAACTTTTCTACATGAACAACTCAGTTGGAGAAGTGTTTTATACATGTTCTATGAGAGTTCTCATCTATTCATTGTCCTTTCCCCAGAATTACTGATGTTTTCTTGTAGTTTCTAACATTAGGCCTTCTTGTACAGGTAAAAACATTGGGAACATGGACAAACAACTACTTAAACACTATTATGAACCAGATAGTCTCGGGAATGTTATCTCTCAACTATGTTATAGAGTTTAATGATACATTTCAGTGAAATGTAAGGCTTTCTAAAGCTGATTAATGTGTTTATTTCGCTATTTCAAGTGTATTCTGCCTTGTATTTCACACATTTACGATTCTAGGCTCCTTTAAGTAAACAACATAGGATTCCTACACTGTTTAATGTGCTCTAAACTCAAATTAAGGAATTCCTGGATCTAAGATACCTTTTGAAAATGAACTACTCAGTTGGAGAAGTGTTTTATACATATGCTTTGCGAGTTCTCATCTATTTATTGTATTTTCCCAGAATTATTGATGTTTTCTTCTAGTTTCTAACATTAGGCCTTCTTGTCCAGGTAAAAACATTGGGAACATGGACAAACAACTACATAAAAACTGTTATGACCCTGAAAAGCTGGAGAACATTGTCTCTCAACTATGTTTTAAAGTTTAACAATACATTTCAGTGATGTGTTAGGCTTTCCAAACTGCTTAATGTGTTTATTTCTCATTATCAAGTGTATTCTGCCTTGTATTTCACACTTTTACCATTCAAGGTCCTTTAAGTAAACAACATAGGATTCCTACACTGTTTAATGAGCACTAAACTCAAATTAAGGAATTCCTGGATCTAAGACACCATTTCTACAAGAACAACTCAGTTGGAGAAGTGTTTTATACATGTTCTATGAGAGTTCTCATCTATTCATTGTCCTTTCCCCAGAATTACTGATGTTTTCTTGTAGTTTCTAACATTAGGCCTTCTTGTCCAGGTAAAAACATTGGGAACATGGACAAACAACTACCTAAACACTATTATGAACCAGACAGTTTTGGGAATGTTATCTCTCAACTATGTTATAGAGTTTAATGATACATGTCAGTAAAATGTAAGGCTTTCTAAAGCTGATTAATGTGTTTATTTCGCTATTTCAAGTGTATTCTGCCTTGTACTTCACACTTTTAAAATTCTAGGCTCCTTTAAGTAAACAACACAGGATTCATACACAGTTTAATGTGCTCTAAACTCGAATTAAAGAATTCCTGGATCTAAGATACCTTTTCTACACGAACAACTCAGTTGGAGAAGTGTTTTACACATGTTCTATGTGAGTTCTCATCTATTTATTGTCCTTTTCCCAGAATTACTGATGTTTTCTTGTAGTTTCTAACATTAGGCTTCTTGTCAAGGTAAAAACATAGGGAACATGGACTAACAACTACCTGAACACTGTTATGAACCTGAAAAGCTCGGGAACATTGTCTCTCACCTATGTTATCGAGTTTAATGATACATTTCAGTGAAGTGTAAGGCTTTCTAAAGCTGATTAATGTGTTTATTTCGCTATTTCAAGTGTATTCTGCCTTATATTTCACACATTTACGATTCTAGGCTCCTTTAAGTAAACAACATAGGATTCCTACACTGTTTAATGTGCTCTAAACTCGAATTAAAGAATTCCTGGATCTAAGATATCTTTTCTACACGAACAACTCAGTTGGAGAAGTGTTTTACACATGTTCTATGTGAATTCTTATCTATTTATTGTCCTCTTCCCAGAATTACTCATGTTTTCTTGTAGTTTCAAACATTAGGCTCCTTGTCCAGGTAATAACATTGGGAACATGGAAAAACAACTACCTAAACACTGTTATGAACCTGAAAAGCTGGAGAACATTGTCTCTCAACTATGTTTTAAAGTTTAACATTACATTTCAGTGATGTGTAAGGATTTAGAAACTGCTTAATGTGTTTATTTCTCATTTTCAAGTGTATTCTGCCTTGTATTTCATACTTTTACCATTCTAGGCTCCTTTAAGTAAACAACATAGGATTCCTACACTGTTTAATGTGCTCTAAAATCGAATTAAAGAATTCCTGGACCTAAGATACCTTTCTACACGAACAACTGAGTTGGAGAAGTGTTTTATACATGTTCTAATCTAGGTAAAAAGAGTTCTCATCTATGTATTGTCCTTTCCCCAGAATTACTGATGTTTTATTGTAGTTTCTAACATTAGGCCTTCTTGTACAGTTAAAAACATTGGGAACGTGGACAAACAACTACCTAAACACTGTTATGAACCTGAAAAGCTGGAGAACATTGTCTCTCAACTATCTTTTACAGTTTTACACTACATTTCAGTGATGTGTAAGGCTTTCCAAACTGCTTAATGTGTTTATTTCTCATTTTCAAGTGTATTCTGCCTTGTATTTCACACTTTTACCATTCTAGGCTCCTTTAAGTAAACAACATAGGATTCCTACACTGTTTAATGAGCACTAAACTCAAATTAAGGAATTCCTGGATCTAAGACACCTTTTCTACATGAACAACTCAGTTGGAGAAGTGTTTTATACATGTTCTATGAGAGTTCTCATCTATTCATTGTCCTTTCCCCAGAATTACTGATGTTTTCTTGTAGTTTCTAACATTAGGCCTTCTTGTCCAGGTAAAAACATTGGGAACATGGACAAACAACTACTTAAACACTATTATGAACCAGACAGTCTCGGGAATGTTATCTCTAAACTATGTTATAGAGTTTAATGATACATTTCAGTGAAATGTAAGGCTTTCTAAAGCTGATTAATGTGTTTATTTCGCTATTTCAAGTGTATTCTGCCTTGTATTTCACACTTTTACCATTCAAGGTCCTTTAAGTAAACAACATAGGATTCCTACACTGTTTAATGAGCACTAAACTTAAATTAAGGAATTCCTGGATCTAAGACACCATTTCTACACGAACAACTCAGTTGGAGAAGTGTTTTATACATGTTCTATAAGAGTTCTCATCTATGTATTGTCCTTTCCCCAGATTTACTGATGTTTTATTGTAGTTTCTAACATTAGCCCTTCTTGTCCATGTAAAAACATTGGGAACGTGGACAAACAACTACCTAAACACTATTATGAACCTGAAAACCTGGAGAACATTGTCTCTCAACTCTGTGATATAGTTTAACACTACATTTCAGTGAAGTGTAGGCTTTCCAAACTGCTTAATGTGTTTATTTCGCTATTTCAATGTATTCTGCCTTGTATTTCACACTTTTACCATTCTAGGCTCCTTTAAGTAAACAACATAGGATTCCTACACTGTTTAAAGTACTCTAAACTCAAATTAAGGAATTCCTGGATCTAAGATACCTTTTCTACACGAACAACTCAGTTGGAGAAGTGTTTTATACATCTTCTATGAGAGTTCTCATCTATTCATTGTCCTTTCCCCAGAATTACTGATGTTTTCTTGTAGTTTCTAACATTAGGCCTTCTTGTCCAGGTAAAAACATTGGGAACATGGACAAACAACTACCTAAACACTATTATGAACCAGACAGTCTTGGGAATGTTATCTCTCAACTATGTTATAGAGTTTAATGATACATGTCAGTGAAATGTAAGGCTTTCTAAAGCTGATTAATGTGTTTATTTCGCTATTTCAAGTGTATTCTGCCTTGTACTTCACACTTTTAAAATTCTAGGCTCCTTTAAGTAAACAACACAGGATTCATACACAGTTTAATGTGCTCTAAACTCGAATTAAAGAATTCCTGGATCTAAGATACCTTTTCTACACGAACAACTCAGTTGGAGAAGTGTTTTACACATGTTCTATGTGAGTTCTCATCTATTTATTGTCCTTTTCCCAGAATTACTGATGTTTTCTTGTAGTTTCTAACATTAGGCTTCTTGTCAAGGTAAAAACATAGGGAACATGGACTAACAACTACCTGAACATTGTAATGAACCTGAAAAGCTCGGGAACATTGTCTCTCACCTGTGTTATCGAGTTTAATGATACATTTCAGTGAAGTGTAAGGCTTTCTAAAGCTGATTAATGTGTTTATTTCGCTATTTCAAGTGTATTCTGCCTTGTATTTCACACATTTACGATTCTAGGCTCCTTTAAGTAAACAACATAGGATTCCTACACTGTTTAATGTGCTCTCAACTCGAATTAAAGAATTCCTGGATCTAAGATATCTTTTCTACACGAACAACTCAGTTGGAGAAGTGTTTTACACATGTTCTATGTGAGGTCTCATCTATTAATTGTCCTTTTCCCAGAATTACTCATGTTTTCTTGTAGTTTCAAACATTAGGCTCCTTGTCCAGGTAATAACATTGGGAACATGGAAAAACAACTACCTAAACACTGTTATGAACCTGAAAAGCTGGAGAACATTGTCTCTCAACTATGTTTTAAAGTTTAACATTACATTTCAGTGATGTGTAAGGATTTAGAAACTGCTTAATGTGCTTATTTCTCATTTTCAAGTGTATTCTGCCTTGTATTTCATACTTTTACCATTCTAGGCTCCTTTAAGTAAACAACATAGGATTCCTACACTGTTTAATGTGCTCTAACATCGAATTAAAGAATTCCTGGACCTAAGATACCTTTCTACACGAACAACTGAGTAGTAGAAGTGTTTTATACATGTTCTATGAGAGTTTTCATCTATTCATTGTCCTTTCCCCAGAATTACTGATGTTTTATTGTAGTTTCTAACATTAGGCCTTCTTGTCCAGTTAAAAACATTGGGAACGTGGACAAACAACTACCTAAACACTGTTATGAACCTGAAAAGCTGGAGAACATTGCTTCTCAACTATGTTTTAAAGTTTTACACTACATTTCAGTGATGTGTAAGGCTTTCCAAACTGCTTAATGTGTTTATTTCTCATTTTCAAGTGTATTCTGCCTTGTATTTCACACTTTTACCATTCTAGGCTCCTTTACGTAAACAACATAGGATTCCTACACTGTTTAATGAGCACTAAACTCAAATTAAGGAATTCCTGGATCTAAGATACCTTTTCTACACGAACAACTCAGTTGGAGAAGTGTTTTATACATGTTCTATGAGAGTTCTCATCTATTCATTGTCCTTTCCCCAGAATTACTGATGTTTTCTTGTAGTTTCTAACATTAGGCCTTCTTGTCCAGGTAAAACATTGGGAACATGGACAAACAACTACCTAAACACTGTTATGAACCAGACAGTCTCGGGAATGTTATCTCTCAACTATGTTATAGAGTTTAATGATACATTTCAGTGAAATGTAAGGCTTTCTAAAGCTGATTATTGTGTTTTTTCGCTATTTCAAGTGTATTCTGCCTTGTATTTCACACATTTACGATTCTAGGCTCCTTTAAGTAAACAACATAGGATTCCTACACTGTTTAATGTGCTCTAAACTCAAATTAAGGAATTCCTGGATCTAAGATACCTTTTGAAAATGAACTACTCAGTTGGAGAAGTGTTTTATACATATGCTTTGCGAGTTCTCATCTATTTATTGTCATTTTCCCAGAATTACTGATGTTTTCTTCTATTTTCTAACATTAGGCCTTCTTGTCCAGGTAAAAACATTGGGAACATGGACAAACAACAACCTAAACACTGTTATGAAACTGAAAAGCTCGAGAACATTGTCTCTCAACTATGTTATAGAGTATAATGATACATTTCAGTGAAGTGTAATGCTTTCTAAAGATGCTTAATATATTTATTTCTCTATTTCAACTGTATTCTGTCTTTTATTTCACACTTTTACCATTCTAGGCCCCTTTAAGTAAACAACATAGGATTCCTACACTGTTTAAAGTGCTCTAAACTCAAATTAAGGAATTCCTGGATCTAAGATAACTTTTCTACATGAACAACTCAGTTGGAGAAGTGTTTTATACATCTTCTATGAGAGTTCTCATCTATTCATTGTCCTTTCCCCAGAATTACTGATGTTTTCTTGTAGTTTCCAACATTAGGCCTTCTTGTACAGGTAAAAACATTGGGAACATGGACAAACAACTACTTAAACACTATTATGAACCAGACAGTCTCGGGAATGTTATCTCTCAACTATGTTATAGAGTTTAATGATACATTTCAGTGAAATGTAAGGCTTTCTAAAGCTGATTAATGTGTTTGTTTCGCTATTTCAAGTGTATTCTGCCTTGTATTTCACACATTTACGATTCTAGGCTCCTTTAAGTAAACAACATAGGATTCCTACACTGTTTAATGTGCTCTAAACTCAAATTAAGGAATTCCTGGATCTAAGATACCTTTTGAAAATGAACTACTAAGTTGGAGAAGTGTTTTATACATATGCTTTGCGAGTTCTCATCTATTTATTGTATTTTCCCAGAATTACTGATGTTTTCTTCTAGGTTCTAACATTAGGCCTTCTTGTCCAGGTAAAAACATTGGGAACATGGACAAACAACTACATAAAAACTGTTATGACCCTGAAAAGCTGGAGAACATTGTCTCTCAACTATGTTTTAAAGTTTAACAATACATTTCAGTGATGTGTTAGGCTTTCCAAACTGCTTAATGTGTTTATTTCTCATTTTCAAGTGTATTCTGCCTTGTATTTCACACTTTTACCATTCAAGGTCCTTTAAGTAAACAACATAGGATTCCTACACTGTTTAATGAGCACTAAACTCAAATTAAGGAATTCCTGGATCTAAGACACCATTTCTACACGAACACCTCAGTTGGAGAAGTGTTTTATACATGTTCTATAAGAGTTCTCATCTATGTATTGTCCTTTCCCCAGATTTACTGATGTTTTATTGTAGTTTCTAACATTAGCCCTTCTTGTCCATGTAAAAACATTGGGAACGTGGACAAACAACTACCTAAACACTATTATGAACCTGAAAACCTGGAGAACATTGTCTCTCAACTCTGTGATATAGTTTAACACTACATTTCAGTGAAGTGTAGGCTTTCCAAACTGCTTAATGTGTTTATTTCGCTATTTCAATGTATTCTGCCTTGTATTTCACACTTTTACCATTCTAGGCTCCTTTAAGTAAACAACATAGGATTCCTACACTGTTTAAAGTACTCTAAACTCAAATTAAGGAATTCCTGGATCTAAGATACCTTTTCTACACGAACAACTCAGTTGGAGAAGTGTTTTATACATCTTCTATGAGAGTTCTCATCTATTCATTGTCCTTTCCCCAGAATTACTGATGTTTTCTTGTAGTTTCTAACATTAGGCCTTCTTGTCCAGGTAAAAACATTGGGAACATGGACAAACAACTACCTAAACACTATTATGAACCAGACAGTCTTGGGAATGTTATCTCTCAACTATGTTATAGAGTTTAATGATACATGTCAGTGAAATGTAAGGCTTTCTAAAGCTGATTAATGTGTTTATTTCGCTATTTCAAGTGTATTCTGCCTTGTACTTCACACTTTTAAAATTCTAGGCTCCTTTAAGTAAACAACACAGGATTTATACACAGTTTAATGTGCTCTAAACTCGAATTAAAGAATTCCTGGATCTAAGATACCTTTTCTACACGAACAACTCAGTTGGAGAAGTGTTTTACACATGTTCTATGTGAGTTCTCATCTATTTATTGTCCTTTTCCCAGAATTACTGATGTTTTCTTGTAGTTTCTAACATTAGGCTTCTTGTCAAGGTAAAAACATAGGGAACATGGACTAACAACTACCTGAACACTGTTATGAACCTGAAAAGCTCGGGAACATTGTCTCTCACCTGTGTTATCGAGTTTAATGATACATTTCAGTGAAGTGTAAGGCTTTCTAAAGCTGATTAATGTGTTTATTTCGTTATTTCAAGTGTATTCTGCCTTGTATTTCACACATTTACGATTCTAGGCTCCTTTAAGTAAACAACATAGGATTCCTACAATGTTTAATGTGCTCTAAACTCGAATTAAAGAATTCCTGGATCTAAGATATCTTTTCTACACGAACAACTCAGTTGGAGAAGTGTTTTACACATGTTCTATGTGAGGTCTCATCTATTTATTGTCCTTTTCCCAGAATTACTCATGTTTTCTTGTAGTTTCAAACATTAGGCTCCTTGTCCAGGTAATAATATTGGGAACATGGAAAAACAACTACCTAAACACTGTTATGACCCTGAAAAGCTGGAGAACATTGTCTCTCAACTATGTTTTAAAGTTTAACACTACATTTCAGTGATGTGTAAGGCTTTCCAAACTGCTTAATGTGTTTATTTCTCATTTTCAAGTGTATTCTGCCTTGTATTTCACACTTTTACCATTCTAGGCTCCTTTAAGTAAACAACATAGGATTCCTACTCTGTTCAATGAGCACTAAACTCAAATTAAGGAATTCCTGGATCTAAGATACCTTTTCTACTCGAACAACTCAGTTGGAGAAGTGTTTTATACATCTTCTATGAGAGTTCTCATCTATTCATTGTCCTTTCCCCAGAATTACTGATGTTTTCTTGTAGTTTCCTACATTAGGCCTTCTTGTCCAGGTAAAAACATTGGGAACATGGACAAACAACTACCTAAACACTGCTATGAACCAGACAGTCTCGGGAATGTTATCTCTCAACTATGTTATAGAGTTTAATGATACATGTCAGTGAAATGTAAGGCTTTATAAAGCTGATTAATGTGTTTATTTCGCTATTTCAGGTGTATTCTGCCTTGTATTTCACACTTTTAACATTCTAGGCTCCTTTAAGTAAACAACACAGGATTCATACACTGTTTAATGTGCTCTAAACTCGAATTAAAGAATTCCTGGATCTAAGATACCTTTTCTACACGAACAAATCAGTTGGAGAAGTGTTTTACACATGTTCTATGTGAATTCTCATCTACTTATTGTCCTTTTCCCAGAATTACTGATGTTTTCTTGTAGTTTCTAACATTAGGCTTCTTGTCAAGGTAAAAACATAGGGAACATGGACTAACAACTACCTAAACACTGTTATGAACCTGAAAAGCTCGGGAACATTGTCTCTCACCTGTGTTATCGAGTTTAATGATATATTTCAGTGAAGGGTAAGGCTTTCTAAAGCTGATTAATGTGTTTATTTCGCTATTTCAAGTGTATTCTGCCTTGTATTTCACACATTTACGATTCTAGGCTCCTTTAAGTAAACAACGTAGGATTCCTACACTGTTTAATGTGCTCTAAACTCGAATTAAAGAATTCCTGGATCTAAGATATCTTTTCTACATGAACAACTCAGTTGGAGAAGTGTTTTACACATTTTCTATGGGAGTTCTCATCTATTTATTGTCCTTTTCCCAGAATTACTCATGTTTTCTTGTAGTTTCAACCATTAGGCTCCTTGTCCAGGTAATAACATTGGGAACATGGAAAAACAACTACCTAAACACTGTTATGAACCTGAAAAGCTGGAGAACATTGTCTCTCAACTATGTTTTAAAGTTTAACATTACATTTCAGTGATGTGTAAGGATTTAGAAACTGCTTAATGTGTTTATTTCTCATTTTCAGGAGTATTCTGCCTTGTATTTCATACTTTTACCATTCTAGGCTCCTTTAAGTAAACAACATAGGATTTCTACACTGTTTAAAGTACTCTAAACTCAAATTAAGGAATTCCTGGATCTAAGATACCTTTTCTACACGAACAACTCAGTTGGAGAAGTGTTTTATACATCTTCTATGAGAGTTCTCATCTATTCATTGTCCTTTCCCCAGAATTACTGATGTTTTCTTGTAGTTTCTAACATTAGGCCTTCTTGTCCAGGTAAAAACATTGGGAACATGGACAAACAACTACCTAAACACTCTTATGAACCAGACAGTCTTGGGAATGTTATCTCTCAACTATGTTATAGAGTTTAATGATACATGTCAGTGAAATGTAAGGCTTTCTAAAGCTGATTAATGTGTTTATTTCGCTATTTCAAGTGTATTCTGCCTTGTACTTCACACTTTTAAAATTCTAGGCTCCTTTAAGTAAACAACACAGGATTCATACACAGTTTAATGTGCTCTAAACTCGAATTAAAGAATTCCTGGATCTAAGATACCTTTTCTACACGAACAACTCAGTTGGAGAAGTGTTTTACACATGTTCTATGTGAGTTCTCATCTATTTATTGTCCTTTTCCCAGAATTACTGATGTTTTCTTGTAGTTTCTAACATTAGGCTTCTTGTCAAGGTAAAAACATAGGGAACATGGACTAACAACTACCTGAACACTGTTATGAACCTGAAAAGCTCGGGAACATTGTCTCTCACCTGTGTTATCGAGTTTAATGATATATTTCAGTGAAGGGTAAGGCTTTCTAAAGCTGATTAATGTGTTTATTTCGCTATTTCAAGTGTATTCTGCCTTGCATTTCACACATTTACGATTCTAGGCTCCTTTAAGTAAACATCGTAGGATTCCTACACTGTTTAATGTGCTCTAAACTCGAATTAAAGAATTCCTGGATCTAAGATATCTTTTCTACACGAACAACTCAGTTGGAGAAGTGTTTTACACATGTTCTATGGGAGTTCTCATCTATTTATTGTCCTTTTCCCAGAATTACTCATGTTTTCTTGTAGTTTCAACCATTAGGCTCCTTGTCCAGTTAAAAACATTGGGAACGTGGACAAACAACTACCTAAACACTGTTATGAACCTGAAAAGCTGGAGAACATTGTCTCTCAACTATGTTTTAAAGTTTTACACTACATTTCAGTGATGTGTAAGGCTTTCCAAACTGCTTAATGTGTTTATTTCTAATTTTCAAGTGTATTCTGCCTTGTATTTCACACTTTTACCATTCTAGGCTCCTTTAAGTAAACAACATAGGATTCCTACACTGTTTAATGAGCACTAAACTCAAATTAAGGAATTCCTGGATCTAAGATACCTTTTCTACACGAACAACTCAGTTGGAGAAGTGTTTTATACATGTTCTATGAGAGTTCTCATCTATTCATTGTCCTTTCCCCAGAATTACTGATGTTTTCTTGTAGTTTCTAACATTAGGCCTTCTTGTCCAGGTAAAACATTGGGAACATGGACAAACAACTACCTAAACACTGTTATGAACCAGACAGTCTCGGGAATGTTATCTCTCAACTATGTTATAGAGTTTAATGATACATTTCAGTGAAATGTAAGGCTTTCTAAAGCTGATTATTGTGTTTATTTCGCTATTTCAAGTGTATTCTGCCTTGTATTTCACACATTTACGATTCTAGGCTCCTTTAAGTAAACAACATAGGATTCCTACACTGTTTAATGTGCTCTAAACTCAAATTAAGGAATTCCTGGATCTAAGATACCTTTTGAAAATGAACTACTCAGTTGGAGAAGTGTTTTATACATATGCTTTGCGAGTTCTCATCTATTTATTGTCATTTTCCCAGAATTACTGATGTTTTCTTCTATTTTCTAACATTAGGCCTTCTTGTCCAGGTAAAAACATTGGGAACATGGACAAACAACAACCTAAACACTGTTATGAACCTGAAAAGCTCGAGAACATTGTCTCTCAACTATGTTATAGAGTATAATGATACATTTCAGTGAAGTGTAATGCTTTCTAAAGATGCTTAATAAGTTTATTTCTCTATTTCAACTGTATTCTGTCTTTTATTTCACACTTTTACCATTCTAGGCTCCTTTAAGTAAACAATATAGGATTCCTACACTGTTTAAAGTACTCTAAACTCAAATTAAGGAATTCCTGGATCTAAGATACCTTTTCTACACGAACAACTCAGTTGGAGAAGTGTTTTATACACCTTCTATGAGAGTTCTCATCTATTCATTGTCCTTTCCCCAGAATTACTAATGTTTTCTTGTAGTTTCTAACATTAGGCCTTCTTGTCCAGGTAAAAACATTGGGAACATGGACAAACAACTACCTAAACACTATTATGAACCAGACAGTCTCGGGAATGTTATCTCTCAACTATGTTATAGAGTTTAATGATACATTTCAGTGAAGTGTAAGGCTTTCTAAAGCAGATTAATGTGTTTATTTCGCTATTTCAAGTGTATTCTGCCTTGTATTTCACACATTTATGATTCTAGGCTCCTTTAAGTAAACAACATAGGATTCCTACACTGTTTAATGTGCTCTAAACTCGAATTAAAGAATTCCTGGATCTAAGATATCTTTTCTACAAAAACAACTCAGTTGGAGAAGTGTTTTACACATGTTCTATGTGAGTTCTCAAATATTTATTGTCCTTTTCCCAGAATTACTCATGATTGTTTGAAGTTTCAAACATTAGGCTCCTTGTCCAGGTAATAACATTGGGAACATGGAAAAACAACTACCTAAACACTGTTATGAACCTGAAAAGCTGGAGAACATTGTCTCTCAACTATGTTTTAATGTTTAACATTACATTTCAGTGATGTGTAAGGATTTAGAAACTGCTTAATGTGTTTATTTCTCATTTTCAAGTGTATTCTGCCTTGTATTTCACACTTTTACCATTCTAGGCTCCTTTAAGTAAACAACATAGGATTTCTACACTGTTTAAAGTACTCTAAACTCAAATTAAGGAATTCCTGGATCTAAGATACCTTTTCTACACGAACAACTCAGTTGGAGAAGTGTTTTATACATCTTCTATGAGAGTTCTCATCTATTCATTGTCCTTTCCCCAGAATTACTGATGTTTTCTTGTAGTTTCTAACATTAGGCCTTCTTGTCCAGGTAAAAACATTGGGAACATGGACAAACAACTACCTAAACACTCTTATGAACCAGACAGTCTTGGGAATGTTATCTCTCAACTATGTTATAGAGTTTAATGATACATGTCAGTGAAATGTAAGGCTTTCTAAAGCTGATTAATGTGTTTATTTCGCTATTTCAAGTGTATTCTGCCTTGTACTTCACACTTTTAAAATTCTAGGCTCCTTTAAGTAAACAACACAGGATTCATACACAGTTTAATGTGCTCTAAACTCGAATTAAAGAATTCCTGGATCTAAGATACCTTTTCTACACGAACAACTCAGTTGGAGAAGTGTTTTACACATGTTCTATGTGAGTTCTCATCTATTTATTGTCCTTTTCCCAGAATTACTGATGTTTTCTTGTAGTTTCTAACATTAGGCTTCTTGTCAAGGTAAAAACATAGGGAACATGGACTAACAACTACCTGAACACTGTTATGAACCTGAAAAGCTCGGGAACATTGTCTCTCACCTGTGTTATCGAGTTTAATGATATATTTCAGTGAAGGGTAAGGCTTTCTAAAGCTGATTAATGTGTTTATTTCGCTATTTCAAGTGTATTCTGCCTTGCATTTCACACATTTACGATTCTAGGCTCCTTTAAGTAAACATCGTAGGATTCCTACACTGTTTAATGTGCTCTAAACTCGAATTAAAGAATTCCTGGATCTAAGATATCTTTTCTACACGAACAACTCAGTTGGAGAAGTGTTTTACACATGTTCTATGGGAGTTCTCATCTATTTATTGTCCTTTTCCCAGAATTACTCATGTTTTCTTGTAGTTTCAACCATTAGGCTCCTTGTCCAGTTAAAAACATTGGGAACGTGGACAAACAACTACCTAAACACTGTTATGAACCTGAAAAGCTGGAGAACATTGTCTCTCAACTATGTTTTAAAGTTTTACACTACATTTCAGTGATGTGTAAGGCTTTCCAAACTGCTTAATGTGTTTATTTCTCATTTTCAAGTGTATTCTGCCTTGTATTTCACACTTTTACCATTCTAGGCTCCTTTAAGTAAACAACATAGGATTCCTACACTGTTTAATGAGCACTAAACTCAAATTAAGGAATTCCTGGATCTAAGATACCTTTTCTACACGAACAACTCAGTTGGAGAAGTGTTTTATACATGTTCTATGAGAGTTCTCATCTATTCATTGTCCTTTCCCCAGAATTACTGATGTTTTCTTGTAGTTTCTAACATTAGGCCTTCTTGTCCAGGTAAAACATTGGGAACATGGACAAACAACTACCTAAACACTGTTATGAACCAGACAGTCTCGGGAATGTTATCTCTCAACTATGTTATAGAGTTTAATGATACATTTCAGTGAAATGTAAGGCTTTCTAAAGCTGATTATTGTGTTTATTTCGCTATTTCAAGTGTATTCTGCCTTGTATTTCACACATTTACGATTCTAGGCTCCTTTAAGTAAACAACATAGGATTCCTACACTGTTTAATGTGCTCTAAACTCAAATTAAGGAATTCCTGGATCTAAGATACCTTTTGAAAATGAACTACTCAGTTGGAGAAGTGTTTTATACATATGCTTTGCGAGTTCTCATCTATTTATTGTCATTTTCCCAGAATTACTGATGTTTTCTTCTATTTTCTAACATTAGGCCTTCTTGTCCAGGTAAAAACATTGGGAACATGGACAAACAACAACCTAAACACTGTTATGAACCTGAAAAGCTCGAGAACATTGTCTCTCAACTATGTTATAGAGTATAATGATACATTTCAGTGAAGTGTAATGCTTTCTAAAGATGCTTAATATGTTTATTTCTCTATTTCAACTGTATTCTGTCTTTTATTTCACACTTTTACCATTCTAGGCTCCTTTAAGTAAACAATATAGGATTCCTACACTGTTTAAAGTACTCTAAACTCAAATTAAGGAATTCCTGGATCTAAGATACCTTTTCTACACGAACAACTCAGTTGGAGAAGTGTTTTATACACCTTCTATGAGAGTTCTCATCTATTCATTGTCCTTTCCCCAGAATTACTAATGTTTTCTTGTAGTTTCTAACATTAGGCCTTCTTGTCCAGGTAAAAACATTGGGAACATGGACAAACAACTACCTAAACACTATTATGAACCAGACAGTCTCGGGAATGTTATCTCTCAACTATGTTATAGAGTTTAATGATACATTTCAGTGAAGTGTAAGGCTTTCTAAAGCAGATTAATGTGTTTATTTCGCTATTTCAATTGTATTCTGCCTTGTATTTCACACATTTATGATTCTAGGCTCCTTTAAGTAAACAACATAGGATTCCTACACTGTTTAATGTGCTCTAAACTCGAATTAAAGAATTCCTGGATCTAAGATATCTTTTCTACAAAAACAACTCAGTTGGAGAAGTGTTTTACACATGTTCTATGTGAGTTCTAAAATATTTATTGTCCTTTTCCCAGAATTACTCATGATTGTTTGAAGTTTCAAACATTAGGCTCCTTGTCCAGGTAATAACATTGGGAACATGGAAAAACAACTACCTAAACACTGTTATGAACCTGAAAAGCTGGAGAACATTGTCTCTCAACTATGTTTTAATGTTTAACATTACATTTCAGTGATGTGTAAGGATTTAGAAACTGCTTAATGTGTTTATTTCTCATTTTCAAGTGTATTCTGCCTTGTATTTCACACTTTTACCATTCTAGGCTCCTTTAAGTAAACAACATAGGATTCCTACAATGTTTAATGTGCTCTAAAATCGAATTAAATAATTCCTGGACCTAAGATACTTTTCTACACGAACAACTCAGTTGGAGAAGTGTTTTATTCATGTTCTATGAGAGTTCTCATCTATGTATTGTCCTTTCCCCAGAATTACTGATGTTTTATTGTAGTTTCTAACATTAGCCCTTCTTGTCCATGTAAAAACATTGGGAACGTGAACAAACAACTACCTAAACACTGTTATGAACCTGAAAAGCTGGAGAACATTGACTCTCAACTCTGTTATATAGTTTAACACTAGATTTCAGTGAAGTGTAGGCTTTCCAAACTGCTTAATGTGTTTATTTCGCTCTTTCAATGTATTCTGCCTTGTATTTCACACTTTTACCATTCTAGGCTCCTTTAAGTAAACAACATAGAATTCCTACACTGTTTAAAGTGCTCTAAACCCAAATTAAGGAATTCCTGGATCTAAGATAACTTTTCTACATGAACAACTCAGTTGGAGAAGTGTTTTATACATCTTCTATGAGAATTCTCATCTATTTTTTGTCCTTTCCCCAGAATTACTGATGTTTTCTTGTAGTTTCTAACATTAGGCCTTCTTGTCCAGGTAAAAACATTGGGAACATGGACAAACAACTACCTAAACACTATTATGAACCAGACAGTCTCGGGTATGTTATCTCTCAACTATGTTATAGAGTTTAATGATACATGTCAGTGAAATGTAAGGCTTTATAAAGCTGATTAATGTGTTTATTTCGCTATTTCAGGTGTATTCTGCCTTGTATTTCACACTTTTAACATTCTAGGCTCCTTTAAGTAAACAACACAGGATTCATACACTGTTTAATGTGCTCTAAACTCGAATTAAAGAATTCCTGGATCTAAGATACCTTTTCTACACGAACAAATCAGTTGGAGAAGTGTTTTACACATGTTCTATGTGAATTCTCATCTACTTATTGTCCTTTTCCCAGAATTACTGATGTTTTCTTGTAGTTTCTAACATTAGGCTTCTTGTCAAGGTAAAAACATAGGGAACATGGACTAACAACTACCTAAACACTGTTATGAACCTGAAAAGCTCGGGAACATTGTCTCTCACCTGTGTTGTCGAGTTTAATGATATATTTCAGTGAAGGGTAAGGCTTTCTAAAGCTGATTAATGTGTTTATTTCGCTATTTCAAGTGTATTCTGCCTTGTATTTCACACATTTACGATTCTAGGCTCCTTTAAGTAAACAACGTAGGATTCCTACACTGTTTAATGTGCTCTAAACTCGAATTAAAGAATTCCTGGATCTAAGATATCTTTTCTACACGAACAACTCAGTTGGAGAAGTGTTTTACACATTTTCTATGGGAGTTCTCATCTATTTATTGTCCTTTTCCCAGAATTACTCATGTTTTCTTGTAGTTTCAACCATTAGGCTCCTTGTCCAGGTAATAACATTGGGAACATGGAAAACCAACTACCTAAACACTGTTATGAACCTGAGAAGCTGGAGAACATTGTCTCTCAACTATGTTTTAAAGTTTAACATTACATTTCAGTGATGTGTAAGGATTTAGAAACTGCTTAATGTGTTTATTTCTCATTTTCAAGTGTATTCTGCCTTGTATTTCATAATTTTACCATTCTAGGCTCCTTTAAGTAAACAACATAGGATTCCTACACTGTTTAATGTGCTCTAAAATTGAATTAAAGAATTCCTGGACCTAAGATACCTTTCTACACGAACAACTGAGTTGGAGAAGTGTTTTATACATGTTCTATGAGAGTTCTCATCTATTCATTGTCCTTTCCCCAGAATTACTGATGTTTTATTGTAGTTTCTAACATTAGGCCTTCTTGTCCAGTTAAAAACATTGGGAACGTGGACAAACAACTACCTAAACACTGTTATGAACCTGAAAAGCTGGAGAACATTGTCTCTCAACTATGTTTTAAAGTTTTACACTACATTTCAGTGATGTGTAAGGCTTTCCAAACTGCTTAATGTGTTTATTTCTCATTTTCAACTGTATTCTGTCTTTTATTTCACACTTTTACCATTCTAGGCTCCTTTAAGTAAACAACATAGGATTCCTACACTGTTTAAAGTGCTCTAAACTCAAATTAAGGAATTCCTGGATCTAAGATAACTTTTCTACATGAACAACTCAGTTGGAGAAGTGTTTTATACATCTTCTATGAGAGTTCTCATCTATTCATTGTCCTTTCCCCAGAATTACTGATGTTTTCTTGTAGTTTCCAACATTAGGCCTTCTTGTACAGGTAAAAACATTGGGAACATGGACAAACAACTACTTAAACACTATTATGAACCAGACAGTCTCGGGAATGTTATCTCTCAACTATGTTATAGAGTTTAATGATACATTTCAGTGAAATGTAAGGCTTTCTAAAGCTGATTAATGTGTTTGTTTCGCTATTTCAAGTGTATTCTGCCTTGTATTTCACACATTTACGATTCTAGGCTCCTTTAAGTAAACAACATAGGATTCCTACACTGTTTAATGTGCTCTAAACTCAAATTAAGGAATTCCTGGATCTAAGATACCTTTTGAAAATGAACTACTCAGTTGGAGAAGTGTTTTATACATATGCTTTGCGAGTTCTCATCTATTTATTGTCATTTTCCCAGAATTACTGATGTTTTCTTCTATTTTCTAACATTAGGCCTTCTTGTCCTGGTAAAAACATTGGGAACATGGACAAACAACAACCTAAACACTGTTATGAACCTGAAAAGCTCGAGAACATTGTCTCTCAACTATGTTATAGAGTATAATGATACATTTCAGTGAAGTGTAATGCTTTCTAAAGATGCTTAATATGTTTATTTCTCTATTTCAACTGTATTCTGTCTTTTATTTCACACTTTTACCATTCTAGGCTCCTTTAAGTAAACAACATAGGATTCCTACACTGTTTAAAGTGCTCTAAACTCAAATTAAGGAATTCCTGGATCTAAGATAACTTCTCTACATGAACAACTCAGTTGGAGAAGTGTTTTATACATCTTCTATGAGAGTTCTCATCTATTCATTGTCCTTTCCCCAGAATTACTGATGTTTTCTTGTAGTTTCCAACATTAGGCCTTCTTGTACAGGTAAAAACATTGGGAACATGGACAAACAACTACTTAAACACTATTATGAACCAGACAGTCTCGGGAATGTTATCTCTCAACTATGTTATAGAGTTTAATGATACATTTCAGTGAAATGTAAGGCTTTCTAAAGCTGATTAATGTGTTTGTTTCGCTATTTCAAGTGTATTCTGCCTTGTATTTCACACATTTACGATTCTAGGCTCCTTTAAGTAAACAACATAGGATTCCTACACTGTTTAATGTGCTCTAAACTCAAATTAAGGAATTCCTGGATCTAAGATACCTTTTGAAAATGAACTACTCAGTTGGAGAAGTGTTTTATACATATGCTTTGCGAGTTCTCATCTATTTATTGTATTTTCCCAGAATTACTGATGTTTTCTTCTAGTTTCTAACATTAGGCCTTCTTGTCCAGGTAAAAACATTGGGAACATGGACAAACAACTACATAAAAACTGTTATGACCCTGAAAAGCTGGAGAACATTGTCTCTCAACTATGTTTTAAAGTTTAACAATACATTTCAGTGATGTGTTAGGCTTTCCAAACTGCTTAATGTGTTTATTTCTCATTTTCAAGTGTATTCTGCCTTGTATTTCACACTTTTACCATTCAAGGTCCTTTAAGTAAACAACATAGGATTCCTACACTGTTTAATGAGCACTAAACTCAAATTAAGGAATTCCTGGATCTAAGACACCATTTCTACACGAACAACTCAGTTGGAGAAGTGTTTTATACATGTTCTATAAGAGTTCTCATCTATGTATTGTCCTTTCCCCAGATTTACTGATGTTTTATTGTAGTTTCTAACATTAGCCCTTCTTGTCCATGTAAAAACATTGGGAACGTGGACAAACAACTACCTAAACACTATTATGAACCTGAAAACCTGGAGAACATTGTCTCTCAACTCTGTGATATAGTTTAACACTACATTTCAGTGAAGTGTAGGCTTTCCAAACTGCTTAATGTGTTTATTTCGCTATTTCAATGTATTCTGCCTTGTATTTCACACTTTTACCATTCTAGGCTCCTTTAAGTAAACAACATAGGATTCCTACACTGTTTAAAGTACTCTAAACTCAAATTAAGGAATTCCTGGATCTAAGATACCTTTTCTACACGAACAACTCAGTTGGAGAAGTGTTTTATACATCTTCTATGAGAGTTCTCATCTATTCATTGTCCTTTCCCCAGAATTACTGATGTTTTCTTGTAGTTTCTAACATTAGGCCTTCTTGTCCAGGTAAAAACATTGGGAACATGGACAAACAACTACCTAAACACTCTTATGAACCAGACAGTTTTGGGAATGTTATCTCTCAACTATGTTATAGAGTTTAATGATACATGTCAGTGAAATGTAAGGCTTTCTAAAGCTGATTAATGTGTTTATTTCGCTATTTCAAGTGTATTCTGCCTTGTACTTCACACTTTTAAAATTCTAGGCTCCTTTAAGTAAACAACACAGGATTCATACACAGTTTAATGTGCTCTAAACTCGAATTAAAGAATTCCTGGATCTAAGATACCTTTTCTACACGAACAACTCAGTTGGAGAAGTGTTTTACACATGTTCTATGTGAGTTCTCATCTATTTATTGTCCTTTTCCCAGAATTACTGATGTTTTCTTGTAGTTTCTAACATTAGGCTTCTTGTCAAGGTAAAAACATAGGGAACATGGACTAACAACTACCTGAACACTGTTATGAACCTGAAAAGCTCGGGAACATTGTCTCTCACCTGTGTTATCGAGTTTAATGATATATTTCAGTGAAGGGTAAGGCTTTCTAAAGCTGATTAATGTGTTTATTTCGCTATTTCAAGTGTATTCTGCCTTGCATTTCACACATTTACGATTCTAGGCTCCTTTAAGTAAACAACGTAGGATTCCTACACTGTTTAATGTGCTCTAAACTCGAATTAAAGAATTCCTGGATCTAAGATATCTTTTCTACACGAACAACTCAGTTGGAGAAGTGTTTTACACATGTTCTATGGGAGTTCTCATCTATTTATTGTCCTTTTCCCAGAATTACTCATGTTTTCTTGTAGTTTCAACCATTAGGCTCCTTGTCCAGTTAAAAACATTGGGAACGTGGACAAACAACTACCTAAACACTGTTATGAACCTGAAAAGCTGGAGAACATTGTCTCTCAACTATGTTTTAAAGTTTTACACTACATTTCAGTGATGTGTAAGGCTTTCCAAACTGCTTAATGTGTTTATTTCTCATTTTCAAGTGTATTCTGCCTTGTATTTCACACTTTTACCATTCTAGGCTCCTTTAAGTAAACAACATAGGATTCCTACACTGTTTAATGAGCACTAAACTCAAATTAAGGAATTCCTGGATCTAAGATACCTTTTCTACACGAACAACTCAGTTGGAGAAGTGTTTTATACATGTTCTATGAGAGTTCTCATCTATTCATTGTCCTTTCCCCAGAATTACTGATGTTTTCTTGTAGTTTCTAACATTAGGCCTTCTTGTCCAGGTAAAACATTGGGAACATGGACAAACAACTACCTAAACACTGTTATGAACCAGACAGTCTCGGGAATGTTATCTCTCAACTATGTTATAGAGTTTAATGATACATTTCAGTGAAATGTAAGGCTTTCTAAAGCTGATTATTGTGTTTATTTCGCTATTTCAAGTGTATTCTGCCTTGTATTTCACACATTTACGATTCTAGGCTCCTTTAAGTAAACAACATAGGATTCCTACACTGTTTAATGTGCTCTAAACTCAAATTAAGGAATTTCTGGATCTAAGATACCTTTTGAAAATGAACTACTCAGTTGGAGAAGTGTTTTATACATATGCTTTGCGAGTTCTCATCTATTTATTGTCATTTTCCCAGAATTACTGATGTTTTCTTCTATTTTCTAACATTAGGCCTTCTTGTCCAGGTAAAAACATTGGGAACATGGACAAACAACAACCTAAACACTGTTATGAACCTGAAAAGCTCGAGAACATTGTCTCTCAACTATGTTATAGAGTATAATGATACATTTCAGTGAAGTGTAATGCTTTCTAAAGATGCTTAATATGTTTATTTCTCTATTTCAACTGTATTCTGTCTTTTATTTCACACTTTTACCATTCTAGGCTCCTTTAAGTAAACAATATAGGATTCCTACACTGTTTAAAGTACTCTAAACTCAAATTAAGGAATTCCTGGATCTAAGATACCTTTTCTACACGAACAACTCAGTTGGAGAAGTGTTTTATACACCTTCTATGAGAGTTCTCATCTATTCATTGTCCTTTCCCCAGAATTACTAATGTTTTCTTGTAGTTTCTAACATTAGGCCTTCTTGTCCAGGTAAAAACATTGGGAACATGGACAAACAACTACCTAAACACTATTATGAACCAGACAGTCTCGGGAATGTTATCTCTCAACTATGTTATAGAGTTTAATGATACATTTCAGTGAAGTGTAAGGCTTTCTAAAGCAGATTAATGTGTTTATTTCGCTATTTCAAGTGTATTCTGCCTTGTATTTCACACATTTATGATTCTAGTCTCCTTTAAGTAAACAACATAGGATTCCTACACTGTTTAATGTGCTCTAAACTCGAATTAAAGAATTCCTGGATCTAAGATATCTTTTCTACAAAAACAACTCAGTTGGAGAAGTGTTTTACACATGTTCTATGTGAGTTCTCAAATATTTATTGTCCTTTTCCCAGAATTACTCATGATTGTTTGAAGTTTCAAACATTAGGCTCCTTGTCCAGGTAATAACATTGGGAACATGGAAAAACAACTACCTAAACACTGTTATGAACCTGAAAAGCTGGAGAACATTGTCTCTCAACTATGTTTTAATGTTTAACATTACATTTCAGTGATGTGTAAGGATTTAGAAACTGCTTAATGTGTTTATTTCTCATTTTCAAGTGTATTCTGCCTTGTATTTCACACTTTTACCATTCTAGGCTCCTTTAAGTAAACAACATAGGATTCCTACAATGTTTAATGTGCTCTAAAATCGAATTAAATAATTCCTGGACCTAAGATACTTTTCTACACGAACAACTCAGTTGGAGAAGTGTTTTATTCATGTTCTATGAGAGTTCTCATCTATGTATTGTCCTTTCCCCAGAATTACTGATGTTTTATTGTAGTTTCTAACATTAGCCCTTCTTGTCCATATAAAAACATTGGGAACGTGAACAAACAACTACCTAAACACTGTTATGAACCTGAAAAGCTGGAGAACATTGACTCTCAACTCTGTTATATAGTTTAACACTACATTTCAGTGAAGTGTAGGCTTTCCAAACTGCTTAATGTGTTTATTTCGCTCTTTCAATGTATTCTGCCTTGTATTTCACACTTTTACCATTCTAGGCTCCTTTAAGTAAACAACATAGAATTCCTACACTGTTTAAAGTGCTCTAAACCCAAATTAAGGAATTCCTGGATCTAAGATAACTTTTCTACATGAACAACTCAGTTGGAGAAGTGTTTTATACATCTTCTATGAGAATTCTCATCTATTTTTTGTCCTTTCCCCAGAATTACTGATGTTTTCTTGTAGTTTCTAACATTAGGCCTTCTTGTCCAGGTAAAACATTGGGAACATGGACAAACAACTACCTAAACACTGTTATGAACCAGACAGTCTCGGGAATGTTATCTCTCAACTATGTTATAGAGTTTAATGATACATTTCAGTGAAATGTAAGGCTTTCTAAAGCTGATTATTGTGTTTATTTCGCTATTTCAAGTGTATTCTGCCTTGTATTTCACACATTTACGATTCTAGGCTCCTTTAAGTAAACAACATAGGATTCCTACACTGTTTAATGTGCTCTAAACTCAAATTAAGGAATTCCTGGATCTAAGATACCTTTTGAAAATGAACTACTCAGTTGGAGAAGTGTTTTATACATATGCTTTGCGAGTTCTCATCTATTTATTGTCATTTTCCCAGAATTACTGATGTTTTCTTCTATTTTCTAACATTAGGCCTTCTTGTCCAGGTAAAAACATTGGGAACATGGACAAACAACAACCTAAACACTGTTATGAACCTGAAAAGCTCGAGAACATTGTCTCTCAACTATGTTATAGAGTATAATGATACATTTCAGTGAAGTGTAATGCTTTCTAAAGATGCTTAATATGTTTATTTCTCTATTTCAACTGTATTCTGTCTTTTATTTCACACTTTTACCATTCTAGGCTCCTTTAAGTAAACAATATAGGATTCCTACACTGTTTAAAGTACTCTAAACTCAAATTAAGGAATTCCTGGATCTAAGATACCTTTTCTACACGAACAACTCAGTTGGAGAAGTGTTTTATACACCTTCTATGAGAGTTCTCATCTATTCATTGTCCTTTCCCCAGAATTACTAATGTTTTCTTGTAGTTTCTAACATTAGGCCTTCTTGTCCAGGTAAAAACATTGGGAACATGGACAAACAACTACCTAAACACTATTATGAACCAGACAGTCTCGGGAATGTTATCTCTCAACTATGTTATAGAGTTTAATGATACATTTCAGTGAAGTGTAAGGCTTTCTAAAGCAGATTAATGTGTTTATTTCGCTATTTCAAGTGTATTCTGCCTTGTATTTCACACATTTATGATTCTAGGCTCCTTTAAGTAAACAACATAGGATTCCTACACTGTTTAATGTGCTCTAAACTCGAATTAAAGAATTCCTGGATCTAAGATATCTTTTCTACAAAAACAACTCAGTTGGAGAAGTGTTTTACACATGTTCTATGTGAGTTCTCAAATATTTATTGTCCTTTTCCCAGAATTACTCATGATTGTTTGAAGTTTCAAACATTAGGCTCCTTGTCCAGGTAATAACATTGGGAACATGGAAAAACAACTACCTAAACACTGTTATGAACCTGAAAAGCTGGAGAACATTGTCTCTCAACTATGTTTTAATGTTTAACATTACATTTCAGTGATGTGTAAGGATTTAGAAACTGCTTAATGTGTTTATTTCTCATTTTCAAGTGTATTCTGCCTTGTATTTCACACTTTTACCATTCTAGGCTCCTTTAAGTAAACAACATAGGATTCCTACAATGTTTAATGTGCTCTAAAATCGAATTAAATAATTCCTGGACCTAAGATACTTTTCTACACGAACAACTCAGTTGGAGAAGTGTTTTATTCATGTTCTATGAGAGTTCTCATCTATGTATTGTCCTTTCCCCAGAATTACTGATGTTTTATTGTAGTTTCTAACATTAGCCCTTCTTGTCCATGTAAAAACATTGGGAACGTGAACAAACAACTACCTAAACACTGTTATGAACCTGAAAAGCTGGAGAACATTGACTCTCAACTCTGTTATATAGTTTAACACAAGATTTCAGTGAAGTGTAGGCTTTCCAAACTGCTTAATGTGTTTATTTCGCTCTTTCAATGTATTCTGCCTTGTATTTCACACTTTTACCATTCTAGGCTCCTTTAAGTAAACAACATAGAATTCCTACACTGTTTAAAGTGCTCTAAACCCAAATTAAGGAATTCCTGGATCTAAGATAACTTTTCTACATGAACAACTCAGTTGGAGAAGTGTTTTATACATCTTCTATGAGAATTCTCATCTATTTTTTGTCCTTTCCCCAGAATTACTGATGTTTTCTTGTAGTTTCTAACATTAGGCCTTCTTGTCCAGGTAAAAGCATTGGGAACATGGACAAACAACTACCTAAACACTATTATGAACCAGACAGTCTCGGGTATGTTATCTCTCAACTATGTTATAGAGTTTAATGATACATGTCAGTGAAATGTAAGGCTTTATAAAGCTGATTAATGTGTTTATTTCGCTATTTCAGGTGTATTCTGCCTTGTATTTCACACTTTTAACATTCTAGGCTCCTTTAAGTAAACAACACAGGATTCATACACTGTTTAATGTGCTCTAAACTCGAATTAAAGAATTCCTGGATCTAAGATACCTTTTCTACACGAACAAATCAGTTGGAGAAGTGTTTTACACATGTTCTATGTGAATTCTCATCTACTTATTGTCCTTTTCCCAGAATTACTGATGTTTTCTTGTAGTTTCTAACATTAGGCTTCTTGTCAAGGTAAAAACATAGGGAACATGGACTAACAACTACCTAAACACTGTTATGAACCTGAAAAGCTCGGGAACATTGTCTCTCACCTGTGTTATCGAGTTTAATGATATATTTCAGTAAAGGGTAAGGCTTTCTAAAGCTGATTAATGTGTTTATTTCGCTATTTCAAGTGTATTCTGCCTTGTATTTCACACATTTACGATTCTAGGCTCCTTTAAGTAAACAACGTAGGATTCCTACACTGTTTAATGTGCTCTAAACTCGAATTAAAGAATTCCTGGATCTAAGATATCTTTTCTACACGAACAACTCAATTGGAGAAGTGTTTTACACATTTTCTATGGGAGTTCTCATCTATTTATTGTCCTTTTCCCAGAATTACTCATGTTTTCTTGTAGTTTCAACCATTAGGCTCCTTGTCCAGGTAATAACATTGGGAACATGGAAAAACAACTACCTAAACACTGTTATGAACCTGAAAAGCTGGAGAACATTGTCTCTCAACTATGTTTTAAAGTTTAACATTACATTTCAGTGATGTGTAAGGATTTAGAAACTGCTTAATGTGTTTATTTCTCATTTTCAAGTGTATTCTGCCTTGTATTTCATACTTTTACCATTCTAGGCTCCTTTAAGTAAACAACATAGGATTCCTACACTGTTTAATGTGCTCTAAAATCGAATTAAAGAATTCCTGGACCTAAGATACCTTTCTACACGAACAACTGAGTTGGAGAAGTGTTTTATACATGTTCTATGAGAGTTCTCATCTATTCATTGTCCTTTCCCCAGAATTACTGATGTTTTATTGTAGTTTCTAACATTAGGCCTTCTTGTCCAGTTAAAAACATTGGGAACGTGGACAAACAACTACCTAAACACTGTTATGAACCTGAAAAGCTGGAGAACATTGTCTCTCAACTATGTTTTAAAGTTTTACACTACATTTCAGTGATGTGTAAGGCTTTCCAAACTGCTTAATGTGTTTATTTCTCATTTTCAACTGTATTCTGTCTTTTATTTCACACTTTTACCATTCTAGGCTCCTTTAAGTAAACAACATAGGATTCCTACACTGTTTAAAGTGCTCTAAACTCAAATTAAGGAATTCCTGGATCTAAGATAACTTTTCTACATGAACAACTCAGTTGGAGAAGTGTTTTATACATCTTCTATGAGAGTTCTCATCTATTCATTGTCCTTTCCCCAGAATTACTGATGTTTTCTTGTAGTATCCAACATTAGGCCTTCTTGTACAGGTAAAAACATTGGGAACATGGACAAACAACTACTTAAACACTATTATGAACCAGACAGTCTCGGGAATGTTATCTCTCAACTATGTTATAGAGTTTAATGATACATTTCAGTGAAATGTAAGGCTTTCTAAAGCTGATTAATGTGTTTGTTTCGCTATTTCAAGTGTATTCTGCCTTGTATTTCACACATTTACGATTCTAGGCTCCTTTAAGTAAACAACATAGGATTCCTACACTGTTTAATGTGCTCTAAACTCAAATTAAGGAATTCCTGGATCTAAGATACCTTTTGAAAATGAACTACTCAGTTGGAGAAGTGTTTTATACATATGCTTTGCGAGTTCTCATCTATTTATTGTCATTTTCCCAGAATTACTGATGTTTTCTTCTATTTTCTAACATTAGGCCTTCTTGTCCAGGTAAAAACATTGGGAACATGGACAAACAACAACCTAAACACTGTTATGAACCTGAAAAGCTCAAGAACATTGTCTCTCAACTATGTTATAGAGTATAATGATACATTTCAGTGAAGTGTAATGCTTTCTAAAGATGCTTAATATGTTTATTTCTCTATTTCAACTGTATTCTGTCTTTTATTTCACACATTTACGATTCTAGGCTCCTTTAAGTAAACAACATAGGATTCCTACACTGTTTAATGTGCTCTAAACTCAAATTAAGGAATTCCTGGATCTAAGATACCTTTTGAAAATGAACTACTCAGTTGGACAAGTGTTTTATACATATGCTTTGCGAGTTCTCATCTATTTATTGTATTTTCCCAGAATTACTGATGTTTTCTTCTAGTTTCTAACATTAGGCCTTCTTGTCCAGGTAAAAACATTGGGAACATGGACAAACAACTACATAAAAACTGTTATGACCCTGAAAAGCTGGAGAACATTGTCTCTCAACTATGTTTTAAAGTTTAACAATACATTTCAGTGATGTGTTAGGCTTTCCAAACTGCTTAATGTGTTTATTTCTCATTTTCAAGTGTATTCTGCCTTGTATTTCACACTTTTACCATTCAAGGTCCTTTAAGTAAACAACATAGGATTCCTACACTGTTTAATGAGCACTAAACTCAAATTAAGGAATTCCTGGATCTAAGACACCATTTCTACACGAACAACTCAGTTGGAGAAGTGTTTTATACATGTTCTATAAGAGTTCTCATCTATGTATTGTCCTTTCCCCAGATTTACTGATGTTTTATTGTAGTTTCTAACATTAGCCCTTCTTGTCCATGTAAAAACATTGGGAACGTGGACAAACAACTACCTAAACACTATTATGAACCTGAAAACCTGGAGAACATTGTCTCTCAACTCTGTGATATAGTTTAACACTACATTTCAGTGAAGTGTAGGCTTTCCAAATTGCTTAATGTGTTTATTTCGCTATTTCAATGTATTCTGCCTTGTATTTCACACTTTTACCATTCTAGGCTCCTTTAAGTAAACAACATAGGATTCCTACACTGTTTAATGAGCACTAAACTCAAATTAAGGAATTCCTGGATCTAAGATACCTTTTCTACACGAACAACTCAGTTGGAGAAGTGTTTTATACATCTTCTATGAGAGTTCTCATCTATTCATTGTCCTTTCCCCAGAATTACTGATGTTTTCTTGTAGTTTCTAACATTAGGCCTTCTTGTCCAGGTAAAAACATTGGGAACATGGACAAACAACTACCTAAACACTATTATGAACCAGACAGTCTTGGGAATGTTATCTCTCAACTATGTTATAGAGTTTAATGATACATGTCAGTGAAATGTAAGGCTTTCTAAAGCTGATTAATGTGTTTATTTCGCTATTTCAAGTGTATTCTGCCTTGTACTTCACACTTTTAAAATTCTAGGCTCCTTTAAGTAAACAACACAGGATTCATACACAGTTTAATGTGCTCTAAAGTCGAATTAAAGAATTCCTGGATCTAAGATACCTTTTCTACACGAACAACTCAGTTGGAGAAGTGTTTTACACATGTTCTATGTGAGTTCTCATCTATTTATTGTCCTTTTCCCAGAATTACTGATGTTTTCTTGTAGTTTCTAACATTAGGCTTCTTGTCAAGGTAAAAACATAGGGAACATGGACTAACAACTACCTGAACACTGTTATGAACCTGAAAAGCTCGGGAACATTGTCTCTCACCTGTGTTATCGAGTTTAATGATATATTTCAGTGAAGGGTAAGGCTTTCTAAAGCTGATTAATGTGTTTATTTCGCTATTTCAAGTGTATTCTGCCTTGTATTTCACACATTTACGATTCTAGGCTCCTTTAAGTAAACAACGTAGGATTCCTACACTGTTTAATGTGCTCTAAACTCGAATTAAAGAATTCCTGGATCTAAGATATCTTTTCTACACGAACAACTCAGTTGGAGAAGTGTTTTACACATGTTCTATGGGAGTTCTCATCTATTTATTGTCCTTTTCCCAGAATTACTCATGTTTTCTTGTAGTTTCAACCATTAGGCTCCTTGTCCAGTTAAAAACATTGGGAACGTGGACAAACAACTACCTAAACACTGTTATGAACCTGAAAAGCTGGAGAACATTGTCTCTCAACTATGTTTTAAAGTTTTACACTACATTTCAGTGATGTGTAAGGCTTTCCAAACTGCTTAATGTGTTTATTTCTCATTTTCAAGTGTATTCTGCCTTGTATTTCACACTTTTACCATTCTAGGCTCCTTTAAGTAAACAACATAGGATTCCTACACTGTTTAATGAGCACTAAACTCAAATTAAGGAATTCCTGGATCTAAGATACCTTTTCTACACGAACAACTCAGTTGGAGAAGTGTTTTATACATGTTCTATGAGAGTTCTCATCTATTCTTTGTCCTTTCCCCAGAATTACTGATGTTTTCTTGTAGTTTCTAACATTAGGCCTTCTTGTCCAGGTAAAACATTGGGAACATGGACAAACAACTACCTAAACACTGTTATGAACCAGACAGTCTCGGGAATGTTATCTCTCAACTATGTTATAGAGTTTAATGATACATTTCAGTGAAATGTAAGGCTTTCTAAAGCTGATTATTGTGTTTATTTCGCTATTTCAAGTGTATTCTGCCTTGTATTTCACACATTTACGATTCTAGGCTCCTTTAAGTAAACAACATAGGATTCCTACACTGTTTAATGTGCTCTAAACTCAAATTAAGGAATTCCTGGATCTAAGATACCTTTTGAAAATGAACTACTCAGTTGGAGAAGTGTTTTATACATATGCTTTGCGAGTTCTCATCTATTTATTGTCATTTTCCCAGAATTACTGATGTTTTCTTCTATTTTCTAACATTAGGCCTTCTTGTCCAGGTAAAAACATTGGGAACATGGACAAACAACAACCTAAACACTGTTATGAACCTGAAAAGCTCGAGAACATTGTCTCTCAACTATGTTATAGAGTATAATGATACATTTCAGTGAAGTGTAATGCTTTCTAAAGATGCTTAATATGTTTATTTCTCTATTTCAACTGTATTCTGTCTTTTATTTCACACTTTTACCATTCTAGGCTCCTTTAAGTAAACAATATAGGATTCCTACACTGTTTAAAGTACTCTAAACTCAAATTAAGGAATTCCTGGATCTAAGATACCTTTTCTACACGAACAACTCAGTTGGAGAAGTGTTTTATACACCTTCTATGAGAGTTCTCATCTATTCATTGTCCTTTCCCCAGAATTACTAATGTTTTCTTGTAGTTTCTAACATTAGGCCTTCTTGTCCAGGTAAAAACATTGGGAACATGGACAAACAACTACCTAAACACTATTATGAACCAGACAGTCTCGGGAATGTTATCTCTCAACTATGTTATAGAGTTTAATGATACATTTCAGTGAAGTGTAAGGCTTTCTAAAGCAGATTAATGTGTTTATTTCGCTATTTCAAGTGTATTCTGCCTTGTATTTCACACATTTATGATTCTAGGCTCCTTTAAGTAAACAACATAGGATTCCTACACTGTTTAATGTGCTCTAAACTCGAATTAAAGAATTCCTGGATCTAAGATATCTTTTCTACAAAAACAACTCAGTTGGAGAAGTGTTTTACACATGTTCTATGTGAGTTCTCAAATATTTATTGTCCTTTTCCCAGAATTACTCATGATTGTTTGAAGTTTCAAACATTAGGCTCCTTGTCCAGGTAATAACATTGGGAACATGGAAAAACAACTACCTAAACACTGTTATGAACCTGAAAAGCTGGAGAACATTGTCTCTCAACTATGTTTTAATGTTTAACATTACATTTCAGTGATGTGTAAGGATTTAGAAACTGCTTAATGTGTTTATTTCTCATTTTCAAGTGTATTCTGCCTTGTATTTCACACTTTTACCATTCTAGGCTCCTTTAAGTAAACAACATAGGATTCCTACAATGTTTAATGTGCTCTAAAATCGAATTAAATAATTCCTGGACCTAAGATACTTTTCTACACGAACAACTCAGTTGGAGAAGTGTTTTATTCATGTTCTATGAGAGTTCTCATCTATGTATTGTCCTTTCCCCAGAATTACTGATGTTTTATTGTAGTTTCTAACATTAGCCCTTCTTGTCCAGGTAAAAACATTGGGAACATGGACAAACAACTACCTAAACACTATTATGAACCAGACAGTCTTGGGAATGTTATCTCTCAACTATGTTATAGAGTTTAATGATACATGTCAGTGAAATGTAAGGCTTTCTAAAGCTGATTAATGTGTTTATTTCGCTATTTCAAGTGTATTCTGCCTTGTACTTCACACTTTTAAAATTCTAGGCTCCTTTAAGTAAACAACACAGGATTCATACACAGTTTAATGTGCTCTAAACTCGAATTAAAGAATTCCTGGATCTAAGATACCTTTTCTACACGAACAACTCAGTTGGAGAAGTGTTTTACACATGTTCTATGTGAGTTCTCATCTATTTATTGTCCTTTTCCCAGAATTACTGATGTTTTCTTGTAGTTTCTAACATTAGGCTTCTTGTCAAGGTAAAAACATAGGGAACATGGACTAACAACTACCTGAACACTGTTATGAACCTGAAAAGCTCGGGAACATTGTCTCTCACCTGTGTTATCGAGTTTAATGATATATTTCAGTGAAGGGTAAGGCTTTCTAAAGCTGATTAATGTGTTTATTTCGCTATTTCAAGTGTATTCTGCCTTGTATTTCACACATTTACGATTCTAGGCTCCTTTAAGTAAACAACGTAGGATTCCTACACTGTTTAATGTGCTCTAAACTCGAATTAAAGAATTCCTGGATCTAAGATATCTTTTCTACACGAACAACTCAGTTGGAGAAGTGTTTTACACATGTTCTATGGGAGTTCTCATCTATTTATTGTCCTTTTCCCAGAATTACTCATGTTTTCTTGTAGTTTCAACCATTAGGCTCCTTGTCCAGTTAAAAACATTGGGAACGTGGACAAACAACTACCTAAACACTGTTATGAACCTGAAAAGCTGGAGAACATTGTCTCTCAACTATGTTTTAAAGTTTTACACTACATTTCAGTGATGTGTAAGGCTTTCCAAACTGCTTAATGTGTTTATTTCTCATTTTCAAGTGTATTCTGCCTTGTATTTCACACTTTTACCATTCTAGGCTCCTTTAAGTAAACAACATAGGATTCCTACACTGTTTAATGAGCACTAAACTCAAATTAAGGAATTCCTGGATCTAAGATACCTTTTCTACACGAACAACTCAGTTGGAGAAGTGTTTTATACATGTTCTATGAGAGTTCTCATCTATTCTTTGTCCTTTCCCCAGAATTACTGATGTTTTCTTGTAGTTTCTAACATTAGGCCTTCTTGTCCAGGTAAAACATTGGGAACATGGACAAACAACTACCTAAACACTGTTATGAACCAGACAGTCTCGGGAATGTTATCTCTCAACTATGTTATAGAGTTTAATGATACATTTCAGTGAAATGTAAGGCTTTCTAAAGCTGATTATTGTGTTTATTTCGCTATTTCAAGTGTATTCTGCCTTGTATTTCACACATTTACGATTCTAGGCTCCTTTAAGTAAACAACATAGGATTCCTACACTGTTTAATGTGCTCTAAACTCAAATTAAGGAATTCCTGGATCTAAGATACCTTTTGAAAATGAACTACTCAGTTGGAGAAGTGTTTTATACATATGCTTTGCGAGTTCTCATCTATTTATTGTCATTTTCCCAGAATTACTGATGTTTTCTTCTATTTTCTAACATTAGGCCTTCTTGTCCAGGTAAAAACATTGGGAACATGGACAAACAACAACCTAAACACTGTTATGAACCTGAAAAGCTCGAGAACATTGTCTCTCAACTATGTTATAGAGTATAATGATACATTTCAGTGAAGTGTAATGCTTTCTAAAGATGCTTAATATGTTTATTTCTCTATTTCAACTGTATTCTGTCTTTTATTTCACACTTTTACCATTCTAGGCTCCTTTAAGTAAACAATATAGGATTCCTACACTGTTTAAAGTACTCTAAACTCAAATTAAGGAATTCCTGGATCTAAGATACCTTTTCTACACGAACAACTCAGTTGGAGAAGTGTTTTATACACCTTCTATGAGAGTTCTCATCTATTCATTGTCCTTTCCCCAGAATTACTAATGTTTTCTTGTAGTTTCTAACATTAGGCCTTCTTGTCCAGGTAAAAACATTGGGAACATGGACAAACAACTACCTAAACACTATTATGAACCAGACAGTCTCGGGAATGTTATCTCTCAACTATGTTATAGAGTTTAATGATACATTTCAGTGAAGTGTAAGGCTTTCTAAAGCAGATTAATGTGTTTATTTCGCTATTTCAAGTGTATTCTGCCTTGTATTTCACACATTTATGATTCTAGGCTCCTTTAAGTAAACAACATAGGATTCCTACACTGTTTAATGTGCTCTAAACTCGAATTAAAGAATTCCTGGATCTAAGATATCTTTTCTACAAAAACAACTCAGTTGGAGAAGTGTTTTACACATGTTCTATGTGAGTTCTCAAATATTTATTGTCCTTTTCCCAGAATTACTCATGATTGTTTGAAGTTTCAAACATTAGGCTCCTTGTCCAGGTAATAACATTGGGAACATGGAAAAACAACTACCTAAACACTGTTATGAACCTGAAAAGCTGGAGAACATTGTCTCTCAACTATGTTTTAATGTTTAACATTACATTTCAGTGATGTGTAAGGATTTAGAAACTGCTTAATGTGTTTATTTCTCATTTTCAAGTGTATTCTGCCTTGTATTTCACACTTTTACCATTCTAGGCTCCTTTAAGTAAACAACATAGGATTCCTACAATGTTTAATGTGCTCTAAAATCGAATTAAATAATTCCTGGACCTAAGATACTTTTCTACACGAACAACTCAGTTGGAGAAGTGTTTTATTCATGTTCTATGAGAGTTCTCATCTATGTATTGTCCTTTCCCCAGAATTACTGATGTTTTATTGTAGTTTCTAACATTAGCCCTTCTTGTCCAGGTAAAAACATTGGGAACATGGACAAACAACTACCTAAACACTATTATGAACCAGACAGTCTTGGGAATGTTATCTCTCAACTATGTTATAGAGTTTAATGATACATGTCAGTGAAATGTAAGGCTTTCTAAAGCTGATTAATGTGTTTATTTCGCTATTTCAAGTGTATTCTGCCTTGTACTTCACACTTTTAAAATTCTAGGCTCCTTTAAGTAAACAACACAGGATTCATACACAGTTTAATGTGCTCTAAACTCGAATTAAAGAATTCCTGGATCTAAGATACCTTTTCTACACGAACAACTCAGTTGGAGAAGTGTTTTACACATGTTCTATGTGAGTTCTCATCTATTTATTGTCCTTTTCCCAGAATTACTGATGTTTTCTTGTAGTTTCTAACATTAGGCTTCTTGTCAAGGTAAAAACATAGGGAACATGGACTAACAACTACCTGAACACTGTTATGAACCTGAAAAGCTCGGGAACATTGTCTCTCACCTGTGTTATCGAGTTTAATGATATATTTCAGTGAAGGGTAAGGCTTTCTAAAGCTGATTAATGTGTTTATTTCGCTATTTCAAGTGTATTCTGCCTTGTATTTCACACATTTACGATTCTAGGCTCCTTTAAGTAAACAACGTAGGATTCCTACACTGTTTAATGTGCTCTAAACTCGAATTAAAGAATTCCTGGATCTAAGATATCTTTTCTACACGAACAACTCAGTTGGAGAAGTGTTTTACACATGTTCTATGGGAGTTCTCATCTATTTATTGTCCTTTTCCCAGAATTACTCATGTTTTCTTGTAGTTTCAACCATTAGGCTCCTTGTCCAGTTAAAAACATTGGGAACGTGGACAAACAACTACCTAAACACTGTTATGAACCTGAAAAGCTGGAGAACATTGTCTCTCAACTATGTTTTAAAGTTTTACACTACATTTCAGTGATGTGTAAGGCTTTCCAAACTGCTTAATGTGTTTATTTCTCATTTTCAAGTGTATTCTGCCTTGTATTTCACACTTTTACCATTCTAGGCTCCTTTAAGTAAACAACATAGGATTCCTACACTGTTTAATGAGCACTAAACTCAAATTAAGGAATTCCTGGATCTAAGATACCTTTTCTACACGAACAACTCAGTTGGAGAAGTGTTTTATACATGTTCTATGAGAGTTCTCATCTATTCTTTGTCCTTTCCCCAGAATTACTGATGTTTTCTTGTAGTTTCTAACATTAGGCCTTCTTGTCCAGGTAAAACATTGGGAACATGGACAAACAACTACCTAAACACTGTTATGAACCAGACAGTCTCGGGAATGTTATCTCTCAACTATGTTATAGAGTTTAATGATACATTTCAGTGAAATGTAAGGCTTTCTAAAGCTGATTATTGTGTTTATTTCGCTATTTCAAGTGTATTCTGCCTTGTATTTCACACATTTACGATTCTAGGCTCCTTTAAGTAAACAACATAGGATTCCTACACTGTTTAATGTGCTCTAAACTCAAATTAAGGAATTCCTGGATCTAAGATACCTTTTGAAAATGAACTACTCAGTTGGAGAAGTGTTTTATACATATGCTTTGCGAGTTCTCATCTATTTATTGTCATTTTCCCAGAATTACTGATGTTTTCTTCTATTTTCTAACATTAGGCCTTCTTGTCCAGGTAAAAACATTGGGAACATGGACAAACAACAACCTAAACACTGTTATGAACCTGAAAAGCTCGAGAACATTGTCTCTCAACTATGTTATAGAGTATAATGATACATTTCAGTGAAGTGTAATGCTTTCTAAAGATGCTTAATATGTTTATTTCTCTATTTCAACTGTATTCTGTCTTTTATTTCACACTTTTACCATTCTAGGCTCCTTTAAGTAAACAATATAGGATTCCTACACTGTTTAAAGTACTCTAAACTCAAATTAAGGAATTCCTGGATCTAAGATACCTTTTCTACACGAACAACTCAGTTGGAGAAGTGTTTTATACACCTTCTATGAGAGTTCTCATCTATTCATTGTCCTTTCCCCAGAATTACTAATGTTTTCTTGTAGTTTCTAACATTAGGCCTTCTTGTCCAGGTAAAAACATTGGGAACATGGACAAACAACTACCTAAACACTATTATGAACCAGACAGTCTCGGGAATGTTATCTCTCAACTATGTTATAGAGTTTAATGATACATTTCAGTGAAGTGTAAGGCTTTCTAAAGCAGATTAATGTGTTTATTTCGCTATTTCAAGTGTATTCTGCCTTGTATTTCACACATTTATGATTCTAGGCTCCTTTAAGTAAACAACATAGGATTCCTACACTGTTTAATGTGCTCTAAACTCGAATTAAAGAATTCCTGGATCTAAGATATCTTTTCTACAAAAACAACTCAGTTGGAGAAGTGTTTTACACATGTTCTATGTGAGTTCTCAAATATTTATTGTCCTTTTCCCAGAATTACTCATGATTGTTTGAAGTTTCAAACATTAGGCTCCTTGTCCAGGTAATAACATTGGGAACATGGAAAAACAATTACCTAAACACTGTTATGAACCTGAAAAGCTGGAGAACATTGTCTCTCAACTATGTTTTAATGTTTAACATTACATTTCAGTGATGTGTAAGGATTTAGAAACTGCTTAATGTGTTTATTTCTCATTTTCAAGTGTATTCTGCCTTGTATTTCACACTTTTACCATTCTAGGCTCCTTTAAGTAAACAACATAGGATTCCTACAATGTTTAATGTGCTCTAAAATCGAATTAAATAATTCCTGGACCTAAGATACTTTTCTACACGAACAACTCAGTTGGAGAAGTGTTTTATTCATGTTCTATGAGAGTTCTCATCTATGTATTGTCCTTTCCCCAGAATTACTGATGTTTTATTGTAGTTTCTAACATTAGCCCTTCTTGTCCATGTAAAAACATTGGGAACGTGAACAAACAACTACCTAAACACTGTTATGAACCTGAAAAGCTGGAGAACATTGACTCTCAACTCTGTTATATAGTTTAACACTAGATTTCAGTGAAGTGTAGGCTTTCCAAACTGCTTAATGTGTTTATTTCGCTCTTTCAATGTATTCTGCCTTGTATTTCACACTTTTACCATTCTAGGCTCCTTTAAGTAAACAACATAGGATTCCTACACTGTTTAAAGTGCTCTAAACCCAAATTAAGGAATTCCTGGATCTAAGATAACTTTTCTACATGAACAACTCAGTTGGAGAAGTGTTTTATACATCTTCTATGAGAGTTCTCATCTATTTTTTGTCCTTTCCCCAGAATTACTGATGTTTTCTTGTAGTTTCTAACATTAGGCCTCCTTGTCCAGGTAAAAACATTGGGAACATGTACAAACAACTACCTAAACACTATTATGAACCAGACAGTCTCGGGTATGTTATCTCTCAACTATGTTATAGAGTTTAATGATACATTTCAGTGAAATGTAAGGCTTTCTAAAGCTGATTAATGTGTTTATTTCGCTATTTCAAGTGTATTCTGCCTTGTATTTCACACATTTACGATTCTAGGCTCCTTTAAGTAAACAACATAGGATTCCTACACTGTTTAATGTGCTCTAAACTCAAATTAAGGAATTCCTGGATCTAAGATACCTTTTGAAAATGAACTACTCAGTTGGAGAAGTGTTTTATACATATGCTTTGCGAGTTCTCATCTATTTATTGTCATTTTCCCAGAATTACTGATGTTTTCTACTAGTTTCTAACATTAGGCCTACTTGTCCAGGTAAAAACATTGGGAACATGGACAAACAACTACCTAAACACTGTTATGAACCTGAAAAGCTGGAGAACATTGACTCTCAACTCTGTTATATAGTTTAACACTACATTTCAGTGAAGTGTAGGCTTTCCAAACTGCTTAATGTGTTTATTTCGCTCTTTCAATGTATTCTGCCTTGTATTTCACACTTTTCCCATTCTAGGCTCCTTTAAGTAAACAACATGGGATTCCTACACTGTTTAAAGTGCTCTAAACTCAAATTAAGGAATTCCTGGATCTAAGATAACTTTTCTACATGAACAACTCAGTTGGAGAAGTGTTTTATACATCTTCTATGAGAGTTCTCATCTATTCATTGTCCTTTCCCCAGAATTACTGATGTTTTCTTGTAGTTTCTAACATTAGGCCTTCTTGTACAGGTAAAAACATTGGGAACATGGACAAACAACTACTTAAACACTTTTATGAACCAGACAGTCTCGGGAATGTTATCTCTCAACTATGTTATAGAGTTTAATGATACATTTCAGTGAAATGTAAGGCTTTCTAAAGCTGATTAATGTGTTTATTTCGCTATTTCAAGTGTATTCTGCCTTGTATTTCACACATTTACGATTCTAGGCTCCTTTAAATAAACAACATAGGATTCCTACACTGTTTAATGTGCTCTAAACTCAAATTAAGGAATTCCTGGATCTAAGATACCTTTTGAAAATGAACTACTCAGTTGGAGAAGTGTTTTATACATATGCTTTGCGAGTTCTCATCTATTTATTGTATTTTCCCAGAATTACTGATGTTTTCTTCTAGTTTCTAACATTAGGCCTTCTTGTCCAGGTAAAAACATTGGGAACATGGACAAACAACTACATAAAAACTGTTATGACCCTGAAAAGCTGGAGAACATTGTCTCTCAACTATGTTTTAATGTTTAACAATACATTTCAGTGATGTGTTAGGCTTTCCAAACTGCTTAATGTGTTTATTTCTCATTTTCAAGTGTATTCTGCCTTGTATTTCACACTTTTACCATTCAAGGTCCTTTAAGTAAAGAACATAGGATTCCTACACTGTTTCATGTGCTCTAAACTCGAATTAAAGAACTCCTATATCTAAGATACCTTTTCTACACGAAACATCAGTTGGAGAAGTGTTTTATACATGTTCTATTTGAGTTCTCATCTATTCATTGTCCTTTTCCCAGATTTACTGATGTTTTCTTGTAGTTTCTAACATTAGGCTTCTTGTCAAGGTAAAAACATAGGGCACATGGACTAACAACTACCTAAACACTGTTATGAAACTTAAAAGCTCAAGAACATTGTCTCTCAACTGTGTTATCGAGTTTAATGATAATTTTCAGTGAAGTGTAAGGCTTTCCAGAGCTGCTTAATGTGTTTATTTCTCTATTTCAAGTGTATCCTGCCTGGTATTTCATACATTTACCATTCTAGGGTCCTTTAAGTAAACAATGTAGGATTCCTACACTATTTTTTTTTTTTTTTTTTTTTTACAACAAATGTCTGGGACCTCAACTTTCAAAGTATTTTTTTTTTTTATTTTACATATTTTATTGATTTTTTTTTGCCCCCCTCCTTCCCT
This sequence comes from Pipistrellus nathusii, assembly GCA_963693515.1. Taxonomy (NCBI): domain Eukaryota; kingdom Metazoa; phylum Chordata; class Mammalia; order Chiroptera; family Vespertilionidae; genus Pipistrellus; species Pipistrellus nathusii. The sequence continues at coordinate 95,701,017 of OY882859.1, forward strand.
CCCATGTATCCCCTCCCTCCCCAGAGTTTTATGTCCATTGGTTGTACTTATATGCAGGTATACAAGTCCTTGGGTTGATTTATTGTCTCCCCCAGACCCTCCTCCCCTCCCCGTTGTAATTTGACAATCTGCTTGTTGCTTTACTGTCTCTATATCTATCTTTTGGTTCATCAGTTTATAATGATCTTTATTATCCACAAATGAGTGGGGTCATGTGGTGTTTCTCTTTCATTGATTGGCTTATTTCACTCAGCATGATGTTCTCCAATTCCATCCAGGTTGCTGCAAATGATGAGAATTCCTTCTTTTTTATGGCAGCATAGTATTCCATTGTGTAGATGTACCAAAGTTTTTGGATCCAATCATCAGCTGACGGGCACCTCGGCTGTTTCCAGATTCTGGCTATTGTAGATTGTGCTGCTATGAACATAGGGGTGCATATATCCTTTCTGATTGGTGTTTCTAGTTTCTTGGGATATATTCCAAGAAGTGGGATTACTGGGTCAAATGGGAGTTCCATTCTCAGTTTTTTGAGGAAACTCCACACTGTTCTCCACAGTGGTTGCACCAGTCTGCATTCCCACCAGCAGTGCACGAGGGTTCCTTTTTCTCCGCAACCTCGCCAACACTTGTCGTTTGTTGATTTGTTGATGTTGGCCATTCTGACAGGTGTGAGATGGTACCGCATTGTTGTTTTGATTTGCATCTCTCGGATAATTAGTGACTTTGAGCATGTTTTCATGTGCCTTTTGGCCTTCTTTCTGTCTTCTTTTGTAAATATTCTATTTAGGTCCATTGCCCATTTTTTAATTGGATCATTCATCTTCCTTTTATTTAGTTGTATCAGCTGTCTGTAGATGTTGGAGATTAAACCTTTATCCGTGGTATTATTTGCAAATATATTCTCCCATACCGTGGGCTTTCTTGTTGTTTTGTTGATGGTTTCTTTTGCTGTAAAAAAACTTTTTATTTTGATGTAGTCCCATTTGTTTATTTTCTCTTTAGCTTCCATTGCCCTAGGGGCAGTATCAGTGAAGAAGTTCTTTTGGCATACATCTGAGATTTTGCTGCCTGCGGATGCTTCTAGTATTTTTATGGTTTCCCGTCTGATGTTTAAGTCCTGTATCCATTTTGAGTTTATTTTTGTGTATGGTGTAAGTTGGTGATCTAGTTTCATTCTTTTGCATGTGTCTGCCCAATTTTCCCAACACCATTTATTGAAGAAACTGTCTTGACTCCATTGTATATTCGTGCCTCCTTTGTCAAATATTAATTGAGCATAGTGATTTGGGTTGATAACTGGGTTCTCGATTCTATTCCATTGATCTATATGTCTGTTCTTGTGCCAGTACCAGGCTGTTTTGAGAACAGTGGCTTTGTAATACAGTTTGAAGTCTGGTATTGAGATCCCTCCTACTTTACCCTTCTTTCTCAGGATTGCTGTGGCTATTCGGGGTCTTTTATTGTTCCAAATGAACTTTTGGAGAGTTCTTTCTAGGTCGGTGAAATATGCCGTTGGTATTTTAATGGGGAGTGCATTGAACCTATAGATTGCTTTAGGAAGTATGGACATTTTGATGATGTTGATTCTACCGATCCATGAACATGGTATATTCTTCCATCTCTTTACATCTTCCTCTATCTCTTTTTTCAGTGTCATGTAGTTTTCTGCATATAGGTCCTTTACTTCCTTAGTTAAATTTATTCCTAGGTACCTTAATTTTTTTGGTGCGATGGTAAATGGAATTGCTTTTTTAATCTCTATTTCTATAGTTTCGCTGTTGGTGTATAGAAATGCCGTGGATTTCTTGGCATTAATTTTGTATCCTGCTACATTGCCAAATTCATTTATTAAGTCAATTAGTTTTTTAATGGAGTCTTTTGGGTTTTTTATGTACAGTATCATGTCATCTGCAAATAAGGATAACTTTACTTCTTCTTTTCCAATTTGGATGCCTTTTATTTCCTCCTCTTGTCTAATTGCAATGGCTAGTACTTCCAGTACTATGTCAAACAGGAGTGGCGAGAGTGGGCATCCCTGTCTTGTTCCTGTTCTTAGAGGGAATGGTTTTAGTTTTTGCCCATTGAGTATAATGTTGGCTGTGGGTTTATCATATATAGCTTTTATTATGTTGAGGTATGATCCTTGTACTCCCACCTTGTTAAGAGTTTTTATCAGGAAAGGGTGTTGGATTTTATCAAATGCTTTTTCTGCATCAATTGATATGACTATATGATTTTTATCTTTCAGTTTGTTTATGTGATGTATCACGTTTATTGATTTGCGGATATTGTACCATCCTTGCATTCCTGGAATAAATCCTACTTGGTCATGGTGTATGATCTTTGTGATGTTCATCTGGAGTCTATTTGCTAGAATTTTGTTGAGGATTTTGGCATCTATGTTCATGAGGGATATTGGCCTGTAATTCTCTTTCATTGAGTTGTCTTTATCTGGTTTTGGTATTAGGGTGATGCTGGCTTCATAGAAGGAGTTTGGAAGTGTTCCTTCCTCTTGGATTTTTTGGAATAGTCTGAGGAGGAAAGGTTTTAGTTCTTCCTTGAATGTTTGGTAAAACTCTCCTGTGAAGCCATCAGGCCCTGGGCTTTTGTTTGCTGGAAGCTTTTTGATGACTGTTTCAATTTCTTCCCACGTCACTGGTCTATTAAGATTTTTAGATTCTTCCTGATTGAGTTTTGGAAGGTTGTATTTTTCTAGGAATATGTCCATTTCGTCCAGGTTGTTCAGTTTGTTGGAATAGAGTTGTTCGTAGTATTTTGTAACAATCTGTTGTATTTCGGTGGGGTCTGTTGTTATTTCACCTCTTTCATTTCTGATTTTGTTTATTTGGGTCTTCTCTCTTTGTTTCTTGGTTAGCCTGGCTAGAGGTTCATCTATCTTGTTTATTCTTTCAAAAAACCAGCTCTTGGTTTTGTTGATCTTATGTATTGTTTTTTTGGTCTCTATGTCGTTTATCTGTGCTCTGATTTTTGTTATTTCCTTCCTTCTGCTTACACTGGGCTTTTCTTGTTGCTCCTTTTCTAATTCTTTGAGTTGTAGAGTTAGATCATCTGTTACCCTTTTTTCTAGTTTTTTGCAATAGGCTTGTAAGGATATGAACTTCCCTCTCAAAACTGCTTTTGCTGTGTCCCATAGATTTTGGATTGTTGTGTTTTCATTGTCATTTGTTGCCAGGATGTTTTTAATTTCTTCCTTGATTTCTCTGGTAACCCAGTCCTTGTTTAATAGCATGCTGTTTAATCTCCATGTGTTTGATTTCTTTGGATTATTTTTATTGTAGTTAATTTCCAGTTTTATGCCATTATGGTCTGAGAAGATACTTGATACGATTTCTATCTTCTTAAATTTGAAGAGACTTTGCCTATGTCCCAAAATGTGGTCTATCTTTGAGAATGTCCCATGTGCACTTGAGAAGAATGTATATTCTGCGGCTTTGGGGTGGAGTGTTCTGAAGATGTCAATTAATTCCATCTGGTCTAGTGAGTCATTTATGATTGATATTTCTTTGCTGATTTTTTGTTTAGATGATTTGTCAAAGGGTGACAGAGGGGTATTAAAATCTCCTACTATGATTGTATTGCTATGAATCTCTCCCTTAATGTCCTCCAGCAGTTTTTTTATGTATTTGGTTGCTCCTGTATTGGGTGCATATATATTTACCAGGGTAATTTCTTCTTGTTGGATTGTTCCCTTTAGAATTATGAAGTGACCTTCATTATCTCTTATTATGTCCTTCAATCTGAGATCTAATTTGTCAGATATAAGTATTGCTACCCCAGCTTTTTTTTCATTTCCATTTGCCTGGAAAACTTTTTTCCATCCCTTCACCCTCAGTCTGTGTGCATCTTTTTTTCTGAGGTGGGTTTCTTGTAGACAACAGATGTATGGGTCTTGTTTTCTTATCCAATCTGTTACCCTATGTCTTTTTATTGGAGCATTTAAACCATTTACATTTAAAGTTATTAATGATAGGTACTCATTTTATGCCATTTTTAATCTATACCCCTGTGTTCCTTCTTCACTTAATATTTCTTTATTTTTACAGTAGACCCCTTAGCATTTCTTGCATTGCTGGTTTGGTGGAGATAAATTCCTTCAGTCTTTTTTTGTCTGTGAAGCTCCTGATTTTCCCTTCAATTTTGATTGATAGCCTTGCTGGGTACAGTATTCTTGGATTCAGACCCTTTCTTTGCATGACTTTGTATATTTCATCCCATTCCCTTCTGGCCTGATAAGTTTCCGTTGAGAAATCAGTTGCTAGTCTGATGGGGGTTCCTTTGTATGTAACTTTCTGTCTCTCTCTGGCTGCTTTTAAGATTCTTACTTTGTCGTTGTTGTTTGCCAATTTAATTATAATATGCCTTGGAGTCTGTTTTCTGGGATTCATTTTGCTTGGGACTCTGCGAGCATCTTGGATTTGTGTGGGTTTTTTCTTCTCTATTTCAGGAAAGTTTTCTGTCATTATTTCTTGAAATACTTTTTCCATGTCTACCTCAGTTTCCTTTCCTTCTGGAACCCCTATTATTCGAATATTATTTTGTTTTGTATTGTCCCAAAGCTCCCGTAGGCTCTCCTCCTGCTTTTTAATCTTTTTTTCTAGAAGTTGCTCTACTTGGGTATATTTTTCCATCTTATCTTCTAGCTCACTGATGCGGTCCTCTGCTTCATCTAGTCTACTCTTGATGCTTTCTATTGAGTTCTTCATGGTAGCGATGTCATTTTTCATTTCCTCTTGGTTCTTCTTCAATTCCTCGTGGTTCTTCCTCATTTCTTCTTGGTTATTGTCAAATTTCTCTTCCATTCTTTTTAGCCATCCTATGATCATTATTCTGAATTCTTGCTCTGTTAGGCTGGTTGCCTCTGACTCTACTTCCTTTTCTGGTGATGCCTGCTTTTCTTTTATGTGCAGACTATGTTTTTGTCTCCCCATAGCCTCTCTTTTCAGGGTGTCTGGTTATGTGGTGTTCCTTCTGCTGCGTTGATTTAAAGGTACAATATACAACACTACCAGGTACAACACAAGAGGCACTTAACAGGAATGTATTTACAATATTAATAACCTCAAATAAAGGTGACCACTAGAGAAAGGCAACTTAGGGGTTAGGGGAGAAGGAAGAAAGGTAAAAATAAAATAAAGAAAATTTTTTATAAAATTAAAATGTAAAAAAAAATTAAGAAAATAAAATAAAAAAAGAAGGATAAAGAGATATAAAGAGAAGAAAAAAAGTAATGACAAAATAAAGTTGGAAAACAGGGAAAAAAAGAAAGGAGAGAGAGAGAGAGAGAGAGAGAGAGAGAGAGAGAGAGAGAAAGAAAGGGAGAGAAGAAGCAAACTAAAAGAGAAATGGGAAACAAACTATATATATGTGGAGAAAATTGCCATAGAACAACTACTGAACCCAGCCAATGCCAGTAACAATACTTGGAGATTAATACAAACTACAATATCCACTATTATTAAGTAAGTCTATGATATACAGAAGTAATAGAAACAAACAAAAACAGAGGATTTTAAAAAAAAATACAATGCAACAATAACAACACAGGAATAAGCATAACCATTTCACTAAAAAGCATAAAAATTCACAATAATCAACCCTCACACAAACAATGCGCAAAGGATAGAGGGGAGAACAGTTTTTGTTTTTTTTTAACTAGTTAATATAGTACAGAAATTGGTATTTATACACTTGGATCAGGGGTTGGAACTTAGGTCTATACGTATAGTGAGAGCTTTAGCAAGGGGTATACAGAAAGAATAGAGGAAAATCTAGAGCCGGAAAGGGATAGGATAAACCGTTGACTAAAAGGGTAAAGTTTAGTAAGAGAGTGATGGTGTAAAGGTCAAGTTGAGATAGGGTTGAATGATGCTAAAGTAGTGATTAAAATAGAATGGAGGTTATTCCCAATGTAAAATACAGAAAAAAAATAAAATAAAATGGTACTGGAGAGGAAACAAACAGACAAACAAACAAACAAACAAACAAGAAAAAACAAAGAACAAAAAAAAAAAAAAAAAAATGAAAGAAACAAAAATTGCAAAATAGCAGTAGTAATAGTGATGGTAAAGATTGAAAAATGTAATAATTGAAAAGGTAAAATGAAGTAAGGAAAAAAATAGAAAAAAATTTTCTTAAGTAAATGCTATAAAAAGTGAAAATTAAATAAAAGATGTAAAAAATGAAAATAAAATAAAGAATAGTAAAATTAGCATAAAAATGTCCAGTAGTGGTCATTCACTTCCTCTGTTAATGTATTTGGCACTCCTGATTCTCAGACCAGACAGTCTTGCAGTCCCCAGCATTCCACTGCACCTGAGTTTTGTAAGGTAAACCTTAATTTTAAGCAGGTTATATCTTAGTTATTTGTGTCCGTTTATTTTTGATTAATAAAAAGAAAAAAGAGAAAAAAAAAAGAGAAAAAAAAAAAAAAAAAAAAAAAAAGGCAGTTTGTAATTCGGCTCTTAGGTGTCAGTGTTTCCGGTTTGACCTCCCAGTCTTTTTGGTTGCTCTGGCCTTCTTTCTCTATGGCTCTAGCTGGCTCCAGGACTATGTCTTCTGGCTCCAATCCCTTGTTTCCAGAAGGCAAATTCCCCCTACAATTTCCCCGGCTATGCCCAACTGGGCAGTTCTTCTCTAGTATTCAGAAGCAAGGGGATGAATGGGAACCGGTGCCAAGGTGTCCAGATGTTCCGCCCTTGGCGGGACAGCCGCTATTCTTAACACACTGTCCCTTGTCCCCTGGCGTTTTAAAAAAGCCCCTCTTCTGGGGGGGATTACTTCAAACCCAGCACTAGGTGTCGCTGTAGCCTTCTCTGGGCTCCGCTCCGCCTCCGCGGGCTGTAGTTCGCGCACCCGTCTACAGTGGAGGCAGGGCTGGAGCTCCCCGGCTACCGTAGCAGAGGCGGGGCCGGAGCTCCCCGGCTGCCGTAGTGGAGGCGGGGCCGGAGCTCGCCGCCGCGGAACCCAGATCCCTTAGGCTATCCCCGCAAACTCTGACCTTTCCGTGGGTGACTGAAGATCTCCCCGGAATCCACGTGTCTGCGCAGCTCTGGGAGTCTCAGCTGCTCGATGGACCTCCGGGCTGTGCGTTTTCCACGCCTCAGAGAAGCTCCTTCCTTCCTGGCAAGACGATGCAGCCCTTCCTCCACGCCCGCAGCCCACCGCACGCTGCCTCCGCTGCCCCCACCGCTGCTGCTGCTGCTGCTGCTGCTGCTGCTGCCGCGGCCGTCCTGGCCACTTGGTCAGGAAATCCTGTCCAGCGGACTCTCCCTTACCCTCCTTGAGAGCTCCGCTGTCCCTTAGCTGCCAATCAACTCTCCCTGAGCGACTCAGAAGCCCCCTTTATCCGTTCTGGAACCAGAGTCAGAATAGGTCCGACTGTTCGGTCGCCATCTTCAAGCTCCGCCTCCGGATTCCTACACTATTTAATGTGCACTAAACTCAAATTAAGGAATTCCTGGATATAAGATAGCTTTCCTACACCAACAACTCACTTGGAGAAGTGTTTTATACATGTTCTATGTGAGTTCTCATCTATTTATTGTCCTTTTCCCAGAATTACTGATATTTTCTTGTAGGTTCTAACATTAGGCTTCTTGTCCAGGTAAAAACATAGGGAACATGGATTAAGAACTACCTAAACACTGTTATGAACCTGAAAAGCTCGAGAACATTGTCTCTCAACTATGTTATATAGTTTAACACTACATTTCAGGGAAGTGTAAGGCTTTCCAAACAGCTTAATGTTTTTATTTCTCTATTTCAAGTGTATTCTGCCTTGTATTTCACACTTTTACAATTCTAGGCTCCTTTCAGTAAACAACACAGGATTCCTACACTATTTAATGAGCACTAAACTCAAATTAAGGAATTCCTGGATCTAAGATACCTTTTCTACACGAACAACTCAGTTGGAGAAGTGTTTTATACATGTTCTATGTGAGTTCTCATCTATTCATTGTCCTTTGCCCAGAATTACTGATGTTTTCTTGTATGTTCTAACATTAGGCTTCTTGTCCAGGTAAAAACATAGGGAACATGGATTAAGAACTACCTAAACACTGTTATGAACCTGAAAAGCTCGGGAATATTGTCTCTCAACTGTGTTATCGAGTTTAATGATACATTTCAGTGAAGTGTAAGGCTTTCTAAAGCTGATTAATGTGTTTATTTCATTATTTCAAGTGTATTCTGCCTTGTATTTCACACTTTTACCATTCTAGGCTCCTTTAAGTAAACTACATAGGATTCCTACACTGTTTAATGTGCACTAAACTCAAATTAAGGAATTCCTGGATCTAAGACACCTTTCCTACACGAACAACTCAGTTGGAGAAGTGTTTTATACATGTTCTATGTGAGTTCTCATAATTTTTTGTCCTTTTCCCAGATTTACTGATGTTTTCTTGTAGTTTTTAACATTAGGCCTCTTGTCCAGGTAAAAACATAGGGAACATGGATTAAGAACTACCTAAACACTGTTATGAACCTGAAAAGCTCAAGAACATTGTCTCTCAACTGTGTTATCGAGTTTAATGATAATTTTCAGTGAAGTGTAAGGCTTTCCAGAGCTGCTTAATGTCCTTATTTCTCTATTTCATGTGTATCCTGCCTTGTATTTCACACATTTACCATTCTAGGCTCCTTTAAGTAAACAATGTAGGATTCCTACACTGTTTAATGTGCACTAAACTCAAATTAAGGAATTCCTGGATATAAGATACCTTTCCTACACGAACAACTCACTTGGAAAAGTGTTTTATACATGTTCTATGTGAGTTCTCATCTATTCATTGTCCTTTTCCCAGAATTACTGATGTTTTCTTATAGTTTCTAACATTAGGCCTTCTTGTCCAGGTATAAACATTCGGAACATGGACATACAACTACCTAAACACTGTTATGAACCAGACAGTCTCGGAAATGTTATCTCTTAACTATGTTATAGAGTTTAATGAAACATTTCAGTGAAATGTAAGGCTTTCTAAGACTGATTAATGTGTTTATTTCGCTATTTCAAGTGTATTCTGTCTTATATTTCACACATTTACGATTCTAGGCTCCTTTAAGTAAACAACATAGGATTCCTAAGCTGTTTAATGTGCTCTAAACTCGAATTTAGGAATTACTGGATCTAAGATAACTTTTCTACACAAACAACGCAGTTGGAGCAGTGTTTTATACATGTTCCATGTGAGGTCTCATCTATTTATTGTCATTTTTCCATAGTTACTGATGTTTTATTGTAGTTTCTAACACTAGGCCTTCTTGTCCAGGTAAAAACATACGGAACATTGACAAACAACTACCTAAACATTGTTATGAACCTGAAAAGCTCGGGAACATTGTCTCTCAACTATGTTATAGAGTTTAATGAAACATTTCAGTGAAGTGTAAGACTTTCCAAAGCTGCTAAATATGTGTATTTCTCCTTTTCAAGTGTATTCTGCCTTGTATTTCACACATTACCATTTTAGGATCCTTTAAGTAAACAACATAGGATTCCTACACTCTTTAATGTGCTCTAACCTCGAATTAAGGAATTCCTCGATTTAAGATACCTTTTCTACACGAACAGCTCAGTTGTAGCAGTGTTTTATACATGGTCCATGTGAGTTCTCATCTATTTATTGTCATTTTCCTAGAGTTACTGATGTTTTCTTGTAGTTTCTAACATTAGGCCCTCTTGTCCTGATGAAAACATAGCGAACATGAACGAACAACTACCTAAACCTTGTTATGAACCTGAAAAGCTCGGGAACATTGTCTCTCAACTATATTATAAAGTTTTAAACTACATTTCAATGAAGTGTAAGGTTTTTTGAAAGCTGCTTACTGTGTTTATTTCTCTATTTCAAGTGAATTCTGCCTTGTATTTCACATATTTACCATTCTAGGCTCCTTTAAGTAAAGAACATAGGATTCCTACACTGTTTAATGTGCTCCATACTCAAATTAAGGAATTCCTGGATCTAAGATACATTTTGTAAATGAACTACTCAGGTGGAGAAGTGTTTTATACATGTTCTATGCGAGTTCTCATCTATTTATTGTCCTTTTCCCAGAATTACTGATCTTTTCTTGTAGTTTCTAACATTAGGCCTTGTTGTCCAGGTAAAAACATTGGAAACATGGACAAACAACTACCTAAACACTGTTATGAAAATGAAAAGATCGGGAACATTGACTCTCAACTATGTTATAAAGTTTAACACTACATTGCAGTGAAGTGTAAGGCTTTCCAAAGCAGCTTACTATGTTTATTTCTCTATTTATAGTGTATTCTTCCTTATATTTCACACTTTTACCATTCTACGCTCCTGTAAATAAAAAACAAGGATTCCTACACTGTTGAATGTGCTCTAAACTCAAATTAAGGAATTCCTGGATCTAAGATGCCTTTTCTACACGAACAACTCAGTTGGAGAAGTCTTTTACACATGTTCCATGCGAGTTCTCATGTATTTATTGTCCTTTTAAAGGAATTACTGACCTTTTCTTGTAGTTTCTAACATTGGGCCTTCTTGTCCAGGTAAATACATTGGGAACATGGACAAACAACTACCAAAACACTGTTATGAACCTGAAAAGCTCTGGAACATTGTCTCTCAACTATGTTATAGAGTTTAATGATACATTTCAGTGAAGTGTAAGGCTTTCAAAAGCTGCTTAATGTGTTTATTTCTTTTTTTTAAGAGTATTCTGCCTTGTATTTCACACATTTACCATTCTAGGCTCCTTTAAGTAAACAACATAGGATTCCTACACTGTTTAATGTGCTCTAAACTCGAATTAAGGAATTAATTCCTGGATCTGAGATACCTTTTCTTCAGGAACAACTTAGTTGGAGAAGTTTTTTATACATGTGCTAGTCGAGTTCTAATCTATTTATTGTCATTTTCACAGAAATACTGATGTTTTCTTGTAGTTTCTAACATTAGGCCTTCTTGTCCATGTAAAAACATTGGGAACATGGACAAACAACTACCTAAACACTGATATGAATCTGAAAAGCTCGGGAACATTTCTCTCAACTATGTTCTAGAGTTTAATGATACATTTCATTGAAGTGTAAGTCTTTTCAAATCTGCTTAATGTGTTTATTTCTATATTTCAAGTGTTTTCTGCCTCGTATTTCACACATTTACCATTCTAGGCTCGTTTAAGTAAACAACATAGGATTCCTACACTGTTTAATGTGCTCTAAACTCTAATTATGGAATTTTGGCATCTAAGATACCTTTTCTACAAAAACAACTCAGTTGGAGAAGTGTTTTATACATGTTCTATGCGAGTTCTCATCTATTTATTGTCCTGTTCCCTGAATGACTGATGGTTTCTTGTAGTTTCTAACATTAGACCTTCTTGTCCAGATAAAAACATTAGGAACCTGGACAAACAACTACCTAAACACTGTTATGAACCTGAAAAGCTCGGGAACATTGTCTCTCAACTATGTTATAAAGTTTAACACTACATTGCAGTGATGTATAAGGCTTTCCAAAGCTGCTTAATATGTTTATTTCTCTGTTTCTAGTGTATTCTGCCTTGTATTTCACACTTTTCCATTCTAGGCTCCTTTAAGTAAACAATAGAGGATTTCTACACTGTTTAATGTGCTCTAAACTCGAATTAAGGAATTCCTGGATCTAAGATACCTTTTCTACATGAAGAACTCAGTTGGGAATATTGTCTCTCTACTATGTTATAGAGTATAATGGTACATTTCAGTGAAGTGTAAGGCTTTCCAAAGCTGCTTAATATGTTTATTTCTCTATTTCAAGAGTATTCTGCCTTGTATATAACAAATTTACCATACTAGGCTCCTTTAAGTAAACAACATAGGATTCCTACACTGTTTAATGTGCTCTAAACTCGAATTAAGGAATTCCTAGATCTAAGATACCGTTTTCACACGAACAACTCAGTTGTAGAAGTGTTTTATACATGTTCTGTGCGAGATTTCATCTATTTATTGTCATCTTCCCAGAATAACTGATGTTTTCTTGTAGTTTCTAACATTAGGCCTTCTTTTCCAGGTAAAAAATTGATAACATGGACAAACAACTACCTAAACACTGTTAAGAACCAGAAAAGCTCGGGAACATTGTCTCTCAACTATGTTATAGAGTTTAATGGTACATTTCAATGAAGGGTAAGGCTTTCCAAAGCTGCTTAATGTGTTTATTTCTCTATTTCAAGAGTATTCTATCTTGTATTTCACACATTTACCATTCTAAGCTCCTTCAAGTAAACAACATAGGATTCCTACACTGTTTAATGTGCTCTAAACTCCAATTAAGGAATTCCTGGATCTAAGATAGATTTTCTACATGAACAACTTAGTTGGAAAAGTGTTTTATACATGTGCTAGTCGAGTTCTCATCTATTTATTGTCATTTTCCCAGAATTACTGATATTTTCTTGTAGCTTCTTACATTAGGACTTCTTGTCCAGGTAAAAAGATTGGGAACATGGACAAACAACTACCTAAACACTGTTATAAACCTGAAAAGCTCGGGAACATTGTCTCTCAACTATGTTATAGAGTTTAATGATACATTTCAGTGAAGTGTAAGGTTTCCAAAGCTGCTTAATGTGTTTATTTCTCTATTTCAAGTGTATTCTGCCTTGTATTTCACACTTTTACCATTCTAGGCTCCTTTAAGTAAACAACATAGGATTCCTACACTGTTTAATGTGCTCTAAACTCGAATTAAGGAATTCCTGGATCTAAGATACCTTTTCTACAGGAACAACTCAGTTGGAGAAGTGTTTTACATATGTTCCATGCGAGTTCTCATGTATTTATTGTCCTTTCCAGGAATTACTGATGCTTTCTTGTAGTTTCTAACATTGGGCCTTCTTGTCCAGGTAAAAAATTTGGGAACAGGGACAAACAACAACCTAAACACTGTTATGAACCTGAAAAGCTAGGGAACATTGTCTCTCAACTATGTTATAAAGTTTAACACTACATTGTACTGAAGTGCAAGGCTTTCCAAAGCTGCTTAATATGTTTATTTCTCTATTTCTAGTGTATTCTGGGTTGTATTTCACGCTTTTGCCATTCTAGTCTCCTTTAAATAAACAACATAGGATTCCTACACTGTTTAATGTGCTCTAAAATCGAATTAAGGAATTCCTGGATCTAAGATATCGTTTTCACATGAACAGCTCAGTTGGAGAAGTGTTTTATACATGATCTCTGCGAGTTTTCATCTATTTATTGTCCTTTTCCAGGAATTACTGATGTTTTCTTGTAGTTTCTAACATTGGGACTTCTTGTCCAGGTAAAAACATTGGGAACACGGACAAACAACTACCTAAACACTGTTATGAACCTTAAAAGCTCGGGAACATTGTCTCTCAACTATGTTATAGAGTTTAATGATACATTTCAGTGAAGTGTAAGGCTTTCCAAAGCTGCTTAATGTGTTTATTTCTCTATTTCAACTGTATTCTGTCTTTTATTTCACACATTTACTATTCTAGGCTCCTTTAAGTAAACAACATAGGATTCCTACACTGTATAATGTGCTTTAAACTCGAATTAAGGAATTCCTAGATCTAAGATACCGTTTTCACACGAACAACTCAGTTGGAGAAGTGTTTTATACATGTTCTGTGTGAGTTTTCATCTATTTATTGTCATTTTCCCAGAATAACTGATGTTTTCTTGTACTTTCTAAAATTAGGCCTTCTTTTCCAAGTAAAAAATTGATAATATGGACAAACAACTACCTACACACTGTTATGAACCTGAAAAGCTCGGGAACATTGTCTCTCAACTATGTTATAGCGTTTAATGATACATTTCAGTGAAGTGTAAGGCTTTCCAAAGCTGCTTAATGTGTTTATTTCTCTCTTTCAAGAGTATTTTACCTTGTATTTTACACATTTACCATTCTAGACTCCTTCAGGTAAACAACAGAGGATTCCTACACTGGATAATATGCTCTAAACTCGAATTAAGTAATTGCTGGATCTAACATATATTTCTACAGGAACAACTCAGTTGGAGAAGTGTTTTGTAAATGTTCTATACGAGTTCTCATCTATTTATTGTACTTTTCCCAGAATTACTGATGTTTTCTTGTACTTTCTAACATTAGGCCTTCTTGTCCATGTAAAAAATTGATAACATGGACAAACAAATACCTAAATACCGTTACGAACCTGAAAAGCTCGGGAACATTGTCTCTCAACTATGTTTTAGAGTTTAATTTCAGTAAAGTGTAAGGCTTTCCAAAGCTGCTTAGTGTGTTTATTTCTCTATTTCAAGTGTATTCTGCCTTGTATTTCACACTTTTACTATTCTTGGCTCCTTTAAATAAACAACATACGATTCCTACACTGTTTAATGTGCTCTAAACTCGAATTAAGGAATTCCTGGATCTAAGATACAGTTTCCACATGAACAACTCAGTTGGGGAAGTGTTTTATACATGTTCAATGAGAGTTCTTATCTATTTATTGTCCTTTTCCAAAAATTACTGATGTTTTCTTGTGATTTCTAACATTAGGCCTTCTCTAGGTAAAAACATTGGGAACATGGACAAACAACGACCTAAACACTGTTTTGAACCTGAAAAGCTCGGGAACATTGTCTCTCAACTATGTTAAAGAGTTTAATGATACTTTTTAGTGAAGTGTAAGGTTTTCTAAAGCTACTTAATTTGCCTATTTTAATCTTTCAACCGTTTTGTGACACACATTTAAAGTTCTAGGCTCCAACTCTAATAAAGGATTTCCTGGATCTTAGGTGTCTTTTCTACACTAAGAAATGACTTGGAGAATCTGTTTCAGCTTTTCTAAATGAGTTCTCATCTATTTACTGTCATTTTCTATGTATCATTCAAGTTTTCATGGAGTTTCCTATATTAGACCTTCTTGTCCAAGTATAAGCATAGCACACATTTACAAACAACTTCCTACCCATTGTTATGAACCGAAGAAGCTTGAGAACAGTGTACCTCAACTATGTTATACAGTGTAAAGCTACAATACAGTGAACTGTAATTCTTTCCAAAGCTGCTCAATTTGCTTATTTCACTCTTTCTATCCTTGTGTGACACCCATGTAAAGTTCTATGCTACTTTAAGTAACAGAAAGTGTTTTCATACACTGTTTAATGTGCTCTTAATTCTAATTAAGGATTTCCTGGATATTAGATACCTTTTCCACACTAAGACCTGACTTGGAGAATCAGTTTCAGCTGTGCTAAACGAGTTCTGGTCTATTTTCCATCTTTTTCCCTGAATTATTGATGTTGTCATGTAGTTTCCTATATTACGCCATCTTGTCCACATTTAAGCTTAGCCCACATATACAACGTACTTCCCAGAAACTGTTATGAAGAGAGGAAGCTCGAGAACATTGTCTCTCAACTATGTTATAAAGTTTAACACTACATTGCAGTGAAGTGTAAGGCTTTCCAAAGCTGCTTAATGTTTTCATTTCTCTATTTCAAGTGTATTCTGCCTTGTATTTCACACTTTTACCATTCTAGGCTCCTTTAAGTAAACAACAGAGGATTCCTACACTGTTTAATCTGCGCTAAACTGGAATTAAGGAATTCCTGGAACTAAGATACCTTTTCTATATGAACAACTCAGTTGAAATAGTGTTTTACACATATTCTATGCGAGTTCTCATCTATTTATTGTCATTTTTTAATAATTATTGATTTTTTCTTGTAGTTTCTAACATTAGGCCTTCCTGTCCAGGTAAAAACATTGGGAACATGGACAAACGACTACCTAAACACTGTTATGAACCTGAAAAGCTCGGGAACATTGTCTCTCAACTATGATATAAAGTTTAACACTACATTACAATGAAGTGAAAGGCTTTCCAAAGCTGTTTAATTTGCTTTGTTCCTTCTTTCAAGTGTTTTGTGACACAAATTTAAATTTCTGGACTCCAACTATAATTAAGGATTTCCTGGATCTTAGAAGTCTTTTCTACGGTAAGAAATGACTTGGAAAATCTGTTTCAGCTGTTCTAAATGAGTTCTCATCTACTTACTGACATTTTCTATGAATTATTCATGTTTTCATGGAGTTTCCTATATTAGGCCTTCTTGTCCAAGTATAAGAATTGCGCACATTTACAAACAACTTCCTACACATTGTTATGAACCGAAGAAGCTCGAGAACATTGTACCTCAACTATGTTACAGAGTGTAAAGCTACAATACAGTGAACTGTAATTCTTTCCAAAGCTGCTCAATTTGCTTATTTCTCTCTTTCTAGCCTTGTGTGACACCCATGTAAAGTTCTAGGCTACTTTAAGTAACTGAAAGAGGTTTCATACACTGTTAATGTGCTCTTAATTATAATTAAGGATTTCCTGGATATTAGATACCTTTTCCACACTAAGACCAGACTTGGAGCATCAGTTTCAGCTGTGCTAAACAAGTTCTCGTCTATTTTCAATGTTTTTCTCTGAATTATTGATGTTGTCATGTAGTTACCTATATTAGGACTTGTTGTCCACATTTAAGCTTAGCCCACATATACAAAGTACTTCCCAGACACTGTTATGAAGAGAGGAAGCTCGGGAACTTTGTCTCTCAACTATGTTATAAAGTTTAAAACTACATTGCAGTGAACTGTAAGGCTTTCCAAAGCTGCTTAATGTTTTCATTTCTCTATTTCAAGTGTATTCTGCCTTGTATTTCACACTTTTACCATTCTAGGCTCCTTTAAGTAAACAACAGAGGATTCCTACACTGTTTAATCTGCGCTAAACTGGAATTAAGGAATTCCTGGAACTAAGATACCTTTTCTAAACGAACAACTCAGTTGGAGAAGTGTTTTGTACATGTTCTATGCGAGTTCTCATCTATTTATTGTCATTTTCCCAGAATTACTGATGTTTTCTTGTAGTTTCTAACATTAGGCCCTGTTGTCCAAGTATAAACATTGCGAACATGGACAAACAACTGCCTACACAATGTTAAGTACCTGATAAGCTCGGGAAAATTGTCTCTCAACTATGTTATACAGTTTAATGATACATTTCTGTGAAGTGTGAGGCTGTCCAAAGTTGCTTAATGTGTGTATTTCTCTATTTAAACATTCACCATTCTAGGCTCATTTAATTAAACAACATAGGATTCCTACACTGTTTAATGTGCTCTAAACGCGAATTGAGGAATTCCTGGATCTAAGATAACTTTTCTACTCGAACAACTCAGTTGGAAAACTGTTTTATAGATGTTCTATGCGAGTTTTCATCTATTTATTGTCATTTTCCCAAATTACTGATGTTTTCTTGTAGTTCTAACATTAGGCTGTCTTTTCCAGGTATAAACATGGGAAACATGGGCAAACAACTACCTAAACACTGTTATGAACCTGAAAAGCTCGAGAACATTGTCTCTCAACTATGTTATAGAGTTTAATGAAACATTTCTGTGAAGTTTGAGGCTTTACAAAGCTGCTTAATGTGTTTATTTCTCTATTTAAGGTGTATGCTGCCTTGTATTTCACACATTTACCATTCTAGGCTCCTTTAAGTAAACAACATAGGATTCCTACACTGTTTAATGTGTTCTAAACTCAAATTGAGGAATTCCTGGATCTAAGATACCTTTTCTACACGAACAACTCAGATGGAGCAGTGTTTTATACATGTTCTATGCGAGTTCTCATCTATGTACTGTCATTTTCCCAGAATTACTGATGTTTTCTTGTAGTTTTTAATAATAGGCCTTCGTGTCCAAGAATAAACATTGTGCTCTAAACATTAGGCCTTCTTGTACTGGTATAAACAATTGGAATATGGACAAACAACTACCTAAGCACTGTTATGAATCTGAAAAACTCGGGAACATTGCCTCTAATCTATGTTATAGAGTTTAACAATACATTTCAGTGAAGTGTAAGGCTTTCCAAAGCTGCTGAATGTGTGTATTTCTCTATTTTAACATTTACCATTCTAGGCTCCTTTAAGAAAACAAAATAGGCTTCATACACTGTTTAATGTGCTCTAACCTCGAATTAGAAATTCCTGGATCTAAGATAACTTTTCTACACGAAGAACTTAGTTGGAGCAGTATTTTACACAAGTTCTATACGAGTTCTCATCTATATACTGTCATTTTCCCAGAATTACTGATGTTTTCTTGTAGTTTTTAACAATATGTCTTCTTGTCCAAGAATAAATATTGGGAACATGGACAAACAACTACCTAAACACTGTTATGAACCAGAAAATTCGGGAACATTGTCTCGCAAGTATGTTATAGAGTTTAATGATACATTTCTGTGAAGTGTGAGGCTTTCTAAAGCTGCTTAATGTGTTTATTTCTCTATTTCAAGTGTATTCTCCCTTGTATTTCCCATATTTACCATTCTAGGCTCCTTTAAGTAAACAACATAGGATTCATACATTGTTTAATGTGCTCTAAATTCAAATTAAGGAATTACTGGATCTAAGATACTTTTTCTAAAGGAACAACTCAGTTGGAGAAGTGTTTTATACATGTTCTATGCGAGTTCTCCTCTATTTATTGTCATTTTCACAGAATTATTGATGTTTTCTTGTAGTTTCTAACATTAAGCCTTCTTGTCCAGTACTAACATTGGGAACATGGACAAAAAACTACCTAAACACTGTTATGAACCTGAAAAGCTCGGGAACATTGTCTCTCAACTATGTTATAGAGTTTAGAGATACATTTCAGTGAAGTGTATGGCTTTTCAAAGCTGCTTAATGTGTTTATCTCTCTATTTCAAGTGTTTATGCCTTCTATTTCACACATTTACCATTCTACGCTCCTTTAAGTGAGCAACATAGGATTCATACACGGTATAATATGATCTAAATTTCAATTAAGGATTTCCTGTACCTAAGATACCTTTTATACACGAAAAACTCAGTTGGAGAAGTGTTTTATACATGTTAAATTCTCATTCTCCTCTATTTTTTTCTAACATTAGGCCTTCTTGTCCAGGTATAAACAGTGGGAACATGGACAAACAACTACCTAGACACTGTTATAAACCTGAAAAGCTTGGGAACATTATATCTCATCTATGTTATAGAGTTTAATGATACATTTCTGTGAAGTGTGAGGCTTTCCAAAGCTTCTTAATGTGTTTATTTCTCTATTTCAAGTGTATTCTGCCTTGTATTTCACACATTTACCATTCTAGAATGCTTTAAGTAAACAACATAGGATTCCTACACTGTTTAATGTGCTCTAAACTCGAATTGAGGAATTCCTGGATCAAAGATACCTTTTCTACACGAACAACTCAGTAGGGGAAATGTTTTATACATGTTCTATACGAGTTCTCATCTATATACTGTCATTTTTGCAAAATTACTGATGTTTTCTTGAAGTTTCTAACATTAGGCCTTCTTGTCCAGGTATAAACATTGGGAACATGGCAAACAACTCCATAAACACTGTTATGAACCTGAAAAGCTCGGGAACATTGTCTCTCCACTATGTTATAGAGTTTAATGATACATTTCAGTGATGTGTAAGGCTTTCCAAAGCTGCTTAATGGGTATATTTCTCTATTTTAACATTTACCATTCTAGGCTCCTCTAAGTAAACAACATAGGATTCATACACTGTTTAATGTGCTCTAAACTCGAATTGAGGGATTCCTGGATCTAAATACCTTTTCTGCATGAACAACGCAGTTGGAGAAGTGTTTTATACATGTTCTATGCGAGTTCTTCTCTATATACTGTCATTTTCCCAGAATTACTAATGTTATCTTGTAGTTTATAACAATAGGCCTTCTTGTCCAAGAATAAACATTGGGAATATGGATAAACAACTCACTAAACACTGTTAGGAAGCTGAAAAGCTCAGGAACATTGTCTCTCAACTTTGTTATAGAGTTTAATGATAGATTTCTGTGAAGTGTGAGGATTTCCAAAACTGCTTAATGTGTTTATTTCTCTATTTCAAGTGTATTCTGCTTGTATTTCACATATTTACCATTCTAGGCTCCTTTAAGTAAACAACATGGGATTCATTCACTGTTTAATGTGCTCTAAACTCAAATTAAGGAATTAGTGGATGTAAGATACCTTTTCTAAAGGAACAACTCAATTGGAGAAGTGTTTTTATACATGTTCTATGCGAGTTCTCCTCTTTTTATTGTCATTTTGGCAGAATTACAGATGTATTCTTGTAGTTATTAACATTAGGTCTTCTTGTACATGTATAAACATTGGGAACATGGACAAACAACTACCTAAACACTGTTATGAACCTGAAAAGCTCGGGAACATTGACTTTCATCCATGTTATAGAGTTCAATAATACATTTTAATGAAGTGTAAGGCTTTCCAAAGCTGCTTAATGTGTGTATTTCTCTATTTCAACATTCACCATTCTAGGCTCCTTTAAGTAAACAACATAGGATTCATACACAGTTTAATGAGGTCTAAACTCGAATTAAGGAATTCCTGGATCTAAGATACCTTTTCTACACGAACAACTCAGTTGAAGAAGAGTTTTATACATGTTCTATGTGAGTTCTCCTCTATATACTGTCATTTTCCCAGAATTACAGATGTTTTCTTGTAGTTTTTAACAATAGGCCTTCCTGTCCAAGAATAAACATTGGGAACAGGGACAAACGACTCCCTAAACACTGTTATGAACCTGAAAAGCTTAAGAAAATTGACTCTCAACTATGTTTTAGAGTTTAATGATACATTTCTGTGAAGTGTGAGGCTTTCCAAAGATGCCTAATGTCTTTATTTCTCTATTTCAAGTGTATTCTGCCTTGTATTTCACACATTAACCATTCTAGGATCCTTTAAGTAAACAACATAGGATTTCTACACTGTTTAATGTGCTCTAAACTCAAATTGAGGAATTCCTGGATCTAAGATACCATCTCTACATGAACAACACAGTTGGAGAAGTGTTTTATACATGTTCTATGCGAGTTCTCCTCTCTATTTTCATTTTTGCAGAATTATTGATGTTTTCTTGAAGTTTCTAACATTAGGCCTTCTTGTACTGGTATAAACAATGGGAACATGGACAAACAACTACCTAAGCACTGTTATGCACATGAAAAGCTTGGGAACATTGCCTCTCAACTATGTTATAGAGTTTAGAAATAAATTTCAGAGAAGTGTAAGGCTTTCCAAAAATGCTGAATGTGTGTATTTTTCTATTTTAATATTTACCATTCTAGGCTATTTTAAGAAAACAACATAGGCTTCACACACTGTTTATTGTGCTCTAAACTCGAATTAGAAATTCCTGGATCTAAGATAACTTTTCTACATGAACAACTTAGTTGGAGAAGAGTTTTACACAAGTTCTATACGAGTTCTCATATATATAAAGTCATTTTCCCAGAATAACTGATGTTTTCTTGTAGTTTTTAACAATAGGTCTTCTTGTCCAAGAATAAATATTGGGAACATCGAAAAAACTACCTAAACACTGTTATGAACCTGAAAAGCTCGGGAATATTGTCTCGCAAGTATGTTATAGAGTTTAATGATACATTTCTGTGAAGTGTGAGGCTTTCTAAAGCTGCTAAATGTGTTTATTTCTCTATTTCAAGTATATTCTGCCTTGTATTTCCCATATTTACCATTCTAGGCTCCATTAAGTAAACAACATAGGATTCATTCATTATTTAATGTGCTCTAAACTCAAATTAAGGAATTCCTAAACCTAATATACATTTTCCACATGAACAACTCAGTTGGAGAAGTGTTTTTATAGATGTTAAATTCTCATTCTTCTCTATTTATTGTCATTTTCGCAGAATTAATGATGTTTTCTTGTAGTTTCTAACATTAGGCCTTCTTGTCCAGGTAAAAACATTGGGAACGTGTACAAACAACTACCTAAACACTGTTATTAACCTGAAAAGCTCAGGAACATTGTCTCTCAACTATGTTATAGAGTTTAATGATACATTTCAGTGAAATGTAAGGCTTTCCAAAGTTGCTCAATGTGGTTATCTCTCTATTTCAAGTTTATTATGCCTTTTATTTCACACATTTACCATTCTGGACTCCATTAAGTGAACAACATAGGATTCATACACTGTTTAATGTACTCAAAACTCGAATTAAGAAATTCCTGGATCTAAGATACCTTTTCTATATGAACAACTCAGTTCTAGAAGTGTTTCATACATGTTCTATGCGAGTTTTCATCTATATACTGTCATTTTCCAAGAATTACAGATGTTTTCTTGTAGTGTTTAACAATAGGCCTTCTTGTCCAAGAATAAACATTTGGAACACGGACAAACAACTCCCTAAACACTGTTCTGAACCTGAAAATCTCGGGAACATTGTCTCTCAACTATGTTACAGAGTTTAATAATACATTACTGTGAAGTGTGAGGCTTTCAAAAGCTGCTTAATGTGTTTATTTCTCTATTTCAAGTGTATTCTGCCTTAAATTTCACACAATTACCATTCTAGGCTCCTTTAAGTAAACAACATAGGATTCGTACACTGTTTAATTTTCTCTAAACTCAAATTAAGGAATTACTGGATCTAAGATAATTTTTCTAAAGGAATAACTCGGTTGGAGAAGTGTTTTATACATGTTCTATGTGAGTTCTCCTCTATTTATTGTCATTTTCGCAGAATTATTGATGTTTTCTTGTAGTTTCTAACATTAGGCCTTCTTGTCCAGGTATAAACATTGGGAAAAAGGACAAACAACTACCTAAACACTGTTATGAACCTGAAAAGCTCGGGAACATTGTCTCTCAACTATGTTATAGAGTTTAATGATACATTTCTGTGAAGTGTGAGGCTTTCCAAAGCTGCTTAATGTGTTTATTTCTCTATTTCAAGTGTATTCTGCCTTGTATTTCACACATTTACCTTTCTAGGATCCTTTAAGTAAAGAACATAGGATTCCTACACTGTTTAATGTGCTCTAAACTCGAATTAAGGAATTCCTGGATCTGAGATACCTTTTCTACACAAATAACTCAGTCGGAGAACTGTTTTATATATGTTCTATGCGAGTTTTCATTTATTTGCTGTCATTTTCCCAGAGTTACTGATATTTTCTTGGAGTTTGTAACATTAGGCCTTCTTGTCCAAGTATAAACATTGGGAACATCTACAAACAACTACGAAAACACTGTTATGAACCTGAAAAGTTCTGGAACATTGTCTCTCAACTATGTTATAGAGTTTAATGATACATTTCTGTGAAGTGTGAGGCATTCCAAAGCTGCTTAATGTATTTATTTCTCTATTTTAAGAGTATTCTGCCCTGTATTTCACACACTTACCTTTCTAGCCTCCTTTAAGTAAACAACATAGGATTCCTACACTGTTCAATGTGCTCTAAACTCGAATTAAGGAATTCCTGGATCTAAGATACTTTTTCTACATTAACAACTCAGTCAGAGAAGTCTTTTATACATGTTCTATGCGAGTTCTTATCTATTTATTGTCATTTTCCCATAATTACTGATGCCATCTTGTAGTTTCTTACAATAGGCCTTCTTGTCCATATAAACATTGGGAACATGGACAAACAATTATCAATACACTGTTATGAACCTGAAACGCTCGAAAACATTGTCTCTCCACTAAGTTATAGAGTGTAATGATACATTTCAGTGAAGCGTAAAGCTTTCCAAAGCTGCTTAATGTGTTTATGTCTCTACTTCAAGTATATTCTGCCTTGTATTTCACACATTTACCATTCAGGCTCCTTTAAGTGAACAATATAGTATTCCTACACTGTTTAATGTGCTCTAAAGTTGAATTAAGGAATTCCTAGATCTAAGGTACCTTTTCTACATGAACAACTCAGTTGGAGAAGTGTTTTATACATGTTCTATGTGAGTTCTCATCTATATACTCTCATTTTCCCAGAATTACTGATGTTTTCTTGTAGTTTCTAACATTAGGCCTTCTTGTCCAGGTATAAACATTGGGAACATGGACAAGCAACTACCTAAACACAGTTATGAACCTGAAAAGCTCAGGAACATTGTCTCTCAACTATGTTAATGAGTTTAATAATACATTTCAGTGAAGTATAAAGCTTTCCAAAGTTGCTTCATGTGTGTATTTCTCTATTTCAACATTTACCATTCTAGGCTCCTTTAAGTAAACAACGTAGGATTCATAAACTGTTTATTGTGCTCTAAACTCGAATTAGGAATTCCTGGATCTTAGATACCTTTTCTACACGATCAACTCAGTTGGAGAAGTCTTTTATACATGTTCTATGCGAGTTCTCATCTATATATGGTCATTTTCCCATAATTACTGATGTTTTCTGGTAGTCTCTAATATTAGGCCTTCTTGTCCAGGTATAAACATTGGGAACATGGACAGACATCTACCTAAACACTGTTTTGAAACTGAAAAGCTCGGAATCATTGTCTTTCAACTGTGTTATAGAGTTTAATGGTACATTTCTGTGAAGTGTGAGGCTTTCCAAGGATACTTAATATACTAATTTCCATCTTTCAAGCGTTTTGTGACACACATTTAAAGTTTTAGGCTCCTAACTCTAATTAAGGATTTCCTGGATCATAAATACCTTTTCTACACTTAGACCTGACCTGGAGAAACAGTTTGAGCTGTGCTAAATGAGTTCTCATCTATTTACCTTGTTTTTCCCTGATTTATTTATGTTGTCATGTAGTTTCCTATATTAGGCCTTCTTGTCCACATATAAGCTTAGCCCACATATACAATCTACTTCCCAGACACAGTTATGAAGAGAAGAAGCTCGGGAACATTGTCTCTCAACTATGTTATAAAATTTAACACTAGATTGCAGTGAAGTGTAAGGTATCCAAAGCTGCTTCATGTTTTTATTTCTCTATTTCAAGTGTATTCTGCCTTGTATTTTACACATTTACCATTCCAGGCTCCTTTAAGTAAACAGAATAGGACTCATACACTGTTTAATGTGCTCTAAATTGGAATTGAGGAATACCTGGATCTAAAATACCTTTTCTACATGAACAACTAGTTGGAGAAGTCTTTTATACATATTCTATACGAGTTCTCATCTATTTATTGTCATTTTCCCAGAATTACTGATGTTTTCTTGTAGTTTCTAACACTAGGCCTTCTTGTCCAAGTATAAGCATTGGTAACATGGACAAACAACTACCTAAACACTGTTATGAACCTGAAAAGCTCAGGAACATTGTCTCTCGACTATGTTATAGAGTTTAATCATACATTTCAATGAAGTGTAAGGCTTTCCAAAGCTACTTAATTTAATTATTTCTCTTTCTCATGCGTTTTGTGATACATAGTTAAAGTTCTAGGCTCCTTTAAGTAAAAAAATATACGAGTGATACACTGTTTAAACAGCACTTAACTCTAATTAAGTATTTCCTTGATCAGAGATACCTTTTCTACACTAAGAATTGACTGGGAGAATATGTTTTATTTGTTCAAAACGAGTTCTCATCTATTTACTGACATTTTCTATGTATTCTACATGTTTTTATGTAGTTTCCTGTATTAGGCCTTCTTTACCAAGTATATGCACTGCGCACATTTACAAACAGCTTACTACACGTTGTTATGAACCGAAGAAGCTCCAGAACATTGTACCTCAACTATGTTATAGAGTGTCAAGCTACAATACAGTGAACTGTAATTCTTTCCAAAGCTGCTCAATTTGCTTATTTCTCTCTTTCTAGCCTTGTGTGACTCCCATGTAAAGTTCTAGACTATTTAAGTAAATGAAATAGGTTTCCTACACAGTTTAATGTGCTCTTAACTCTAATTAAGGATTTCCTGTATATTAGATACCTTTTCTACACTAAGAACTGACTTGGAGAATCGGTTTCAACTGTTCTAAACGAGTTCTCATCTATTTAATGACATTTTCTATGAATGATTCATGTTTTCATGTATTTTCGTATATTAGGCCTTTTTGTAAAATATAAGCATAGCCCACATTTACAAACAACTTCCTACACATTGTTATGAACCGAAGAAGCTCGAGAACATTGTACCTCAACTATGTTATAGAGTATAAAGCTACAATACAGTGAACTGAAATTCTTTCCAAAGCTGCTCATTTTGCTTATTGCTCTCTTTCTATCCTTGCGTGACTCCCAGGTAAAATTCTAGGCTTCTTTAAGTAAATGAAAGAGTTTTCCTACACGGTTTAATGTCCTCTTTAATCTACTGAAGATTTTCCTGGATCTTAGACACCTTTTCAACACTAAGAACTGACCTCAAGAATCTGTTTCAGCTGTTCAAAATGAGTTCTCATCTACTGACATTTTCTATGAATTCTTCATGTTTTCATGTATTTTCCTATATTATGCCTTCTGGTCCACATATAAGCTTAGCCCAGATATACAAACTAATTCCCAGACACTGAACAGAAAAAGCTCGGGAACTTTGTCTCTCAACTATGTTATAAAGTTTAGTACCACATTGCAGTGAAGTGTAAGGCTTTCCAAAGCTGATGATGTGTTTCTCTATTTCAAGTGTATTCTGCCTTGTATTTCACACATTTAACGTTCTATTTTCCTTTAAGTGTACACTGTTTAATGTGCTCTAAACTCGAATTTAGGGATTCCTGGATCTTAGCTAACTTTTCTACACGAACAACTGAGTTCAAGTGTTTTATATGTCTTCTATCTGAGTTCTCGTCTAATTAATGTTATTTTCCAAGAATTACTGATGTTTTCTTGTAGTTTCCAACATTAGGCCTTCTTGTCCAGGTATAACCATTGGGAACATGGACAAACAACTACCTAAGCACTGTTATGAACCTGAAAAGCTGAGGAACATTGTCTCTAGACTATGTTATAGATTTTAATGATACATTTCAGTGAAGTGTAAGGCTTTCCAAAGCTAGTTAATTTGCTTATTTCTCTCTCTCAAGCGATTTGTGACACACAGTTAAAGTTCTAGGCTCCTTTAAGTAAAAAATATAGGAGTGATACAGTGTTTAATGTGCTCTTAACTCTAATTAAGGATTTCCTGGATCATAGATACTTTTCTACACTAAGAACTGTCTTGGAGAATCTGTTTCAGCTGTTCTAATCAAGTTCTCATCTGTTAACTAACATTTTCTATGAATTCTTCATGTTTTCATGTACTTTCCTATATTAGGCCTTTTTGTAAAAGTATAAACATAGCCCACATTTACAAACAACTTCCTACACATTGAAATGAACCAAAGATGCCCGAAAACATTGCACCTCAACCATGTTAGAGAGTGTAAAGCTATAATACAGTGAACTGTAAGGCTTTCCACAGCTGCTCAATTTGCTTATTTCTCTCTTTCTAGCCTTGTGTGACACCCATGTAAAGTTCTAGGCTACTTTAAGTAAATGAAGGAGGTTTCATATACTATTTAATGGGCTCTTAATTCTAATTGACGATTTCCTGGATCTTAGATACCTTTTCTACACTAAGAACTGACTTGGAGAATCTGTTTCAGCTGTTCTAAACGAGTTCTCATCTATTTACTGACGTTTTCTATGAATTCTTTATGTTTTCATGTAGTTTCCTATATTAGGCCTTCTGGTCCACATATAAGCTTAGCCCACATATACAAACTACTTCCCAGACACTGTTATGAACAGAAGAATCTCGGTAACATTGTCTCTCAACTATGTTATAAAGTTTAGAACCACATTGCAGTGAAGTGTAAGGCTTTCCATAGCTGCTTAATATGTTTATTTCTCTATTTCAAGTGTATTCTGCCTTGCATTTCACACATTTACCATTCTATTCTCCTTTAAGTGAACAATATATGATTCTTACACTGTTTACTGTGCTCTAAACTCAAATTTAGGAATTCCTGGATTTAGATACTTTTTCTACACGATCAACTGTCTTGGAGGAGTGTTTTACACATGTTCTATGCGAGTTCTCATCTAGTTAATTTTATTTTCTAAGAATTACTGATGTTTTCTTGTAGTTTCCAACATTTGGTCTTCTTGTCCAGGTATAAGTATTGGGATCATGGACAAACAAGTACCTAAACACTGTTATGAACCTGAAAATCTCATGAACATTGTCTCTCAACTATATAATAGAGTTTAATGAAACATTTCAGTGAAGTGTAAGGCTTTACAAATCTACTTAATTTACTTATTTCTCTCTCTCAAGCGTTTTGTGACACACAGATAAAGTTCTAGGCTCCTTTAAGTAAAAAATATAGGAGTGATATATTGTTCAATGTGCTCTTAACTCTAATCAAGGATTTCCTGGATCATAGATACCTTTTCTAAACTAAGAACAGACTTAGACAATCTGTTTCAGATGTTCTAAATGAGTTCTCATCTGTTTACTGACTTTTTCTATGAATTCTTCATGTTTTCATGTAGTTTCCTGTATTAGTCCTTCTTGTCCAAGTATAAGAATTGCGCACATTTACAAACAACTTCCTACACATTGTTATGAACCGAAGAAGCTCGAGAACATTGCACCTCAACTATGTTATAGAGTGTAAAGCTATAATATTAGGAACTGTAATTCTTCCCAAAGCTGCTCAATTTGCTTATTGCTCTCTTTCTATCCTTGCGTGACTCCCATGTAAAGTTCTAGGCTACTTTAAGTAAATGAAAGAGGTTTCCTACACTGTTTAATGTGCTCTTAACTCTAATTAAGGATTTCCTGGATCTTAGACAACTTTTCTACACTAAGAACGGACTTCGAGAATCTGTTTCAGCTGTTCAAAACGAGTTCTCTTCTGTTTGCTGACATTTTCTATGAATGATACATGTTTTCATGTAGTTTTCTATATTAGGCCTTCTGGTCCACATATAAGCTTAGCCCACATATACAAACTACTTCCCAGACACTGTTATGAACAGAAGAAGTTCGGGACCATTGTCTCTCGACTATGTTATAGAGTTTAACACTACATTGCAGTGAAGTGTTAGGCTTTACAAAGCTACTTAATTTACTTATTTCTCTCTCTCAAGCATTTTGTGACACACAGATGAAGTTCTAGGCTCCTTTAAGTAAAAAATATAGGAGTGATACATTGTTCAATGTGCTCTTAACTCTAATTAAGTATTTCCTGGATCGTAGATACCTTTTCTAAACTAAGAACAGACTTGGACAATCTGTTTCAGCTCTTCTAAACGAGTTCTCATCTATTTACTGACATTTTCTATGAATGATTCATATTTCCATGTAGTTTCCTATATTAGGCCTTCTTTTCAAAGTATAAGCATAGCCCACATTTAGAAACAACTTCCTACACATTGTTAGGAACAAAAGAAGCTTGAGAACATTGTACCTCAACTATGTTATAGAGTGTAAAGCTATAATACTAGGAACTGTAATTCTTCCCAAAGCTGCTCAATTTGCTTATTTCTATTTATAGCCTTGTGTGACACCCATGTAAAGTTCTAGGCTACTTTAAGTAAATGAAAGAGGTTTCATACACGGTTTAATGTGCTCTTAACTCTAACTAAGGAGTTCCTTGGTCTTAGATATCTTTTCTTCACTAAGAAATGACTTGGAGAAACTGTTTCAACTGTTCTAAACAAGTTCTTATCTATTTACTGACATTTTCTATGAATTCTTCTTTTTTTATGTAGTTTATTATATTAGGCCTTCTTGTCCAAATATATGGGTAGCCCACATATACAAACTTCTTCCCAGATACTGTTATGAACAGAAGAAGCTAGGGAAGCTTAGCGCACATATACAAACTACTTCCCAGACACTGTTATGAACAGAAGCTGTTCGGGAACATTGTCTCTCAACTATGTTATAAAGTTTTATAATACATTGCAGTGAAGTGTAAGGCTTTCTAAAGCTGCTTAATGTGTTTTTTTCTCTATTTCAAGTGTATTCTGCCTTGTATTTCACACATTTACCGTTCTAGGCTCCTTTAAGTAAACAACATAGGATTCATACACTGTTTAATGTGCTCTAAACTCGAATGTAGGAATTCCTGGATCTTAGATACTTTTGTACACGAACAACTGAGTTGGAGAAGTGTTTTATACATGTTCTATGTGAGTTCTCATCTAGTTAATGTTATTTTCCCAGAATTACTGATGTTTTCTTGTAGTTTCCAAAATAAGGCTTTCTTGTCCAGGTATAAGCTTTGGGAACATGGACAAGTAACTACCAAAATACTTTTATGAACCTGAAAAGCTCGGGAACATTGTCTGTCAACGCCCTGGGTCGCTGTGAATGTGGACAAGGGTCGCCAGTGGCCACAAAAGCTTCATTCACCTGCCTGAGCTCCAGACAGGAAGCCAGCAAGAGGTTCCCTTGTCCTCAGGGCAGGGCGTTCCCCGCGAATGGGGCAGAAAACCGCCCCTCGGGACCCGGTGACCCGACCAGTGAGTGCCTCCGGAGGGGCCGGGACAATGCCCCCAGAGTGGAAAGTGATTTTCTGGGACTTGACACAGCTCTCTCCAGGATGGCAAAGCCCGTAGACAGGGCTGTGGGCATCCCAGGACACTGCGTTGGGATCTGCCTGCCCCTAGGTGGGAGCAATGGGGGGCAGAGGGGACCCACGCCCCGAGGCTCATGGCGGCCCAGGGCTCTCCTGAAGGGAGGGCTGGCTGGTCTGCCCAGGCTTGGGGTCTTAGGAGGCATCCTGTGAGCAGAGGGCTGTGTGCCTTTACATCCCAGAGGTGGGGGCTATTCCTCTGTATTTGGGAGCAGGGCAGCCCGGCCGGTGCTGCTCGCTCATTGGTCGAATGAACAAGAGGGTGGGGGTTCCAGGACAAGGAGGTGGGCCCAGGCCCACAGCTGAGCCCGGTCAAGTCAACCAGGGGGTGGGGCCGGGTGAGCACCTGGAGGCGGTTACGAGATCAAGGGGGCAGGGCAGGTGAACAGCCTGAAGTGGTGAGGTAAGCAGGGGAAAGGCTCGCGGGCAGGGATTCGGGTGACCAGCGGGCCGGTCTGCCGGCGGCAGGGACTTAAAGAGGGGGCCGGGGGGCTTGGCTGGGAGGTTCAGTGATCGGCAGGAAGCGGTCAAGGGAAGACTGGGTTGAGGCCAGTGTCAAAAACTGGAAGTGGTCCACTGGGGAAGGCCCTGGGGCCCTGTGAATGTCGACCAGGATCGCCAGTGGCCACCAAAGGCCCACATGCCTGAGCTCCAGCACTGGAAGCCAGCAAGAGGTTCCCTTGTCCTCAGGGCAGGGCGTTCCCCGCGAATGGGGCAGAAAACCGCCCCTTGGGACCCGGCGACCCGACCAGTGAGTGCCTCCGGAGGGGCCAGGACAGTGCCCCCAGAGTGGAAAGTGATTTTCTGGGACTTGACACAGCTCTCTCCCCGTTGTTAAAGGCTAACCCTAACCCTAAAAGGAAGCCTATCCCTAAACCTAACCCTCACCAGTGGCTAACGCCCTGGCGCCCTGTGAACGTGGATGAGGGTCGCCAGTGGCCACAAAAGCTTCATTCACCTGCCTGAGCTCCAGACAGGAAGCCAGCAAGAGGTTCCCTTGTCCTCAGGGCAGGGCGTTCCACGCGCATTGGGGCAGAAAGCCGGCCCTCGGGACCTGGCGACCCGACCAGTGAGTGCCTCCGGAGGGGCTGGGACACTGACCCCAGAGTGGAAAGTGATTTTCTGGGACTTGACACAGCTCTCTCCCGGGGCTTCTGGGACAAGGAGGTGGGCCCAGGCTCACTGATGCAGTCCTCTGCTTCATCTAGTCTACTCTTGATGCTTTCTATTGAGTTCTTATGGTAGCGATGTCGTTTTTCATTTCTTCTTGGTTCTTCTTCAATTCCTCATGGTTCTTCCTCATTTCTTCTTGGTTATTGTCAAATTTCTCTTCCATGCTTTTTAGCCAACCTATGATCATTATTCTGAACTCTTGCTCTGGTAAGCTGCTTGCCTCTGACTCATTTACTTCCTTTTCTGGTGATGCCTGCTTTTCTTTCATGTGCGGGGTATTTTTTTGTCTTCCCATGGTCTCTCTTTTCAGGATGTCTGGTTATGTGGTGTTCCTTCTCTTGAGTTGATTTAAAGGTGCAAAATATAACATTACCAGGTACAACACAAGAGGCACTTAATAGGAATGTATTTACAATATTAATAACCTTTAATCAAGGTGACCACTAGAGAAAGGCAAATTAAGGGATAGGAGAGAAGGAAGGAAGGTAAAAATAAAATAAAGAAAAATAAAAAAAAAATTTTAAAAATGAAAATAAAAAAAGAGGGATAAAGAGATAGTCAAAGAAGAAAAAAAGTAATGACAATATGAAGTTGGGAAAAAAAGGAGAGAGAGAGAGAGAGAGAGAGAGAGAGAGAGAGAGAGAGAGAGAGAGAGAGAGAGAGAGAGAGAAGGAGAAGAAGAAGAAGAAGAAGAAGAAGAAGAAGAAGAAGAAAAAGAAGAAGAAGAAGAAGAAGAAGACAACTAAAAGAGTAATGGGAAACAAAATATATATATGTGGAGAAAATTGCCATAGAACAACCACTTACCCCAGCCAATGCCAGTAACAATACTTGGAGATTAATACAAACTACAAATCCACTATTATTAAGTAAGGCTCTGATATACAGAAGTAAAAGAAACAAACAAAAACAGAGGATTTTTTTAAAGAAAAATACAAATCAACAATAACAATACAGGAATAAGCATAACAATTTCACTAAAAAGCATAAAAATTCACAATAATCAACCTTCACACAAACAATGAGAAAAGGATAGAGAGGAGAACAGATTTTTTTTTAACTAGTTAATATAGTGCAGAGAGTGGTATTTATAAACTTGGATCAGGGGTTGGGACTAAGGTCTATAAGTATAGTGAGAGCTTTAGCAGGGGGTATACAGAAATAATAGAGGAAAAACTAAAGCTGGAAAGGGATATTATAAACCGGAGACAAAAAGAGTAAAGTTTAGTAAGAGAGTGATGTTGTAAAGATTGAGTTGAGATAGGGTTGAATGATGCTATAGTAAAGATTAAAATAGAATGAAGGTTACTCCAAATGTAAAATAAAGAAAAAAATAAAATGGTACTATAGAGGGAAAAACAAAAACAAAAACAAAACAAAAAAATTGCAAAGTAGCAGTAGTAATAGTGATGATAGAGATTGAAAAATCTAATAATTGAAAAGGTAAAATCAAGTAAGGAAAAAAGAAAAAAATTCGTCTCTTAAGTAAAAGATGTAAAAAATGAAAATTAAATAAAAGATGTAAAAAAATGAAAATAAAATAAAGAATAGTAAAATTAGCATGAAAATGTCCAGTAGTGGTCATTCACTTCCTCTGTTATTGTATTTGGCATGCCTGATTCTCGGACCAGAGAATCTTGCAGTTCCCAGTATTCCACCACACCTCAGTTTTGTAAGGTAGTCCTTAATTTTAAGTAGGCTATATCTTAGTTATTTGTGTCCATTTATTTTTGATTAATTAAAAGAAAAAGAAAAAGAAAGAAAGAAAAAGAAAAAAAAGGCAGTTTGTAATTCAGCCCTTAGGTGTCAGTGTTAACAGTTTGACCTCCCAGTCTTTTGGTTGCTCTGGCCTTCTTTCTCTATGGCTCTAGCTGGCAGAGAGCCAGCTGGCTCCCAGACTATCTCTTCTGGCTCCAATCCCTTATTTCCAAGAAGGCAATTTTCCCCTGCAATTTCCCAGATATGCCCAACTGGGCAGTCCTTCCCTAGTATTTAGATGCAAGGGGGTGAACGGGATCAGGCGCCAAGGTGTCCAGGTGTTCCGCCCTTGGCGGGATAGCCACGATTCTTAACAATCTGTCCCGTGTCCACCTGGCGTTTTAGAAAAAGTCCTGCTTCTGGGGACGATTAAGCCAAACCCCGGACTGGGTGTTGCCAGACAGGTTTCTCACTGCGGCCTTCTTTGGGTGCAGCTCTGGCGTGGGCTGCTGGCACTCAGGGCCACACTGGGGGTGGGGCCTCACAGCACTCCGGGGCTACAGTAGAGGCGGGGCTGTGGCCCTCCTGGGCCACACTGGGGGCAGGGTCTAGCGGGAGCTCCTGGGCTACCACTGCCTCGCCGCCAGAACCCTCAGGCTATCCCGGCAAACTCTGACCTTTCCGTGGGTAGTTGAACTCCTTGAATCCACATGTTTGCGCCAATTGGGGCATCACAGGTGCTCGATGGACTCCTCCGCTGTGGGTTTTCCAGGCCTCAGAGAAGCTCCTCCTTTCCTGGTAGTATGGCGCAGCCTTCCCACCAAGCCCGGAGCTCCTGGAAAAGTCAGCAATGCTGGCCGCTTGGTCAGGAAATCTAGTACAGCGGACCTTTCCTTACCTTCCATGATAGATCCGCTGCCCATTAGCTGCTAATAAACATTCCCTGAGGGAGTCAGACACAGCTTTTATCTGTTTTGGGACCGGGGTCAGAACAAGTCCATCTGTTTGGTTGCCATCTTCTTCTTGTAGTTTCTAACATTAGGCCTTTTTGTCCAGGTATAAGCATTGGAGACATGGACAAACAACTACCTAAACACTGTTATGAACCTGAAAATCTCAGAAACATTGTCTCTCAACTATGTTACAGAGTTTAATGATACATTTCAGTGAAGTGTAAGGCTTTCCAAAACTACTTAATTTGCTTATTTCTCTCTCAGAAGCGTTTTGTGACACACATTTAAAGTTCGAGGCTCGTTTAAGTTAAGAATATAGGAGTGATACACTGTTTAATGTGCTCTTAACTCTAATTAAGAATTTGCTGGATCTTAGATACCTTTTCTACACTAAAAACTGACTTGGAGAATCTGTTGCAGCTGTTCTAAATGAGTTCTCATCTATTCACTGACATTTTCTATGAATTATTCATGTTTTCATGTAGTTTCCTATATTAGGCCTTCTAGTCCAAGTATAAGCATAGACCACATTTACAAACAACTTCCTACACATTGTCATGAACCGAAGAAGCTCCAGAACATTGTACCTCAACTATGTTATAGAGTGAACTGTAATTATTTCCAAAGCTGCTCAATTTGATTGTTTCTCTCTTTCTAGCCTCGTGTGACACCCATGTAAAGTTCTAGGCTACTTTAAGTAAATGAAAGAGGTTTCCTACACTGTTTAATGTGCTCTTAACTCTAATTAAGGATTTCTAGATCTTAGATACCTTTTCTAAAGTAAGAACTGACTTGTAGAATCTGTTTCAGCAGTTCTAAATGAATTCTCATCTATTTACTGACATTTTCTATGAATTCTTCATGTTTTCATGTAGTTTCCTATATTAGGCCTTCTTGTCCAAGTATAAGGGTAGCCCACTTATACAAACTACTTTCCAGACACTGTTATGAACAGAAGCAGCTTGGGAACATTGTCTCTCAACTATGTTATAAAGTTTAAAACCGCATTGCAATGAAGTGTAAGACTTTCCAAAGCTGCTTAAAGTGTTTATTTCTCTATTTCAAGTGTATTCTGCTTTGTATTTCACACATTTACCGTTGTAAGCTCCTTTAAGTAAACAACATAGGATTCATACTCTCTTTACTGTGCTCTATACTTGAATTAAGGAATTCCTGGATCTTAGATACATTTTCTACACGAACAACTGAGTTGGAGAAGTGTTTTATACTTCTTCTATGAGAGTTCTCGTCTTGTTAATGTTATTTTCCCAGAATTACTGATGTTTTCTTATAGTTTCTAACATTAGGCCTTCTTGTCCAGGTATAAGCATTGGGAACATGGACAAACAACTACCTAAACACTGTTATGAACCTGAAAAGCTCAGGAACATTGTCTCTCAACTATGTTATAGAGTTTAATGATACATTTCAGTGAAGTGTAAGGATTTCCAAAGGTAAATTACTCATGTTTTCATGTAGTTTCCTATATTAGGATTCTTTTCCAAGTATAAGCATTTCTTACATATACAAAAAACTTCCTACACTCTGTTATGAAACAGAGGAGATCGGGAACAATATCTATCTACTATGTTTTAGAGTTTAATGCTACAATGAAGTGAAGTCTATGGCTTTCCAAAGCTGCTTAATTGTGCTTATTTCTCTCTTTCAAGCCTTGTGTGACACACATTCAAAGTTCTAGGCTACTTTAAGTAAATAATAGAGGTACAATACACTGTTTAATGTGCTGTTACGTTTAATTAAAGATTTCCTGAACCTTAGATTCCTTTTCTCCACTCACAACTGACTTGGAGAAATCTGTTTCAGCTGTTCTATATGAGGTTTCATCTATTAACTGTTAATTTCTCTGTATTACTTATGTTTTCTTGTAGTTTCATACATTAGGCCTCCTTAGCCCAACATAAGCATTGCCCACATGGACAAACAACTTGCTACACAGTGTTATGAAGCTCGGAAGCTAGGGAAAGGGTTAGGGCTAGGGTTAGGGTTAGGGTAAGGGTTAGGGCTATGGTTAGGGTTAGGGCTAGGGTTATGGTTAGGGTTAGGGTTAGAGCTAGGGTTAGGTTTAGGGCTAGGGTTAGGCTTAGGGTTAGGGCTAGAGTTAGTGTTTGGGTTAGGCTTAGGGCTAGGGTTAGGGCTAGGGTTAGGGTTTGGGTTAGGGTTAGGGTTAGTGCTAGTGTTAGGGTTAGGGTTAGCCTTAAGGTTAGGGCTAAGGTTAGGGTTAGGGCAAGGTTTAGGTTTGGGGTTAGAGTTCGGGCTAGGGTTAGGGCTATGGTTAGGGTTAGAAGTAGAGTTAGGGCTAGGGTTAGGGTTAGGGTTAGCGCTAGGGTTAGGGTAAGGGTTAAGGTTAGAACTAGGGTTATGTTTAGGGTTAGGGCTATGGTTAGGGTTAGCGGTAGGGATAGGGTTAAGATTAGGCTTAGGACTAAGGTTAGGTTTAGGGTTAGGGTTAGGACTATGGTTAGGGTTAGGGTTAGGGCTAGGGTTAGGGTTAGGGCTGAAGTTAGGGTGAGGGTGAGGGTTAGGGTTAGGGATAGGGTTAGGGCTAGGGTTAGGTTTTTGGTTTTGGTTAGGGATAGGGCTGGGGTTAGGGTTAGGGTTAGGGTTAGGGCTAGCATTAGGTTAGGTTTAAGGTTAGGGTTAGGGTTAGGGTTAGTGCTGGTGTTAGGGTTAGGGTTAGCGTTAAGGTTACAGCTAAGGTTAGGGTTAGGGTTAGGGCTAAGTTTAGGGTTAGTGTTAATGCTAGGGTTAGGGTTAGGGAGAGGTTTAGGGTTAGTTTTAGGGCTAGGGTTAGGATTAGGTTTAGGGTTAGGGCTAGGGTTAGGGTTAGGGCTAGGATTAGGATTGGGTTAGGGTTAGGGCTATGGTTAGGGTTAGGGTTAGGGTTAGGGTTAGGGTTAGGGTTAGGTCTAGCGTTAGGTTAGGGTTAAGGTTAGTGTTAGGGTTAGGGTTAGTGCTGGTGTTAGGGTTAGGGTTAGCGTTAAGGTTACAGCTA
This sequence comes from Pipistrellus nathusii, assembly GCA_963693515.1. Lineage (NCBI taxonomy): Eukaryota > Metazoa > Chordata > Mammalia > Chiroptera > Vespertilionidae > Pipistrellus > Pipistrellus nathusii. The sequence goes on from OY882859.1 coordinate 95,738,287, forward strand.
AGGTTAGGGTTAGGGTTAGGGCTAAGTTTAGGGTTAGTGTTAATGCTAGGGTTAGGGTTAGGGAGAGGTTTAGGGTTAGGTTTAGGGCTAGGGTTAGGATTAGGTTTAGGGTTAGTGCTAGGGTTAGGGTTAGGGTTAGGGCTAGGATTAGGATTCGGTTAGGGCTATGGTTAGGGTTAGGGCTAGGGTTAGGGTTAGGGTTAGGGTTAGGGTTAGGGCTAGCATTAGGTTAGGGTTAGGTTTAGGGTTAGGGTTAGGGTTACTGCTGGTGTTAGGGTTAGGGTTAGCGTTAAGGTTACAGCTATGGTTAGGGTTAGGGTTAGGTCTAAGTTTAGGGTTAGTGTTAATGCTAGGGTTAGGGTTAGGGAGAGGTTTACGGTTAGGTTTAGGGCTAGGGTTAGTATTAGGTTTAAGGTTAGGGCTAGGGTTAGGGTTAGGGCTAGGATTAGGATTGGGTTAGGGTTAGGGCTATGGTTAGGGTTAGGGCTAGGGTTAGGGTTAGGGTTAGGGTTAGGGGTTAGTGTTAGGGTTAGGGTTAGTGTTAGGATTAGTGTTAGGGTTACGGTTAGGGTTAGTGTTAGGGTTAGGTCTAAGGTTAGGGTTGGGGCTAGGATAAGGGAGAGGGTTAGGGTTAAAGCTAGGGTACGGATTAGGTTTAGGGTTAGGGTTAGGGTTAGGGCTAGCATTAGGTTAGGGTTAGAGTTATGGTTAGGGTTAGTGCTATTGTTAGTGTTAGGGGTAGCGTTAAGTTTACAGCTAAGGTTAGGGTTAGGGTTAGGGTTAGGGCTAGGTTTAGGTTGAGGTTTAGGTTTAGGGTTAGGGTTAGATCTAGGGTTAGGGCTAGGGTTATTGTTAGAACTAGAGTTAGGGTTAGGGTTAGGGCTAGGGTTAGGGTTAGGGTTAGGGTTAGGGTTAGAACTAGGCTTAGGTTTAGGATTACGGCTATGTTTAGGGTTAGGGCTAGGGTTAGGTTTAAGATTAGTGTTAAGACTAGGGTTAGATTTAAGGTTAGGGTTACGACTAGGGTTAGGGTTATGGTTAGGGCTAGGGTTAGGGTTATGGCTGGAGTTAGGGCGAGGGTTAGGTTTAGGTTTAGGGATAGGGTTAGGGCTAGGGTTAGGTTTTTGGTTATGGTTAGGGATAGGGCTAGGGTTAGTGTTAGGTGTAGGGCTAGGGTTTGGGTTAAGGCTAGGTTAGGGCTAGGTTAGGAAGAGGTTTAGTGTTAGGGCTAGGGTTACGGTTAGTGTTAGGGTTAGAGCTAGGGTTAGGTTTAGGTTAGGGCTATGGTTAGGGTTAGGGCTAGGGTTAGGGTTAAGGTGAGGCTTAATGCTAGGGTTAGGGTTATTGTTAGGGCTAGGGTTAGGGTTAGGGCTAGGTTTAGGGTTAGGTTTAGGGCTAGTGTTAGGGTTAGTGCTGGGGTTATGGCAAGGGTAGGGTTAGGGTTAGGGATAGGGTTAGGGCTAGGGTTCGTTTTTGTGTTACGGTTAGGGATAGGGCTAGGTTTAGGTTTAGGGTCATGGTTTGGGTTAGGGCTATGGTTAGGGTTAGGGCTAGGGTTAGGGTTAGGGCTAGGGTTAGGGTTAGGGTTAGGCTTAGGGTGAGGGCTATGGTTAGGTTTACGGCAGGTTTAGTGTTAAGGTTAGACTTAGGGCTAGGGTTAGGGTTAGGGTTAGGGTTAGGGTTAGGGTTAGGGCTTGAGTTTGGGTTTGGGCTAGGGTTAAGCTTAGGGTTAGTGCTAGGGTTAGTGTTAGGGTTAATGCTAGGGTTAGGGTTAGAACTAGAGTTAGGGTTAGTGTTAGGGTTAGGTTTAGGGCTGGGTTTAGGTTTAGGGTTATGGTTAGAGTTGGGTTAGGTTTATGGTTAGGGCTATGGTTAATGTTAGGGTTAGGGTTAGGGTTAGGGCTACGGTTGGGGTTAGAACTAGAGTTAGGGCTAGCATTAGGGTTAGGGCTAGGGTTAGGGTTAGGGTTAGGGTTAGGGCTAGCATTAGGTTAGGGTTAGGGTTAGGGTTAGTGCTGGTGTTAGGGTGAGGGTTAGCGTTAAGGTTAGGCCTAAAGTTAGGGTTAGGGTTAGGGCTATGTTTAGGGTTAGGGTTAGGGCTAGGGTTATGGTTAGGGAGAGGGTTAGGGTTTGGTTTAGGGATAGGGTTAGTTTTTGGGTTAGGGTTAGGGATAAGGCTAGGGTTAGGGTTAGGATTAGAGTTTGGATGAGGTCTGTAATTAGTGTTAGGGCTAGGGTTAGTGTTAAGGTTAGGCTTAGGGCTATGGTTATGGTTAAGGTTAGGGTTAGGGTTAGGGCTCGAATTTTGTTAGGGCTAGGGTTAGGTTTAGGTTTAGTGCTAGGGTTAGGGTTAGGGTTAGGGTTCTAGCTAGGTTAAGGGAGAGCGTTAAGGTTAGGGTTTGCGTTAGGATTAGGGTTAGGTTTAGAATTAGGTTTAGGGTTAATGCTATGGTTAGGGCTAGGGTTAGGGCTAGCATTAGGTTAGGGTTAGGGTTAGGGTTAGGGTTAGAGTTAGGGTTAGGTTTAGGGTTAGGGTTAGGGTTATGGTTAGTGTTAGGGTTTGGGTTAGTGCTAGTGTTAGGGTTAGGGTTAGCGTTAAGGTTACGGCTAAGGTTAGGGTTAGGATTAGGTCTAGGTTTAGGTTGTGGTTTAGGGTTAGGTTTAGGGTTAGAGCTAGGGTTAGGGCTAGGGTTAGGGTTATAACTAGAGTTAGGGTTAGGGTTAGGGTTAGGTTTAGGGCCAGGTTTAGGGTTAGGGTTAGTTCTAAAGTTAGGATTAGGGCTAGGGGAAGGAATAGGGTTAGGGTTAGAGCAAGGTTTAGAATTAGGGTTAGGGTTAGGATTAGGTTTAGGGTTAGGGCTAGTGTTAGGGTTAGTGCTAGCGTTAGGGATAGGGTTAGGGCTAGCATTAGGTTAGGGTTAGGGTTAGGGTTATGTTTAAGTTTAGCGTTAGTGCTAGTGTTAAGGTTAGGGTTAGCGTTAAAGTTAGGGCTAAGGTTCGGGTTAAGTTTAGGACTAGGGTTAGGTTTTGGGTTAAGGTTAGTGTTAGGGTTAGGGTTAGGGTTAGGTCTAGGTTTAGGGTTAGAACTAGAGTTAGGGTTAGGGTTAGGGCTATGGTTAATGTTAGGGTTAGGGTTAGGGCTACGGTTAGGGTTAGAACTAGAGTTAGGGCTAGTGTTGGTGTTAGGGCTAGGGTTTGGGTTAATGTTAGGATTAGAACTAGGTTTAGGTTTAGGGTTAGTGCTATGGTTAGGGTTAGGGCTATGGTTAGGGTTAATATTAGGCTTAGGGCTAGGGTTAGATTTAGGGTTAGGGTTAGGGCTAGGTTTAGGGTTTAGGGCTCGGGTTAGGGCTAGGGTTAGGTTTTTGATTATCGTTAGGGATAGGGCTAGGGTTAAGGTTAGGGTTAGGGTTAGGGTTAGGGTTAGGGCTAGCTTTAGGTTAGGGTTAGGGTTAGGGTTAGGCTTAGGATTAGTGCTGGTGTTACGGTTAGGGTTAGCGTTAAAGGTAGGGCTAAGGTTAGGTTTAGGGTTAGGGCTAAGTTTAGGGTTAGGTTTAGGTCTAGGGTTAGGGTTAGGGAGAGGGTTAGGGTTATGTTTAGGGCTAGGGTTAGGATTAGGTTTAGGGTTAGGGCTAGGGTTAGGATTAGGGCTACGTTTTGGGTTTGGGTTAGTGCTCATGTTAGGATTAGGGTTAGGGTTAGGGATAGAGATATGGTTAGGGAGAGGCTTAGGTTTAGGGTTAGGGTTAGGGCTAGGGTTAGGGTTAAGTTTAGGCTTAGGGCTAGGGTAAGGTTTTGGGTTACGGTTAGTGTTAGGGTTAGGGTTAGGGCTAGGGTTAGGGCTAGGGTTAGGGTTAGAACTAGATTTAGGGTTAGGGTTAGGGTTAGGGCTAGGGCTAGGGTTAGAGTTAGGGTAAGGGTTAGAGTTAGGGTTACGGTTAGGGTTAGTGCTAGGGTTAGTGTTAGTGTTAGCATTAGGGTTATGGCTAGGGTTAGCGTTAGGTTTAAGGCTGGGGTCAGGGTTATATGTTTGTATATGTAGACAATGCTAATACTTGGACAAGAAACCTAATATAGGAAAGTACATGAAAACTTGAATAAGTCAGAGAAAATTACAGTAAATAGATGAGAACTCGTCTAGAACATGTGAAACAGATTCTCCAAGTCAGAAGTTAGTGTAAAAAGCTATCTAACATCCAGGAATTTCTTAATTAGAATTAAGAGCTCATTAAACATTGTTTGAATACTACATTATTTACTTAAAAGAGAGAAATAATCAAATTAAGCAGCTTTAGAAAGCCTTAAACTTCACTGCAATGCAGTATTAAACTCTACAACATAGTAGACAGTGTTCCTGAGCTTCTCAGATTCCTAGAACTGTAAGTTTGTGTCAGACATGGAAGAATAACCTTGAAATAGAGAAATAAGCACATTTAAGCAGTTTTCGAAAGCCTTTGACTTCACTGTAATGTATCATTAAACTCAATAACATAGTTGAGAGACAATGTTCCAGAGCTTCTCAAGTTCAAAACAGTTTTTAGGTAGGTGTTTGTTCATGTTCCCAATGCTTATACTTAGACAAGAAGGCCTAATATTGGAAACAAGAAGAAAACAATAATTCAGAGAAAATAACAGGAAATAGATGAGAACACAGGTAAGACATATAGACAACACTTCTACAAGTCACTTGTTAGTGTAGAAAAGGTGTCTAAGATCCAGGAAAACCTTAATTACACTAAAGAGATCATTAAACAGTGTATGAAACCTATATTATGTACTTAAAGGAGCGCATAACTAGAATTGTATGTCATACAAGAGAGAAATCCATGAAATAAAGAAATAAAGATATTTAAATAGCTTTGGAAACCCTTACACTTGACAGAAATGTAACAGAGTTGAAAGACAATATTCCCTCACCCTAACCTATCCCTAGCCCTAAACCTAACCCAAAGCCTAGCCCTAACCCTAACCCTAACCCTAACCCTAACCCTACCCCTAACACTAACCCTGGCCCTAATCTTAACCCTAGCCCTAACCCTAGCTCTAACCTTAACCCTAGCCCTAAACCTGTTACTTTTAATTAAAGATTTCCTGGAACATTGTCTCCCAACTATGTTATTGAGTTTAATGATACATTACAGTGAAGTCAAAGGCTTTCCAAAACTGCTTAAATGTGCTTATTTCTCTATTTCAAGGATATTCTTTCTTGCCTGACATACATTTCCAGTTCTAGGCTACTTTAAGTAAATAATATAGGTTTTATACACTGTTAAATGTGCTCTTATCTCTAAGGATTTCCTGGATGTAAGATACCTTTCTACACAAACAATTTACTTGGAGTAGTGTTTACTACATGTTCAATGCTAGTTTTTACACTGTTAAGAACCTGAGAAGCTCAGGAACATTGTCTCTCAACTATGTTATAGAGTTTAATACGACATTGCAGTGAAGTGTAAGGCTTTCCAAAGCCGCTTAATTGTGCTTATTTCTCTCTTTCAAGTCTTGTGTGACACACATTTAAAGTTCTAGGCTTGTTTAAGTAAATAGTATTGAATTTGTACACTGTTTAATGTGCTCTTAACTCTAATTAAGGAATTCCTGGATGTTAGATACTTTTTCCACACTAACATCTGACTTGGAGAATCTGTTTCACCTGTTCTAAAAGAGTTCTCATCTATTTACTGTCATTTTCTCTGACTTATTCAAGTTTTCATGTACTTTCCTATATTAGGTTTCTTGTCCAAGTATAAGCATTGCCTGCCTATACAAACAACTTCCTACAGACTGTTATGTACAGAAGAAGCTCGGGAATATTGTCCCTCAACCATGTTATAGAGTTTAATGCTACATTACAGTGAAGTCTAAGGCTTTCCAAAGCTGCTTATTTCTCTCTTTCAAGCCTGTGTGACACACATTTAAAGTTCTAGGCTCCTTTAAGTAAATAATTTAGGATTCAAACAATGTGTAATGTGGTCTTAACTCTAATTAAGGATTTCCTGGATTGTAGATACCTTTTATACACTAACAACAGACTTGGAGAAGTGTTTTCTACATGTTGTATTTGAGTTCGCATCTATTTACTGTTATTTTCTCTAAATTACTGTTTTCTTCTAGTTTCCAATATTAGGCCTTCTTGTCCAAGAATAAGTATTGGGAACATGGACAAACAACTACCTAAACACTATTTTGAACCTAAGAAGCTCTGGAAGATTGTCTCTCTACTATGTTATTGAGTTTAATGCTACATTACAGTGAAGTCAAAGGCTTTCCAAAGCTACTAAAATGTGCTTATTTCTCTATTTTAAGGATATTCTGTCTATCATGGCACACATTTACAGTTCTAGGCTACTATAAGTAAATAATAGAGGTTTCACACACTGTTAAATGTGCTCTTATCTCTAATTAGGAATTTCCTGGATGTTAGATTCATTTCTACACAAACAACTTACTTGGAATATTGTTTTGTAAATATTAAATGCGAGTTCTCAGTCTGTTAAGAAGCTAAGTAGCTCAGGAACTTTGTATCTCACATATATTATAGAGTTTAATACTACATTGCACTGAAGTGTAAGGCTTTCCAAAGCTGCTTAATTGTTCTTATTTCTCTATTTCAAGAATATTCTGCCTTACATGACATATATTTACAATTCTATGTCATTTTAAGTAAATAGTAGAGGTTTCATGCACTGTTAAATGTGCTCTTATCTCTAATTAAGGATTTCCTGGATGTTAGATACCTTTCTACAAAAACAACTTACTTTGAGAAGTGTTTACTACATGGTCAATGTAGTTGTTACACTGTTAAGAACCTGAGAAGCTCAGGAACATTGTATCTCACCTATATTATAGAGTTTAATACTACATTGCAGTAAAGTCTAAGGCTTTCCAAAGATGCTGAAATGTGCTTATTTCTCTAATTCAAGGATATTTTGCTTTATATTACACACATTTACAGTTCTAAGCTCCTTTAAGTAAATAATAGAGGTTTCATACACTCTTTAATGAACTCATACTGTAATTAAGGATTTCCTGGATCTTATATTCCTTTTATACACTAATAACAGACATGGAGAAGTGTTTTCTACATATTCTATGCGAGTACTCATTTATTTAATGTTATTTTCCTTAAATTACTAATATTTTCTTGTAGTTTCCAATTTAGGCCGTCTTGTCAAAGTATAAGCATTGGGGATATGGACAAACAACTTCCTATGAACTTTCAGGTTCATAACCTTTCAGGTTATGAACCTGAAAACCTGGGGTACCTTGTCTCTCAACTATGCTTTAGAGTTTAATGCTACATTTCAGTGAAGTCTAAGGCTTTCTCCAGCTGCTTAATTGTGCTTATTTCTCTCTTTTAAGCCTTGTGTGACACACATTTAAAGTTCTAGGCTCCTTTAAGTAAATAATATAGGATTCATACACTGTTTAATGTGCTCTTCATGCTAATTAAGGAATTCCTGGATGTTAGATACCTTTTCTACACTAAGAATTGACTTGGAGAATCTGTTTCACCTGTTTTAAATGAGCTCTTATCTCTTTACTGTCATTGTTCTTATTTCTATTTTCTCTGAATTACTCATGTTTTCCTGTAGTTTCCTATATTAGGCCTTCTTGTCCAAGTTTAAGTATTGTCCAAATGTACAAACAACTGCCTACACTCTGTTATGAACCCGAGGAGATCGGGGACCATGTCTATCTACTATGTTTTAGAGTTTAATGCTACAATGCAGTGAAGTCAAGGCATTCCAAAGATGCTTAATTGTGCTTATTTCTCTCTTTCAAGCCTTGTGTGACACACATTTTTAGTTGTAGGCTACTTTACTAAAATAATAGGGGTTACATGCACTGTTTAATGTGCTGTTATGTTCAAATAAAAATTTCCTTGGTCTTAGAATCCTTTTCTCCACAAACAATGGTCTTGGAGAAATCTTATTCAGCTGTTCTATATGAGGTCTCATCTATTTACTGTTAATTTCTCTGTATTACTCATGTTTTCCTGTAGTTTTATATATTAGGCCTTCTTATACAAATATAAGCATTGCCCACATGGACAAACAACTTGCTACACACTGTTATGAAGCTGGGATGCTAAGGTTAGAATTAGGGCTAGGGTTAGGGTTAGGTTTAGTGTTAGGGCTAGTGTTAGGGTTAGGGTGAGGGTTAGGGTTAGGGATAGGGTTAGGGTAGGAGCTAGGGTTAGGGTTAGGGTTAGGGCTATGTTTAGGGGTGGGTTTAGGGCTACGGTTAGGGTTAGGGTGAGGGAATATTGTGTTTAAACTCTGTAATAGAGTTTAATGCTACATTTCAGTGAAGTGTAAGGGTTTCCAAAGTTACTTAAATATGTGTATTTCTCTATTTCAAGGATTTCTGTCTTTTATGACTGGAAGCCAGCAAGAGGTTCCCTTGTCCTCAGGGCAGGGCGTTCCCCGCGAATGGGGCAGAAAACGAGTCCTCGGGACCCAGCGACCCAACCAGTAAGTACCTCCGGAGGGGCCAGGACAGTGCCCCCAGAGTGGAAAGTGATTTTTCTCTGACTTGACACAGCTCTCTCCCGGATGTCAAAGCCCGTAGACAGGGCTGTGGGTGTCCCAGGACACTCCATGAGCTGCCCCTTGGTGGGAGCTATGGGGGCGGAGGAGGGCCCCCCTGCCCCGAGGCTCATGGAGGCCCATGGCTGTCCTGAAGTGGGGGGCTGGCTGGTCTGCCCACACTTGGGGACCTGGGAGGCACCCTGTGAGCAGAGGGCCGTGTGCCTTTACATCCCAGAGGAGGGAGCTATTCCTCTGTGTTTGGGAGCAGGGCAGCCTGGCCGGTGCTGCCCACTCATTGGTCGAATGAACAAGAGGGCGGGGCTTCTAGAACAAGGAGGCGGGCCCAGGCCCACAGCTGAGCTCTGTCAAGTCAACGAGGGGGCAGGGCCAGGTGAGCACCTGGAGGCGGTCACGAGATCTAGGGGGTGGGGCCGTGTGAACAGCCTGAAGTGGTGAGGTAAGCAGGAGAAAGGCTCGCGGGCAGGGACTCGGGTGATCAGCAGGCTGGTCTGCCGGCGGCAGGGACCTAAAGAGGGGGCTGCGGGGCTTGGCTGGGAGATTCGGTGATCTGCGGGAAGCGGTCAAGGGAAGAGTGGGTTGGGGCCAGTGTCAAAAACTGGATGTGGTCCAGTGGGGAAGGCCCTGGGGCTCTGTGAATGTGGACGAGGGTCGCCAGTGGCCACAAAAGCCCCACATGCCTGAGCTCCAGACTGGAAAACCGGCCCTCGGGACCTGGCGACCCGACTAGTAAGTACCTCCTGAGGGCCAGATTTTTGCCCTTATTGGCAGGGAATGCCCTACCCTGAAGATAAGGGAACCTTTTGTTGTCTTCCAGTCTGGAGCTTAGGCATGTGGGGCTTTTGTTGCCACTTGAGACCTCGTCCACATTGACAGGGCCCCAGGTCCTTACTTGACACTTTCCACTCTGGAGACACTGTCCCACTCCCTCCACATGTACTTATTGGTCGTGTTGCCAGGCCTGAGGGCAGGCTTTCTGGCCCATTCCCAGGGATCACAGTGTCTTGAGGACAAGAGTAACTCTTGCTGGCTTCTAGTTTAGAGCTTAGGAAGGTGTGGCTTTTGCGGCTACATGAGATCCTCGTCCCCATGGCCTTAGTCAATGCTTAGGTTTAGGTTTAGGTTTAGGCTTAGGTTTAGGGTTAGGGTTAGCCTTTGACATCAAGTACGAGAAAATCACTTTCCACTCTAGGGGCACTGCCCCGGCCCCTCCAGGAATTTATTGGTCTGGTCGCTCGGCCCAGGGTGCCCGCTTTTTGCCCCATTCACAGGTAATGCCCTGTCCTGAGGACAATGGAACCTCTTGCTGGCTTCCAGTCTGGAGCTCAGGCAGGTGGGGCTTTTGTGGCCACTTGTGACCCTTTTCCACATTCACAGGGCCCCAGGGTCTTACCCACTGGACCACTTCCAGTTGTTGACCCTGGGCCCAAACCACTCTTCCCATTCCGCTTCCCACTGATCACCTAACCTCCCCGCCAAACCCTCCAACCCCTTCTTTAGTTCCCTGCTTCCTGCACACCGACCTGCCGGTCACCCATGTTCCTGCTGGTAGCCTTTCACTTGCTTACCTCACCACTTCAGGCTGTTCACTTGTCTCTGTTTCCTTGTTCTTGTGACTGCCTCCAGCTAGTCAGCTGGCCCCACCCCCTCATTGACTTGACCAGGTTCAGCTATGGGCCTGGGCCTGCCTCCTTGTTCTGGAAGCCCTGCCCCCTTGCTCATTCGACCAATGAGCGAGCAGCACCAGCCAGGCTGCCCTGCTCCCAAACACAGAGGAGTAGCCTCCACCACTGGGAATTGTGTCAGGTGCCTAAAACCCCCAAAGGCACATGGCCCTCTGCTCACAGTGTGCCTCCCTGGTCCCCAAGCGTGGACAGAGCAGCCAGCCCTCCCTTCAGGACAGCCATGGGCCTTCATGAGCCTCAGGGTTGTGGGAGCCTTCATCGCTCCCACCAAGGGGCAGTTCACAACGGAGTGTCCTGGAACCCCCACTGCCCTGTCTATGGGCTTTGACATCAGGGAAGGAGCTGTGTCAATTCTGAAAAATCACTTTTGGGGGCACTGCCCGGCCCCTCCAGAGTTACTTATTGGTCAGGTCACCTACTTATTGGTCAGGTCAGGTCCCTACTTATTGGTCAGGTCACCTCAGGGTTCTGAGGGCGAGTTTTCTGCCCTATTTGCGAAGAACACCCTGCCCTGAAGACAAGGGAACCTCTTGCTGGCTTCCAGTCTGGAGCTCAGGAAGATGGGGCTTTTGTGGCCACTTGCGACCCTCGTCCACATTCACAGGGCCCCAGGGCCTTGCCACAGCTTAGGGTTAAGGTTAGGCTTAGGTTTAGGGTTATGGTTAGCCTTTGGCTTCCATAGTCCCTCCTGAGTCAGTTAGAAGGGGACATTAGAATGTACCTAAATACCTAGTCTGGGTGGTGTCAGTGACCTCCCCTCTAGCTAAGCTCTTACATATTTTGTTTATTATCCCTTTGTAAATTTGGAGTAATTAGGAAGACCAGGTTGTGCAGAAAGGGGCAGTGACTTAATTATAGGCTATCAAGTATGTATATTCTTTACATCCTTATTTCTTCCATGTGGTTCTTGCCATGTGTGGATCATGTTTCAGTTTGTCTTGTGTGGTGATGTCTTTTCCAGTTATCTTAAGATGCCCAGATTTGAAAGCAACCTCATATTACTATTTCCTGCAGATCTCTTTTTTTGGACAGTTTGCATGGAACCAATGTATTATGTGGAATACACTTTTGTACTAGAACTTCCCTCGCACCACAGTCAACATTCATTTCCTTTCCATTATCTATAATTAGACCATTATCATAAAATGGAAGATACAGTGGAGCCTGTTGAATAGAGTGTATCTGTAGAAAAAGAGTCACAGATTAGAGCTTCTAAGACTCCTCCACCAACACAGCATTTCCATTTGTGTACTTGATGTTTCTCAGTGTTAAAGGATATTATCCATCTGACTAAGTTATTCTTTTTGCAGAAAGACTTCTTCAGTGATGCAGGTGTGAGAGACATCTCTTTGAGTATAAATCCTCATCAGCAACAATGGGATGCTTGTGAAGAGGGACCTTAAAGGAGAAAGATGTGGACAGAGCTTCATTTGAGTCCAAGATCATATTATATTTATCTTGAGTGTCGTCAACTGATAGGTAGGTGGGGAAGATTTCTGAGGCATCTCATATCATGGTCAGCGTCAGGAAACTTTTAACCATGAGGATCCACACAATAGCAGTGATATTTCCCAGAAATTTATTGGTTGAAGTTGTGTGCACCAGAGTGGGAAATGTGAAAATGGTGCCAGGCGCAAACAGAAAGTTGTTTAACATCAGAGTGTCTGCTCTAGAGAAGTGAATTATGAATGTAACAAAAGTGGGAAATCTTTTTGACAAATATTTAACCTAAGTGAGAATTCATACTAGAGAAATGCCCTATGCATGGACTGGTTGTGGGAATTTCTTTATTGAGAATATTGCACTCATTAAATACAAGATAATTCAACTGGAGAAGAGTCATGTGAGTATAGTGATTTAGGAAAGGCCTCTACTGAACACTATCCAGAAATGATCAAAGGGCTGTGGCTTGTGATATATTCGTGTACAGACATTCTTGAAACCTCCATAGCTGTTTCCTCTGGCTGAAGTCATTGACTGAAAAAATCATCTAACAGTTGATTGGATTCCCCTGGCCCATTTAGGGTGTTCACCTTGATGGTTCCTCAAAGGCAAGCCCTCAAAGCTAGAAGGAGGAGTACCCTGTAATCAGTCTCATATATGTGTTTTAGAACCAGTCTGCATTCCTGTTGATTCTGATGGCAATAGTCTTCATTTTCTTCCAGTTTTCTGCCTCCGAGCAAGACTGATCATCCAAAGAAATGAGGAGAGAGATTGTAGAACCCATATCAGGTCATCATTTTAATTTACTAACAAGAGGGGATAATCTAGGTTTTTATTTGGAAGTACTTTTTAAGGCTTTATTAAGGTAGATTTATAATTGACATGTAACAAAATCCATTCTTCTAATGTGTACTATTTGTTGAGCTTGGACATACAGATAAAACTATAAAACAGTCTCATGTGAAATAAGCTTATCTATCACCCACATACAGGTTAGGGTAGTGGTTGGTTTATAGATGTGAGTATGCAGCACACTGAGTTTATTCTCTTTTATAAAAAATACTTTATATATTTTTAAGTTTTTAAAATATTTTATTGACTTTTTAGAAAAAAAGGAAGGGAGAGAGAGAGAAATGATGATATGAGAAAGAAACATTGAACTGCTACCTCATGTATGCTACCTCCAAAGCATCCAGGCAGGCATATGGCCTGACCTAAAAAGAAACCATTGACCTTTCAGAGCAGGAGGTGTTGCTCAACCAACTGAGGCACACTGGCCAGAGAAGAGTTTATGCTTGTATTTTCGTTTTTAATTATTGAATTAATATCCATACAACAATTCTATACCTTCTTTTGCTACACCCTCTATTTATCTCCTGCCCTTTCATAATCTTTCTTTCTGCCTTCACCTGCCCTAAATGTAGTCATTGATTTTCCTTTCCCTTCTTTACAAGATTAGTATATATATATATATATATATATATATATATATATATATATATATATATATATAGCCTTTTGCACAAAATTTGAGCACTGGAGGGGGTCTCTCAGCTTGGCCTGCACCCTCTCCAATCCTGGACCCCTCGGGTGATGTCTTACTGCCAGTTTAGTACAGCTGGCTCCTAACCGATTGCCTGCCTATTGGCCTGATCACCCCCTAACCGCTCCCCTACCAGCCTGTAGGCCCTCAATTGCCAGCCTGATGTCCCCCAACTTCCCTCCCCTGCTGTCCTGATTGCCTCTAACCTCCTCTTCCTCAGCTCCCACCACTGTGGCTTTGTCCAGAAGGGAATCTGAAAGTGCAGTGTGGCAATGGAGGGAGGTCTGACATAAGAATGGTGTTCAGATTGTACCAGGAAACTGCTCCTGTCTAACAGTGTAGGTTCCAATGGCCATACCTCATTTATACCTTTTCTTTTCCATACTTGACACTTTGCTGACTCGTCATTTTATTAGTGACTTCCTAGCTTTGTCTATCTTTGCTTTTGTGTCCTTTTTACATCACCTATTTCTCTGCACATCTCTTTCCGAAGTATACTACCACATGGACCTATGCAAGTGTTATGAGGAGCACACTCATGCTTAAATACCTCTAACACCAGGTACTTGTGTATTGAATTTTATTTGGACTAAGATATAACCAACCTCTGCACAGCTTGCCCATGTCACTAGTGGAAAATATCTACTGAATGCTGTTAGTAGCACAATGAGCTGGACATTCTGCTTCTCTTCCAAGTGGTGCTTACCATGCTTTTGCTCTATTTCTATTGAAGTCTCCCTTGTTTTGTTATTTTCAGTAGTCAAGGATTTCACAGTGGCCTCTTATTAATCCATCGTTCAGGTCTGTCATTTTCATCCATTTGCATAAAGCCAATGTAGTATGTGCAAAACACTTTTGTAATGGGACTTTCCCCTGTCACCAGAGTCAAGATTCATTTCCTCATCATTTCTCTTTTTTTTAGGTTGTTGGTATAAAATAGATTATGTGGAAACTTATTCTGAGCACAGTGTATCTATAGGAGATTCTCAGGCCAGGGCTGCCAAGACATTCCAGTCACTTAGGGGATCCATCTGCATAAGCCATGTTTCTCAGTGTTAAAAGATATTTTGCACCTGACTGAGTTACAAGTGGTATACTTTGAGAAGAATGTGTTCTTAAGTAACGCATGTGTGAGAGACCTGGGTTTCAGTGTAACCCAGCAACAGAAGGATGCCAATGAAGAGAAGCCCTAGAATGAAGAGTGACTCACTTATGACCAGTTGTTGCTTCTACTTATCTGGGGTGTCTTCAGATACTATGGAAAGGATCCTCCTCCAGATACTATGGAAAGGAGGGTGGCAGCGACCTACTGGCACATGAATTTGTGCACAGGGCTACTAGTTATAAATAAATCTGTCCTTCAGATACTATGGAAAGGAGGGTGGCAGCGACCCACTGGCACATGAATTTGTGCACAGGGCTACTAGTTATAAATAAATCTGTTTGAAATATTTGTGTTCAATTATCTTCATAGATATGTATTTTACAAATACAAATGTTGCAGTGTAGATGAATGTTTGACATTTTAACATATGCAGAACTGTGATTTAAAATTGTCATGCACTTTGCCTTCCCACACATGCCCAGCATATAAAAAATCCAGTTTTTGTTCAACCCTGCAAGTATATGAAGTGGTTAATGTTTTAAAATAGTAGATCTAGAATGTCTATATATGAACTTGCTTTAGCTTTAATTTCATTTTGTAATAATTTTTATGGTGAACATTTTTCATATATTTATCTACATTGTCTTTATCTTTTTTGTTAAGATGTTGGCTCAGAAATTTTGCTTATTTTTAAAATAATTTATTATTTTAACCAATATAAGGACAGTTCACAATCTAAGATATATTTGAATTTCACTCATTCCTCAATAACTCAATAACTTCTTGCTGTATGGTACTATGGTTTTGAACACTGTAAGGAAAATTGTTTTTCTCAATTTTTAACCTATTTACAATTTAAATCCACGTGTACCATATATTTACAGGTTTTATATGCATTGTTAACATTCTCCACCATTCTTTTCTAAGTATAAGAATTCAATAATACATAAAGTGATGTCTAGGTTTGCAATCTTTGTGGACTTCCTCATGTAAATACCCCTCATTGTGGTTAGTTTCAAACTGTCAAAATGATGGCACCAAACAAGGATATGGTAAGATATTTCAGTAGCAAATCATTATATTTTATTTTCAACATATTAATAAGGTAGCAATCAGAATCCTCAAGTATATACGCAATATGCAAATTGTCCCCATGGGAGTTTGACTGGGAGACTGATTGCTTGCTATGAAGTGTGCTGACCACCAGGGATTGGCATGGAATGAAGGAAGACCCCAATCAGTCCTGATCCCTGGCTATGTATAGGGACCCTATCCATGCATGCATTTTGTACACCAGGCCTCTAGTTTATAATAAAATCCTATATAATAAAACCCTAATATGTGAATCTAACAAACAGCTGAACTACCAATCCCTATGATGTCCACTGACCATCAGGGGACAGACACCCAACACAGTAGCTGCCTCCTGGTAGTCAGTGAGCTTCCACATGGGGAGCACTGCTCAACCAGAAGCGGGACTCACTACTGACAAGTGCAGCAGTGGTGGCGGGAGCCTCTCCTGCCTCCACAGGAACACTAAGTGGGCATTCCCTGATGGGTCCCAGACTATAGAGGGCACAGGCCAGGCTGAAGGACTCCTCTCCCTGCAAGTGCCTCTAGTAGTAAAATAATTGGGAAATGGCAAGTTTTAAATATTTCTTTAAAGTTTTATTTATATATTATTGATTTTAAAATATATTTCAAAATGTTTGTATTAATTTCAGAAATGTTAGAGAGAGGGAGAGAGAGAAATAAACATCAATGATGAAAGAGAATACAGGTCACCTACTAGGAACCCACAGTTTAGCATGTTTTTGACCAGGAAGCTGAAGATAGCCACTTTGGTTGGTTTGGACAACCAGGATCAGAAAGTGGGGTCATGGCTGAAATGGAGCCCTGTGGACAGAGTTGACCTTTTCTGCAGGAGGCCTTACAGTTTGCCTTGAGCCCCAGGATGCTTTCCAATTGGTACCTCTATACCAAAAGGAACTTTCCAGAACTGAATGCAAATAAAAAGTCCAGTGGCTGACACTTTTGCTTAAAAGTGTATCTTAAGGTACTTTATTTTATTTTCTTATTGTCTTAAATTTACATACGTCTTTTTCCCCCCCAATTGACCCCCTCCCCCATCTATTCCCACCACTGGCAAGCCCCCCCCCACCCCAGTGTCTATGTCCATTGGTTATGTTAATACGCATGCATATAAGTCCTTTGGTTGCTCTCTAACCTCCCTTCTCCTACCATTTGTCTCCTGATTGATCTACTCTTGTTTATCAAATTATGTTGATCATTATATCTCGCATATGAGTGAGATAATGTGAAATTAATCTTTCTCTGATTGATTTATTTTGCTTAACCTAATGTTCTCCAGTTCCATATCCATGCTGTTGCAAATGGTAAAAGTTCCTTTTTTTTTTTAATAGCAGCATAGTGTAGCATGTGTAGATGTACCAAAGTTTTTTAATCCACTCATCTGATGATGGACACTTAGGCTGTTTCCAAATCTTAGCTATTGTAAATTGTGCTGCTATGAACATAGGAGTGCATATATCCTTTGTGTTTGGTGTTTATGTTTCCTTGGGATATAGTTGTAGAAGTGGGATTACTGGGTCAAATGGAAGATTCATTTTTTACTTATTCCGAAAACTCCATACTGTTCTCCACAGTGGCTGCACCAGTCTGCATTCCCATCAGCAGTTCAGGTGGGTTCCTTTTTCTCCACAACCTTTCCAGCACTTGTCATTTGTTGATTTGTTGATGATAGCCATTCTGACAGGTGTGAGATGGTATCTCATTGATGTTTTGATCTGTATCTCATAGATGATTAGTGACTTTGAGCATGTTTTCATAAGTCTCTGGGCCTTCTGTATGTCCTCTTTCAAAAAGTGACTATTTAGATCCTTTGGGCATTTTTTTAATTGGATCATTTATCTTTCTTTTGTTAAGTTGTATGAGTTCTCTGTAAATTTTGGAGATTAAAACCTTATCGGAAATATCATGACAAATATGTTCTCCCATGCAGTGGGCTTTCTTGTTGTTTTGTTGATAGTTTCTTTTGCTGTGCAGAAGCTTTTCATTTTGATGTAGTCTCATTTGTTTATTTCCTCCTTAGTCTTCTTTGCCCTAGGGGCTGTATCTGTAAAGATATTGCTATGACATATGTCTGCTATTTTGCTGCCTATGATGTCTTATAGGATTTTTATGGTTTCCTAGGTGAGGTACTTTAGTATACACACCACAGGGATAGTACTCCAGAGAAAAATGACATACACTGAGGCAGTATTGATGATAAGCATCCACAGAATTTCAAAATATCTGACCAAAATTCACAACAATGGGACAGGATATGGAATAAAAAAAATATTTGAGATAATAACATTTATAATAAATCTAGCTCAATAAATCATTTTTAGTAAGCCAACATCAGCCTATAGAGGTCTCCATTGGATTCCCTTGTTTTAAGAAAGACTGTACTGTCCAGTTAACTCAGTGGTTAGAGCTTTGGCTCCAAGAGAAAATGGTCTTTGGTTCCATTATGGTCAAGAGCAAAGATCTCCATTGCAGGTTTAATCCTAAGGCCATGTCCGGGCACATAAAGGAGGCAACCCATAGATGTGTCTCTCTCTTCTATAATAGATGTCTCTCTCTTCTAGATGTCTCTCTCTCTCTCTCTCTCTCTCTCTCTCTCTCTCTCTCTCTCTCTCTCTCTTTCCCACCACATCCTCCCACCATTCCACTCTCTGTAGAAGTAAATGGAAAAAGAATCGTAGGGTGAGGAGGAAAAAAGAAAAAAAAAGACTACATATTGACCAACTTGTGCTTCCTACTTAGTGTTTTTAGACATTAGAAACTTGGGTTTCTCTAGAGAAAGCAGTTTCTAGTTCACCATGAGCTCTACACTCTCCAGTTTCCAAAGCTATGTTTCAATCCCTCAAAATCACCTTCTCTCATGGGTAAGTTAATTTTTATCACTCAAAGACTAACCTAAGTTAAAAATTAAAGATTATTTTATTCAAAAAGCATTGGGGATTTTTGTACTTAAATAAAAGCAGTGACTATGACACAAATTATGTGGGACTGTTCTGAGACTTATGGTCTTGATTCTATTAGCCTCTTATGTGAAAGAAGGCAGGATTCCACTGAGATCAGATGATTCTGGTAAAGGTTCTTTAAAGAGACATATGTTTTACTTTTCAAACTGGAAAAGTAAAACATACATCTTACTTTTCAAAAGGAAATAGGCCCTATATATACTTCTCCTGGCACCGCCATCCCTCTCAGACTTTCTCAGAGTGGTCCCAGTGACCACCCTGGCTTCATAATTCTGTCTTACTCCCTGTTGTAGCTATCCTGCCCCATTGTTTTCGAGATAGCCTCCACTAGAATGCCAGCAACCAAAGACATAGGATTTGATACTTCCCAAGTCTGAAAGAGTCAACAGTGTGCACAGCTTCAGTCCTTACCGGCCATAGTTGTGCCTGCCTGAGACAGCTGCCCTCTGTGCAGCCTGATTAGCTTTCTGATGCATGTGGATGTATATAGGGACAATGCTGAGGTGAACAACTCTTAGGCTCATAATTATCCCCTAGGAATAATAAACTGGATATTACTGGAGAGGGCAGGTACAGTTCTGTTAGGCTCTTGATCCCTGGATAACAAGTCACACCCTTGCCCATGTGAAAGCTAGGCTGAAACATAATAGAGTAGCAGTTCTCAACCTCTGGGGGTTGAACAGCCCTTTCACAGAGATAGCCTAAGATATCCTGCATATCAGATATTTACATTATTATTCATAACAGTAGCAAAATTACAGTTATGAAGTAGCAACAAAAATAATTTTATGGTTGTGGGTCACCACAATATGAAGAACTATATTAAAGGGCCATGGCATTAGGAAAGTTGAGAACCATTGTAATAGAGGAAGGTACCTACGGATGCTCAGAGCATCACTCCCAACCTTCTGTATCCTGGTAATATAGTAGGAGTACATGGCCATCCGGGAGCACTGTGACCAGCAGGATAAAGTAGCCCCAGTGCTCTCTCCAATGGGGATGGGGAGAACTGTGGAGAAACCACATTTAGCACATGTTCATGCACAGAATGAGTGGAAACCACATGATCACCATTGATGTAAATGTCAGCATATTTTACCATGATTCCCAATGGAAGTGCAGACCAGGACAACTGAAATGATAACATGCTTAGAGGCAGAGTAGTGACTGATGTTAATGTAAAAGGATATGGATGCTGGAATGCTTGCAGTCCTGTATCCTTCCCAATCACCACAGTGTGTGAGCTGAGGCAGCCACGTCAGAGATTTAAACAACTTCACACTCACAAGTGATTCTGAGAGAAGAATCAGAGATGAGAGAAACCAAAATGGTGGCCTAGGTAAGCACCTAAGCTGCCACCTAGCACAATAATTTCAAGTCAGCAACTGAAGGACAGTGTGGACATCATCTGAAACCACAGAAAAGTTGGTGGAATGGGAGATCTACAACTAGAAAGAAGGAGAGAGGCTCATGAATTGGATTGGGAGCTGCAAAGCTCTGAGGTAGGGAGACACTGTGCACAGAAAGGTGGCCAAATGCCTGGCTAGCAGAAGGGGAAAGGAAGTCCCAATTGCACTGAACCCTTTCCGAATGTACTAAACCCCAACCCCAGCCGAAACCCCGTGTACCCAGGCTCATACAGATGGAGTCTGGACTGTAGAGAAAAGCACCAGGACACTCAGAGACTGGGAGACTGGGGGAGCCTGGAGCCGCAGCAGGCGGGGTGAGTGCATGCAGAGAGGTATGACCACAGAGGTTGCTGTGGCCTCTGCATAGTGGAAGGAGTCAGAAGCTCCAGACTACAGAGACCCAACCCAATTCCGGGCGAGCCCTTGGGGCACCCATGCTCTAGCATGGGGAATCTGAACAGTCAGGCAGAGATTCGGGGGAGCTGTGGAAGGCAGAGGTCAGGCAGAAACACAGGCGAGCGCACAAGGGCAGGGCTGGCAGGAAGCCAGGACTATCGGCTCAGCCCTGAGACTCTGCCCCATCTAAGCTGAGCACAGAGGCTTATGCAGTTTTGCAAGTCTGATTCTATAAGACTATCTCCAATACAAAAGTTATCCCTGAGTAGACACAGCTGATACTCATATTCAATGAGCCTGGAGGTCAGTTCCTCCCAGTAATACCAACAACAATCAAGTCTTAACTACAACAAGGCCGTTCAAACAGTCCACAAAGGGGAGCACCAAGAGTCTCTACCTCAGGTAACTGGGAATGCTGACCTACTGGGCCATATAGGACACCAAACACACAAAGCAATTCTACCAACTCTGGGAAGCAGTGAAAATGCTGAGACAAGGAAATAGATCTCAAACGAAAGAGATGGAGGAGAACAAAAGACTGGATATAAAGGTCAAAACCATGGTTATAAGGTTTTTTAAGAATTTCCTAGAAAAGGCTGATAAATTTAATGAGATCCAACTAGAAATTAAACATAAACTGACTGAAATAAAAAATATACAGAGATCCAAGAGCAGACTTGAGGAACCTAAGAATCAAGTCAAAAATTTGGAATACAAAGACCCAAAGGACACTCCTCTGGAGAAGCAAGAAGAAAATAGAATCCAGAAAGTTGAAGATAGTGTAAGAAGCCTCTGGGATAACTTCAAGGTACCAACATCAGAATTATGGGTGTGCCAAAAGAAGAGAGAGTGCAAGATACTGAAAACCTATTTGAAGAAATAATGTCAGAAAACTTCCCTGACTGATGAAAGCAATAGACTTACAAGGACAGGAAGCACACAGTATGCCAAACAACAGGAATCCAAAGAGGACCACACCAAGACACATCATAATTAAAATGCCAAGGGCAAAAGACAAAGAGAAAATCTTACAAGTAGCAAGAGAAAAGCAGTTGGTTAACTATAAGGGACATCCATACTACTATCAGTTGATTTCTCAACAGAAACTATGCAAGCTAGAATGGAGTGGCAAGAAATATTCAAAGTGATGAATAGCAAGAACCTATGACCAAGATTACTGTATCCAGCAAAATTATCATTCAGAATTGAAGGGCACATAAAGAGCTTCATAGATAAGAAAAAGCTAAAGGAGTTTATCACCATCAAACCAGTATTATATGAAATGCTGAAAGATATTCTTTAAGAAGAGGAAGAAGAAAAAAGATAAATAATTATTATATATATATATATATATATATATATATATATATATATATATATCTCAACAAGTGAATCTAAAAATCAAGTGAATTAAAAATCTGAGGAACAGAATAAACTGGTGAATATAATAGAATCAGGGGCAAAGAAAGGGAGTGGATTAATAATTATCAGGGAGAAAGGGGTGTGGGGGCTGCAGGAAATGACTGGCCTAATATCGTACACCTATGGATGAGGACAATGGCCGGGTAGGCAAGGGCAGAGGGTCAGGGGGGAACTGGGTGGAAGGGAGCTGTGGTGGGAAAAAGGAGAAACAATTGTAATAATCTGAGCAATAAAGATTTATTTTTTAAAATATATTTTATTGATTTTTTTACAAAGAGGAAGGGAGAGAGATAGAGAGCTAGAAATGTCGATGAGAGAGAAACATCGACCAGCTGCCTCTTGCACACCCCCTACCAGGGATGTGCCCGCAACCAAGGTACATGCCCTTGACCGGAATCGAACCCGGGACCTTTTAGTCCGCAGACCGACGCTCTACCACTGAGCCAAACCGGTTTCGGCAAGATTTATTTATTTATTTTTTAAAAAGAAGTGGTTCTGAGTTTACTGCCAGTGAACACTGACCAAACTCCTTTTTATTGACATTCACTCCTTTGAATCTTGCCTTTTATGGCTAAGGGAAGCTCAGGGACAAAATGCACATGGATGAAGAGAAAGCAATCCATGCTGACTCCTGCAGTTATTTTCTACCAATTCCCATTCCTCTCCTTCACCCCTGAAAAGTCCCCCAGATCGATTTGCACCATGTGGTGTCCTTCATAGGGCCCACTAAGTATATCATGTTCCCCTCCTGACCCCCTGAATTTCGATGTGGCCCTGTGATGTGAGTTGAACAATAAAATGTGTTGGGAGTGAAGTCTGTCACTACTAACACAAGAGGCTGGAACCAGAGGCTGGCATTCTCTCTGTTCATTGCTACTAATACCTACATGGTAACTGCACCTTTATCCTGGCCCCTGGAGAACCAGGAAAGTCATGTGGCATGAACAAGAATGACACCTTCTTCCGTCTTTTACTCTTTTTTTTATCAAAATATTTTTATTGCAAAAAAATCTATTTCAAGGCTCTTGATATTTATTTTTTGTCCCCCTCCCTTCCATACATACCCTCCCTTCCCAGAGTTTTATGTCCATTGATTGTACTTATATGCAGGTATACAAGTCCTTCGGTTGACCTATTATCTCTCCCAGATCGCCCTCCGCTCCCCACTGTGATTTGACAGTCTGCTTGTTGCTTTACTGTCTCTATATCTACCTTTGGTTCATCAGTTTATAATGTTCTTTATTATCAATAAATGAGTAAGGTCATGTGGTGTTTCTCTTTCATTGATTGGCTTATTTCACTCACATTGATGTTCTCCAGTTCCATCCAGGTTGCTGCAAATGATGAGAATTCCTTCTTTTTTATGGCAGCATAGTAGATGTAGTAGATGTACCATACTTTTTGGATCCAATCATCTGCTGACGGGCGCCTACGCTGTTTCCAAATTTTGGCTATTGTAGATTGTGCTGCTATGAACATAGGGGTGCATATATCTTTTCTGATTGGTGTTTCTAGTTTCTTGGGATATATTCCTAGAAGTAGGATTACTGGGTCAAATGGGAGTTCCATTTTCAGTTTTTTGAGGAAACTCCACACTGTTCTCCACAGTGGTTGCACCAGTCTGCATTCCCACCAGCAGTGCATGAGGGTTCCTTTTTCTCTGCAACCTCGCCAACACTTGTCGTTTGTTGATTTGTTGATGTTGGCCATTCTGACAGGTGTGAGATGGTACCGCATTGTTGTTTTGATTTGCATCTCTCGAATAATTTGTGACTTTGAGCATGTTTTCATGTGCCTTTTGGCCTTCCTTCTGTCTTCTTTTGGAAATATTCTATTTAGGTCCATTGCCCATTTTTTAATTGGATCATTCATCTTCCTTTTATTTAGTTGTATAAGCTGTTTGTAGATGTTGGAGATGAAACCTTTATCAGTGGTGTTATTTGCAAATATGTTCTCCCACACCATGGGCTTTCTTGTTGTTTTGTTGATGGTTTCTTTTGCTGTAAAGAAACTTTTTATTTTGATGTAGTCCCATTTCTTTATTTTCTCTTTAACTTCCATTGCCTTAGGGACAGTATCAGGGAAGAAGTTCTTTTGGCATATGTCTGAGATTTTGCTGCCTGTGGATGCTTCTAGTATTTTTATGGTTTCACGTTTGATGTTTAAGTCCTGTATCCATTTTGAGTTTATTTTTGTGTATGGTGTAAGTTGGTGATCTAGTTTCATTCTTTTGCATGTGTCTGCCCAATTTTCCCAACACCATTTATTGAAGAGACTGTCTTGACTCCATTGTATATTCGTGCCTCCTTTGTCAAATATTAATTGAGCATAGTGATTTGGGTTGATATCTGGGTTCTCAATTCTATTCCATTGATCTATATGTCTGTTCTTGTGCCAGTACCAGGCTGTTTTGAGAACAGTGGCTTTGTAATACAGTTTGAAGTCTGATATTGAGATCCCTCCTACTTTACTCTTCTTTCTCAGGATTGCTGTGGCTATTCAGGGTCTTTTATTGTTCCAAATGAACTTTTGGAGAGTTCTTTCTAGGTCAGTGAAATATGCCGTTGGTATTTTAATGGGGAGTGCATTGAACCTATAGATTGCTTTAGGAAGTATGGACATTTTGATGATGTTGATTCTACCAATCCATGAACATGGTATTTTCTTCCATCTCCTTACATCTTCCTCTATCTGTTTTTTCAGTGTCGTGTAGTTTTCTGCATATAGGTCCTTTACTTCCTTAGTTAAATTTATTCCAAAGTATCTTAATTTTTTTGGTGCGATGGTAAATGGAATTGCTTTTTAGTCTCTGTTTCTGTAGTTTCACTGTTGCTGTATAGAAATGCCATGGATTTTGTGGCATTAATTTTGTAACCTGCTACATTGCTAAATTCATTTATTAAGTCAATTAGTTTTTTAATGGAGTCTTTTGGGGTTTTTATGTACAATATCATGTCATCTGCAAATAAGGATAAATTTACTACTTCTTTTCCAATTTGGATGCCTTTTATTTCCTCCTCTTGTCTAATTGCAATGGCTAGTACTTCCAGTACTATGTCAATCAGGAGTGGCGAGAGTGGGCATCCCTGTCTTGTTCCTGTTCTTAGAGGAAATGGTTTTAGTTTTTGCCCATTGAGTATAATGTTGGCTGTGGGTTTATCATATATAGCTTTTATTATGTTGAGGAATGATCCTTGTACTCCCACCTTGGTGAGAGTTTTTATCAGGAAAGGGTGTTGGATTTTATCAAATGCTTTTTCTGCATCAATTGATATGACTATATGATTTTTATCTTTCAGTTTGTTTATGTGATGTATCACGTTTATTGATTTGCGGATATTGTACCATCCTTGCATTCCTGGAATAAATCCTACTTGGTCATGGTGTATGATCTTTGGGATGTTCATCTGGAGTCTATTTGCTAGAATTTTGTTGAGGATTTTGGCAGCTATGTTCAGGAGGGATATTGGCCTGTAATTCTCTTTCATTGAATTGTCTTTATCTGGTTTTGGTATTAGGGTGATGCTGGCTTCATAGAAGGAGTTTGGAAGTGTTCCTTCCTCTTGGATTTTTTGGAATAGTCTGAGGAGGATAGGTTTTAGTTCTTCCTTGAATGTTTGGTAAAACTCTCCTGTGAAGCCATCTGGCCCTGGGCTTTTGTTTGCTGGAAGCTTTTTGATGACTGTTTCAATTTCTTCCCAAGTCATTTGACTATTGAGATTTTTAGATTCTTCTTGATTGAGTTTCAGAAGTTTTTAATTTTTTTTTAGTAATATGTCCACTTCCTCCAGGTTGTTCAGTTTGTTGGAATAGAGTTGTTTGTAGTATTTTGTAACAACCCGTTGTATTTCGGTGGGGTATGTTGTTATTTCACTTCTTTCATTTCTGATTTTGTTTATTTGGGTCCTTTCTCTTTGTTTCTTGGTTAGCCTGGCTAGAGGTTCATCTACGTTGTTTATTCTTTCCAAGAACCAGCTCTTGGTTTTGTTGATCTTATGTATTGTTTTTTTGGTCTCTATGTCATTTATCTGTGCTTTGATTTTTGTTATTTCCTTCCTTCTGCTTACACTGGGCTTTTCTTGTTGCTCCTTTTCTAACTCTTTGAGTTGTAGAGTTAGATCATCTGTTATCCTTTTTGCTAGTTTTTTGCAATAGGCTTGTAAGGATATGAACTTCCCTTTCAAAACTGCTTTTGCTGTGTCCCATGGATTTTGGATTGTTGCGTTTTCATTGTCATTTGTTTCCAGGATGTTTTTAATTTCTTCCTTGATTTCTCTGGTAACCCAGTCCTTGTTTAATAGCATGCTGTTTAATCTCCATGTGTTTGATTTCTTTGAATTATTTTTATTGTAGTTAATTTCCAGTTTTATGCCATTATGGTCTGAGAAGATACTTGATACAATTTCTATCTTCTTAAATTTGAAGAGATTTTGCCTATGTCCCAAAATGTGGTCTATCTTTGAGAATGTCCCATGTGCGCTTGAGAAGAATGCATATTCTGTGGATTTGGGGTGGAGTGTTCTGAAGATGTCAATTAATTCCATCTGGTCTAGTAAGTCATTTAGGATTGATATTTCTTTGCTGATTTTTTGTTTAGATGATTTGTCAAAGGGTGACAGTGGGGTATTAATGTCTCCTACTATGATTGTATTGCTATTAATCTCTCCCTTAATGTCCTCCAGCAGTTTTTTTTATGTATTTGGTTGCTCCTGTATTGGGTGCATATATATTTACCAGGGTAATTTCTTCTTGTTGGATTGTTCCCTTTAGTATTATGAAGTGGCCTTCATTATCTCTTATTGTCTCCTTCACTCTGAGATCTAATTTGTCAGATATAAATATTGCTACCCCAGCTTTTTTTTCATTTCCATTTGCCTGGAAAACCTTTTTCCATCCCTTCACCCTCAGTCTGTGTGCATCTTTTTTTCTGAGGTGGATTTCTTGTAGACAACAGATGTATGGGTCTTGTTTTCTTATCCCATCTGTTACCCTATGTCTTTTTATTGGAGCATTTAAACCATTTACATTTAAAGTTATTAATGATAGGTACTCATTTGACGCCATTTTTAATCTATACCCGTGTTCCTTCTTCACTTATTATTTCTTTATTTTTACAGTAGACCCCTTAGCATTTCTTGCATTGCTGGTTTGGTTGAGATAAATTCCTTCAGTCTTTTTTTGTCTGTGAAGCTCCTGATTTCCCCTTCAATTTTGATTGATAGCCTTGCTGGGTACAGTATTCTTGGATTCAGACCCTTCCTTTGCATGACTTTGTATATTTCATCACATTCCCTTCTGGCCTGATAAGATTCCGTTGAGAAATCAGTTGCTAGTCTGATGTGGGTTCCTTTGTATGTTACTTTCTTTCTCTCTCTGGCTGCTTTTAAGATTCTTACTTTGTCTTTGTTTTTTGCCAATTTAATTATAATGTGCCTTGGCGTCTGTTTTCTGGGATTCTTTTTGCTTGGGACTCTGTGAGCATCTTGGATTTGTGTGGGTTTTTTCTTCTCTATTTCAGGAAAGTTTTCTGTCATTATTTCTTGAAATACTTTTTCCATGTCTACCTCAGTTTCCTTTCCTTCTGGAACCCCTATTACTCGAATATTATTTTGTTTTGTATTGTCCCAAAGCTCCCATAGGCTTTCCTCCTGCTTTTTAATCTTTTTTTCTAGTAGTTGCTCTACTTGGGTATTTTTTTCCACCTTATCTTCTAGCTCACTGATGCAGTCCTCTGCTTCATCTAGTCCACTCTTGATGCTTTCTATTGAGATCTTCATGGTAGCGATGTCATTTTTTATTTCTTCTTGGTTCTTCTTCAATTCCTCTTGGTTCTTCTTCAATTCCTCATGGCTCTTCTTCAATTCCTCATGGTTCTTCCTCATTTCTTCTTGGTTATTGTCAAATTTCTCTTTCATTCTTTTTAGCCATTCTATGATCATTATTCTGAATTCTTGCTCTGATAGGCTGTTTGCCTCTGACTCCTTTACTTCGTTTTCTGGTGATACCTGCTTTTCTTTCATGGGCGGGCTATTTCTCTGTCTCCCCATGGCTCTCTTATCAGGATGTCCGGTTATGTGGTGTTCCTTCTCCTGCGTTGATTTAAAGGTACAAAATACAACACTACCAGGTACAACACAAGAGGCACTTAACAGGAATGTATTTACAATATTAATAACCTCTAATAAAGGTGATCACTAGAGAAAGGCAATTTAGGGGATAGGGGAGAAGGAAGAAAGGTAAAAATAAAATAAAGAAAACTTTTTATAAAATCAAAATTAAAATTAAAAAAAATTAAGTAAATAAAATAAAAAAAGGATAAAGAGATAGAAAAAGAAGAAAAAAAGTAATGACAAAATAAAGTTGGAAAACAGGGGGAAAAAAGAAAGGAGAGAGAGAGAGAGAGAGAGAGAGAGAGAGAGAGAGAGAGAGAAGAAGCAAACTAAAAGAGAAATGGGAAACAAACTATATATATGTGGAGAAAATTGCCATAGAACAACCACTGAACCCAGCCAATGCCAGTAACAATACTTGGAGATTAATACAAACTACAATATCCACTATTATTAAGTAAGGCTATGATATACAGAAATAATAGAAACAAACAAAAACAGAGGATTTAAAAAAAAATACAAAGCAACAATAACAACACAGGAATAAGCATAACAATTTCACTAAAAAGCATAAAAATTCACAATAATCAACCCTCACACAAACAATGTGAAAAGGAGAGAGGGGAGAACAGTTTTTTTAACTACTTAATGTAGAACAGAAATTGGTATTTATACACTTGGATCAGGGGTTGGAACTTAGGTCTATAAGTATAGTGAGAGCTTTAGCAAGGGGTATAAGGAAAGAATAGAGGAAAAACTAAAACTGGAAAGGGATAGGATAAACCGTAGACTAAAAGGGTAAAGTTTAGTAAGAGAGTGATGGTGTAAAGGTCAAGTTGAGATAGGGTTGAATGATGCTATAGTAGTGATTAAAATAGAATGAAGGTTATTCCCAATGTAAAATAAAGAAAAAATAAAATGGTACTGGAGAGGAAACAAACATACAAACAAACAAACACACACAAAAAAGAAAGAAACAAAAATTGCAAAATAGCAGTAGTAATAGTGATGATACACATTGAAAAATGTAATAATTGAAAAGGTACCATCAAGTAAGGAAAAAAATAGAAAAAATTTTTCTTAAGCAAAAGCTATAAAAAGTGAAAATTAAATAAAAGATGTAAAAAATGAAAATAAAATAAAGAATAGTAAAATTAGCATAAAAATGTCAAGTAGTGGTCATTCACTTCCTCTGTTAATGTATTTGGCACTCCTGATTCTCGGACCAGACAGTCTTGCAGACCCCAGCATTCCACTGCACCTCAGTTTTGTAAGGTAAACCTTAATTTTAAGCAGGCTATATCTTAGTTATTTGTGTCCATTTATTTTTGATTAATTAAAAGAAAAAAGAAAAGAAAAAAAAAAGACAGTTTGTAATTCAGCTCTTAGGTGTCAGTGTTTCCGATTTGAGCTCCCAGTCTTTTTGGTTGCTCTGGCCTTCTTTCTCTATGGCTCTAGCTGGCAGGGTGCCAGCTGGCTCCCAGACTATGTCTTCTGGCTCCTATCCCTTGTTTCCAGAAGGCAAATTCCCCCTGAAATTTCCCCGGCTATGCCCAACTGGGCAGTCCTTCCCTAGTATTCAGAAGCAAGGGGGTGAATGCGAATCGGTGCCAAGGTGTCCAGATGTTTTGCCCTTGGCGGGACAGCCGAGATTCTTAACACTGTCCCGTGTCCCCTGGCGTTTTAAAAAAGTCCCGCTTCTGGGGGGGATTACTTCAAACCCAGCGCTAGGTGTCGCTGCAGCCTTCTTTGGACTCCGCTCTGCCTCCACAGGCGGTGGTGTGGTGCTCCCGGCTACTGTGGAGGCAGGGCCAGAGCTCCCTGACTACCGTAGTGGAGGCGGGGCCGGAGATCCCCGGCTGCGTAGCCCCACGGGACCCAGATCCCTTAGGCTATCCCCGCAAACTCTGACCTTTCCGTGGGTGACAAGATCTCCCCCGAATCCACGTGTCTGCGCAGCTCCGGGAGTCTCAGCTGTTCGATGGACCTCCTGGCTGTGGGTCTTCCAGGCCTCAGAGAAGCTTTTCCCTTCCTGGCAAGACGATGCAGCCCTCCCTGCATGCCCGCAGCCTGCAGCTCGCCGCCCCTGCCGCCGCCACCGCCACCACGACCACCGCCGCCGCTGCGGCCCTGCTGGCCACCTGGTCAGGAAATCCTGTCCAGTGGACCCTTCCTTACCCTACTTGGGAACTCCGCTGTCCTTTAGCTGCCAATCAACACTCCCTGAGCGACTCAGAAGCCACCTTTATCCATTCTGGGACCAGAGTTAGAACAATTCCGACTGTTCGGTCACCATCTTCAAGCTCCCATCTTCCTTGTCTTCTTTTGAAAATATTCTATTTAGGTCCATTGCCCATTTTTTAATTGGATCATTCATCTTCCTTTTATTTAGTTTATAAGCTGTCTGTAGATGTTGGAGATTAAACCTTTATCAGTGGTAACATTTGCAAATATGTTCTCCCACACCGTGGGCTTTCTTGTTGTTTTCTTGACGGTTTCTTTTCTGTAAAAAAGCTTTTTATTTTGATTAGTCCCGTTTGTTTATTTTCTCTTTAGCTTCCATTGTCCTAAGGGCAGTATCAGTGAAGAAGTTCTTTTGGCATATGTCTGAGATTTTGCTGCCTATTGATGCTTCTAGTATTTTTATGTTTAATTCCTGTATCCATTTTGAGTTTATTTTTGTGTATGGTGTAAATTGGTGATCTAGTTTCATTCTTTTGCATAAGTCTGTACAATTTTCCAAACACCATTTATTGAAGAAACTGTCTTGACTCCATTGTATGTTCGTGCCTCCTTTGTCAAATATTAATTGAGCATAGTGATTTGGGTTGATATCTGGGTTCTCAATTCTATTCCATTGATCTATATGTCTGTTCTTGTGCCAGTACCAGGCTGTTTTGAGAACAGTGCCTTTGTAATACAGTTTGAAGTCTGGTATTGATATCCCTCCTACTTTACCCTTCTTTCTCAGGATTGCTGTGGCTATTCAGGGTCTTTTATTGTTCCAAATGAACTTTTGGAGAGTTCTTTCTAGGTCAGTGAAATATGCCGTTGGTATTTTAATGGGGAGTGCATTGAACCTATAGATTGCTTTAGGAAGTATGGACATTTTGATGATGTTGATTCTACCAATCCATGAACATGATATGTTCTTCCATCTCTTTACATCTTCCTCTATCTCTTTTTTCGGTGTCGTGTAGTTGTCCGCATATAGGTCCTTTACTTCCTTAGTTAAATTTATTCCTAGGTATCTTAATTTTTCTTGGTGCGATGGTAAATGACATTGCTTTTTTTGTCTCTGTTTCTGTAATTTCACTGTTAGTATATAAAAATGCCGTGGATTTCTTGGCATTAATTTTGTATCCTGCTACATTGCCAAATTCATTTATTAAGTCTATTGGATTTTTAATGGAGTCTTTTGGGTTTTTTATGTACAATATCATGTCATCTGCAAATAAGGATAACTTTACTTCTTCTTTTCCAGTTTGGATGTCTTTTATTTACTCCTTTTGTCTAATTGCAATGGCTAGTATATCCAGTGCTATGTCAAACAGGAGCAGCGAGAGTGGGCATCCCTGTCTTATTCCTGTTCTTAGAGGGAATGGTTTTAGATTTTGCCCATTGAGTATAATGTTGGATGTGGATTTATCAAATATAGCTTTTATTATGTTGAGGTACGATCCTTGTACTCCCACCTTGTTGAGAGTTTTTATCAGGAAAGGGTGTTGGATATTATCAAATGCTTTTTCTGCATCAATTGATATGACTATATGATTTTTATCTTTCAATTTGTTTATGTGATGTATCACGTTAATTGATTCGTGGATAATGTACCATCCTTGCATTTCTGGAATAAATCCTACTTGGTCATGGTGTATGATCTTTGTGATGCTCTGCTGGAGCCGATTTGCTAGAATTTTGTTGAGGATTTTGGCATCTATGTTCATTAGGGATATTGGCCTGTAATTCTCTTTCATTGAGTTGTCTTTATCTGGTTTTGGTATTAGGGTGATGCTGGCGTCATAGAAACAGTTTGGAAGTGTTCCTTCCTCTTGAATTTTTTGGAATAGTCTGAGGAGGATAGGTTTTATTTCTTCCTTGAATGTTTGGTAAAACTCTCCTGTGAAGCCATCTGGCCCTGAGCTTTTGTTTGCTGGAAGCTTTTTGATGACTGTTTCAATTTCTTCCCAAGTCACTGGTCTATTGAGATTTTTAGATTCTTCCTGATTGAGTTTTGGAAGTTTGTATTTTTCTAGAAATATGTCCATTTCCTCCAGGTTGTTCAGTTTGTTGGAATAGAGCTGTTCGTAGAATTTTGTAACAATCCTTTCAATTTTGGCGGGATCTGTTGTTATTTCACCTCTTTAATTTCTGATTTTTTTTTATTTGGGTCCTCTTTCTTTGTTTCTTGGTAAGCCTGGCTAGAGGTTTATCTATCTTGTGTATGCTTTCAAAAAATCAGGTCTTGGTTTTGTTGATCTTATGTATTGTTTTTTTTTTGGTCTCTATGTCATTTATCTGTGCTCTGATTTTTGTTATTTCCTTCCTTCTGCTTACACTGGGCTTTTCTTGCTCTTTTTCTAACTCTTTGACTTGTAGAGTTGGAACATTTGTTACCATTTTTTCTAGTTTTTTGCAATAGGCTTGTAGGGATATGAACTTCCCTCTCAAAACTGCTTTTGCTGTGCCCCATAGATTTTGGATTGTTGTTTTTTCATTGTCATTTGTTTCCAGGATGTTTTTAATTTCTTCCTTGATTTCTCTGGTAACCCAGTCCTTATTTAATAACATTCTGTTTAGTCTCCATGTGTTTGATTTCATTGGGTTATTTTTATTATATTTAATTTCCAGTTTTATGTCACTATGATCTGAGAAGATGCTTGATATGATTTCTATCTTCTTGAACTTGAAGAGACTTTGCCCAACATTTGGTCTATCTTTGATAATGTCCCATGTGCGCTTGAGAAGAATGTATATTCTGTGGCTTTGGGGTGGAATGTTCTGAAGATGTCGATTTATTCCTTCTGGTCTAGTGAGTCATTTAGGATTGTATTTCTTTGCTGATTTTTTGTTTAGATGATTTGTCAAAGGGTGACAGTGGGATATTAAAATCTCCTACTATGGTTGTATTACTATTAATCTCTCTTAATGTCCTCCAGCAGTTTTATTTTATTTTTTTATTTTATTTAAATTTTATGTATTTGGGTGCTCCTGTATTGGGTGCACATATATTTATTAGGGTTATTTCTTCTTGTTAGATTGCTCCCTTTAGTATTATTAAGTGGCCTTTATTATCTCTTATTATGTCCTTCACTCTGAGATCTAATTTGTCAGATATAAGTATTGCTACCCCAGCTTTTTTTTTTTCATTTCCATTCACCTGGAAAACCTTTTTCCATCCCTTCACCCTCAGTCTGTGTGTGTCTTTTTTTTTTTTTTTTTTTTGAGGTGGGCTTCTTGTAGACAACAGATGTATGGGTCTTGTTTTCTTATCCAATCTGTTACCCTATGTCTTCTGATTGGAGTATTTATCCATTTATATTTACTGTTATTATTGATAGGTACTCATTTGACACCATTTTTATTCTATACAGGTGTTCCTTCTTTGCTTCCTATTTCTTTATTTTTACAGTAGACCCTTTAGCAATTCTTGCATTGCTGGTTTGGTGGAGAAAAATTCCTTCAGTCTTTTTTTGTCAGTGAAGCTCCTGATTTCCCCTTCAATTTTGATTGATAGCTTTGCTGGGTACAGTATTCTTGGATTCAGACCCTTCCTTTGCATGACTTTGTATATTTCATCACATTCCCTTCTGGCCTGATAAGTTTCTTTTGAGAAATCAATTGCTAGTTTGATGGGGGTTCCTTTGTATGTAACTTTCTGAATCTCTCTGGCTGCTTTTAAGATTCTTACTTTTTCGTTGATTTTTGCCAATTACATTATAATGTGCCTTGGCGTCTGTCTTCTGGGATTCATTTTGCTTGGGACTCTGTGAGCATCTTGGATTTTTGTGTTTTTTTCTTCTCTATGTCAGGAAAGTTTTCTGTCATTATTTCTTGAAATACTTTTTCCATGTCTACCTCAGTTTCCTTTCCTTCTGGAACTACTATATTCGAATATTATTTTGTTTTGTATTGTCCCAAAGCTCCCGTAGGCTCTCCTCCTGCTTTTTAAATTTTTTTTTCTTCTAGAAGCTGCTCTAATTGGGTATTTTTTTACATCTTGTCTTCTAGCTCACTGATGCGGCCCTCTGCTTCATCTAGTCTATTCTTGCTGTTTTCTATTGAGTTCTTCATGGTAGCGATGTCATTTTTCATTTCTTCTTGGTTCTTCTTCAATTTCTTTTGGTTCTTCTTCAGTTCCTCATGTTTCTTCCTGATTTCTTCTTGGTTGTTGTCAAATTTCTCTTCCATTCTTTTAGCCATCCTATGATCATTACTCTGAATTCTTGCTCTGGTAGTTTGCTTGCCTCTAACTCGTTTACTTACTTTTCTGGGGATGCCTGCTTTTCTTTCATGTGCGGGCTATTTCTTTGTCTCCCCATGGTCTCTCTTTTTAGAATATCTGGTTATGTGGTGTTCCTTCTCCTTTCCGTGGGTGAATGAAGAACTCCCTTGAATCCACATGTTTGCGCCAATTGGGGCATCACAACTGCTCGTTGGTCTCCTCTGCTGTGGGATTTTCCAGGCCTCAGAGTAGATCCTCCTTTCTTGGTAATATGGCGCAGCCTTCCCTCTGAGCCCGTAGCTCTGGGAGAGGTCTCCGCCTCTGCAGCGCTGGTTGCTTGATTAGGAAATCCTGTCCAGCGGACCCTTCATTACCTTTCTTTAGAGTTCCTCTGCCCCTTAGCAGCCAATCAATATTCCCTGAGTGACTTAGACACTGCTTTTATCTGTTCTGGGACCAGGGTCAGAACAAGTCCGTCTGTTCGGTTGCCATCTTGTCTCTGATTATCATGTTAACATTTAAAAAGCACTATGAACTAGGTCCTAAAACAGAGTCTTGCTTTAAAAATAATTTCACGATAGACAACCAACACCCAAAAGAGGTCACCTGTTCACCTCCCAGCAGTCACTGTGCTGTCTGGATGTGAAAGGGGAGTTTCTTTTTTTTTTTTTTTAAATATATTTTATTGATTTTTTTTTTTTGCCCACCTCTCCTCCCTCCCCAGAGTTTTATGTCCATTGGTGGTGCTTATAGGCATGTATACAAGTCCTTCGGTTGATCTATTATCTCCCCTAGATCTTCCTGCCCTCCCCGCTGTAATTTGACAGATTGGTTGTTGGTATACTGTCTTTATATCTATCTTTTGGTTCATCAGTTTATAATGTTCTTTATTATCCACAAATGAGTGAGGTCATGTGGTATTTTTCTTTCATTGACTGGCATATTTCACTCAGCATGATGTTCTGCAATTCCATTCAGGTTGCTGCAAATGATGAGAATTCTTTCTTTTTATGGCAGCATAGTATTCCATTGTGTAGATATACCATAGCTTTTTGGTCCAATCATCTGCTGACGGGCACCTAGGCTGTTTCCAGATTATAGCTATTGTAGATTGTGCTGCTATGAACATCAGGGTGTATATATCCTTTCTGATTGGTGTTTCTAGTATCTTGGAATATATTCCTAGGAGTGGTATTACTGGGTCAAATGGGAGTTCCATTTTCAGTTTTTTGTGGAAACTCCACACTGTTCTCCACAGTGGTTGCACCAGTCTCCATTCCCACCAGCAGTGCACGAGGCTTCCTTTTTCTCCACAACCTAGCCAACACTTGTTGTTTGTTGATTTGTGATGTTGGTCACTCTGACAGGTGTGAGATGGTACCACATTGTTGTTTTGATTTGCATCTCTCGAATAATTTGTGACTTTGAGCATGTTTTCATGTGCGTTTTGGCCTTCCTTCTGTCTTCTTTTGAAAATATTCTATTTAGGTCCATTGCCCATTTTTTAATTGGATCATTCATATTCCTTTTATTTAGTTGTATAAGCTGTCTGTAGATGTTGGAGATTAAACTTTAACAGTGGTAACATTTGCAAATATGTTCTCCCACACCGTGGGCTTTCTTGTTTTGTTGATGGTTTCTTTTGCTGTAAAGAAACTTTGTATTTTGATGTATTTCCATTTGTTTATTTTCTTTTTAGCTTCCATTGCCCTAGGGGCAGTATCAGTGAAGAAGTTCTTTGGCATATGTCTGAGATTTTGCTGCCTGTGGATGCTTCTAGTATTTTTATGGTTTCCCGTCTGATGTTTAAGTCCTGTATCCATTTTGAGTTTATTTTTGTGTATGGTGTAAATTGGTGATCTAGTTTCATTCTTTTGCATGTATCTGTCCAATTTTCCCAACACCATTTATTGAAGAGACTGTCTTGACTCCATTGTATATTCGTGCCTCCTTTGTCAAATATTAATTGAGCATAGTGATTTGGGTTGATATCTAAGTTCTTGATTCTGTTCCATTGATCTATATGTCTGTTTTTGTGCCAGTACCAGGCTGTTTTGAGAACAATGGCTTTGTAATACAGTTTGAAGTCTGATATTGAGATCTCTCCTACTTTACTCTTCTTTCTCAGGATTGCTGTGGCTATTCGGGGTCTTTTATTGTTCCAAATGAACTTTTGGAGAGTTCTTTCTAGGTCAGTGAAATATGCCGTTGGTATTTTAATGGGGAGTGCATTGAACCTATAGATTGCTTTAGGAAGTATGGACATTTTGATGATGTTGATTCTACCAATCCATGAACATGGTATGTTCTTCCACCTGTTTTCATCTTCTTCTATCTCTTTTTTCAGTGTCATGTAGTTTTCCGCATATAGGTCCTTTACTTTCTTAGTTAAATTTATTCCCAGGTATCTTAATTTTTTTTGGTGCGATGGTAAATGGAATTGCTTTTTTAGTCTCTGTTTCTATAAATTCGCTGTTGGTGTATAGAAATGCCATAGATTTCTTGGCGTTAATTTTGTATCCTGCTACATTGCCAAATTCATTTATTAAGTCAATTAGTTTTTTAATGGAGTCTTTTGGTTTTTTTATGTACAATATCATGTCGTCTGCAAATAAGGATAGCTTTACTTCTTATTTTCCAATTTGGATGCCTTTTATTTCCTCCTCTTGTCTAATTTCAATGGCTAGTATTTCCAGTACTATGTCAGAGGAGTGGCAAAAGTGGGCATCCCTGCCTTGTTCCTGTTCTTAGAGGGAATGCTTTTAGTTTTTGCCAATTGAGTATGATGTTGACTGTGGGTATATCATATAGATTTTATTATGTTGAGGTATGATCCATGTACTCCCACCTTTTTGAGAGTTTTTATCAGGAAAGGGTGTTGGATTTTATCGAATGCTTTTTCTGCATCAATTGATATGACTATATGATTTTTATCTTTCAGTTTGTTTATGTGGTGTATCACATTTATTGATTTGCGGATATTGTACCATCCTTGCATTCCTGGAATAAATCTTACTTGGTCATGGTGTATGATCTTTGTGATGCTCTGCTGGAGCTGAATTGCTAGAATTTTGTTGAGGATTTTGGTATCTATTTTCATGAGGGATATTGTCCTGTAATTCTCTTTCATTGAGTTGTCTTTATCTGGTTTTGGTATTAGGGTGATGCTGGCTTCATAGAAGGAGTTTGGAAGTGTTCCTTCCTCTTGGATTTTTTGGAATAGTCTGAGGAGGATAGGTTTTAGTTCTTTCTTGAATGTTTGGTAAAACTCTCCTGTGAAGCCATTTGGCCCTAGGCTTTTGTTTGCTGGAAGTTTTTTGATGACTGTTTGAATTTCTTCCCGTCACTGATCTATTGAGATTTTTATATTTTTCCTGCTTGAATTTTCGAAGGTTTATTTTTCTAGGAATATATCCATTTCCTCCAGGTTGTTCAGTTTGTTGGAATAGGAGTTGTTCGTAGAATTTTGTAACCATCCTTTCAATTTCGGCGGGATCTGTTGTTATTTCACCTCTTTCATTTCTGATTTTGTTTATGTGGGTCCTCTCTCTTTGTTTCTTGGTTATCCTGGCTAGGGGTCCATCTATCTTGTTTATTCTTTTAAAGAACCAGGTCTTGGTTTTGTTGATCTTATGTATTGTTTCTTTGTTCTCTATGTCGTTTATCTGTGCTCTGATTTTTGTTATTTCCTTCCTTCTACTTACACTGGGCTTTTCTTGTTGCTCTTTTTCTAACTCTTTGAGTTGTAGAGTTAGATTATTTGTTATCCTTTTTGCTAGTTTTTTGCAATAGGCTTGTAGGGATATGAACTTCCCTCTCAAAATTGCTTTTTCTGTGCCCCATAAATTTTGGATAGTCGTGTTTTCATTGTCATTTGTTTCCGGGGTGTTTTTAATTTCTTCCTTGATTTCTCCTGTAATCTAGTCCTTGTTTAATAGCATGCTGTTTAGTCTTCATGTGTTTGATTTCTTTGGATTTTTTTCATTGTAGTTAATTTCCAGTTTTATGCCACTATGATCTGAGAAGATGCTTGATATGATTCTATCTTCTTGAATTTGAAGAGACTTTGCCTATGTCCCAAAATGTGGTCTATCTTTGAGAATGTTCCATGTGCGCTTGAGAAGAATGTATATTCTGTGGCTTTGGGGTGGAATGTTCTGAATATGTCGATTAATTCCATCTGGTCCTGCAAGTCATTTAGGATTGATATTTCTTTGCTGATTTTTTGTTTAGATGACTTGTCAAAGGGTGACAGTGGGGTATTAATGTCTCCTACTATGATTGTATTACTATTAATCTCTCCCTTAATGTCCTTCAGCAGTTTTTTATATATTGGGGTGCTCCCGTATTGGGTTAATATATATTTACCAGGGTAATTTCTTCTTGTTCGATTGCTCTCTTTAGTATTATAAAGTGTCCTTTATTATCTCTTGTTATGTCCTTACTCTGAGATCTAATTTGTCAGATATAAGTATTGCTACCCCAGCTTTTTTTTCATTTCCATTTGCCTGAAAAACATTTTTCCATCC
Source organism: Pipistrellus nathusii (assembly GCA_963693515.1). Classification (NCBI taxonomy): domain Eukaryota; kingdom Metazoa; phylum Chordata; class Mammalia; order Chiroptera; family Vespertilionidae; genus Pipistrellus; species Pipistrellus nathusii. Next base: position 95,776,978 of record OY882859.1, read on the forward strand.
CTTCACCCTCAGTCTGTGTGCATCTTTTTTTCTGAGGTGTGTTTCTTTTAGACAACAAATATATGAGTCTTGTTTTCTTATCCAATCCGTTACCCTATGTCTTTTGATTGGAGCATTTAAACCATTTACATTTAAAGTTATTAATGATAGGTACTCATTTGACGCCATTTTTAATCTATACCCGTGTTCCTTCTTCACTTAATATTTCTTTTTTTTTTTTTTTTTTACAGTATACCCTTTAGCATTTCTTGCATTGCTGGTTTGGTGGAGATAAATTCCTTCAGTCTTTTTTTGTCTGTGAAGCTTCTGATTTCCCCTTCAATTTTGATTGATAGCCTTGCTGGGTACAGTATTCTTGGATTCAGACCCTTCCTTTGCATGACTTTGTATATTTCATCACATTCCCTTCTGGCCTGATAAGTTTCTGTGGAGAAATCAGTTGCTAGTCTGATGGGGGTTCCTTTATATGTAACTTTCTGTCTCTCTCTGGCTGCTTTTAAAATTCTTTTTTTGTCGTTGGTGTTTGTCAGCTTAATTATAATGTGTCTAGGGGTCGGTTTTCTGGGGTTCTTTTTGCTTGGGACTCTGCAAGCATCTTGGATTTGTGTGGGTTTTCTCTTCTCTATCTCAGGAAAGTTTTCTGTCATTATTTCTTGAAATAAGTTTTCCATGTCTTCCTCAATTCCCTTTCCTTCTGGAACCCCTATTACTCTAATATTGTTTTGTTTTGTATTGTCCCAAAGTTCCCTTAGACTTTCCTCTTGTTTTTTAATTTTTTTTCCAGAAGCTGTTCTAATTGGGTATTTTTTTCCATCTTGTCTTCTAGCTCGCTGATGCGGTCCTCTGCTTTTTCTAATCTACTCTTGATGCTTTCTATTGAGTTCTTTACAGTATCAAAGTCATTTTTCATTTCTTCTTGGTTCTTCTTCATTTCCTCTTGGTTCTTACTCATATTGTCAAATTTGTCTTCCATTCTTTTTAGCCATCTTATGATAATTACTCTGAATTCTTGCTCTGGTAGGTTGCTTCCCTCTATCTCGATTACTTCCTTTTCTGGTGAAGCCTGTTTTTCTTTCATATGCGGGCTGTTTTTTGGTCTCCCCATGATTTAGGATGTCTGGTTGTGTAGTTCTCTCTCTCCTGCTTTGATTTAAAGGCACAGAATACAACACAATCAGGTACAACACACAAGGGACTGAATGTGGATGTGTTTGCAATATTAATAACCACCAATAAGGGTGACTAGAACCCAGCTAGCAAAAACATACAATCAAACAAAAAGCATAGGGAAATCAATCTTGTAAAAAAAAAAAAAAAAAGCATACAACTTCAGTATAGTTAACATTCAACATACAACTTCAAAGAGTTAGAGAGAAAGACTTTTTTTGTTTTGTTTTGTTTTTAGGACAACTGCGAGGGAGGTGTGAATGGGCTCGGAGCAAGTAGTTGGAAATTAGATATATACAAGAAGGGTGAAATTTTAGGAAGGGGTAGACAGAAGGAATGGGGAAAATCTAGAGCAGGAAAGGGTTAAGATAAACGGGGTACCAAAGGAAAAGATCGGAAAGAGGGTGAAGGCATAAAGGAAAGGTTGAGATAGAATAATGCGTTGGAGAAGGAAAGATAGATAAAGACTGTAGAACAGTAATCCTGAAATTAAAAAAATATATATATATATATATAATCAAATGAAATAAAAATAATAAAAATAAACAAAAGAAAATAAGATGAAACGGTAACTTAGTAATAGTAATAATGTTGATTATGTATACAATGTAATAATTATAAAGATAAAATCAAGTGAGGAAAAAGAAAAAAATAGTTTCTTGAGTAAACGTTGCAAATAATGAAAACAAAAATAAAAAACAAAAATTTAAAAATTAAAAAAAATAATAAAATTTAAAAAATTTAAATAAAATTTGCAGTAATGAAGGTCATTCGCTTCTTCTATTGTTATGATCCAGTCCTGATTTTTAGGCAGGTTTTGCTTTGTTTTTATTACACTAGAGTCAATTTGTGAATTAGCCTCTGGGGGCAGTGTTTCTAGGTTGACTTCCCAGACTCTAGAGCCTCTCCAGCTTTTTTTTTTTCTCATCCTCTCTGAAGCAGGAACTATGGAGGTGGGGAGGGGGCAGGTCCGAGCAACTGCAATCTCCCGCAACTCTCTGATACCCCTCCGCACCAGATCCAAATGTGTTGCTCTTTAGATATCTCCCCTATTAGGAGCCCCGTCCACTTTCACGGGTGACACCCACCCAACAGCGGGGTCTTCTACTTGTAATCACTGCCCTTGTCGTCCAGCTTCCGTGTGCTCTGTGCTCGCAGGCTTTGTTTTCGCCGCGAGTGCTCTCCACCCTCTCCTCTCGAAATCTGACCTTTTCGCTGAGCAGTGGGGCACTCCTGTGAGGCCAGGTATTCGCGCCACCTGGGATCCGTGTTCTCAGGGGAATTTCTTTTACTGCTACTCTTGCTTATCCAAACAGATGCCAGATCCAAAGAGCACTGGATGCCCGTCTCCTTGACAGGGAGGCCCCAGACACAGCCCGACCTGCAGGAAGGGGCCCCACATGTCAAGACTGCCCCTTCTTTTACTCTTAAACCACTAAAGTTTTGGGGCTATTTCTTACTTTTACATCTAGCTTGTCCTAATGGGTGTGCATTAACAATTCTGCTCTCCAGGAGGCAGCAGAGTGTAACATTAGAAGCCTGAGCTCTGTTATTAGAAGCACATGGGTTTGCCTTCCAGTCCTGCCTTTATTTATCTCTACAATCAGGCTCATGGTCTTAATTATGTTAACACTATGAGCCTCAATTTTCTCTTCATAAAATATCAGGTTTCAGAAAGGCTAAATGACATAATGATGCATGTAAAGCACTGAATTCAAGGTCTGGCACCTGTAGAAAACATTCGGTAGCTATTAGCTCCATAACTTCACAAAGTATTGACTATCAACATTCTAACAATGTATGCAATGTCAACTTTTGTTCTTTGTAGCATTTCAAATTTTGCTTTTAAACAAATAAAATTGGATTATATATATTCTCTAATAACCTTATTTGTCTTTTAATAATGTGATATTTTTATTTTATTTCATTTAAAAATATATTTTATTGATTTTTTTTAACAGAGAGGAATGGAGAAGCATAAAGAGTTAGAAACATCGATGAGAGAGAAACACTGATTAGCTGCCTTCTGCATACCCTCTACTGGGGATCTGCCCGCAACCAAGGTACATGCCCTTGACGGGAACCAAACCTTCTGTTTGTAGGCTGATACTCTATCCACTGATACAAACTGGATGGGACAATAATGTGACATTTTTATATTAAAAATAAAAAAAATCTGACAGCTGAGATAGCTCAGATGTTTGAGCATCTTCCCATGCATGGAAAGTTTCTGACTCAATTCTTTCCGAGGCACAAGCCTGGTTTTCCAGCTGGATTCCCAGTAGGAGGATGAGGGGTCTACAGGAGGCACCTGATCCATGTTTCTTTCTTTCCTGACTCATCCTCTCTCTCAAAAATCAAATAAAGAAATCATTAAAAGAATACTTTTCACCTCAAGGAGCATTCTGAGTTTCATGGAATATGAAATAATATTGCCAAACAAAAAATCAGATGAAGACAACAAACACCAGAAACTACCACCAGCCACACAATTCTGTTATCATTTCCCAGCACTACTCTGGCTCCCAAATGCCAATATTCTCAATGGTCAGTGGGATCCTATTTATACCTGGGAGGCCTGGAAAGTGATACTACAGAAAGGGCTATGTCCCTAATGATGGCTGGGTTTAGCCAATGAAAGCCCAGTAGAGGCATATTATCCAGGTGTATGTGTTTGAGGATGGGACTTCCTGCATTTACCTGATGATCATTTTGATCTATTTGGTCTGTTCACAGAGACTGAGGCTTCCCATTGCCAGGTCCAAGTCTCCAGTAGGACAAGGCATCAGATGCAATATCTCCCCAGTGGTGTGTCTGAGGTTTCCTGAGCCCCAACATGCTAGAATTGTGGGTCTTTGTGACTCCTGGACTCATCTCTGCTTACAGAGTTTGATGCAGCCTCATCTGATTTAACCCTCCAGCCTTGGGTGTGGGCACCTCTGGGATCCTACAGTCCAGGTTGCAGTGCCCAGAACAGTGAGTACCTCACGTGTGACAAAAGGTGTGATGTGGGAAACCCAGGACTTGTTTTCTGTCTAAAGGGAACAAAGAAGATGAGGCAGTGTTTTGCACAAAAAGTTTTAATTTCATTCTCAGGAAACTGGGGACACTGATGGTCCTGAACAAAAGAGGGTCATTCTGTGAGATAGTTTTTCCCAAAGCCGCTTAGAAGAAGAACAGACCAGAAGAGAAATGATCCAGTTAGGGACAGAAGGCAGAAGTCCTTTAAAAGGTAAGATAACTGGCAAGAGTGTGCACTGAGGACTGAGCTTTGAGGTAATGTGGTCATTTCCAGGACACATGGCCCCATTGGCTAGGAAATGGTACTGAGCAGTCTGAGCCCATGGATCCTTGGGGTGGTGGCCAGGGCCTTAACAGATCATTCTCTTAACACAGATTCCTACAAATTCAGAGTGGTTTAAGGGTTCTGTTTTGTGGAACTGATATAAGGACCTCACACTCATGACTTCTGAGATAGTAGTATCCTGGGATTGTCCTGCCTCTCCTCTAGCTCTTGTACCTGAGGACCTTGATGAGACACCAAGCCAAGAATTTTAAGTACATGTTTGGGCTGTATGAAGTGATCCCTGTTTTTGGCCAACAGTGGAATTGGAAGTGAAAGGTCCTTTCAGGCATAGGTTCCTATATGTGCAATGGCTTATAGTGAAGACTGAGCTCATTCAGGAACCAACTGGTGTCCTTTAAAAAAAATGTTTTTATTGCTTCCAGAGAGGAAGGGGGGGAGATAGAAAAATCAATGATCAGAAAGAATCGTTGATAGGCTGACTCCTACACCCCCTCTCCTCCACTGGGGATGGAGCCCACAACTCTGGCATGTTCCCCTGACCAAAATCAAACCTGGGACCCTGTAGATCACAGGTCAGTGTGCTATCCACTGATCCAAACCACCTGGGACTTGTGTTCATTTTTTAAACATAGAAACTGGTAACAATGGGATAGGAGTCAGATCTAGAGGAGCTTTGTGATACCTTTGAAGTCTGTTCTGCAGATGAAGGGTACAATTGAAGATTTGGAGCAATAGGGGCAGGGGATCTGACCCGGATTTCATTAGACTTCTTGTGGTTGAAGCATAACAAACCATATGGGTGTGATAGAAGTGGTAGAAAAACTAGGATGGAAGTTGCTATGATAGTTTTGGTGAGCGTAATGGTAAGTGGCCCATGATGGTGACTGTGGAATTGAGATAAGCAGTTGCATTCTGAATCAGTGTTTTAGGTGTGGCCAACTGGATTTTCTAATTTTGAGTTTGAGAGAGAAGTAAGAGCCAGGGATGACCTGAAGGTTTGTATTTGGCAGCTGGAGGTATGGAAGCACCAACTGAAATGCAGATATTCATAGTAGAAATGTAATGTTCATTGGGGATACCAAACTTTTTTTTTATCTGTTATGGTGTGTGATATTTCAGAGAGCAGTTCAAGAGCATATGGAACTCTGAGGAGCAGTTCAGGTTGAAAATTTCTTTAAAAGGTAGTTGGGAGTGCAGTGACCAGGGTAGAGTTGTAGATCATCTTTCTTTAACAGCTGTTTTTCTTTAATTGGAGACCAAAGAGCAATTAAAACAAGATGGGACTGCAGCTTTTGCATATTTACTTGTGAATCACACACCATAATTCTGTTGAGAGCCTTAATTATGGTCAGTAGTCTGATTGATTTATGAGTTTTCATATGTGAGACACACTGGGATAGAGGGCCATACACCATGGGACTTGAGTGCTAACGGCTGAGACTGGTGAAAGGGACCTTAAGTGCAGCAACGGAAGAGCTGGCTCTAGGTATCTCTGATTTGATGTGCTTCTCAATAGGTGAGGTTGAAGAATAAAAACAATCATGGAGGGAGGCCATCATAGAAGGACTCAAGGCTTCCTCAATGAATGTGGACTATGAGAGTTGATATAGAAGTTAATTCTGTTTGAATTTTCCAGGCATTCACAAAACCACACATGCTGAGTAATGAGTAGGAAGTCGGGGAGATGACTATGGGGGCTGGGACTGTGGAGTGTAGGTTTGAGAGAGTTATGGTAGAAAGAGTGATATATACTTGGAGAGGGCATGTTCATTCATTGCTGCAGGGCTCCTGACATTGACATAAGAGAGAATGAATGTGGAATTTATTTCTGGTGATATCTGAATAATGTGATATAGTGAATTTCAGATTAATTTCTGAAAAGAGAATATATTATGGTGGTACATTCTTGGTCCCAGAGATTAGGTGAAATATATGTGCGCATCTGCCTTTTGTTGTGAAAGGCAGTTATAGTGATCAATAAGAAAGACATAGCATACATCAGTGTCATCTCAGCTGGCTTTGGAAAGGGTGAAGGGTAAGAGAGAAACACATTACTTAAGTGGTGAATTGGAATATTGAAAAAGAAGATGATTAAGAAAAACTGTCCAAGTCATGACAAATTTGTGTTACCTTTGGCATTATGCCTCCAGGAATGAAGCTGTGTGAGAGAAGTGTGGTACAGAGACAATAAAGCATCAAACAGACTGTGGGGAGGTTAGGAAGAGTTGGGGGAGAGAAGAGATCAATCAAAGGACTGCACCAGGCAGTATAAAGTAATGGCCTCAGCATCCTAGAATTGGTGTTGAAAGGGCAAAGTGTCATGTCAAAAATTTCAGGGCCTTGAAATGAGAATCTAGGGAATCACAATCCTGGTGTGTGATTCACAAGTTAATATGAATTCTCTTGTTTTAATTGCTCTTTATTGCCTGACAAGAACAGTGTCAAATCATTCAGACTAATCATGGACAACATCTCTCTGTACTCTTTGTTTATGACACCCACTGTATTGAAAAGGCACCGTGTGGCCTACATGTGAGTCCTATAACACAGGTATGATCTATTGTTGCTCACTGCCTTTATTGTGGGAAGACAGCATCAGTAGGAGTATAAGGAGTGTCTTTGATAAAACAAAGGCCTGATATCTTCTCTGTAAGTTAGAAATTGAGGAAGCAGATGGATATGGAACACTAGCAGATTGATATATTTTTAAGTGTTTTGAATATTTTTATATTGTTATATCAGTTCTATGAAAAGGAATTCATGTTTCACCAACTTTCTCCCTAAAATGCCAACTCATTTAGGCTGAATTATAAAGGTAAACAGTATCACACTGACTTCTCTGCTCTTTGAACACAATTTCCCAGTGACTAAACAGTGTACTTCTGATTCCTACTCTTTCAGGCACCTTCCTAAATATATCCCTAGTCTTTTTTATGAATCCTCAGTGTTTGATTCTCTTTTGTCCAGTGATTCAAGCTCATTCATTATGAACTCCAAGTGTTCATTCAGCATTTTTCCATATATACCAGCTCTATCAATGTTAATTTTTTCTATTTTAAAGACTATCCTACTTTCAAAGCTCTTGGAATTAAAATTATTGGTATTTTAATACTGCACTAGAGATATTAAGGTTCTATAAATGTCTTTCAAGTGTTACAGCCAGATTCCTTGATATTTTCCTGGTCTGTTATTTTGATTTCTGAGAGTTTTACCATTTTCATGCAGATATGTCAGCCCCATGAAAATGCAAGTTTAAGTAGTTCACCCACCTTCTTTCAAATATGCCAACATATTCAGACTGAATTATACAAGTAGCCAGTCCAACTCAGTTCTCTGCTCTTGGAACACGATATTCCAGTGATGAAATGGTGTCTTTGAGATATTAAGGATCTATGAACATGAATTCGCTACTATTTCAGACAACTTCCTAAATATCTCCCTAGTCTTTCATTGTGATTTCTCAATGTTTGATTCACATTCATTCAGTGATTCAAACTCATTCATTGTGAAATCCAAGTGGTTATACTGCGTTTTGCCAAAATACCAGCGCTTTAATTGTAAATTATTACTACTTTGAACACTAGCTTGACTATCATTTTTTATTTCTAAGTGTTTTGAATATTTTATAGTGTTATATCAGCTCTATAAAAAGGAATTCATGTTTCACCAACTTTCTCCCTAAAACATCAATTCATTTAGATTGAATTATAAAAGTAAGAAGTATCACACTGACTTTTCTGCTCTTTGTACACAATTTCCCAGTGACTAAACAGAGTCCTTCAGATAATAAGGCTCTATGAACATGTATTCTTATTATTTCAAGCACCTTTCTAAATATATCCCTAATCTTTCTCTGTGAATTCTCAGTGATTGATTCTCCTTGGTCCAGTGAATCAAGCTCATTCATTGTGAATTCAAGTGCTCACTCAGCGTTTTTCCATGTATACTTGCTTAATAAATGTAAATTATTTATTTTTTATTTTTTCATTTTTCCATTTTATTAAGGTATTATATGTGTATATATCCTACCATTGCCCCCTCCACCCCATTTCCATACATGCCCACATCTGCAGTGTTTTGCGCTCTTTGGTTATGCTTATATGCATGCATACAAGTCCTTTGGTTGATCTCTTCTCTCCCCCAACTCTTCCTAACCTCCACACAGTATGTTTGATGTTTTATTGTTTCTGTACCTATCTTTTTCATCAGTTTATGATGTTCTTTATTATCCATAAATGAGTGAGATCATGTGGTATTTTTCTTTTATTGAATGGCTTATTTCACTAAGCATGATGTTCTCCAGTTCCATCAGGTTGCTGCAAATGATAAGAACTCTTTCATTTTATGGCAGCATAGTATTTCATTGTGTAGATGTACCATAGTTTTCTGATCCAATCATCTGCTGATGAGCACTTAGGCTGTTTCTAAATCTTAGCTATTGTAAATTGTGCTGCTATGAACATAGGGGTACATATATCCTTTTTGATTGGTGTTTCCAGTTCCTTACAATATATTCCTAGGAGTGGGATTACTGGGTCAAATGGGAGTTCCATTTTCAGTTTTTTGAGGAAATTCCATAGTGTTCTCCATAGCGGCTGCACCAGTCTGTATTATCACCAGCAGTGCTCAAGGGTTCCTTTTTCTCCACATCCTCGCCAACACTTGTCGTTTGTTGATTTTTTTATGATAGCCATTCTGACAGGTGTGAGATGGTACTGTATTGTTTTGATTTGCATCTCTTGGATAATTAGTGACTTTGAGCATGTGACTTATTGTTTTGATTTGCATCTCTTGGATAATTAGTGACTTTGAACTTTTATTAAGTTGTATAAGCTGTCTGAAGATGTTGGAGATTAAACCTTTATCAGTGATCACATTTGCAAATATGTTCTTCCATACAGTGGGCTTTCTTGTTGTTTTGTTTATAGTTGCTTTTGCTGAAAAAAAAAAAAAAAAAGCTTTTTATGTTGATGTAGTCCCATTTGTTTATTTTCTCTGTAGCTTCCATTGCCTTAAGGGCAGTATCAGTGAAGTTCTTTTGGCATATGGCTGAGATCTTGCTGCCTGTGGATTCCTCTAATATTTTTATGGTTTTCTGTCTTATGTTTAAGATTGTATCCATTTTGAGTTTATTTTTGTGTATGGTGTAAGTTGGTGATCTAGTTTCATTCTTTTGCATGTCTCTGTTCAATTTTCCCCGCACCATTTATTGGCTTCATTGTATGTTCATGCCTCCTTTGTCAAATATTAATTGAGTGTAGAGATTTGGGCTGATATTGGATTCTCTATATGTCTGTTCTTGTGCCAGTACCAGGCTGTTTTGAGTACAGTGGTTCTGTAATACAGCTTGAAAACTGGTATTGAGATCCCTTCTACTTTATTCTTCTTTCTCAGGATTGCTGTGGCTATTGAGAGACTTTTTCTGTTCCAGATGAATTTTTGGAGAGTTCTTACTAGGTCTGTGAAATATTCCATTGGTATTTTAATGGGGAGAGCACTGAACCTATAAATTGCTTTTGGAAGTATGGACATTTTGATGATGTTGATTCTACCAACCCACGAACATGGTATGTTCTTCCATCTGTTTACATCTTAACCTATCTCTTTTTTCAGTGTCCTGTAGTTTTCCACATATAGGTCTTTTACCTTTTTAGTTTATTCCTAGGTATCTCATTTTTTTGGTGTGATAGTAAATGGGATTGATTTTTTAGTCTCTGATTCTGTAAGTTCACTACTGTTGTATAGAAATGCCATAGATTTCTTGGCATTAATTTTATATCCTGCGACATTGCCAGATTCATTTAAGTCTATTAGTTTTCTGATGGAGTCTTTTGGGTTTTTTATGTACAATATCATGTCATCTGTAAATAAGGACAACTTTACTTCTTCTTTTCCAATTTGGATATCTTTTATTTCCTCTTCTTGTCTAATTCAATGGCTAGAACTTCCAGAACTATGTCAAACAGGAGTGGTGAGAGTGGACATCCCTGTCTTATTCCTGTTCTTAGAGGGAATGGTTTTAGTTTTTGCCAATTGAGTATTATGTTTGCTGTGGGTTTATCATATATAGCTTTTATTATGTCGAGGTATGATCCTTCTATTCTCACCTTGTTGAGAGTTTTTATCAGGAAAGGGTATTGGATTTTATCGAATGCTTTTTCTGTATCAATTGATATGACCATATGATTTTTATATCTCAATTTGTTTATGTGATGTACCACATTTATTGATTCGCAAATATTGTACCATCCTTGCATTCCTGGGATAAACCCTACTATGATCTTTCTGATGTGCTACTGGAGCCGATTTGCTAGAATTTTTTTTGAGGATTTTGGCATCTATGTTAATGAGGGATATTGGCCTGTAATTCTCTTTCATTGAGTTGTCTTTATCTGGTTTTGGTATTAGGGTGATGCTAGCTTCATAGCAGCAGCTTGGAAGTGTTCGTCCCTCTTGAATTTTTTGGAAAAGTCTAAGGAGTATAGGTTTTAGTTCTTCCTTGAATGTTTGGTAAAACTCTCCAGTGAAGCTGTCTGACCCTGGGCTTTTGTTTTCTGGAAACTTTTTGATGACTGCTTCAATTTCTTCCATTAGTTACTGGCCTATTGAGCTTTTTAGATTCTTCCTGATTGAGTTTTGGAATGTTATATTTTTCTAGGACTATGTCCATTTCCTCCAGCTTGTCCAGTTTGTTGGAGCAGAGTTGTTCATAATATTTTGTAACAATCCTTTGTATTTCGGTGGGGTCTGTTGTTATTTCACCTCTTTCATTTCTGATATTCTTTGGTTCCTCTCTCTGTTTCTTGGTGAGCCTGGCTAGAGGTTCATCAATCTTGTTTATCTTTTCAAAGAACCAGTTCTTGAGTCTGAAAAGATGGTGGCCAGGTAAACCCTTGTATGTGCTGCCTCTCATATCCAAATCAGTGCTGCAACTGGGGATCTTACCTGAGACGTGAAAAAACCACAACTGTGGGGGCCCCAAACAGTGCGAACACGTGGATTACACAGGAAGGTTGGATTTTGCTGGGGATAAGGTGGGGTGTCTGTGTCCCAACAGCGAAAGCGGCAGCCACAGAAACTGCGGCCGCTGTGGCAGCAGAGCCAAACGCGTGTGCTGGGATCACAGAAATCTGTGTCCACAAAAGCCCCCCGCTGTTGGACCTGGCGTGATTTGAGAGAGTGGACAGGGGTCCCCAAGGTTGCTAATAGTGGGCTTCTCTAGGGAGCAACCCATTCTGATCCAACACGGAGGGATAACATAGGGGTTGGAAAGCAGTCTGTTTGTAAATGCACGCAGACTAGCCCATCACGCACCTAGGCTGGTTCCCCTGCAACACTTTGCTTCTGATTACAGAGGAGAGATCACCCAGACTGGCTGACCCTAAGAGACAGCAGGGGGAAACTGTTTTTCTGGAAGCAGAGAAGCAGAGCAGGAAGAAATCATCCAGGATTCAGCTCCGAGGCAAAACAAACAAACAAACAAACAAACAAAATGGTATTGAGTGCCATAGAAAAAGAAGGCTAGAGCAGCCAAAAAGATGGGGACATCAATCCAGAAATACTGCCACCTAGGGGCTGGAGTACAAACTGACTGTGTTTATTACTAATTTTATTTGATCAAAAACCAAGAAACTAAGGAATCGCCACTTAGATGCAGCAGAACGCAGGGAACTGCAATACTGTCTGGACTGAGAAACAGGCGTGCTGACCACAATAACAGAAGAAGTGAATGGCCTTCACAACTTCACAATTTAATTTAATTTAATTTAATTAATTTAATTTTAATTAATAATTTAATTTAAAAAATTTTGCTAAATTTTTTAAATTAAATTATTATCTGTGTACATGTTTTAACATTGCCCCCCCTCCCCATACACACACTCCCTCCCCAGAGTTTTGTGTCCATTGCTTGTATTTATATGCATGTATACAAGTCTTTCGGTTGATCCCACTCCTAGGAATATATCCCAAGAAACTAGAAACACCAATAAGAAAGGATATATGCACCCCTATGTTCATAGCAGCACAATCTACAATAGCCAGAATTTGGAAACAGCCTAGGTGCCCGTCAGCAGATGATTGGATCAAAAAAACTATGGTACATCTACACAATGGAATACTATGCTGCCATAAAAAATAAGGAATTCTTATCATTTGCAGCAACCTGGATAGAATTAGAGAATATCATGCTGAGTTAAATAAGCTAGTCAATGAAAGAGAAACACCACATGACCTCAGTCATTTATGGATATTAAAGAACATTATAAACTGTTGAACCAAAAGACAGATATAAAGACAGTAAATCAACAAGCAGACTGTCAAATTACAGTGGGGAGGGTAGGGAGATCTGAAGGAGATACATTTTTTTCATTTTTTGCATAATTTACTTAAGAAAAAATTTTTTTTTCCTTTTTTCCTCACTTGATTCTAACTTCTTAATTATTACATTTTTAGGCTCAATAAGAATTATTACTACTGCTATTTTATTTTTTTAAGTGCCATTTTATTTTCTCTTTATTTTACATTGGAATTAGTGTTCTTTATTTTATTTTCATTTCTCCTTTAACATTGTTTAACCCTATCTCAACACGACCTTTACACCATCACTCTCTTTCTAACCTTCCCCCGTTTGCTATCCTGTTTATCTTAACCCTTTCCTGCTTTAGATTTTCCTTACTCTTTCTGTATCCCCCCTGATAAAATTTATACCCTACTTATATATCTAATTTCCAATCCCCTGTGCCAAGTATATACACACCCCTCTCTGAGCTGTATTAACTAGCAAAAAAAAAAATGTTTTCCTCACTGTCCTTTTGATGCTGTTTGGGGGAATGTTGATTATATTGTACTTTTATGCTTTTTAGTGAGAATATTTTGCTTATTCTTTTCTTGTTGCTGTTGCTTGGTATTTTTGTATTTGAATGGTTCTTGTTTGTTTGTTTGTTTGTTTTTTACTTCTGTTTTCCCTTCCTGTGCTGGAAATTAGGGGGTATTGTAGATTGTATTATTCTCCAGGTACAATACCCCCAGCATTTTTTGGGGTTAGTGGTTGTTCAATTGAAATTCTCTCCCCATATATAATATATAGTTTATTCACCTTTTATCTCTTATTCTCTCTCTCTCTCTCTCTCTCTCTCTTTCTTCTTCTTCTTCTTCTTCTTCTTCTTCTTCTTCTTCTTCTTCTTCTTCTTCTTCTTCTTCTTCTTCTTCTTCCTGTTTCCCAATTACATTTTGACACTCCTTTTTTATATATATATGTATCTTTTTCGTGTCTTATTCTTTTGCTCTGTCTCTTTTCTCTTTTTAGTCTTCCTCTTTCTCTCATATCACCTAATTTACCTTTCTCTAATGGTGACCTTTATTGAAGGTTATTAATATCGCAAATACATTTCTATTCAGTGCTTTGTGGGTTGTACCTGCTTGTGTTGTATTTTGTGCCTTTAAATCAATGCAGAAGAAAGAAAACTACATAACCAGACATCCTGAAAAGAAAGGCCATTGTGAGACAAAGAAATAGCCCACACATGAAAGAAAAGCAGGCATCACCAGAAAAGGAAGTAAGTTAGAGGAAAGCAAACTACCAGAGCAAGAATTCAGAGTAATGATTATAAGATAGCTAAAAAGAATGGAAGACAAATTTGACAATATGAGTAAGAACCAAGAGGAAATGAAGAAGAACCAAGAGAAAATGAAGATGAAATGAAAAATGGCAACACTACTATGAAGAACTCAATAGAAAGCATCAAGAGCAGACTAGAAGAAGCAAAGGACCGCATCAGTGAGCTAGAAGACAATATGAAAAAAAAAATACCCAATTAGAGCAGCTTCTAGAAGAAAAAAAAATTAAAAAGCAGGAAGAGAGCCAAGGGAACTTTGGGACAATACAAAACAAAATAATATTTGAATATAGGGGTTCCGGAAGGAAAGGAAATTGAGCAAGACATGGAAAATGTATTTCAAGAAATAATGACAGAAAACTTTCCTGACATAGAGAAGAAAAAACCCACACAAATCCAAGATGCTCACAGAGTTCCAAGCAAAATGAACCCCAGAAGACCGACACCAAGGCACATTATAATTAAACTGGCAAACACCAAGGACAAAATAAGAATCTTAAAAAGAGCCAGAGAGATTCAGAAAGTTACATACAAAGGAACCCCCATAAGACTAACAACTGATTTCTCCACAGAAAGTTATCAGGCCAGAAGGGAATAGGATGAAATATACAAAGTCATGCAAAGGAAGGATCTGAATCCAAGAATACTGTACCCAGCAAGGCTATCAATCAAAATTGAAGGTGAAATCAGGAGCTTCACAGACAAAAAAAGACTGAAGGAATTTTTCTCCACCAAACCAGCAATGCAAGAAATGCTAAAGAGTCTATTGTAAAAATAAAGAAATAGGAAGCAAAGAAGGAACACAGAAATATAGAATAAAACTGGCATCAAATAATACCTATCAGTAATAACTGTAAATGTAAATGGATTAAATGCTCCAATCAAAAGACATAGGGTAACAGATTGGGTAAGAAAACAAGACCCATACATCTGTTGTCTACAAGAAACCCACTTCAGAAAAAAAGACACACACAGACTGAGGGTAAAGGGATGGAAAAAACGTTTCCAGGAAAATGGAAATTAAAAAAAAAAAAAGCTGGGGTAGCAATATTTATATCTGACAAATTAGATCTCAAAGTGAAGGACATAACAAGAGATAATGAAGGCCACTTCATAATACTAAAGGAAGCAATTCAACAAGAATAAATAACCTTGGTAAACATATATGCACCCAACACGTGAGCACCCAAATATATTTAAAAAAAAACTGTTGGAGGACATTAAGGGAGAGATTCATAGCAATACAATCATAGGAGGAGATTTTAACACTCCACTGTCACAATTGGACAAATCATCTAAACAAAAAAATCAGCAAAGAAATATCAATTCTAAATGACTAACTAGACCAAATGGAATTAATCGACATCTTCAGAAAATTGCACCCCAAAGTCACAGAATATATATTCTTCTCAAGTGCACATGGGACATTCTCAAAGATAGACCACATGTTGGGACATAGGCAAAGTCTCTTCAAATTCAAGAAGATAGAAATCATATCAAGCATCTTCTCAGATCACAGTGACATAAAACTGGAAATTAACTACAATAAAAATAATCCAAATAAATCCAACACATGGAGATTAAACAGCATGTTATTAAACAAAACTGGGTTACCAGAGAACTCAAGGAAGAAATTAAAAACATCCTGGCAACAAATGACAATGAAAACACAACAATCCAAAATCTATGGGGCACAGCAAAAACAGTTTTGAGAGGGAAGATCACATCCTTACAAGCCTATTGCAAAAAACTAGAAAAAATGGTAACAAATTATCTAACTCTACAACTGAAAAAGTTAGAAAAAGAGCAACAAGAAAAGCCCCGTGTAAGCAGAAAGAAGGAAATAACAAAAATCAGAGTACAGATAAACGACATAGAGACCAAAGAAACAATACATAAGATCAACAAAACCAAGAGCTGGTTCTTTGACAGGATAAACAAGATTGATGAATCTCTAGTCAGGCTAACCAAGAAACAAAGAGAAAGGACCCAAATAAACAAAATCAGAAATGAAAGAGGTAAAATAACAACAGACCGCACCGAAATACAACGGATTGTAACAAAATACTACGAACAACTCTATTCCAACAAACTGGACAACCTGGAGGAAATGGTCAGATTCCTAGAAAAATACAAACTTCCAAAACTCAATCAGGAAGAACCTAAAAATCTCAGTAGACCAGTGACTTGGGGAAAAATTGAAACATTCCTAAAAAAAAAAAACTTCCAGTAAACAAAAGCCCAGGGCCAGATGGCTTCACAGGAGAGTTTTGCCAAACATTGAAGGAAGAACTAAAACCTATCCTCCTCAGACTATTCCAAAAAATCCAAGAGGAAGGAACACTTCCAAACTCCTTCTATGAAGCCAGCATCACCCTAATACCAAAACCAGATAAAGACAACTCAATGAAAGAGAATTACAGGCCAATATCCCTCATAAACATAGATGCCAAAATCCTCAAAAAAAATTCTAGCAAATCGGCTCCAGGAGAACATCAGAAAGATCATACACCACGACCCCGTAGGATTTATTCCGGGAATGCAAGGATGGTACAATATCCACAAATCAATATACAAATTGAAAGATAAAAATCATATAGTCATATCAATTGATGCAGAAAAAGCATTTGATAATATTCAACACCCTTTCCTGATAAAAACTCTCAAAAAGGTGGGAATAGAAGGATCATATCTCAACATAATAAAAGCTATATATAATAAACCCACAGCCAACATCATACTCAATGGGCAAAAACTAAAACCATTCCCTCTAAGAACAGGAACAACACAGGGATGTGCACTCTCACCACTTCATGTTTGACATAGTACTGGAAGTACTAGCCATTGCAATTAGACGAGAAGAGGAAATAAAAGCCGGAAATTGGAAAAGAAGTAAAGTTATCCTTATGTACAGATGACATGATATTGTACATAAAAAATCCAAAAGAGAGGAGAAAACAAGATGGCGACCGAACAGACGGACTTGTTCTGACCCTGGTCCCAGAACAGATAAAAGCAGCATCTGAGTTGCTCAGGGAATGTTGATTGGCAGCTAAGGGGCAGAGGAACTCTAAAGGAAGGTAATGAAGGGTCCGCTGGACAGAATTTTCTAACCAAGCAACCAGCGCTGCAGTGGTAGAGACCTCTCCCGGAGCTACGGGCTCAGAGGGAAGGCTGTGCCATCTTACCAGGAAAGGAGGATCTTCTCTGAGGCCAGGAAAACCCACAGCAGAGGAGCCCATCAAGCAGCTGTGCCCCCCCAATCGGCGCAAACACGTGGATTCAAGGGAGTTCTTCAATCACCCACAGAAAGGTCAGAGTTTGCAGGGATAGCGTGAGGGTTCTGGGTCCTGAATGTAGCTGCGGAGCTCCCACGAGGCCCCGCCTCCACTGTATCCGTGGAGTGCTGCACGGCAGCCCATGCCGAGCTGTGCCCAAAAAAGGCCTCAGCGGGAATCCTGCCCTGCAATACCCAGTGCTGGGTTTGATGTAATCTTCCCCAGAAGTGGGACTTTTTTAAAATGCCAGGGGACACGGAACAGATTGTTAAGAATTGCGGCTGTCCCACCAAGGGTGGAACATCTGGACACCTTGGTGCCTGATCCCCTTCACCCCCTTGCTTCTGAATACTAGGAAAGGACTGCCCAGTTGGGCATATCCAGGGAAATTGCAGGGGGAAATTGCCTTCCTGGAAACAAGGAATCCGAGCTAGAAGAGATAGTCTGGGAACCAATTGGCACTCTGCCAGCTAGAACCATATAGAAAGAAGGCCAGAGCAACCAAAAAGACTACGAGGTCAAACTGGAAACACTGCCACCTAGGGGCTGAATTACAAACTGTCTTTTTCTTTTTCTTTTTTTTTTTTTTACTTTTAATTGATCAAAAATAAATGGACACAAATAACTAAGATATAGCCTACTTAAAATTAAGGACTACCTTACAAAACTGAGGTGCAGTGGAATGCTGGGAACTGCAAGACTGTCTAGTCCGAGAATCAGGCGTGCCAAATACAATAACAGAGTACGTGAATGACCACTACTGGACATTTTTATGCTAATTTTACTATTCTTTATTTTATTTTCATTTTTTACATCTTTTATTTAATTTTCATTTTTTACATCTTTTACTTAAGAAACGAATTTTTTTATTTTTTCCTTATTTGATTTTACCTTTTCAATTATTATATTTTTCAATCTCTAGCATCACTATTACTACTGCTATTTTGCAATTTTTGTTTCTTTTTTTTTCCTCTCCAGTAACATCTTATTTTATTTTTATTTTTATTTTTATTTTCATATTTATAGGCATAGCTCACTTTATTGTTCTTTCTTTATTGCATTCACATATACTGCAATGTTTACAAATTGAAAGTTTGTGGCAACACTGTGTCAAGCAAATATGTCTCACCATTTTCCAACATTTGCTCACTTCACGTCTCTGTGTCACATTTTGGTAATTCTTGTAATATTTCAGACTTTTCCATTATCATTATATTCTAGGGGCCCAGAGCATGAAATTTGTGCTTTGGGGGGAGGAGTGTCCACAGTCCAGCTTGCCTCCTTTCACAAACTGGGAGCTCTCAGGAGATGTCCTACTGAGGTGACTAGGCAGATTAGGGGAAGGCACTAGCCCAATCACTCTGCTGCTTTAGCCACTGCCAGTCATCACAGCCACCAAGGTGTTTTCGTCAACACAGACTCCAGTCCATTTTCTTCTTCCTCTTTTTAAAGAATATCTTTCAGAATTTCATATAATTCTGGTTTGGTGGTGATGAACTCCTTTAGCTTTTTCTTGTCTGTGAAGCTCTTTATCTGCCCTTCAATTCTGAATGATAGCTTTGCGGGGTAGAGTAATCTTGGTTGTAGTTTCTTGCTATTCATCACTTTGAATAATTCTTGCCACTCCCGTCTGGCCTGCACATTTTCTGTTGAGAAATCAGCTGAGAAATCAGTATGTGTGCTTCCTTGTAGATAACTATCTGTTTTTCTCTTGCTGCCTCTCCAGTACCATTTTATTTTTTCTATATTTTACATTGGCAGTAACCTTCATTCTATTTTAATCTATTATAGCATCACTCAACCCTATCTCAACTCGATCTTTACACCATCACTCTCTTACTAAACTTTACCCTTTTAGTCTCCTGTTTATCCTATCCCTTTCCGGCTTTAGTTTTTCCTCTATTCTTTCTGTATACCCCCTGCTAAAGCTCTCACTATACTTATAGACCTAAGTTCCAAACCCTGATTCAAGTGTATAAATACCACTCTCAGCACTATATTAACCAGTTAAAAAATAAAACAAAACAAAAAAACTGTTCTCCTCTCTACCCTTTTCTCATTGTTTGTGTGAATGTTGATTATTGTGAATTTTTATGATTTTAGTGAAATTGTTATGCTTATTGTGTTGTTATTGTTGTATTTTTTTTAAATCCTCTGTTTTTGTTTGTTTTTTACTTCTGTATATCATAGCCTTACTTAATAATAGTGGATATTGTAGTTTGTATTAATCTCCAAGTATTGTTACTGGCATTGGCTGGGTTTAGTGGTTGTTCTATGGGAATTTTCTCCATATATATATATCCATACTATTAATATATTAATAGTATGTTTCCCATTTCCCTTTAGTCTGCTTCTTCTCTCTATCTTTCTCTCTCTCTCCCTCTCTCTCTCTTTTCTTTTTTCCCTGTTTTCCAACTTCATTTTGTCATTACCTTTTTTCTACTTTTTCTATCTCTTTATCCCTCTTTTTTTATTTACTTACTTTATTTATTTTTTAAAATTTTTCTTTATTTTATTCTTACCTTTCTTTCTTCTCTCATATCCCCTAATTTGCCTTTCTCTAGTGGTTATTAATATTGTAAATACATTCCTCTTAAGTGCCTCTTATGTTGTAACTGGTAGTGTTGTATTTTGTACCTTTAAATCAATGCAGGAGAAGGAACACCACAAAACCAGACATCCTGAAAAGAGAGACCATGGGGAGACAAAGAAATAGCCCGCACATGAAAGAAAAGCAGGCATCACCAGAAAACGTAGTAAACGAGTCAGAGGCAGGCAGCCTACCAGAGCAAGAATTCAGAATAATGATCATAGGATGGCTAAAAAGATGGAAGAGAAATTTGACAATAACCAAGAAGAAATGAGGAAGAACCATGAGGAATTAAAGAAGAACCAAGAAGAAATGAAAAATGACATCGCTACCATGAAGAACTCAATAGAAAGCATCAACAGTAGACTAGATGAAGCAAAGGACCGCATCAGTGAGCTAGAAGACAAGATGAAAAAAAATACCCAATTAGAGCAGCTTCTAGAAGAAAAAAAAAATTAAAAGCAGTAGGAGTGCCTACGGGAGCTTTGGGACAATACAAAACAAAATAATATTCGAATATAGTAGTTCCAGAAGGAAAGGAAACTGAGGTAGACATGGAAAAAGTATTTCAAGAAATAATGGCAGAAAACTTTCCTGACATAGAGAAGAAAAAAACCCACAAAAATACAAGATGATCGCAGAGTCCCAAGCAAAATGAATCCCAGAAGATAGACACCAAGGCACATTATAATGACATTGGCAAAAAAACAAACAAACAAACAAAAAAAAGTAAGAATCTTAAAAGCAACCAGAGAAAGACACATGGTTACATACAAATGAACCCCCATCAGACGAGCAACTGATTTCTCAACAGAAACTTATCAGGCCAGAAGGGAATGAGATGAAATATACAACATCATGCAAAGGAAGGATCTGAATCCAAGAATACTGTACCCAGCAAGGCTATCAATCAAAATTGAAGGGGAAATCAGGAGCTTCACAGACAAAAAAAGACTGAAGGAATTTTTCTCCACCAAACCAGCAATGCAAGAAATGCTAAACGGTCTACCGTAAAAATAAAGAAATAGGAAGCAAAGATGGAACACGGGTAGAGAATAAAAGTGGCGTCAAATGAGTACCCATCAATAATAACCTTAAATGTAAATGGATTAAATTCTTTAATCAAAAGACATAGGGTAACAGATTGGATAAGAAAACAAGACCCATACATCTGTTGTCTACAAGAAACCCACCTCAGAAAAAATGATGCACACAGACTGAGGGTGAAGGGATGGAAATTTTTTTCCAGGCAAATGGAAATGAAAACAAAAAGCTGGGGTAGCAATACTTATATCTGACAAATTAGATCTTAGAGTGAAGGACATAACAAGAGATAATGAAGGACACTTCATAATACTAAAGGAAACAATCCAACAAGAAGAAATAACCCTGGTAAATATATATGCACCCAATACAGGAGCACCCAAATACATTTAAAAAAAACTGCTGGAGGACATTAAGGGAGAGATTAATAGCAATACAATCATAGTAGAAGATTTTAATACCTCACTGTCATCCTTCGACAAATCATCTAAACAAAAAATCAGCAAAGAAATATCAATCCTAAATGACTCACTAGACCAGATGCAATTAATTGACATCTTCAGATCACTGCACCCCAAAGCCACAGAATATACATTCTTCTCAAGTGCACATGGGACATTCTCAAAGTAGACGACATTTTGGGACATAGGCAAAGTCTCTTCAAATTCAAGAAGATAGAAATCATATCAAGCATCTTCTCAGATCATAATGGCATGAAACTGGATATTAACTACAATAAAAATAATCCAAAAAAATCAAACACATGGAGACTAAACAGCATGCTATTAAACAAGGACTAGGTTACCAGAGAACTCAAGGAAGAAATTAAAAACATCCTGGCAACAAATGACAATGAAAACACAACAATCCAAAATCTAGCGATGCAGCAAAAGCAGTTTTGTGAAAGACGTTCATATCCCTACAAGCCTATTGCAAAAAACTAGAAAAAGTGGTAACAAATGATGTAACTCTACAACTCAAAGAGTTAGAAAAAGAGCAACAAGAAAAGCCCAGTGTAAGCAGAAGGAAGGAAATAACAAAAATCAGAGCACAGATAAACGACATAGAGACCAAAAAAAACAATACATAAGATCAACAAAACCAAGAGCTGGTTCTTTGAAATGATACACAAGATATATGAACCTCTAGCCAGGCTAACCAAGAAACAAAGAGAGAGGACCCAAATAAACAAAATCAGAAATGAAAGAGGTGAAATAACAACAGACCGCACCGAAATACAACGGATGGTTACAAAATACTACAAACAACTCTTTTCCAACAAACTGAACAACCTGGAGGAATGGACATATTCCTAAAAAAAATACAAACTTCCAAAACTCAATCAGGAAGAATCTAAAAATCTCAATAGTCAAATGACTTCGGAAGAAATTGAAACAGTCATCAAAAAGCTTCCAACAAACAAAAGCCCAGGGCCAGATGGCTTCACAGGAGAGTTTTACCAAACATTCAAGGAAGAACTAAGACCTATCCTCCTCAGACTATAACAAAAAATCCAAGAGGAAGGAACACTTCCAAACTCTTTCTATGAAGCCAGCATCACCCTAATAGCAAAACCAGATAAAGACAACTCAGTGAAAGAGAATTATAGATCAATATCCCTCATGAACATTGATGCCAAAATCCTCAACAAAATTCTAGCAAATCGACTCCAGAAGAACATCACAAAGATCATACACCATGACCAAGCAGGATTTATTCCAGAAATGCAAGGATGGTACAATATCCGCAAATCAATAAACGTGATACATCACATAAAAAAATTGAAAGAAAAAAATCATCCCGTCATATCAATTGATGATTAAAAGGCATATGATAATATCCAACACCCTTTCCTGATAAAAACTTTCAATAAGTTGGGATTACAAGATTATACCTCAACATAATAAAAGCTATATATGATAAACCCGCATCCAACATTATACTCAATGGACAAAAACTAAAACCATTCCCTCTAAGAACAGGAACAAGACAGGGATGCGCACTCTCGCTGCTCCTGTCTGACATAGTTCTGGAAGTACTAGCCATTGCAATTTTACAAGAGGAGGAAATAAAAGGCATCCAAATTAGAAAAGAAGAAGTAAAGTTATCCTTATTTGCAGATGACATGATATTGTACAAAAAAACCCAAAACACTCCATTAAAAAACCAATTGACTTAATAAATGAATTTGGCAATGTAGCAGAATACAAAATTAACGCCAAGAAATCCATGGCATTTCTATACACCAACAGTGAAACTACAGAAACACAGACTAAAAAAGCAATTTCATTTACTATCGCACCAAAAAAATTAAGATACCTAGGAATAAATTTAACTAAGGAAGTAAAGGGCCTATATGCAGAAAACTACGCGACACTGAAAAAAAGAGAGAGCAGAAGATTTAAAGAGATGGAAGAACACACCATGTTCATGGATTGGCAGAATCAAAATCATCAAAATGTCCATACTCCCTAAAGCAATCTATAGGTTCCATGCACTCCCAATTAAAATACCAATGGCATATTTCACTGACCTAGAAAGAGCTCTCCAAAAGTTCATTTGGAACAAAAAAAGACTCTGAATAGACACATCAATCCAGAGAAAGAAGAGTAAAGTAGGAGGGATCTCAATACCAGACTTCAAACTGTATTACAAAGGCACTATTCTCAAAACAGCCTGGCACTGGCACAAGAACAGACATATAGATCAATGGAATAGAATCGAGAACCCAGATATCAACCCAAATCACTATGCTCAATTAATATTTGACAAAGGAGGCATGAATATACAATGGAGTCAAGACAGTTTCTTCAATAAATAGTGTTGGGAAAATTGGACAGTCACATGCAAAAGAATGAAACTAGATCACCAACTTACACCATACACAAAAATAAACTCAAAATGGATACAGGACTTAAACATCAGAAGGGAAACTATAAAAATACTAGAAGCATCCACAGGCCGCAAAATCTCAGATGTATGCCAAAAGAACTTCTTCACTGATACTGTCCCTAGGGCAATGGAAGATAAAGAGAAAATAAACAAATGGAAATACATCAAAATAAAAAGCTTTTTTACAGAAAAGAAACCGTCAACAAAACAACAAGAAAGCACACTGTGTGGGAGAACATATTTGCAAATGTTACCACTGATAAAGGTTTAATCTCCAACATCTACAAACAGCTTATACAACTAAATAAAAGGAAGATGAATGATCCAATTAAAAAGTGGGCAATGGACCTAAATAGAATATTTTCAAAAGAAGACAGAAGGAAGGCCAAAAGGAACATGAAAACGTGCTCAAAGTCACTAATTATTTGAGAGATGCAAATCAAAACAACAATGCGGTACCATCTCACACCTGTCAACAAATCAACAAAAGACAAGTGTTTGCGAGGTTGCAGAGAAAAAGGAACCCTCGTGCACTTCTGGTGGTAATACAGACTGGTGCAACCAGTGTGGAGAACAGTGTGAGTTTCCTCAAAAAACTGAAAATGGAACTCCCATTTGACTCAGTAATCCCACTCCTAGGAATATATCTCAAGAAACTAGAAACACCAATCAGAAAGGATATATTCAGCCCTATGTTCATAGCAGCACAATCTACAATAGCCAGAATTTGAAACAGTCTAGGTGCCTGTCAGCAGATGATTGGATCCAAAAACTGTGGTACATCTACGCAATGGAATACTATGCTGCCATAAAAAAGAAGGAATTCTCATCATTTGCAGCAACCTGGATGGAATTGGAGAACATCATGCTGAGTAAAATAACCCAGTCAATGAAAGAGAAACACCCACATGACCTCACTCATTTATGGATAATAAAGAACATTATTAACTGATGAACCAAAAGATAGATATAGAGACAGTAAAGCAACAAGCAGATTGTCAAATTACAACGGGGAGGGGAGGAGGGTCTGGGGGAGACAATAAATCAACCCAAGGACTTGTATACATGCATATAACCACAACCAATGGACATAAAACTCTGGGGAGGGAGGGTATGTTTGGAAGGAGGGAGGGGGGCAAAAGAAATGAATAAAATATATTTTTAAAAATCCAAAAAGACTCCATCAAAAAACTAATAGACTTAAGAAATGAATCTGGCAATGTAGCAGGATACAAAATTAATGCCAAGAAATCTATGGAATTTCTATACAACAATAGTGAACTTGCTGAAACAGAGACTAAAAAGGCAATCCCATTTACCATCGCACCAAAAAAAATTAAGATACCTAGGAATAAGCTTAACTAAATAGGTAAAAAACCTGTACGTGGAAAACTACATGACAATGAAAAAGGAGATAGAGGAAGATGTAAACAGATGAAAGAACATACCATGTTCATGGATTGGTAGAATCAACATCATCCTAAAGCAATCTATAGGTTCAATGCACTCCCAATTAAAATACCAATGGCATATTTCACTGACCTAGAAAGAGCTCTCCAAAAGTTCATTTGGAACAAAAAAAGACTCTGAATAGACACATCAATCCAGAGAAAGAAGAGTAAAGTAGGAGGGATCTCAATACCAGACTTCAAACTGTATTACAAAGCCACTGTTCTCAAAACAGCCTGGTACTGGCACAAGAACAGACATATAGATTAATGGAATAGAATCAAGAACCCAGATATCAACCCAAATCACTATGCTCAATTAATATTTGACAAAGGAGGCACGAATATACAATGGACTCAAGACAGTCTCTTCAGTAAATGATGTTGGTAAAATTGGACAGATACATGCAAAAGAATGAAACTAGATCACCAACTTACACCATACACAAAAATAAACTCAAAATGGATACAGGACTTAAACATCAGACGGGAAACCATAAAAATACTAGAATCATCCACAGGCAGCAAAATCTCAGACATATGCCAAAAGAACTTCTTCACTGATACTGCCCCTAAGGCAATGGAAGCTAAAGAGAAAATAAACAAATGGGAGTACATCAAAATAAAAAGCTTTTTTTACACAAAAGGAACCATGAACAAAACAACAAGAAAGCCCACGGTGTGGGAGAACATATTTGCAAATGTTATCACTGATAAAGGTTTAATCTCCAGCATCTACAGACAGCTTATACAACTTAATAAAAGGAAGATAAATGACCCAATTAAAAAATGGCAATGGATCTAAATAGAATCTTCTCAAAAGAAGACTGAAAGAAGTCCAAGAGCCACTGAAAACATGCTCAAAGTCACTAATTACCCGAGAGATGCAAATCAAAACAGCAATGCGGTACCATCTCACACCTGTCAGAATGGCCAACATCAAAACGACAAGTGTTGGCGAGGTTGCGGAGAAAAAGGAACCCTCGTGCACTGCTGGTGGAAATGTAGACTGGTGCAACATACTGTGGAGAACAGTATGGAGCTTCCTCAAAAAACTGAAAATGGAACTCCATTTGACCCAGTAATCCCACTCCTAGGAATATATCCTAAGAAGCTTCCCATATATTCTTTCTGAAGCTTCCCATATATTCTTTCTGTTTCTTGCTAGAAACACCAATGAGAAAGGATATATGCACCCCTATGTCCGTAGCAGCACAATTTACAATAGCTAGGATTTGGAAACAACCTAAGTGCCCATCAGCAGATGATTGGATCAAAAAACAATGGTACATCTATAAATGGAATATTACGCTGCCATAAAAAAGAAGAAATTCTCATCATTTGCAGCAACCTGGATGGAATTGGAGAACATCATGCTGAGTGAAACAAGCAGGTCAATGAAAGAGAAACACCACATGACCTCACTTATTTATGGATGATAAAGAACAGTATAAACTGAAGAACCAAAAGATAGATATAGAGACAGTAAAGCAACAAGCAGACTGTCAAATTACAGCGGGGAGGTTGGGGAGATCTGGGGGAGATAAGAGATCAACCGAATGACTTACATATATGCAAATAAGTACAACCAATGGACACAAAACTCTGGGGAGGGAGGGCATGTATGGGAGGGGGGGTATTGGTATATGTTCAAAGATAATTATTTAATAAAAATTTTTTTTTAAAGAACCAGTTCTTGGTTTTATTGATCATTTGTAATTTTTTTTTTTGTCTCTATGTCATTTATCTCCACTCTGATTTTTATTATTTCCTTCCTTCTTCTGACAGTGGGCCTTTCTTTTTGCTTGTTCACCTGGCCTCTTGCATGTGATAACATTGGCACTTCCAGTTTTAATGCTTTCCCAAGCTTCTTTTAAAAAGGCCAACTCATTGAAGTATAAAGATATCTGGTATACCCCTGGTTTCTCTGATTTTTAACTTAATTCTACTGTCATTAAACAATGTGTTACATATATGAAAGCTCTTTGTTGATGAATTTCTAGTGTTTTAAGCTCGTTCTTAGACATTAACCTAGCTCCTGTTTGTGAGTATCCAGAGTTTTATTAACCTTCTCCCAGTGTCTCTAGCTCCTTCATTGTGAATTCCAAGTGTAAAACAACGTTTTAACAGTATTACCAGCACTTTAAAGTACAATTATGATCCTTTAATGACTATCCTGCCTTTCCCAGGGTTCTGAAGGCAAATTCTCAGAATTTCAACATTCACTGGAGATGTGGACGTTCACAAACAAATTCCAAGTGTTGTAGAACACTCACACATATCCGTTTTCCTGGTCTGTTATTTGGAGCTCTGAGAGTTTTTACATTTTAACACAGGTATTATAAGGGCTTTGTAAGGAACATTATTACTACTTTGAACAGAAGCTTGGTTATTGTTTTCATTTCTTAGTTCTTTAAGTACTTTGATATACAATATCATGTCATCTGCAAATAAGGACAAGTTTACTTCTTCTTTTCCAATTTGGATGCCTGTTATTTCTTCTTGTTGTCTAATTGCACTGACTAGTACATCAATTGATATGACTATATGATTTTTATCTCTCAATTTGTGAATGTAATATATCATGTTTATGATGTGTGGATATTGTACCATCCTTGCATTCCTGGAATAAATCCTACTTGGTCATGTTGTATGATCTTTTTGATGAGCTGATGGACCCAATTTGCTAGAATTGTGTTGAGGATTTTGGCATCTATATTCATGAGGGATATTGGCCTGTAATTCTCTTTCATGGTGTTGTCTTTATCTCCTTTTGGTGTTAGGGTGTTGCTGGCTTCATAGAACGAGTTTGGAAGTGTTCCTTCCTCTTCAATTTTTTGGAATAGTCTGAGGAGGATAGGTTTTAGTTTTTCCTTGAATGTTTGGTAAAACTCTCTTGTAATGCCATCTAGCCCCGGGCTTTTGTTTGCTGGAAGCTTTTTGATGACTGCTTCAATTTCTTCCCATGTTACTGGCCTATTGAGATTTTTAGATTCATCTTGATTGAATTTTGGAAGGTTATTATTATCTTTTTTTGGAATATGACCATTTTCTCCAGGTTGTACAGTTTATTGGAGTAGAGTTGTTCGTAGTATTTTGTAACAATCCTTTGTATTTCATTGGGGTCTGTTGTTATTTCACCTCTTTCATTTCTGATTTTATTTATTTCCTCTCTCTTTGTTTCTTGGTTAACCTGGCTAGAGGTTCATCAATCTTGTTTATCCTTTCAAAGAATCAGCTACTGGTTTTGTTGATCTTTTGTATTGTTTCTTTGGTCTCTATGTCATTTATCTCCACTCTTATTTTCATTATTTCTTTCTGCTTACACTGGGTTTTTCTTGTTGCTCTTTTTCTAATTCTTTGAGTTGTAGGGTTAGATAATTTATTACTATTTTGTTTTTGTTTTTGTTTTTTGCAGTATGCTTGATGATGATATGAACTTCCCTCTCAAGATTGCTTTTCTGTGTCCCATAGATTTTGGATTGTTGTGTTTTCATTGTCATTTGTTGCCAGGATGTTTTTAATTTTTTCCTTGATTTCTTTGGTAACCCAGTCCTTGTTTAAGAGCATGCTGTTTAGTCTCTATGTGTTTGATTTCTGTGGATTATTTTTATTGTATTTGATTTCCAGTTTTATGCCATTATGATCTGAGAAGATGCTTGATATGATTTCTATCTTCTTGAACTTGCAGAAACTTTGCCTATGTTCCAACATGTGGTCTATCTTTGAAAATGACCCATGTGCACTTGAGAAGAATATATATTCTGTGGCTTTGGGGTTAAATGTTCTGAAGATGTCAATTAATTTCATCTGGTCTAGTGAGTCATTTAGGATTGATGTTTCTTTGCTGAATTTTGTTTAGATGATTTGCCCAAATGGGATAGTGTGGCTTTAAAATCTCCTACTATGATTGTATTGCTATTAATCTCTCCCTTTATGTCCTCAAGCAGTTTTTTTAATGCTCCTGTATTGGGCGCATATATGTTTACCAGGGTTATTTCTTCTTGTTGGATTGTTCCCTTTAGTATTATGAAGTGGCCTTCATTATCTCTTGTTATGTGCTTCACTTTGAGACCATATCTGAATATGTCAGATATAAGTATTGCTACCCCAGCTTTTTTTTTCATTTCCAATCGCTTGGAAAACCTTTTACCATCCCTTCACCCTCTGTCTGTGTGCATCTTTTTTTCTAAAATTTGTTTCTTGTAAACAGCAGATATATGGGTCTTGTTTTCTTATCCAATCCGTTACCCTATGTATTTTGATTGGAGCATTTAATCCATTTACATTTAAAGTTATTATTGATAGATACTGTGTTTCCCCAAAATTAAAACATCCTCTGAAACTAAGACCTACTTACAGGTTTCCTTTGAATGAAATATAAGGCATCCTCCTTAAAATAAGACTTCGATAGGCTCTGTCTCAGAATGCTATTGCTAAACATGAGAGATTTGGTCCACTGATTCTGAAAGAATGGAGTCACAAAAAATTCTCCAGGAAATTCAGGAATTGGATTGTTATGATGATGTTCCAGAAGATGATGACTTTATTGTCATTGAATAAATGAGTAAATTCTTGATACTGTAGGGATTCACAGTTTGTCTGGTTTGTGTTGACAACTACCATACTACTGTACTGTATACAGGTAATAAATTTCCTTTATTTTCACTTAACAATAAATGTGTACTGTATCCTTCTTCATAAAAAAATAAGACATTCTCTGAAAATAAGACCTAGCGCATCTTTGGGAGCAAAAATTAATATTAGACACTGTCTTATTTTCGGGGAAACAGGGTATTTATTTGACACCATTTTTATTCTATATCTCTGTGTTTCTTCTTCGCTTCCTATTTCTTTACTTTTACAATAAACGCTTTAGCATTTCTTGCATTGCTGGTTTGGTGGTGATAAATTCCTTTAGTCTTTTTTTTTTTTTTTATCTGTGAAACTCTTGATTTCACCTCCAATTTTGATTGATAGCCTATTCTTGGATTCAGACCCTTTCTTTGCATGACTGTGTATATTTCATCCCATTCACTTCTGGCTTGATGAGTTTCCATTGAGAAATCAGTTGCTAGTCTGATGGGGGTTCATATATATATATATATATATATATATATATATATATATATATATAACTTTCTGTCTCTCTCTGGCTGCTTTTAAGATTCTTACTTTGTCGTTGGTGTTTGCCAATTTAATTATAATGTGCCTTGGCATTGGTCTTTTGGAATTCATTTTGCTTATGACTCTGCGAACTTCTTGTATCTGTGTGGATATTTTCTTCTCTATCTCAGGAAAATTTTCTGTCATTATTTCTTGAAACAGGTTTTCTATGCCTTCCTCAGTTTCCTTTCATTCTGGAACCCCTATTATTCTAATATTGTTTTGTTTTGTTCCAAAGTTCCCATAGGCTCTCTTCCTGCTTTCTAATTTTTTTTTCTAGAAGCTGCTTTAATTGGGTATTTTTTTACATCTTGTCTTCTAGCTAACTGATTCGGTCCTCTGCTTCTTTTAGTCTACTTTTGATGCTTTCTATTGAGTTCTTTACAGTAGCGATGTCATTTTTCATTTCTTCTTGATTCATCTTCATTTACTCTTGATTCTTCTTCATTTCCTCTTGGTTCTTACTCATATTGTCTAATTTGTCTTCCATTCTTTTCAGCCATCTTGTGATCATTACTCTGAATTCTTGCTCTGGTAGGTTGCTTGCCTCTAACTTACTTCCTTTTCTGGTGATGCCTGCTTTTCTTTCAAGTGTGGGCTATTTCTTTGTCTCCCTATGGCCTCTCTTTTCAGGATGTCTGGTTATGTAGTTTTCTTTCTTCTGCATTGATTTAAAGGCACAAAATACAACACAAGCAGGTACAACACAAAAGGCACTGAACAGAAATGTATTTGCAATATTAATAACCTCTAATAAAGGTGACCACTAGAGAAAGGCAAATTAGGGGATGGGAAAGAAATCAGAAAAGTAAAATAAAGAAGAGGGATAAATAAAGAGATAGAAAAAAGAAAAAGAAAAAAGAAAAAAAAAGTGGTGTCAAAATGAAATTGGGAAAAACGAAGAGAGGGGGGGAATAAACAGACTAAGAGAGAAAAGGGGAACAAATTATATATATGTGGAGAAAATTCCAATAGAACAACCACTAATCCCAGCAAATGCCAACAACAGTGCTTGGAGATTAATACAAACTACAATACTCACTATTATTAAGCAAGGCAAGGATAAACAGAAATAAAAAACGAACAAAAACAAATCAATTAAAAAATACTAAGTAACAATAACAACAAAAGAATAAGCACGTCAATCTCACTAAAAAGCATAGAAATTCAATATAATCAACATTCACTCAAATAACAACAAAAGGACAGAGAGGAAAACAGTGTGTGTTTTTTTTAATTGTTAAGATAGTGAAGAGAGTGGTATTTATGCACTTGGAGCAGGGGTTTGGAAATTAGGTATATAAGTAGGGTGAAAATTTTAGCAGGGGGTATACAGAAAGAATAGGGAAGAACTAAAGCAGGAAAGGGTTAAGATAAACAGGACACAAAAAGGGGAAAGGTTAGGAAGAGAGTGATGGCGTAAAGGTCGAGTTGAGATAGGGTTGAATAATGCTATACTAGAGATGAAAATAGAATGAAGAACACTAATCCCAATGTAAAATAAAGAGAAAATAAAATGGTACTTTAAAAAAAATTAGAAAAAAGAAAATGGAAATACAGTGCAAAATAGCAGTAGTAATAATGATTGAAATTAAAAAATGTAATAATTGAAAAGGTAAAATCAAGTGAGGAAAAAAGAAAAGAATTCGCTTCTTAAGTAAAAGATGTAAAATATGAAAAAATAAAAGATGTAAAAAAATGAAAATAAAATAATAAAAAATATTAGCATAGAAATGTGCAGTAGTGAAGGTCATTCCCTTCCTCTGTTATTCTATTTGGCATGCCTGTTTCTTAGTCCAGACAGTATTGCAGTTCCCTGCACCTCAGTTTTGTAAGCTAGACCTTAATTTTAAGTAGGCTATTTCTTAGTTATTTGTGTCCATTTATTTTTGATTAGTTAAAAGTAATAATAAAAAAAAAGTCAGTTTGTAATTCAGCCCCTAGGTGGCAGTGTTTCTGGATTGACTTCCACGTCTTTTTGGCTGCTCTAGCCTATTTTCTCTATGGCAATCTCTATGATTTGTTGAGGTGGGCTGCCTCGGTGCTGGCTCCCAGATGGTCTCTTCCTACTCTGATCCCGTTTCCAGAAATTCAATTTCCCCCTGCAGTACTGGACAGTCCTTCCCTAGTACTCAGAATCAAGGTGATGAAGGGGACCAGGTGCAGGATGGGTGTGCCTAAAGGTATCCAGATGTTGCCATTTTGGCGGGACAGTCCGGATTCTTAACAATTTGTCCTACATCCCTTGGCCTTTTTTAAAAAGTCCTGATTTTTGGGACATTCCGAGTGTTTTAAGCTCATTCTTAGACATTAACCTAGCTTCTGTTTGTGAGTTTCAAGAGTTTTATAAACATTGTCCCAGTGTCAGTAGCTCCTTCATTGTGAATTCCAAACAATTTTTTTACATTACTGCCAGCACTTTAAAGAAAAATTATGATCCTTTAATGACTATCCTGCCTTTCCCAGATCTTGAATTCTCAGTATTTAACATTCAGTGGAGATGTGAAAGTTCTCAAACACATGCCAAGTGTTGTAGAACACTCTCACACATCCATTTTCCTGGTCTGTCATTTGGAGCTCTGAGAGTTTTTACATTTTAATACAGGTATCATAAGCACTTTGTGAAGAACATTATTACTATTTTGAACACAAGCTTTGCTATCGTTTTCATTTCTTAGTGCTTTAAATACTTTGATACTGTTATTTAGCTCTATGAAAATAAATTGGTAAGTGTTTCACAATGTTATTCCCCCAGAAACACCAACTCATTTTGACAGTAAAAACAAAAGTAAACCGTACCACACTAAGTTCTCAGCCTTTCAACACATTTTCCCCGTGAAAACATTGTGTCATTCAGATGTCAAATTCATTTAGACATGTATTTCTAGTGTATGAAGCAAGTTTCTAACTATCTGTAGTCTGTAGTTTTGAATTCTCAATGTTACACTCACATCTGTTCCAGTAATTGCAACTCATTCACTGTGAATTCAAAGGCTAATTAATATACCATAACACCTCCTGGAACCGGAATGCTAACCCTAAACCTTGCCCCAAAGCTGTCCCTATCCCTCAAACTAACACTGCCCTCTAGACCTTACATTGATGGCATCAGCACTCCCAGCTTGTCCTCAGGCCCAAACAATTACCACCTGAGCTCTTGAGCCTATCATCTGGCCCAATTCACTTGATGACATTAGCACTTTTGGTTTCAATGCTTCCCCAATCTTCTTTCAAAAATGCCAACTCTTTGGCAATGAAATATCAAGGTAACCAGCATTCAACTCATTTCTCTGATATGTGAACATGATTCTCCTGTCATTAAACAATGTGTTACACATATGAAGGCTCTTTGTTGATGTATTCCTAATGTTTTAAGCTCGTTCTTAGACATTAACATAGCTTCAGTTTGTGAGTTTCAAGAATTTTATGAACTTGTCTGTAGCTCCTTCTTTGTGAATTCCAAGTGTTAAAAAATGTTTTTACATTATTACCAGCACTTTAAAGAACAATTATGACCCTTTAATGGCTATCCTGTCTTTCCCAGCACTTTGAAGTCAAATTCTCTGTATTTCAACATTCAGTGGAGATGTGCAAGTTCAAACATATGCCAAATGTTGTAGATCGCTCTCACACATCCATTTTCCTGGTCTGTTATTTGGAGCTCTAAGAGTTTTTACATTTTAATACAGGTATCATAAGAGCTTTGTTAGGAATATTATTACTACTTTGAACACAAGCTTTGCTATCATTTTCATTTCTTAGTGCTTTAAGTACTTTGATACTGTTATATAACTCTATGAAAATGAATTTTGTTTTACCACCTGTTTTTCCCACCAAAACCCCAACTCATTTTGACAGTGAAAACAGATGTAAACAGTCCCACAGTAAGTTCTCAGCCTTTCAAAACGTTTTCTTCATGACAACATTGTGTTACTCAGATATTAAATCTATTTGAACATGTATTTCTAGTGTATGAAGCATGTTTCTAAATATCTTTGTAGTCTGTAATTTTGAACACAAGCTTGGCTTATCCACTCGACCACTTTCAGCTGTTGATCAGGCTGTAACCCATTCTTAACTTGACTTCTTCAAGCTGATCACCTGGCCTCACCTCTTGTATAGGTCGCTGCTACTGGTTATTCACCTGTGTCCCTACCCACCAGCCTGTCTCCTGCTTATATCACCACATCCAGCCGATCACCTGGCCCCTCCCTATTGTTGACCTGACCTCCTTCACCTGTTGGCTTGGGCCCGCCCCTTGTTCATTTGACCAATGAGCGAGCAGCACTGGCTAGGCTGCACTGCTCCTCACAAAGAGGGCTGTACCTCCCAACCTCTGGAAGTGGTGTTGGATGCCAAAAACCCCTAACACCAGATTATCTTCTCACAGGTTGCCTCCCACCCAAGGGCCAGGACCACAAGCAGGGGGAGACCTGCCCCAACCCGCGGGGCAACAACGAGGGCACGTGGAAACCACCTAAGAAAATGAAGCAAACAAGAAACACGAAGAACGGAGGCAAGACAGGGTTCTGATCAAGCCTCAAAATTTTTATTCAAGAACATTGGTATATAAGCGCTCAGGAGGGGAAGGGAGGGGCAGGAGGAGTTTCGCAAGGTGATTGGCTGGGTGCTGGGTACTCGTACTTAGCTGGTTGGTTGTTCTAAGGTGGGAGGGTTATAGTCTTGGCGTGTGCGGGCTTTTTTGGCTTCCAGGAAGTGGAACTGACCAGAAAGTGAGACCGGACTTTCTTTATGGCTCCGGGCATCTCTGGAGCTCTTACTCAACCAGGAAGTGGGACTGACCAGGAAGTGAGACCGGACTTTTTCCTTAAGGCTCCCGGCATCTCCTCCCTCTTTGTTTTAATGAGGGTGGGCCTTAACCGATTGGGGGAGTAGTGACCTGGTTCCTCCCGTGGGTTTCCCAAGCCCACCAGTATTAATAGCGGCTCTTGGTGTCTTTTGGGGAGGAGAGGCAGAGCCGATTAGATTTGTATTGATACCAACCTCTATGCAAACCAGGCATACTCACAGGGAAATCCAGAGGGGGTCGAAATTTTCCCGTGACCTTCCCTTGGGAAGAGGGGGTCGGAAAATTTTTTGGACCTTCCCTTGCAATGCTTTGCTCTGCACCCAGATCGGTACCCATACCTTTCTCCCAGTGAGGAGTAGGTAAGCATTCCTCTGGTCATCATGCTGTCCCCGCAGGGAGGGAGCTCTGGCGCGAATTACAGTCCAGCTCGCGGTCAATCATATCTAGGCGATGGTAGTGTACCTGGATGGGTTTGGCTAGGATGGAATCAAGTTGTTGTTTTACAAGATCTGTTAATTTCTGAAAGCCCAAGGGCCAAAGGATAGAACTAATAAGAAGCCAATGAGGGGGAGAAGGTAGGGGAGGAGTCCACTCAATCTGCTCTAGAGGGGGTTCTCGAACAGTTCTCTTTGTCGTTTTATCAGATCTTCTTGAAGTTTTTTGATCTTGTCCCGGACAATTCCGGACTTGTTGGCGTAGAAACAGCAGCGTTCCTGTAGGGCTAAGCATATTCCTCCCTGTTCTGCCGTGAATAAGTCTTAACCTCTTCTATTCTGTAAGACAACCTCCACTAGGGAGTCTAATTGATCCTGCAGGTCATTGATGGTGCCGGAAAGGGTTTGAACATCATCAATCAATTGATTAGAAAGTTTAACATATGAGCTGACAGCTACTCCTAGACCTGCCGTGCCGGTGGCCATGGCTCCTGTGACTCCTAGACCTATGAGTAGGGGGGTGAACTGAACCGCATGCTTACTGCTGCCGCTAATATACTCAAAGCTGGGCAGGGGGACTAGCTCATCTCCTGGGACGATGTCAATATCAGGGAGGAAGACAGCTTGTATACATAGCCCGGTCCAATTGATAGGCAAGGCCGTGAAGGCCATGTTTCCTCCACATATAAAAACTTGTCCAGGAGCTGGGCAGAGGGATGAAGTTTTACTAATGGCAGAAGAGCAGTTGGAAAAGGTAATGAATCCTACATCTACATCATAACTATTATTCTGCGGAAAGCTTTCTAAGCATGTCGTGGAGTTAAATCCTAAAGGTTGAATCCTAAAAGGAAGACTAATACTACAATTACCTTCTGATAAGAAGTTGGTAACGTTGGCTGGGATGGCAAGGGGCATAGGTGTACCAAGTGCCATGCATAGCCAACAATTCTCTGCCAGTTTTGGGTTGGAGACATTGAGGGCCTTTAAGGTAGCTTCTAGAATATCTGAGGTTTGAGTATCTAAGTCTATACCTCGGGGTTTGGGTAGAGCTAAAGGGTGGTATTGTAGCGGAGGGTACTTAAGTTTGATAAATTCTTCTATTTGTTTTTGAACCTCGGCTTCCCTTACCCTATCTGATGGTCCGTCGCCATCAGATATATGGACTGGAGCCCGTGGTGGCCAGCCAATGGGTTCACCAACTGTGCCACGGCAAGAGGCTTGGACATACTTAGAGTGGCCTTTGGAGGTATGGTCGTATTCGCCTCCGATGGAGCCAAGGTAGGTTTTCTCAAGAATGGCAGTTAGGTATACCTTGCCATTTGTATGGGAGCACTGTTGGACACTGCTATAACAGGTAGAGTGTAGTTCTGTGACTGTTTGGCAATCACTGGGACAAGGCCCAGGTTTGCCGTCAACTGGGGGTAAGATTTTGGACTTGGTACGGCATTTCCAGCTTTGTTTAATTCCATCAATACGTTGTTCATAGACAAGATAGGCAGTGAAACTGCCGCAGTCGGCTATTCGGGTGTACCTGGAAGGCTCTCCTGCAGTACTACCCCCGTCACACCTACAAAGGTTGCCAAATAGTTTTAGAATTAATTGATCCTTATTTACCGGAGGTCCTAGTCCACCGCTAGTCAAGGGGATCAGGATTGAAAGCAGGGTCAGGATAGTTTTTGCCATGATCTGTAGAAGGAAAGGGAGAGAGACTTTCTCAGGGGAATAGTTCCCTGGAAGAGAGGTTGTTATTTAGGGGGGTTAATGGGTTTGATCAGGCGTTCTGGCAGCCATAGTGGTCCGTCCCCAGATAAGGACTGGGTCTGAACCATGCCATTTTGAAGTCAATGGATCTTTCCACATGACTTTTGCATATTGATTTTTTGTTTCCTGGTGCCAAAATCTGTCGGCAGCCGAGTTTCCTTCTTTTGCCTATTCGATAGTTGTAAGAAATTTAATGTAAATAACGCATGATTTAAAAGGTTACGGGGGGAGCCTCTAGTGGGATAAATATCTTTTATTTTCAGTTTGTTTATGGTGTTTTTTAGGGTTTGATGAGCTCATTCTACTATTCCCTGTCTTTGGGGATTATATGGGATGCCAGTGGTATGCTTAATGTGGAATTGATGGCAGAAATTTTGGAATGCCTGGGAGGTATATCCAGGTCCATTGTCAGTTTTGATCTTTTGAGGTTTTCCCATAACAGTAAGACATTGGAGGACATGAGCTATAATGTTTTTAGAGGCTTCCCCGCTGTGAAGGGTGGCGAAGATGAACCCACTGTTGGTGTCGATAGTAACATGGGTATATTTGAGGTTACCAAATTCAGGGATGTGGGTGACGTCCATCTGCCAAATCTCGTTAGAGAGTAAACCTCTAGGGTTAACTCCTTGGTGTGGGATGGGTAAAAGAGTAACACATCCAGGGAAGTTCTTAACAATGTGTTGGGCTTGTTCTCTGATGATTTTGAATAAGAGGCAGAGGGTGTTAGTGTTGAGGTGGTGGATATTGTGGGCCTGTTGAGCCTGGGAAAGGGGATCTAAAGAAAGAGAGTATACAAGTCGGATGTTTCGGTCTACTGCGGCATTGCCTTGGGAAAGGGGGCCAGGAAGGTCTGAGTGTCCAATGAAGAAGGGGGCTAGTCTATTTGTAATTAACGTTTGTAATTGCTGAAAAAGGGGGAATGCATTGGTGGTGGGTTTAATGTGAGGAACAGTTTCTAGTAGGGGAATGGAGGACACTAGATAGGAGCTATCAGTATAAAGGTTAAAAGGGGTGGTGGGTAATTTTGAAAAGACTTGTAGAACAGCAAACAGTTCAACAAGCTGTGCAGATTTGAAAGGGTACTTGATAGCGAATTCCTGGTTATCAATAGTGTATGCAGCCGTGCCGTTGGAAGATCCATCCATGAATACAAGGGATGCCCCTTTTAGGGGGTTCTTGGATGTGATCTTTGGGAATATAAAAGGGTGTGACTGCGCAAATTGAAGTAATTTATGAGGAGGGTAATGATTATCTATCATTCCTTGGTATGAAGAAAGGAAAATGGCCCAATCATCATCTTGCTGGAAAAGCCAATTAACTTGTTCTTTTGTATGATGTGATTGGGGTCTCGACCAAAATATTGGCGGCTTCGTTCCCGTCCTAATTGTAGGATTTTGGTTACCAAGGATGGATACGGAACGAGAACTCGGGAGGGGGATGAGGGCAAGTGGATCCAGAGTAGGGGGTTGTCCTGCCATAAGACTTCTGTAGGTGTGTGGATAGTAGTACGGATAATGAGTGAAAAAGGTTTATCATAGGATAGAAAGGTAATTTGTTGCTGCTGGATGGCAATTTCAACCTTGGAGAGGGAAGATTTGGCCTTTGGAGAGAGTTTATGGGGGAAAAGGGGATCAGGGTCTTCTTGTAAGATGTCAAAGAGGGGTTTTAAATCTCCCGTTGTTAGTTTTAAGTAGGGTCTAAGCCAGTTAATATCTCCTAAGAATTTCTGAAAATCATTGAGGGTTTGTAACTGATCAGTCCTTAATTGAATTTTTTGAGTGGTAATGCTGTTTTGATTTAGTTCAAAACCAAGATAGTAATAAGGGTCTTTAAGCTGTATCTTGTTAGGAGCTATTTGAAGCCCCAAAGAGGAAAGGCGGGGGGCCAGTTCTTAGCTACATTTGAGGACTTCAGGGCATGAAGCTCCTGCTAGGAGAATATCATCCATGTAATATATAATGTAGATGGAAGGCCAGCAAGGTCTAAGAGGGTCTATAGCTTGGGCCACAAATTTCTGACATAGGATGGGACTATTTGCCATGCCTTGAGGGAGTACTTTCCATTGGTACCGGGCATAGGTCCTTTAAAATTAGTAACGGGAAGACTGAACGCAAAACTTTCCCTGCCTTGGGTGTGTAGGGGGATGGTGAAAAACAGTCCTTGAGGTCAATGATAATTTTGTAGTACTTGGCAGGAATGGCAATAGGGGAGGGAAGGCCTGGTTGGAGGGCTCCCATTGTGAACATGGTTTTGTTGATTTCCCTGAGGTCATGTTCCTGTTTTCTTTTTAATTATGAATATGGGAGTATTCCAAGGGGAGGTGGTGGGTTCTAGATGTCCAGCAGCCAATTGTTCCTGTACTAACTTAGTGGCAGCCATAAGTTTTTCGTTATTTAGAGGCCATTGATTTACCCAAAAGAGGGAGTTGGATTTCCATTTTATCTTGTCCGCATGGGGTACAGGAAGGTCAATGGCCGTTAAGGAAAATGTTCACTCCCTAGGCCTAAACGATTGTTTCTTGGTGTTATTAATAATGGGGCTTTTATTCCCTGTTTGTTTCTTCTTAGTCATTTCCCTGGTAAAAATCCTTGGTTGAGCATATGTTGAGTTATAACTTCATTGGGGCTACACATGATGAGCTTTAATTAGGATAAGATGTCTCATCCCCAAAGGTTGACAGGTAGGCCTGGGACAACGTAGGGCTGTACCTGTCTGGAATTACCCTCTCTGTCTTTCCAAGTTAAGATTTTTGAACTTTGTTTCGGGTTGGTAGATTGTCCTATTCCCTTGAGATGAGTTATTGAGGCCTCACAAGGCCAACTGGGTGGCCAGTGGTGATCTGAAATTACTGTGGCATCGGCCCCCGTATCTACCAAGCCTTCGAAGGTTTTTCCGTCTAATTGTAGAGTTAATAGAGGTCTCTCTGGAGTAATTTGTTGTATCCAATAAGTATCAGATGACCTAAGGGCGGCCTCTTGCCTGGGGCGTTGGGAGTGACTCTTATTGGTAGAGTTTAGAGGAAGTAAGATGAGTTGAGCTACTCTTTTTTCCTTTGGGGATGGATATGGGCCCTGATGGGGCCAAGGCTAGAAGAGTGATTTGGCCAGTATAATCATTGTCAATGATTCCAGGGGTGATGTGGAGACCAGCCAATGCGGAGCTCCCTTGCCCTAATATTAAACTGAATGTATCGGAGGGTAGTGGTCCAAATGTTTCTGTGGGGAGAAGTTGGATGCCTTGTTCAGGAATTAATATTGAATCGGTGGCAGTACAGAGGTCCAATCCTGCACTGCCAGGGGTAGCCCAAAGGAGGGAGCTAATGCCTGAGTGTGGAGAATCTGTTGAGAAGATGGTGCCTGTGGGATGAACCTGAGAGCTCCCTGGTTCTATCCCTGGTTCAGGGCTGAGGGCTGGCCCCTCTGGAAGTTTCCTTGTTTCGGTGCTAAGGATTTGCCTTCTATGTCTGTTTTAGAGAAACATTCTTTGGCCCAGTGAAGACCGCGTTTACAGCGAGGACAAGAGGTTCCAGAGGGTGCTCGAGGAGGAGTGATGTCACTAGAGGAGGGGGGGTTCTTAAAAGCCGGGATTTGAATTTCCTTGGTAGGGCACTCGCGAGCAAAATGGCCAGGTTGTTTGCAGTTATAGCAAGTTTTTTGTTGTTTTTCCGGAGTAAAAGTTTTTAAAGCTGCTCCTATAGCTAAACCGAGGGCATGGGAAGTGCCAATACCAGAACATAATTTAATATAATTGGAAAGGCTTCCACAACGATGCGGTCTTATTGTTTCTTGGCATGTAGGATTGGCATTTTCATAGGCAAGATGTTTGATAAATGTGCTTTCTGTCTCGCCCTCTCCAATTAGCCGTTCCACGGCTGATGAAGTCATTATACGGCTCATCCAGGCCTTGTCGGACTTTAGCTAAAGAGGTTGTGGCCGAGCCTTTAGGAGGGAGTCGGCGCCAAGCCTTTAGACCTGCATTTTGAATTTGGGCTAATAATCCAGGGGGAAAGGCTGCCTGTGCCTCATTGGTGTCATATGGACTTCAGCTGAGTAATTTATCTCTCGTCCAGGAGCGCGAGGTTTTACTTTCACTATTGCGCTGGGCGGTTTCTCGGCAATTTTCTACAAAGTCTGTTCTCCAAAGAACATACTCGCCCCCTGAGAGTGTTGCTCAAGCCAGGGAGATCCAATCGTTAGGAGTTAGCCATCGGTCACTTAAACTCTCAAGTATAGTCAAGGTATAGGGAGTAGTGGGTCCATAATTGTTTACTGCCGCCTTTAGGTCTTTTAAATGTTTAAAGTTTAAGCGGCGGTATTTTT
Source organism: Pipistrellus nathusii (assembly GCA_963693515.1). Lineage (NCBI taxonomy): Eukaryota > Metazoa > Chordata > Mammalia > Chiroptera > Vespertilionidae > Pipistrellus > Pipistrellus nathusii. The sequence continues at coordinate 95,818,811 of OY882859.1, forward strand.
GTTTTTTTGGCTGAAGTTCGGGGTCGGGGCTTTCTGTCTCAGATTCATTGTCTGTAGGCTCCTGATCAGGATTTTGGGAGTCTGGGAAAGTTTCATCTTCATCGGGGGAATTGTCTTCCTCCTCTTCTATCTCTTTTTCAGGGCCTCGACTGCGGGTGACCAGGAAGGCAAGGAGAGGGGGCTTGTTTTTAGTTGATGGGGCTTGGGATGGAGTTTTGGTTTTAGTTCTTTTGGGGGGTGATTTTGTTGAGGGGGGAGTATTTGGTTGGGTAGGATTTAAGGTGAAAAGCTCAGCCTCGAGGGCCTGTATTTCTTTAATAAGTTGGATATGTTCTCGCTTTTGCTGTAGAAGTTCTTTTAAAGATGACACTTCTCGAATAAGGGTTACTTTAACTTGTCTGATGGGGTCAGATGAACGGGAGTTAACATCTCGAGTAAGATCAGGATGTGGTAGGGGTTTGGGGTTATACGGAGGGGGCCTATAAAAGGCCGGGACTGCTAAGCGCCAGGGATCATCATGGTAGTGGGCGGCTTGTTCCTCTAGGGTTTCCTCTTCCTCGGGGGTTGAATGGTCAGGAGGGTCTTTCTTAAGGGTAAATGAGGGGTAGATATTAGGTATCTTTGGTGCCTCTTCCATTTTTTCTTGGGGCTGAGTTTTTGGATCTTTTTCCTCCTCAGGGGTCTCTGTAGAGTATCCTGGGACATCTAGAATGACTGAAGGACACGCTGAGGGGGGATGGGAGTTTTCTCTGAGGACTGCTTCTCCTGTTTTAATAATATCTTTGATGTCGGGGTCTTGGGAGTGGATTTTAAGTATATCATGAATTAGATTCCAATAGGAAAAGGCAGTAACGGGGACCTTCTCAGGACCAAAGGTCCGATAAAAATCTTGTAGGGCATTCCCTACCCGTTTCCAGTGTTTTTGATTATTATTAATAGTTCCTTCTAGGGGGAACCAAGGGGGAATAATGAACAAACTCAAAAAATTTTCTAAGATCTTTTCTCTTAACCCTTATTCCTCGCGTTCTTAGGGAAATCTTGAGACTGTCAAGGAACATCTCATGACAACTTAAGGAATTCCCCATTATTGGTCGATTGGATGGCTCTTCAAAGAGGTTCCTTCTCCACGTAAGCCTCCGGGATGTATAAACCCCGTACCAGGTCAGCCTGAGGTTTCCTGCCAGCCAGGAATCTAGCAGAGTCACTCTCTTTTTGGTTCTGCCTTATACTTCCTTGCTTGCGTGAAACAGTTGGTAGATATAAGCCGCCTACACGGGCCCTCGCAGACAGAAAGACCCCTTTTGCCCTTAGGCGTAGCCCTCGGGAGTAGGAATTCCTTTTGTTGAGTCTTTGAGGTGAACGACCTATAGTTCATAGTAAGCTCAAGGTTTCTAAAGGCAGGCCTTATCGGAGAGGATATCCGCCAAGAAAACTGGGAGGCAGTACTAATTCAAGTGAATCAGAGTTCTCACAGCCGGAGATGGGTACCCTTCACTCTTCCCCAACTCGGCATTGTGAGTGCTTATTAGTGAATGGGAAGGAAACGATCAAGAGAGCCAATAATAACAATCGAGCGAAAAAAGGGGTGAAATGTTCTGAAATCTTGTTTGAAAAAATCATCTACCTACCTTTACTCCGATCTGTCTCACGGCGATCTAGTGCTGAGTCTTCACTCGCGGGTCCTTGCGGCGACTCTGGGGGGTGCCTGGCCAGGGCTTCTCCGGTAGACGTTCTCATCGGGGGTCCCCAGGATCCCCGCGTTGGGCGCCAATTGTCCCTACCCGCGGGGCAACAACGAGGGCACGTGGAAACCACCTGAGAATGAAGCAAACAAGGAACACGAAGAACGGAGGCAAGACAGGGTTCTGATCAAGCCTCAAAATTTTTATTCAAGAACATCGGTATATAAGTGCTCAGGAGGGGAGGGGAGAGGCAGGAGAAGGAGTTGTCGCAAGGTGATTGGCTGGGTGCTGGGTACTCGTACTTAGCTGGTTGGTTTTCTAAGGTGGGAGGGTTATAGTCTTGGCGTGCGTGGGCTTTTTTGGTGCTCCAGGAAGTGGAACTGACCAGGAAGTGAGACCGGACTTTCTTTATTGCTCCGGGCATCTCTGGAGCTCTTGCTCAACCAGGAAGTGGGACTGACCAGGAAGTGAGACCAGACTTTTTCCTTATGGCTCCCGGCAGAGACCAGCCCCCCTTTTAGAACAGCCATGGGCCTCCATGAGCCTCGGGAACCCCTATCACCCCCACCATGGGGCATCTCACAATGGAGTGTCCTGCAACATTCATTGCACTGTCTAAGGGCCTTGACATCAGGGAGAGTCAAGTCCCCAAAAACACTTTCCACACTGGGAGCACTATCCTGCCCCCTCCTGAATTAGTTAGTGACTGTTGGGCCCTGAGGACCAGCTTTCTGCTCCATTCCTGGGGAAAGCCCTTCCTGGAGGACAAGGGGTTTTCTTGCTGGCATCCATTGTAAACCAAAGGAAGGTGAGGCTTTTGTGTCCACTTGCTACCCTCATCATCATTCTCAGGGCCCCATGGCCTTATCCACTTGACCACTTCCAGCTGTTGATCTGGCCCCGCCCCCTTGTTGACTTGACCGTGTTCAGCTGTTGGCATGGGTAATTCTGGAAACCACGCCCCCTCGTTCATTTGACCAATTAGCGAGTAGCACCAGCCAGGCTCCACTGCTCCTCACACAGAGGGATGCAACCTCCAGACCTCGGGAACTGGATAAGCAGAAAGAGGGTTAAATGAAATTGAGACTAACAGCTTATCGTAGAAGGAAGTTAGAGTAATGGTTATAAGGATGTTTGTTTGTTTTTATTGATTTTTTTTACATAGCAGAAGGGAGAGGGACAGAAAGCTAGACACATTTGAGAGAGAAACATCGACCAGCTGCCTCCTGCACACCACCTACCAGGGATACACCCACAACCAATCTACATGCCCTTAACCAGAATCGAACTTGGGACACTTCAGTCCGCAGACCAACACGCTACCCACTTAGCCAAACCAGTTTCAGCTATAAGGATGTTGAAATGGCTGGATGACAAATCACACAACTCAATGAGAATTATGAGGAGCTAAATGAGAATGTCGCCAGCATGAAAAAGAACCAAGAGGAGATGAAGAAGGAAATAGCTGTAATAACGAACACAATGGAAAGCTTAAACAGTAGACCAGAAGAGGCTGAGGACCGCATCAGTGAATTAGAAGACAAAGTAGGAAAAAACTCACAAATACAACAGCAACTGGAAAGAAGGCTTAAAAAAGCAAGAGGAGAGCCTAAGGGAGCTTTGGGACAACACAAAACAATATTCACTTAATAGGGATAACAGAAGGAGAGGAAAAGAAGCAAGGAATAGAAAAACTGTTTGAAGAAATAATGACAGAAAACTTTCCTGATATTGGCAAGAAAAAAATCTTGCTAGTCCAAGAAGTACATAGAGTATCAAACAAGTTGAACCGCAAAAGACCGACACCAAGACACATCATAATTAAATTGGGGAACACCAACGACAAAGTAAGAATCTTAAAGACTGCCAGACAGTGACAGAGAGTTACTTACAAGGGATCTCCTATAAGAATAACAACCAATTTCTCAACAGAAACACATTATGCCAGAAAGGAATGGAATGAAATATACAAAGTGATGCAAAGCAATGGTCTGAATCCAAGAGTACAATACCCAGCAAGGCTATTAATCAAAATTATAGGTGGAATCAGGAGCTTCACAGACAAAAAAGAGCTAAGAGAATTTACAACTACCAAGAGATCAATGTAAGAAATGCTAAAGAGACTACTGTAAAAAAAAAAAAAAGAAGAAGAAGAAAGAGAAAGGCAAGAAGAAACACAAACACTAAGGAAAAATATTACAACAAACATGTACTTGTCAATGTATTTGTCGAGACCTCAAAGTAAAGACCATAATAGGAGATAAGGAAGGCTACTACAAATTACTAAAGGGAGCAATTCAACAAGAAGATATATCTCTGGTAAGCATATATGCACCCAATGAAGGAACACCCAAATACATAAAAAATCTCCTGGAAGATATCAAGGGAGTGATCAATAACAACACAATCATAGTAAGGGACTTTAATACACTACTGACATCACTGGACAAATCCTCTAGACAAATAATCAGCAAAGAAACCGTAATTTTAAATGACCCACTAGATCAGACGGACCTAATTGACATCTTCAGAGCATTTCACCCCAAAGCCATGAAATAATACATTCTTCCCAAGTGCACATGGGACATTTTCAAAAATAGACCACATATTGGGTCACAAGCAGTATCCCCAAATTCAAAAAGATTGAAATCCTATCAAGCACTTTCTCAGAACACAATGGCATAATATTAGAAATAAACTACAATAAAAGCACTCCAAAAATTCAAACTCTTGGAAGCTGAATAGCATGCTGCTAAACAATGATTGGGTTATCAAGGAGATCAAAGAAGAAATTAAAAACATCCTGGAGACTAATGACAACAATAACACAACATTGCAAATCCTATGGGACACAATGAAAGCAATTCTGAGAGGTAAATTTATAGCTGTACGGACCTACCTCAAAAAAATAAGAAAAATGGTAATAAATCACCTAACAAGTCAAATAATTAGAAAGAGAGCAACAAGAAAAACCCACAGTGAGCAGACGAAAGGGAATAATAAAGATCAGAGCAGAAATGAATGACATAGAGACAAACAAAAAAAATACAAAAGATCAACAAAACGAAGAGCTGCTTCTTTTAAAGGATAAACAAGATTGATGAAACTCTAGCCAAGCTCACCAAGAAGCAAAGAGAGAGGACCCAAATAAACAAAATCAGAAATGAAAGAGGAGGAAAAAAAGCCCCCAATGAAATAAAAAGGACCGTTATAAAATACTACGAACAACTTTATTCTAACAAAGTAGGCAACCTGGAGTAAATGGACACATTCCTAGAAAAATAAAACCTTCCAAAACTTACTCAGGAAGATTCTAAAAATCTCAATAGGCTGATAACTATGGAAGAAATTGAAGCAGTCATCAAAAAGCTTTCATCAAACAAAAGCCTGGGGTCAGACAGCTTCACAGGGGAATTAGAAGAACTAAAAACTATCCTCTTCAGACTATTCCAAAAAATTCAAGAGAAAGGAACCCTTCCAAGCTCCTTCTATGAAGCCAGCAACACCCTAACACCAAAACCAGATAAAGACAACGCAATGAAAGAGAATTACAGGCCAATATCCCTCATGAACATAGATGCCAAAATCCTCAACAAAATTCTAGCAAATCGGCTCCAGCAGCACATCAGAAAGATCATGCACCATGACCAAATAGGATTTATCTCAGGGATGCAAGGATGATACACTATTTGCAAATCAATAAACATGATATATCACATAAACAAATTGAGAGATAAAAATCAGGTAGTCAATTGATATGACTACCTGATTTTTATCTCTCAATTTGTTTATGTGATGCAGAAAAAAGCATTTGACAAAATCCTACATCCTTTCTTGATAAAAACTCTCAGGAAGGTGGGAATAGAAGGACCATACCTCAACATAATAAAAGCCATATATGACAAACCCACAGCGAACATCATACTCAAGGGCAAAAATGAAAACCTTTTCCCCTAAGAACAGGAACAAGACAGGGATGCCTACTCTTACCACTCCTGTTCAACATAGAGTTGCAAGTACTAGCCATTTTGACCAGACAACAAGAAAAAAGAAAAGGTATCCAAATTGGAAAAGAAGAAGTAAACCTGTCCTTATTCACAGATGACATGATACTGTATATAGGAAACCCTAAAGACTCCATCAAAACACGAATAGACTTAATAAATGAATTTGGCATTGTAGCAGGATACAAAATTAAAGCCAAGAAATATATGGCATTTCTATACACCAATAGAGAACTTACAGAGAGATTTAAAAAGCAATCCCGTTTACCATCACACCAAAAAATTAAGATACCTAGGAATAAACTAAACTAAAGAGGTAAAAGACCTATATGTAGAAAACTACAGGACACTGCAAAAAGAGACAGAGGAAGACATAAACAGATGGAAGAACATACCATCTTCATGGATTGGTAGAATCAACATCATCAAAATGTCCATACTTCCCCAAAGCAATCTATAAATTCTATGTACTTCCCATTAAAATACTAATGGCATATTTCACAGATATAGAAAGAACTCTCCAAAATTTCATCTCAAATTAAAAAAAGACCCCAAATAGCTGCAGCAATCCTGAGAAAGAAGAACAAAGTAGGTGAGATCTCAATACCAAATTTCAAGCTGTATTACAAAGCCACTGTTCTTAACATAGCCTGGTACTGGCACAAGAACAGACACATAGATCAATGGAATACAATAAAGAACCCAGAATCCAGAGAATCCTATTGACCCAAATCACCATGCTCAATTCATATTCGACAAAGGAGGCAGGAACATACAAGTGAGTCAAGACAGTCTCTTCAGGAAATGGTGTTGGGAAAATTGGACAGATACATGCAAAAAATGAAACTAGACTACCAATTTTCACCATACACAAAAATAAACTCAAAGTGGATACAGGATTTAAACATAAGACAGGAAACCATAAAAATACTAGAGGAATTCACAGGCAGAAAAATCTCAGACATGAGCCGAAAGAACTTCTTCAGTGATACTGCTCCTACAGCAATGGAAAATAAAGAGAAAATAAACAAATGGGACTACATCAAAATAAAAAGCTTTTGCAGAGCCAAGTAACTACCAACAAAACAAGAAAGCCCACTACTTGAGATAAAATATATGCCACTGTTATTGATAAGGGTTTAATCTCTAACATTTATAAGGAACTCATACAACTCAACAAACGGAAGATAAAGAACCCAATAAAAAAAATGGGCAACAGAGCTAAATAGACACTTTTATAAAGAAGATAGAAGGAAGGTCAAGAAAAATATGAAAACATGCTCAAAGTCATTAATCATCAGAGAGATGCAAATCAAAACAACAATGCAGTACCATATCACACCTGTCAGAATGGCTATCATTAACAAATCAATAAATGACAGGTATTGATAAGGATGCAGAGAAAAGGGAATCCTCATGCACTGCTGGTGGGAATGCAGACTGGTGCAACCACTGTGGAGAACAGTATGAAGTTTCCTCCAAAAACTAAAAATGGAACTCCCACTTGACCCAATGATCCCACCTCTAGGAATATACCCCTAAGAAACATCAATCAGAAAGCATTTATACACCCTATGTTCATAACAGCACAAATTACCATAACTAAGATTTGGAGACAGCCTAAGTTCCCATCAGCAGATGAGTGGGTTAAAAAATGTGGTACATCTACACAATAGAATACTATACTGAACTAAAAAAAGAAGGAATTCCTAACATTTGCCACAACATGAATGGAACTGGAGAACATTATGCTAAGTGAAATAAGTCAGTCAGAGAAAGAAAAACATCACATGATCTCTCTCATCTATGGGAAATAATACACAATATAAACGGATGAACAAATACAGATCCAGGGACAGGAAAGCACAGATCAGACCATCAAACCTCAGAGGAAAGGTAGGGGACAGTTGGAGTGAGGGACTTGTATGAATGCATATAAGCCTAACCAGTGGACTCAGACAACATGGAGGTTAGGGCACGAGTGGTGGGGGGGAAGGTAATGGTGGGATGTGGACAAATATGAATCCTTTAATCAACAAAGAAATTAAGGAAAAAAATAAAGTGAATTAAAAATCTGACGAACAGAATAAACTGGTGAATATAATAGAATCAGCAGCATATCAGACAATTTTTTTATGGAGAAGGAGGGTGTAGGGAAGACATTGGACAAAAATTTGTACACCTATGGATGAGGACAGTGGCAAGGGGGTAAGGACAGAGGGTGTGCTGGGAACCAAGTAGAGAGGAACTATGGGGGGAGAAAAGAGGAACAAGTGTAATAATCTGAATAATAAAGATTGATTTAAAAAAATTAGTACCATGCCTGTTACATATTCATTTAAAAATATTTTATTAAGCATCAATTTAAAAATGCAAGAAAAGAATATAACATCTTGAAGCAAACATTGCACTTATAAAATCTCCATTTTCACATCATCACAAAACTCATTTATAAAATACCCCTTTAGAGGCATGTATAAATAAACTGCTTTCAACTATCACCACTCGATGCCATTAGGTTCCTGTTACTGCACTACAATATCTGCTTCTGTTGATGCAGGCCTGGAAATTCCACCACACCTATTTAATCTTTCTGAATAATGAATATTCAATGTCATAAGATTGTTTTTATACTGAGAAAAATAGATCTTTCAAAGGCAATGACAGAATGAAGCTTAAATGTACATATTTCACTGTTAACATTGCTTGTTTTCCAAGGCAGTCAGGAACTTCTGATTCTTGGTCTTCAATATTGTGACAAAGCTGTTGGGCATGATTTTGCCTCGCCCATCTTCACCCACTTGGCCCATGATAATGTAATTTTGACCTAAAAGATAAAAAATATAAGTTAATTTTTCCCTCTATGTGTGCTTGTTTGAAACAATATAGACTATAATTTTTATTATACATTGGTGCTGAATTTTATCAAATGCTTTTTTTTTGCATCTATTGATATGGCCATGTGATTTTATCCTTTAATTTGTTTATATGGTTTATCATGTTTATTGTTTTTTGAATGTTGTAGCAACTTTGCATCCCAATAATAAGTCCCACTTGATCATGGTGTAAGATCTTTTTAATGCAATGCTATATTTGGTTTCCTAATATTTTATCGAGGATTTTAGCATCTATGTTATACAGGAAGGTTGGGCTATAATTTTCTTCCTTTCTTGTGTCTTTATCTGGTTTTGGAGTTAGGATAATGCTGGCCTTATAAAAAGAGATTGGGAGTCTTCCTCTGAAATTTTTTGCAATAATTTGTGGACAGGTATGAAATCTTTTTGAATGTTTGGTAATATTCAGTTGTAGAGCCATTTGGCCAGGATTTTGTTTGTTGGGAGGTGTGTTTTTTTTCTGTTTTGTTTTTAAATTATGATTACTGCTTCCATTTCACTAGTTTTAATCTGTCTATTCATATCTTCTGATACTTCCTGATTTAGTTTTGGAAGGTTGTATGTTCCTAGGAACTTATCCATTTCTTCCAGATTTATTGGCATAGAATTGTAATTCCTTTTTTTTTTTTTTTTTTTTTTTTTTTTTTTTTTACAATCCTTTGTATATATTTGGTGTCAGTTACTACTTCTCCTATTTCATTTATGATTTTATTTATTTGGTCCCCTTTTTTTTTTCTTGATGAATATGGTTAAAGGTTCTTCAATCTTGTTTACCTTTCCAAAAAGTCAGCTATTGGACTCATTAAGGCTTTATATTGTACTAGAGGCTTGGTGCATGGGGAACTGTGCACTGGTGCAGGGAGCATGGCCTATGAGGATTAGCCTGCTGTGGGAGCAGTGCTCCCATTGTGGGAGCACACTGACCACCAGGGGGAAGCTGCTGCATTGGGCATCTTCCTCCTGGTAGTCAGTGTGCATGATAGTGACTGGTCAACTGATCATTCCAGTCATTCCACTGTTCAGTCATTGGGCTTTTTATTATATAGGATTTTTAAACTGTATTTCATTTATTTCTGCTCTTTTCTTTATTATTTCCTTCCTTCTACTCACTCTGTGCTTTGTTTGTTCTTTTTTGTTCTTCCAGTTTCTTTAAATGTAAAGTTAGATTGTTTATTAGAGATTTTTCATGTTTCTTGAGAAAGACCTATAATGATATGAATTTCTCTCTTATGGCTGCTATCCAGTGTCTCACAGATTTTTGGGTAGTTCTGTTCCCATTTCCATTTGTTTCAAGTTATCTTTTGATTTCTTCCTTGATGTCCTTATTTGCCCACTCACTGTTTAGTAATATGTTATTTAGCTTTCATGTCTTTGTGTTTTTCAATTTTCTTGTGATTGATTTCAAGTTATGGTCAGAAAAGAGGCTTGATAGGATTTCAATCTTCTTAAATTTATAGACTTGTTTTGTGTATAACATGTGGTCTGTCCTAGTATATACTGCTGCTTTGGGGTGAAATGCTCTAAAAATATCAATTAAATTCAGCTGACCCATTGCAGTGGTCAGCAAACTGCAGCTCATGAGCCACATGAGATCGACACCACCACTTCTTCAAAATAGACTCACCCAGACCAAAAACCGACATCTGCACATGGGCCACAAAGTTTCAATTGCACTGTACATGCACATCCACATATGGTATTTTGTGAAAGAGCCACACTCAAGGGGCCAAAGAGCTGTATGTGGCTTTTGAGTTGTGGTTTGCTGACCACATCTAGTGTATCATTTAAGGTCACCATCTCCTTGTTGATTTTCAGTCTGGGAGATCTATCCCTTGATGTCAATGGGGGTGTTAAAATATCTTACTATAACTGTATTATTGTCAGTCTCTTCCTTTATGTCCATCAAGATTTCCTTTACAAGAGACTAAAAAACAAAAAACAAAAAACAAACAAACAAACAAACAAACAAAAACAGGTGGAAGAATAGACAGACGTGTCCTAAGCCTTGTCACAGAGCAGAAAGAAATAACAGCTGAGGTTAGCATGGAGAGTGTCTGTTGATGAGTTAAGGGACAGCTTTACTCCAGGAGAAGAAGGGGGCATGACCATACAATGGAGTTAAGACAGTCTCTTCAACAAATGGTGTTGGGAAAATTGGATATATGCCAAAAAATAAATTAAATAAAATTAGACCACTAACTCACACCATACACTCACACACACACACACATACACACACACACAGAAAATAAAACACAAACAAACAAACAAAACTCAGAATGAATACAGGACTTAAACATAAAATGGGAAACCATAAAAATTCAAGAGGAATCCACAGGCAGCAAATCTCAGACAGATGCCAAAAAAATATATTCACTGATTCATTTCCTAGGGCAATGTAAACTAAAGAGAAAAAACACACAAGACAAATGGGACTACATAAAAATAAAAAGCTTTTCACAGCAAAGGAAACTTCAACAAGACAATAAGAAACTCACTGCATGAGAGAATATGTTTGCCAATGGTATCACTGATAAATGTTTAATCTACAACACCTACAGGCGACTTACACAACTCAACAAAAGATAAATAAACAATCCAATCAAGAAATGGGTAATGGACCTAAATAGAAACCTTTTGAAAGAAGACAGAAGGGAGGCCAAGAGACACATGAAAACATGTTCAAAGTCACTAATTATCCAAGAGATGCAAATCAAAACAACAATACAGTGCCATCTCATACCTGTCAGAATAGCTATCATCAACAAATCAACAAACAACAAGTCTTAGTGAGGTTGCGGAGAAAAAGGAACCCTCATACACCGCTGGTGGAAATATAGACTGGTGCAACCACTGGGGAGAACATTATGGAGTTTCCTCAAAAAACTAAAAATGTAACTCCCATTTGACCCAGTAATCCCCGTCCTAGGAATATATCCTAGAAACTAGAAACACCAATCATAAAGGATATATGCACTTCTATGTTCATAGCAGTACAATTTACATTAGCTAAGATTTGGAAGCAACCTAGGTGCCCACCAGCAGATGACTGGATCAGAAAATTATGGTACATCTATACAATGGAATACTATGCTGCCATTAAAAAGAAGGAATTCTTACCATTTGCAGCAACCTGAATGGAATTGGAGAACATTATGCTAAGTGAAATAAGCCAGTCAATGAAAGAAAAATACCACATGATCTCACTCATGTGTAAATAATAAAGAACATTATAAAATGATGAGCAAAAAGGTAGATACAGAGGCAGTAAAGCACCAAACAAACTGTCAAATTACAGCAGGAAGTTTAGGGAGAGGTGCGGGAGATAAGAGGTCAATCAAAGGACTTGTATGCATGCATATAAGCATAAACAGTGGACGCAAAACACTGGGAGGTTGAGGGGATGTATAGGAATGTAGTGAGGGAGGGCAATGTTAAGATATGTACACATATAACACCTTAATTTAAAAAATGGGGGGAAAAAGATTTGCTTTACATATTTAGGTGCTCCTATATTAGGTGCATAAATGTTACAAGGGTTATGTCCTCTTGTTCAAGGGATTTCTTGATCATTCTGTAGTGTCTCTAATTATAGCCTCAGTTTTTAAATCTTTTTGTCAAATATAAGTATTGCTACCCAGATTTTTTTCCCTTTACATTTGCATGAAATATCTTTTTCCGTTTTTATTCTTCTAATCAGTGTGTGTCTTTCATTCTGAGGTGGTTGTCTTGAAGACAGCATATACATGGGCCTTATTTTCTTATCCATTCAGCTACCTTATTTCTTTTTATTGGATCATTTAAGATATTTATATTTAAAGTGATTATTAATAGGTAAATATTTATTGCCATTTTATATTTTTAACTATGTTCCTCTGTGTGTTTTTTTCTTATTATTCCACTTTTTTTTTTTTTTTTTTTTTTGGTTGTTGTTAATCCTTACTTGAGGAATTTTTTCTATTGATTTTTAGAGAACAGGAGAGACACAGAGACAGAAACATTGATGTGAGAGAGATATATAGATTGGTTGCCAACCACATGTGCCTGACCAGGGCCAGGAATCGAGCCTTCAACTGAGGCTCTATTCACTAAACCAAACCAATCTAGGGCCTTTTTCCACTTCTTAAAGCAAGCCCTTTAATATTTCTTGTAATACTGGTTTGGTGGTAACAAACCCCTTTAGCTTTTTGTTGCTTTTAAAACTTTTTATTTCTTCTTCAATTTTAAATGATAACCTTGCCGGGCAAAGTGGCCTTTGTTATAGGTTCTTGCTTTTCATCAATTTGCATATTTCATGCAAATCCCTCCTGGCCTGAAATGTTTCTGTTGAGAAATCAGTTGACAGTGTTGTGGGAGTTCCCTTGTAGGTAACTGTCTTTCTCTTGTGGCTTTTACAATTGTCTTTAACTTTTAGCATTTTAATTATGATGAAAACAAGTGCTTGCAAGGATATGGAAAAAGGGAATATAAGTACAATGATGGTGGAAATGCAGATTGATGCAGCCAGTATGAAAAACAGTATGGAATTTACTGAAAAAAAAAAAAAAGAAAAAAAAAAGAAAAAAAGAAAAAAAGAAAAAAGAAAGAAAATAAAAGGTGGAAATAATAATAATAATAATAATAATAATAATAATAGAAAAAAGAAAAAGAAAAAGTGGAACTACAATTAAACCCAGCAACCCCACTTCTAGGAATATATCCTAAGAAGCCCTGAACACCAATCAGAAAGAATATATGCACCCCTATGTTTTTAGCAGCTTTACTTACAATAGCTAAGATCTGGAAACAGCCCAAGTGCCCATCAGTAGATGAATAGATAAAAAAGCAGTGGTAAATTTATACAATGGAATATTATACAGTGGCAAAAAAGGATTTCTTAACATTTGGGATAGCATGGATGGAGCTGGATAGTATTATACTGAGTGAAATAAGCCAGTCAGAAAAGAGAAATATTACACGATATCACTTATAAGTGGAATCTACTGACTATAATAAACTGACAAACAAAATAGGCATGAAGGCAAGGAACAGACTGACATATCTCAGAAGAGAGGGGGAAGACAATAAGAAATTAACCAAAGAACTTTTATATATATAAATGCATAACAAATGGACACAGATAATAGTGTGGTAAAGGCCTGGCATGGGGTAGGGACTGAGAGAAGGAGGGGATTAAGGAGTGGAAAATTGGGGGACATCTATAATATTGTCACAGTAATATAAAATTTAAAAAATATTATGTGTCTTGGTGTAGGCTTCTTGGATTCATATTGTTTGGGACTCTCTGCACTTTCTGGACTTGTATGCCTTTTTCCTTTACCAGGTTAGGGAAGTTTTCAGAAATTATTTAATCAAATAGGTTTTTCATCCCTTGTTCTAGCTCTTCTCTTTCTGGTACTCCTATAGTGTGGATGTTGCTCCAAAGATCCCTTAGACTAGCCTCATTTTCTAAAGTCTTTTTTTTTTTTTTTTTCCTAATTGGGTGTATTTTTCTACCTATCTTCCAAATCATTAATTCAATCCTTTGCTTCATTAACCCTGCTGTTTATTTCTTCCAGTGTAATCTTTATTTCAAATATGGCATTCTTATTTTCTGACTAATCCTTTTTCATGGTTTCTATATCCTTTTTCATGCTGTTGAGCCTCTTTACAATCATTACTCTAAAATTGCTTACATCCTCTTCATTTAGCTCTTCTTCAGGAGAATTTTTTTGTTACTTCATTTAGGGCTGTTTCTTAGTCTCCCCCCTTTGGCTGCCTATTTGTGTTTGTTTCTATGTATTAGGTAGATCTGCTATGATTCCCAGTCTTGATAGGCTGGCCTATGTAGTAGGTGTCCTGTGGGGCACAGTGGCACAGTCTCTCTGATCACTAGAACTGAATTCTCTAAGAATGTCTTTTGTGTGCATTTGTGTGGGCCCTCCTTTTGCAATTGAATCTTGATTACTATTGGCCCATTTGTGTGTTACCCTTAGTTTGGCTGACTGCGAGGCTCAACCCCCAACACCGTGTGCAGGTGCTGATCACATGAAGTGGAATTTGCCTCAGCAGTCCTTGGTGTCTGTTGAGATCTCTTTGGATATACTGCTTGTGAATTTTATTGGATTTTGCTCCTTTGTTGTCTGGTTGGTCACTTGGTGTATAGACTCTGGGTCTCTTTGGAGGGACTCTAGTGCAGGCCAATGTCTGAAGCTGTCTGTAACTAGCCTGAACTAGAGTCACTCCAAAGAGGCCCACAATTAACACATCCAGTGGCCAACTTCAGGTAACCTGTTCGGAGTTATCAGTGATCCATAGCTCATACATTCCTCTACTGAGCCTGGGTGCATGTGGAAAGGTCCAAGCTGTGCACTAAGGACTGCTTTTACTAGTTCTGAGTCCAGGAGCAGGTCAGACAAAGAGTCAAAGCACCCAGAATTTGCCTCTGTATTCTGGCTATTAGTCTCAGTCATTTAACTGAGACTCTGGCTGTAGAGCTTAGTGTAAGCTCCATAGGTGGGGTGAGAGGGTTTCCAATGGGTAGGCTATCTCCACCCCCCCCCAAATAATTCTGCATGGATGGGAAGGGTCTGCCTGAGAAATATGGTTTCTGCAGTATGCGGGAATGACTCATCTTAGGGATCCAGGTGGCTTTCACCTCAATCTCTCTCCCCAGAGTCACCAACCAAGACTCTCCTCATATAGTTCTAGTCCACTCTGCCCTCCCTCTTCCAGAACCTAGGGAAACTTTAAGCAAACAAAATTTTGAGTATTGGCCCTTCATGACAGTGCCTGCATTTCTAGCCACCTTTCACTGGAGGACAGAAACCCTGTTGCTTTCCACAGCCAGAAGTTTATGTGGGCACATTTCCTGGTTTTGGTGCTCTGGGCTGAGGATCCCATCTTGGAGTTTAGAATTTTCATGAAGAACCCATACAGTTAAGATATCCCTTCAGAATTTTAGCTTCTGCTTCTGGGATCCCTGTCAGCATTCTTGGGCCTCCATCCTTCCTACAGTCTCAATGTGGCCTCCTCTTTAAGTTGTTGGTTATAAGGCTCCTCTCCACTTAGTCTTCAGTTGGTTATTCAGCATTATTTTTCTATATTTTAGTTATAAATCCAGTTTGGTCCTGGGATAAGATCGGTGAGCTTCATCTATCTGCCACCATCCTGGAATCTCAACTTAGACTATAATTTATCTCTAGATAAATTTTCTGTAAATGATACACTTATATATTTACTATATCTAGGATAAGATCTGATTTAAGACTCTCAGCAGCAAAAATATAAATTCAACTGAGTACCATGTCCCAGCTGTTCTAATACTAGGAAACTGGATGGAATGATTCAGTCAGTCATGCCCTCCTCTGCAGAACTGAGGGGCTGGTCCACTTACTGAGAGTCTACCAAGAACAGTGCACTGTGTTCACAAGAAAGACCTCTAGTGCTCTGACATGCCATCCTCAGATATCCTCTCACAGTCCCATAGAACTCCTGAGTTTTCCAGGCACTGTGCAATTAGTGATCTCTGCCTTCAGTTGTTTTTGTCTTGAACATTGCCCCAAAATCTCAAGCATCTACATATGGAAGAAGTTTCTTTAGGGCATGGTTGGGCTACATACTTCTCTGCATCCTTGTGGTTCCTCATTAAAAACAAAACAAAAACAAAAGATAAACAAAAAATGGGTACTAAAGAAGTACTTATACCTGCTAAGCTATTTTTATTACATTAGTGTGCCTGGCTTGGACTAGGGCATTTTGGGTTTGCCTTTAAAGATTTATATTGCCTCAGAAAGAAAGTGCATATTCAACCTCATTTATTCTCCCTCTTCCCCAGTGTGTCATAAGAGAAATATGTTTCGCCATTCTCTTGCATAACCCTCTCTCTATGCCTATGCTGTCATCAGAATGAGCCTGTGCCTACAAAGGCCCTGCTGACAGGTACCACCTGAAGATCAGACTGCTAGTGTCTTCATGAGATCACAGAGGAAGGATCTAGATGTGCATTATTTGCCATTCCTAGCAGTTCTGAAGCAGTGTTATCTTTTACAGAGGCTTTTCTCTGGAAAATCAGTGTGAAGCTGCTGGCTTCCTGCCTTTTCTAAACAATCTGAATTCATGGAAAAGCTTTTATGAAATGAATATTATATATACCTTTCTCTCACTCTTGTTTTTGTTTTGTTTTGTTTTTGGTTGTGGGAAAGTTTAGTAACAAGACTGAGGAAATGAATGAGCTGAGATTGTATAGAGAAATCATGGTATATCACATAGCAGAAACCAGGCATTATTACCATTCCAAAGAGAGGAATCTATCTATATGTGCTGTTTATGGAAGATGTGTACATTTATATAATGGGGTGGGAGAGAGGGGAGGGTGGAAGTTGCAATAGAATATGTATCATATGACCTCATTTGTTCATGTATATGGACAAAAGCTTTCTAGAACTTGTCATACTACCTCTTGGTTTAAAAGGAAAGAAAGGGGAAATAAAGCAAGGCTCTCTGGATGTTGTGTTACTGGTCTGATGGCCTTTAGATTCCTTTTATATAGAATTTAACTTTGAGGAGTGACCAGGGCAAAGCTTGTGTTGGAGGAAGGAACTAAGCTCCATCATACTGATGATTAGAAGGATAATGCAGAGATCCAGGAGCCATCCTCTTATAGTTGTGGCCATGTTGATACAGAAGAAGGCAGAGACCATTTGACCAGAAGTATCTTGGTGTGTGATTGAAAACTGCAGATATTTTATATCTTTTTCTGCATTTGTTTGAGAGGAAGTGAGACAAAATGGTGGCAGAACAGACAGACGTGTCCTGAGCCTTGTCCCTGAGCATACAGAATGAACAGCTGAAAGGAATAACATCCAATTTGAATTGACAAAGTAGACTCAGCAGATGAGACAGTTTGCAGTCAGGAAATGCATATGATTCCTGGAAAAGGTAAAATCAAGGTTCTAGGCAGGAGATTCTGCCAGATCTCTAAGCCCAGGGGATCACAGGGAACCCATGCAGCACCAAGCCACATTCCTGACTATGGAAAGAAGGGCCACAGGACTGCTTGACCTCAGGGTGCAGTCTGAAGGGCTGGCCTGACCACACAGCACTGGCAGGAGAGGAGTGCACAGAGGCCTAGTCTTTCTCCTCTCTATAGCCTGAGCCTTTCTTCACTGAACCTATTTCATAGGACCTTTCAGATACAGACATTTTCCTGTGGCTAAGGTGAGGAAGAAGGTGCAGACTCTTGGAATCTGGGGAGAGAAAGGGCTCCAGGAAAAGTGTCAGTGAATTTGGCGCTGAGTCATATCTGAGCTCAAGACCTGGGTAGCCATTTTGTCCTAAAGGGATAGCCCTTCCCTCCAGTTTCCAGGCAACCAATACAGCCACACCCAGATCCCACCCTGAATTAGTACAAAGTATTTTTTAAAAATCTAAATAGTCCCTGAGGGTCCAAGGGACTGGACTAAAGACACTACCGAAGACTTGGATCTTCAGCCAGCCAAAGTGTTGAGCCAAAGGACTGACAACACTTCACTTTTTCATTTTAATTTTATTATTATTATTTTTATCTCCCTTTCTTCTTCTTTTCTTCTTTGTTTCCCTGTTTTTATTGGTTGCTTTCTTTTCTTCTTTTTTGCATTATTTTTCTATCACTATTTTATTTTAATTTGCTATTTATTATTATTTTTATACCATTTTTGAAATCAAATTTTTCTGTAAATTTATTATCATTACTATTTTCTTCTTGTACTCTTTCTTCTTATCCACCCATCCCCTTTCTACTTGCTCTACACTGAACTAAGGACATTCCCATATTCATCCAATTCTTAATCTTATTTTCAGTATATAAGCTCAGCCTCTACAGATTCTACATCCACTCTTTTTGCTGGGTGTTTGGTGTTTATATATTTTTGGTTTATCTATTGGTTCTATGGTGTTTCTCCCCTATGTATCCTATCTAATAAAAGAGTGATATGCAAATTTACTGTACCTCAGCTACAACCATAAGCCACGTCCACCAAACAATCAGAAGCAAGTGTGCAAATTAACCCAAACAAGATGGCTGCAGCCACGGAGCGAGTAGGAGGCTTCGGTTTCTCTGGCAATGGAGAAAGATAAGCTTCCTTCACACCCTGGGTATATCTGGACTCCACTCAAGGCTACAAAGTTTCTATTATAGAAGATAAACCCCAACAAAAGTAGTGCACATATCTGGAGAGAGCAGGAGGCTTGAGCTGCCCCCCCCCTCCCCCCCCGTGATGGAGGAAGCCAAGCTTCCTGGCCTGCCTTGGCCTCTGATCAAGACTATAAAGTTTCAATTATAGAAGATAAATAAATCCCAGATACCAGAGCCTCTGCTTGGGTTGCCAGGGGGGCATGGTTGGTCTACAAATCACCACAGGCCCTTCACCCAGGCCACCGAAGTCACCAAGGGAATCCCCACCCTGATCCAAGACACCCTTCAGGGCAAGCCAGTCAGCCCCCATCCATGCACCAGGCCTCTATCCTATCTAATGAAAGAGTAATATGTAAATTGACCATCACTCCAACACAAGATGGCTGCCCCCATGTGGACACAAGATGGCCACTACAAGATGGCCGGCAGGGCAGTTGGGGGTGACTGGGACTGCAAGGAAGGATAGTTGGAGGGGACCCAGGCCTGCCAGAGAGAGCAGTTGGGGACCAGTACTGCAGGGGAGCACAGTTAGAGGTGACCCGGCCTGCAGGGGAGGGCAGTTAGGGGCAATCAGTCTGGCAGGGGAGTGATTTAGGGGTGATCAGTCTGGCATGCAGAAATGGTTAGGGGCAATCAGGAAGGAAGGCAGGCTAGCAGTTGGGAGCCAGCAATCCTGGATTGTGAGAGGGAAGTCCAACTGCCCATTTGGGATCAGGGCTAAACAGGCAGTGAGACATCCCTCGAGGGCTCCCAGGTTGGAGAGGGTGAAGGCTGGGCTGAGGGACACAACCTCCATGCAATAATTTCGTGTACCAGGCCTCTGGTGTGTGTGTGTGTGTGTGTGTATATATATATATATATATATATATATATATATATATATATATATATATGTGTGTGTGTGTGTGTGTGTGTGTGTGTGTGTATACACTCCTTTTTCTTCCTTTTTGTTTTCTGTCTTATCTTTTTCTCTCTCTTTGATATCATTTGTGCTCTTTGAGAAGTGGTTGCCCCATCCAGACCACCCCTATCTGACGAGCAGTAACTATGTACAGCCCAAACACTGCATCATTCTGAGGAGCTGCAACTGCGTGAGCAATCTGCCCCCATCAAAGGATCAGCAGCCACATGAGAAGCCCACACCCATCCAAGGAACAGCAGATGCACAAGCAGCCTCCCCAACCAGCCAGAGGAGACACCACTGCTGTGAACAGCACCCTCCCGAGGAGCCACTGCCACCTGAGAAACAGCCACTTCAGCAACTGCCTGAGGAACAACTGCAGTCCAAGGAGTCACTGCCACCCAAAAAGCAGCCCCTGCATGACTGGACATCTAGATCAGTCTGTGAGACCAAAAATGGGTAGATAAAGAAACCTCCAAAGAAAAGAAAAGGAGGAATTGCCAGAAAAGCAGCTAAGCGAAACACAAGCAAGCAATATATCAGAAAGAGAATTCAGAATAAGGGTCATACATTTCATAAACCGAGTGGAGGGGGGGGGGAAATCAAGAAGAAATGAAGAGTGATATAGCTGCAATAAAAATAAAAAACACCATGGAAACTTTCAATAGTAGAATAGAAGTGGAGGACCGAATTATCTAATTAGAGGACATGGAAGCAAAACACACTCAAACTGACCTGAAATTGGAGAAAAAAAATTAAAAGGCAGGAGGAGAGCCTAAGGGAGCTATGGGACAACATGAAAGGCAGAATTAAAACCTATCGTCCTCAGACTATTCCAAAAAATTCAAGAGGAAGGAACACTTCCTAGCTCTTCCTATGAAGCCAGCATCACCCTAATACCAAAACCAGATAAAGACAACACAATTAAAGAGAATTACATGCCAATATCCCTCATGAACATAAATGCCAAAATCCTCAACAAAATTCTAGCAAATCAGATCCAGAAATACATCAGAAAGATCATACACCATTACAAATAGGATTTATCCCAGGAATGCAATGATGGTATAACATCCACAAATCAATAAATGTGATACATCACATATACAAACTGAGAGATAAAAATCACAGTCATATCAATTGATGAAGAAAAATGCATTTGACAAAATCCAACATCCTTTCTTTTTAAAAAAATATATTTTATTGTTTTTTTACAGAGAGGAAGAGAGAGGGATAAAGAGTGAGAAACATCAATGAAAAAGAATAATCGATTAACTGCCTCTTGCACTGGGGATGTGCACGCAACCAAGGTACACGCCCTTGACTGGAATCGAACCTGGGACCTTTCAGTCCGCAGGCTGACACTCTATCCATTGAGCCAAACCTGTTTTGGCCAACACCCTTTTTTGATAAAAAGTCTTAACAAGGTGGGAATAGAAGGATCATACCTCAACATCATAAAAGCTATATATGATAAACTCACATCAAACATCACACTAAATGGTTAAAAACTAAAACCATTTCCCCTAAGAACAGGAACAAGACAGGGATGCCCACTCTCACCACTCCTGTTTCACATATTACCTGAAGTACTAGCCTTTGCAATTAGACAACAAGAAGAAATAAAATGCATCCAAATTGGAAATGAAGAAGTAAAGCTGTCCTTATTTGCAGATGACAAGGTATTGTACATAAAAAAAAATACAACAACCAAAAGACTCCATAAAAAAACTAATAGACTTAAATGAATTTGGCAGTGTATCAGGATACAAAAATAACACCAAGCAATCTATGGCATTTCTATACACCAATAGTGAACTTACAGTAAGAGAGACTAAAAAAGCAATCCCATTTACCATCGCACCAAAAAAAATTGAGATACCTAGGAATAAACTAAACTAAAGAGGTAAAAGACCTATACACAGAAAACTACAGGATACTGAAAAAAGAGACAGAGGAAGATGTAAACAGATGGAATAACATACCATGCTCATGAATTGGTAGAATTAACATCATTGCAATGCCTATACTACCCAAAGCAATCTATAGATTCAATACATTCCCCATTAAAATACCAATGGCATATTTCACAGACCTAGAAAGAACTCTCAAAAAATTAATCTGAAAAAGAAGAGAGATGTGGATGATGGTGACCAGCAGGAAGGTAGGGAGGGAGAGTGTGTGAGAGTGTGAGGGAGCAATAGATGTGTATGTGAATATGTGTGTGTGTGTGTGTGTGTGTGTGTGAAATAAGGACAGTTAGACCCTGAAGTTCTTCCAGGAGGCTGCCAATCTGGGAAGTCTTATATGGCAAAACCCCATAGCCACCAAAAAACACTCCAGGAGGACACCAGTGGCACAGAGACCATGCCATCTGAAGAATAGAACTGCTTGAGACTAGAATCCTAGCCTCGCCACCACCCATACCAGGACACTACAGACGCTCTGGTAGAAGACCTGCCACCACAGCTGCAAACCCAGGGACACTAAGAGTCCGGGTACCCAGACACAGATTTCTGAGTCACAAAGCCAATCTTCCTTCTCCACAGCCCCTATGGCAGCCTCACAAAAAGGTTTTCTGCACACACAAAGCAGAAACTATCAGACCCAGCCTCACAATAAGGTTTTCTGCACACACAAAGCAGTGGCAACTTTGCCTGATTTTGACCCTTGGTGAGGGACACAGGAAGTTTGCTTCCCATGACTCTTCTCCACACCCAGGCAGAGAGAAAACAGAATTCAAGCCTAGCCTCTCTTAATTAGTGAGGTGGTCTTAGGAGATCAAATCTCGTGCCCACACAGAGCAGGGAGACAGCGCTGAACTTTAGCCTGAAATTGTGAACTTGGGGAATGTGTTTTCCATCACTCATATCCGCCCCCAGGCAAGGAGACTGAGTGGAATTCGAGCCAAGCTGCTATCGCTTCGGAGGTAGTTTCTGTGACCAGATCTCGAGCCCGCACAGGGCAGAGAGACAGCGCTGAACTTTAGCTCAGACTAGTGAACTGTGGGAATTTGTTTCCCGCAACTCCTCTCAGTGCCCAGGCAGGGAGGCAGTCCTGAATTTGAGCATAAGCACATGACCTTGGGTAGATTGTTTTATGCAACCAGATCATATGCCCATGCAGGGAGATAGTGCTGAATTTGAGCCTGGGGGTGTAAACCCAGGGAGTTTGTTCCCCACAACCAGACCCTGTGCTCATCAAAGGAAGGCAGCGCTGAATTTGAGCCTGGCTACATGGACACAGGGAGTTTGTTTTCCACACTGCAAACCTGTGTGATCAGATACCATACCCACAGTAAGTGTCAGTGCCACCTGACTTTGATTCAGGGCAAGCTCACACAAAAGGCTGTTTACCGCAGGGCAGAAGTGGACCTCCTGCCAACACAGTGTGACTGAGCAACCCAATCTCCTGGACAGATCAGGGACTCTGAATCTCCATACAAGAGGCAGCATTGATCATCAGTGACTGGACTCCATTCCTCATTACATGCACCTGAGATCCCTGATTCCCAGTACATTCACACTAACAGCCAGTGACTCCAATTCTTGGCATATGTGCACACAGGGACCTGATTCTCAGTGTGAGGTAGCACCAAGAAAAAGAGGCTCTGATACTCGATTCCTGACATGGACACAGGGAGCTTCTGATTCCTGACATGCAATAGAAGACTTTGATTTCTGCACACACCAGTGGGTTCTCTGTTTCAATGTGGCACAGGCAGCATCCCTGATTCTAGGTACATACATGAGGCCATACTAAGCACCTACCTGTGACTCTGATCCAGGACAAGTGTGGCTCCCACCAACCCATAGCAACTGCATGACTTCGTATTAGAACTCTTCACTGACACTTGGGAGGTGCAAAAATCCCATGGCACACAGCTCAGGCCCTCACAACTCGATATTTGAACCATTTGGTAATAGTTAGAATGGGGAGACAATGTAGCAATCCTCAGAGGAAAGAAAAGGAGGAATTGCCAAGTAAGGAAATAAGTGAAACGGAAGCATGCAACATGAAAGAAAAAGAATTCAGAGTAATGGTCATACAGTTCATACACCGGATCGATGAGAAAATCAACAACTTATGAAAAAATCAGGAAGAAATGAAAACTGATATAGCTACAATGAAAAACAGCATGGAAGGCTTCAACAGTAGACTAGAAGAATCAGAGGACTGAATCAGCGAGTTAGAAGATTAGATACAGAAACAAGCCCAATCTAAACAGCAACTAGAGAAAAAAATTAAAAAACAGGAGGAAAGCCTAAGGGAGTTTTGGGACAATGCAAAATGAAATAACACACATATAATACAGCTTTTAGAAAAACAAGATCAGCAAGGGTTAGAAAATCTGTTTGAAGAAATAATGACAGAAAACTTCCCAGATATGGGGAAGAAAGTTACTCAAGTACAAAGAGTCCCAAGCAAGATGAACCCCAAAAGACCCACAACAAGACACACCATAATTATAATGGCAAATGTTATCAACAAGAGAGAATCTTAAAGGCTGTGAAAGAGAGACAGAGCATTAAGTACAAAGGATTCCCCAGCAGATTATCAAATGATTTCTCAACAGAAACACATCAAGCTAGAAGGGAATGGAAGAATATATACAAAGTGATGCAAAGCAAGGGACTCAATCCAATAATACTCTATCCAGCAAGACTATCAATCAAAATTAAAGGGAAATCAGGAGCTTCACAGACAAAAAAAAAGGCTAAGGGAGTTTATCACTACCAAATCAGCAATGCAACAAATGCTAAAGGGAATGATGTAAAAAGAAGAAACAAAAGGTAAGAAAGAAAAGAAAAGGTAAGAAAGAACACAACCTCAAAAAATAAAAAAAATGGCTCAAATAAGTACCTTTCATACAGTGTTTCCCCGAAAATAAAACATCCTCCGAAAATAAGACCTACTTACATGTTTCCTTCTGAGTGAAATATAAGACATCACCCCAAAAATAAGGCCCCCCTAGGCTCTGTCTCAGAATGAAAATTAATTTACTGTAAACTGGTCGCTAGGGCCACCCTGACTGGCGTCTAGTAACCAGTGACATTACACGGAGTGCTGATGTCACTGCTGTGGAGCAGAGGTCGAAGTGAGTTGTGAGAGCGGGGCGGGAGAGAGGAGGAGACTTTCGAAGATGCGTGTAGAAGAACAGGAGCATTAGAGGGGATGGGATTCAGCGAAGGTGAAGGGCTGGTCTGTCTCTGGTGACACTACCTGATGCTCGCGACTGCCCTCATGATGACTGAAGGTTCTCAGTCAGTGGCAGACCCTGCTCCAACCCTGATCCAGGCCCCAGCAAGCTCAGTGACAGTCCCCAGGCAGACCCCAGGGGGTAAATGTCTGATAAAGGGGTATGGGGAATGTCTGGAGAAGGTGTCCAGTGGCACAGGGGTGAGGGGGAGGGGAATCACTTAAAATGACACAGGAGAATCAGAGGGAGCAATCAAAATGACACAGGAGGATCATAAGGGGTTACTAAAATGCCCAATGATTCTCCTGTGCCATTTTGACTCCCCACTCTGATTCCCCCTCACCCCACCTTGATACCCCAATTCGTTTTTTTGTTTTTTTTACCCCTAGAAATGAGCGCAAAAAGAAAAAGCTACTCCATGGAGTACAAGAAAGGAACCATGGAAGACTTTTGAGCCAAAATCTTACTGCTTTCTGAAAGAGATGTTGAGTATCCGATTGGCCCAAAAATGGCGAGCAGAGTATGGTAACCTCATTGGACAAGTGGACAAGGGAAATGCTAAAAAGCGCAAGTGTGGATCAGGTCAGCAACCATTATTTCCCGAGCTGGAAGACCTGATCTGTGCATGGTTTGTTGACAGGAGAGCAGAGGCTTTGGTTGTGAATAGGGCTCAGA
The DNA here is from genome assembly GCA_963693515.1 of Pipistrellus nathusii. Classification (NCBI taxonomy): domain Eukaryota; kingdom Metazoa; phylum Chordata; class Mammalia; order Chiroptera; family Vespertilionidae; genus Pipistrellus; species Pipistrellus nathusii. Next base: position 95,844,320 of record OY882859.1, read on the forward strand.
TTCAAGAATTTGCCCTTGCAATGGCACCACATTGATTGGTTTCATTGATCTTTTGTATTGTTTTTGTTGTTGTTTGTCATAGCCCCCAAAGACTTCAAAGCATCCCAACACTGGCTGGATAATTTCCTTCAGAAAGTGAACTGTCTTTAAGAAGATCTACAACATTGTTTAGGTTGGAAGATACTCAAGTTATTAAGCGAGCACTTGCAGTCAAGTCCTTTATTGATGATGCTGACTTCTCTAAATACAGTCTTTCCAACATGATTGCTATGGATAAAACTGAAGTGTTTATGGGCCAATTGTCTCAAACAACAATTGAACAGCGTCCTTAGTGTACATTCCCTCCACTGCTTACGAAAGTGCACATGTTTCCTCTATTTTGGCAATTCCTCTGGATGGCACTAAAATCCCAATTTTAATCATTTCTAAAGGCAAGAAGGAAAAGATTGAACGTGTTTTGGGCATTTTTATTCTTGAAATTGAAAAAGTCTGGGCCACACAAGCAGTTATAAGGAAGTGGGTCAATTTAATGCTGTCACTTGTTATGCGAAGGAGCCAAAGAGGTCTGCTAAGTCTGGGATGCAGCCAGCACTCACCACACTAAAGACATGAAGACATTTCTTCACGAAAGAAAAGTAGATCAGATAATGATTCCCGCAGGAATGACGGCCTATCTCCAGACTCTTGATATTGCAATAAACAAGCCATTCAAAGACAATTTGCTCATGGAAATTAATGACTACATTGAAAATAGAATGGAGAGAAATCAGCGTGGAAACTTTGTGAAACCTAAACTGCAAGAAGTTGTGACTTGGGTGAAGAATTCATGGGAGAAAATCACTGACAGTTGCATTGCAAATGCACTGCGAGCAGGCTACCTTGCCAAGAAATACTCATTTAAAGCAGTGCTATTGCTAAACATGAGAGATTTGGTCCACTGATTCTGAAAGAATGGAGTCACAAGAAATTCATCAGGGAATTCAGGAAGTGGGTTGTCATGATGATGTTCCAGAAGATGATGACATGATTGTCATTGAATAAATAAGTAAATTCTTGATACTGTAGGATTCACAGTTTGTTTGGTTTGTGTTGACAACTACTGTATTACCGTACCGTATACAGGTAATAAATTTCCTTTATTTTCATTTAACAATAAATGCGTACCATATTCTTCTTCATGGAAAAATAAGACATTCCCTGAAAATAAGACCTAACGCATCTTTGGGAGCAAAAATTAATATAAGACACTGTCTTATTTTCGGGGAAACAAGGTAATAACTTTAAACGTAAATGGACTAGGCGAAGCCGGTTTGGCTCAGTGGTAGAGCATCGGTCTGCGGACTGAAAGGTCCCAGGTTCGATTCTGGTCAAGGGCATGTACCTTGGTTGCGGGTACATCCCCGGTAGGGGGTGTGCAAGAGGCAGCTGGTCGTTGTTTCTCTCTCATTGACGTTTCTAGCTCTCTATCTCTCCCCCTTCCTCTCTGTAAAAAATCAATAAATATATAAAAAACAAAAACAAACATAAATGGACTAAATGCTCCAATCAAAAGACATGGAGTGGCTGAATGGATAAAAAAAAATAAAAAAATGACCCATATATATGCTGTCTATAAGAAACCCACCACAAACAAGGGACTCATACAGACTGAAAGTAAAGGGATGGAAAAAAAAAAAAAAACCTTTCAGGCAAATAAAAATGAAAGTAAAAGTGGGGTAGCAATACTTATATCTGACAAAATAGATCTCAAAGTGAAGGCTATAACAAGAGATAAGAAAGGCAACTTCATAAGAATAAATATATTGATACAACAAGAGGATATAACCCTGGTAAACATATATGTACCCAATCCAGGAGCACCCAAATACATAAAAAATCTCCTGGAAGATATTAATAGAGAGATTGACAACAATACAACCATAGTAGGGGACTTTAATATACCACTGACATCACTGGATAAATCCTCTAGACAAAAAATCAGCAAAGAAACAACAATATTAAATGACTTATTACAAAGATGGATTTAACTGACATCTTCAGAACATTTCACCCCAAAGCTGCGGAATATAAGTTCTTCTTAAGTTCACATGGGACATTTTCAAAAATAGACCACATACTAGGTCACAAGCACAGTCTCCCCAAATTCAAGAAGACTGAAATCATACCAAGCATCTTTGCAGACCAAAATGGCATATTTCACAGACTTAGAATGAACTCTCCAAAAATTCATCTGGAATAAAAAAAGACACCAAATAGCCACAGCAATCCTGAGAAAGAAGAACAAAGTAGATAGGATTTCAATACCAGACTTTAAGCTGTATTACAAAGCCACTGTTCTCAAAACAGTCTGGTACTGGCACAAGAACAGACATATAGATCAATGGAATAGAATAGAGAACCCATGAATCGACCCAAACCACTATGCCCAATTAATATTCAACAAAGTTGACATGAACATACAATGAAATCAAGACAGTCCTTTCAATAAATAGTGATGGGAAAATTGGACAGATACATGCAAAAAAAATTGAGCACCAATTTACACAATACATAAAAATAAACTCAAAATGGATAAAGAACTTAATAAGACAAGAAGCCATAAAAGTGCTAGAGGAATGCACAGGCAGCAAAATCTAGATATATGTCCAAAGAACTTATTCACTGATACTGTTCTTAGGGCAATGGAAAATAAAGAGAAAATAAACAAATGGGACTACATTAAAATAAAAAGCTTTTGCACAGCAAAAGAAAAAAAACCATCAACAAAACAATAAGAAAGACCACTACATGGGAGAACATATATGCCACTGTTATCACTGATAAGGGATTAATCTCTAACATTTAAAGGAAACTCATACAACTCAACAAAAGGAAGATAAACAATCTAATCAAGAAATGGGCAATGGACCTAAATAGAAACTTTTTGAGAAAAGACGAAGGAAGGCCAAGAGACACATGGAAACATGATCAAAGTCACTAATTATCCTAGAGATGCAAATCAAAATGACAATGCAGTACCATCTTAGACCTGTCAGAATGGTTATCATAAAAAAAAAATCTATAAAAGACAAATGTTGGTGAGGATGCAGAGAAAAAGGAACCCTTGTGCACTGCTGGTAGGAATGCAGACTGGTGCAGCCACTGTGGAGAACAGTATGGAGTTTTGTCAAAAACTAAAAATGGAACTCCCATTTGACCCAGTAATACCACTTCTAGGAATATATTCCAAGAAGCTAGAAACATCAATCAGAAAGGATATATGCACCACTATATTCATAGCAGCACAATTTACCATCCTATATAATAAAAGAGTAATATAAAATTGACCATACTCTGCTCTATCCACAAGCCAAACCTATTGGCCATGCCAACCAGCTGATTAGAGCTAATATGCAAATAAACCCAACCAAGATGGCTACAGCCACAGAGAGCAGGAGGTAAGCGTGGCTTTCCCTGACAGCAGAGGAAGCCAAGCTTTCCGCCTGCCCTTGCTGCCTAGGCCTCCACTCAAGGCTACAAAGTTTCAATTATAGAAGATACATAAATCCCAACAGAAATGGCTGCAGCCACGGAGCAAGCAGGAAGCTTGGCTCCACTCCAGGCTACAAAGTTTTAATTGTAGAAGATACATAAATCCCAGATACCAGGGCCTCCACTTGGGTCACTAGGATTGTGGCTGGCCTGCAAAGCATCACAGGCTCCTTTCCCAGGCCCCTCACCCCCCAAGGGAACCCCCACCCTGATCCAGGACACCCTTCAGGGCAAACCAACTGGCCCCACCCATGCACCAGGCCTCTATCTTATCTAATAAAAGAGTAATATGCAGACTGACCATCACTCCAACACACAAGATGGCTTCCCCCATGTGGTCCAAGATCCTGCCCCCATGTGCACATAAGATGGCCACCAAAAGATGGCCAGTAGGGGAGGGCAGTTGGGAGGGACCAGGCCTGCAAGGGAGGGCAGTTGGGGACCATCAAGCCTGCAGGGGACGGCAGTTAGGGGTGACCAGGTCTGCATGGGAGGGCAGTTAGGGGTGACCAGGCCTGAATGGGAAGGCAGTTAGGGGCAAACAGGCTGGCAGTGGAGCAGTTAGGCATCAATCAGGCTGGCGGCAGAGTGGTTAAGGGGTGATCAGGCTGGCAGGCAGAAGTGGTTAGGGGCAATCAGGAAGGAAGGTGAGCAGTTGGAAGCCAGCAGTCCTAGATTGTGAGAGAGATATCTGACTGCCTGTTTAGATCGGGCCTAAATGGGCAGTTGGACATCCCCAGAGGAGTCACAGATTGGAGAGGGTGCAGGCTGGACTGAGGGACACCCCCCTCTCCGTGCACGAATTTCATGCACCGGACCTTTAGTAACTAAGATTTGGCAACAGCCTAAATGCCCATCAGCAGATGAGTGGATTAAAAAACTGTGGTACATCTACACAATGGAGTACTACACTGCGCTAAAAAAGAAGGAATTCCTCCCATTTGCAACAACATGGATGGAACTGGAAAGCATTATGCTTAGTGAAATAAGCCAGTCAGATAAAGTTAAACATCACATGATCTCACTCATTTATGGAATATAATGAACAACATAAATTTATGATCAAAAACAGTTCCTGAGACAGAGAAACATCTATCAGACCATCAAACCTCAGAAGGAAGGTAGTGGAGAGTGGGGGTAAGGGGGAGAGATCAACCAAAGAACTTGTATGTGTGCATATAAGCCTAACCAATGAACACAGACAACAGAGGGGTAAGGGCATGAGTGGGAGGAATGGGGGGATAATGAGGGAATAAGGACACATAAGTAACACCTTAATCAATAAAAGATTTTTTAAAAAACTGCAATAAAAAAATATCGTGCTTTCCTGTAATATACAACATAGGGAAAATAGTAATCCTATATAATAAAAACCTAATATGCTAAAAAAAAAATTCATCTGGAATAAAATAAGACCCCACATAACCACAGCAATCCTGAGAAAGAAGAACAAAGTAGGTGGGATCTCAATACCAGATTTCAAGCTGTATTACAAAGCTACTGTTCTCAAAATAGCCTGGTTCTGGCACAAGAACAGACATATAGACCAATGGAATAAGACAGAGAATCCAGATATCGACCCAAACCACTATGTTCAATTAATATTTGACAAAGGAGGCATGAACATAGAATATAGTCAAGACAGTCTCTCCAACAAATGGTATAGATACTTTCTGAAAGAAGACTGAAGGAAGGCCAAGAAAACTATGAAAACATGCTCAAAGTCACTAATCATCTGAGAAATGCAAATCAAAATGACAATGAGATACCATCTCACACCTGTCAGAATGGCTATCATCAACAAATCAACAAATGACAAATGCTGGCCAGGATGCAGAGAAAAAAGAACCCTAGTTCACTGCTGGTGGGAATGCAGACTGGTGCAGCCACTGTGGAGAACAGTATGGAGGTTTTTCAAAAAACTGAAAATGGAACTCCTATTTGACCCAGTGATCCCACTTCTAGAAATATATCCCAAGAAACTAGAAACACTAATTAGAAAGGATATATGCACCACTCCATTTGCAACAGCATGGATAGAACTGGAGAGCATTATGCTTAGTGAAATAAGTCAGAGAAAGATAAATATCATATTATCTCACTCATTTTTAGAATATAATGAAATAAACTGATGAATGAAAATAGATCCAGAGATAGAGAAACTTCGATCAGACAATCAAACCTCAGAGGTAAGATAGGAGAGGGTGGGGGTAAAAGGGAGAGATCAACCAAAGGACTTGTATGCATGCATATAAGCCTAACCAGTGGACATAGACAAAAGTGGGATGAGGGCATGAGTGGGGTGATTGGTCATGAGGGAATAAGGACACATATGTAATACCTTAATCAATAAAACAATTAATAAAGTAAAATAAAAGGGAAAGAGATTCACATTTTATATCATTCTCTACATATTTAAACTTTTTTATAACCAAAGAAAACATATTACTTTTATAAGTTAAAGAGCTTGTTTAAAAATTATGTGGTTCTGGCTCTGGAGTAACTTTCCCCTTCCCTTAATTTCTCTTTTTTTTTTTTTTCTTAAATAAATTTTTATTGTTCATATTATTATGAATGTTCCTTTGTTTCCCCCCCTTCATTGCTCTCCTCCACCAGGTTCCCACCCCACCCTCTGCCCTTTCCCCACCCCCCATTGTCCTCATCCATAGGTGCACAGTTTATGTTCAGTCTCTTCCCACATATCCCCCTCTCCCTTTTCCCCCAACAATCGTCAGTTCCCCCTTCCATACCTCTGATTCTATTATATTCAACAGTTAATATTTTTCATCATATTTTTTTTAATTTCCTTGGTTTTTAGATTCACTTGTTGATAGTTACATATTTGTTGTTCATAATTTTTATCTTTATTTACTTTCTCTTCTGAAAGAACCCCCTTCAGCAATTCATATAATTCTGGTTTGGTGGTGATGAACTCCTTTGGTATTTTTTTTTATTAGTGAAGCTCTTTATCTGACCTTCGATTCTGAGTGATAGCTTTGCTGGATAGATTATCTTTGGCTGTAGGTTCTTACTATTCGTCACCTTGAATATTTCTTGCCATTCCCGTCTGGCCTGCATGGTTTCTGTTGAGAAATCAGCTGACAATCGTAAAGGTGCTCCTTTATAGGTAACTACCTTCTTTGCTCTTGCTGCTTTTAATATTCTCTCTTTGTCTTTTGCTCTTGGAATTTTAATTATGATGTGTCTTGGTGTGTTCCTCTTTGGATTCCTTTTGTTTGGAGTTCTGTGCGCTTCCTGAACTTGTAAGTCTAATTCTTTCACCAGGTGGGGAAGTTTTCTGTCACTATTTCTTTCAGTATGTTTTCAATATCTTGCTCTCTCTCATCTTCTGGGACCCCCATAATTCTGATGTTGGTTCGCTTGAAGGTCTCCCAGAGGTTTCTTACATTATCTTCAATTTTCTGGATTCTCTTGTCTTCTTGCTTCTGCAGAGGAGTGTCTTCTGGCTCTTTATGTTCCAAATCTTTGACTTGATTCTTGCGATCTTCCATTCTGTTTTTAGGACTCTGTATAATATTTTTTATTTCAGACAATGTATTCTTTATTTCTTGTTGATCCCTTATCATTTCTTATTGATCCCTTATCAATTCTTATTGATTCCTTATTAATTCTAGTTGATCTCTTTTCATATCTTCATAGGTCTTATTGATCTTTTCTAGGAAATTCTTGAAAAACCTTATAAGCGTAGATTTGAACTCTATATCCAGGCACTTTTTGTCCTCCATTTCTTTCGTTTGTGATCGATTTTGTTGTCACATTTCGCAGCTACAGATGGGGTGAAGTTTCAGGGTGGAGCCTACAGCCTTGGCTTCCGTCAGCCCGGCCCTATGCTGCTCCTGGGTCTCAGGGTCCTTCAGTACTCGTTGCAAGGGCCTCTGAGAGAAAGGTGCCCTCAATTTTCGCCTGCTACCAAACAGTCTAGGCTCTCCCCCAATGAGCCCAGTATTGGGGTTCATTTCAGTTGGAAGTGGAGTTGGAGGTGGCGTTTAGAGCAGTCTGGAGCCCCTTTCTCCTTCCCACCAGGGCAATTCCGCGGCACAGCCAACCGTCCCTTCTCTGCGCACAATGTGTGTGCTGCCGGGACCTCCTTTCGCTGCTCCCCCCCGCCCAGGGTTCCAGCTCCCTCTGGATGAGCCTGGGTCCCTGGGGTCTGGCCTAGAACTGGGGTTCAGAGCAGTCGGAACTGGGGCCCAACACAGTTGGAGCTTTTATCTCCTTCCTGCTAGGGAACGCCAGCCAGGCACTCAGCCGCCCTCCTCTCTGGTTCCGTCCTCTTCGCGCATGCCATGTGTCTCCGTACCTTTGGCTTTTACAGCTCCTCCATGCTTCCTTCTGGTTTTCTCCTTGCTTCTCGTTGTAGAATTTCCAGTCAGTCGACTTTCCTGTAGTTCTGGGTATTGTCCATTTTATATTTTAGTTGTATTTTATTGAAATAGTTGTGTGCAGCTACAGCTAAGTGTTTATCTGGTCAGCCATCTTGGATTCCCTCCAGCAAGGTCCCCTTAATTTCTCTTAAACTCATTCCCATGTATGGATTAAATGATCCTACATCTGAAAATTATTCCCAGATCTTTAATTCTAACCAATATATGCCCTCTCCCTTCTGAACTTGAGCTTGGAATTGCATTTTTTTTTAAAAACACCTTTTAATATTTTTATTGATTTCAAGAGGGAGAGGGAGAGAAACATCAATGATGAGAGAGAATCTTTGTCTGCCTCCTGCACATCCTTCCCATTGGGGATCAAGTCCACAACCTGGACATGTGCCCTTGACCAGAATCAAACCTGAGACACTTCAGTCCGCAGGCTGACGCTCTCTCCGCTGAGCCAAATTGGCTAGGAATAAATTGCCTTCTATTTGGTGAATATTTTCCTCTGTAATATTGGCACCTTAAGTTCATAACTGAAAGTCTCTTTCTTTTGAACTGCTCCTCTGTGTCTGTCTATATTGATCTAACCTCATGTGGTGCTTGGATTCATTCATCGTTTCCACTCCTCATCCTTGTCCACCTCACAGGAACTGGGCTTAGAGCCCAATTCTGCCTGATGCCACAGTCTTCCTTTTGTTCCAAAAGCCCTGACTTGATATCCATTAACTACAAGCTAGGGCATGTTCAGATCCCTGAGTAGCTTGGAGAGGCTCTCTTGTCCCCATCTCTGTCCCTGAGCTTCACTGCAAGACTAAAATTTCCCTCCTTACCTCTTCTGAGGAGAGGGCACTGCTTGCAAATCACAATGACCTTGGCACTCATGTTCTTGCCAGCCTGTTGAATTGCCAGATTTCCCTCTTTATAGATGCTGATGAGGGAGACTGTAGCATGCAATCTTTCACCCCGCATGATGGTTGAGATAACAGTACCAGCAAATACTGTGGAAGAAAAGATTTTTTGAAGGCAAATGTAAGCAGAATTGAACATAGTTTTACATTTTTCTAAGTATCAGATCAGAAGCATTTTAATGTTAAAGAGAAGGCCCTAGCAGCACAATAAAATTTGATTCTGTACACTTGTCACCAAAATTCAGGTTGAAGAAAGGAGTCCTGGTGGTATCATGTGGACCATGTTGCTAGATATTGAGACCCCAGAGAGAAACCTGAATAGCTGTGCATTGTGGTCCATTACTGAGAAGAGACTCTTCACAATGTCTTATTCAACATGTAGATCAATTACTAAGTATGAGCCTCTACCTGTACATACTCCACAAGACCTTGAGTCTTCTAAGGCAACACCAAACTTGAAGGTTGCATGATGGTGTTTGGGCCACAAGGAAGAGAGTCTTTGTGTCTGTATGGGTGTGTGTGCCTACCTTTATGTGTCTCCCTTCTTTAGCCCTTCTCTTTAAAATATTTTTTAAAATATATTTTATTGATTTTTCACAGAGAGGAAGAGAGAGGGATAGAGAATTAGAAACATCGATGAGAGAGAATCATCGATCAGCTGCCTCTTGCACACCCCCTACTGGGGATGCACCCGCAACCAAGGTACATGCCTTGACCGGAATCGAACCCGGGACCTTTCAGTCCCCAGGCCGACGCTCTATCCACTGAGCCAAACCGGTCCTGGCTAGCCCCTCTCTTTAGTTTTCCTCTGTCTTGGAACTTTGGTTCATCCCATGGGTCCCTAGCTCTCTCTAATTATCAATAAATATCTGCCTTTTACTAGGTCTTTGATGTTCTCTTTATTAAAAACTAGGGGCCTGGTGCACAAAATTTGTGCACTGGGGAGGGGGGGAGGGAGATCCCCTCAGCCCAGCCTGCCCCCTCTCACATACTGGGAGCCCTCAGCAGTCTGGCCTCCCTTTGAGAAAGATGACTGGGCTGATCAGAGAAAGGCACCAGCCCCATCACCCTGCTGCTGCAGCCACTGCCAGTCACTGCAGCCATCAAAGTGTTTTCATCAACACAGACTTTACCGTGAAAAAATGACACTGTTCTTTAGGCATTTTCAAGATGTATCTTTCATAAGAGATGACCTACCTTCCTTCCTTCCTTCCTTCCTTCCTTCCTTCCTTCCTTCCTTCCTTCCTTCCTTCCTTCCTTTTATCCTCACCTTAGGATATGTTTCCATTGATTTTTAAAGAATATGGAAGAGAAAGGGAAAGATAGAAATATTAAAGTGATAGGAACACTTTGATTGGTTGCCTCCTGCATGAGCCCTGACCTAGGCCCCAGCCAGGGAGGAGCCTACAACTTAGGTACATGTCCTTGATCAGAATTTAACCTGGACCCTGCCGTTGGCAAACCTAGGCATTATCCACTGAGCTAAACTGCCTAGGGCAGGCAGGTTATAACATTTCTTAGCCCTCCAGCAGCAGACCATGTTTTTTTGTGTTTTTTTTTCTCCAGGAATGGAGAAAAGCCCTAGATTACTTTTTTGGATTCTTATATCCAAGTTACTAAGAATATTACCAGTGGCATACAGGGAGCTTAGCCAACGAATGGTCAGAAAAGGTGTTTCCTCTGTAGTTCAAACCTATCTCCTCTGATCTCCGGCTCCACCCCTGCCAAGGCCTAAAGCCTCAGGGAGTGGGCAGGCGCCACCCCAGTTCCCTCCAATCGCTGGCTCCACCTCTGCCAAGGCATAAACCCTCAAGCAGGCTGCAATTGCCCAGATCCCCCCAACACACACACCCCTGGCCAAGGCCACAGGCCTCTGACCTATGCTCGGGCCTTGGCCAAGGACCCCTAGAACACTTTGATCATCTGCAGAGGAACTCAGCTGGCTCTGATGGACATATTCCCGGCCAAAGCCACCAAGGACTCGTGGAAAGCCTGGCTTCTTCCATTCCTGGGGAAACCCAAGCCTCCCTCCTGCTTTCCATGGCAGTAGCCATCATGGTTAGGTTTATTTGCATATTAGCTCCTGATTGGCTGGTGGGTGTAGCAGAGGTACAGTCAATTTGCATATTACTCTTTTATTAGATAGGATATTTTTATTTATTTCAGAGAGGAAGGGAGAGGGAGAGAGAGATAGAAACATCAATGATGAGAGAGAATCATTGATTCACTGTCTCCTGCATGCCCCATACTGGGGAGCAAGCCTGAAACCTAGGCATGTGCCCTGACTCGGAATTGAACCATGACTTCCTGGTTCATAGGTTGATGCTCAATCACTGAGCCACGAAGGTCGAGCTGATATTCTCTTTCTTATCCACCCTGTTTATTTAATTTAACAAATCAAGGAATAGAACTGAATTATAACAAAGCATTTTCTTGTTTAAAATTTTTTCTAGCAAAATTCAGTTGCTTTTCATTATGTAACTCTCTTTTTTCCATTTTGACTTTTGGAGAAAAGAGTCTAATTTTTGAGCCACAGAAGAAAAGAATATGTGTTTCTCAAAGGTGTGCTTTTGGCATTTTGGTGAGGGCAATGCCATGTGGAACAGGAACTGCATTGAAGGACTATTTTATGAGCCTGTCCCTGCCCAGAAAAAAACAGTAACACTCCCCAGTTATTGTGACAATCCAAACTGCCCCTGGAGGTCAGGCTGAAAACCAATGGGCTTCAGGTGACTGTTTGTGGTTGTTTTCCCATGTGTAAGCAAGTCACAGTGGAGTTAATCAAGTTTTGGACTTGGCTGATAGGAGCCTTTTGGGGTGAAGTGAGAGCTCACTGCTCACATGGTGTGTAAAGCTCAAAAAAGTCAGAATTCTCCTCTGAGTATTCACTGCAAAATGTCAGCTTGTCACCAAGTGGAATAGGTGGCAACAAAAGATAGAGAAGAAGATTTCCTGAAGCATCTCCTGCGGAGACAGGCTGGCTGTGGTGGCAGTGACACCTGTGCAGTTTGGTTCATTTTTATGCTTGGAAAATGAAAGTGGGGAAGGGCCCAGGTCTGCAAGGCATTCAGAGCCCCTCTAGGAGGCCCTGGGTCTGGGATAAGCTTTTAGTTTACACAGCTTTTTTTTCCTGACAAGACCTTCTTAAATCTTTATTGTGGAAATAAGCAACAAAATTAAATATGATATCTTTTGCTCTTGAGTGGTTTTCACAAAAAAAAAAATGCAACTATATTTTAGTTTAAAAAGCTCTTATAAATTCTAAATCATTAGTAATGTCTCCTCAGGTTCCAATTTATAAGTGTTTCCAAATAGATTTCCAGGTTTAAATTTAATACTTTAGAAAAACAGACATTGCAGAGGAAATGCTTGAATTTCCTGTGAGAGAGGTCAGCTTAGATATGCTTTTAATTTATTGAAGTTAAATTATCTACCTAAAAAAAAATATGCTAATTGACTGTACCTTCTCAATGCCCACCATTCAATCAGGAGTAGATATGCAAATTAACCCAACAAATATGGCGGGTTAATTTGCATATATAGGTGTGAGTGGCAGGGGGTAGGGCAGGACCCTTGTGTCATTGCCATGGCAATGACACAGGCCTTCCATACTCCAGGTGGGAGGGAAAGAGAGCTCTGGCCAGAGCAAAGGCAGTGCCAGCAGCCAGGGGAAGGAAGGCCCATTTTTTAACGAGTCTTCCTGCATTGGGCCTCTAGTCAATGTATAAATAGATAACCAATATATGAAAAATATGTGAGAAAAAAGTATACAGGTTTGCTGTGTGGCTTTTTTTCCCCCCCAGAAATACTGAGCCAACCAAAATATATAGGAGTATCACGTACTAGGAGTCAAATTAAGTTTATATGGAAAAGTAAATTTTCTATATACATATTTTTCTCAGTGATGAACTCTAATACTTTGAAGAGGACAAGTCCACAAAGTTGCTTGATTTTATTTCTTACCAAAATTGCTTGAACAGTAATTGCTTTCCAGAGTACCGGCCCATCTACATTTTTGTTGACACATGGCTATGGTGGGTTTTAAACCTTAATTTAGAAAGAAAAGGCATAAGATACAGGAAAATGAATTCAAATATAATTGGTATTTAGATACAAATCCATCACTTTAACATTCATATTTATTTAAATGAGCCACCAATATGTCATTGCAATGAAATAATTAAAGAACATGCAAAAGAAATTATCTATACTACCAACTAAAATTGCTCCTTTGTTGAATTTTAAACCTGAGATAAAAGAAAACCCATAATTAGCCTTATTCTCTTATTTTCCATAAAACTAATACTATAACCAAAAATAGAGTTTTCATTTGCCCTGCTTAGAAAAATCTATTACAACAAATATATAGTGTATATATTGTCTCCCTAAAGATGGAGAGAGCTTTCTTGGTACATTTAAAACATGCAATTACTTAAATGTGAGCAGTACAGGGTTTTTAGAAATACTGCTCATGTGTAAAGTACATTATATCTATAATTAGATGCAACCAATTACTAAACATTTATGTTGAACCTTCCACGGCCTATCTGGAAATAGTTTTGTTGTCACACCTAGGGCATGCTTTTTGCATCTAGTGGATAGGAATGCTGCTAGATAACTTACAATGGATAGTGCCCAATAGGAAAGAATTATGTGGCCCAAAATGTGACTAGTCCCAAGGTTGAGAAACCATGAGTTAACAAAATAAAATATTTAATCCCAATTACCATCATTTAAAATGTTTCAAAAAAAATTGCTATTCACTTATATGTGGCAATATTCTAGGAAAAATCAAGCAAATCAACTGTAACAAAATTGTATTCGTTAGGTAAGAATTTGCAATTGAAGTACTGCCCTTCTAATAGGTTCTGCGGACTCTTCTGTGAATTTATTATTTATTTAATCTTAATTTGTATCCCTACTAAACTCCAAAAAGGATATGAAGTGGATTACAACATAAAATGTATAAAATAAAATGTTAAATAATATAATACCTTAATACATACATACATTTCTTTTTAAGACAAAGAGCTCAGTAAACACTTGAGAGAATGTTGTTCCAGAAGTTAGAGATTTACCTAATGAATTAAACCAAAAAGTACTGCCATTATGTTCTCCCTGATGGATGAAAGGGCACCCTTCTATGTAGATGACTGGAAGCCAGCTCCTTTTCAGCCTCCAATGTCAAAATGGAAGTTGGGTTGGTGTCCCACACTGTTCCATCCCTGCCTTCCGTAGATCCTTGCTCTCTTGCTCTTAGTCATCAGCTACACAACCTTAACCCTCTTCACCCTACTACTGTCATCTCCCCACTGCCCTGCTCTTCCAGCACACACCTGATTCTCAGCCTTCCTCTCTGTGTACTCCTGCACCTATCTTGGTGGGGTACCCTCAGTGTGGTGCTCCCTCTCCATGCCATGGCCTCATTCTTCCCAGAGACTTTCTCTCTGCTCCATTTCAGTAACTCAGTCCCAGGCTCACATGTACTCCTGTTGAAGTCTTTAGTCACCAATCTCTCAAATTTAGATATCTTTATATCCAGTATAACTGCCTCTATTTCAAGCTTAGTTATTGATTTACTCTCATGACTTTTTTTTTTTTCTTATCTTTAGTGGTCCACACCTCTCATTTGTTCCCAATTCATCTTTACTTCCTTGGCTGTCCCACTTAGTTTCCATTATTTCTGTCATTTTCCTGACAATATACCTTAAATGTCCTTCCCCCCTTGTCCCTCAACCCTGTTTGAACCTGTGCCTGCACTCAGCTGAGTCCACAAATGGACCTTCATCGAAGTGACAAGATGTTTGGTGGATCAACTCACTCCCCAATTTCCGCAGCTCTTTTTCAAATTCTCTCATTCTCCTAACCACCCCCCTTCTCATTATTAACAGGTGATCCTGCCTGTTTCAGAGAGAGAACAGAGATCATAGAAGAAAATGTCTGCAAGATTCCCATCAAACCTTCAAAGCTGTCTTGTCTGCAATTGCTCTCTTCTCTCCCTCCCCTGAGGGAAGAGGCTGCTCCGCCTCTGGCCAAAGGTCTGTCCTGTGAGTTCTCTGGAGCAGTGGTTAACAACCTTTCAGACCTCATGGACCACCAGTGGTCCACAGACCACCAGTTGGTGACCTCTGCTCTGGAGATCATGCCCCTCACCTTAATAGATGTTCCCTCTTCAGGTCATCCTTTTGTCTGCCAATATGTTCTCCATTGCTGGCTGCTTCCCATTGCTTTAACTTCTTCTAGATACTCATAGCCTCTCTCTCTTCTTTATGACCAAACTTGTGGAATGAGTTTCTGGAATTTACTATGAATTTTTTCTCCTTGTTCCAAACACTCAGCCCACTTACATAACTCTTGCTAGGATCTCCAAGTCATGAAAAAAAATGGAAACATTTTATTCCTTCCCTTTTTGGAAGTTTCATCAACACTTGGCTCTACTAACCATTCCCTTCTTACAACATCCTCTTCCCAGGGTTCCCTGGCACATGCTCCTGGCTTCCTAACCTCCTCCTTAGTTCTCGCCTTTCAGTCTCCATTACTAGCATATTCTCCCTTTAAAGTGTTGGAGTTTCGAGAGAGTTAATTCAGCCCTTCTTTCAGCTCTCTTCCTAGGCAATTTCATTCTGGGTCCTGGGGTATCAACCATGTACTGGTGATGATTCTTAGATTTAGATATCTTGCTTAAATCTATCTTTTGGTCTGAAGGCTCATAGATATAACTGTCCACATGACATTTCAAATCCAACAAGGTCACAGCTTATCTTATCAGACTATCCCTCTACCCAGTTCTCAACTTCAGTGAATGGTTACATTATCCCCAAGATTTTGCAAGCCAGGGATCTGGAAGGCATTCTTGACACATACCTGATCTCCCTAGTCCAATTAATCACCAAGCCCTGTCAATATCTCCCAAGGTCCCTGAGTTGCACAGTTGTCCGTAGCTCTTGACTATCTCTGTATTTTATTTATTTATTTATTTAAATTGATTTTACAGAGAAAAAGAGAGAAGCATTGATTTGTTGTTCCACTTATTTATACATCCATTGGTTGATTCTTATATGTGCCCTGACTGGGGATCATATCTGAAACCTTAGTATAATGGGATAATGCTCTAACCAACTGAGCTACCTGTCAGGGCTCTCTGTATTTACATCATAGCACAGAAATTCACCTGGAAAACCACAGAACCTATGAATCCTCTTGACCCCTAAAACACATTCACGTCACAGTGACAAGAGTGATCTTCACAGTGCAAATCTAATCCTGAACTTTCTTTAAATCCATCAACAGTTTCCCAGACACAGGATAAATTCCAAAATACTTAGAGCATAAGGAAAGAGGTGGTAGGGACCAAGGATAAATCTAAAAGAAAGAATAGGGATGAAGTGTGAAGGGCCTTATATACCACATGAAAGAGTTGGGCTCCCATGCTGTCCAATTTGGTAGCCACTAAGCATATGAGGCTTTTTAAATTTCATTAAATTAAAAAATTCAGTTCCTCAGTGCACCAGCCACATTTTCAGTGCTTAGTAGTGGCTAATGTACTGGGTGGCAAGATGTAGAGAATGACTTTAAGAGGAAGATAGGCCTGGATGGCTGTGTGTGTGTGTGTGTGTGTGTGTGTGTGTGTGTGTGTGTGTGTGTGTGGTGGCAGGGCAAGCAGCGGGGAGGTCAGACGGAGGTCAAATATGACTCTCAGAGGGTGGCTCTGATGTTTTAGGCTATGTTGGGAAGCAGGTGGAGGAGCAGGTTTATTGCAGGAAGTAGTGTAATAAAAACAAGTTGTGTTTGATAGGTTTTAATATAAATGTCTAGTAGTTGAAAAACTCTTGGAGATAATTACAAATCCATGTTTGTAATTTAAGAGCAAGTTTAAGACTGGAGATAAAACCTAAGGAACCACTAAGCACTATGGGTATTGGAAAGAATAAGGACAGCAGGATCCACTGAGATGAGCTGGAGTAATACTACAGTAACATGAGGCAGTAACCTTCCAGGACACAAGGTGGCAAACTTGGGGAATGCTCAGAAAAACCAACTCTTTTAGAAGGGCCTGTCCTCGGGACAACCTTACTTGGGGAGTATACAGAAAATAGTGGACAATAAAGTTGGTCTTATTTCAAACTGCTTCATTTCTTAACCTTAGGTCCTTCCTTCTCACTTTTTTTTTTGCTCTCAGGATTTAGATTTTGATATCTGGGGCCCGAAATCCCAATGAGTGGAGTTAATAGGATGTAGAGACTAGATACAGGGAACCCCTCCTGTCTCTCCAGTTCTTAGATCATGTCCCAGACCAGAGTTTCCCAACTGACTTCTAGAATATGTCAAATATATTTTTTTATTTACTCTGACAAAAGATGTAATATATTTTGTATGACACACTTTGGAGTGAAGCAAAAACAATAAAAAAGTGCAAATACTGGCAGATGTGAAAACAGGCATAGTATTTTAACCTAAAATACTGTAATTCTATGTAATATAATAAAAAGAAAAACATAATTTTATAAATGCCAGAAAAGAAAAAGTAGTCTAATAATGATCTGTTTTGTGGGTTCCTAGTAATTTTTAACTGGTCATAATTTTTTAAGATGACATTTACAAATTATTAGCTTAGCCTTGGCTGGTATGGCTCAGTTGTTTAGAGCACTGTCTCCATACATCAGGAGGTGGCAGGTTTGATTCCCAGTCAGGTTTTGGTATGCAGATGGGAGGTAACCAAACAATATTTCTTTCTCACATCAATGTAAAGTCTCCCTTTCTCCTAAAAATCCACTTAATAAGTATTATATTAGGATTCTTTTCTTTAAAAAATATTTTTATTGATTTCAGGAAGGGAGAGAGATGGAAACATCAATGATGAGAGAGAATCATTGATTGGGCTGCCTCCTGCATGCCCCCTTCTGAGCATATGCCCTTGACTGGAATTGAACCCAGGCCAATGTTCTATCTATTAAGCCAAACCAGCTTTGGCTTAGCTTATTATTCTTATATCTTATACTTTTCTTTCATTAATGGAGTCATATTAGTCTATCTATGTATTGTTTTCATCTTAACTTATTTTAGTTTTAAATAACTTCCTTTTTTTATTTTCTTTCTACTTTCAAAAGACTTTTTAACACTCCTTAAATTTATGTGCAAATATCAAAACAGAAAAACTCACCTGTAGTTACAGTGACTGTGGTGGTCAATGGCAGTGCTGTAGTTGTAGATAATTTTTTTGGCCTGAATTTGTAGTGACCAATAAATCCATCTGCAGTTAAGCTTAAGTCTGAGAAAAACTGAATGAGAAGTTCATGTTTTTCTGATACAATTGGCCTAAAAGAACAAAAACATATTCAAATGGATATATTTTAAGGTTTAGGTAGTACCTCTCTGAATGTAGGATTTTCTAGGTTTCCTTTAATTTCTGACAAATTACTACTTGTTTAAATCTAAAAGCTAACATGCATTAAAAAGGTGAAAGCCTCAATCTGCTTAATGTTAATGCTAATAGCTAATATTCACTGAGTGTTTGCCGAGTTAGGCACTGTGTTTTGTGTAAACCCTCTGCACCACAATCCTATTACTATCCCCTTCTTAGGGAATAGGCAACTGATGTTTAGAGTTCAGTGATTTGCCCAAAGCCCTATAGCTAGTATATAGGAGAGCTGGGACTTGATGCCATAGACTGCAGTGGACATATAGACTAGTGTAAACACTGAAGCTGAGCTGGTTCATCATAAGCATCTCAGAATTTATATGGATGTGGGAACTACACAGTTTCTCTGAGTGAAGACTCTGGGACTAGCTGGCCTGAGAATCAGAAATTTAATGAACAAATTTCCAGGTGCTGTGAAGACACTACCTAAAGGCTGACCTAGATACAAGAAAGCCATTAGGATTTAATTAAAATTCCATTTCATTGTGTGTATGTGTGTGTGTGTGTGTGGGGGGGGTGCTTTTCATTTGGTACTGCAGTGTTCCATTTTTAAATTATTTTATTCCCATTCTTTATTGATATTTAAGGGATGAGGGGAGGAGAAATACTGATTTGTTGTTCCACTTATTTATGCATTCATTGGTTGTTTCTTATTATGTGCCCTGTTCAGGGATCAAACCCAAAACCTGGGTGTATTTGGAGGCTGCTCTAACCACCTGACTACAGGCCAGGGCCCATTTCTTTGTTGTTGTTTTTGTTAATCCTCACCCAAGGAAATTTTTCCATTGATTCCCCTCTCCCCACTTTGGAAGAGAGAAGAGAAAGGTAAATACAGAGATAAATATCAATGTGAGAGAAACGCTTCGATTGGTTGCCTCCTGCACAAGCCCTGGGCAGGGCTTGTGCAGAGGAGAAGCCTGCAATCAAGGTACATTCCCTTGACTGGAATCAAACCTGGAACCTTTTGGTCCACAGGCTGATGCTCTATCCACTGAGCAAAACCGGCTAGGATCCCATTTCATTTTTAATGTGTCTTATGCATGCCTGCAGTGGACCAGACTATGAGCATTTCTTTTCATATTCTTTGTAGCAAAATGCTCTGAAGGAGAAAGCAAGTGATTATTCTGTTTTGGTGCTCCTAATGACATCATTAAAAACTCCAGTGTTAGGGATCTAAAATTTAATGGTGATAATAACTGAGGCTTAAAAGCTCTCTTAAATCTCAGGGGATTTCATTTAAGCTTTTGCTATCATTATTTAAACAATGGTAAAAATGCTGTTTGGCTAATTCTACTTAAAAACTAATTAAGTGGAAACATTAAATGTCATTTGAGTTAATTGAGGGTTTGACTAAAGTCCTTTTTTGAGGCATCTTCTCAGCAGAATCACTTCTTAGGCATAAGGACAGCCTATGCTGAGACAGCCATCTATCCCTCTCACACACACCCCCCCCCAGCTAATTTCAGCAGGAGGTCTGTACTTGAGCCAACCTGTTAGAAAAACTGCAAGATCTCTTTTGCCCTGAAGGTTATTACTTTCTGAGCCAAGGGACTCAACAAACCTAAAAACAAACACATGACATGCTTTTAGTCTGGTTCACAAAAGTGACCTAGGAGATCAAATAATGCTTCTAAGAATCAAGCCTTTCACAGAAATATTCTGTCTTGGTTTTGAAAACATATCCTTTAAAGAAATACAAACAGTGTGCTTGAAACACAATTTTCAATACAGTTATAAATAAAATATTACTGATGTTTAAATGATAAAATAACAAAAAGCAATTATAAACACCAAAAGAAACCTTAAGCCCAACCCAGCCAGCCTTCTAGGCAGGATATTATAATTATAGTGAGCATTCACTGCCTTTTCCATAAACTAATCTTGGGAGCTATATTGGAAACCAAATTTTCTTGAGGAAAAGTATTTTAGTGGCAGTCACATTTTTGTTATGCTGCTACTTAGCTTTGAATGATGTGACAGAATCAAAATGCCATAAATTTACTGAGGGGCATGTGTTTCATTTGCAAATTAATGTTACAAATCACTAAGAAGGAAAGAAAAAAATCTCACTTGGATCCACTCTGCCCTGGCAAAGCCCAGGAGTAGATTGAGGAGGCTGCTTCATTTCTTACAGCTGACTACTTTGGTTCTTGCATTCCACAGTCTTCCCCTTCTTCAATCATAGTCAATCAACACAATGTCCTGCAAATTTTGCCTCCTAAATATTTCTTGACCCACCACATGCTCTTCTCTCCTAGCCCTCACTATTTCCTGGTCTTTATCTGGAACACTGCACAGCCTCCTGGCCAGCCTCCCTGCTCAGCAGTCTAGGATGAGGTTCTAGGGAAACAGTCCTGTCACTGTGTACCAATCTGCACTTCCAGGGCCACAATGTCTGCAGTATATGAAATCAAATTGAAACCACCTGCCTCATCTCTCTTTAGGCCCCAACTCAAGGTTTAGGCTCCAGAAGAGCATCTGTCTGCCCTGTTTCTGTGCTAACAGAGCTGCCTGTGGTTGGAATGAGCCTGTCCTCCCTTCTGCATCCAACTCCATCTCTTTCCTCAAGAAACACCATCTCTTCCAAGAGGCATCCCTAATCTTCTTCCACTTGTCAGAAACGATCCAGTGCATTCCTTTACCTAATTTTGCTCTCTCCAACTACTTACCAATTATTAATCTCTGTGTTCCAGGTGCCTCACTTAATGCCCACAGATGCTGGCCTGTAGTAAATGTTTCTGAACTCAATTCCATGCTATTGATAGTGCACTAACCACACACAGGGATGATGTGATAGCCCCCCAACTACAACACTTCTTCTAGTCATACTTTTTTTGTATCCTCACCCAAGAAGGATATTTTTTTTAACTGAAAGGGAAAGGGAAGGGGGAGGAAGTGAAGGAGGAAAGGAGGGGGATGGGAAGAGAGAGGGCAACAGACAACAATAATAGGTTCGCTCCCAACTGGAGATCATATTGTAACTTAGATATGTGCCCTGACTTAAAATTGAACCCAAAACCTTCAATTCCAATATTGTTAGTGGTATCAATTCTTCCTATTCATGAGAATAGTATATAGTGCCATTTTTTTAGGTCTTTTAAAATATATTAATAAGGCTTTATCATTTTCTTATTAAGGCTTTGCACAAGATTTGTAAAATCCATTCTTGAGTATTTTATATTTTGTTGCTATTAAAATGTATTTTTAAACATACAAATTTTAAAAAGATATTCTTAAATAAATTAATGTTTTTAACAAATCACTAAATCTGCAAGTCACACTTTAATCCAGTGATATATAAAATAGATTTCTAAATCAAGCCAATCTTGAATTCTGGATTGTTCTTTCTTCTTTTTTAAGTGACTATTATATTTCATTTGAAATGAAAGTAAACCATTATTTTTTAAAAATCTTTATTGTTGAGGGTGTCCCCCTCTTTTCTTCCTCCACAGGGTTCCTGTCCCACCCCAGGCCTTCACCGCCCTATTGTTTGTGTCCTTAGGTAATGCATATGTGCATATAAATTCTCTAATCTTTCCAACCTCTTCCCCCTTCCCACTGAGACTCAACAGTCTGTTCCATGTTTCTATGTCTCTGATTCTATTTATTCACCTGTTTATTTTGTTCATTAGATTTCTTGTTCAATTGATTCTTAGATTTAATTGTCAATAGATATGTATTTAATGCCAATTTACTGTTCATATTTTTATCTCTTCCCCTCATATCCTCCTCCTCCTTCTTCCTCTAGTTAAAGAATACCCTTCTTATGGAAACAAATGGCTCTCCTAATGATTGAGCCATGCCAGAGAGTCCCACACTACCTTAAGAAAATGAAATTGGGAAGAAATGTGAGATCAAGGATCACTGCCATCAACTAAAGAAGAGCCATCTAACAATGACAAGCCTGAGAGTATTGATGAGATGCCTCTGAGGAAGGTGTTGCTGACGGAGTTCAGATTCCTGGCTTTGCCTCCAGAAATGCCCCCAGTGTCAAGGGTGATCATGGTCCACTAAAGAATTTCAAGAAATTCAGAAAAGTCGAATTTTCAGGAGCAGGAAAACTTCCACAGATCATTGAAGGATCAGATCTAATAGCCCATCATGTTCGGAAGAATACAGAATTAAATACAGGTTAAGGCAGGAAATGAAGGCGCAAAATCAACATGCAAAAGAAGAGTCCCTTGCTGGTGATCTCTTTAGATACAATCCTAACATAAAAAGAAGATAGATAACCGAGGTTGTTATGAAGAAGCCATGGAAAAACATTTCCTGCCCACATTACTTCCTGTTTCCTCTGGATTCAGGGGTTCAAGTTGCAAATGCTCTCTAGCCTGAATTTGTTAAATAAAATGCATAAAACTAAAAAAAAAGGATATATATAAACTAAAAAAAAAGGATATATAAAAAAAGGATACACACACACACACACACACACACACACACACACACCCTTCTCTTCCCCTTCTTAAAAAATACTCTTCAACATTTCATGTAATACTGGTTTGGGGGGGTGGGGGAAGGTGAACTCCTTTAGCTTTTTCTTGTCTGTGAAGCTCTTTATCTGACCTTCAATTCTACGGTAAATAATAGCTTTGCTGGGTAGAGTAACCTTGGTTATAGGTCCTTGCTATTCATCACTTTGAATGTTTCTCACTATTCCTTTCTGGCCTGCAAAGTTTCTGTTAAAAAATCAGCTGTCAGTCATATGGGTGCTCCCTTGTAGGTAACTAACTGCTTTTCTCTTGCTGCTTTTAAGATTCTCTCTTTGTCTTTAACCCTTGGCATTTTAATTATGGTGTGTCTTGATGTGGGCCTCTCTGGGTTCCTCTTGTTTGGGACTCTTATGCTTCCTGGACTTGTAAGTCTATTTCTGCCCAGCTGAGACCCAGCTGTGAAGCAAAGCAGGCTGGTGCTAGTGCCAAGTCTTGGGTCATTTACTGATGGGTTAGGGGCATGATGACACCAGCTGCAGCTTGTTTCAGAGATTTTAGGAAAATCTGAAGCCTGAGCCAGAACAGGCCATTTATATGAAAAAGCTGCTGCAAACAGCTTGGATGGGGTTTCAAATTGGATTGGGAGAAGTCTCAGGAAATCACCACGGCTGAGAAAATAGTGTGAGCCAGGCTGATTAAGGCTCAGATATGGCTGCCAGTCAGCCCTGGAACAGGGGAGGTCCTAGCACAGGAACAATGACCCCTGTGAGAGCAACCCTATCTGGGAGAAAGCTACCCTTGAGTTCCTGTCCTGATGCCAGACAATCCAGTTCCTCCCCATATGTCCCTAGATTCCCCCAAAGTTTCCAGGTGCTGAAGCTCAGAGGACGTGAGACTGTGCAAGTTTGTGTGCAGGCCCTTTAATAGGACCTGGTACTCCAGAGGCCTCTGTGCCACTCAGCCACAATCCCTGTTGGTTTTTACAGCCCAAAATTAGAGAGTCTTCTCTTCTCAGCTCTGGAGCTCTGGGATGGGGGTCTGGTGTAGGGCTGAGACTCCTTGTTTCTCATGGATGGCCTCCACGGGAAAGATCTCCCTCCTGATTAGAAAAATGGCACTCATGGATGTCAGATCAGCCAGTTCCACACCTCCACCCCCTCCTACCAGACTCAATGTGCTTTCTTCTTTATTTCTCTAGTTGCAGGACTTCCATTCAGCCAGGTTTCAAGAGTTCTGAATGATGATTGTTCTATATTTTAGTTGTAATATTCCACCATCAACTCCACCAAAAGCTCACCTTTACACCATTAAGTATAGTGTCTAAATTCTGGGCATGAGGGAGACTGGTTATACATCCTATTTGTAATGCTTTTTTTATTTTAAATTTATATACATAAAATCCTAATATGCAAATAAACCAAAACCCTAATATAAAAATGGTAGAACTGAACGCTATGACGTGTGGTGACCACTGGGGGGCGCATATGGACTATGGCAGGTGTTGGCAGCAGGCAGCAAAGCATGGAACATGGAGGGCATCAGTCGCAGCAGGATGGTAGAGCAGGTGGGCAGGGCACCAGAACAAGGCAGGTCCAGTCGCTATCATCAGGGCGAGCCTCTGGTGGTCACTGACCACCAGGAGGCAGACGCTCAAAGCAGGATCTGCCCCCAGCTGACAGACCCTAGGCCAGCCAAGTCAGGTGCCAACAGGACCCACCAATCGCCCCACAGATTGCCTCTGATCACCAGCCAGGCCTAGGAACCCTACCAATGCATGAATTTCTTGCATTGGGCTTCTAGTATTATATAACTACATAAGTTGCTTAGGATTTATTGAGTTTTTAATTTGATGATTGATATCTTTCATCCACATTGGAAAAGTCTCAGCTATTATTTCTACAAATATTACATTTCCTACATTGTCTATTTTCTGTTAGAGAACTCTGATTACATGTGTGTTAAACATGTGACATGCTTCCACTCTGGCCTCTGTGCCTCTGAACATCTTTCTCTTCTCCTGTCTATGCTACAGTCCAGCTAATTATCTCTTAATTATTTCTCAGTTCCCTAATTCTTTCTGGAGCTATGACTTAGCAGTAATTTTACATATACATTAAGTTTTTTCTTTAAATTATTATATGTCTCAGTTTTAAAAATTCTCTTAGGCTTTTTAAATCTGTTTCAACATTTTTGAAAGTCTCTTATTTCTTAGTCATATTTTGAATATCCTGCACTGTGTATTTGGTTGATATATTTCTTTAAGCATACACATTTCACATTCTGTCTCATACTTTTTATAAATGCCTCTGTGAGTCTGACTATACTGCTTATTTCCGATGATTCTTGTTTATGTTGGCTTTCCTTGGTGCTTTGTGCTTTTTTTTTTTTTTTATTGGGAACCTATGTTTCTTAAAATTTTATTTATATGTATTCTTATTTTTAATTTAAATTCTTTATTATCTAAAGTATTACATGAGTCTATTTTTTCCCCCATTGACTGGTTCCCAGATGCTCTCACCACCCTGCACATGCCCTCACCACTCTACTGTCTGAGTCCACTGGTTATGCTCATATGCATGCATACAAGTCCTGTGGTTGATCTCTTACCCTTTATTCCCCCCCCCACACACACCTTCCCTCATAGGTTGGACAGTCTATTCGATGCTTCTATTTCACTGGTTCTATATTTGTTCATCAGTTTATGTTGTTCATTATATTTCACAAATGAGTGAGATCATGTGATATTTATCTTTCTCTGACTGGCTTATTTCACTTAGCATAATACTCTCCAGTTCCATCCATGCTGTTGAAATGGTAAGAATTCCTTCTTTTTTAAAGCAGCATAGTATTCCATTGTGTAGATGTACCACAGTTTTTTAATCCACTCATCTCCTGATGGGCACTTAGGCTGTTTTCAAATATAGCTATTATAAATTGTGCTGGAATGAACATAGTGGTGCATATATCCTTTGTAATTGGTGTTTATAGTTCCTTGGGATATATTCCTAGAAGTGGGATTACTGAGTCAAATGGAAATTCCATTTTTAATTTTTTGAGGTAATGCCATATTGTTTTCCACAGTGGTGAACCAGTCTGCATTCCCATCAGCAGTGCAAGAGGGTTCGCTTTTCTCCACATCCTGGCCAGCACTTATTGTTTGTTACTCATTGCAATTCTGACAGATGTGAGATGGTACCTTATCATTGTTTTGATTTGCTTCTATTGGATGATTAGTGATTCTGAGCATGTTTTCATATCCCTTGGTCTTCTGAAGGTCCTCCTTCAAAAAGTATCCATTTATGTCTTTTGCCCATTTTTTGGATTGTTTATCTTCCCTTTGTTAAGTTGTATGACTTCCCTATAAATTTTGGAGATTAAACCTTTATGGGAGATAACATTGGCAAATATGTTCTCCCATGTAGTGGGCTTTCTTGTTGTTTTTTTATGGTTTCTTTTGTGATGCAGAAGCTTTTTATTTTGATGTAGTAATGTATGTTTAGTTTCTCCTAGTTTCCATTGTCCCAGGAGCTTTATCAGTAAATATATTGCCATGACAAATGTCTGCTATGTTGCTGCCTATGGTTTCTTCTAGGATTTTTATGGTTTTCTGTTTTACATTTAAGTCCTTTATCCATTTTGAGTTTATTTTTGTGTATGGTGTAAATTGGTGGTCTAGTAAACCACACCGAGCAAGGCCAATGGTTAACCTGAGGAGAGGTATTTTAGGATTAAAGGATTCAGTTGGGGTCAGATGGATCACTATGCCTGAATGAGGAAGCAGTGAACCTGCCTGTAAGTAAGATCTTTCATTTATAGTCAGATTACACAAAGCAGGAGATCCAAGATGGCAGCTTAGGTGAATACACCTAAACTGTAGCCGTGCACAACAATTTCAAAACTACAACTAAAAGACAAAACGTCTACTACCAAGAACCACAGGAAAGCTGCCTAAGTGGAAGCTCTACAACTAGATTGAAAGATAAAGGAACATTCAGGGCACAAGCACTGAAAAACAGGTACAGAGGCACGCACGTGATACAGGCTGGCAGCGGATCCTGGCTGGTGGAGGGTGTTGCTTTCTTCAACCTGAAGAGAGAGAATCTCCCAATCTTTCTGAAATCCAGTTTCTGGAAAATTGCTGGACTGTCTACCATCGGGACGGAAAGTGAGGGTAGCTTGCTTGCAGAGCTGTGCACAAGAATAATTGTTTGCTGTGCTGGTGCGCGAGACACTGGCACGAGGTCAGAGAGGCAGACAGCTGACTGGCAGCCATCGCTGTTTGCCACGCCCTAGCCTAAGTGATGCTCTGAGACTCCATCCTGCACAATCTACAAACACATCCAAGCTCTAAGCAGTGGCTTTTGCATATGAATGGTCTTCTCTAGTGCAGTTTAACCTAGCAAACTTGCAACCTGGTGCAGATAGCTCCAAAGCCTCCAAGCTCCAAGCAGGGAGGAGAGACTGTGGTTCTCGCTGTAGCTCCTTCAGGGTGGCCTCAGACAGTAGCTGAACTGCACCCCATTGACTTCTGGATTGGAGATCCAGAAGTCAATGTATCCAATGGTCAATGTGAGAAACCAGATTTCAACTCCTCACATCCATAAGTGACACATTCAGGAGGCAGATTCAGTGAGCACCAAAGCCCCACTGAAACAAGGCTTGCACCATAAGCGTGTCTCCAATACAGCAGTTCTTCCATTATAGATACAATGAGTCATCACATCCAATTGGCCTGGAGGTCAGTTCCTCCCTGAGTACCAACAGCAATCAAGGCATAACTACACCAAGACTTTGCACTAAGCCCACAAAGGGGTGTGCCAAGAACAACCACCTTGGGTGATTGGGGAAGCTGAGCTACTGGCCCCTATTGGTCACCTACCACACAAAGCCACTCCATCAACACAGGGAGGCAACCAAAATGTGGAGACATAGAAGCATGTCATGAATGGGAGAGATGGAGGAAAGTAAACTACTGGACAACACAGAGTTCAGAATCACAATTATAAGGTTACTCAAGAATCTTATAAAAACTGCTGAGAAACTTGATGAGACCTTCAAAAGGACCTTAATGAGAATACAAAAAAAAAAAAAAAAAAAAAAGGAAAAGGACCAGGCAGAAATTAAGCATACACGGTCTGAAATAAAGAATATACAGAAACTCAACTGTAGATCAACGTACCCCAAGAGTCAAACCAAAGATCTCGAATAAGAGGAAACAATAAACACCCAACCATAGGCAGAAAAAAAGAAGAATCCAAAAGTGTGAGGAGAGTGTAAGGAGCCTCTGGGATAGCTTTAAGGGTACCAACATCTGGATTTTTGGGGAGCCAGAAGAAGAGAGAGAGCAGGATATCAAAGACCTATTGAAAGAAATAATGACAGAAAACTTCTCCTACCTGGTGAAAGACATAGACTTACAAGTCCAAAAAGCACAGAGAACCCCAAACAAGAGGAATTCAAAGAAGACCACACTGAGACACATCATAATTAAAATACCAAGGGCAAAAGACAAAGAGAAAATATTAAAAGCAGCAAGAGAAAAGCAGTTAGTTACCTATAAAGGAGTACCCATACAACTGTCAGCTGATTTCTCAACAGAAACTATGCAGGCCATAAGGGAGTGGCAAGAAATATTCAAAGTGATGAACAGCAAGAACATACAACCAAGATTACTCTACCCAGGAAAGCTATCATTCAGAATTGAAGGTCAGATAAAGAGCTTCACAGACAAGAAAAAGCTAAAGGAGTTCATCACCACCAAACCAGGATTTCATGAAATGCTGAAGGGTATTCTTTAAGAAGAGGAAGAAGAAGAAGAAAAAAAGGTAAATGTAAAAACTATGAACAACAAAAGGACATCAAATACATACCTACCAACAAGCGAATCTAAAAATCAAGTGAATATAAAATCTGAAGAAGAGAATGTACTGGTGAATATAATAGAATCAGGGGCATAGAAAGGGAGTGGATTGACAATTCTCAGGGAGAAGGACACTTGAGGGGTGCTGGAAGAGATGGGACAAAAATTTTACACCTATGGATGAAGATAGTGGCAGGGGGTAATGGCATGGGGTGGGGTGAGGAATCAGGTGGATGGGAACTATGGGGGGGGGGAAGAGGAACACCTGTAATAATCTGAAAAATAAAAGATTTATTATATTTTAAAAAGAGGTTACACAAAACAAAACAAGGG
Source organism: Pipistrellus nathusii (assembly GCA_963693515.1). Taxonomy (NCBI): domain Eukaryota; kingdom Metazoa; phylum Chordata; class Mammalia; order Chiroptera; family Vespertilionidae; genus Pipistrellus; species Pipistrellus nathusii. The sequence continues at coordinate 95,873,194 of OY882859.1, forward strand.
CAAGATGTTTACAATATTCTTGCTAATTTCAAATCTGCTTCTTTCCTTATGTTGCCATTCTCTGAACTCTATCAAGCTTTGTTTAGGCAGCAGTTGCTGCACACCCCACAGCCCGTATCCCATACCTACCTAGGACTGCAGGGTCAAACTATAAGGTCAAGCATACAATGATAGCCTTTTGGTTATAATTGTGCTGGGAGGGCTTTGGCCTCCAAGCTGAGACTTGTATGTGGCTTTGCCATAAGTCAGTCTGAGGCCTGATCCAATCTGAATGCTGTAGCCACTCTCCACAATCTAGATTCACTTTTATGACTGTATCTGTCCAATTTTCCTAACACCATTTATTGAAGAGACTGTCTAGACTTCACTGTATGCTCATGCCTATGCCAAATGTTAATTGAGCATAATGCCTTGGGTTGATCTCTGGGTTCTCTGTTCAGTTCCATTGGTCTATATGTGTGTTCTGTGCCAGTACCAGGCAGTTTTGAGAACCACAGATTGGTAACATAGCTTGATATATGGTATTGTGATCCCTCCAACATTGTTCTTCTTTCTCAGGTGGTTGCAGCTATTCAGGGTCTTTTTACATTCAAGAAGACTTTATTATTATTATTATTATTATTATTATTTTAATTTTAATTTAATAAATATTTATTGTTCACATTATTACAATTGTTCCTCTTTTTCCCCCCCAAAGCTCCCCTCCATCTGGTTCCCACCCCACCCTCCACTCTTACCTCTCCTCCACTGTCTTTATCCATAGGTATACGCTTTTTGTCCAGTCTCTTCCTGCACCTCCCACATCCCTTTCCCCCTGAGAATTGTCAGTCCACTCCCTTTCTATGCCCCTGACCCTATTATATTCACCAGTTTATTCTGTTCTTCAGATTTTTTTATTCACTTGATTTTTAGATTCACTTGTTGCTAGCCATGTATTTGTTGTTCATAATTTTTTATCTTTACCTTTTTCTTCTTCTTCCCCTTAAAGAATATCTTTCAACATTTCATATAATACTGGTTTGATGGTGATAAACTCCTTTAGCTTTTTCTTATCTGTGAAGCTCTTTATCTTCCCTTCAATTCTGAATGATAGCTTGAATATTTCTTGCCACTCTCGTCTGGCCTGCATAGTTTCTGTTGAGAAATCAGCTGACCACCATAAGGGTGCTCCCTTGTAGATAATTAATTGTTTTTCTCTTGCTGCTTTTAATATTCTCTTTGTCTTTTGCTGTTGGCATTTTAATTATGATATGTTTTGGTGTGGTCCTTTTTGGATTCCTTTTGTTTGGGGTTCTGTGCACTTCCTGGACTTGTAAGTATTTCTTTCACCAGGTAGAGGATGTTTTCAGTCATTATTTCTTCAAATAGGTTTTTGGTATCTTGCTCTCTCTCTTCTTTGGGAACCCCAATAATTTGGATGTTGGTACACTTGAGGTTGTCCCAGAGGCTCCTTACACTATGTTCAAATTTTTTTATTCTTTTTTATTTTTGCTTTTCCAGTTGGGTGTTTTTTGCTTCCATGTATTTCAAATATTTGACTTGACAGCCTCTAGACTGCTGTTAAGTCTTTGTATAATATTTTTTATTTCAGTCAGTGTATGCTTAATTTCTAGTTGGTCTTTTTTCATTCTCAAGGGTCTCACTAAACTTATTGGCCTTTTCTAGAATATTCTTGAAAAACCTTATAACCGTGGTTTTGAACTCTATATCCAGTCATTGGTTTCCTCCATTTCTTTCATTTGTGATGTGTTTCTTTGTCTCTGCATTTTCACTGCTTCCCTGAGATGGTAGAGTAGCTTTGTGTGCTAGGTGTTCTCTAGGGCACAGTGACCTGAGGTGGACACTCTTGGTGCACCCCTTTGTGGGCTGTGTGCACAATCTTGATTTAGTTGTCTTGATTATTGTTGGTATCACTGGGAGAGATTAACCTCCAGGCTAATTGGCTGTGAGAATCAGCTATGTCTGCACTGGGAGAATTTCTGTGCTGGAGACACTCTTATGAGATAAGACTTGAAAATTGCAAAAGCCTCTGTGTTCAATTTGGATGGATGGGGTTTCAGGGCAGAGCAGACAGCCTTGGCTTTCTGTCAGCCCTGTCCTATGAGGCCTCTGGCATTCAGTGTCCCTCAGTAATCATTGAAAGCACCTCGGGAGAAAGCCACCATCAAGTTTCGCCCACTCCCAGACAGTCCATTTTTTCCCTGAATGAACTGAGGTTCCCAGAAACTTGTCTGGAACTGGAGTTCAGTGCAGTCAGGAGTTTCCTCCTCCCTCCCGCTTTAGAGAGCCAGTTGCACACTCAGCCTCCTGTGTATTCAGCAGTCTTCTCTGTGCCTGCGCACCTCTGGACCTCTGCCTTCTACAGCTTCCGACTCTCAGTGTGCTTTCTCTTTCCCTCATAGTCCAGATTCCACCCAAATGAGTTTGGTTTCCCAACATCTTGCCCAGGAATAGTGTTCAGCACAGTCGGGAGCTTTTAACTCCCTCCCACTTTAGAAAGTCAACTGCCCATGCACACAGCCGCCTGTCCTCTCTGTGTGCGAGTCTCCCTACCTCTGCCTCCTGCAGTTCCTCTGATTCTTAATGTTCTTTCCTCTTTTCTTCTAGTTGTAGAATTTCCACTTGGCCAGTTTTCCCATGGTTCTGGATGGTTGTCTGTTTTGTCTTTTAGTTGTAGTTTTGATATTGTTGTGCAAGGCAGCAGTGTAGGTGTACTTATGCCACCATCTTGGTTTCTCCTCTTCACATGCCCAGATGACTTTTTGGAGTTTGTTCTAGGTCTTTGAAGTATGGGATTGGTATTTTAATGGAGAGTGAATTGAATATATAGATTGCTTTGGGTAGTATGGACATTTTGATGATGTTGATTCTACCAATCCATGTACACAGACTATTCTTTCATTTGTTTATATCTTCCTTTATCTCTTTTTTCAGTGTCCTATAATTTTCTGAGTACAGATTCTTTACCTCCTTAGTTAAATTTATTCCTGGTATCTTAATTTTTTTGTTGCAATGGCAACATTTGCAATGGTAAATGCAAGATTTTTTTGCTTTGTTTCTCTTTCTGTGAGTTCATTATTGGTGTATAAAAAAGCCATAGATTTCTGGATGTTAATTTTGTATCCTGCTACATTGCCAAATTCATTAAGTCTATTATGTTTTTATTTGAGTCTTTAGGGTTTTCTCTGTACAGTGTTATGTCATCTGCAAATAATTACAGCTTTGTCCTCTAGGAAGGATGTTAGGCTGTCTGGTCTAATTAGCATATTATTCTTATATTATTATTGATAGGTACTTGTTTGTTGCCATTTTTATCCTTTGTGCCTGTGTTCCTCCTTCCCTTTCTATTTATTATTTTTTTACAGCATGCTTTATCATTTCTTACATTGCTGGCTTGGTGGTAATAAGCTCCCTTGGACCTTTTTTGTCTATGAACCTGCTGATTTCACCTTCAATCTTGAATGATAGCCTTACTGGCTATAGTGCTCTTGGATTCAGTCCCTTGCTTTGTATCACTTTGTATATTTTATTCTATTTCCTTCTGGCTTGATTTGTTTCTGTCGAGAAATCAGTTGATAGTCTAATGGGAGATCTCTTATAGGTAACTTTCTGTTTCTCTTCAGCAGCCTTTAAGATTCTTGCTTTTTCATTGGTGTTTTCCAATTTAATTATGATGTGTCTTGGTGTCAGTCTATTTGGGTTCATCTTGTTTGGGACTCTTGTGAGCTTTTTCGACTTGTGTGAGTTTTTTATTCCCAATATCATGGAAGTTTTCTGTCATTACTAGTATTTCTTCAAACGGGTTTTCTACTCCTCACTTTACTTCCTCTCCTTCTGGTACCCTATTATGCAGAGTTGTTTTATTTCATGTTGTCTCAAAGCTCCATTACACTCTCCTCCTCCTTTTTAAGTTTTCTTTCTAGTTGCTGCTGTGCTTTATCAATATTGTCTTCTAATTCACTAATATAGTCCTCAATGCTGGTCTATTGTTGAAACTTTCTGTTTTGTTCTTTATTGTGGCTACGTCATTCTTCATTTCCTCTTAATTCTTCTTCATTTATTCTTGATTTTTATGCATATTGTGGAATTTATCTTCCATCTTTTTCAGTGTCCTTATACCATTGCTCTGAATTCTTTCTCTGACAACTTACCCCCATTTCATTATTTCCTTTTCTAATTCCTCCTTTACTTTAGAAGGGGAGGTTGTTTCTTTGTCTCCCAATTTTTCTTTGTGATTCAAAGAAACAGATGAGATCAACTGCTATGCTACCCAGATTTTTTGAGTTTGTCTCATGTAGTAGATGTTTTATGGACCCAGTGGTACAATCTCTCTGGTCTGGGCAATCTAGGGATACCTCCTACTTGGGCAATTTGAGTTATCTTGGTATAACTGGACTTGAGTATTATTGTCCGATTCGTGAATGGAGTCTCCTTTCAATGTGTCTGGTTATGTGGCTCACTTTCTACTACATTGACCAATCAGCGCAAATTACAACTCAATAAAATATGAAACAAAGGGAACAAAACATGAATGTAATCAGGATACTAGAGAAAAGAGAATTAGGGAAGAGAAAACAGAGCAAAAATGATATCAAGGAAAGAAAAAAATGGTAAGAGAAAAGAAAAAGTAAAAAAAAAATATATATACACACACACACACACACACACACACACAGTGAAAACACTACAGAACAAAAAGATAAATGAAAATGCAAACAAAGAACACCCAGAAAAGAGAGTGGAGGCAGAATCTGTAGAGGCAGAGCTTGTATACAGAAAGTAAGGTTAAGGAATTGAATGAATATGGGGAGGACCTCAGTTCAGTGTAGAGGAAGTAGAAAGAGGATGAGTAGAAAAGAAGAAAAGAAAGATAAAGAAAACAATTTTTAAAATAAGATAAAATAATTAAAAATAGAATGAAGAAAAATAATGTGAAAAAAGAAAAAAACAAAGAAACATTTTTAAATTTTTATTTATTTATTTATTTATACTTTATTGATTTTTTACAGAGAGGAAGAGAGGAAGATAGAGAGCTAGAAACATCGATGAGAGAGAAATCGATCAGCTGCCTCTTGCACATCCCCCACTGGGAATGTGCCCGCAATCATGGTACATGTCCTTGACCAGAATCGAACCTGAGACTCTTCAGTCCACAGGCCGAGGCTCCATCCACTGAGCCAAACCAGTTTCGGCAACATTTTTAAATTTTTAAATAAAAAATAAAATTTTAAAAATAAGTGAAGTGTTGTTCATTTCAGCTGTTTTAATGCTCCATGGGGCTGATTTATGATCCCATTCTTCTATACTGTCTGACACTTCTCAGTGCCTTGTTAGGTAGTCAGCACCATCTTGAATTTCCATCCTTTGTGTCTATCTCCACTGCCTTGGCTGCCAGTAGGCAGGGCCAATCTGCCAACTTAGATTGTCTGCCTGCTGTCAATCTTAATCTCTCAGCATCTATTTTTAACATAGATTTAGTTAGGGAGGTTGCTGTATTGCTTTCTGGGACTGAATGGCCGCTCTTCAATCTATTATAGTCCCTGAGGGCTCTTAGAGGCTATTCAGATTTTTTGTGTCCTTTGTACCACTCAAGATATAGTCTGAGTGGTACAAATTGCCTGGAGATTTCTCGGAGATAGCTCTTCAGGAGAAAATGGCTGCTTATGTCCAGAGGGTCAGGAATGTCCCAGTGTTGGACTCCTGGTCACCTCTTCCCAACCTGCTCTTCTCCACAGCCTCTCCCCAGACTCTATAAGTCCTACTTCCACCTGCACCTCAGTCATGGGTGAGTGTTTTTATATGAAAGGTCCTATGAACTGGGTTTAGTGAATAAAAACAAAGACCAAGAAGAGGGGAAACCACTATGAGTTTCTCTACTCCTGGCACCGTGTAGCTTGGGCAGTTCCTCTTTGGGCTCAGCCTCTCATGGCTGTGGACTTAGATCTATAACCCCATGCCACCAGCAGTCCTGTAGAATTCCTTTCCACAGTCACAGGGATGTGGACTTAGTGCAATGTGGCTTCCTTCTGACCCTCTGGGTTTGGAGTTCTCACAACTCTCTCTAGCCCAGATCCCCAATCCTACCATTCTCTGAGCATCCTCTTCTCTTCCCAGCTGCAAAATTATCTCACCAGCTGTGTCTACTTTACCAATTCCAGCTGTATATTATTAAATTTAGATGCTCTTTCTCTCTATTCTTAAGGCTTGGGACACATTTGCCATTTGGCTGCCATTTTTGTGTCCTCCCATTTTTTTTTCTATAGGTATTCTTAAAGTTTAAGATGCATTTTTCCAATGAGCATTTATATTTTCTTCTGTCAGCAATCCACAGGGACATGAGGCTGTGTCCCCACCCCTGACCCCCATGGGGCTTGACAGGGGACCTCAGGCTGTGCTCCCTGCCCAGCAGAGCTTAAGGGGGGACCTCAGGCCACGCCCCCGCCTGGTGGGGCTTGATGGGGGACCTCAGGTTGTGCCCTCCACCTAGCAGGGCTTGATGGGAGATCTCAGGCTGCACCCCCCACCCGGGTGCCAGGCTGGGGGACCTCAGACTGTGCCTCCTGCCTGGTGGGGCTTAACAGGGGACCTGAGGCTACACACCCCACCAGTGCTCCGAGCAGGGGGACTTGAGGCTGCACCTTCCCGCCTTGTGGGGCTTGACAGGGGACCTCAAGGTGTGCCTCCCTGCACCAGTGCTGGGTTAGGGGACCTCAGGCTGCTCCCCTCACCCTGGGCTGGGGAACCTGAGGCCATGCCCCCACCCAGTAGAGCTTGATGGGGTACCTGAGGCTGCGCCCCCCTCCGGCACCAGGCCAGATGACCTGAGGCTGTGCCCCATGCCTGATGGGGCTTGATGAGGGACCTCAAGGCACACCCCCAGCTTGGAGGGGTTTGACAGGGAACCTCAGGCCATAACCCCCCTGCCCCCTTGCCCGTGCTGGGCCAGGGAACATGAGGCCTCTCCTGGCAGAGCTTAACAAGGGTGGGACCAGCTAGGTCCGGATCTATCCCAATTAGGGGGAGGGGGGAGACTGCGGATCTGGGTCTCTCGTAATTTTGAGGTGCACGTGAGTGGGCAGGGACTTGACTCTGGGTCCCGTGGTGCATCTCAGTCTCTGACAGGAGGAAGATTTTCAAATATTTTCAAAATGTTACTAATTTTCTTTAATCTCTGATACTTCTATTTTAGAGAAAGGGAAAATAGCAATATTAAAATATTTCCTCTAATTAATCCCCTTTTAATGTGCATGAATTTTGTGCACCAGGCCACTAGTTCATCTATAAAGCCAAATTCAGATACACTAATGTGTAATTATAACTAACTTGAATGCATTAAAATTTTTAAATTATTCAACTTAAATATAAATGAATTGAAACAGAAAATGAACCTTGCTTTAACTCAAGCATGTCTGTGGAAACCATAGACACATGTAAAAGCAGGTGGTGCATATAATCTAATTCTGTTTAAGCAACAAAGTAAAAGGGTGTTTACTTTGATGACTTCGATGACAAGCTATAGTTGTTTCAATTGTCACTTTCTTAGTATTGTATACCAAGGTGTAAAATATCTTGCAACAAATATCTTTCAGTTCAATAATGTGCGCAGAGTCATGCAACTAGTAAGTGGCAGAGCTCTTAGCTCCGTAAATGTTCTGATAAGTACCTTTCAGGTTCACTCACCAAAATTTGAACAACAACGTGAAGAGGAGCTACAAGATCCAGGACAGGACCTGATTAGGTAAAATCACCTGGATCTATTGTAAGCTTTCTGTTTTCTTTGTCTGGGTCCCTAGTAGGTAGCCCCAAGTTTTGTTATGTATTGTTTTAATCATAATTTTCCCTTTCACTCTGAGGCACAACCTCACCTTTGAAGGACAGTTACATATCCATGCATCTGACACAGCATCTGCCTGTGTTAATTGCCACCTCTGCTTCTGTTTATCTGTCTGTAGAGGCCTCTCTACACTTGTTAAGGTTGTCTACTCACTGTCATGGAACCCAGGATCTTGTGAACAAAACAACATAAAATCTTTCAGAAAATAAAACATAGTTGATCAATTGAATAAGTAATAAGTTTTGAGCCCCAACTGGGTGGCTCAGTTTGTTGGAGCATCCCATACACCAAAAGGTTTTGGGTTCGGTTGCCAGTCAAGGTACATACCCAGGTTTCAGGTTTGATCCTGAGTTGGGGCAACTGATTAATATTTCTCTCTCACATTGATGTTTCTCTTTCTTTCGCCCATCCTCTCTCTCTAAAAATCAATAAGTATATCCTTGGATGAGGATTAAAACAGAAGAAGAAAGCAAGAAGTTTTTAAATAAAACAGATGCTACTTACATGGGTGGACTATCACCACAATACTTTCCAATTCTTTTAGCATCGTTGACTTCTCCACCATTAAACACAGCCACATAATCATATCGGCAGTAGTTATCACGTTCAACATCAAACTTCTCAAACTTTAATTCTATAAGCTTTAGTAAAAACACAGAATTAGAAGGATTAATATAGCATTGCCGAATATCCTCAAATGAAATTCTTTCTCCCTCCAGATTTGTAGGTACCATGATTTTCCTTTGTAAAAATGCATTCTGTTTAAATTATTCTTTCATATTTCTTCTGTGGCATTCATATTTCTTGTGCTATTCTTTTCATTTAATTTTTAGTCATTCCAAAAGGTCATCTCACTCCCAGAGCAATCCTAGGTAAGATCTTAAACTTAAACCTACCAAACTAGGGAATAGTTATTTTCAAAAGTCCATGGGGTAGGCTTGATCTATTCCCATGCTAAGTTCTGTCCTGCAATTGACATATGAAAGTAGGTCCCAGAAAGGGTACAAATTCATATAACCACCCACTAATGAGCAGTGGACACTACACATTCTCTGTTAATTGTTTTACAGCAATGAATAAAGTTATCTGTGGGGAATCTGCACAGGTTCTATTTTTAAAAACAACCAAAGAAATTATAAAGCAGGCTAGCTTTCATAGCAGACCACTTGCTTTTTGAAGAAGTATGGCCTATTTGCATTGGCTTGGTCAAAGTGATGCAGGCAGACTGTTTTTTTTTGTGTGTGTTTTTTTTTTACACTTTTTTTTAAGGAATATTTAATATTAACATTGTGAGTTATTATCTTTTGCACGTCAAAGTTACACATTTCAAACAAATCATCATTTATATTTACAGTATACAAATGCAAAGCACTAATTTCCCACTAAATCACTTCCTTAAAATGGTACATGTGATGTTATGAAATTAGCTATTAAGTATTCGAAATAGTGGAAAAGAGGTCCTTTCTTCAATCTTTTTTTTTAATATATATATATTTTTTTATTTATTTTTTTGCCTCCCCTCCCTCCCTACCTCACATGCCCTCCCTCCCCAAAGTTTTATGTCCATTGGTTGTACTTATGTGCATGTATAAAAGTCCTTTGGTTGATCTATTATCTCCCCCAGATCTTCCTCCCCTCCCCAATGTAATTTGAGTCTGCTTGTTGATATACTGTCTCTATATCTATCTTTTGGTTCATCAGTTTATAATGTTCTTTATTATCCACAAATGAGTGAGGTCATGTGGTATTTTTCTTTCATTGACTGGCTTATTTCACTCAGCATGATGTTCTCCATTTCCATCCAGGTTGCTGCAAATGATGAGAATTCCTTCTTTTTTATGGCAGCATAGTATTCCATTGTGTAGATGTACCAAAGTTTTTTGATCCAATCATCTGCTGACGGGCACCTAAGCTGTTTCCAAATTCTAGCTATTGTAGATTGTGCTGCTATGAACATAGGGGTGCATATATCCTCTCTGATTGGTGTTTCTAGTTTCTTGGGATATATTCCTAGGAGTGGGATTACTGGGTCAAATGGGAGTTCCATTTTCAGTTTTTTGAGGAAACTCCACACTGTTCTCCACAGTGGTTGCACCAGTCTGCATTCCCACCAGCAGTGCACGAGGGTTCCCTTTTTTCCACAACCTCGCCAACACCTGTCGTTTGTTGATCTGTTGATGTTGGCCATTCTGACAGGTGTGAGATGGTACCGCATTGTTGTTTTGATTTGCATCTCTCGGATAATTAGTGACTTTGAGCATGTTTTCATGTGCCTTTTGGCCTTCCTTCTGTCTTCTTTTGGAAATATTCTATTTAGGTCCATTGCCCATTTTTTAATTGGATCATTCATTTTCCTTTTATTTAGTTGTATAAGCTGTTTGTAGATGTTGGAGATTAAACCTTTATCAGTGGTAACATTTGCAAATATGTTCTCCCACACAGTGGGCTTTCTTGTTTTGTTGATGGTTTCTTTTGCTGTAAGAAAGCTTTTTATTTTGATGTAGTCCCATTTGTTTATTTTCTCTTTAGCTTCCATTGCCCTAGGGGCAGTATCAGTGAAGAAGTTCTTTTGGCATACATCTGAGATTTTGCTGCCCGTGGAGGCTTCTAGTATTTTTATGGTTTCCCGTCTGATGTTTAAATCCTGTATCCATTTTGAGTTTATTTTTGTGTATGGTGTAAGTTGGTGATCTAGTTTCATTCTTTTGCATGTATCTGTCCAATTTTCCCAACACCATTTATTGAAGAGACTGTCTTGACTCTATTGTATATTCGTGCCTCCTTTGTCAAATATTAATTGAGCATAATGATTTGGGTTGATATCTGGGTTCTCGATTCAATTCCATTGATCTATATGTCTGTTTTTGTGCCAGTACCAGGCTGTTTTGAGAACAGTGGCTTTGTAATACAGTTTGAAGTCTGGTATTGAGATCCCTCCTACTTTACTCTTCTTTCTCAGGATTGCTGTGGCTATTCGGGGTCTTTTATTGTTCCAAATGAACTTTTGGAGAGTTCTTTCTAGGTCAGTGAAATATGCCGTTGGTATTTTAATGGGGAGTGCATTGAACCTATAGATTGCTTTAGGAAGTATGGACATTTTGATGATGTTGATTCTACCAATCCATGAACATGGTATTTTCTTCCATCTCCTTACATCTTCCTCTATCTCTTTTTTCAGTGTCATGTAGTTTTCCGCATATAGGTCCTTTACTTCCTTAGTTAAATTTATTCCTAGGTATCTTAATTTTTTTGGTGCGATGGTAAATGGAATTGCTTTTTCAGTCTCTGTTTCTATAAATTCGCTGTTGGTGTATAGAAATGCCATAGATTTCTTGGCGTTAATTTTGTATCCTGCTACATTGCCAAATTCATTTATTAAGTCAATTAGTTTTTTAATGGAGTCTTTTGGGTTTTTTATGTACAATATCATGTCGTCTGCAAATAAGGATAGCTTTACGTCTTATTTTCCAATTTGGATGCCTTTTATTTCCTCCTCTTGTCTAATTGCAATGGCTAGTACTTCCAGTACTATGTCAAACAGGAGTGGCGAAAGTGGGCATCCCTGTCTTGTTACTGTTCTTAGAGGGAATGGTTTTAGTTTTTGCTCTTTGAGTATGATGTTGGCTGTGGGTTTATCATATATAGCTTTTATTATGTTGAGGTATGATCCTTGTTCTCCCACCTTGTTGAGAGTTTTTATCAGGGAAGGGTGTTGGATTTTATCGAATGCTTTTTCTGCATCAATTGATATGACTATATGATTTTTATCTTTCAACTTGTTTATGTGATGTATCACGTTTATTGATTTGCAGATATTGTACCATCCTTGCATTCCTGGAATAAATCCTACTTGGTCATGGTGTATGATCTTTGTGATGCTCTGCTGGAGTCGATTTGTTAGAATTTTGTTGAGGATTTTGGCATCTATGTTCATGAGGGATATTGGCCTATAATTCTCTTTCATTGAGTTGTCTTTATCTGGTTTTGGTATTAGGGTGATGCTGGCTTCATAGAAGGAGTTTGGAAGTGTTCCTTCCTCTTGGATTTTTTGGAATAGTCTGAGGAGGATAGGTTTTAGTTTCTTCCTTGAATGTTTGGTAAAACTCTCCTGTGAAGCCATCTGGCTCTGGGCTTTTGTTTGCTGGAAGCTTTTTGATGACTGTTTCAATTTCTTCCCAAGTCACTGGAGGCAGACTGTTTTTTATTTGGTGACTGGGATGGCTACACTGAGGACCTGATTAGTTTGCTATGTGAGCAAAGGGTAACCTAAATATAATATGTACTTGTTTTATTGTCCCACAATTAGCGGCTTCTACTTATAAAATCTTTCACAGGGTTAAACAATTTCCCACAGGATTTACTTGCCATTTGTACTTCAAAATCTGTTTTGAAATTGTAATTATGAAATAGAAAATTAAATGCAGGATTTTGCAAGTCAAATAGGGCAAAAGCAATTTGAATCTGGGATTTATAGAAGAAAGACCTATGTCCAGCCAGGCCTTTCTTGCCCTGCAGCAGTAGCTCTTGAGAGTTGGGCCTCTCACATTGTCTAGAAAATTCACACATGAATGCTTTCTTCATATTTTCAGGGAATCTTACCTGATTCTTTGGGGCTAGAATGTGCCACAAGCAAGTGACTCCTGCAGGGTAATCGCGGTCTGGCCAGTTGGGGGTTTTAAAAGAGCCGGAAGGTCTTTCAAGGTGTCCTCCACAATATTGATCCCCTGAAGTTATTAAATATAAAAAAAAATCCAAGTTTATGTCCTCATAGAGGTTATCCCAATGCAACCATGAGGAGATTAGTAATTTGGAATATTAAGTGATAGTATAACAAATAAGGACAATTTCAGAAGCTCTTAAATTTTCTCTTAAAAGTGGTCACATAGTTTCCTGTACACACACACACACACACACACACACACACACACACACACACCGTGTAGTCATATATCTCCCTTGTGAAGTCTGTTCAGGTGTTGACCCATTTTTATATTTATTGGGAACTTTATCTTTTTTGTCATTGTTGAGTTTTATGAGATTTTTATATATTCTGAATAGAATTCCTTTATTAGATATTTTCATGAATATTTTCTCCCATTCTGTAACTTACCTATTCATCTTTGTAACAATGCCTTTTTAAAAGTACTGGTTTTAATTTTAATGTTTGCATGGTACATGTTTTTTCATCCCTTTACTTCAACCTATGTTGATTTTGTATTTGAAGCACTTTCTTATATACAAAGCTCTTTTTTCTAGTGTTGGGATTTCCTATTTCACCCATTTTAATAACTACTGTCTTATTATTAGAATAATTAATCCTTTGAATTTAATACTTGGATATAGTAGGCCATTTATTATTTTGTTTTATCCATTTCACTTTTCTTTTGTTCCATCTGCTCTCCATTTCCTGCTTTCTTTGCGTTAGTTGAATGATTTTAGTATTGTATTTTAATATTTTCCCTTTTAGCCAAATTCCTACTTTTTTTTTCACTTTTTAAAAATTCATTTAATTTTTACATTTTTAATGGTTACTCCAGGGATTGCAATATGCATTTTTAACTTATCAAAATCTGCCTAGAGTTAATATTGTATTTCTCATGTATTATATATGTGTGTGTATATGTGAACAGTATAGTTCATTTACCTCTCAATCCTTTGTCCTATTATTGTAATATATATGACATCCTTATACATGTCATACTTCATACATTCCATAATACAGTATTAAAGTATTTTTTAACAGTCACATGTAAAGAAATCAAGAGGAAAAAAAAATGTAGTCTTTTATATTTACCACTAGTAGCCTGGTGCACAAAATTTGTGCATGGCGGTGGGGTGGTGGGAGGGGGAGAGTGGTCCCTCAGCCTGGCCTGCAAACTCTCCAATTTGGGACCCCCTTGGGGGACATCTTACTTGCAATCTGGGACCACTGGCTCCTAACCGCTCTGCCTGCCAACCTGATCAACCCCAACTGCCCTCCCCCCCCCCCCGCCGCCGCCAGCATGCTCACCCCCTTCTTTACCCCCTGCCTGCCTGATCCCCCTTTACTTCCCTCACTTCTGGCCTGCTTGCCCCCAATTGGCCTCCCCGCCTCCCTGACAGCCTGATCACCCCCAACTGTCCTCCCTTCCTGGCCTGATCGCCCCTAACCACCTCTGCCTCGCCCTGCCACCATGGATTTGTCTGGAAGGTCTCCTGGATAGTCTTCCAGTCTAATTAACATATTACCTTGTTATTAGTATAGATTTCCATTGGCCTTTAATCCTCCCAGTAACTTCATGTAATCCTGTGGAGTCATTTCCCTTCAATGTGGATCTCCCTTTAATATTTCTGTAATGCAAGTGTTTATTTGAAAATGTCTAATTATGCTTTCATTTTTTAAGACTAGCTATAAAATCCTGATCTCCAGTTTTATTCCAGCACTTTAAAAATGCTGTTCCTCTGCCTTCTAGCCTCCATTGTTTCTCATTAAAAGAAAGCGTATCATTCAGACCATCTGGCTTTTATCTTATTGATTTTAATATTCACTCCTTATCTTTTGATTTCTGTAACTTAATTTTGTTATGCCTAGGTGTGGCTTTATTTTTATGTATCTTGTTTAGGATTTGTTGTTCTTGGTCTATAAATTGATGCACTTCACTACATTTTGTAGCTTCAAGCCATTATTTCTTCAGATATTTTTTTCCTGCACTATTATGATTCTCTTATTCTCTAGGATGCAAATTACACATGTGTAAGATCACATGATATTGTCTCCCTGGTCTTAGGGACTCATTCTCATTAAGATTTTCCCTCCAGCCAAAACCAGTTTGGCTCAGTGGACAGAGCGTCGGCCTGCGGACTGAAGGGTCCCAGGTTCGATTCCGGTCAAAGGCATGTACCTGGTTGTGGGCACATCTCCAGTGGGAGGTGTGCAAGAGGCAGCTGATTGATGATTCTCTCTCATCCATGTTTCTAACTCTCTGTAAAAAAAATCAATAAAATATATATTTAAAAAAAAAGATTTTCCCTCCTGGTTGTTCAGATTACATAATTTCTAACCAAATTCACAGTCTCTTGCTTCTATCATTTCCAATCCATTTGTAAGGCCATAGATAAAATTTAAATTTCAAATTCTGTATCTTTCACATCTATAATTACCATTTTATTCTTTTTTATAGTTGCTGTTTCTCCTCTGAGATTCTCAATCTGTTTATTTAATATATATTTAAGTTTTTTAAATATTTTTGACAACATCCATGTGTCTTTTTAAAAATATGTTTTTATTGTTTTTTGTTTGTTTGTTTTTTGTTTTTAGAGAAAGAGAGGAAAGGAAAGGGATAGAGAGATAGAAACATTGATCAGCTGCCTCCTGCACACTCCCCACTGGGAATTGAGCCCACAACCGAGGCATGTGCACTGAACAGGAATTGAATCAGTGAACTCTTGGTTCATGGGTCAACACTCAATAACTAAGCCACACTAGTGAGCCTCCCTTTAAGTTTTTAAACATATTTCTTATAGCTGCTTTAAAGTGCCTTCTGCTAATTTCAACCTCTGACTTGTCTTGGTATCAGTTTTTTTTTTTTTTCTTGAATACAGACACACTTTCCTGGTTTCATAACATGAATTGATAGTGGACAATATGAATGATACCCATTATAGAGACTCTAGATTCTTTTGTGTTCCTATGAAAAGTGATTTTTGCTCTAGTTGGCACTTCTGGAGGCACCTCTGAGAGACCTGTGCAGTAAAACATCTAAAGGTGAGCACATGGGAAAAAATAGGAAAACAAGAAGGGAGGACAGCTCAGATAGCCATGGACTCAGCCCTGCAGCCAGGAGTTCGAAGCTATCCTGGCCCAGAGAGGGAAGAAAGCCAGGGTAGCAAGCATTTGCTTTAGCCAGGAGGAGCAGAGACTTGGGGACAGAGTAGCAGAGTCAGCAGGGTAAGCAGTGTGAATAGCAGCTGAGTCAGCGGAGAGGCTGGGGCAAAGACACAGCACAGGGATTCTGCTGCAGCTGTCCACTGTCAGATGGTTGGTGTTTCAGACAAAGAAAGGGAGTCACAGAACCTGTTGTCACTTGGACTTCCAAAATTTGCTTCCTGTTGCCCTTGGTGTAGGATTAGGTTGAGAAGCACATTATCTGTAAACTGAGAAATACTGCAGAATTGCTGCTTCCCTCTGTGACTGATTCCCAGTTTGGATGCATGGCAGGAAATCCCATAGAAGTCCAGGGTCACCATTATGGTAAGGGCAAAACAAACCCCACCCTGAAGCAGCAAGCAGCACTGCTGTCAGCTATAGAGGTCAAATGTGGGAGATCACAGAGGTAAAAATCTTTGATTCAGCACCACCTACTGGAAAACATAGAAAGGTATCTTCAGAGAAAACTTCTAAAAAGGCCCAATATATATAGAGAGAAGCCTAAGGGACCAAATGACCAAATGACTGGTTGACCAGTCACTATGATGCACACTAACCACCAGGGGGCAGACACTCAAGGCAGGAGCTGACCCCTGGTGCTCCAACAGCCAACCTCCCATGGCCAGCCAACTTCCCACAGTACCTCACCCTCACTGTCAAGCCCCCATCAACCCTGATCAGGATTGGACAAGATTGTCCTAATTGGCCCTAATTGCCAGCCAGGCTGAGGATCCCATCCTTGTACAAATTTGTGCACTGGACCTCTAGTAATATATAAAAGCCTAGACAGAACAGACCAGCAAATATTATGAATAACTATGGTAAATATCCAGAAAGCAAAGTGAACACAAGGAAATATATGACATAATTGACAAAGAATTAAAATTGAAATTCTGAAAATAGTCAATAAGATGCAAGAAAATACAGAAAGGCAATTCAATGCACTCAGAAAACAAACAAATGAACAAAACAAGTATTTTATCAAAGAGACTGAAAATTTAAAAAGAACTAACCAGAAATCCCAGAAATGAAGTATGCAACTAAGGAAATTAGAAATGAACTATTGAGCATAGGAAACAAAGTCAACTATACACAGGAAAGAATTAGTGACCATACAGAGGGAAGAATTTTCTAGGTAAAAATCTAGAAATGATACAGAAGGAAAAAGAGAGAGACTTGAGTATTAAAAACAAAAACAAACCAAAGAGCTCTATGAGAGCTATTTGACTCCATCAGGAAAAGCAATAGTCCTATCTAATAAAGAGGGAATATGCTAATTTACCATCACACTCTCACAAAGATGGAAGCACACATTGCCAATAAGGAAGAAATAATGCTAATTGACTGGCACACCCTCAAAGATGGCAGTGCACAGTCCCCTCAGTCCCACCAGGGCGGCAGGCATACCTGCCTCTGGAGCCCCCCAGTCCCTCAACCCCCCAGCTGCCCAGGGCTACCTGAGGTAACCAGGGCCACCTGAGGCTCAGGTAACCAGGGCCAGCCAAGGCTTGCAATGCCAGCAGTGGCAGCAGTAGAAGTGTGATGGGGTGTTGCATTCCCCTGATCACCAAGTCGCTCCCCGCTCCCAGACTGTGAGGGGGCAGACTGGGCTGAGGGACTACACCTTCATTGCCTGAATTTTCATGTAACCAGTCTTCTTGTATAAGAATAATAGGCATTAAAGGAGGAGGAGGAGGAGGAAGAGGAAGAGGAGGAGGAAGAGGAGGAGGAGAAGGAGGAGGAGGAGGAGGAGGAGGAGGGAACAGAGAGCCTATTCAAACAGTGAATAAGAACCTCCCAAACCTACAGAAAGAGCTATATCCTTAAATCCAAGAAACAAAAAGAACACCTAGAGGCCCTTTCCAAGAAACATAGTATTAAAACTGTCAAAAATTAATGACAAAGAAAAAATTATCAATACAGTCAGGGAAAATAAGGAAGTGACCAACAATGAAAAACCCATCAGAATTTCATCGGACTTCTCAGCAGAAACTCTATGAGCCAGAAAAGAGTGGAACCCAATATTCAAAAATCTGAAAGAGAAAAATTCCCAGCCATGAATAATATATCCAACAAAATTATCATTTAAATATAAAGGAGAAATAAAGATGTTCCCCAACATACAGAAGCTGAGGGATTTTATCACCAAAAGATTTCTATTGCAAAAAATACTCAAGAAGGTATTCTACCTGAAACAAAGAACATAAAGTCACAACATTACAAGATGGTCAAAACAATTACAGCATAAAGGAACAAAAACATAAAAGGGAAGGGGATAAAGGTTTGAATTGGTAAAGGAGGCTGAAGATCAGACACACTCAAAAGAAAAAAAATACTGTATATATGCAACTTTATTTTTTATAAACCTAACAGTAATCACACACAAAAAAATCCTCAAACCAGGACACATAGCTTAAAAAAGAGGAAAAATATTTGGAATACCACCAAACAAAAACAACAGGTAGAAATATAAAGAGCTAATGGAGGCAAAGAGCTATCAGAAAATAAAGGATCAAGTGGCTAAAAGAAATTACCATAAATGTAAGTAAACCAAATTCACCAATAGAGAGGCACAGAATAGTAGAAAACAAATTTCCTTCAAAAGATACATCTAAGCTGCAAAGACAAAGGGAGATTCAAAGTGAAATGATGAAAAATGATTCTCTAAGCTATTAACGTCTACAGAAAAGCAGCTATAGCCATACTTATATGTCATAAAATAGATTTTAGTTAACAAGGTAACAAGAGATAAAGATGGACATTTTATAATGATAAAGGGGATACTATAGCAAGAAAACATAATACTTCTTAATATATACACCCAATTAGGGAACACTGAAATATAAAAGCAACTACTTACAGAACTAAAGGGAGAAACAGATCAAAACACAATCATAGTTGGGGACCTTAATATTCCACTGACAGTTCTAGGTAGATTATCAAAACAGAAAATCAATAAAGAAATATCAGACTTAAATGAAACACTAGATCAAATAGCCTTAATTGACAGTTATATAGCCTTTCATTCTAGAATATCTGATTATACATTCTTCTCCAGTGAATGTGAAACATTCTCAAGGACATACTATATGTTGTATCATAAAACTAGCATCAATAAATTCAAGACTGAAATTATACCAATCATATTCTCTGACCACAATGCCTTGATATTAGAAACCAACTACAAAAAAAGGGGAACACACACACACACACACACACACACACACACACACAAATATGTAGAGATTAAACAACATACTACTAAAATATGAATGTACCAATGAAATAAAATGTGAGATCATATGTAGAGACAAATGAGAATGACAATACAACATATCTAAACTTCTTGGATGCAGATAAATCAGTGAAAAGAAAGAGGTTTATATCATTACAGGCCTATCTCAAGAAACAAGAGAAAACTCAAGTAAACAATTTAACATAATATTATAAAGTACTAGAAAAAGAACAAAGTAGCCCAAAATCAGAAGAATAAAGGAAATAATAAAAATTAGAGAAGAATTGAAATAGATAACAAAAAAACTATAAAAATTAATTTTAAAAAACGAGCTGGTTCTTTGAAAAAATTGATAAAACTGACAAACCCCTTGTTAGACTCACTAAGGAAAAAGGAGAAAAGAGCCATATAAACAAAATCAGAAAGAGGAGAAATCACCACAGGCATTACAGATATACAAGGATAATATTAAAATACTATCAAAGACTATATGCCAACAAATTAAATTACCTAGAAGTAATGCATAAGTTCCTAAAATAACCTCACTAGACAAAACCTTGAAGAATTGGAAAATCTAAATAAACTGATTAGTGGTGAGGAAATTGAAAAAAGAAAAGAAAAGCCTTCCAAAAAATAAAAGTCTAGGACTAGATGGTTTCACCAGTGAATTCTACCAATGTTCAAAGGAGATTTGAAAACTATCCTTCTCAAACTCTTCCAAAATATTGTAGCAGAAGCAATACTTCCTAACATATTTTATGAGGCTAACATAACACTGATACCAAAACCTGGCAAAATGGCACAAAAAAAGAAAACTACAGAGCAAAATCCTATAAAATAAAAGGCTAATCTGCAAATTATCCCCTTGACCAGGAGTTCGACCGGAAGTTTGACAAGGGGGTGGAGCCAACCAACCACCCATGGCCCCTCCCTGTGGCTAGCCACATCCCGGATTGACCCCCCTCCTACCCTGATCAGAAACGTCTTTATTTCTCCTTTATATTTAAAGGATAATTTTGTTAGATATCTGCAATGCCTATTATTCTTATACTAGAGGACTGGTTACATGAAAATTCAACAAACCAGCTGGCCAACCACCCATAGCCCCTCCCCTTGGCCAGAATCCACACATGCATGAATTTGTGCATCAGGCCTCTAGTCTCTGATGAACACAGATGCAAAAATCCTAAACAAAATACTAGCAATCAAATATAACAATATATTAAAAACTAGAGGCCCAGTGCACAAAATTCATGCATGGGATTAGGGGAGTGTCCCTTAGCCCAGCCTGCACCCTCTCCAATCTGGGACCCCTCAAGGGATGTCCAACTGCCCTCTCACAATCCAGGACTGCTGGCTCCCAACTGCTCACCTGCTTGCCTTCTTGATTGCCCCTAACTGCTTCTGCCTGCCAGCCTGATCACCCCTTAACCACTACCATGTCAGCCTAATTGATGTCTAACTGCTCCCCTGCCAGCCTGTTTGTCCCCAACTTCCCTCCTTCTGCCAGCCTGATCACCCCCAACTTCCCTCCCTTGCAGGCCTGTTCCCTCTCAACTGCCTTCCCATGCAGGCCTAGTGCCTCCCAACTGGCCATCTTGTGGTGGCCATCTTGGGTGCACATGGGGGCAGGATCTTTTATCACATGGGGACAGCCATCTTGCGTGTTGGAGTGATGGTCAATCTGCATATTACTCTTTTATTAGATAGGATAGAGGCCTGGTGCATGGGTGGGAGTCAGCTGGTTTGCCCTGAAGGGTGTCCCAAATCAGAGTCAGGGTTCCCTTGGAGCATGGAGAGCCTGAGAGAGGGACCTGTGGTGGATTGCAGGCCGGCCACACTCCCTGGCAACCCAAGCAGAGGCCCTGGTATTTGGAATTTATTTACCTTCTACAATTGAAACTTTGTAACCTGGAGCAGAGCCAAGCCTCCTGCTCACTCTGTGGCCGGCAGCCATTTCTGTTGGAATTTATGTATCTTCTATAATTGAAACTTTGTAGCCAGGAGTGGAGGCCTGGGCCAGCCAGGGTGTGAGGAAAACTTTGCTTCTTCCATTGCCAGGGGCAACCCTAGCCTCCTGCTCTTTCCAGCTCCATGGCTGTTGCCATTTCTGTTTGGGTTTGTTTACCTTCTATAATTTAAACTTTGTAGCCTTGAGTGGAGGCTTAGGCCAGCAAGGGCAGGTGGGAAGCTTGGCTTTCTCCATTGCCAGGGAAACTCAAGCCTCCTTCCTGCTCTCTGTGGCCATAGCCTTCTTGGTTGGGTATATTTGCATACTCACTCTGATTGGCTGGTGGGCAGGGCTTATGGGTGTAACAGAGTGATGGTTTATTTGCAATATTACTCTTTTATTAGGTAGGATAATACATCATGATCAAGTGGCATTAATTCTTTGACATAAGCAAATCAATCAATGTAATACACCACATTATTTTAAGGATAAATCAGCCCAAACTGATTTGGCTCAGTGGATAGAGCGTCAGTCTGCAGATTGAAAGGTCCTGGGTTCGATTCTGGTCAAGAGCATGTACATTGGTTATGGGCACATCTCCAGTAGGGGGTATGCAAGAGGCAGCTAGTCGATGTTTCTTTCTCATCGACGTTTCTAGCTCTCTATCCCTCTCCCTTCCTCTCTGTGGAAAATCAATAAAATTTATTTTTTTTTAAAAGAAAGGATAAATCATATGATCTTATCAATAGATGCAAAAAAAGCATTTGATAGGATACAACATCCATTTATGATTAAAACACTTAATAAAACAGGAATAAAAAGAAAGCTCAATATAATAAAGGCCATATATGACAAATCATCACCTAATATTGTAATCAGTGACTATAAAAAGCAGACAGCTTTTCCTCTAAAATCAGGAACAAGACAAGGATGCCCACTCTCACCCCTTTTATTCAACAAAGTTCTGGAAGTACTACACAGAGTGATAAGACAAGAGAAAGAAATAAAAGGATCCAAATTGTGAATGAAGAAGTAAAAGTGTCACTTTTTGCAGATGACATGATTCTGTACATAGAAAACCCTACAGGCTTCTCTAAAAACTATTAGAAACAAACTAATACAGTAAATTTGCAGAATACAAAATCAATGTACAAAAATCCACTGCCTTCTTATATACTAACAACAAAACTTCAGAAAATAAATAGAAAGATAATGAGATAATATTCTGGTTTGCTTATGAAATGAGTATGGCCTGTCAGATCTCTTTGCACTGTTAAAACTATTATGCAAAAAATGCTACTGCTCTACAAGTTTGGGTTCTTGATTTCCCTGTGGAGGTTCTGAATAAAGGTTCCATCATTAATGGCTGTCTGTGCCAAGGCTCTTGTGGTGGCCGTTTTGAGCATGGATTGCAGAAGCCTTTCTAGATTTGGATTTGTCTGAGGAAGGAAGACAAAAGCCATGGCCAAGTACATGAAATGAGGGGCTCGTGTTTATAGTTACCTTGGGGATTTTTTTTTATCTTACAATAAAATGTTAATAGAAATTATTTGCAGCATATTTCTACTCATTTGGGCAGTTTGTTTCAAAGGATTATTTGTCTCATCCTAGATCTTTAGTGAAATTTTATGTGTAATTATTATGTATTTATATTCCATCATGTGAATAGAACACATTTAGTATTGCATTTTACACTGATGCCTGTTTTATTAAGCTATGACACAAAGTCTCCTTTACCTTTTAAAAATATTATTTTATTAAGCTGTGACACAAAGTTTCCTTTACCTTTTAAAAAAGTTATTTATGATTTTTAAATTATGATTTATTTTGATTGTGGAATAAAGACATGAATGAAAAATCTTAAAAAAAAAAAAAAAAAAAAAAAAAAAGAGAAATGAAACAAAACAATTCCATTTGCAATTTCAACCAAAGAATAAAGTAGCTAGGAATAAACTTAACAAAGGATGTGAAAGACTTATATACTGAAAACTACAAAGCATTATTAAAAGAGATTGAAAAAGCCACAATTGCCGGGACCGGTTTGGCTCAGTGGATAGAGCGTCGGCCTGCGGACTGAAAGGTCCCGGGTTCGATTCCGGTCAAGGGCATGTACCTTGGTTGCGGGCACATCCCTAGTAGGGGGTGTGCAAGAGGCAGCTGATCGATGATTCTCTCTCATCGATGTTTCTAACTCTCTATCCCTCTCTCTTCCTCTCTGTGAAAAATCAATAAAATATATTAAAAAAAAAAAAAAAGAAAAAGCCACAATAAAATGGAAAAATATCCTGTTTTCATGGATTAGAAGAATCAACATAGTTAAAAGGGCCATATTACCCAAAGCAATATACAGTATTAAGGCAACCCCCATCAAAATTCCAATTGTCATTTAAAAAAAATAAAACAAAAATTCATCTGATTTGTATGGAACCACTGAGAAATGGTTCCATACATTTCTGAGAAGCAATACTGAGAAAAAAGAATGTAGCCAAAGATATCACACTACTTGACTTCAAATTCGACTACAGAGCTATGATAATCAAAACAGCATGCTATTGTTACAGAATAGATACCGATCCATAGAACAGAATAGAGCCTAGATATAAAATCACACGTATATAAGCAGATAATTTTTGACAAAGCCAGAAAGACACAATGGAGTAAAGATAGTCTCTTCAATGAATGGTGCTGGGAAAATTGGAAAATCACATGCAAAAGGGTGAAATGAGATTATAATTTGTAATTAATTCACAATGGATCAAAGACCTTAATATAAGATCTGAAACAAAAAATTACATTGAATAAAACATAGACACTAACTTATGGACCTTGGTTTTATAATAGAAAACATTTTATGAACTTGACCCCAAAGGCAAGGGAAGTAAAGGCAAAAATAAATGAATGGGATATAATTGAAAAGCACATAAAAGAAATCAACAAAACAAAGAGTCAGCCAAATGAATGGCAGATGATATTTTCAAACTACAGCTTTAACAAAGGTTTAATATCCAAAACACATCAAGAAACCAAACAAAAACAACCCTATTCAAAAATGGGCAGAGAGAATATGAACAGACACCTCTCCCAAGAAGACATACAAAGAACCAGTAGATATATGGAAAGATGTTCAACCTAACTGCCAATTAGGGAAGTGCAAATCAAAACTACAATGAGATACCACTCCACACCTTTTAGAATGGCAATTATCAATAATACAAGTGTTAGAAAGGTGGTAGAAAAAAGGGAACTCTCATGCACTCCTGATGGGAATGTAGACTGGTACTACCACTATGGAAAGCAGTCTGGTGATTCCTCAAAATATTAATAGAGCTACCATATAACCTACCAATCCCTCTCCTGGGTATACTGGTATAATGGAAAAACTCAAAATCATGTATTCACAAAGATATATGTGCCCCATCTTCATTGCAGCATAATTCAAATTAGCCAAGACATGGAGACAACACAAGTGTACTAAGATAGAGGAGTGGATAAAGAAGATATGGTAAATATATACAATGGAATACTAACCAGCCATAAGAAAGGATAAAATAGCACCATTTACAACAACAGGAATGGACCTTGAGAACATTATGCTAACTGAAATAAGTGAGTCAGAAAAAGCTAAGAATCATATGATTCATTTCTATCTATCTATCTATCTATCTATCTACCCTGTTTCCCCAAAAATAAGACAGTGTCTTATATTAATTTTTGCTCCCAAAAATGTGTTAGGTCTTATTTTCAGGGAATGTCTTATTTTTCCATGAAGAAGAATACAGTACACATTCATTGTTAAATGAAAATAAAGGAAATTTATTACCTATAAACGGTATGGTAGTACAGTAGTTGTCAACACAAACCAGACAAACTGTGAATCCTACAGTATCAAGAATTTACTCATTTATTCAATGACAATCATGTCATCATCTTCTGGAACATCATCATAACAATCCAATTCCTGAATTCCCTGGTGAATTTTTTGTGACTCCATTTCTTTCAGAATCAGTGGACCAAATCTCTCATGTTTAGCAATAGCACTGCTTTAAATGAGTACTTCTTGGCAAGGCAGCCTGCTCGCAGTGCATTTGCAATGCAACTGTCAGTGATTTTCTCCCATGAATTCTTCACCCACGTCACAACTTATCACAAAGTTTCCACACTGATTTCTCTCCATTCTATTTTCAATGTAGTCATTAATTTCCATGCACAAATTGTCTTTGAATGGCTTGTTTATTGCAATATCAAGAGTCTGGAGATAGGCCGTCATATCTGCAGGAATCATTATCTGATCTATTTTTCTTTCATGAAGAAATGTCTTCATGTCTTTAGCGTGGTGAGTGCTGGCTGCATCCCAGACTAGCAGACCTCTTTGGCTCCCTCGCATAACAAGCGGCAGCATTAAATTGACACACTTCCTTATAACTGCTTGTGTGGCCCAGGCTTTTTCAGTTTCAAGAATAAAAACGCCCAAAACACATTCAATCTTTTCCTTCCTGCCCTTAGAAATGATTAAAGGTGGGATTTTAGTGCCATCCAGACGAATTGCCAAAATACAGGAAACACGTGCACTTTCGTAAACAGTGGAGGGAATGTACACTAAGGAGGCACCCCACTGTTCAATTGTTGTTTGAGATGATTGGCCCATAAACACTGCAGTTTCATCCATAGCAATCATGTTGGAAAGATTGTATTTAGAGAAGTCAGCATCATCAATAAAGGACTTGAATGCAAGTACTCGCTTAATAACTTGAATATCTTCCAACCTAAACAATGTTGTACTGGTAGATCTTCTTAAAGATAGTTCACTTTCTGAAGGAAAGTATCCAGCCAGTGTTGTGATGCTTTGAAGTCTTCGGGGGCTATGTCAAACTGTGGTGCCATTGCAAGGGCAAATTCTTGAATCTGAGCCCTATTCACAACCAAACCCTCTGCTCTCTTGTCAACAACCCATTCACAGATCAGGTCTTCCAGCTCGGGAAATAATGGTTGCTGACCTGATCCACACTTGCGCTTTTTAGCATTTCCTTTGTCCACTTGTTCAATGAGGTTACCATACTCTGCTCGCCATTTTTGGACCAATCGAATACTCAACATCTTCTCTTTGCAGAAAGCAGTAAGATTTTGGCCCCAAGAGTCTTCCACGATTCCTTTCTTGTACTCCATGGAGTAGCTTTTTCTTTTTGTGCTCATTTCTAGGGGTAAAAAAAAGAATTGGGTATCAAGGAGGGGGATCACTTAAAATGACACAGGGGGGATCAGAGTGGGAAGTCAAAATGGCACAGGAGAATCAAAGGGGGGTTACCATTTTAGTAACCCCTTTTGATCCTCCTGTGTCATTTTGATTGCCCCCTCTGATCCTCCTGTGTCATTTTAAGTGATCCCCCTCCCCTACCACCCCTGTGCCACTGAACACCTTCACCAGACATCCCCCATACCCCTTTATCAGACATTTACCCCCTGAGGCCTGCCTGGGGACTGTCACTGGGCCTCCTGGGGCCTGGATCTGGGCTGGAGCAGCATGAGAACCTTCAGTCATCATGAGGGCGGCCACGAGCAACAGGTAGTGTCACCAGAGACAGACCACCACTCACCACCTTTGCTGAGTCCCATCCGCTCTAATCTTCCTGTTCTTCTACATGCATCTGCGAAAGTCTCCTCCTCTCTCCCGCCCAGCGCTCATTGCTCACTCCGATCTCTGCTCCACCTCCACACAGCAGTGACATCAGGACTCCGCAAAATGTCACTGGTTGCTTGACGCCAGTCGGGGTGGCCCTAGCGACCAGTTTACGGTAAATTAATTTTCATTCTAAGACAGAGCCTAGGGGGGCCTTATTTTGGGGGGGATGTCTTATATTTCACTCAGAAGGAAATCTGTAAGTAGGTCTTATTTTCGGAGGATGTTTTATTTTTGGGGAAACAAGGTATATATCATCTATCTATCCATCTACTAAAGGCCCGGTGCACGAAATTTGTGCATGGGTGGTGGGGGGTGTCCCTCAGCTCATCCTGCACCCTCTCCAATCTAGGACATTCCTCTCACAATCCAGGACTGCTGGCTCCCAACTGCTCGCCTGCCTGCCTACCTGATTGCCCCATATCCACTCCCCTGCCAGCCTGATTGATGCCTAACTGCTCTCCTGTCAGCCTGTTTGCCCCTAACTGCCCTTCCCTACAGGCCTGGTTGCCCCCAACTTCCCTCCTCTGCCAGTTTGGTCATCCCAAACTGCCCTCCCCTGCAGGCTTGATTGTCCCCAACTGCCTTCCCTTACAGGCCTGGTCCCTCCAAATTGCCCTCCCCTGCTGGCCATTTTGTGGTGGTCATCTTGTGTCGGAGTGATGGTCAATCTGCATTTACTCTTTTATTCGATAGGACAGAGGCCTGGTGCAAGAGTTGGGGCCAGCTGGTTTGCCCTGAAGGATGTCTTGGATCAGGGTAGGGATTCCTTTGGGGCATAGAGCAGCCTGGGTGAGGGCCTGTGGTGGTTTGCAGGCTGGCCACGTCCCCTGGTGACCCAAGTGGAGGCCCTGGTATCTGGAATTTATTTATCTTCTACAATTGAAAGTTTATAGCCTGGAGTGGAGCCAAGCCTTCTGCTTGCTCCATGGAGGCAGCCATTTCTGTTGGGATTTATTTATCTTCTATAATTGAAACTTTGTAGCCTTAAGCAGAGGCCTGGGTAGGCCAGAGTGTACAGAAAGGTTGGCTTCTCCATCGCCGGGGGGAACCCTAGCCTCCTGCTTTTTCCAGCTCCATGGCTGCCACCATTTTTGTTTGAATTTATGTATCTTCTATCATTGAAACTTTATAGCCTTGAGTGGAGGCCTACGTTGGCAAGGGCAGACGGAAAGCTTGGTTTCCTCCATTGCCAGGAAACCCACACCTCCCTCCTGCTCTCTGTGGCTGTAGCCATCTTGGTTGGGTTTATTTGCATATTTGCTCCTGATTGGTTGGTGGGCATGACAAGTAGGTGTAGCAAAGTGATTGTTAATTTGCATATTACTCTTTTATTAGATAGGAGGACTATAAGCCTAGTGCATGAAAATTCAGGCACTGGAGGGGGATCCCTCAGCCTGGCCTGCCCCTTCTCACAGTCTAAGAGCCCTTAGGGGCAGGAGGTGACTTGGTGATCAAGAGAAGGCGATGCCCCCCTCATACCTCTGCTGCTATCACTGCTGGCTGTGCAAGCCTCGACCTGGCCTGGTTATCTGTACCTGGGATGGCACTGGACAGCTGGGAAGCCACCATCTGAGGCTTGCCTGCACCTTAGATCATCCCTGGGCGGCTGGGCAGCCACCATTTGAGGTTTGCCTCCACTTTGGACTGGCTCTGGGTAGCTGGGCAGCTGCAACCTGAGGTTTGTCTGTGCTCTGGGTCAGCCCTGGGTGGCTGGGGGGCTGAGGAAACTAGGGTACTCTGGAGGTAGGTGTGTGGAGCAGCTGGACACACCTGGGGATGGGCCTAGCTGCGCTGCCCACCTACTGCCTCAGTGTGGCTGAGGGGACTAGGAGCTACCATCTTGTGGCTGTGGGCACCACCATCTTTGAGAGTGTGGCAGTCAATTAGCATATCCCCTCCTTATTGTCTGTGAGTGCCACCATACTTTTTTAATTTCGTTACTGATTAAGTTATTATATATGTGTTCTTATCACCCTACTCATGCCCTCACCCCCTTGTTGTCTGTGTCCATTGGTTAGGTCTATATGCATACATATGAGTCTTTCGGTTGATCTCTCACCCTTACTCCCTCTCTCATCTACCTTCCTTCTGAGGTTTGACAGTCTGATCAATATTTCTCTGTCTCTGGATCTGTTTTTATTCATCTGTTTATGTTGTTTATTATTTTCCATAAATAAGTGATATCATATGATATTTATCTTTCTCTGACTAGCTTATTTCAATTAGCATAATGCTCTCCATTTCCATCCATGCTGTTGCAAATGGTAAGAAATCCTTTTTTTTTTACTTTGAGGGTGGGGCAGTCAATTAGCATATTCCCTCCTTATTAGCTGTGGGCACCACAATCTTTGCAATGGTGTGAGGGTCAATTAGCATATTCCCTCTTTATTAGATAGGATATAAAAGACAAGTTACTGGAACGACCAGAACAACCTGTCACTATGATGTGCTCTATGGCTGGCCAACCACTGTGACTGGCCAATCGGCTCAATGGGGGTAGGGCCAACTAACCTGACCCCCTATTGGCTACTCCTACCCTAATCAGAGCAGGTCAGTCAGACCCCACCCATGCACAAATTCATGCACTGGGCCTCTACTATAGGATATAAAACTGAAACTCATGGACACAAACAGCAGTGTAGTAGTTGCCAGAGGAAAGGTGGTGGGTGGTGGAGGGTGAAGAGGGTTTAATATATGGTGATGGAAAATTATTTGACTTTGGGTGGTGGGCACACAGTGCAATATATCGATCATTTATCATAGAAATCTACACCTGAAACTTATATGACTCTATTATCCCATTAAATTAAAAACAAAACAAAACAAAAAACGATTACAGAGTCCCCTTAGACCAGTGGTCGGCAAACTGTAGCTCGTGAACCACATGCAGCTATTTGGCCCCTTGAGTTTTTAGCAAAGGCAGCTTATGAGTACCCTAATTAAGTTAATAACAAGGTACCTACATATATAGTTTAAGTTTAAAAAATTTGGCTCTCAAAAGAAATTTCAATCATTGAATTCTTGATATTGGCTCTGTTGACTGAGTTTGCCAACCACTTTCTTAGGCAAAAGGATGCAAATATAACAGATCTTACCCTCTGCATTTATCTTCCAAGGGTAGAGGTTTCTATTTTCAATAGTTCACATGTACTGATGTGAAAATAGCCCAACATATCATGTTAAATGAAAAGAGAAAATTGTGATACAATATGAATGCATGATCACACACTTTTAAAAAGTTATTGCAAATGTATAGAAATGAAGGAGAACTACCAGCCATGGCTATTTCTAAAAGGGACTACATCTGGTGAAGTGGTATGTTTCTATAGCTATATGTGTATGCAAACTTCACATTTTTACTCCATGAATATCTATATTTGATTTTTAAAAGAATATATATGGGCTTTAAAAAAAAATAAAGAACTGATTATTTATGGTCTCTGGGTGTTCTGGTGGCATTTATTTAACTCTCTGTTTAGGAAGAAATTCTCTTAACTTTAAATTAAAGGAATAAATACATACAAAGTGCCGAAGACAGTATTCAATAACTATGAGTACCCATACTGTTGTTATTCCCATGATATAAAAGCAATACCTCTTTCATTTGGTTCAGCGGCAGAGAACATGGCCATGAAACCATTCCCAGCAGTGTTGGCGTCGGAAATCATCTGCACCATCATCTTGTTGCCACTGGACACAAGGGCTCCAGGCCGAAACGTGCCACAGAAGCGCCCAATACGCTGGCCATTGCCGTGGCCATTGTACACATCCACAAAGTCATAGCGGCACAGGTTGTCACTCTCAAGGTCTAAGAATCGGAAATTGAGAACTACTACTTTTCCCTTGGGAACCTGCCAAGAGAAAGGCCAATTGGAAAACTGTCGTGAAAACAAAGTCTGAGGCTTTCACATTTGGTCAATTACTAGTGAACAGATAAACATAAAATCCAAAATGATGCTTTTTCTTCCCTCAAACCTGAACTAAGCCAGAAAAGGTACTCCAAAAAAATATAAATATTTATCGATTTTGACAAATTGCACAATTCTCTAGGACAGTGGTCAGCAAACTGTGGCTCACAAGCCACATGCAACTCTTTGGCCCCTTGAGTGTTTAGCAAAGGCCAACTTACGAGTACCCTAATTAATAACAATGTACCTACTTATATAGTTAAATTTAAAAAAATTTGACTCTCAAAAGGAGTTTCAATGATTGTACTGTTGATATTTGGCTCTGTTGACTAATGAGATTGCTGACCACTGCTTTAGGGTACACAATGTTATTCCTAGAGAATTATCTCAACAAAGCTTCAAAATATTAGACTGGTCTTATTAATTGATACCGTTACTCAAACATTTGCATATTCAAAAACACCAAGGCACCCAGCAATACTATTTGTCAAGAAAACATTTTGAAATGTCACTTCTCACAAATAATAAAATGGAACATCTCAATATATAGAACATTTTTAACAATTTAAAACCAAATGAATTATCTGACAATTGTGTAACTAATCTTGCCTAACAAACAAACATATAAATTAACTGTATGTCATCAGCCAATCAAGAGTGATATGCAAATTAACCCAACGAAGATGATGGTTAATTTGCATACAAAGGCACCAAGAGACGGGGAGGGCGGGATGCTTGTGGGTCGTCACCATGGCGACGATGCAGGCCTTCTGCCCCATCTCCAATCTCTCAGGGCTTCTGGGCAATGTAGGAAGGTGGAGCTGAAGCCAAAAGAGGTGGCTCCCTGAGCAGAAAGAGGCGGCTTCAGGGCCTGAGAGGAAAGGGGCTGGGCTGGAGTAGAAAAGCAGAGCAGGTCGCCAAGGAAAGGAAACCCCATTCTAACATGAATCTTCATGCATTGGGCTTCTAGTTTATAGATAATACTTTGGGTCCTGAAAAATCCAGATCAAATATGTCTACTAATTACATTAACTTAGTAATAGCTGATTGTTCTCTTTTCAAAGTCACCAAGTTTTGGCTTGTTTTCTAGTTGCAAACTTTATATACCAGGTAGCTTTGAAACATGATGCATTGATGAAAAAGATGAGTTTTCACTTCCTCCTAAAACTTTCTTTACCATAATTTCCCCCTTATAATTCTAATGATGCTTCCCTCCTTTCCTGAATAGGCAGGAAAAAATGACTGCAAAATATTTTGGCATAATTCTTACAAAAGCTTCATTTATTTCCCAGTACATATAATCTTTCAATTTCTTCATTAAAGAAGTTTAGTAATAAAGTCTCAGTCAGATTTATTTCATCCTTTCAACTGGGTGAGGTTCCCACTGCATAACATGAAAATTTCATTCTGTAAAAACTTACAGATAACAAAAGTCAAGTGATTATAAAACAACCAAACATAATGCACAAGCACGTGGTTAGTTCACATTCATTTTAGTTAACTAACACAGACTCAAGATGCTTTACGGACATAACATGGCTTTCCCTGTTGCTGAGTTCAGTGCCATGATTTTTATTTTTTTATGATAAGAGGAAGTATATCAGTGCTGTTTGCCTTTTGTGTCAATCATATACTCATCTTTTTTTTTTAAGTATATTTTATTGATTTTTTACAGAGAGGAAGGGAGAGAGATATAGAGCTAGAAACGTCGATGACAGAGAAACATCGACCAGCCGCCTCTTGCACACCCCCTACCAGGGATGTGCCCGCAACCAAGGTACATGCCCTTGACCGGAATCGAACCCGGGACCCTTCAGTCCGCAGACCGATGCTCTACCACTGAGCCAAAGCGGTTTCAGCCATATACTCATCTTAATGTAGAAACAGTAATTGAGTAGTCACAAGAAGGGAAATATTTTGGCCTTGACTTGGTTACATTCCAGTTATTAGAAGCTTATCTTTTGTTCTTTCAATTTTATTTTGTATTGGTTTTAGGTGTATAGCATAGTGGTTAGACAATCATATAATTTACATAGTGTTCCCTCGATATTTCCGGTACCCCAACTGACCCCATAAGTAGTTATCACAATATTATTGACCATATATTCCCTATGCTGTACTTAACTCCCCTATGACTATTCTGTAACTACCAATCTGTACTTCTTAATCCCATCACCTCTTTTACCTGGTCTCTCAATACCCCTTCCCTCTGTTCTCTTTCTGTGTCTATGAGTCTGTTTGTTTACTTTGTTCTTTAGATTCCACGGATCATATGGTATCTGTCTTTCATTGACTGACTTATTTCACTGAGCAAAATACACTCTAGGTTCATCCATGCAGTCGCAAATGGTAAGATTTCATTCCTTTTTATGGCCGAGTAATATTCCATTGTACATATGTACCATAGCTTTTCATCCTTATCTATTGGTGGATACTTGGGCTGCTTCCAAATATTGCCTGTTGTAAATAACACTGCATGAATATAAGGGTGGCATATATCCTCTAAAATTAGTTTTTCTCCAATAAATCCCCAGAAGTAAAATCTCCAGGTCATAAGGCAGATCCATTTTTAATTATTTGAGGAAACTGCTCGAGTTTATGTTAATGGTGTGAATATCAGAAGTTGCAAAGCCACAGTCTAAGAAACTGATAAGAGAAAATGCAATATAATTTGTAAACATTCTCACTGAGATATCTGTTATAAAACTACCTTGATTTTTATTTTGTTTTGTTACAATCTCTATTTTATCCCATGATTAGGAAATTATGAAAAATGTGATACCATCTGTAATCTTAAAATAAGCAAGCTCTCTATGACTCATTGAAAAATTTCCAGCTGCCGAAATCGGTTTGGCTTAATGGATAGAGCGTCGGCTTGGGGACTGAAGGGTCCCGGGTTCAATTCCGGTCAAGGGCATGTACCTTGGTTGTGGGCATATCCCCAGTAGGGGGTGTGCAAGAGGCAGCTGATCGATGACTCTCTCTCATTGATGTTTCTAACCCTCTATCTCTCTCCCTTCCTCTCGGTACAAAATCAATAAAATATATTTTAAAAAAAAATTTCCAGCCAAGGAAAACATTCTGAGCTGAATTAACTTAATCTGGATTGCCCTTACATGAATAATGACTATTGATATGAATGTATTGATAATTTTACAGAGGATAGTTCAAAGCTATGACTTTTCACCCAGAGGTGAGTGTTTATTAAAAGGTATGAGGCTGGGGAGAATCCAAGATGGCTGCTCGGGTAGGCACCTAGCCAAGCCGCACACAACAATTTCAACAAAATACAACTAAAATATAAAATGGACATCACCCAGAACTACAGGAAAGTTGACTGACTGGAAATTCTACAACGAGAAGCAAGGAGAAAACCAGAAGGAAGCGCGGAGGAGCTGGAAAAGCCTAAGGTACGGAGACACGCGGCGAGCAGAGAGGACGGAGCCGGAGAGGAGGGAGGCGGAGTGCCTGGCAGGCGTTCCCTGGCGGGAAGGAGATAAACGCTCCGACTGTGCTGGCCCCCATTCTGACTGCTCTGAACCCCAGGCCTAGGCCAGACCCCGGGGACCCAGGCTCACACAGAGGGAGCCAGGCTGAAAGGCTGAACCCCGGGGAAGAGGCGAAAGGAGGCCCCGGCGGCGGCGCCGCCGCGCAGAGAAGGGACGGTTGGCTGTGCCGCGGGATTGCCTGGTGGGAAGGAGACAGGGGCTCCAGACTGCTCTGAACGCCACCTCCAACTCCACTTCCAACTGAACTGAACCCCAGTTTCGGGACCATTGGGGGAGAGACTAGACTGTTTGGTAGCAGGCGAAAATCGAGGGCGCCTTTCTCTCAGAGGCGCTTACAACAAGTACTGAAGGACCCTGAGTCTCAGGAGTCGCATAGGGCGGGGCTGACGAAAGCCAAAGCTGTAGGCTCCACCCTGAAACCCCGCCCCATCAGGAAAGCTGCCTCCGAAAATGCCTAAACCAAATAGATCACAAACGAAAGAAATGGAGGACAAAAAGCGACTGGATATAGAGTTCAAAACCACACTTATAAGGTTTTTCAAGAGTTTCCTAGAAAAGGCCGATAAAATAAATGAGACTTATGAGGATATGAAAAGGGATCAACAAGAAATAAAGAATACATTGTCTGAAATAAAAACTATTATACAGAGTCCTAAAAACAGAATAGAAGATCGCAAGAATCAAGTCAAAGATTTGGAACATAAAGAGCCAGAAGATACTCCTCTGCAGTCGCTAGAAGGCAAGAGAATCCAGAAAATTGAAGATGATGTAAGAAACCTCTGGGACAACTTCAAACGATCCAACATCAGAATTATGGGGGTCCCAGAAGATGAGAGAGAGCAAGATATCGAAAACATATTGAAAGAAATAGTGACAGAAAACTTCCCCCACCTGGGGAAAGAATTGGACTTACAAGTCCAGGAAGCACACAGAACTCCAAATAAAAGGAATCCAAAGAGGACCACACCAAGACAAATCATAATTAAGATTCCAAGAGCAAAAGACAAAGAGAGAATATTAAAAGCAGCAAGAGCTAGGCAGATAGTTACCTATAAAGGAGCACCTATACGATTGTCAGCTGACTTCTCAACAGAAACCATGCAGGCCAGATGGGAATGGCAAGAAATATTCAAGGTGATGAATAGTAAGAACCTACAGCCAAAGATAATCTATCCAGCAAAGCTATCACTCAAATTCGAAGGTCAGATAAAGAGCTTCACTAATAAAAAAAAGCTAAAGGAGTTCATCACCACCAAACCAGAATTATATGAATTGCTGAAGGGGGTCCTTTCAGAAGAGAAAGTAAATAAAGATAAAAATTATGAACAACAAATACGTAACTATCAACAAGTGAATCTAAAAACCAAGGAAATTAAAAAAAAAATCTGATGAACAATATTAACTGTTGAATATAATAGAATCAGAGGTATGGAAGGGGAGTGAACTGATGATTCTTGGGGAAAAGGGGAGAAGGGGATGTGGGAAGAGACTGAACATAAACTGTGCACCTATGGATGAGGACAATGGGGGGTGGGGAAAGGGCAGAGGGTGGGGTGGGAAGGGACATTTGTATTAATATGAACAATAAAAATTAAGGAAAAAAAAAAAAAAAAAAAGGTATGAGGCTGAGCTCTAGCCAGTGGTTAGAGCATTGGTCCAAACATCAAAGCATCTCGGGTTCGCCGAAACCAGTTTGGTTCAGTGGTAGAGCATCGGTCTGCAGACTGAAAGGTCCCAGGTTCAATGCCAGTCAGGGGCATGTACATTGGTTGCTGGTACATCCCCGGTGGGGGGTGTGCAAGAGGCAGCTGGTCGATATTTCTCTCTCATTGATGTTTCTAGTTCTCTATCTCTCTCCCTTTCTCTCTGTAAAAAAAATCAATAAAATATATATATTTTTAAAAAAGCATCACAGGTTCGATTCCCAGTCAAAGGCATGTACATGGGTTGCAAGTTCGATCAATACCTGGTGGGGCACGTGTGGGAGGCAACCAGTCAAGGTTTTTCTCCCTTCCTCCCTTCCATTATCTTTCAAAATCAATGGAAAAAATATCCTCAGTTGATGATTAACAAATAAAATAAATAAAATAAAATAAAATAAAATAAAATAAAATAAAATAAAATAAAATAAAATAAATAGGTATGAGGCCTAAGAATAGAGCTTTGAGGCACTCTAGTAGCATTAGGCCCTCAAGATGAAGTCAAACCACAACAGAAACTGATTTAGTAAGTGGAAGGCAACCGGAAGGGTGGTGCCTACAAGCGAAGTGAAGATAATGTCCAGGAGGAAAGACTGGCCAGTTGAGTCAAGAGGAAGGTGAGGATTGAGAATGATAGCTGGGGTTAGCAACCAGAGGTCAACAATTATTCTGGCAAAGTTGTTTTTGTGAAGCAGTAAGTGAAAGGGTTAAAGAGAATAAAATGGGGCAGAGGATAACTTATTGTGCTTAGCAGATATCTTGCAGAAAGCTTGCAACCTTGAGCACAGCATAGCTCAGATAACCAGAAGTCACCTGGCATGGGAGGAACTAAGGGAGGACCAGACCCTTACATCAGCAGAGCAGCTTGCAGCCAGCAAAAATGAATAAAAACCTGTCTCTCCCTATTCTCTTTGCTGATGCCTTTCTTGGTCTCAGCCCACCTGTACCCAGGTGCCTGGAATAAAATCTTTTTTGATTCATTATGGCCTCATAGGTGCATGACCCCAGCCCACTCCAGACCTTTCATTTGATGCTGAAACTCGAGAAGGTCTAGTGAGGGGTCCAGTAAGAGCCATCACAGGGTTACAGCAACCGGCACTTGGCACTCAGAGAGTCTGTGATCATCCGGCTCCTGAGCTTCCCTGTATCCAGGGAAGCCTTCCAGCCAGGCTCCTACACAGCTGAATTGCTGCTGAACACTTACTTGGAGCCCCCTAGCCTTCCTCCAAACTGGTCTGGGTTGTGCCTGTGACTGGATAGTGGATCTCTCCTTGCCTTGCCTCCTCCTGCATCGACACCAGGCATATATTCATATGTTGGTGGCTTTAGTCTGTTCTCCGTCCGGACTGTCCTGTCATTTGGGGTTTGGAGCCAGGCTCCGGAATGAAACTTTCAGCTGGCCCCACGGAAATCCAGTGCTAGTGGGGACAAGTCCTCAGGGGGAACCAGGTTCCCTGATAGGGACACCAGTCACAGAGGGAGGGCTCCGTTTGTTTCTTGTGAATGTTGGAAGACAGCGATGTCTTTTTCAGCCTTAACTTCATGGAAAGCAACCTTAAGCCACTGCCAGTCACCATGGGGAATTCGCAGTCGACCATTCCCCATACCACACCCCTGGGCTGTCTACTTAACAACCTTCAGACCCTAGAATTCGTGCAGGACTTCTGGCCTCAGTAAAACGGCACTTTTAATTTCCAAATGGTAACTTACCTTGACAATTACTGCCGCAGGCAGAGGAAGTGGTCTGAGATCCTGTATATCCAGGGTTTCTTACACTCAAGGACAAATCCTTCTCTCTGTAACAGCTGCTCTCCCTCACAGATTTTTCCCCCTCATTTATTCTAAGTACCCAGAGAATCTCAAATCTCCCTTCTCCTTCACCATTTTTGATCTCATTGATCATCCCCTGGTTCCTCAGTCTACGGCTTCTCCATTTCAGCAGCCTGAGAGCCCACCACTTTACCGAGCAGATCCCACTGTCACCACCCTGTCTCACATCTGCTCCAGAGCAGTTTTTGGCTCTTCTCCTCTCACTACACTGGCACTAGCCTTAAAGTGCCCCCCTTCAGGAGATTGCTGGCACCAAATCTGGATTCATGTCCAGGGATACAGATATCCTCCGCTGGCAGGCTGCTTGCCACGCGTGCCCCTCCCTGCCTGAGAGCCCACCTAAAACTTTCAGCTGGCCCCACGGAAATCCAGTGAATCTGCAAGTCAGAGCAGATTCTGTCCCTAATGGGACCCACAATGGAACTATCAGGAAGGGCAGGCAGGTCGCAGGTCTCAAGACCACATTGTTCTCTGCCTAGAAGGACTGAGAACTACAGCTCACAGAGCAGTTAATTATAATATATAGTTAATTATAATATATAGTTAATTATATATATATATCGATATATATATCTATATCTATCTATCTATTTATATAGATAGATAGATAGATAGATAGATATAGATATATATAGATATATAGATATATAGATATATAGATATATAGATATATATATATATATATATATATATATAGCAAAGGTCACCCAGGAAAAAAATGAAAATCCGGCAGTTTTCCTCTCTCGCCTTATACAGGCCATGAGAAAATATACCAATTATTCATACAAACCTAGAGGGGACAACCCCTCCCCCCATGAGACCTTTTAAATATGACCTTTAAGAGCTTTAATAATAGAGACAAGAAGACCCAAATCTAAAAAACAAGAGAGGCGATCAGGCCAAGGCTGAAGCCCAGATGAAGGCCTTTCAGTACTTAGCCATCACTCTCATGAACCCCAAAGTGCCTGTTCTCCAACCAAGAGTAAGTCAGGGGCTAAGCCTCCTCCAGGCCCATACCTCAAGTGCAACAAGAGAGAACACTGGACCAAGTCCTGCCCAAACCCATGACTCCCATCCGGGTCCTGCCCAAGGTACAGGAGGAAAGGCCACTGGAAATAAGACTGTAGTATGGCCCTTCCAGGTCGGACCTTAGCAAGGCTGTCCTCTGGATCTGGTTTGGAACTCCCAGACCTTCTGGGACTGATCACCAAAGACTGAAGCTACCCAGACCACAAGAAAACATTACATCACCAGGACAATGCCTCAGGTAACAATTATGTTGGTAGGTAAACCAATCTCTTTTTAATTAGCACTGGGGCCACTGCCCTCTCCGAATTTGCTGGGACTCTTGTCCCTTCCTCAGTCTCTATTATGGGGGTTGACAAGTTATTCTCACAGCCATTAGCCACCTCACCTCTACACTGCCTCTTACTAAATAACTCCTTATCCATTCTTCTTGCCCAACCAAAATGGTACAGACATCCCCTCATAAAGCCCAGCTGTCCCAAACAACATTCACACAATACTTCAGTTTCACTCTCACCCCCACAAAGCCATGCCATTCCTTAGACCAGTGTTTCCCAAAGTGTGGTACCCGTACCCCCAGGAGTACGGGAAGAGTTTGGTGGGGGTACGCATTGCACCAGAGTTTGGTGGGGATATGCACTGCACCGTGCTTAGCTGTGCCTAATTCTACATTCTCATGAGTATGAGGGGTACTCAGCATTACGAAAATTATAGAAGGGGTACACATATGTCAAAAGTTTGAGAAACACTGCAGACTATAAATGCCTTATCTCCTCCGTCACTGTCCCCTCTTCTAAACAAGAAATACTCTCCTTTCTCGGGCTTGTAGGCACTCTCACTTCTGAGTTCCAAATTTTTCTTACAAAGCTCCTCTATAACATAACATGGCAAAGGGACTCCTCACTGAACCTTTAGATCCTAAGGCTAGCATTCTCACCACTTTAATGCTCTGAAAACTTCTCTGACCTCAGCGCCTTCTCTCACACACACCTCTTCCCAAAGACAACTTTCATTACTGCAAAACTACAAACATTTATGTAACAGTTGGCTATTATTAGAAGCTGAACTCATTATCACCCAAACCTTAGCATATTATCTCTAAGGCAAAATGTGACAGTTTTAAATCCAAGAGGCTAGAGGCCTGGGAACAGACTGCTAGGCCTGCTCCCTCCTCCCCACCTTTTCTCTAGTCTTATATGCCTATACATAATTTTCCAAAGTCTTTGGCAAGTTAAAGCTTTTAAAACATTACTATATTAAATAATAAACATCTAAATATTTCAACAAGTTTTAAGTTCATCTACTTTTAGCTTTTATTACAGAAAAATCTATAAAGTAAATTTAAAACTGATAATATAACATCTTATGCTTTGTTAAAGATATATTTCTTAAAAGTGAGAATGTTCAACAAATGGTTTTAATAATAAAGGACATAAAGCATGGACATGCATTTTTAAAGGGAAAAGAAAGTGAATTAAAGTTGTAAAAATGTTTATAAAAGTCATAAGAAGGTTCGTGAAAATTATAGAAAATTTATGGGAAGAAATGTTAAAAGGAAGTTATATAAATAACACAGGCCAGTAAGCCAGAATAAGCAGATAGGGAAACTGAGATAGTAAAACAGCAGTCCACAGCCATCTAGTAAATCCTGTCTTTCTAAACCAAGGACAAATTAAACTAAGAGAATAAACCTCATTTTGATATTTTAGACTATGACCCTCCAAATCAATGTCTCTTTCTTCCACTAGACCATTTGTCATAACTCTTATTATTCTAGCTTTTACCCCACTAATACTAAAATGCATAAAACAGTTTGTCTCCACCAGGTTACAAGCCCCACTTGTACTCAGATAATACCACCACTAGATACCATCCCAACCTCCTTTTGTGCCAGGCCTCATCATCCCTGACCCCCAGAGCAAGGACAACAGGACAGATATAGATGTAAAAACTCACCAGGGCAGTAAGTTCCAAATGTCTAGCAAAGGACAAAATTGGAAAAACAACAAAAACCTCGCATCCAGAATAACTTATCCCCACACTAGCCTTCCTGGAAAAATAGCCCCTCTCACATATCAGCCACATGACTAATAAATTATGACTTTCACTCTCCTGCAGATTGTCAGCAACAATATTCCCCCACCTGGCTCAGACTATCACATCCAAACAGTGCAAAATATTTTTTTTTAACTCATTACAGACCTCTGGCTTCAGGGCAATTTACAGGATTTCTCTCTAGATCACATCTGTTTGTTTACCTTCACAGTGTTTCTAAATCTTGCAGATATCTCATATCCCTACAAAAGTCTTCCTATTAGATGATCTCTTAGTCAAAGATGGAAGAGTTTATTTAATTGCTAACACCCCCTGTTGTTTTTATCTAAACTCTACAGGTCAAATAAAGGGAAAAAAACACAACGCATTCTACAGAAAGCTCAATGGCTCAAGGAGGACAGACAGGACAGTATAAAGCAGTCCATATGTCCCAGCCTACAAGCAGTTCTGCCCAAATTAACCTGGCTTTTATCCCCTTATAGGCCCCCTATTTCACCTTCTCCTCCTCTTCAGGCCCTGCATTTTCAGAATAGTTACCAAATTTATATTAACAAGATTACAGTAAGACAATTTGTCCTTATCCCAGTAAATGGACCGTACAGTCTTATATCCCAAGAAGTAACCTGAATTTACTCATTAGGCATCCACAACAGCCCTCCCAGGCATGAAGTAGAGGAATAGCAACCCCATTCCCTTTCTTTTCCTTTACATATATCTTTTAAGATAAGAATGAAAGGGTTAAAAAGAATAAAATGGGGCAGAGGATAACTTATTGTGCTTAGCAGATATCTTGCAGAAAGCTTGCAACCTTGAGCACAGCATAGCTCAGATAACCAGAAGACACCTGGCATTGGAGGAACTAAGGGAGGACCAGACCCTTACATCAGCAGAGCAGCTTACAGCAGCAAGGATTAATAAACACCTATCTCTCTCTGTTCTCTTCACTGATGCCTTTCTCAGTCTCAGCCCACCTGCAGCCAGGTGCCCAGAATGAAATAATTTTTGATACATTATGACCTCATCTCATAGGTACATGACCCCAGCCCAC
This sequence comes from Pipistrellus nathusii, assembly GCA_963693515.1. NCBI lineage: Eukaryota > Metazoa > Chordata > Mammalia > Chiroptera > Vespertilionidae > Pipistrellus > Pipistrellus nathusii. The sequence goes on from OY882859.1 coordinate 95,914,873, forward strand.
TCCGAACCTTTCAACAGAATCAAAGATTGTAGCCAGGACCGGTTTGACTCAGTGGATAGAGCGTCGGCCTGCGGACTGAAAGGTCCCAGGTTCGATTTCGGGCAAGGGCATGTACCGTGGTGGCGGGCACATCCCCAGTAGGGGGTGTGCAAGAGGCAGCTGATCGATAACTCTCATCGATGTTTCTAACTCTCTATCCCTCTCTCTTTCTCTCTGTAAAAAATCAATAAAAATATTTTTTTTAAAAAGAATCAAAGGTTGTAGAAGGATTGAAGAGAAAAATGGAGAGGGATTGGTGATAATAAATATAGACAAACCTTTCAAGGGGTTTTGCTAAAAGATAAACAGAGTAATATGGGGGTTACTGGAAGAGGGTGTGAGGTGAAGCCAGGATTTTACAAGGGACTAAATTAAGGCATATTTGCATCCAATGGGAATTCTGTAGAGAAGGCAAAAACTGATGAATAGGAGGGAGGGAAATTTGCTGGAGAAATATCATTGAGCAAGCATGGGGAGATGTGATCTAAGGCATAGTTCACCCAATGAGCACAGGAAAAGTGGGCACATGCAGGTTAGTAGGTGAGGGCAAATGAAACTTTTCTTCTGATTGCTGTTCTTTTGGTAGTGAAATGGAAAACAAGGCCCCAGCAGCAAGAGTAGATGTGAAGGCAGCTTTGGGAGTTTGACAACAGAGGAGAAAGTGTGTAATTGGACTAGGACAGTGGTCGGCAAACTCATTAGTCAACAGAGCCAAATATCAACAGTACAAAGATTGAAATTTCTTTTGAGAGACAAACTTTTTAAAAATATATTTTATTGATTTTTTACAGAGAGGAAGAGAGAGGAATAGAAAGTTAGAAACATTGATGAGAGAGAACAATTGGTCAGCTGCCTCTTGCACACCCCCTACCGGGGATGTGCCCGCCACCAAGGTACATGCCCTTGACCGGAATCGAACCCGGGACCTTTCAGTCCACAGGCCAACGTTCTATCCACTGAGCCAAATTGGTTTTGGGGAGAGCCAAATTTTTTAAACTTAAAATTCTTCTAATGCCACTTCTTCAAAATATACTCGCCCAGGCAGTGGTATTTTGTGGAGAGCCAACTCAAGGGGCCAAAGAGCCGCATGTGGCTTGCGAGCCACATTTTGCTGACCACAGGATTAGGGAAATATAGCAAGCTTCCATGCCACAGTCAACCCCCTGGGTGGGAGAGCAAAGCAGGCAGAGAGATGGATTTAAGCAGTAGTAAGTTAGGGCCCAGGAGGGGGTGGTGTTTGGAAGGACTATGAAAGAAGAAAAGGCTCTCCTAGCTGAAGATATAGACAGGAGGGTGACCACAAAATAGACCATGGAATTCAAGCTGGGTAAAGACAGAAATCATGAAGTAACAACCTAGATTGTGGTGGAGTAAGGATAATGACAATGAAAGTGGGTGCTTAAGGAATGATGGAGGAAAAGCTCATTGGAGGAGAGGAGGTTAAAGACTCAAAGGGATCACCCACGTAGACATTGAAATTACTATGAATTAGACAAGGAAAAATATTGAAGACAGTGACTGAGCCAGGAGCTAAAATATACAAGAAGTGAGGAAGACTTTCTGGAGATGTTTAGATGACTGCAACAAGGAGGGAAGTAATGCGGCATAGTCTTGTTTCATTGCTAAATTCTCAATTATTTGACACTAAAAAAATTCTGTTGATTCATTCCTTTAGTCTGGCTGCTGACATGGATGCAGGCCTTGGATATTCATCCCCACTGGAGTAAATCATGCCTTCCCAAAAGTTCTTTATTTGGTCCCACTACAATGAAACATTGAAGCTTCTCAGAATGAGCACAATATGTTCACAACAGAAATTGGATCACATCATTGCAATTTTGACATATGATGATCCCAATAAGCCAGGCAAAAACTCTTCAGAAGGGAGCATGCAGAGGCAATCTGTACCAGTTGTGAAACTACTATAACCAGACACAAATGCCATTTTGCACTGAAGGCCAGTGAGAGGCACACTGCAGCAAGTATGCTCACTGTCACAGGGTGGCTGCCATTCACACTGTGTGAGGAACTCAGACTACCCAGTGGCTGTGAATTTTGCTGAGTGTCTGTACTGTCATCTTAAAGGAATTTGGAAAACATATTATCTGAAGCTGACCCTTCCGCTTGAAGAATATCGTTGATTTTTCTTTGTTAGGAATATTATAAAAATACAGAAATATACAAAGACATATAGAGCAATATAGCAAGCAGCTAGACACCAACTTCCAGAATTGATTATTAATAACGTTTTGCCAACATATTGTTAAAGTCTTTCAAATTAAAACTTTCAGGTAAAGTAGGTTCTTTTTGTCCTTGTTTCGGGCCCCTTTCTCCCTTGTTTCTCAGAAACCACTGAAAGAAATTATAGAGTCAGGATAGGCAGTTTTAGGGGAAAAAGGAGTCCATGGAAGAGGAATAAATGTATGAAGGGAAGGAGATAACTCTAAGGCACCAGAACGCTTTGCTTTTGGGGAGGATAGAGAAATGTTACAAGAGGAGAGCATATACTCACAGAGGATAGAGAAATGTAGCAAGATATCAGGAAGAGGGAAACAAACTTTCAGAGGATAGAGAAATGTCACAAGATAAGGGGGGAGGATAAGGGGGGCACCAGGTAGGCTTTGGGCTTTGAAACTGATACTCAGCAAAAGAATGACAAATTAGAAAAGCACGGGGTAATAAATTAAGAAAGGTTCCAATTAGAAAGGGCCATGAAGAGACAAGTAGCTACAGCCTTTATAAACCTGAAGACAAAGAGACTCAAAAGATTTTAGGATTGATTTTTTTTTCAAGAGAGAAAGATTTTTTTCCCATTTGGGGATCCCTTGGGGAGGCAAAGTTTGTATATCTATCTACTAGAGGCCTGGTGCACAAAATTTGTGCACTTGGGAAGGAGGGTCCCTCTGCCCCGCCTGCTCCCTCTCGCAGTCTGGAAGCCCTCAGATTTAAGCCATCAGTGGAACATCCTTAGCACTGCCACCGAGGCTGGAGAGGCTCCTGCCACCACTGCTGGGCTTGCCAGCTGTGATCCTGGTTCAGGGCTTCCCCTATGGGAGTGCACTGACCACCAGGGAGAAGCTCCTGTATTGAGTGTCTGCCCCCTGGTGGTCAATTTACATCATAGCAACTGATTGTTTTGCTGGTTGGCTGATTTGCACATTACCCTTTTATTATATAGTATATCATAAAATGAGCAGTGGCTCTGGCAGCAGGCGGGGTGGAGCATGAACTTCTCGAGACAGCTATGAGCAACAGAGAGCTACAAGTGCTGGAGGGCAGGATGTGAGCTACCAGCGGCAATGGGTGGGGTGGCCAGTTGAGGCAAGTGGAAGCAAGCTACTCATGCAGGATTTTGTGCACACTAGGACTTGTGTCTTACCTAATAATAGACAAACATGTAAATTGACCATACCTCCGTGATGCCCACAGCCAATCAGGAGTGAGTATGCAAATCAACCCACAAAGATGGAAGACTCCATCCATGAACAGATTAGTAATACTCCAGACCCAACTATAGAGGCAGGAAGAAAGCGGCAGTGAGGGAGAGACTGTAAGTGAGTGAGGGAGCAAAAGAGGAGTGTATGGTTGTGTGGGGTGAGGGTATGTGACTGAGGCACCATTTGATTCCACAGTACCTTCAGGGGCAGGCTAACCAGGCTCACCTAATTATGCAGCCTCTGCTATGTTTGTAAAGAGTCATGGAGCAGCCATCTCTTCCTCAGAGGTCTCACTATTTTGAAGGAGAGAGGTTCTGTAACTGGGAGTACAGCCTCACCTTCACCCAGAGTGCCCTCAGGTAACACCAGGACTCTACAGCCACCCCCACCAGGGGCCTGCTACCTAGGCTGCAGTTCCACAATCACCAAAACTCCAGCCACCCCAGGCACAGACTCCTGTGATTTACAAAGCACACTCATCTCTGACCAGTCCAACATTTTATCCCAGGGCACTGCAACCATGTGAACAGCAGACAAGTGAGCAACCCGCTCCTTTCCAAGGAGCTGCAGCCCCATGAGTGGCCTGTCCCCCCATCTGAGGAGCAGCAGCCATGCACCCAGCCCATCCCAGTCCAAGAAGCAGTAGCTGCACAAGCAGCCTACCCAGTGACTGAGGAGCAGCAGCCCAGCACAGCCCATCCCTGCCCAAGTAGCAGCAGCCACACACAGCTTGCACCCATCCAAAAAGCAGCAGCAGTGCTAGCATTCCGCAACCACCTGAGGAGCAACCCACCCCAACCCAAGGAGCAGCAGCTGCGCAAGCAGCCTGCCCCTGTCTGATGAGCAGCAGCTACACACAACCCACACCCATCTAAAGAGAGCAGTCACGTGAGCAGCAAAACCCTATTCAAGGAGCAGCAGCTGCATGAATAGCCTACCCATCTTCGAAAAGCAGCAGCTGTGCAAGTGTGCCCCTCCCCCCAGAAGAACAGCAGCCTCGCAAGCAGCCTGTTCCTGTCCAAGGCACGGCAGGCCCACGAACAGCCCACCCCTGTCCAAGGAGCAGCAGATGCTTGAGAAGCCCACCCCCAAGGAGCTGTGAGCAACCGGCCCCCATTAGTGGAGCAGCAGACACATGAACAGCCCACTCCATCCAAGGAGCAGCAACCATGAGAACAGCCCACCTCCATCCGAGGAGCAGCAGTCCATGTACAGTGTGACCCCATCCAAGGAGCAGCAGCTTCATGAGCAGCCTCCTCCCGACAGCCAGAGGAGCCACCACTGCTACAAACAGTGCCCACCAGAGGAGCTGCTGGCAACAGAGAAGCAGTAGCTGCTGCGACCACCCAGGAGCAGCAGCCACCCAAGGGGCCACTGCCACACAAGGAGTAGCTCCTGCATGACTCGAAACCTATATCGTTTGGTGAGAACAAAAATGGGTAGACAAAGAAACAACCAGACAAAAGGCAGAACAGAAAAGATGGTGGCTGGCAGGACAGAGCTGAGAGAGAGGAAATGAGTGAAAGTGGGAAAGAAATGTGTGTGGACAGGCCTGGGGTGCGTGTGAGTGAGTGAGGAAAAGTTAAATCACACAGGAGCAGCAGAAGCTGGCAGAAAGCATCTCCTTGACAAGGAGAGACTAGCACCGCTTCAGGCTCTCCCTGGACGGCGGGATCCCAGCATAGAGCCCAAGCCATCTTGAAGGAGAGAAGGGCCTTTTTTAGAAACCCATCAAGACCACCAACAAGACAGGCCTTGGTACGCCCGTGACCCAGCACCAATTCCAGCCAATATCCTGCTACCCCAGCTGCAGATTCGTGGACCTCCACATCCAAAGATATGCTGATAGTGGCACCTATAAGTGCAGCTCCTCCTCCCCAACCCCAAAACCCAACCTGGGTTCGCAAGTCTGCCCCACCCTACCCGTTCGACACCACCCCCCCTCGCCTCTGCTCCCACCTGATAGCAAAACCCTAGATTGCAGGCATTCGCAGGTTAGCGCCTGAGCCAGACCCCAGTTCACCCGCTTCTGTGAGCCCGTGCCTGCCCCTCGCCTCCGCTTATGCAGGGATTCGCTGCCCCTTGCACTCGCTCTCGCCCGGCAGCAAGAACCGGGTTCGGGCATGTCCATGGTTTCGTGCTTGCCTGTCCTTATTACCCCCCCTTCCCTCCGCTGGCGCCCAGATTCAAGCATTTGCGGGTTCGCACCTGATCCGCCCATTCGTGCACCTTGCTCACAGCAAAACCTTGGAATCACCCATTCGCAACCCAACTCCATAGACAAGCAAGAACACCCCACCCCAGGATTGCACACCTATCCTGGGGCACTCTTTACTTCAACCCCATAGACAATAGGACATCCCAATCCAGGGTTGCACGTCTCTCCTGGGGCAGTGCGCTGGAGACAGACATACCAAGAGCACCCAAGAGTGAATTCTGTACAGACGAGGGCTCAAGATCCTGCAGTGGAAATTCTGAAAGCTCTCTTCTTGGAGGCTAGCCCAGCTGCTCAACCGAGTGCTGGGACCCCTAGGTATACATCGAAGCTCAGAGCCCTGAGAGTGCATATCCGCGGATACGCCACTGCAGAGGTGAGGTACCGGCAGACGTCTGTAAGCCACTAGTGGGAGCCTCAGTGAGCTTGCCTTGGATGCAATCTTGAACAAGCAGGAGGCGCACACCCAACCTGCAGTAGAAGCTTTGAATTCACTTTGCCTAGATACTGACACACAGACACCTCAACTGCGCATCTACACTGCTAGGGCCCTTCAGAGTCATTTAGTGCACCTCACTAGCAATCTAACATGTGTATTCCAGTGAACCACCACTGGGAGTAAGCACTTATTCACCACAGGTGCAACGGCAAAAGCTAGCATATCTCTGGGCACCTCAGCCATGACTTTCCAAATAGCAGGTCCCCTGAACCACAAAACCCCAACAGACAGTTCCTGGGGACTATTGCGAGTCCCTGCAGGGCATGTGTGATTACAATTAAGGGTGCAAGACAGCAAAAATTAAGAAACTCCCCTCCATATCAGCTGACTTGTAGACACCATAGTTGTACCTCCCAAGTGTACAGACCTACACCAAGAGAACCCAAATAGCTTGAGAAGGAATCTACACTAGATTAACAAGCCCAGGGAAACTGAGAAATTGCACCAATAGTACCATCCACAAAGGAACCTGGGAAGCAAGGCAATTGGATCTACAATTAAAACACTAAAGGAAAACATGGGAAGACAAAAAAGCAATCCACAAAGGAAAGGGAAAGAGGAATCACCAGAAAGGGAGTTAAATGAATTTGAAGTTAGCAGCTTATCAGAGATAGAACTCAGAGTAATGGTTATAAGAATGTTTAAATGGCTAGAGGATAAATGCACAAAACTCAATGACAAATACACACAACTCAATGAAAACTACAAGGAGCTGAATGAGAATGTCACCAACATGAAAAAATACCATGAGGAGATGAAGAACGACATAGCTGCGATAAAAAACACAGTGGAAGGCTTAAAAAGTAGGCTAGAAGAGGCTGAGGCCCTCATTAGCGAAGTAGAAGACAAGGAAGAAAAAAACACACAAACACAGCAACTGAAAAGAAGACTTAAAAAGCAAGAAGAAAGCCTAAGGGAGCTTTGGGACAACTCAAAACAAAACAACATTAGAATAACAGGGATACAAGAAGGAGAAAAAGGGAAAAAAAGAAAACCTCTTGGAAGAAGTAATGACAGAAAACTTCCCTGATATTGGCAATAAGAAAACTATCCAAGTCCAAGTACGGAGAGTCCCAAACAAATTGAATCCCAAAAGACCGACACCAAGACACATCATGATTAAATTGTCAAACACCAACGACAAAGCAAGAATCTGAAAGGCTGCATGAGAGAGACAGAAAGTTACATACAAGGGATCTCCTATTAGAATAGCAACTGATTTCTCAACAAAAACACACCAGGCCAGGAGGGAATGGAATTAAATATACAAAGTGATGCAGAACAAGGGATGAATCCAAGAATACTATACCAAGTATACTATTAGTATCCAAGAATACTATTTTGTTAATAAATAATTGACAAAAAGGCTATCATTCAAAATTGATGGTGGGATCAGAAGCTTCACAAACAAAAAAGGGCTAAGAGAACTCATCACTACCAAGCCAGCAATGCAAGAAATGCTAAAGGGACTGCTGTAAAAAGAAGAGAAAGGAAGAAGAAACATAAACGCTAAGGAAAAATATGACAATAAACAGGCACTTACCAATAGTAACATTAAACGTAAATGGATTAAATGCACCAGTAAAAAGACATAGGGTAGCTGAATGGATAAGAAAACATGACCCATATATCTGCTGTCTACAAGAAACCTGCCTTAGAGCACAGGATTCACACAGACTGAGAGTGAAGGAATGGAAAAACATTTTTCAGGCAAACAGAAATGAGAAAAAAGCTAGGGTTGCGATACTTATATCAGATAAAATAGACCTCAAAGTAAAGGCTGTAACAAGAGATAAGGCAGGCCACTACATAATACTAAAGGGAGCAATTCAGCAAGAAGATATCACTCTGGTAAACATATACACACTCAATGTAGGAGCACCAAAATACATAAAAAAAATCTTTTGGAAGATATCAAGGGAGAGATAGACATCAATATAATCATAGTAGGAGACTTTAATACATCACTGACATCAATGGATAAATCCTCTGGACAAAAAAATCAGCAAAGAAACAGCAATCCTAAATGACACACAAGACCAGATGGACCTAGTTGATATCTTCATAGAATTTCACCCCAAAGCCAAGGAATATACATTCTTTTCAAGTGCTCATGGAACATTCTCAAAAATAGACCACATATTGAGTAACAAGCAAAGTCTCCCCAAATTCATAGAGACTGAAATAATTAACAAAAAAAAAGAGAGAGAGAGATTGAAATCATATCAAGCATTATTAGAAACAAACTACAATAAAAAAAAATTCCAAAAAATTCAAACACCTGGAAGCTGAATAGCATGCTACTAAACAATGATTGGGTTATCAAGGAGATCAAAGAAGGAATTAAAAACATCCTGGAGACTAATGACAATAAAAACACAACACTGAAAATCCTATGGGACACAATAAAAACAATCCTAAGAGGGAACTGTATAGCCCTACAGTTCTATCTCAAAAAAATAAGAAAAATGGTAATAAATCACCTAACTCAACAAGTCAAATAATTAGAAAGAGAGCAACAAGAAAAGCCCACAGTGAGCAGAAGAAAGGGAATAATAAAGATCAGAGCAGAAATGAATGACATAGAGACAAAAAAAAAAAAAATACAAAAGTTCAACAAAACCAAGAGCTGGTTTTTTTTAAAGGATAAACAAGATTGATGAACTTCTAGCCAGGCTCACCAAGAAGCAAAGAAAAAGGACCCAAATAAACAAAATTAGAAATGAAAGAGGAGAAATAACAGACCCCGATGAAATACAAAGTTATAAAATACTATGAACAACTTTATTCTAACAAAGTAGACAACCTGGAGTAAATGGACAAATTCCTAGAAAAATACATCCTTCCAAAACTCAGGAAGATTCTAAAAATATCAATAGGATGATAACTATGGAAGAAATTGAAGTAGTCATCAAAAAGCTTTCATCAAACAAAAGCCTGGGGCCAGACGGCTTCACAGGGGATTTTACCAAACATTCAAGGAAGAACTAAAAACTATCCTCCTCAGACTATTCCAAAAAATTCAAGAGAAAGGAACCCTTCCAAGCTCCTTCTATGAAGCCAGCAACACCCTAACACCAAAACCAGATAAAGACAACACAATGAAAGAGAATTACAGGCCAATATCCCTCATGAACATAGATGCCAAAATCCTCAACAAAATTCTAGCAAATCGACTCCAGCAGCACATCAGAAAGATCATACACCATGATCAAGTAGGATTTATCCCAGGGATGCAAGGATGGTACACTATTCGCAAATCAATAAACGTGATACAACACATAAACAAATTGAGATAAAAATCAGGTAGTCAATTGATATGACTACCTGATTTTTATCCCTCAATTTGTTTGTGTGATGCAGAAAAAGCATTTGACAAAATCCTACACCCTTTCTTGATAAAAACTCTCAGCAAGGTGGAAATAGAAGGACCATACCTCAACATAATAAAAGCCATATATGACAAACCCACAGTGAACATCATACTCAATGGGCAAAAATGAAAACCTTTTCTCCTAAGAACAGGAACAAGAGAGGGATGCCTACTCTTACCACTCCTGTTCAACATAGTGCTAGAAGTATTAACCATTTCGATCAGACAAAAAGAAGAAAGAAAAAGGTACCCAAATTGGAAAAGAAGAGGTAAAACTGTCCTTATTCGCAGATGACATGATACTGTATATAGGAAACCCTAAAGACTCCATCAAAACACGAATAGACTTAATAAATGAATTTGGCATTATAGCAGGATACAAAATTAAAGCCAAAAAATATATGGCATTTCTATACACCAATAGAGAACTTACAGAAAAAGAGATTTAAAAAGCAATCCCATTTACCATCACACCAAAAAATTAAGATACCTAGGAATAAACTAAACTAAAGAGGTAAAAGACCTATACACAAAAAAACTACAGGACACTGCATAAAGAGATAGAGGAAGACATAAACAGATGGAAGAACATACCATGTTCATGGATTGGTAGAATCAACATCATCAAAATGTCCATACTTCCCAAAGCAATCTATAAATTCCATGTACTTCCCATTAAAACACCAATGGCATATTTCACAGACCTAGAAAGAACACTCCAAAAATTCACCTGAAATAAAAAAAGACCCCAAATAGCCACAGAAATCCTGAGGAAGAGGAATAAAGTAGGAGGGATCTCAATACCAGATTTCAAGCTGTATTCCATAACCACTGTTCTCAAAACAGCCTGGTACTGGCACAAGAACAGACATACAGACCAATGGAATAGAATAGAGAATCCAGATATTGACCCAAATCACTATGCTCAATTAATATTTGACAAAGGAGGCATGAACATACAATGGAGTCAAGATAGTCTCTTCAACAAATGGTGTTGGGAAAATTGGACAGATACATGCAAAAAAAATGAAACTAGACCTCCAACTTAGACCATACACAAAAATAAACTCAAAGTGGATACAGGACTTAAACAAAAGACAGGAAACCATAAAAATACTAGAGGAAACCACAGGCAGGAAAATCTCAGACACATGCCGAAAGAACTTCTTTAGTGATACTGCTCCTAGGGCAATGGAAGCTAAAAAGAAAATAAACAAATGGAACTGCATCAAAATAAAAGGCTTTTTTACAGCAAAGGAAACCATCAATAAAACAAGAAACCCTACTACATGGGAGAACATATTTTCCAATTATATCAATGATAAGGATTTAATCTCCAAAATTTACAGAGAACTCATACAACTTAACAAAAAGAAGATAAACAACCCAATCAAAAAATGGGCAACTGAGCTAAATAGACACTTTTGGAAAAAAGACAGAAGAAAGGCCAAGAGGCATATGAAAACATATTCAAAATCATTAATTATCAGAGAGATGCAAAACAAAACAACAATGAGGTACCATCTCACACCTGTCAGAATGGCTATCATCAACAAATCAGCAATTGACAAGTGTTGGCGAGGATGCGGAAAAAAAAGGAACTCTTTTACGCTGCTGGTGGGAAAGCAGACTGGTGCAACCACTGTGGAGAACAGAATGGAGTTTCCTTAAAAAACTAAAAATGGAATTCCCATTTGACCCAATGATCCCACTTCTAGAAATATATCCCAAGAAACTAGAAACACAAATCAGAAAGGATATATGCACCCCTATGTTCATAGCAGCTCAATTCACCATAGCTAAGATTTGGAAATAGCCTAAATGCCCATCAGCAGATGAATGGATTAAAAAACTGTGGTACATCTACTCAATGAAATATTATGCTGCGGTAAAAAAGAAAGAATTCCTACCACTTGCAGCAACATGGATGGAGATGGAGACCATTATGCTAAGTGAAATAAGCCAGGCTGAGAAAGATAAACATCACATGATCTCACTTATTTATGGAATATAGTGAATGGCATAGACTGATGAACAAGAATAGACCCAGAGACTGAGTAACATTGATCAGAACCCCAAACCCCAGGGAAGGAGGGATCACTGGGAGTAAAAAGGAGAAATCAACCAAGAGACTTGTGGGCCTCATCAATGGCCACAGATAACATGGGGGGGGGGGGTAGTATGAGTGGAGGGTAGAGGATAAGGGGGGGATAAGAACACATATATATATATGTATATGTATATGTATATGTATATATATATATATATATATATATATATATATATATATATATACATACATATATAATGTTGGTGCTTGGAGACAAAGGTAGCACAGCTCTAGATATTTTAGAATTACAATAGCACATTGTACAATTATCCCAAACAAATATACAAACCAATCCTTTGAATGTCTGGCAGCAATTTAAAAATGACATGAAAGAACTTCATCCCTTCGACTGTGCAGAGGGCCCCCTGGGAAGGCATCTGAGCATTCTATATTGGCCCGTCTTGCCCTATTGGCCAAAAATGAACCTTTTCTCGTGGTCCAGGTGCCTACAACTATTGCCTGACCTTTCAGTTCATGCCGAGGCTAAAGCACCATAGTGGCTGGTACCATGGATCTCTCTGGAAAAGAAACATGGGTTCCCAAAAATATGAGATCAATGCCTGGGCCTCGCCAGCAGGGGAGGAGTTCCCGAGGCAGGTGCTGGGTGTGGAGCCCATGGGGGCATAGGCTACCAAGGAGACAGAACTAAACCTCACATCACCCTGCTTGGCCCCAGAGGATGGCTGCTTAGCCAGAGAAGGGTAAGATTCCTCAGGGAAAAAACAACCTAAGACAGGCACAGTCACAGAGTTGGGGCACAGACCCTTACCACCCCCACCCCCCCGGCACATGGCAGGCACCTGAACCTTCTCCCATTCTGAGGGAGGTCTCCTGTCCCCATGGCTGCTTCGCTTCCCATGCACAGGTCAAATTGGGACCCAGGTAGCAGACAGAGACTTAGCTTACAGCAGCTGTCCTCACTGCAACAAGACTTGTTTGAGAGGTCTTGTACCCACGGTGTGGGGTTTTTAGTATCCAAATCCAGCCTAGTAGCAGGAATGCTCAGACCCTTCTCAAGAAGGCAAATAATCAATTCCACTAATACACAAATGGTAAATAAGGTTGTTGCCAGAGTGTTGAGTTTGACAGATGAATAGTAGCCAATTACTCAGAGGAAATTAATGTGGCTAATGGAAATAAATGAATATTCTAGAAAAACTGATTGTATTGTAGAAAAAAGCTGTTCCTAAAGTGTTAACAAAAATTGTTATTGGCAGAGCGTCTCATGGTAAAATTGCACAACATGTTATGAACCTAAAGCAGTCATAGTGTAGTGCAAATAATCAAAATGTAAAAGCTATCAAGACTACGTAATAAAATTTCCAAAAGTCTCCTATTATTTAAATTTAAAAACGGGGTGACAGTGGAAGAATATCATGTAAGGAAAAATATCCTGAGAATAATTTACACCTAAAAAAATTGTACTTTAGAAAATTAACCTTGATTCGAAACACTTACAGCAAGATACCCATGAAAATACATACATGGTGTTAAAACAAGCCATAGGGAAATTATTTAGGGGGAAAAATGAAAAAGAATACCAAGTCAAATTTAAAGAAAATATCCATTTATTAACTTTTGATCGAGAATATGTTTGTATATTTTTAGAAAACAACTCCAAGACCATCTGGAATCTTGTAACAGAGAGGAAGAGTGCTCCAGCCATGAAAACAGAAGAGACACAATTCAAAGATGGAAGGTGCTAATGACACCTCACCATACCAGCAGACAGCAACTGTGTGTTGGTGAAGGTGTACAGGACCAAACAGAGATAGTCAGACCTGTATCACCGCCATTTGTCCACCAACCAGATCTGAAATAGCATGGCTGACATGTATACAAAAGAAACTATTTGACACTGAAATTGGGACTCAAAAGAACTGTTGGCCCAGAAAGGAACTCACTACAGACTGATTCATTTGCCTCTCAGCATAACCATTATGGCTTTTCTCAGTTTAGGTTCTTACAAGGGTATTTCTTAGATCACATGATTCCACACATCTAGAGGAACATAGATTGAAGAACAAAAACAGACTCAGAGAAAGAGAAGCAGTGATCAAACTCTCAAACCTCAGAGGGAAAGTGTGTGTGTGTGTGTGTGGGGGGGGGGGGGGGGAAGGGGAAGAGATCAACCAAAGGACTTGTGTGCATGCAAATGGGCCTAGCCAATGACCATGGACAATAGGGGGGTGAGGGCATATGTAGGGAGGGGTTTTGGATGGGATTGGGGGGATGAGGACAATTATGTGATACCATAATCAATAAAAAAATAAATAAAATAAAAATAAAAATAAAAATCTCAGTAGCGACACTCATCCAAGAACTTTATATTGCATTTTGCCCAATGTGCTTACCGAATAGCATATTATACATTTCTCTTAAATTTAAATAAATTTTTCCCAATGTTGGTGGATTCCCATAATCTACAATTAAATTCTGAAGTTGTAACTAGTTTCATTGCCTCTAATTCCTCCTCCCAATACAAGCTATGAATTTTTACATAAAGAAAATCAATGTCTCTAGTCACTTATCTGTTATCAGCTGGATATAGAAGAGTGCGTAATTCTCTCCATGCTCTTAATTCAGTGGATTTATTCTTCTCATCAAACTACCAAATGAGATGGTTTCCTGTATAAGTGGCAACACAAGGAACATACAAATGATGACTCACATTATAAATCTGATAACCTAACAGGTTCTCCAGAAAGTGAAAATATGTTCCTTCCATGAATATTAGGGACATCACTGTCCCCACGTGTGTTTTCAGTTCTGCTACTCTTCATTGAGCATTGGATGGAAAAGAAATTGAGTGATTTAGAAAGGGTCCAAACTCTCAGAAATGAAGGAACTTTGCCCTGGCCAATGTTTCTCAATGGTTAGAGACTGGCTGCCCACCAGAGTCACAGTCACAGACTTGATTCCCAGTCAAGAGCACCTACGTAGGTTAAAAGTTCGATGCCCAGGATGGTCGAGGTATGAGCAGAAGGCAACTAATGGGTGTATTTTTCTCACATCAATGTCTCTTTCTCTCTTTTTCTCTGTCTCTCCTTCCCTCCCTCTCTCCCTTCCACTCTCTCTAAAAATCAATGGGAAATATCCTCAGATGTGGATTAATGAAACAAAAAAGAAAACAGGAAGGAAGGAAAGAAGAAGGAAGGAAGGAAGGAAGAAAGGAAGGAAGGAAGGAAGGGAGGGAGGGAGGGAGGGAGGGAGGGAGGGAGGGAGGGAGGGAGGGAGGGAGGGAGGGAGGGACCTAGTTCAGAAATCCCTATCAGGGAAGTGCACCTTTTCATTGCTTTGAAAACCTTCCCAAATCAGTTTCCATCAGTTGTAGGTGATCCATTGCCCTTCTAATTTGTTACATTTTCCAGCAGGAAGAAAGAAGATATAACTCATGGTATCCCCTTTTCCAGTCCTACACTCAGAAGGCTCAATCATAAGTCTCACTCCACTGAACTAAAAGCTTCAATATGTGAGAAATATCACATACAATATCAGCATATATTCAAAAGAGGTTGAGAACCTTGATCTAGTCCATTGGAAAACACTATGACTGTATTCTCTAAAATTATTAAACTCCTATCATTGGTCAAACTAATTAAACAATTCAATCATATAAACATTTAAGTCCATAAAATAACTGATTTAAACCACTAAGTTCACTCACCTAAATTGGCTGGTTATTTTAGAATTTTATGGATAAAAACTATACCCTCAATGCTGATGGCAATAGAAGGGTGATTATAAAAATAGATACGAGTTTGTTACTTAACATCTATGTATGTATGAAATCAAGATTTGTCTTAAATAACAAACCTCTCCATTTATAGATAATAAAACTATTACCAAAGGTCAGTGTCTTTCATATAAACATTAATTTATTCTTTTGCAAAACTGGTATGATTCGTTTCCTGTTCAATCATCTGTATAGGTAATTTAACTTCAAAAGGAATTTCTTCTATGGATCTTTATTATTACTCTAACACACTACTTTGAGCTATGACTCATAAAGTCATCTGAAAGAGGAAGGTGTTGATGCTGCCCTCAATGGACTTCCAGTTAACAGTTTGGTAAATAAATTAATGAACAAAAACAGACCCAGAGAAAGAGAAGCAGCAATCAGACTCTCCATCCTCAGAGGAAAAGTAGGGGAGGGTGGGGGTAGGGGGAAAAGATCAACCAAAGGACTTGTGTACATGCATATGGGCCTAGCCAGTGGCCATGGACAACAGAAGGTGGGGGCATATGTAGGAAGCGGTTTGGGATGGGAATGGGGGGATGAGGACAATTATGTGATACCATAGTCAATAAAAAGAAAAAAAAGAAAGAAAGAAACAACCAAAGGAAAGCAAAGAAGAAATTGCCAGAAAAACAGCTGAGAAAAGAATTCAGAATAAGGGTCACAGAGTTCATAAACTGGATGGATGAAAAAATCAACAACTTATGTAAGAATCCAAAAGAAATGAAAAGTGATATAGCTGTAATAAAAAATAAACACCATGGAAAGTTTCAATAATAGACTAGGAGAAGCAGAGGACCAAATTAGCAAATTAGAAGACAGGGAAGCAAAGCACACCCAAAGTGAACTACAATTGGAGAGGAAAAAAAAATTAAAAGACAGGAGAAGAGCCTACCGGAACTTTGGGACAACATGAAATAAAGCAACATATGAATAATAGGTGAGCCAGAACAACAGGAAGAGGACAAAGGGTTAGAAAACGTATTTGAAGAAATAATATCAGAAAATTTCTCTGTTGTGGGGAAGAAAAAAGTTATACAAGCATAGAAAGTCCCAAACAAGATGAACCTGAAGAGACCCATACCAAGACACATCATAATTATAATGGCAAATGTTCAGGACAAAGAGAGAATCTTAAAGCCTGTAAGAGACAGACAGAAAGTTATATACAAGAAATCTCCCATTAGATTTTCAAATGTCTTCTCAACAGAAACACAACAGGCCAGAAAGGAATAGAAGGAAATTTACAAAGTGATAAAAAGTAAGGGACTGAATCTAAGAATACTCTAACCAGCAAGGCTATCATTCAAAATTGAAGGGGAAACAAGGAGCTTCACAGACAAAAAAAAAAAAAAAAAAAAAAGTAAGGGAATTTATCACTAACAAGCCAACAATGGAAGAAATGATAAAGGGACTGGTGTAAAAGAAAGAAATAAAAAAGGAAGAATGAACTAGGCACAAAAGATAAAAATGGCTAAAAACAAGTTCTTTTCAATAAAAACTTTAAATGTAAATGGGCTAAATGCTCCAATAAAAACACGTTGAGTGACTGAATGGGGAAAAAAATGACCCATATATATGCTGTCTACAAGAGACCCACCGCAGAACAAGGGACTCACACAGACTAAAAGTGAAGGGATGGAAAGATATCATTCAGTCAAATGGAAATGAAAAATAAGCTGGGGTAGCAATACTTACATATGATAAAATAGACATCAAAGTGAAGACCATAACAAGACATAAGAAAGGCAACTTCATAATATTAAACAAACTGATACAACAAGAAGATATAACCATGATAAATATATTCATACCCAATGCAAGAGCACCCAAACACATAAAATAATTCCTGGAAGATGTCAAGAGAGAGATTAACAACAATATAGACATAGTAGGGGAATTTAATATGCCACTGACATCATTGGATAAATCCTCTAGACCACTAGTCGATAAACTGCAGCTGGCGAACAATATGCAGATATTTAGCCCCTTGAATGTGGCACTTCCACAAAATACCATGTGCAGGTGTGCAGATACAGTGCGGTTGAAATTTCTTATCCCAAGCACAGAAGTCAGTTTTTAGCTCTCAAAAGAAATTTCAATCATTATACTGTTGATATTTGGTTCAGTTGACTAATGAGTTTGTTGACCACTGCTCTAGACAAAAAATCAACAAGGAAAAAGCAATCCTAAATGACTCACTAGATCACATGGACTTAACTGACATCTTCAGAAAATTTCACCCCCTCTAAAGAGCACATGGGACATTTTCAAAGATAGACCACATAGTGGGTCCCAAGCAAAGTATCTCCAAATTCAAGAAGTTTAAAATCACATCAAGGAAATTATCAGATCATAATGGCATAATATTATAAATAAACTTAATAAAAGGAAGATAAATGATCCAATTAAAAAATGGGCAATGGACCTAAACAGAATCTTTTAAAAAAGACAGAAGAAGGCCAAGAGGCACATGAAGACATGCTCAAAGTCACAAATTATCCGAGAGATGCAAATCAAGACAACAATGCCGTACCATCTCACATCTATCAGAATGGCTATCATCAACAAATCAACAAATGACAAGTGCTGGCGAGGATGTAAAGAAAAAGGAACCCTTGTGCACTGCTGGTGGGAATGCAGAGTGGTGCAACCACTGTGGAGAACAGTATGGAGTTTCCTCAAAAAACTAAAAATGGAACTCCCATTTGACCCAGTGATCCCACTCCTAGGAATATATCCCAAGAAATTAGAAACAACAACCAGAAAGGATATATGCACTCCTATGTTCATAGCAGCACAATTTACAATAGCTAAGATTTGAAAACAGCCTAGGTACCCATCAGCAGATAAGTGGATTTAAAAAACTGTGGTACATCTACACAATGGAATACTATGCTGCCATAAAAAATAAGGAATTTTTACCATTTGCAGCAACCTGGATGAAATTGGAGGACATTATGCTGAGTGAAATAAGCCAGTCAATGAAAAAAAAAAAAAAGAAAGAAAAAAACACCACATGATCTCACTCATTTATGGATAATAGAGAACATTATAAACTGATGAACAAAAAGATAGATACAGAGACAGTAAAGCAACAAACAGACTGTCAAATTACAGCAGGAAGTTTAGGGAGACATGGGGTAGATAAGAGATCAACCGAGGACTTGTATACATACATATAAGCATAACCAATGGATGCAAAACTCTGGGAGGTGAGGGCATGTATGGGGGAAGGGGGGGCAATGGTAAGATATGTACACATATAATACCTTAATTAAAAAATGAAGGAAAGCCAAAACCGGTTTGGTTCAGTGGATGGAGCGTCGGCCTGTGGGGTTTGATTCTGGTCAAGGCATGTACATTGGTTGCAGGCACATCCCAAGTGGGGGTGTGCAGGAGGCAGCTGGTCAATGTTTCTCTCTCATTGATGTTTCTAGCTCTCTATCCCTCTCCCTTCTCTCTGTGAAAAATCAATAAAATATATTTTTTTTAAATGAAGGGAAAAAAAAGATTGATGAACATCTAGCCAGGCTCACCAAGAAACAAAGAGAGAGGACCCAAATAAACAAAATAAGAATCAAAAGAGGTGAAATAACAACAGACCCAACAGAAATACAAAGGATTGTTAAAAAAAATAATAATAATAATAAATACTGTGAACAACTCTATTTCAACAAACTAGACAATCTGGAGGAGATGGACATATTCCTAGAAAAATATTACCTTCCAAAACTCAACCAGGAAGAATCTAAAAATATGAATAGGCTAATAACTATAGAAGAAATTGAAGTAGTCATCAAAAATCTTCCAGCAAACAAAAGCCCAGGGCCAGATGGCTTCACAGGGGAGTTTTACCAAACATTCAAGGAAGAACTAAAACCTATCCTCCTCAGACTATTCCAAAAATTTCAAGAGGAAGGAACACTTTCAACCTCATTCTATGAAGCCAGCATTAAGCTAATAGCCAAACCAGATAAAGTCAATGAAATGAAAGAGAATTACAGGCCAATATCCCTCATGAACATAGATGCCAAAATCCCCAACAAAATTCTAGCAAATTGGCTCCAGCTGCACATCAGAAAGATCACACACCATGACCAAGTAGGTTTTATCCCAGGTATGTATGGATGTAGAATATCCACATAAACATACATAATGTAAACAAATTGAGAGATAAAAATCACTTAGTCATATCAATTGATGCAGAAAAAGCATTTGACAAATCTAACACCCTTTCTTGATAAAAACTCTCAACAAGGTGTAAATACAAAGATCACACCTCAACATAATAAGAACCATATGTGACAAACACACAGCCAACATCATACTCAATGGGCAAATAATAAAGCCATTTCCCCTAATAATAGGAATAAGACAGAGATGCCCACTCCTGTTCGACATACTACTCGAAGTACTAGCCATTGCTATCAGACAAAAAGAAGAAATAAGAGGCATCCAAATTGGAAAAGATGAAGCAAAACTGTCCTTATTCACAGATGACATGCTATTGTCTATACAAAATCCTAACGACTCCATCAAAAAATTATTAGACTTAAATAAATGTTTTCAGCAATGTAATAGAATACAAAATTAATGCCAAGAAATATATGGCATTTATATGAACCAATAGTGAACTTACAGAAAGAGACTTAAAAATAAACCCATTGAGGTTGGGAAGATGGCGGAAGAATAGATGGGCGGATTCTGAGCCCTCTCCCGAAGCAGAAAGAGAGAGCAACTGATGGTCTTGAGCTGTGAGTGTTTATTAGCAAGCTAGGAGACAGCAAACACCAGAAGAAACTGCTGGGGGGCTGCTGACAGAGGTACCCCTCACAGGGAAGCACCCACGCGGGCTACTTCCCTGCCCGGAGCTACCTACCAGCTTGGATAGGGAAACCTCGCCATCTTGAGAGGAAGATAGGATCCTGTCACAGGCCTGAATATCAACAGCCGCAGCGACCAACAAGCAACTGTGACCCCCAGAACGCAGATCCCAGGTAGCGCAAACACCTGGCCTCACAGGAGTGCCCCACTGCTCAGCAAAAAGGTCAGATTTCGAGGGGAGAGGGTGGAGAGCACTCCCTGCGAAAACAAAGCCTGCGAGCACAGAGCTCGCGGAAGCTGGAGGACAAGGGCAGTGATTACAAGTAGAAGCCCCCGCTGTTGGGCGGGTGTCACCCGTGAAAGTGGACGGGGCTCCTAACAGGGGAGATATCTAAAGAGCAACACATTTGGATCTGGCCTGGAGGGGTATTGGAGAGTTGCAGGAGATTGCAGCTGCTCGGACCTGCCCCCTCCTCCCCTCCATAGTTCCTGCTTCAGAGAGGAGGGGGGGAGGAGCTGGAGAGGCTCTAGAGTCTGGGAAGTCAACCTAGAAACACTGCCCCCAGAGGCTAATTCACAAATTGACTCTAGTGTAATAAAAACAAAGCAAAACCTGCCTAAAAATCAGGACTGGACCAAAACAATAGAGGAAGCGAATGACCTTCATTACTGCAAATTTTATTTAATTTTTTTTTTAATTTTTTTTTAATTTTTAAATTTTTGTTTTTTATTTTTGTTTTCATTATTTGCAACGTTTACTCAAGAAACTATTTTTTTTCTTTTTCCTCACTTGATTTTATCTTTATAATTATTACATTGTATACATAATCAACATTATTACTACTACTAAGTTACCTTTTTCATCTTATTTTCTTTTATTTATTTTTATTATTTTTATTTCATTTCATTCTTATATATATATTTTATTTCAGGATTACTGTTCTACAGTCTTTATCTATCTTTCCTTCTCCAACGCTTTATTCTATCTCAACCTTACCTTTATCCCTTCACCCTCTTTCCGATCTTTTCCTTTCGTATCCCGTTTATCTTAACCCTTTCCTGCTCTAGATTTTCCCCATTCCTTCTGTCTATCCCCTCCTAAAATTTCACCCTACTAGTATATATCTAATTTCCAAGTACTTGCTCCGAGCCCATTCACACCTACCTCGCAGTTGTCCTAAAAACAAAACAAAACAAAACAAAAAAAGTTCTTTCTCTCTAACTCTTTAAAGTTGTATGTTGAATATTAACTATATTGAAGTTGTATGCTTTTTTTTATAAGATTGATTTGCCTTATGCTTTTTGTTTGATTGTATGTTTTTGCTAGCTGGGTTCTAGTCACCCTTATTGGTGGTTATTAATATTGCAAACACATCCCCATTCAGTCCCTTGTGTGTTGTACCTGTCTGTGTTGTATTTTGTGCCTTTAAATCAAAGCAGGAGAGAGAGAACTACACAACCAGACATCCTAGATCATGAGGAGACCAAAAAACAGCCCCCATATGAAAGAAAAGCAGGCTTCACCAGAAAAGGAAGTAAACGAGATAGAGGGAAGTAACCTACCAGAGCAAGAATTCAGAGTAATGATCATAAGATGGCTAAAAAGAATGGAAGACAAATTTGACAATATGAGTAAGAACCAAGAGGAAATGAAGAAGAACCAAGAAGAAATGAAAAATGACTTTGATACTGTAAAGAACTCAATAGAAAGCATCAAGAGTAGATTAGAAGAAGCAGAGGACCGCATCAGTGAGCTAGAAGACAAGATGGAAAAAAATACCCAATTAGAACAGCTTCTGGAAAAAAAAATTAAAAAACAGGAGGAAAGTCTAAGGGAACTTTGGGACAATACAAAACAAAACAATATTAGAGTAATAGGGGTTTCAGAAGGAAAGGGAATTGAGGAAGACATGGAAAATGTATTTCAAGAAATAATGACAGAAAATTTTCCTGAGATAGAGAAGAAAAACCCCACACAGATCCAAGATGCTCGCAGAGTCCCAAGCAAAATGGACCCCAAAAAACCGACCCCTAGACACATTATAATTAAGCTGACAAAAAAAGAATTTTAAAAGCAGCCAGAGAGAGACAGAAAGTTACATATAATGAACCCCCATTAGAGTAGCAACTGATTTCTCCACAGAAACTTATCAGGCCAGAAGGGAATGGGATGAAATATACAAAGTCATGCAAAGGCAGGGCCTGAATCCAAGAATACTGTACCCAGCAAGGCTATCAATCAAAATTGAAGAGGAAATCAGGAGCTTCACAGACAAAAACAGACTAACGGAATTTATCTCCACCAAACCAGCAATGCAAGAAATGTTAAAGGGTCTACTGTAAAATTAAAGAAATAGAAAGCAAAGGAACACAGTGGTATAGAATAAAAATGGCGTCTAAAAAGTATCTATCAATAATAACTTTAAATGTAAATGTAAATGTAAATGTAAATAACTTTAAATGTAAATGCTCCAATCAAAAGACATAGGGTAACGGATTGGATAAGAAAACAAGACCCATATATCTGTTGTCTACAAGAAACCCACCTCAGAAAAAAAGATGCACACAGACTGAGGGTGAAGGAATGGAAAAAGGTTTTCCAGGCGAATGGAAATTAAAAAAAAGCTGGGGTAGCAATACTTATATCTGACAAATAAGATCTCAGAGTGAAGGACATAACAAGAGATAAAGAAGGCCACTTCATAATACTAAAGGGAGCAATCCAACAAGAAAAAATAACCCTGGTAAATATATATGCACCCAATATGGGAGCACCCCAATATATAAAAAAAAAAACTGCTGGAGGACATTAAGGGAGAGATTAATAGCAATACAATCATAGTAGGAGATCTTAATACCCCACTGTCACCCTTTGACAAGTCATCTAAACAAAAAATCAGCAAAGAAATATCAATCCTAAATGACTTGCTAGACCAGATGGAATTAATCGACATCTTCAGAAGATTCCACCCCAAAGCCACAGAATATACATTCTTCTCAAGCGCACATGGGACATTTTCAAAGATAGACCACATTTTGGGAAATAGGCAAAGTCTCTTCAAATTCAAGAAGATAGAAATCATATCAAGCATCTTCTCAGATCATAGTGGCATAAAACTGGAAATTAACTACAATGAAAAAAATCCAAAGAAATCAAACACATGGAGACTAAACAGCATGCTATTAAACAAAGACTGGGTTACCAGAGAAATCAAGGAAGAAATTAAAAACATCCTGGAAACGAATGACAATGAAAACACAACTATCCAAAATCTATGGGACAGAACAAAAGCAGTTTTGAGAGGGAAGTTCATATCCCTACAAGCCTATTGCAAAAAACTAGAAAAAAGGGTAACAAATGATCTAACTCTACAACTCAAAGAGTTAGAAAAGAGCAACAAGAAAAGCCCAGTGTAAGCAGAAGGAAGGAAATAACAAAAATCAGAGCACAGATAAACGACATAGAGAACAAAGAAACAATACATAAGATCAACAAAACCAAGAGCTGGTTCTTTGAAAGAATAAACAAGATAGATGAACCTCTAGCCAGGCTAACCAAGAAACAAAGAGAGAGGACGCAAATAAACAAAATCAGAAATGAAAGAGGTGAAATAACAACAGACCCCACAGAAATACAAAGGATTGTTACAAAATACTACGAACAACTCCTATTCCAACAAACTGAACAACCTGGAGGAAATGGATATATTCCTAGAAAAATACAACCTTCCAAAACTCAATCAGGAAGAAACTAAAAATCTCAATAGACCAGTGACCTGGGAAGAAATTGAAACAGTCATCAAAAAACTTCTAGCAAACAAAAGCCCAGGGCCAGATGGCTTCACAGGAGAGTTTTACCAAACATTCAAGGAAGAACTAAAAGCTATCCTCCTCAGACTATTCCAAAAAATTCAAGAGGAAGGAACACTTCCAAACTCCTTCTATGAAGCCAGCATCACCCTAATACCAAAACCGGATAAAGACAACTCAATGAAAGAGAATTACAGGCCAATATCCCTCATGAACATAGATGCCAAAATCCTCAACAAAATTCTAGCAAATCGGCTCCAGTAGAGCATCACAAAGATCATACACCATGACCAAGTAGGATTTATTCCAGGAAAGCAACGATGGTACAATATCCGCAAATCAATAAACGTGATACATCACATAAACAAGTTGAAAGATAAAAATCATATAGTCATATCAATTGATGCAGAAAAAGCATTCGATAAAATCCAACACCCTTTCCTGATAAAAACTCTCAACAAGGATCATACCTCAACATAATAAAAGCTATATATGATAAACCCACAGCCAACATCATACTCAATGGGCAAAAACTAAAGCCATTCCCTCTAAGAACAGGAAGACAGGGATCCCCACTTTCGCCACTCCTCTTTGACATAGTACTGGAAATACTAGCCATTGCAATTAGACAAGAGGAGGAAATAAAAGGCATCCAAATTGGAAAATAAGAAGTAAAGCTATCCTTATTTGCAGACTACATGATATTGCACATAAAAAACCCAAAAGACTCCATTAAAAAACTAATTGACTTAATAAATGAATTTGGCAATGTAGCAGGATACAAAATTAACGCCAAAAAATCTATGGCATTTCTATACACCAACAGCAAATTTATAGAAACAGAGACTAAAAAAGCAATTCCATTTACCATCGCACCAAAAAAAATAAGATGCCTAGGAATAAATTTAACTAAGGAAGTAAAGGACCTATATGCGGAAAACTACACGACACTGAAAAAAGAGATAGAGGAAGATGTAAACAGATGGAAGAACATACCATGTTCATGGATTGGTAGAATCATCATCATCAAAATGTCCATACTTCCTAAAGCAATCTATAGGTTCAATGCACTCCCCATTAAAATACCAACGGCATATTTCACTGACCTAGAAAGAAATCTCCAAAAGTTCATTTGGAACAATAAAAGACCCTGAATAGCCACAGCAATCCGGAGAAAGAAGAGTAAAGTAGGAGGGATCTCAATACCAGACTTCAAACTGTATTACAAAGCCACTGTTCTCAAAACAGCCTGGTACTGGCACAAAAACAGACATATAGATCAATGGAATAGAATCGAGAACCCAGATATCAACTCAAATCACTATGCTCAATTAATATTTGACAAAGGAGGCCCGAATATACAATGGAGTCAAAACAGTCTCTTCAATAAATGGTGTTGGGAAAATTGGACAGATACATGCAAAAAAATGAAACTAGATCACCAACCTACACCATACACAAAAATAAACTCAAAATGGATATAGGACTTAGACATCAGACAGGAAACCATAAAAATACTAGAAGCATCCACGGGCAGCAAAATCTCAGACATATGCCAAAAGAACTTCTTCACTGATACTTCCCCTAGGGCAATGGAAGCTAAAGAGAAAATAAACAAATGGGACTACATCAAAATAAAAAGCTTTCTTACAGCAAAAGAAACCATCAACAAAACAACAAGAAAGCCCACTGTGTGGGAGAACATATTTGCAAATGTTACCACTGATAAAGATTTCATCTCCAACATCTACAAACAGCTTATACAACTAAATAAAAGGAAGATGAATGATCCAATTAAAAAATGGGCAATGGACCTAAATAGAATATTTCCAAAAGAAGACAGAAGGAAGGCCAAAAGGTACATGAAAATATGCTCAAAGTCACTAATTGTCCGAGAGATGCAAATCAAAACAACAATGCGGTACCATCTCACACCTGTCAGAATGGCCAACATCAACAAATCAACAAACGACAAGTGTTGGTGATGTTGTGGAGAAAAAGGAACCCTCGTGCACTGCTGGTGGGAATGCAGACTGGTGCAACCACTGTGGAGAACAGTGTGGAGTTTCCTCAAAAAACTGAAAATGGAACTCCCATTTGACCCAGTAATCCCACTCCTAGGAATATATCCCAAGAAACTAGAAACACCAATCAGAAAGGATATATGCACCCCTATGTTCATAGCAGCACAATCTACAATAGCTAGAATCTGGAAACAGCCTAGGTGCCCGTCAGCAGATGATTGGATCCAAAAACTATGGTACATCTAGACAATGGAATACTATGCTGCCATAAAAAAGAAGGAATTCTCATCATTTGCAGCAACCTGGATGGAATTGGAGAATATCATGCTGAGTGAAGTAAACCAGTCAATGAAAGAAAAATACCACATGACCTTACTCATTTGTGGATAATAAAGAACATTATAAACTGATGAACCAAAAGATAGATACAGAGACAGTAAAGCAACAAGCAGACTCTCAAATTACAGCGGGGAGGGGAGGAAGATCTGGGGGAGATAATAGATCAACCGAAGGACTTTTATACATGCACATAAGTACAACCAATGGACATAAAACTCTGGGGAGGGAGGGGATCTGTGGGAGGGAGGAAGGGGGCAAAAAAAATAATCAAAAAAATATATTTTTAAAAAAAAGACTGAAGAAAGGACCTCTCTTCCACTATTTCGAATACTTAATAGCTAATTTCATAACATCACATGTACCATTTTAAGGAAGTGATTTAGTGGGAAATTAGTGCTTTGCATTTGTATACTGTAAATATAAATGATGATTTGTTTGAAATGTGTAACTTTGACGTGCAAAAGATAATAACTCACAATGTTAATATTAAATATTCCTTCAAAATAAAAAAATAAAAAATAAAAAAATAAAAATAATAATCCTGTTTACCATCAATCCAATTAAATTAAGATATCTAGGAATAAACTTAATTAAGGGGGTAAAAGACCTGTATTCAGAAAACTACAGGAAACTGAAGAAAGATATAAAGGAAAACATAAAGAGATGAAAGAATATATATGTTCATGGATTGGTAGAATCAACATCATTAAAATGTCCATACTACCCAAAGAAATCTATAGATTCAATACACTCTCCATTAAAATATCAATGGCATATTTCACAGATATAGAACAAACTCTCCAAAAATTCATCTGGAATGAAAAGAAGAGAGAGAGAGAGAGAGAGAGAGAGAGAGAGAGAGAGAGAGAGAGAGAGAGGTGTGTGTGTGTGGAGGGAGGGAGACCTCAAATAGCTGCAGCAATCCTGAGAAAGAAGAGCAATATAGCAGGAATTTCAATACCAGATATTTCATAGCCAGTGTTCTCAAAACAGCCTGGTACTGGCATAAGAACAGACATATAGATCAATAGAATAGAATAGAGAAACCGGAAATCGACTCAAACCACTATACCCAGTTGATATTTGACAAAGGAGGCATGAATATACAATGGAGTCAAGACAGTCTTTTCAATAAATGGTGTTGGAAAAATTGGATACATGCAAAAAAAAAAAAAATGAAACTAGACACCAACTTACACCATACACAAAACTCAAAATGGATAAAGGACTTAAATGTAAGATGGGAAACCATAAAAATACTAGAGGAACACATAGGGGCCAAAATCTCAGACATATGCCAAAGCAATTTCTTCACTGATAATGCTCCTAGCATAATAGAAACTAAAGAGAAAATGAACAAATGGGACTACATTAAAAAAAAAAAAAAAAAAAAAAAAAAAAAAAAAAAAAAAAAAACCTTTTGCCAAAACCGGTTTGGCTCAGTGGATAGAGCATGGGCCTGTGAACTGAAAGGTCCCAGGTTTGATTCCGGTCAAGGGCATGTGCCTTGGTAGCAGGCATATCCCAGTAAGAGGCAGCTGATCGATGTCTCTCACATCGATGTTTCTAACTCTCTATCCCTTTCTCTTCCTCTCTGTAAAAAAAACAAAACAATAAAATATTTTTTTAAAGTTTTTTTTTTTTTACAGCAAAACAACAAGAAAGTCCACTGCATGGGAAAACATATTTGCATTTGCCGATATTATCATCGATAAGGGCTTAATCTCCAACATTTATAGGAAACTCATACAACTTAACAAATGGAAGGTAAACAACCCAATCAAAACATGGTCAACTAACCTAAATAGATACTTTTCAAATGAAGACATTAGGAAGGCCAAGCAACATGAAAACATATTCAAAGTCACTAATCATCTGAGAGATGCAAATCCAAACGACGATGCAGTACCATCTCACACTTGTCAGAATGGCTATTATCAACAAATGACAAGTGCTGACGAGGATGCAGAAAAAAAGTAACCCTCTTGTGCACTGCTGTGGAGAACAGTATGGTGCAGACTGATGCAGCCACTGTGGAGAACAGTATGGAATTTCCTCAAAAAACTAAAAATGGAACTCCAATTTGACTCAGTGATCCCACTTCTAGGAATATATCCCAAGAAACTAGAAACACCAATCAGAAAGGATATATGCACCCCTATGTTCATAGCAGCTCAATTCATCAAAGCTAAGATTTGGAAATAGCCTAAGTGCCCATCAGCAGATGAGTGGATTAAAAAACTGTGGTACAGAGACATCTAGCCGCGGCAGCACACAACAATTTCAATGGAATACAACTAAGATGTAGAGTGGACATTTCCCAGAGCTACAGGTAGTCGACTGACTGAAAATTCTACAACAAGAAGGAAAGAGAAAACCAGAAGGAAAATCAGAGGAGCTGAAAAAAAAAGCCTAAGGTATGGAGACATGCTGCAGGCCCGCCCGCACGCGCGCTTGGAGAGGTCGCAGTCAGAGAGGAGGAGAGGGCGGGGTGCTGCCTTTCCTTCCCTAGCAGGAAGGAAATAAAACCCCCAGCCTGGGCTGGACCCCTGAACCGGCAGCGCTGAGCCCCCCGAACTGGCAGCGCTGAGCCCCAGTTATGGGCCAGACCCTGGGGACCCAGGCTCCGGCAGGAGGAGATGGGGCTGTGAGGCGTAAAAGCGGCGAAAAGCAGGGCCCCCGGAGTCACGCGCAATGCGTGCGCAGAGGACTGAATGTTGACTCTGATGCTGGGTTACCCTAGCCGGAAGAAATAAGGCCTCCAGCGGCGCTGAGCCTCAGTCCGGACTGCTCCGAACCCCAGTTCTGGGCCAATCCCTGGGGACCCAGGCTCAGGCAGAGGGAGACGGGGCTGTGAGGTGAAGTCCAGGGAGAGCAGCGAAAGTCCGGGCCCCCGGACTCGCGCACACTGTGCGCAGAGGACAGTCTGTTGACTCTGATGCTGGACTCCCCTAGCAAGAAGGAGAAAAAAAGCTCCGGGCTAGGGGAACGTGGCAGGGAGCAGGAGCCCCTGCCAGACGCCGGCCAACTGGGCACCAGCAAGGAGCTGGGCGACGGGGCCCCGGGGGGGGGGTGCGCTGAGCCTTCCACCACTGAGCGCGGGCAATGAAGCCAAGGCCGGGGAGGGGGGGGTGGGGGGGGTGCTTCCTGGGCGGCGCCATCCCCAGCAACAGGCTAAAGCAGCGCAGGAGCCCTCAGAGAACAAAGGGGTGCCACAGGCCAACCTGCTGAGCTCCCAGGACAAGGAGGAAGAAACAAAAGAAGTACTCAATGTGAAGAAATCAAGTGAGAGCAAAAGATAGTAAAATTACTTAAGAAAGAATACAAAGAAGTTCTTGAAAAATCAAAGACTAAGTCAGAACTCAACTCAACAGCCAACATTGCAACATAAATGCGTTTTTAAAAAAAAAAAGAAAAAAAAAGGACAGAATGTTGGAATAGCGGCAGCCAGGCCTAGAGTGGCCAGGCACAAGGCAGTGGCAGCCAGGCCCGGAACAGCAACGGCCAGGCCCCAGAGCAGCAGCAGCCAGAACCAGAGCATCAACAGCCAGCACTGGAGCAGCCAGACCTGGGGCAGTGGCAGCCAGGCATGAGGCGGAGGCGGCCAAGCCCAGGGTGGCCAGTCCAGGAACACCCAGACCCGGAGTGGCCGGGCCCGGAGAAGCCGGGCCCAGAGCAGCCGGGGTGGGAATGCCAGACCCAGAACAGCAGGACCAAGCCCAGAGCATCCAGGCTGGGAGTGCCCAGGCTCGAAGCGGCCGGGCCCAGGGCAGCCGGGCCCAGAGCAGCCGGGTCGGGTACGGCCAGGCCTGGAGCAGTGGCTGCCAGGCTCGGAGCGGCCAAGCCCGGAGCAGCCGGGTCGGGTGCGGCCAGGCCCGGAGCAGCGGCTGCCAGGCTGGGAGCGGCCAGGCCCGGGGGAGCAGCCGGGGCGGGTGCGGCCAGGCCCGGAGCAGCGGCTGCCAGGCTGGGAGCGGCCAGGCCCGGGGGAGCAGCCGGGGCGGGTGCGGCCAGGCCCAGAGCAGCGGCTGCCAGGCTGGGATTGGCCAGGCCCAGAGCAGCAGCAGCCAAGTCCAGAGCAACTAGGTCGGGAGCGGCAGTGACCAGACCCGGAGGAGCTGGTTGTGGAACGAACCAGAGCAACAGAGGCCAGGCCCTGAGCAGCCAGGCCCAGAACAGCTCACTCCTCGCCTGCCCCTGCCCCACGGCTGCCTCTCAGACATGGCTGGAAACTTTCGTGGGAACTTGAGGGTCTGCTGAATCAAGTGATGAAGGCTTAGATCTGGATGTGTTGAGTTAGTATAGGGCTGGGGTGTTGATCTGTGAGTGCCTTGGGTGGGGCCTGGATGAGGCTGGTGGACCTTTTGTGTGAAGTGTATCATTGGGCATGTGGAGGTATTATTGATATGAGAAAATGCTAAGTAACTGATTTACTATCTGAAAAGGGATTTACTATTGGGGAAAGGGAGGGAAGAAGAACATAAACTGAACATAAACTGTGCACCTATGGATGAAGACAATGGGGGATGGGGAGGGGGTGGAGGGTGGGGTGGGAACCTGGTGGAGGGGGGAAGAAATGAGGAACCTTTGTAATAATATGAACAATAAAGATTGATTTAAAAAAAAAAGAAAAAGAAAAAGAAGTATTAATTTAATCAGGTTAATAAATTATCTTTCATTTAAAAAAAAAACTGTGGTACATCTACACAATGGAAAACTATGCTTTGGTAAAAAAGAAGTTTTTACCATTTGCAACAGCATGGATGGAACTGGAGAGCATTATGCTAAGTAAAATAAGCCAGTCAGAGAAATAGAAATATCACATGATTTCATTCATTCATGAAATATAATGAACAACATAAACTGGAGAACATTATGCTAAGCAAAATAAGCCAGTCAGAGAAAGACAGATATCACATGATCTCCCTCATTTATCTATACTGATAAAAGGGTAATATGCTAATTAGACAGGGTTGACAGACATCTTCCAGATGTCTGACTTCCTTCCAGACAGTTATGGGGTGACCAGGCCAGCAGAGGGTAGTTAGGAAGAATAAGGCCAACAGGGAGATAATTAGGGGGAGACCAGGCCAGCAGGGGACCAGTTAGGGGGTGATCAAGCTGGCAAGCAAGGGCAGTCAGCCAGGCAGGCAGGTTAGCACTTAGGAGCCAGCAGTCCTGGATTGCAAGAGGGATGTCCAATTGCCAGTTTAGGCCCTATAGTTTTGGGCCTAAACCAGCAGTCGGACATTCCCTGAGGGGTCCTGGATTGGACAGGGTGCAGGCCAGGCTGAGGGACCCTCCATCCATGCACGAATTTCATGTACCAGGCCTCTAGTGGAATATAATCTATACTAGGGGCCCGGTGCACAAAATTCATGCACTGGGGAGAGGTCCCTCAGCCCAGCCTGCCCCCTCCCACATACTTGGAGCCCTCAAGGGATGTCCTATGGATGGCTTAAGCCCACTTCCCAGTGGGAGCAGACCTAGGCTGCAGTCTGGCCTCCCTTTGCTTGAGGTGACCGGGCTGATCAGGGGAAGGCGCCAGCCCCATCACCCTATTGCTGCAGCCACTGCCAGTCACCACAGCCGCCAAAATATTTTCATCAACATGAACTCCAGTCCCTTCACCATGAAAAAATGACAACTTTGAGTGTTTTCAAGATGTGTCGTCTTTCATAGGATATGACATTTCTTTTTCTTTTTCTTTTTTTAACATATTTTATTGATTTTTTTACAGAGGAAGGGAGAGTAATAGAGAGTTAGAAATATGGATGAGAGAGAAACATAGGCCAGCTGCCTCCTGCACACTCCCTACTGGGTATGTGCCCGCAACCAAGGTCTATGCCCTTGACAGGAATAGAACCTGGGACCCTTGAGTCTGCAGGCCGATACTCTACCCAATTAGCCAAACCAGTTAGGACGGAAATGACATTTTTTTTAATTTTTATTTTTATCCTCACCTGAAGATATGTTTCCATTTATATTTTCCCCTTCCCTCTAATCCCAAGCTCAGCCCCTTCCCAAGCCAAAAGACTCCACCCCAGGCTTTAGGCTTGGGAAGGTCCCTCCCTCCCCCCCCGACCCTCACCTCCAATCGTAGGCTTGGCCCCTTCCTAAGCCTAAAGCCTCCATCCCAGGCTTTAGGTTTGAAAACGAGTTCCCTACTCACACTTCTGATCACAGGCTTGGCCCCTTCCCAAGCCTAAAGCCTCCATCCCAGGCTTTAGGCTTGGAGAGAGGTTCCCTCAGCACCTCCCAAGCCAAAAGCCT
Organism: Pipistrellus nathusii; assembly: GCA_963693515.1. Lineage (NCBI taxonomy): Eukaryota > Metazoa > Chordata > Mammalia > Chiroptera > Vespertilionidae > Pipistrellus > Pipistrellus nathusii. The sequence goes on from OY882859.1 coordinate 95,947,555, forward strand.
TCACCTGTTTTAGGCTTGGGAAGGGGTCGTCACCATCCCCCCCCCCCAACCTCTGATCACAGGCTCAGCCCCTTCCTAAGCCTAAAGCCTCTGTCCCCAAGTATGGGCTTGGAAAGGGGTCATCACTCTCCACAACCCCCTGCCCGGAACCTCTGATCCCAGGCTTGGCCCCTTCCCAAACCTAAAGCTTCTGTCCCAGGCTTTAGGTTTGGGAAGGGGACCCCTGCCCCTCCAATCGCAGGCTCAGCCCCTTCCCAAGCTTAAAGTCCCTGCCTGATGAGTTCCCTCCCGCCACCCCCCAGCTGGCAGGGCAGGGCAGGCCAGACATAGGGGCAGGGCACACCCCGCCTGCCTACCCACCCCACCCACCCCACCTCACCCACGCCACCTTTGCCACAGTCTCCCGGCCGCGCCTGCTCCCACTGCCTCTAAGGTTGCACACGTGCTACAGCTGCGCACCCGCCCCACCCACCCACCCCACTGCCTCCCACTGCCAAGGCCTCCTCTCCTGCCACCTCACTCCGCCCCACTTGTGCTGCCAGTGCTTTCCTTCCAGCAGCCTCAGCCACCTTGCTTTACACTTTGCCTCCCTCTTCCTTCTATGCTGTCTTCAGTCTTCACTCTCCCCTCCCTTTGCATATGCAAATTAACCACCATCGTTGTTGGGTTAATTTGCATAGTTGCTCTGATGGGCTGGTGGGCGTGGCTGGTAGGCCTGGCTTGTGTAGCAGAGTGATGGTTCATTTGCATATTGCTCTATTATTAGGTTAGACTAGAGGCCCGGTGCATGAAATTCATTCACTGGGGTATGTGTCCCTCAGTCCAGCCTGCACTCTCTCACAATCCAAAACTGCTGGCTCACAAATGCTCGCCTGCCTGCCTTCCTGATTGCCCCTAAACGCTTCTGCCTGCCAGCCTGATCACCGCCTAACCACTACCCTGCCAGCCTGATTGATGCCTAGCTGCTCCCCTGCCAGCATGTTTGCCCCCAACTGCTCTCCCCTGAAGGCCTGGTCACCCCTAACTGCCCTGCCTTCAGGCCTGGATACCTCCCCAACCGCCCTCCCCTGCAGGCTTGATTGCCCCCAACTGCCCTCCCTTGCAGGCCTGGTCCCTCCCAACTGCCTTCCCCTGCTGGCCACCTTGTGGTGACCATCATGTTTCCACATGGGGCAGTCATCTTGTGTGTTGGAGTGATGATCAATTTGCATATTACTCTTATTAGATAGGAGGATATATAAAACCCTAATATGCAAATAGACTGAATTGGGGAACTGAACAACAGGTCACTATGATGTGCACTGACCACAGTGGACACGCATGGAACATGGCTGGTGTGGGCAGCAAGTGACAGAGCATGGAACATGCCAGGTGTTGGCCACAACAGGATGGTGGAGCAGGTGAGCTGGAGCGTCAGACCAAGGTGGGACACCGGTTGCTGTCATTGGGGCAAGGCTTTGGTGGTTACTTAAAATTCTTTGCTGCCACACACCATGGTCCCACCTGGTGCTTCCACCTGCTGCCAATGCTGGCCCTGCTCTCACCCACTGTTGGAGCCACTGCTTGCACCCACTGCCCACACCTGGTGCCTGCTCCAATCGCTCAGCACCATCAGCAGGTGTGAATGGCAGCTTAGTGCCCTGATCACCCCTTGGGGTGTTCTCCACTTTCCCCTGCACCTGAGGGGCAATCAGGGCCAGTCACCACCTCTTGTACCCACTGCTGGCAGCAGCCCCACTCAAACCCACTACCAGCACCAAAGCCACCACTTACACCCATTGTTAGTGCCAGTCCCGCTCACATCAGCAGCAGGCTCTAGAGCCACTGTTCGCACCTACCGTCAGTGGGTGTGAGCAGTGGCTGCCAGCCCCATCACTCCTGAGGGCTTCTCCATCTTCCCCTGCTCCTGAGGGGTTACTGGAGCAGCAGTCACTTCTCACACCCATTGTTGGTGCTGGCCCCAATTGCTCTGAGCCATCAGCCAGTGTGAGTTGAGTCGGTGCCATCAGTGCATGGGAGCAGTGGCGACAGGAGTGGGGCTGCCAACAGATGGGACGAGAGTAGAGGCGGGTAGCGGGAGGGGCTGAGCTTGGGCACAGAGAATGGGCCAAGACATGTCCCTGTGCCCACTGCAGCCTCATGGCCCACAGTTCCTTTCAAGATGCATGAATTTGTTCACTGGGTCCCTAGTGAACAACATAAACTGATGAACAAAAACAGATCCAAAGACAAAGAAGCATCAATCAGAAGTCAAACCTCAGAGGGAAGGTAGGGGAGGATGGGCATAAGGAGAGATCAACCAAAGGACTTATATGCATGCTTGTAAGCCTAATGGTACAGACAACAGGAGGATGAGGACATGAGTGAGGGGAGTTGGGGGAACAATGGGGCAATAAGGACACATATATAATACCTTAATCAATAAAGAAAAAAAGTTAAAAATTTTAAAAATAATAAAAATAAAAGATTTGTTAAATGCGTGGATCCATCAGAAGCTATATGGAGGCCAGCTTCTTTATGCAAACCCTGGATGAGGCAGCTTTTGGTGGCTCTGACCCCTGTGGTTCCAACAGGGCTTGACCCTGCAGGCAGCAGAGCTCCCAGACCACTCCTTAGGAGATGGAAGATACATATCTTTCAAGAAACTTTACATTTTAAATCACCTGCCAATACTAAAACTTAATACAGAAACTCAATTAAGAACCTCTTTTGTGGCAATTAGACAAAGCTACTTTGTGAGATTATATGGGCCAGGGCACTCATTAGCTATTATAGAAAAACAATTCTTTGTTCAGTTGTTTTGTTTGGGTTTTATCAACAGCCCAGTCATGTGTGAGCCAAAGCCTAGTTCTATAACAGTGATCTCAGCTCACCCCACAGCCCCTGAGATATTACAGGCTAACATGCCAAGTCTCTTGATGTCAATGCTGGAGTTACTGCCAGAATATGAACTGGAGCTGCACTTTAGGCTGATGGTTTGTGTTTTCAGGATAATATGAGGCCAGCTTCTTAGGTAAGGAGGTGTCTACAGAAATGATAATGATCTTTTGGGTCTACAGTCCCTTCTCCCTAATACATAATTTACTAATTTGAGCAAAAATATGTTTCTATCACCTATCTGATAGTTTTCAAAGCCACTGTTTTAATCTTCTAAGATTTTCCTCTTCCACAAAGAGCTGTTTGGGAAAGTAAGCATGTTCTAAAATGCAGGCTCTCTCTCCCCCCCAAGATCCCTCTGTATCCTGGATATCTGCAAGGAGGGAGGAAATCTCCAACCATCTCAAGCCTAACCCAGAGGCATAGAGGAGATTGGGTTACAGGGCCTGCTTTTCTCCCATTGCACCTAGTATAAAATCCTCACATTACACACTTCGGTAGTGTATATCAGGTGACAGGTATTTTTATAAGCACTTTACACATATTATTTCATTTTACCCTTTATAAGCAACCTTATGATGGTGATATTATTAGCTCAGTTTTAGTTTGCAGGTGAGGAAAGTAGGGCACAAAGAGTAAGACCCTGCATGACTGGGCCCTTGACGATCTCGCAAACTTGATCCTTCTATATCATACAACTTGGCTGATCAAGAAACCTGGTTTTTTGCCTCAGGGCCTTTGCATAGTCTAATTCCTCTTGTTTAGCACACTCTACTCCCTCACATTCATCTGTCTGCTTCTACCCCATCACTTAGGTCTCAGCTCAAATGTCACCTTTCCAAAGGAGTCTATCCTGAGCCTTTCTGCTGCGTTAAGCCACATGACGATGCTATTTCTCCAGAGATTATTTATCACCAGTGTCTCCACCAAAATGGAAGTTCCCAAGACCAGAGCTTGACCCCAGCTAGTCCAATGTCTGACTATTAGAGAGTCTAGAAGTAGTTATTGAATAAATCACTAATATCCATATTTTATAAACAAGTGCAAGCCACAACTTTTATTACTAGCATATACATTTCTATAACAACGTAAACTCTGAGGCACAAGGCAAGCAGCATGAGCACCTATGGGAAGGAAGAAACAGTGTAATGGGGTTTAATGACTTACCTAAAGCCACCTGGTGAGTCAGAGGCAGAGCCCAGGTCTCCTGACTTCTATTCCCTTTCCTTCCCCCCTGTTTACCATGCCTGACTAGGGCAAAGACTGAGGATATGCTCAACAATGCTGTTTCCTCTTTCCCTGACACATGGGAAGTTGCCATTACCCAGCCTCCCTTTCAGTTAGGTTGGGGCTGTGTGACTAAGTCCTAGTCAGCAGACTTTAGGGAGAAGTGATGTGCCCACTTCCAGGCCTCATCACTGACTGTCCTGTGCAGTCCCTTCTTCCTTCCATGAACTCAGTAGATGGAAGAAGGCAGTCCCAGGAGATAACAGAGCTACACAGGGGTCCTGCTCCAGGGAGAGTGACCTGAGACAGTCACCAACTGCACTGGACTGGGACAAGAGCAAGAAAACATCATTGACATGTGGCCACTGATATTCAGGGGGTGTTGGTTTCACACTCTGTGTTAATTGCCCTGATTAGCAAGTAGATAGTGACATTTATCAGTAATCCTTACTCAGCAGCTCTGTGACACACAATTGCACATGAATCAAAGTGGTATGTGGCCACCAAAAAGTAGACACATTCTCAATGTGTGAACAGCAAGAGTGACAACAAATAATTAGGAGTGGTCACAAAAGTGAGAAAACTCAGTATCACCAAGACACATGCTATACATTTGATGACCCATGCAAAAGTGTGATGAGAACATCTAGCACCACTACAGTACCCCTGGACATGTCAGGACCACACTGAACTGTGAAAGAGAGCACCAACATTTGAAAAGACGCCTATCCCAAGTACTTACCTTTGTTATATTCTCTCAGTCTGCATATACAGGATTATAATTTTTTAAATTAAACAAATTCATTTCCCTTTCTTACTTGTGTTTCATGATTGAAAACTGTAGATAGATCATAGAAACTAAAGTTGACCAATTTCTTCTCATCTTCAAAAAATGGAACAAAGTTACTTAAGTCATTTTTAGATATTCCTTCAATTCTCGAGACGTGGTCAACATAAGTTAACAAAGCACAGGCTGCACAATATTGTGGTGATTCTTAGAAAAGGAGGTACCTGAGAAGGCTAACAGCATGGCTCAAAGGAAACAGGCTCCAAAGCCAGGGGGGACTTTTTGCTAGCTAGCTTGGCTGTTTTGCCACACAGCATCCATGTTTTCTTCTTAATGACATGTGATATGATATTTAGAAAGCTCTCATAAGATAGAGCTGATATTTATGCAATGATCTAAGAAAAAAAATCTGAAATGACATTTTCAAGAAAACACTTTCATAATCTGTAATTTCATCTGGGAAATCTGTGATGGATCAGAAACACAAAATCGTTATTTTTTAGGAATTAAACAAAAAGCCCTTCCCTTCTGGGATGAGAGAAATCACAGTAGGCTAATAAAGACATTTAAAAACAGAACAAATGCAAATCTGAGCAGCCAATGTTCTCAAAAACAGGCTTAAATGGTAGCATTAAGTCAATACAAGAGATCTAAAATTGTTTTTAAACCTAATTCTTACATCAAAAAAATTAATGTCCAGAGTGTCGGCCTGCAACTGAAAGGCCCTGGGTTCAATTCTGGTCAGGGGCATGTACCTTGGTTGTGGGCACATCCCCAGTAGGGGGTGTGCAGGAGGCAGCTGATCTGTTTCTCTCTCCTTGATGTTTCTAACTCTCTCTCTCCCTCTCCCTTCCTCTCTGTAAAAAATCAATAAAATACTTTTTTTTAATTAATGTTCATAGTTGATAATCTAAAATAGCACTACTGGGCTGTAATTTAAAAAACAAAAACAAAAAACTGCTGTCTCTCCTCCCAATCCCAGATACTTGCTTCTCAGAGGCAACCAGCTTTATTCTTCCAAATGTTTTGGTTGAAATTGACCGATCTCCTTGTTATTTAATAACACACTTGTGCTGCTATTTCTTGATTTATCTCGTTAAAATTTTATATTTTGCTTACATTATTGCATCCATCCCCCACCAATATTTTGTTCTATTAAATACTCAGGATTTCCATCACTATGACTCATACATAGTACTCTCTACTGAGCTAAGTTCTTACATTTTTTTAATTTAATAAATCTTTATTGTTCACATCATCACAATTGTTTCTCCTTTTTCCCCCATAGCTCCCTTCCACCCAGTTCCCACCTCACCCTCTGCCCTTACCTCCCTCCCATTGTCCTCATCCATAGGTGTACGTTTTAATCCAGTCTCTTCCTGCAACCCCACACCTATTTCCCCCTGATAATTATCAATCCACTCCCTTTCTTTGCCCCTGATTCATCAATTTATTCTATTCTTCAGATTTTTCATTCACTTCATTTTTAGGTTCACTTGTTGATATATATGTATTTGTTGTTCATAATTTTTATCTTTACTTTTTTCTTCTTCTTCCTCTTCTTAAAGAATACTTTTCAGCATTTCATATTATACTGGTTTGGTGGTGACAAACTCCTTTAGCTTTTTCTTATCTGTGAAGCTCTTTATCTTCCCTTCAATTTTGAATGATAACTTTGCTAGATACAGTAATCTTGGTTGTATGTTCTTGCTATTCATCACTTTGAATATTTCTTGCCACTCCCATCTGGCCTGCATAGTTTCTGTTGAGAAATTAGCTGATAATCATATGGGTGCTCCCTTATAGGTAATTAACTGTTTTTCTCTTGGTGCTTTTAAGATTCTCTTTCTGTCTTTTGCTCTTAGCAATTTAATTATGATGTGTCTTGGTGTGATCCTTTTTGGATTCCTTTTGTTTGGGGTTCTGTGTGCTTCCTGGACTTATAAGTTTATTTCTTTCACCAGGTGGGGGAAGTTTTTTGATATTATTTCTTCAAATAGGTTTTGGTATCTTGCTCTCTCTCTTCTTCTGGCACCCCCATAATTCTGATGTTGGTAAGTTTGAAGTTGTCCCAGAGGTTTCTTACACTATCTTCAACTTTCTGGATTCTCTTCTATTCTTGCTTCTCCAGAGGAGTGTTCTTTGCCTCTTTGTATTCCAAATATTTGACTTGATTTTTGCATTCCTCTAGTCTGCTGTTAGGTCTCTGTATGACTTTTTTTTTTTATTTCAGTCAGTGTATGTTTAATTTCTAGTTGGTCCTTTTTCATGTCCTCAAGAGTCTCATTAAATTTTTCTATCTTTTCTAGGAAATTCTTGAAAAACCTTATAACTGTGGTTTTGAACTCTATATCCAGTTGTTTGTTCTCCATTTCTTTCATTTGTTATCTGTTTCCTTGTCTCGGCATTTTTGCTGCTTCCCTGAGTTGGTAGGGTGGCTTTGTGTGTTTGGTGTCCTATATGAGCTGGTGGGTCAGCCCTCCCCAGTTACCTGAGGTAGACATTCTTGGTGCTCCCCTTTGTAGATTATGTGTACAGCCTTGTTGTAGTTAAGTCTTGATAGTTGTTGGTATCACTGGGAGAACATGACCTCCAGGCCAACTGGCTGTATCAGCTGTGTCTATGCCAGGATACCTTTTGTATTGGAGACAGTCTTACAGGATCAGTCTTGCAAAATTTCAAAATCCTTTGCACTCAGCTTGGATGGGGTGAAGTCTCAGGGCTGAGTTGACAGTCTTGGCTTCCCTCAGCCCTGCCCTTGTGCATCTGCCTTCCACAGATCCCCTGAGTTTCCACCTGACATTCCAGATTCCCCCTGTAAGAGCATAGGTCACCCAGGGGCTCACCCGGAACTGGGGTTCAGTGCAGTCAGGAGCTTCCAACTCCTGCTATGGAGAGGCTGCAGCAACCTCAGCAGTCAGACCTCTCTGCGTGCACTCATGCACACACGTGTGCCTCCAGACCCTGCCTGCTGTGGCTCCCCCAAGTCTCCAAAGTCTCCGAGTCTCTGTGTACCTTCCTTTACAGTACAGACTCCACCCGAATGAGCCTGGGTCCATGGGGTTTGGCTGGGGCTGGGATTCAGTGCAGTCAACCAGGCACTCGGCAGCCCTTCCTCTCTGTGCAAGTGCATCTCCCTACATCAGTGTTTTGCAGCTCCTCAGATCCGTGAGCTTTTCTCTTTCTTTCTAGTTGTAGAATTTCCATTCAGCCAGCTTTCCTGTGGTTTTGGATGATGTCTGTTCTTTTAGTTGCTGTTTTGAAATTATTGTGTAAGGCGGTAGTTTAGGTGCTTACCTACGTTGCCATCTTGGTTTCCATTCTTACATTTTTTGTACATTGTTTTTCCTGGGGCTGTTTCTTTGCTCTTCAAGTTTCTTAGTTTTCTATATATCTATCACTAAAACCTCTCTCAGTAGTGAAAAGGCATTGGTACTCTATCACTTCCATTTTGGAGCTGTCCTCTCTGGCTACTCTCAAGGCTGCTGCATAGCTGGCGGGCTGGGATTTGCTTCACATTCAACTCAGGAACGCTCTAGGGCTCATCTTTTTTCTTGCTTGGTTTATTCCCTCATTTTGCTGGAGCTCATTCTTTTGTAGTTTCATTATAAAGGATGTACAAAAATAAAAAGTTTAACATCTTGCATATTAAAAAATGGTATTATTCTGTGCTTAAATTTGTCTGAAAGTTTGGCAGAATACAAAATTGTAGCTTTAAAATAACTGCCATCATATTTTCAAAAGCACTGTCCCACAGCCTTCTAGCTTCCAACAGCCTGATGTTCTTTTCCTTTTCTATGTGATATCCCTGAAGCTTGTTGGATTTTAAACAAAGATTCATTTTGGTGTTTGTCCTTTTGCACTGACTGTACTGATTATTATTTTTTCCATATTCTCTGTTCTCTTAGTTAGAGGGAGACTCTGGATATATCCTCTAATTTTTTTCATCTTTGCTCTCAATATTTTGTCTCTTCTCCTATTCTAATTTCTGAGTGTCTTCTTCAAGTTTACCTTCCAGCATTTCTATTAACTTATTTTTATATCATCATGAATTCCCAAGCGTGTTATCTTGTTTTTTTAGCATGCTATTTTTATTTAGTTCATTTTTTGTTGATTGTTGTGAGGTTTGTTGCCCAATAACCTTATCACCCAAACTTCTTCACACATAGAGCTCTCAGCCTGCTTTCTCTGATCTCAGACCCTGCTCTTCTCTCTCTCCTCTTCTTCTTCTTCTTCTTTTACTTCTTCTTCTTCTTCTTCTTCTTCTTCTTCTTCTTCTTCTTCTTCTTCTTCTTCTTCTTCTTCTTCTTCTTCTAATTTTAATTCTAATTCTTCTTCTAATTCTTCTCCTTTCTCCCTCCCTCCCTACCTCCCTCCCTCTCCCTCTCCTTCTCTCTTTCCCTCTCCCTCTCCCTTTCCCCCTCACCAGCAGCCATGGTAGCTACTGATGAGCCCGCCTCTCTTCCCGAGAGGTCAGCATTTTAGCCAGCTCACCAGTCCCTGCCCACCGGAGCCTGATGTATGTGCATCCTTGGTATTCTGTTGAGCCTTCGATATTTACGGACTCTGGGTTTTTATATATTAGGGTTATATTATTTTCACAGGAACAACTATAAACCTACTTTTGCCCCACTCTGTATCTGTATAACTAGGATTTATAGAGATAAATAACTATATCTATTGGATGTATGGGGAATAACAAAACAGATTCAATGAAACTAATCCACGCCCTGGTAAGTATGGCTCAGGGGTTGAGCATCGACCCATGAACCAGGAAACTATAGTTTGATTCCAGTGCCTAGATGTTGGGCTCGACCCCGCCCCCCCCCAAAATGGGGACATGCAGGAGATAGCCAATCAATAATTCCTCTCTCTTCATTGATCCCTTCCTCTCTCTGATATCAATATAAACATATTATTAAAAAACTCTAACTCATAACTATTAGGTCTAGTAATAATTAATGTCGTTTTCTAATACCTTTTTTAAATCGAATTTATTTAAACAATACAACAAAATTTAATCAACAATATAGTTGCCATTGTCTACTACTTGTGCCCAACACTCAGGAAGCATTTTAATCCCTCTGTTGTAAAATTCTTGTGATTTTGATGCAAAAAATTCGGTCAATGCATTTTTGAGGCATTCTTCATTATTAAATTTTTTTCCAAGAAGAAAGTTTTGCAAAGAATGAAACAAATGGTAATCGGAAGGGGCAATATCAGGAGAATATGCAGGTTGAGGGAGAACTTCCCATTCCAACTGGCGCAGTTTTTCAGCAGTGATTCTTGCAGTATGCGGTCGAGCGTTATCATGGTGAAGAATTACGCCCTTCCGATTAATCAGCGCGGGTTCTTTTTCTCTTAAAGCTTGGGCTAACCTTTCCAATTGGGCACTATACACTGCACTTGTAATGGTTTGGTTAGATGGTAAAAGTTCATAATGAAGAATTCCTTTAAAATTCCACCAAACACACAACATCACTTTTTTTTGCATGCAAGTCAGGTTTTGGCGTGGGCTGCGGAGCCTCATTTTTGTCTAACCATTGAGGCCGCCTTTTCAAATTAACATACAGCACCCATTCTTCATCTCCGGTAACAATTTGCTCTAAAAACGGCAAACAGTTTTGACGAGAGAGGAGCGAACTGCAAATTGTGACTCTTTGATTACGGTTGTTGTCGGTCAACTCATGAGGAACCTATTTTCCAAACTTTTGGACTTGGCCAAGTGCACGCAATTGATTGGAAATTGTTTTTTGTGAACAATTTAAAATTGTCGCAAGCTCTTGTTGGGTAATTTGAGGATTTTGCACCAAAAGAGCTTGAAGATCTTCTTGATCAAAATTGGACACACGGCCTCGACCACTCTTGTCATCTAACGAAAAATTTCCCTCGTGAAATTTCTCAAACCAACGCTGGCATTTTCTGGCGCTAACTGCATCTTGACCAAGAGCACTACAGATGTTTTTTGCAGCCTCACTTGCTTTTCTTCCTAATTGGAACTTGTAAAGCATGCAGTGCCGAATATGCTCTTTATCCGCCATCTTCTTAGCCCAAGTTTTGCAACAAAAAACAAACCAAACACAAATTTTTTCAAGCAAAACTTGTTAATTGCACTTCACACGTTCTGTAGATACCACGTGTTTGAAGGTTATGTCAATACAAGTCAATGCCAAGCAAGATTTTAAACGAATGTTAAAAAACGACATTAATCATTAATAGACCCAATATAATGATATAAAGTATATTGTAAATCTCTTGGAGAAGCTACCTGGCTTATGTAACACCAGACAACACATGCTTAGTGGTAATCACTAAATAACAATAAATCAAGGTCTTTTTGCCTTGATGCCTCTGCAAAAAAAACCCTAAAATCCTAGTTGTTGTGGAGCATCTCTGAGGAATATCTAAGCAGGCCTATGAAGCAGTCTGGCTCCACAAGGATAGGGTTCACCATGTCTTTTCTCTCTTGCTCCTAGAAAACAGGTTGGTGGCTCCTCAAAAAGCTAAACATAGAGTTACCATGTGATCCAGCAATTCCACTCCTAGCTACAAACTAAAAAGGAATTGAAAGCAGAGATTCAAACAGACACTTGTACACCCACATTCATAACAGTATTATTCAAAACAACCAAAAGGTAGAAGCAACCCAGTGTCCATCAACAGATGAATCAATAAATGAAATGTTTCTATTGATGGGGGGATGCCCTCCAAGTTTCTTGAATGGGCCCAAGAAGAGAAAGCCTCTACTTGCTCAAGGGTGCAACTTCCTGATTCTCCTAAGGTTCTGTCCTCCCAATGTTGCAAAGAGTTGTGAGGATGATGAAAACAGCCTCCCATCGCTGCATCACCCTTGGACCCAAGGCAAAATTAGTCACAAAAAGCAGACCCTTCAGCTTCTCCTGTTTCCACATCCCCAAAGCACATTTCAAAAGTCAAAACCCAAATAAATCAAACATATAAAGGCAAGGATGAAAACCAAATCCACTAACTTCTCCACAGGAACTAACCTTAATCCATGAACAAGACCTTTCCATTCATAAACATCCAGAAGGTATCTCATACTCTACAAATAATGGACAAGAAGCCTCAGGGACATTGCTTAACCCATGTATGAAGTCATCTGCATGCAGGACAACTGCTCTGACAGCCATTAGTGGGGAGATATTTGCATCATCATGTTCCATCTCAAATGTGTCAATCTCTATTATATAACTTTGTTTTATTGTCTTCATGGTACTTATTCCTTTGTGATCTATTTTATTGTTTCTCTTTACCTCTAGAACATAAACACCAGTAGTGCAAGGACCTTCACTGTTACATTCCTAGAATATAAAACAGGACCTGACACATAATAAATATATTTCATGAATTAATAATACTAGTTTTTTGAGTATTTACCATATCCCAGGCAATGTTCTTAATACTGCACATGCAATAATTAATTTAATGTCCAAAATGATTCTATGAAGTAAGGAGTATTATTATCCACATTTTATAATTGAGGAAACTGGATCACAGAGAGATTAACTAACAAATTCAAGATCATATAGCTAGTAAGTAATTGTTCTGATATCTATTGCTGCAAAACAAACCAGCCCCAAATGTAATGGCCTTAAACAATAATGTACTCTTACTTCTTATGGTTTTGTGGGTTCAGTGGTCTAAACTGACTGGTTCTTGCTTGAATTCTCTCATGTTATAAACATTGTTTATTATTTGGGCTTAAGTAGTCTGAAGGCTTAACTGGACTGGTCCTCCAAGATGATTTCTCCTCTAACAGAATGGCCCCTCATCTGGGAAGAGGGGAACAGCTGCAGGCTGCCTGGACATCTCTATCTTTCTCCACAAAGTCTCTCTATGTGGTTAGCTTAGGCTTCTTCAGAGCATGATAGTCCTTACCTGGCAGGTAGCTTCCCCCAGAGTGCATGTTTTAAAAGATAAAGGTAAAAGCTTTAAAATTTCTTATGTGCCAACCCCAGAAATAATGTACTGTCACTTCTGCCTCATCCTGTGTTTCACAGGACCATCCCAGATTCAATGTTTGATTTTTAAAAAAGGGGGGAGGGGAGGGGCATGAATAGCAGGTGGTGGAGTTATTGGGGTGTCATCTTTGGAGATTCATCACTGTATGAGTAGAGCTGGTAATCCAGATAGTCTGGCTCCAGAAACTATAAACTCTAACCTGCTGTATCATGGGGTGTCTCTATTGTGAATAAGTGAATACATTTACTACTTAATTGGTATAACTACAGGGGACTATTCTGGTGATTTGGGTCTCCAAAGATGAATTAAGGACACATATTAATTAAATTTCAACTCTAAAGACAGAAAACATCTGCAATTTTTAACTGGCAATCCTTCCTCTGCTTTTAAATACACCTGTTTTAAAAGTTAGGTGCACACTCAGTTGGTACTATAGTGGGAAGAGCCTGGTTGAGGGGACAGGGCTCAAAGAAAAGCTGGGAGTGTTTGGAAGCACTATGAATAGTCTTATGAAATCAGTAGAGGCCCAGTGTATTATATTCATGCACAGGGGGTGGGGAAGGGTGTCACTCAGCCCAGCCTGCACCCTTGGGCAGTGGGGGATGACCAGGCATGCAGAGAAGGGTAGTTGGGGGCAACCAGGCCCGCAGGGAAGGGCAGTTGGGGGCGATCAGGCCAGGAGGGGAGGGCAGTTGGGGGTGATCAGGCTAGCAGGAGAGGAAAGTTTGGCCATTGGGCTGGCAGGGGAGGACAGTTGGGTGCAATCAGGCTGGCAGGGGAGGGCAGTTGGGGGCAATCAAGCCAGAAAGGAAAGGCAGTTGGGGGCGGTCAATTAGGAGGGCAGGGAAGCAGTTGTGGGCAATCAAGAAGGGTGGCAGGCAAGTTGTTAGGAGCAAGAAAGCTCTGCCTCCTAGGCAGCCACTGGCTCCTCACAATTCACCCAGATTTGGTTCTGACTGGTTGGTTTCTATGCCAGTCAGTATCAAAAGCTCCGCCTCCTCGGCAGCTATTGCCTTCTTGCAATTCACCCAGATTAGGTTCTGATTGGTCAGTTTCTATGCCAGTCTGCATCTCTGGGCCTATCTCCAGGCCTGATCATAGAGACAGGGCTGATCAGCAGCCGCCTCAGGCTGCTGACAAATGGCTGAACTGCTGACCTCTGGGAGAGAGAGAGGTTTGGCTGCTGGTGAGGGAGAGAGAAGCAGGGTCTGACCAACCATCAACCATAAGTGTACTGTGCAACCATCACCAACATCCTTTTCCAGAACTGTTTCATCTCACAATCTGAGACAACTGGCTCCTAACCACTCATCTGCCTGCCTATCTGATCACCCCTAACCTCTCTGCCTGCCTGTCTGATCGTCATTAACCCCTCTGCCTGCTGGCCTGATCCCCCCAACCTTGCCCCCCTGCCAGCCTGATAGCCACTATCTTGCCCCTCAGCTGGCCTAATCGCCCCTACCTTGCAACCTTGCCTGCCTGATTGCTCCTAACTTCTCTGCCTAACTGCCTGATCACCCCTATCTGCCTCTGTCTGCCTGCCTGATTGCCCCTAACTGCCCTCCTCTGCTCACCTGATCTCGCCCCCAAATGCCCTCCTCTGCTGGTCTGATTTTATCCCCAACTGCCATCTCCTGCAGGACTGATCTCACCCCCAACTTCCCTCTCTGCTGGCCTGATTGCCCCTAACTGCCTCTCCCTCATCCCCCACCACCATGGTTTTGTCCAGAAGGAAGTCGGATGTCTGGAAGATGGCCAGTCAATCCGGTCTAATTAGCCTATTATCCTTTTTTAAAAATATATTTTATTGATTTTGTACAGAGAGGGAGGGAGAGAGAGAGAGAGTTAGAAACATCGATGAGAGAGAGTCATCGATCAGCTGCCTCTTGCACACTCCTACTGGGGATGTGCCCACAACCAAGATACATGCCCTTGACCGGAATCGAGCCCGGGACCCTTCAGTCCCCAAGCCGACGCTCTATCCATTGAGCCAAACCGGTTTTGGCAGTATATTATCCTTTTATTAATATAGATAGATGATATAGGAAAGGATTGCTTAAGTGGGGAGGGAGGGCCTTTTTCAGCAGACAAAAATACATAATTCCTATATCTGGACTGATAGCCAGTCATATGCAATGTACTGCCAAACTGGTCATTAAAAAATTGAACCTCTTTCTTACACCTTAACCAAACAGTTGTTGCCCCCAAAACCCCTTCCTCAGCCCCAACCTTAGGTTCTGCCTTCATAGTTCACCTAGATTTGGTTCTATTGGTCAGTTTCAATGCCAGTCAGCATCAAAAGCTCTGCCTCCTAGGCAGCCATTGGCTCCTTGCAATTCACCCAGATTTGGTTCTGATTGGTCGGTTTCCATGCCAGTCAGCATCTTCAAGCTTATCTCCAGGCCTGATCATAGAGTCAGGGCTGATAATCAGCCACCCCAAGCTGCTGGCAAGTGACTGAACTACTGACTCTAGAAAACAGACAGAGAGGCTTGGCTGCTGGCGAGGGAGAAGTCAGGAGAGAGAAGCAGGGTGATCAGACCCTGCTTCTCTTCCTGACCTTGCCAGCAGCTGCTACCACTGATGACCAACCCTGCCTCTTTCCCTCTCTCCGAAAGGTCAGCAGTTCAGCCCACTTGCCTGCTGCACACACAGCCTGGTGAACCGTCAAGGATTCGGTCGTTGTGGATGTTACCACCCTGGCTCTTTATATATACAGATTATATAGGAAATGTTTCTATTTTGTTCAGAGAGAGGGGGAGGAAGAGAAAGATGGAAACATTAATGATGAGAGAAAACTATTGGTCAGCTGCCTCCTGAAGGCCCCCTAACTGGGGATTGAGCCAGGCATGTGCCCTCAACAAATCATGTCTTCTGGATTATGGGTCAATGCACAATTAACTGGGCTATTTTTTTTATTTTTAAGATATTTTATTGTAATAAAATTTACATAACATAAAACTTACCATTTTAACCATTTTTAAGTGAACTGTTCAACCATCACCAACATCCTTTTCCAGAACTGTTTTATCTTCCTAAACTGAAACTCTGTCCCCATCAATACTAACTCCCATTCTCCCTCCCTCAAACCCTAGCAACCATCCTTCTACTTTCTGTCTCTATAACTGACTACTCTAGGTGCTCCATATAAGTGGAATCCTGCAATATTTATTGTTTTGTGACTAGCTTATTTAACTTAGCATAATATCTTCAACAATGTTATAGCATTTGTCAGAATTTTCTTACTTTTAAGGCTGAATAATGTTCTTTGTATGTCTGTACCATATTTTGTTTATTCATTCATCTGTGGACAAATACTTGGATTGCTTCCACCTTATACCTATTGTGAGTAATGATGTTATAAACATGGACATAAAATGTTCCAGGCCCTGCTTTCCCTTCCTGTGGGAATATACCCAGAAGAGAAATTACTAAATAATATGTTTAATTTCTAGAGAAAATGCCACACTGTTTCCATAGTTGTACCATTTTACAATTGCACACGGGTTCTAATTTCTCCACATCTTTGCCAACATTTATTATTTTCTGTGGTGTTTTGTTTTGTTTTTCATAGTAGCCATCCTAATAGCTGTAAAGTAATAGCAATTCTATTTTTGTACTGTTTTAATCAATACTTGATTTTCTTCTTTAATTGTGTTGTGTTTTTGTTTTGTTTTTTTAATATCAATTGCCTGTCTCCCCAAAATAGCTGCATGATGGCAAGGAGCCAGGAGGCCTTGTTCACTGCCATAACCCCAACAGAACCCAGCACACACCACACAGTTGAATGAATGAAAGATCTCAAAGCTACCAGTTTTAGCTCTACCACAGTTCTCCTTTCATCTGCCCTAAGCTCTACAGGAGCTGAGCGGTCTCTTCTGCTACTTGACAAACCAGAGGACCCTGAAGATTCTTACAAACAAATTAGTGTTATTCCTTGTGAAATACAAATAAATAAAGATATTGTCACATTGAAACCTTGAGAGCGAGGAAAGGAAAATGGTGGAAGAATAGATAGGTGGATTCTGAGCCTTGTCCCAAAGCAGAGAGAGCAGCTGAGGGTCATGCTATGAGTGTTTATTAGCAAGCCAAGAGACAGCCGAACACCAGAAGAAACTAGGGGGCTGCTGACCAGGGCGCCCCTGACAGGAAAGCACCCACAGCAGGGCTAGGTCCCTTCCCGGAGCTACCTTCGGGCTTGGATGAGCAAACCTCACCATCTTGAAGGGAAATTGGATCGTGTCAGAGGCCTGAATATCTACAGACGCAGTGACCACCTTGTGACCCCCCCAAGAACGCTGATCCCAGGCAGCGTGAACACTTGGACTCACAGGAGTGCCCCACCGCACAGCGAAAAGGTCAGACTTCGCGGGGAGAGGGTGAATGCCAGGAGCGCGGAAACTGGAAAACAGGGGCGATGATTACAAGTAGAAGCCCCTGGCTGTTGGGCGGGTATCACCCGTGAAAGTGGATGGGACTCCTAATAGGGGAGATATCTAAAGAGCAACACATTTGGATCTGACTCAGAGGGATATCAGAGAATTACAGGAGATTACAGTTGGCTCAGACTTGCCCCATACCCCCCTCCATAGACCAGTGCCGCAGAGAAGGGGGGCAGGAAGCTAGAGAGGCTTTCGAGCCTGGAATTCAACCTAGAAACACTGCCACCCAGAGGCTAAATCACAAATTGACCCTAGTATACAAAAATCAAAGCAGACCTGCTTAAAAATCAGGACCATATTACAACATTGAGGAGCAGTGAAACACAGGGAACTGCAATACTGTCCAGCATGCCAAACAGAACAATAGAGGAAGTGAATGACCTTCATTACTGCAAATTTTATTTGAATTTTTTTAATTTTTTAATTTTTGTTTTTTACTTTTTTTCATTATTTGCAATGTTTACGGAAGAAACTATTTTTTTCTTTTTCCTCACATGATTTTACCTTTTTAATTATTACATCGTATACGTAATCAACATTATTACTACTACTAATTTACCTTTTTAATCTTATTTTCTTTTGTTTATTTTTATTATATTTTTTTCAGGATTATTGTTCTACAGCCTACAGTTATCTTTCCTTCTCCAACCTTTATTCTATCTCAATCCTACCTTTATGCAATCACTCTCTTCCTAGCCTTTTTCTTTGGTGCCCTGTTTATCTTAACACTTTCCTGCTCTAGATTTTCCCCATTCTTTCTGTTTACCCCTCCTAAAATTTCACCCTACTTGTGTATATCTAAGTTATAACCCCTGCTCCAAGCCCATTCACACTTCCCTCGTCGCTGTCAAAAACAAACAAACAAACAAACAAAAAAAAACAGTCTTTCTCTCTATCCCTTTGTACTTGTATGTTGAATGTTAAATATATTGAAGTTTTATGCTTTTTGTGTAAGATTGATTTGCCTATTCTTTTTCTTTGATTGTATGTTTTTGTTAGCTGGGTTCTAGTCACTTTTCTTAAAGGTTATTAATATCGCAAACACATTTCGATTCAGTGCCTTGTGTGTTGTACCTGCTTATGTTGTATTTTGTGTCTTTAAATCAAAGCAGGAAAGAGAACTACAAAACCAGATAACCTAAAAAGAGAGATCATGGGGAGACAAAGAAACAGCCTACATATGAAAGAAAAGCAGGCATCACCAGAAAAGGAAGTAAACGAGTTAGAGGCAAGCAACCTATCAAAGAAGAATTCAGAGTAATGATCATAAGATGGCTAAAAAGAATGGAAGACAAATTTGACAATATGAGTAAGACCCAAGAGGAAATGAAGAAGAACCAAAAAGAAATAAAAAATGACATCGCTACTGTAAAGAACTCCATAGAAAGCATCAAGAGTAGACTAGAAGAAGCAGAGGACCACATCAGTGAGCTAGAAGACAAGATGGAAAAAAATACCCAATTAGAGCAGCTTCTAGGAAAAAAAAAAAATAAAAAGCAGGAGGAGAGTCTAAGGGAACTTTGGGACAATACAAAACAAAACAATATTAGAATAATAGGGGATCCAGAAGGAAAGGAAACTGAGGAAGACATGGAAAACATGTTTCAAGAAATAATGACAGAAAACTTTCCTGAGATAGAGAAAACCCACACAAATCCAAGATGCTCACAGAGTCCCAAGCAAAATGAACCCCAGAAGATCGACCACAAGGCACATTATAATTAAACTGGCAAACACCAACGACAAAATAAGAATCTTAAAAGCAGCCAGAGACAGAAAGTTACATATAAAGAAACCCCCATCAGACTAGCAACTAATTTCTCCACAGAAACTTATCAGGCCAGAAGGGAATAGGATGAAATATACAAAGTCATGTAAAAGAAGAGTCTGAATCCAAGAATACTGTACCCAGCAAGGATATCAATCAAAATTGAAGGTGAAATTAAGAGCTTCACAGACAAAAACAGACTAAGGGAATTTATCTCCACCAAACCAGCAATGCAAGAAATGCTGAAGGATTTATTGTAAAAATAAAGAAATAGAAAGCGAAGAAGGAACACAGGGGTATAGAATAAAAATGGCGTCAAATAAGTACCTATCAATAATAACTTTAAATGTAAATAGATTAAATGCTCCAGTCAAAAGACAGGGTAACAGATTGGATAATAAAACAAGACCCATATATCTGTTGTCTTCAAGAAACCCACTTCAGAAAAAAAGATGCAGACAGACTGAGGGTGAAAGGATGGAAAAAGGTTTTCCAGGGGAAAATGAAATAAAAGCTGGGGTAGCAATACTTATATCTGACAAATTAGATCTCAGAGTGAAGAACATAACAAGAGATAATAAAGGAAATTTCATAATACTAAAAAGAACAATCCAACCAGAAGAAATAACCCTGGTAAATATATATGCACCCAATATGGGAGCACCCAAATACATTAAAAAAAAAAAAATCTGCTGGAGGACATTAAGGGAGATATTAATAGCAATACAATAATAATAGAAGATTTTTTAAAAATATATTTTATTGATTTTTTTACAGAGAGGAAGAGAGAGAAATGGAGAGTTAGAAACATCGATGACAGAGAATCAACGATGAGCTGCCACTTGCACACCCCCCACCAGGAATATGCCCACAACCAAGGTACATGCCCTTGACAGGAATTGAACCCAGGACCTTTCAGTCCACAGGCTGACGCTCTATCCACTGAGCCAAACCGGTTTTGGCATAGTAGATTTTAATACTCCACTATCACCCTTCGACAAATCACCTAAACAAAAAATCAGCAAAGAAATATCAATCCTAAATGACTCACTAGACCAGATGGAATTAATCGACATCTTCAGAACATTCCACCCCAAAGCCACAGAATATACATTCTTCTCAAGTGCACATAAGTCATTTTCAAAGATAGACCACATGTTGGAATATAGGCAAAGTCTCTTCAAATTCAAGAAGATAGAAATCATACATAGCATCTTCTCAGATCACAGTGGCATAAAACTGAAAATTAACTACAATAAAAATAATCCAAAGAAATCAAACACATGGAGACTAAACAGCATGCTATTAAACAAAGACTGGGTTACCAGAGAAATCAAGGAAGAAATTAAAAACATCCTGGAAACAAATGACAATGAAAACACAACTATCCAAAATCTATGGGACACAGCAAAAGCAGTTTTAAGAGGGAAGTTCATATCTCTACAAGCCTATTGCAACAGCAACAACAAAAAATGGTAACAATTTTTCTAACTCTACAACTCAAAGAGTTAGAAAAAGAGCAACAAGAAAAACCCAGTGTAAGCAAAAGGAAGGAAATAATAAAAATTAGAGCAGAGATAAACAACATAGAGACCAAAGAAACAATACATAAGATCAACAAAACCAAGAGTTGGTTCTTTGAAAGAATAAACAAGATTGATGAACCTTTAGCCAGGCTAACCAAGAAACAAAGAGAGAAGACTCAAAATCAGAAACAAAAGAGGTGAAATAACAACAGACCTCGCCGAAATACAAAGGATTGTTACAAAATACTACGAACAACTCTATTCCAACAAACTGAACAACCTGGAGGAAATGGACATATTCCTAGAAAAATACAACCTTCCAAAACTCAATCAGGAGGAATCTAAAAAATCTCAATAGTCCAGTAAATATGGAAAAAATTGAAATAGTCATCAAAAACTTCCAGCAAACAAAAGCCCAGGGCCAGATGGCTTCACAGGAGAGTTTTACCAAACATTCAAGGGAGAACTAAAACCTATCCTCCTCAGACTATTCCAAAAAATTCAAGAGGAAGGAACACTTCCAAACTCCTTCTATGAAGCTAGCATCACCCTAATACCAAAACCAGATAAAGACAACAACATGGAAGAGAATTACAGGCCAATATACCTCATAAACATAGATGCCAAAATCCTCAACAAGATTCTAGCAAATCTGCTCCCGCAGAACATCATAAAGATTATACACCATGACCAAGTAGAATTTATTCCAGGAATGCAAGGATGGTACAATATCCACAAATCAATAAACGTGATACATCACATAAACAAATTGAAAGATAAAAAGCATATAGTCATATCAATTGATGCAAAGCATTTGATAAAATCCAACACCCTTTCCTGATAAAAACTCTCACCAAGGTGGGAGTACAAAGATCAAACCTCAACATAATAAAAGCTATATATGATAAACCCACAGCCAACATTATACTCAATGGGCAAAAAGTAAAACCATTCCCTCTAAGAACAGGAACAAGACAGGGATGCCCACTCTCGCCACTCCTGTTTGACATAGTACTAGAAGTACAAGCTATTGCAATTAGACAAGAAGAGGAAATAAAAGGTATCCACACTGAAAAAGAAGAAGTAAAGTTATCCTTATTTGCAGATGACATGATATTATACATAAAAAACCCAAAAGACTCCATTAAAAAACTAATTGACTTAATAAATGAATTTGGCAATGTAGCAGGATACAAAATTAACGCTAAAAAATCTATGGCATTTCTATACACCAAGAGTGAACTTACAGAAACAGAGACTAAGAAAGCAATTCCATTTACCATTGCACCAAACAAATTAAGATAGCTAGGAATAAACTTAACTAAGGAAGTAAAGGACCTATATGCAGAAAACTACATAATACTGAAAAAAAGAAATAGAGGAAGATGTAAACAGATGGAAGAACATACCATGTTCATGGATTGGTAGAATCAACATCATCAAAATGTCAATACTTCGGAAAGCAATCTATAGGTTCAATGCACTCCCCATTAAAATACCAAAGGCATATTTCACTGCCTAGAAAGAACTCTCCAAAGGTTTATTTGGAACATAAAAGTTCCCTAAAAGCCACAGCAATCCTGAGAAAGAGGAATAAAGTAAGAGGGATCTCAATACCAGATTTCAAGCTGTATTACAAAGCCACTGTTCTTAAAACAGCATGGTATTGGCACAAGAACAGATACATAGATTAATGGAATAGAATCAAGAACCCAGATATCAACCCAAATCACTATGCTCAATTAATATTTGACAAAGGAGGCACAAATATACAATGGAGTCAAGACAGTCTATTCAATAAATGGTGTTGGGAAAATTGGACAGATACATGCAAAAGAATTAAACTAGATCACCAACTTACACCATTCACAAAAATAAACGCAAAATTGATACAGGACTTAAATATAAGACGGGAAACCATAAAAATACTGGAGGCATCCACAGGAAGCAAAATCTCAGACATATGCCAAAAGAACTTCTTCACTGATATGACCCTAGGGCAATGGAAGCTAAAGAGAAAATGAAAAACTTTTTTTACAACAAAAGGAACCATCAACAAAACAACAAGAAAGTCCACTGTACGGGAGAACATATTTGCAAATGTTATCACTGATAAAGGTTTAATCTCCAATATCTACAGACAGTTTATACGACTAAATAAAAGGAAAATGAATGATCCAATTAAAAAATGGGCAATGGACCTAAATAGAATCTTTTAAAAAGAAGACAGAAGGAAGGCCAAGAGGCATATGAAAACATGCTCAAAGTCACAAATTATCTGAGAGATGCAAATCAAAACAACAATGCGGTACCATCTCACACCTGGCCAACATCAACAAATCAGCAAACAAGTGCTGGCGAGGTTGCGGAGAAAAAGGAACCCTCGTGCACTGCTGGTGGGAATGCAGACTGGTGCAACCACTGTGGAGAATAGTATAGAGCTTCCTCAAAAAACTGAAAATGAACTCCCATTTGACCCAGTAATTCCACTCCTAGGAATATATCCCAAGAAACTAGAAACACCAATCAGAAAGGATCTATGCACCCCTATGTTCATAGCAGCACAATCTACAATAGCTAGGATTTGTAAACAGCCTAGGTGCCCGTCAGCAGATGATTGGATTAAAAAAAACCATGGTATATCTACACAATGGAATACTATGCTGCCATAAAAAGAAGGAATTCTCATCATTTCCAGCAACCTGGATGGAATTGGAGAACATCATGCTGAGTAAAATAAGCCAGTCAATGAAAGAGAAACACCACATGACCTCAGTCATTTATGGATAATAAAGAACATTATAAACTGATGAATCAAAAAATATAGAGACAGTAATGCAACAAGCAGACTGTAAAATTACAGCGGGGAGGCGAGGGAGATCTGGGGGAGATAAGAGATCAACCGAAGGACTTATATGCATGCATATAAGTACAACCAATGGACACAAAACTCTGGGGACTGTGGGTATGTATGGGGGGTAGGGGGCAATGTAAAATATGTACACAGATAATAATTTAATAAAAAAAGAAAGAAAAGAAATCTTGAGAGCACCTGGGCTTTTGTGAACATTCTGCTAAGGCTCTAATTAAAACAGAGAGAAGAGTGCTGGGCTCCTCTGGACATTCTTATACAAGCATAAAAGAGGCAGCCTCCTGGAAGAGAATAAACTCAGCTGGCTAAGAATTAAAACTATAAAGCTTTTAACCAGAAAAGCAAACTGCATAATCATTTCTTCTGCATTAACTATCTATTCTAGAGTTTCTACTTTCCCCAAAAAAGGCTGGCATTTTGTTTCTCAATTTCACAACACAAATAAATACATTCACAGAGACTGCCTGTCATATGCTTTTTTCTTTTCTTTCCATAGTGACAAAAGACTTGAGTTTCTCAGCTATCTTGTGACCATGTAACTAAGAAGCAGGCAATTAAATGTGCACAGCAAGGTGTGTGTAATTATGCACAATGCCCTTAGAGGGAGGATATATTCCCTCCTTCTCTTCCTTTTATTTGGCTGGAACATGAACATAAAGGCTGGGCATTATCTTGAACAATGCAGTGGCATGTGGAACAGGAAGAGAGAAAGATACTGTGTGCCTAAGGATTGAGAAACTGCCCCACCACTTCTGATTGCCTACCTCCAGATTCCTTTATGTTAGAACCAAAACTTATTTTAGGTCTCTGTTACTGGAAGTCTACTCAGCTCTAATTCACAGAACTGATCCAGTAAGATTACAGGAGAATTGCAATCACAGATATAAGTTCTTCCTAGATACAGATGACAATGTAGATTGCTTCCTAAAAGTCTGTGTTGCTTTGAGCTGATGCCAAGCCCAGCTTGGCAAATGTGGCAAGGGGGTGGCAGAAGATAAAACAACTTAATACTAGCAATAATGAGGATAATAAAAACTCAAATAGTGAGATATAACATGGTGGCTGGCAGGAAGGAAGAAAGGGAGAGGGAGTGAATGAGGGGATGAAAGAAGTGTGTGGATGTGTGCGGTGAGTTTGTGAGTGAGTGAGGGACAGTTAAATTCCAGCAGGAGCAGTAGGGGCTGGCAGACCAGGCTCTCTTGGATAGGGAGAGACTACCACGACTGTGGGCACTCCCAGACTGTGAGACTTGGGCACGGAACCCACATTATCTTGAAGGGGAGAACGGCCTTTCCTAGGAATTCATCAGCACCACCACCTAGTTAGGCCTTGTAACTGCTCACAAGTAGCCACTCCAGCCAAAATCCTGCTGTCCCAACTGTAGACCCGTGGACCCTGGGACCTCCACCTCCTAAGGTACACAACTCCCCCAGCGGCAGAACTCTGGACACCACATTCCTGTGTTTCCAGCACACAGGTGTCTAGGGTACATCTCTCTGTAAGCAGCATCTGGGAGCTACTGGGAACCTCTGCTGGGTATGATTTTGTACAGACAAAAGTGCGCTGCCTGCAGTAGAAATTTTAATTCCCCCTCCCAGAATAATTGCCCACAGACACCCCAGCTCTGCAATTTCATTGCCAGAGCCCCTCAGAGTGCGTTAGAGCACTGCACAGGCAAAGGCACCTACACAGTCATGCATTTCCAATGGACAGGCACTCTGAGCCCATCCATTCACAGGGATCTGGTGGGAGCCTCTTTGAGCTCTCACTGGGTGGAATCTTGGACAAACAAGGATGCAATTTCCCCTGGCAGAAGAAATCCTGAATTCCCTCTTCCTAAATAACTGCCCACAGACAACCCAGCTGTGCAGCTTCAACACCAAGGCCCTTCAAATTCTGCACTGGCAAAGGGACTGCCATACTCAAGCATTTCCAACAAGCAGGACCCTGAGCCCATCTATTCACAAGGCACTCTGGGGAGAGACTGAGCCCCTGCAGGGTGTGATTCTGCACAGACAAGGTACGCTGCCCCACAGTAGAAATTCTGAATTCCTTCTTCCTGAATAACTGTCCACAGTCACTCCAGCTGCTCAACCTCAGTGCCAGGGCCCCTCAGAGTGCGTCAGAGCTCTGTGCCAGCAAATGCACCGCCACAATCACACATTTCCAAAAGGCAGGCACCCTGAGCCCATCTATCCACGGGGTACTTGTGGGAGATGCTGCAAGCACTTGCTTGATGTGACCTTGAACAAACAGGACACACTCCCTCCCTCCTTCCCCTACTTCCCCCAATAATAGAAATTCTGAATTCACTCCTCTTGGATAACTGCCCACAGCTGCCTCAATTATGTGGCTTCAGTGCCAGGGTCCTTCAGAGTACTTCAGTGTGCTTCACTGGCAAACACACCATGGGTGCCCCTCTCAGCTGCACTGGGAGCACATGCCTATCTACCACAGGTGCAGCAGCAAAATCTGAGTCTGCCAACTCCACAACTATAGAACTCTGGACACTACAGTCACACCTTTCCAGAGTGTAGGTTCCCTGAGCCCCATCACCCCAACAGATGGTTCCTGGGTGCCACTGTGAGTCCCTGCTGGGCACACATAATTTCAATCAAAGGTACAAGACAGCAAAAATTGGGACACAACCCTCCATGGCTGCTGACTTCTAGACACTGTATTTGAGCCTTTCCAGCTCACAGGCCTACATCAAGAGAACACAAATATAATAGCTCAAGTAGGGAGCAACACTAGATTACCAAGCCCAGGAAATCTGAGAGATCACACCAGTAGCACCATCACCAAAAGAACTTGGGTAGTAGAACAGTAGGATCTACAATTAAAACGTTACAGCAAAGAAATGGAAACAAAAAAAAATAATAATAATAATCCCCAAAGGGAAGAAAAAGAGGAATCACCAGAAAGGGAATTAAATGAAATTGAGACTAGAACATATCAGAGAAAGAATTCAGAGCAATGGTTATAAGAATGCTCAAACAGCTGGGTGACAAATACACACAACTCAATGAGAATTATAAGGAGCTGAAGGAGAATGTCACCAACATGAAAAGGAAACAATAGGATATAAAGAATGACATAGTAGCAATAAAGACCACAATGGAAGGCTTAAACAGTAGACTACAAGAGACTGAGGACCGCAGCAGCAAATTAGAATATAAAGTAGGGCGGGGGGGGAAACACACAAATACAGCAGCAACTGGAAAGAAGACTTAAAAAGCAAGAGGAGAGCCTAAGGGAGCTTCAGGACAACACAAAATGAAACAACATTCACATAATAGGGTACCAGAAGGAGAGCAAGAGAAATAAGGAATAGAAAACCTGTTTGAAGAAATAATTACAGAAAACTTCCCTAATATTGGCAAGAGAAAAAAACTATGCAAGCCCAAGAAGCACAAAGAGTCCCAAACAAGATGAACCCAAAAAGACCCACACCAAAATAACTCATAATTACAATGGCAAATACCAACAACAAAGTAAGATTCTTAAAGGCTGCCAGAAAGAGACAGAAAGTTACCTACAAGGGATCTCCTATTAGACTATCAGTGGATTTCTCAACAGAAGCACTCCAGGCCAGAAGGTTATGGAATTAAATATACAAAGTGATTAAAACCAAGGGCCTGAACTCAAGAATACTATGTTCAGAAAGGCTATCATTCAAAATTGAAGGTGGAATCAGGAGCTACTCAGACAAAAAAAAAAAAAAAAAAAAAAAAGGATAAGAGAGTTTATCACTACCAAGCCAGCCAGGCAAGAAATTCTAAAGGGACTGCTGTAAAAAGAAGAAAGAGAAAGGCAAGAAGAAACACAAACACTAAGGAAAAATATGATAACAAACATTAGTAACAACATTAGTTTAATGTTATTAATGTTCAATAGTAACATTAAACGTAAATGGATTAAATGCACCAGTAAAAAGACATAGGGTAGCTGAATGGATAAGAAAACATGACCCATATATTAGTTGTCTGCAAGAGCCCCACCTCAGAACAAAGGATGCACACAGATTGAGAGTGAAGAGATGGAAAAACATCTTCTGCAAATGGAAATGAGAAAAAAGCTACAATACTTATATCAGATAAAATAGGCATCAAAGTAAAGGCCATAACAAGATATAAGGAAGGCCACTAGATAATACTAAATGGGGCGATTCAACAAAAAGATATAACTCTTGAAAACATGTATGCACCCAATACATAAAACAACTTCTAGAAGGTATCAAGGGAGAGATTGATAGCAATACAGTCATAGTAGGAAACTTTAATACCCCACTGACACCATAGGATAAATCATCTAAACAAAAATCAGTAAAGAAACAGAAATCCTAAATGACTCACTAGATCAGATGGATTTAATTGACATCTTTAGAACATTTCACCCCAAAGCTACAGAATATACATTCTTCTCTAGTGCACTCGGAACATTTACAAAGATAGACCACATATTAGAAGATAGGCAAAGTCTCTTCAAATTCAAGAAGACTGAAATCATAACAAGCATCTTCTCAGACCATACTGGCAAAAAATTAGAAATCAACTACAATAAAGACAATGGAGAAAAGAAACAACAACAATTGGAGGCTAAATAGCTTTTAAACAATGATTGGGTTACCAAAGAGATCAAAGAAGAAATTAAAAGCATCCTGGAAACAAATGACAATGAAAACACAACAATCGGAAATCTATGGGACACAATGAAAGCACAGTCCTTAAAGAGAAGTTCATAATTCTACAGGCCTACCTACCTCAAAAAAACAAGAAAAAAAATGGTAATAAATTATCCAACATTGCAACTTAAAGAACTAGAAAGAGAGCAATAAGAAAAGCCCACAGTAACCAGAATGCAGGAGATAATAAAGATCAGAGCAGAAATAAATGACAAACCAAAAATCAATACATAAGATCAATGAAACCAAGAGCTGGTTCTTTGAAATGATAAACTAGACTCATGGACTTCTAACCAGACTTTCAAAAAAAAAACAAAACAAAAGAGAGGGCCCAAATAAACAAAATCAGAAATAAAAGAGGTGATGTAACAACCTACCCCACAGATATACAAAGGATTGTAAAAATAATACTATGAACTCTACTCCAACAAAGTGAACAACCTTGACAAAATGGACACATTCCTAGAAAAATACAAGTTTCCAAAACTCAACCAGGAAGATTCAAAAAACCTGAAAAGGCCAATAACTACTGATGAAATTAAAACAGTAATCAAAAAGCTTCCAGGAAACAAAAGCCCTGGACCAGATGGCTTCACAGCGGAATTTTACCGAACATTCAAAGAACTAAGACCAATCCTTCTCAGATTATATAAAAAAATTCAAGAGGAAGGCACACTTCCAAACTCTTTCTATGAGCCAGCAGTACCCTAATCCCAAAATCAGATAAAGACACCACCAAGAAAGAGAATTACAGGCTAATATCCCTGATGAACATAGATGCTAAAATTCTCAACAAACAGAGAACCAAGATGGCAGCCTAGGTAAGCACCTAAGCTGCCGCCTCCACAACAATTTCAAGACAACAACTAAAATCAGAAAGGACATCATCCAAAAACACAGGAAAGCTGGTGTAGTGGGAAATCTACAACCAGAAAGAAGGAGAGAGGCTCACGGATCGGATTGGGAGCCGTAAAGCACTGAGGTAGGGTGATGCGTGTGCAGAGAGGAATTGCAGCCAAATGCCTGGCTGGCGGGAGGGGAAAGAAGTCCCTGATTGCACTGAACCCTTTCTGACCGCACTTAACCCCAGCCGTAACCCCGTGGACCCAGGCTTATACGAGTGCAGTCCAAACTGTAGAGAAAGGCACCTAGAGACTCAGAGACTAGGAGACTAAGGGAGCCAGCAGCCACAGTGGGCAGGGTCTACATTTGCACCCGAGTAAGTGCGTGCAGAGAGGTCTGACCACAGAGGTTGCCGCGGCCTCTCCATAGCGGAAGGAGTCAGAAGCTGCAGACTACAGAGACCCAACCCAATTCTGGGCGAGCCCCTGGGGCACCCACGCTCTTGCACAGAGAATCTGAATGGTCAGGCAGAAACTCAGGGGAACCACGGAAGACAGAGGTCAGGCGGAAACTCAGGCGAGCACACAAGGGCAGGGCTGATGGGAAGCTAAGACTGTCAGCTCAACCCTGAGACTCCACCCCATCCAAGCTGAGCAGAGAGGTTTTTGCAAGTTTCCAAGTCTGATCCTATAAGACTATCTCCAATACAGAAGGTATCCCAGAGTAGACACAGCTGATAGCCACATCCAATTGGCCTGAAGGTCAGTTCCTCCCAGGGATACCAACAACAATCAAGACTTAACTACAACAGGCTGTACACACAGTCCACAAAGGGGAGCACCAAGAGTGTCTACCTCAGGTAACTGGGGAGGCTGACCCACCGAGCCACATAGGATACCAAAGACACAAAGCCATCCTATCAACTCAGGGAAGCAGCAAAAATGCCACTGCAAAAAAGCAGCAAAAATTAAACAAGGAAATAGATCTCAAACAAAAGAGATGGAGAACAAAAGACTGAATATAGAGTTCAAAACCAAGGTTATAAAGTTTTTTTTAAGAATTTCCTAGAAAAGTCCGATAAAATAAATGGGACCTTTGAGGATATGAAATAGGATCAACTAGAAATAAAGAATACATTGTCTGAAATAAAAAATATTATACAGAGTCCAAAAAACAGAATGGAAGATAACAAGAATCAAGTCAAAGAGTTGGAACATAAAGAGCCAGAAGACACTCCTCCACAGAAGCTAGAAGGCAAGAGAATCCAGAAAATTGAAGATAATGTAAGAAACCTCTGGGAAAACTTCAAGGGAACCAACATTAGAATTATGGGGGTCCCAGAAGATGAGAGAGAGCAAGATACCAAAAGCCTATTGGAAGAAATAGTGATAGAAAACTTCCCCTACCTGGTGAAAGAAATAGACTTACAAGTCCTGGAAGCATACAGAACCCCAAACAAAAGGAATCCAAAGAGGACCACACCAAGACACATCATAATTAAAATTCCAAGAGCAAAAGACAAAGAGAGAATATTAAAAGCAGCAAGAGAAAAACAGGTAGTTACTTACGATTGTCAGCTGATTACTCAACAGAAACTCTGCAGGCAGATGGAAATGGCAAGAAATATTCAACGTGATGAATAGCAAGAACCTACAGCCAAAATTACTCTCCCCAGCAAAGCTATCACTCAGAATCAAAGGCCAGATAAAGAGCTTCACAAATAAAATTTAAAAAATCTAAAGGAGTTCATCACTGCCAAGCCAAAATTATATAAATTGCTGAAGGGAGTTCTTTAGGAAGAGGAAGAAGATAAAGATAAAAATTATGAACAAAACTATCAACAAGTGAATCTAAAAACCAAGGGAATTAAAAAATCTGATGAACAATATTAACTGTTGAATATAAGAGAATCAGAGCTATGGAAGGGGAGTGGACTGATGATTCTGGGGGGGGGGAGGGAAGGGAAGTGGAGGGTGTGGGAAGAGACTTAACAAAAACTGCACCTATGGATAAGGACAGTGGGGTGTGGGGAAAGGGCAGAGGGTGGGGTGGGAACCTGGTGGAGGGGAGCAATGGAGGGGGGGGGAGAGGAACATTTGTAATAATATGAACAATAAAGATTTTTTTTAAAATTTTTTAATTCTCAACAAAATTCTAGCAAATCAGATCCAGCATTACATTAGAAAGATCATACACCATGACCAAGTGGAATTTATTCCAAGAATGCAAGGCTGGTACAATATCCTCTGCTGGAAACTGATCATTGTCTCACTAATAGAAACATGTAAAAGGCTGGTCAACCTTGAAGCTCTGAAAGGTCAGAGTCAACCACTCCCTATCTAATTGAGACAAAGGTAAATGACGCAGCTTCCCCATCAAATAATCATATAAATCTTTACTGATATGATAATTCGCTTACTACCAGCCTAAGGGCTATAGGTGTATCCCAAACCTGCTCAAGGGTAATGGGTGTATCCCATAGTCTCAATAAAAGGGATAGCAAGACCAGAGCCTAGTGCTGGTTGGCTCCTGCCTGGCCCCCCATATCGCTAAATTAAATTTCTTCTAGTCTCTTTTTCATTTGGTGCAGCCCGTCTCCAGAACACAAACCCTGAACCAGAACCCTTAACAACGCGAAAAGTTAAAAGTGTTCCCATAATCCACAAATAAATAAGTGTAATACATCACATAAACAAAGTGAAAGACAAAAATCACATAATCATATCAATTAATGGAGAAAATGCATTTGCCAAATCCAACACCCTTTCTTGATATAAGCACAACCAATGGACATAAAACTCTGGGGAGGGAGGGGATGTGTGAGAGAGAGGGAGGGGGTAAAAAAAAAATCAATAAAATATGTAAAAAATAAATAAATAAAAATAAAAAAATAAAAAAAAATGCTCAGCAAAGTGAGAATAGAAGGATCATATCTCAACATAATAAAAGCCTTATATGACAAACCTACAGCCAAAATCATACTCAACAGGCAAAAACTAAAACCATTTCCACTAACAGGAACAAGACAGGGATGCCCACTTTTACCACTCCTGTTCAACATAGTACTGGAAGAGCTAGCCACAGCAATCAGAGAAAAAGAAGAAATAAAAGGCATCCAAATTGGAAAAGAGTGCAATTGTCATTATTCGCAGATGAGATGATACTGTACATAGAAAACCCTAAAGACTCCATCAAAAAATTATTATCCTTAATAAGTGAATTTGGCAATATAGCAGGATACAAAATTAACGCCAAAAAATCTATGGCATTTCTATACACCAACAGTGAACTTACAGAAAGAGAGGCTAAGAAAACAATCCCATTTACCATCATACCAAAAAAATTAAGTACCTAGCAATAAACTTAAGTAAGGAGGCAAAAGACCTCCTTAGTTAAATTAAGGAAGACATAAATAGATGGAAGAACACACCATGTTCATGGACTGGTAGAATCACCATCATTAAAATGTCCATACTACCCAAACAATCTATATATTCAATGCACTCTTCATTAAAATACCAATGGCATATTTCACTGAACTAGAACAAAATCTTCAAAAATTCATCTGGAATAAATTTTAAAAAGACCTCCAATAGCTGCAGCAATCCTGAGAACCAGATATCAAGCTGTATTCCATAGCCACTGTTCTCAAAACAGCATGGTACTGGTATAAGAACAGATATATAGACCTATGTAACAGAATAGAGAGCCCAGAAATCGACCCAAATCACTATGCTCAATTAATATTTGATAAAGGAGGCAAGAGGATACAATGCAGTCAAGACGATCTTTTCAATAAATGGTGTTGGGATAATTGGACAGATACATGCAAAATAATGAAACTAGACCACCAACTTACACCATACACAAAAAGAAACTCAAAATGGATAAAGGACTTAAATGTAAGATGGGAAACCATAAAAATACTAGAGGAATACACAGGCGCCAAAATCTCAGACATATGCCAAAGCAATTTCTTCACTGATACTAATTCCTAGAGCAATAGAAGCTAAAGAGAAAATAAACAAATGGAACTACATCAAAATAAAAAGCTCCTGCACAGCAAAAGAAACCATCAACAAAACAACAAGAAAGCCCACTGCATGGGAAAACATATTTGCCAATGTTATCTCCAATAAGGGTTTAATCTCCAACATTTATAGGGTATTCATACAACTTAACAAAAGGAAGATAAACAACCCAATCAAAAAATGGGCAACAGACCTAAATAGATACTTTTCAAAAGAGTACATAAGGAATACCAAAAGTCATCTGAAAACATGCTCAAAGTCACTACTCACTGAGAGATGCAAATCAAAACGACAATGAGGTACCATCTCACACCTGTCAGAATGGCTATAATCAACAAATAAGCAAACTGCAAGTACTGGCAAGGATGAGGAGAAAAAGGAACCCTCTTGCACTGCTGGTGGGAATGCAGACTGGTGCAACCACTGTGGAGAACAGTATGGGGTTTCCTCAAAAAACTAAAAATGGAACTCCCATTTGACCCAGTGATCCCACTTCTAAGAATATATCCCAAGAAACTAGAAATAGGAATCAAAAAGGATATATGCACCCCTATGTTCATAGCTGCACAATTCACCATAGCTAAGATTTGGAAACAGCCTAAATGCCCATCAGCAGATGAGTGGGTTAGAAAATTGTGGTACATCTACAATGGAATACTATGCTGCTTTAAAAAAGAAGGAATTCTTATCATTTGCAGCAGCATGGATGGAACTGGAAAGCATTATGCTAAGTGAAATAAGCCAGTCAGTGAAAGAAAAATACCACATGATCTCACTCATTAATGGATAATAAAGAACATTATAACCTGATGAACAAAAAGACAGATAAAGAAGCAGAAAAGCATAGAACAGACTGTCAAATTACAGTGGGAAGGCGGGGGAGGTAAGAGATCAACCACAGGACTTGTATACATGCATATAAGTATAATCAATGAACACAAGACACGGGGTGGGGGAGTGAGGAGTGGGATAGAAGGGCAATGGGGAGATATGGACACATGTAATACCTTAATCAATAAAAAAATTTTGGAAAAAATAAACACCTCAAATAGCGATGACTAACATTTATTGAGCACGTATTATATCCCAGATACTGAGACGAAGGCTTTACTAGTACATGTACTATCTCATTTTATTTTCACAATAGTCTTGAGATTTAGAGGAGATAAATCCTGTTCACACAAACTGTAAGTGATAGAATGAGAATTTGAGTCTAGGGACATCTGATTGCTAAGCCCACATCCTTACACAACATCCAAATGGAGTATCCATTACACTTCCTTTGCCTCATAAAAGAATGTCAGCCCTCTCCTGAAGCACACCACTTCTTTACCAAAGAAAATTTTCACCACATCCCCCAAGCCACAATCAAAGTCACACCAATTATGTCCCCTAATACTCCAAATGAATGGCCAGCCATTAATTCTTCCATTTTAGGTACATGATGCCTCTCAGTCATTAAATTTATTGAACCAATTTTACCTTACAGCCATTTAATTCCAATTGAAACAATTATTATTTAAAAAACAGGTTATTTTTATGTTTGTTTCAGAGCTTTATTTCACATTTATGCTAATATCAATATTTCAAAGCTATTTTTTATGACTTAAGCTCTTCTGGCCCCATGTACTACACAATAACATAATGAAATATGTGCCAGCTCATCAGAGAGTTGGCGTTTGATAGGAGAACACCAATGCATCTAAGAGCCATGGCTTATATTATGGAAATCAAATGACCTTCCTAGTGGGAATACCTCAATGCAAAACAGGTTTCATTTTACATAAGGTGGACTTATCAAATATTTGATCAAGTCATTTTATAACATGTTCTAGACCTCAGTTTCCCTATCTATAAAAGTAAGGAAAATAATTTTACTTTCTTAAGAGTGATTAGCAGCATTCAGTAAGATTATTCTTGTTAATTACATTGCACAATGCCTAGCACACAGTAAGTGCTCAATAAAAGGTAGCTACTTTTAAAAATTGTAATCTGTGAGTGACACAATCTGAATGAATGAAGGTCTCAGTAAACCAATGTGTTCAATTACCAAACAACTTCCCAACAATCAAAGAATAAAGAAGAAAACAGTCACTTCTATACTGACTGGAAAGATGATGTAATATAGCCAATTCTAAATCCAGACACTTTATAAAAGCTGGATGGCTCTAAATCTGATGTCTTATCTTGATTCAGCATAATCGATGTCATTACTAACCAGTATGGACATTTTATTAGCCTTTGGTATTTAATTCCCTATGTTATTATTCTCATTTTTTGCTAATTTATCTATTTATTTTATATTCAATATTACTTTATCTGAGAGGCCTAGTGCACAAAATTCATGCACGGGCTGTAGGGTTGTGTCCCCCAGCCCAGCCTGCACCCTCTCTAATCTAGGACCCCCTCAAGGGATGTCCGACAGCCCATTTAGTCCTGACCTCTCTCTCACAATCCAGGAATGCTGGCTCCCAACCACTTGTTTTCCTATATTCCCTATGCCTGATTGTCCCTAACTGCTTCTGCCTACCAGCTTGATCACATCCTAATTACTCCCCTGACAGCCTGATCAATGCCTAACTGCTCCCCTGCCAGCACGCTTACCCCTAACTTCCCTCCCCTACTGGCCTGATGACCCCCAACTGCCCTACCCTGCTGGCTGGATCACCCCTAACTTCCCTCTCTTGCCACCCTGGTTACCCTTAACTGCCCTCCCCTGCAGGCCTGGTCGCTCCCAACTGCCCTCCCCTGCAGGCCTGCTTGCTCCTAACTGTCCTCCCCTGTAGGCCTAGTCCCCCCAACTGCCCTCACCTTCTGGCCATCTTGTGGTGGCCATATGTGTCCACATGGGTGTGGTCATCTTGAGTATTGGAGTGATGGTCAATTTGCATATTACCTCTTTATTATACATGATCCGTTTCAGATGTACAACATAGATGTTAGACAATCATATATTTTACAAAGTGTTCCCCTAATATTTCCAGATCCACCTGGCACTATACATAGCACAATATTACTGACTATATTCCCTATGCTGTATTTTGTATTCCATAACTTCTGTAACTACCAATTTGCACTTCTTAAAACTTCACATTTTCACCCAGTCCCCCAATACCCTTTCCTTCTGGCAATCATCAGCCTGTTTTCTGTATCCATGAGTCTGTTTCTGTTTTGTTTGTTCATTTATATTGTTCTTTAGATTCCACATATAAGTGAAATCATTCTTCAGTTGTCTTCAGTAGTGGTTTCAAGTCAGGAACATTAACTAGGATTTTTTTTTTCCATTTTCTGCCCCCATCCCACCCCCCATTTTTCTGCAATGGTATAAAGTAGTCAGGGGAGCACCACCTTTGATCTTCTATTCTCCACTGGGAGACATTTATGCAAGGCACAGGCAACAAAATAACTTCTAACAATCATTACCACAGACATTTGACAAAATAGCCTTAATTTTTAAGCCATGAAACTCAATTGAGTCAGGGTGGGTTTTCAGAAACACACCTGCTTTAAGCATTTATTCCTTCAAGCTTTATCTTGCATCCTTTCCAGTTGCTAATGCAGGACACCACTAGTTTTATTAATAAAAATCTCCAAAATAGCTGAGATAAATCCAACATTTCACTATCAGGCATTTGCAGCTAACCCAAATCTTGATCTTTGAGGAAAAAAGCAGCAGTCTTCCACTGTTAATAATACCCACTTCGAGGAGAATACCCTTTTAAAATATGCTTACTGTGATTTTCCAAGTGCATTTGCTATTTGGAGGGTACACTCCAGGAAAACCTTCGCTGCCAATAAATCCAGACTCTCCAATAAGAACACCACCACATGTGAAAACAGTTCTATGAAATAAAAGAGAAACAATCTGAAATATGTCAACTTCAGAATGTATAGTCTAGAAATATGGATAAAGTTAATATGGATTAATAAATGCCTGTATCATATAAGGGATTCGAGAGCTTACTAGCTTTCAGAATATACCCCGATAAAACATTCCATCCAACTGCCACCTGTCTCCATCATAATAACACAAGCTCGATAGTTCTGTTATCCATCCATCCATCCGTCCATCCATTCTTCCATCCATCCTTCCGACCATCCATCTATCCATATGAAACCAAGTTTTCTAAGCAGTGGTAAAATGTTATAGGAAAATAGTAAGTGGAAAATTTAAAAAGGGGGAGTGAGAGAGAGAAGATGAAAACTAGGCCAAGTGATGTGCATGGTTTAGAGATAGACAAGCAACTGGTTAATATAAAAAAGTTTCTCATCCCCTTTTCTGAAAATCTTTGGGCATTGGCAGATCCCACCATTAAAAAGGTAGGTTGATGGAGGAGGTGACAAAGTTGCCAGGAGTGAGTCCCTCGGCCCAGGTGCTGGAGCCGCTCAGAGGTTAAGTTTCAGGAAGCCGGAGCGGCTCGGCTCGTTCGCAGGGCAGCAGGGCACCATGCAATTCAAGTTTCCCCCTATGTTTGTTTTACTCTCCAGGGAAAAACAGAAATAAGCCTAAATCCACAGATTTGCTTCCATGCGGGAGGGAAGACGCTGGACGGATGACGCCTTCGCTACGTGGTGGCCGGGCCAGCGGCGGCCAGGGAGCCCCGCGACTAGACCCGGGCCTGGGGCCTGGGGCTTGGGGCCAGCCCAAGGCTGGGTCCCAGGGCGTCCAGAGCAAACTGAGGAGAAATGGGCCCGAGGCTGCTGGGACAGAGCGAGGGAGGAAAGAGGAAGAGGGCGGGGCGCGTTACCTCTCCGGGTGCTGCTGACCCGACTGCTGGGCCGCCAGCAGCAGGCCGAGCACAACCCAGGGGCCTGCGCCGCTCATGGTCGGTGGAGACTCCCGGGCCGCCCGCCAAGAACTCGCCGGCTGCGCCCCTGGCGTGCACACAAGACACCCTGTGCGCGCTCCTACGCACGCGCGCGGTCGCGGGGCAGCCCAGGTATGCGCGGCTGGAGGGGTCCTGAAGCATTTAACGGCGATTACGGTGCAGCCTGACTCCACGATTTCCTTCCCCAAGGAGTTGCTGACAGCCACTGGCCACTGCTGAACGTCCGGTTTGTTCTCTGAGGCGGGACGGGCGGCTCCCATGCCTCAGCCGCCTCCTCTCTAGGTGGGGCGGGCGAGCGTCTCCTCCCCCCGCACCGGGATCCGCAGCCCTATCTCATCCCGCCTGCAGGCCTGTGGGGAGATGAAAAGAGACCCCCTCCTTCGCCCACCTCCGCTCATTGGTGCCCAAGCGCGACCTGGCTCAGTAATCCACAAATGATCAGAGTCCGGTGATGTTTTTCACTAGCTACTTTTTAAAAAAAGTATTCCTGCCTGCTGGAAAATCTGAGGTTCCTTCTTTATTTGTCTCCTTCAAACAGCCCACATCTAAGGCAAGAAAGGGGGAAATAGAAGAGGGATTCTATCATATTTTAACTCTTTTCTGCTTTACTGGTGTATAAGTGCTTCCTGATAACTAGGGACTAATAAAAGAAAAACAAAAAGAGAATGGGTTTATTGATATTTTCAACACTGATACCACTACAAGAGGGATATGGCTGAATCTACTGTGTTTCCCCGAAAATAAGACATCCTCCGAAAATAAGACCTACTTACAGGTTTCCTTCTGAGTGAAATATAAGGCATCCCCCAAAAATAAGCTCCCCCTCCCCAAGCTAAACATGAGAGATTTGGCCCACTGATTCTGAAAGAAATGGAGTCACAAGAAATTCACCAGGGAATTCAGGAATTGGATTGTTATGATGATGTTCCAGAAGATGATGACATGATTTTCATTGAATAAATGAGTAAATTCTTGATACTGTAGGATTCACAGTTTGTCTGGTTTGTGTTGACAACTACTGTACTACCGTACCGTATACAGGTAATAAATTTCCTTTATTTTCATTTAACAATAAATGTGTACCGTATTCTTCTTCATGGAAAAATAAATCATCCCCTGAAAATAAGACCTAGCTTATCTTTGGGAGCAAAAATTAATATAAGACACTGTCTTATTTTTGGGGAAACAGGGTAGATGTTTCATTTGGGTTGTTCATCTTTCTAAGTAAAAATTAAATAAGTAAGTAAATAAATAAATAAATAAATAAAAGCATTATGTTAATACTTATCAAGACTCCATTTCTAATAATGAGATATAATATTAAGAACATAAACACTCCTGGCAATGAATAAATAAAAACTAGATTCAGGGAATGACTTGACATTTAATAGTGAAGAAACCCAGCAACTAATAATAGGAACCAGAATTTCCTTGTGGAGTTTACATTATTTTACTATTTTTGAAATAGAGAAGGAAAGGAACAACAAGAACTGCAACTTTTAATTTTTTTCTAAAGGCACCATACCCTGTATGACATTTTTAAAAGGTGGAATTACAGAATTTGGCAAACTACTTTATATCCTAAAATATACTTCCTCAACCCAATAAAAATTGCTTTAAAACAGCAGAGAAAAATAAATGTTTATTTTGCACTCATTTCAAGAATATGCTGTTCAATGGCAATAGTGTTTTATATATTTTATTAAAAATCATATTTTAAATTACAAAATAAAAATATTGCTCAGTTCACTTTCTGGTAATGATTTGAAATGATCATAGTAAGAAAATACTTCATTCTTAGGAGTAAGCTAAGTTTTCAAAATTAAAGGACAAAATACTAAACATGTGTAAATGGTTAGAAAACCATTTGAGCATAAATATGCAACAGCATTTTTTCTTTTTAAAATATTTAAAATTTTTTACTTTAGAGAGAGAAGGGAAAGAGAGAGAGAAAGAAACATCAAACCCACAACCTGTGTATGTGCCCTGATAGGGAATACAGCCTGCCATCTTTTGGGGTGCCGGACAACACTCCAACCAAATAAGCCACGACTGTGTCCATGTCCTCACTAAAGAGTTAGGGTTCCAGCACTGATGGTCCTGTTCTTGAGACACATAGGTGTCGCCATGTGATATTAAAAGTTTACTAAAACCCATATTATTTGGTCTTACAAACATACATTTGACTTGGAACTATAGTTCTGAACAAAATTAATAAACTTTAAATGTGCTGAGAAGCTTAATGTATTATATTAAAATTGAGACAGACCCAAGTGGACTCTGAAAGTATGTTTAAAGTCCACTTCTGTGAGACCAATTATTGGGCTTTAGCCAAGTAGAATTGATATGGGCCAGGAGCCACAGAACTTCAGGCAGTAGCAAAAGGGTGAGGTAGAGGGGGCAAAAACCCTGTGGGTGGATTCTCCAAAGAAAAGTAATGTGATAGGTGGAATGATCCTTGTGATCCAAAGTATATATTACCCAATTCTCCAATTCCCCTTTCCTCTGGCAACTACTTGAGGCAAAGATACTGGTATTCTGTGTCTATGTATGTTTCAATTTTGTTTGTTCGTTTATTTTTTTCTATGGATTCCACACATCAGTGAAATCATATGATATTTGTCTTTCTCTAACTGATTTCACTTAGATTAATACCCTCTAGGTCCATCCATGTGCTGTTGCAAATGGTAAGATTTCATCCTCTTTTTGGCTGAGTAATATTCTATTCTATATATGTATCACAGGTTTGTTTGTTTGGTTTTTGTTTGTTTTTATCCAGTCATCTATCGATGGGCACTTGGATTGCTTTCATATCTTAGTGAATATAAATAACACTGAAAAATGAACATAGAAGTGCATATATTCTTTCAAATTAGAATTTTTGGGTTTCTTCAGATAAAGAAACCCAAAAGTGGAATTGCTGGATCATAGACAGATTCATTTTTAATTTTTTGAGGGACTGAATTCAACTTTTTAGATATTATCAACATTTATGAACTCCCCATAATCTTTGAATTCTTGTGCATAAATCCTTAAGTAGATACTCTTGTGAAGAAGAATTTTTAGATTTAACAGTTTCATACTTTTTTTTTATGTCTGTGAGCATACATTACTAATATGTAGAGCTCCCCCACTTTCTCCCAAGAATGAAACATTGGAGAGGAATTGTACTGGTTCAACTCCTTAGAAAAACAACTGGGTCCAATCAGGCTAGTGCAAGCAGTAAAAAAAAAAAAAAAAAAACCTATTTAAAAATAGAATGTAGTTCACATTACCATTAAAAAAATTAAAGAAACTATTTCAAGGTTAATTTTTCTAGAACAACTAGAGGACTGGTGCATGAAACTCGTGCACAAGTGGAGGGGGGTGTCCCTCAGCCCAGCCTGCACCATCTCCAATCTGAGATCCCTCAAAGGATGTCCAACTGAGAAGAAAGATGTCAGACATCCCTCACAATCCAGGACTGCTAGCTCCCAAATGCTCCCCTGCCTGCCTTCCTAATTGCCCTTAACTGCTTCTGCCTGCCAGCCTGATCACCTCCTAACCACTCCCTTGCCAGCCTGATTGATGCCTAACTGCCAACCTGTTTGCCTCTAACTGCCCGCCCCTGCAGGCCTGGTCACTCCCAACTTCCCTCTCCTGCTGGCCATCTTGTGGCAGCCATCTATGTCCACATGGGGGCAATCATTTTGACCACATGGAGGCAGCTATCTTGGGTGTTGGGAGTGATTGTCAATTTGCATATTATTCTTTTATTATACAGGACTATATAGGACTAGTGTCCTGGTGCACAAAATTTGTGCATGGGGGGTGGGGAGTGTCTCTCAGCCTGAATTCCATCCTCTCTAGTCTGAGACCCCTGTGGGATCGAGCCTAAACTAGCAATTGGACAACCCCCTTGCAATCTGGGACTGTTAGCTCCTAACCTCTCACCTGCCTGCCTGCTTGATCACCCCTAACCACTCTACCTGCTGGCCTGATTACCCCCATCTGCCCTCCCCTTCTGGCCTGATCATCCCCAACTGCCTTCCCCTCATGGCCTGATCACCTCTAACCACCTCTGCCTTGGCCCCGCCACAATGGCTTTGTCCGGAAGGACTTCTGGAAGGTCTCATTAGCATATGACCCTTTTATTAATATAGATAGGATATGACATAATGACATACTGCCATAACTATAACATATGTACCAGTATTACTCTATGAGAATACATACTTCATGTGATAGGAAGTCATCTAATACATTACATTGTATATGTTGTAAGTAGTAGAAAATACAGTATTCATAGCAATAATATACACCCAGTGACTTCCCTTCCTGATTTGGGAATGGTTCCCCAGTTCTTTGAATGTTTCCAGGGTCCTAATGTATTTTTTCTTTTGTAATTCAGTGTAACTTTACCTACTGTTTATTGCACATGATTTGAGGTTTTTAATTTCTAACCACCAAAGATTCAAAAGACTATTTTTTCCATGAAGTTTAACTTCATGTATGCATGTGTTTTTCTGGTAAACATCTGAATTATTCACATTGTCATAGATCCTGAACTCATAAGCATGTACCATGCACAGGCTGGCAGCAAGCCAGGAAGCCACTCTGCAAGCAAACAGATACTCTTTATAAGGAGAAAAGTCATAGCATAACATTTAATGTCCAACCTGAGTCACCTCACAATGTCATATATATTGACTTCTTAATTCATATAGTATCAGAAACTCAACCACTTGGTTGGTGATGGGGTTGACCTGGTTTCAGGAGGATTATTCTTAAAATAATTAAAGAAAGGAAGGTTCAATCTTTTCTTGCTTGCTTGCTCCTCCCCAGCACCTTCATCTTTCTTTTCATCCTCAGCTTCTCGG
This sequence comes from Pipistrellus nathusii, assembly GCA_963693515.1. Classification (NCBI taxonomy): domain Eukaryota; kingdom Metazoa; phylum Chordata; class Mammalia; order Chiroptera; family Vespertilionidae; genus Pipistrellus; species Pipistrellus nathusii. The sequence continues at coordinate 95,990,283 of OY882859.1, forward strand.
GCATCTTTTCCTTCACCTTCACCTCCTTTTTCTTCCTCCTTTGCATCCTCAAATTTTTCCTTGGCACCTTCTTCCTCTTCCTCTCCTTCCTCTTCATCAGTCACTTCCTTTTCCTCCTCCTCTTCAGGTTCTCCTTCAGAGGGGGGTTCATCCTTAGCTTCCTAATGGTCTCGTACACCTTGATCTGCTCCACCTGGATGTTTCCGGTGTGTTAAGAAGGGAAGGAGCAAGCAGACATCAAGTAGGAGCTAGTCTGTAAACCACCTAAGGCAGATCGACCTAAGATCTGGGAACTCTGAGTGTAGCCACTGGCTATGCTTCCCATGCTGGTGAAACTAAGCTGGGTCTCCTCACCTTCCAAGAGTTTCCTGCAAGCTGCAATGCCAATGTCCAAAGCCACATTGAGGAGGTCCCGGTATTCTTTTAAATATCATGCCATTTCACTCTCGTAATTCTCAACTCATTTTCTAATTTGTTGATTGTGTCCTGCATAGCACTAACATCAGAGTTCTGCTTATCCTCCTGTTCTTGCAGCTGCTTTCCCAGAGCATTGTTCATGCCCTGGCATGCTTTGATCTCCAGGGTCTTGGCCATGATCAGGCGGCGGCTTTCAGACACCTTGTCCTTGGCGAAGCACACCACATAGGTATTCTTGGCAGTGCTCTTGTTCAGCATGGTGAGCAGCTCTTGTACCATTCTTCTGCATTCTGCATGTCCTTTGCAGCCAGTTTCTACTGGGCACCAATATCTTTAAGCACTGCAGAGAGGTCGGACTTGGAGAACATGTCCATCTCCACAGAGATCTGAGCATACAGGATCTGCACCTGCAGCTTCATGCACCTGCTTCAGAAAGACGATTTAGTCCATCAGGCTGTTGATGAACTTTTCAAGCTAAGCACCAGCAAGAGTTGCCTTGTCTGCACCTTTTCGCACCTTTATCAGCCAGCCCTCTGCATCATCATGGTTCAGCATCTCTTCCTGGTAGCATTCCTGAAGGTTGCTCCCAGTCCCTTCCAAGACCTGGTGCCTGCTAACTGCCCACTGTCCTCTCCTCGCCAGCGTGGTGAGCTAGAGCACAGGATCCCATTTTCATTAGAATGTTCAACCCAGGCCTGCTCCAACTGTGTCCACAGGAAGCCCAGGGCAGAAAGTGATCTCAGAGACCCTGGCTACCCCTGCCTACCTGGGTCCCCGGTGACAGCCTAGATTCAGTAGGCAGCATCAGGCTCAGCCCACCTAGCCTACCCATTTGGCTGCCTGGACCCTTGAGCAGCGTCAGGCACTTCCCACGTGACCTGCCTGGTCCCCGATTGTGGCCTGGACACTGCCACAATGGCGTCAGGCACTGCCCCCCAGGCATGCCTGGTTATCAATGGCTAACTGGACCCCGGGGGTGGCATTTGGCACTATCTGCCTGGCCTGCCTGCACCCTGATGGTGACCTGGACGTCGCAGGTGGCAACAGGCGCTGCCCGCCATGCCTGCCCAGTCCTCGATGATGACCTGAACTTCACAGGTGGCATCAGGCACTGCCCCCCAGGCCTGCCCGGTTACCAAAGGCTGCCTGGACCCTGTGGGCAGCATCAGGCACAGTCTTCCCAGCCTGCCTGGTCCCAGATGATGGCCTGGACCCTGCAAGTAGTGACAGGCGCTGTCCTTCTGACCTGTGCCATATCTGATGACAGGCTGGACCCCGTGGGCTGTGTGAATCACTGCCCGCCAGGCTTGTCCGACTCCTATGGCAGCCTGGACCTCACCCCCGCCTGCCAGGTTACCGATGGTGGGCTTGACCCAGCTGGTGGTGTCAGGTGCTACCTGCCTGGCCTGCCTGGTCCCCCATGGTGGACTGGACCCTACAGCAGCATCAGACACAGCCCGCTCCTCCTGCATATGCAAAATTATCCTCCATCTTCCTTGGCTTAATTTGCATACCACTCCTGATTGGCTGTGGGCATAGTGAAGGTACAGTCAATTAGCATTTTTCTCTTTTATTAGTGTAGATTAGATAGGATAGAGGCCTAGTGCACAGGTGGGGGCCTGCTGGTTTGCCCTGAAGGATGTCCCAGGTCAGGGTAAAGGTTCTCTTGGGGCATGGAGCAGCCTGGACAAGGGGCCTGTAGTGGTTTGCAGGCTGGTCATGGCCTTGGGGACCCAAGCAGAGACCCTGGTATCTGGGATTTATTTATCTTCTATAATTGAAACTTTGTAGCTTTCAGCAGAGCCAAGCCTTCTGCTCACTTTGTGGTGCAGCCATTTTTGTTGTGATTTATTTATCTTCTATAATTGAAATTTTGTAGCCTTAAGAAGAGGCCAATCTAGGCCAGGACAGGCAGAAAGCTTGGCTTCCTCCATTTCTGAGGAAACCCAAGCCTCCTGCTCTCTCTGTGGCCACAGCCATATTGGTTGGGTTAATTTGCATACTGATTTCTGATTGACTGGTGGGCGTGGCTTGTGGGGTGTAGCAGAGGCATGGTCAATTTGCATATTACTCTTTTATTAGATACTATGGCCAAACTTTCACTTTAGAAATGACCCAGTGAGAAATCTGTTGCCATTGCTGCTACCAAGACTAAGCACTAAATGCAAGTATTCCAACTTGCTGCAATTGTGACTGCTATGAGCACATTGGATTCATTTCTGACCTGGGAAGTTCAGCCTGTAACACTCCTGCACAGAAAGCCAGACAGCTCTGTTGCCACCTATGGAACAAAACCTCATCACAGAACCCCATTTCTCATGCTGACCTCTTGAATCAAAGTCTCATATGCAAATATATATGATTTCGAGTGTCTTTGTCTCATGGCTGCATCTCTGATGCAAGGCAGGCTAGGAATTCAACACTTTATGGGGAATAATTCAACTGTAGAAATGCCCCCAAAATATTAAAAGGCTACTGAGAATACAATGGGCAGGAGCAGTAGGATTAATACCCATGACAGAGATCTACAAAGTTCTATTAGCCTTTCTCCTTACATCCACTTGCTGAGAAAAAGTCCCAAGTGGGTCTTTATGTAAAAAGGTAGAGGACAATGTAATATCCATTAACAAAAACCAGCTGTACCCATCTGTCTATTCTAGACAAAGTAGTCAACTGCTTTTTACTGATTTGGAATAAAAATTTGTCCTTATAAAGGTACTCCAGAATGAGACATCATCATCATCCCTAATTGTTCTTGAGCACTTGTTACACACCAGGAACTATGATAAGTGCTTTACAGTAAGATTTTATTTACTTCTCTTAAAAACTCTGTGAAGTAAGATCAATTAACACCATTTAACAGATGAGGATTATGACATTTAGAGAGGTTAACTACTAATACAAAACCTGCAAAACATAAATAAAACATTGGGATTTGAACCTGGGCTAACTGGAAAGTTCAAGTTCCTGATTAATATTGAATGCCAATCCAATGGAGCCTATTGTAATGCACATAGTGCTCAGTGCACATGGAGATGGCAGTTGTGGATGGACATCTGTTTTTTATCCATCTGAGATCACTGATTCCATTCATTGGTCCTCCAGCACCCAGATGGGTCACATGACCCAGGAATGTTCAGAGCGCTCTTTCAGAACTTTTCTACTGAAGATAATACTGAGGAAATGTTTCTTCTGTGTGGTTCTGGTCAAGATGGCAGAATAAACAAACACTGTGCTCACTGCCTCCCAGAACCATTTCAAAATTACAACTAAATTACAGAACAATCCACCTTATGAACCACCTGAAGATTAACTGAACATAACTCCTATTCCTAAGGCTATAAAGAATAATCTACATCCAGACTGTAGGAGGGGCAAAGACATCCAACAGGCTGGTCTTGCACCTACATGTGGCTGTTAAGAAACAGGAGGTTGGGAGTCGTTCCAAGATGGCTGACAGGTAAACATCTAGCCACAGCCGCACACAACAATTTCAATAAAATACATCTAAAATATAAAATGGACATTACCCAGAACTACAGGAAAGTCGACTGACTGGAAATTCTACAATGAGAAGCAAGGAGAAAACCAGAAGGAAGCGTGGAGGGGCTGTAAAAGCCTAAGGTATGGAGACGCGCGGTGCACGGAGAGGACGGAGCCAGAGAGGAGGGAGGCTGAGTGTCTGCCTGGCATTCCCAAGCAGGAAGGAGATAAAACTCCGACTGTGCTGGGCCCCAGTTATGACTGCTCTGAACCCCAGTTCTAGGCCAGACCCCGGGGACCCAGGCTCACACAGAGGGAGCTGGGCTGTGAGGCGGAACCCCGGGGAAGCGGCGAAAGGAGGTCCTGGCAGCGCGCACATTGAACGCAGAGAAGGGACCGTTGGCTGTGCTGTGGGATTGCTCTGGCGGGAAGGAGACTGGGGCTCCGGACTGCTCTGAACGCCACCTCCAACTCCACTTCCAACTGAACTGAACCCCAATACCAGGCTCATTGGGAGAGAGCATAGACTGTTTGGCAGCAGGCGAAAATTGAGGGCACCTTTCTCTCAGAGGCGCTTGCAACTCGTACTGAAGGACCTGCATAGGAAGCCAAAGCTGCAGGCTCCACCCTGAAACCCTGCCCCATCCAAGCAGAACACAGAGACTTTTAAGGCTACCAACTCAGGAAAGCTGCGAAAATGCCGAGACGAAATAGATCAAAAATGAAAGAAATGGAGGACAAAAAGCAACTAGATATAGAGTTCAAATCTACGCTTATAGGTTTTTCAAGAATTTCCTAGAAAAAATGGATAAGACCTATGAGGATATGAAAAGGGATCAACTAGAATGAATAAGGAATCAACAAGAAATGATAAGAGATCAACAAGAAATGATAAGGGATCAACAAGAAATGATAAGGGATCAACAAGAAATAAAGAATACATTGACTGAAATAAAAAATATTATACGGAGTCCTAAAAACAGAATGGAAGATCGCAAGAATCAAGTCAAAGAGTTGGAACATAAAGAGCCAGAAGACACTCCTCCACAGAAGCTAGAAGGCAAGAGAATCCAGAAAATTGAAGATAATGTAAGAAACCTCTGGGACAACTTCAAGGGAACCAACATCAAAATTATGGGGGTCCCAGAAGATGAGAGAGAGCAAGATATTGAAAACATATTGAAAGAAATAGTGACAGAAAACTTCCCCACCTGGTGAAAGAATTAGACTTACAAGTCTAGGAAACGCACAGAACTCCAAACAAAAGGAATCCAAAGAGGAACACACCAAGACACATCATAATTAAAATTCCAAGAGCAAAAAACAAAGAGAGAATATTAAAAGAAGCAAGAGCAAAGCAGGTAGTTACCTATAAAGGAGCACCTATACAATTGTCAGCTGATTTCTCAACAGAAACCATGCAGGCTAGATGGGAATGGCAAGAAATATTCAATGTGATGAATAGTAAGAACCTACAGCCAAAGATAATCTATCCAGCAAAGCTATCACTCAGAATCGAAGGTCAGATAAAGAGCTTCACTAATGAAAAAAGGCTAAAGGAGTTCATCACCACCAAACCAGAATTATATGAATTGCTGAAGGGGATTCTTTCAGAAGAGAAAGTAAAAAAAGATAAAAATTATGAATAACAAATACGTAACTATCAACAAGTGAATCTAAAAACCAAGGGAATTAAAAAAAAATCTGATGAACAATATTAACTGTTGAATATAATAGAATCAGAGGTATGGAAGGGGAGTGAACTGACGATTCTTGGGGAAAAGGGGAGAGGGGAATGTGGGAAGAGACTGAACATAAACTATGCACCTATAGATGAGGACAATGGGGAGTGGGGAAAGGGCAGAGGGTGGGGTGGGAACCTGGTGGAGGAGAGCAATGGTGGGCGGGGACGGGGGGAAAAAAGAACATTTGTAATAATATGAACAATAAAAAATTATTTTTAAAAAAACGAAAAGAAAAAAAAAAAAAAACCAGGAAGTTGGCTAGAAAGATTAAAATGGTGGCAGGGTATGTGGTTGATGCATGGACATGCTACCAGGAACAAACTGGAATTACAACTAAAATAGAGGAAAAAAATCCTGAATAATCAACAAAAGAGAATCTTGATACCTGAAGATGGAAACCTCATAGAGACTGCTAGGAAAGGCAGAGTTGTGACAGGTCTGGCCGGGCACCCCAGACAGCAACTCAAGTTCTGGAGAGATATCTCAGCTGTGGGGATTGCCACTGAGACTGCTAGGATCTAATCCCCAAACTGGCCTCCCCAGCAGAGAGCACCAGAACTGAGAAGGGAACCCACATAAAATCTGCCTGTGAAAAGCAGCGGGGTTGCTGCTTGCCAGGGAGCAACTGCTGAAAATTCAAGCGCCCTCTTAAGTGTCAATACACAAAACTCCCTGTGGAGATAACCATCTTGTGCTCTGGCAGAGGGAAGGCAGAGTGGACTGGAGCTGTGTGAGCAGAAGCCAGGTTTGGGGACTCAAGGGTTAGAGCTCAGAATGCAGACACCCCCAGTTTCCTGGGATGAGTTATTCCCTCATCTTTCCCACATAGATATGTTCCTTGCCTGGAGGGAAGAGAGTTGACCCAGCTTATTGGAAAATACTTTGTCCTCCTAAAAGAAACAACTGCCCCACACTGTTGAAAAAAACTCTCATCATGCCTGAGGATGATTGCCTGAGGCAATTCAAGACAGATTCCTATCAGTCTGTAGGCAGAGATGGTCTCTGGAGTATTTGATTCTTTGCCAGATCAAATTAGTCAGACGCAGTGTTTGACACTGTCCTGAACTAGAGATTGAGAGGTGTAGAGAATCTTCCTAATACGCAGTCAAAAATCAAATAGGCAGCCAAAATGAGGAGACAAAGAAACAATCCCCAAATGAAAAAAACAAGATAATTCTCCAGAAGAAGAGATAAATGAAGCAGCACTAAGAAATTGATCTGAAACAGAGTTCAGAGTAACGATGGTAAAGATATTCAAAAGCATGAAAAAAGATATAGAATTATGAAAACAGAAATAAAGAGTGACATAGCACAAATAATGAATACATTGGAAGTAATACACAGCAGATTAGAGGAAGATGAGGATCGAATCAGTGAATTCGAAGACAGGGTAGAAAAAAATCATTCAATCAGAGAACAAATATAAAAAATAAAAAAAATAAGGAAAGCTTAAGGTATTTATGAGACAATGTGAAAATAATATTTAATTACCTTTCCTAGTGAAGGAAAAAGTCATACAAGTACAGGGGACACAAAGAATCCCAAGCAAGAAGAACCCAAACAGGACCATGTCCACACATATCATAATTGAAATGCCAAAAATTAAAGACAAAGAGAGAATCGTAAAGGCAACAAGAGAAAATCAAACCGTTACATATAAAGGATCTCCAATAAGGCTAACATCTGAAACTTTAGAGTCCATAAGTTTAGACTTGAAGTACTCAGGGTAATGGAAAGCAAGGATCTGAGACCAAGATTACTATATCCAGCAAGGCTATCATTCAAAAATAGATGGTCAAATAAAGAGCTTTCCAGACATACAAAAAAAGAAGCCTGAAGTAGTACATCACCACCAAGCTAGCATTACAAGAAATGTGAAAAGGACTGCAGTAATGAGAAGAAGAAACAGAGAAAGAAAGCTAGCCATAAAGAATTACATAGCAATAAATAAGTACTTAACAATGATAATTCTGAATGTAATTGGATTAAATGCTCCAATCCAAAGGCATAGGGTAGCTGAATGGATACAAATACATGACCTAACTATATGCTATCTACAAGAAACACACCTCAGAACAAAAAAAACACACACAGATGAGAGTGAAAGGATGGGAAAAATATTTTCCATGCAAATGGAAAAGAAAAAGCTGGAGTATAAATACTCATAATCTGACAAAATAGACTTCAAAATTAACGCCATCACAAGAGACAACAAAGGTCACTACATAATACTAAAGGATCCATCCGACAAGAGGATATAGCTCTGTTAAACATATATGCACCCAATATAGGGGCACCTAAATATTTAAAAGCACATCTAGAGGGTTTTAACAGAGAGAATGACAATAATACAGTCATAGTAGGGGACTTCAACACCTCTCTGACTTCACTGGATAGATCTTCAAGACAAAAAAAGTTAATAAAGAAACAGTGACTCTAAAGGACACACTGGACCAGATGGATTTAATTAATATTTGTAGAACATTTCACCCCAAAGCAGCAGAATATATATTCTTATCAAGTGCACATTGGTCATTCACAAAGATAGACCATATGTTAGGACACAAAACAAGTCTCTACAAGTTCAAGAAGATTAAAATCATATCGAACAACTTCTCAGACTACAGTGGAATGAGCTACAGTAAAATACCCCAAAACATTCAAACATCTGGAGGCTATTAACATGTTATAAAACAACTAGAGTCCCAATGCACAAAATTCATGCAAGGGGTTTGGCCTCCATCCCCACAGCAGCTGCTTTGGCCCATGCTGCCACAGCAGCTGCCTCTATTTTGGACTCCACCCACCACGGCAACCCCTCCATCTCAGCCCTGGCCTACCTTAGCATCCAGGGGCCTCTGCCACCTCTGTGTTGGCCCCAACCCATCCCAGTAGCTCCCTCTGCCTTGGCCCCTGCCACTGTGGCTTAGTCCAGAAGGTCATCTGGAAGGACATCCGGAAAGACATTCAATCTAATTAGCATATTATGCTTTTATTATTATAGATGAACTAGAGACCCAGTACACAAAATTCATGCACAGATGGGGGATTCCCACAACTCAGTCTGCATCCTCACTAATTGGGGACTCCTTGCAGGATGTCTGACTGCCATTTTAAACCAGCAGTCAGACATCCCTCTCACAATCTGGGACCACTGGCTCCTAACTGCTCACCTGTCTGCCTGCCTAATTGTCCCTATCTGCCTCTCCCTGCCAAATAACCCCTAACTGCCCTCCCCTGCCAGCCTAATTGTCCCTAACTACCCTTCCCTGCTGGTCTGGTTGCCCAACATCTCTACCCTGCCAGCATGACCTTGCCCCCAATGGCCCTCCCCTGAAGGCTGATGTCACCTCCAACTGTCATCCTCTGCTGGCCAATTTGGTTCTGATTGGTCGGTTCCTATGCCAGCATCAAAAGATCTGCCTTCTAGGCAGCCATTGGTTCCCCACATCCCTCACCTTTGGTTCTGATTGGTAGGTTCCTATGCCAGTCTGAATTAAAAGCTCCACCTCCTAGACAGCCAATAGCTCCCCACAGCACCCAGATTTGGTTCTGATTCATCAGTTCCTATGCCAGTCATCATCAGAAGCTCCACCCCCTAGACAGCTATTGGTTCCCCATAGCACCCAGATTTGGTTCTGATTGGTCAGTTCCTATGCCAGTCAGCATCTCCAGGCCTATCTGTGGGCCTGATCAAAGCACGGGGGCTTAACAGTGGAGAAAGAAAAGACTGGCTGCTGGTGAAGATCAGAAAGAAAGAGAGAGAGAAAGAGAGAGGTAAGTACATTGATCAACAGCTCCACTGAGGCTGCAGATCAGACCCTGACTCACTTTCTGAGTCTTACCCACCTGGGCAGTCAGTGCTGGGCCACCAGGCTCCAGCTGGGCAACCGAGTGCTGACTTCCAGATGGTCAGTGTTTGGTCCCGAGCAGTCATTACAATCCTGGACTTTTATTTTAAGAAGTATTACCAATGAGATCAAGAAAGTAAGAAAGAAAATTCCTGGAAATAAATGAAAATGAACACACAATAACCCAAAGTCTGGGACACAGCAGAAGCAGTCCTGAGAGAAAAGTTCAAAGCAATACAGGCATACAGAAAGAAAGAAAGAAAGAAAGAAAGAAAGAAAGAAAGAAAGAAAGAAAGAAAGAAAGAAAGAAAGAAAGAAAGAAAGAAAGAAAGAAAGAAAGAGAGAGAGAGGGAGAGAAAGAAAGAAAATCAATAAACCATTTAACCCTAAACTTAAACAACTAGAAAGAGAGCAACAAGAAAGCCAAGAGTAAATAGAAGAAAGAAAATAATAAAAATTACAGCAGAAATAAATAACATAGAGGGGAAAAAAAAAAAAAATATATATATATATATATATATATATATATATATATATATATACAAATCAATAAAACCAAGAACTGTTTCTTTGAAAGGATAAACAAAATTGATAAGCCATTAGCCAGACTCATCAAGAAACAAAGATTGAAGAGACTGTAGCATGGCTGGAAGTTACTGTGTGGTGGCAGCTAAGAAGGTGACTGTGGTGGTGGCTGAGGCAGTAGCTGAGATGGCAACAGAGGAAGCGGAAGACAGCAGAGTTTTTTAAAGAACTGCCAGTCTACAACAAAAGCAATTTTAGTCCATTTCCTGCTGACTTCGTGTGTAAATCTCCAATCGATGCCCTTCAGTCTACCTGTCCACACACAAGTACCCATCTGAACAGATCATTGTGACAGAAAAACAAACATCCTTTTGCACTACCTACATCAGCAATGGGACAAAAAGAATGCTGCAAAGAAGAGAGACCAGGAACAAGTGGACCTCAAGGGCAAGAGCTCAGCACCTCCCCGCAGGGTCACATGTACAGACAGCCCAGACATGCACGAGGACACTTAAGACTGATGCTCCCCCATAGGTGCCTCCTGTTTTGTCTGCTCCTTTGCTAATATACAAATTGTTCCTAAGGGTGGGAGTTCCACTGACTGGGAGTTAGACATACACTGACAACCAGGGAGTGGTATGGAACATGTAAGCATCTGTGGCGCAACTGACAGCAGGTGGCAGTGGAGGCGCTGCCTGGTCCTGATGGGCCCCAATGGGAGTGGAACCACAGTAGCAAGTGAACGGCTAAGGCATTTGTGAAGGGAGGCCCTGCACAAATTTTGTGCACTGGGCATCTAGTAATGAAATGAAAAATAACCGAATTCTGCTCTGTTCTCAGATTCATTAAGAAAGAAGTAAAGGTTTCAGGAGAGCACAACACAAAATAGATAAAAATGTAAAATTTATTTAGGGTTAGGACACACCTGTTTCCACAGTTTTATTTTTACTTTGTTTTGCCAAAACATTTGCCTTTGTGTAACTCCCTTGATGATGTTATTATAATATTGACTGCAAGGAGCAGGAAATCTGCTTTTTTGATACTTTAGTGCTATAGCCTCAAATATTCTTGATCATATACCCCTATAAATTATGACCACACAGCTACAATGTATGTTAATTTACTTAGAAGTTATACATATGTGCCATTTTATGTACATATAAGACTACATAAAATAATTTTAAAATATAAGTTCTAATATTTTTCCTGCATCTTAGTGAATATTTTGTACCTAATAAGGTACACAGCACCTCATACCCCCCATTTTGCAGACCATTGCTTCAGCAGACTCTCTTTCTACAAGCCCTTTGCTTTCCGCAAATTTCCCTTAATTTCAATGGGAAAAAAAAAAATCTGCAACTGCCTAACTCACTTTCCTTTTCTTAAAATCCAGGTCACCTCTATTTCATTCTTCCAACTATTATGCACTAGTAAATCTCTGTTACATAAATACTCTAAATATACCCTTAGTAAAGCCTCCCTTATTTCTGCACCAAATGGATAAATATACATCAAACTCTATATTTAACCTTGAGTGAGCACTAAATACTATTAACCACATCTCCTTAAAATGCTTTTTTTTTTTTTTCTTTATTTCTACTTCAGTCTGGTATCACTAGACGCTGGAACCCAAAACACTCTGGACCTATGAGGGGCTGAAACTAGAAAGTGACAACCGCTCACCTAAGTTTCTTTTTCAAGCACCGAATCCCACTCAATAATTCTTCACTCCTCCTCTTCTTTAGCACTGCTGGCTATCGTGACCCTTGTTTCACATGGCCTCTGGTTCAAAAGTTCAGTGTGATGATGATAGTCACACCCATCAGGGAGAGGAAATCTGCTTGACCCAGCTTGAGTTTTATATCAAGTCCTGGTCTCCAGTCAGCTGTGTCCAGTAGTTTGAGGTCTTCTGAAGGAACAGACTCAGATTGTGGTGGTAGGTAGGCATGTTCCCTAACATACTGACAGGGAGAGCATGATTTGCTTCTCCAGAACAACTTCTGTGGCTCTCTATTATTATCCTCCCTCTAATGCCTTTCCTTCTTGGATTATTCCATAGGTTTATCTTCTTCTATCCAGTCCTTAAAGAAGATGTTTCCCCATTCTATCCTGGTTCTTTCTCCATTCTATATACTCATTCCAAATTCCTAGGCTCTGTAATCACCCATTTTGATTAATTTATAACTCAAGGTACACAGCATCCCTACCCTCCACATCTGTGTCTCCAGCTCTGCAATCTGTCCCGAGCTAGAGCCACTCTCAGAGCCTACCTGCTGCCCCTCTACCTGATGCCCTGCAATCACCTCAAGCAAAACATCTCCAGACTGAGCTCACCACCTTCATCCCCACCACTGATGTTCCCACATATCCCACCCCTAACACCGCTATCCTAATCAGACACCAAACTGAGCGGCATTCCAATTAGACTCTTGCTTTTGTCTAGATTATGTATTGGCTCTCACTTAATATTTCTGTTGAAATGTTCATTTCTATTACTTAAAACTACATGCTAAAGCATCACAGTATTCAAAATATTCTGCTTTAGTAACAGAATAAGTTAATATGGACAAACTCATCATAAATGAATTTAGCATATATTTTCCCAAATAAATAACTATGGGCAGTGCTGCCAGAGAATGTCCTGGAGAGTAATGGTATATTATTTATTATTCACCCAACATAGAATGTAAGTATTATTAATATCCCCATTTTACAGATAAAGGAATATATTGCTATATAGAAAGTTTGAGTAACTTGTACAATATTACACATCTAGTAAGAGGCTAAAGCTGATATTAATCCATATTTCAGAGCCCAAGCTCCAAATGATGATGATATGCTTCCTCCTTCAATGTTATTAAATTTGGCAGATGGTTCAAAATACAGGCTTCGAAGTCAAACAAAGTTCTTATGATTTACTGCTTGACTGCTTGGGCCAGTTACAAAATCTTTCAGTGTTTTCTCTTTTGTAAAAGGGGGATAGTAGAGAACTAATGTGACTTAATAGAGTAAACTAGAGGCCCTGTGAATGAAATTCATGCACAGGGGTGTGTGTCCCTCAGCCCAGGCTGCACCCTCTCCAATCTGGAATCCCTTGAGGCAGTAGGATATCCCTCTCACAATCCAGAACTGATGGCTCCAAAACTGCTTGCCTGGTTGCCTTCCTGATTGCCCCTAACCACTTCTGCCTGCCAGCATGATCACCCCTAACCACTCCCCTGCTAGCCTGATTGCCCCTAACTGCCCTCCCCTGAAGGACTGGTTGTCCTTAACTGCTCTCCCCTGCAGGCCTGCCCTCCCCCTCTTCCCTGCTCTTCCCTGCAGGCCCACTCACTCCCAACTTCCTTCCTCTACTAGTCTGGTCACCTCCAACTGCCCTTCCCTGCTGGCCTGATCCTTCCCAAATGCCCTCCCCTGCTGGCCATCTTATGGTGGCCATCTTGTGTCCACATGGGGGCAGCCATCTTGTGTGTTGGAGTGATATCAATTTGCATATTACTTTTTTATTAGATAGAATAGAGGCCTGGTGCATGGGGACGGGGGCAGCTGGTTTGCCCTGAAGGGTGTCCTGGATCAGGGTGGGGGTTCCCTTGGGGTGTAGGGTGGCCTGGGAGAGGGGCCTATGGAGTTTTCAGGCTGGCCATGCTACCGGGCAACCCAAGTGGAGGCCCTGATATCTGGGATTTATTTATCTTCTACAATTGAAACTTTATAGCCTGGAGTGGAGCCAATTACTTCTGCTTGCTCTGTGGCTGCCACCATTTCTGTTGTGATTTATGTAACTTCTATAATTGAAACTTTGTAGCCTTCAGCGGAGGCCTGGCCAGCCAGGGTGTGCAGGAAGCAAGGCTTCCTCCATCTCCAAGGAAACCTAAGCCTCCTGTTCTCTCCATGGCCTCAGCCATCTTGGTTGGGTTAATTTTTATATTCACTCCTGATTGGCTGGTGGGCATGGCTTGTGGATGTGGCAAAGGTATGGTCAATTTGCATATTGCTTTTTTATTAGATAGGATAAGCATGATAGATGTGAGGTGAAGAACATGGAGGCTGGCACATGGTTACTGTTCAACAAATGACACCTATTAGCCTAAATGAAGCCATGTGGTTGAAATGGGCTCAGATATTATAACTTTGGGCTATCTTGGACAAAGTTCTTTAACCCCAAAGTAGCAACCTTATAAAGAAAATTTCTTATCAAATGAAGTAATGTCTCTAGTGGTAAAATGCTAGTCAATGCAATAGGCAGAAGGGCCTTAGACATGATATGATGCACAACAAACACTGATGAATGGTATTTGTTTTCCATTTTCAGGTGTGATAAAAAGATTCAAAACTTTAACTGGATAAAATGTGGAATTGCGTGTATTTCATAACTGCATTATTGCTAAAAATTAATGAAATGACACTTAAACAGCCAGGAATACCAACGTTCAGGCTTCCAAGTCCAAACTGTCCAGGTCAGGCTACAAAGTGGTAATTGTCCACTGTAATTTAATAGAAAGCTCTCTGGCTCTGTGTAGTTAATTTGGAATTAGGATAGTGTTAGTGACAGCTTTCTTGGTTCTCAAACCTGGAAAACTACGTCAGAAGAATACTAGAATGCAGCGGTCCATCCTCCATCTCTCCAGTTCATTATGAAAAGATGTTATATTGCCAAAATCGGTTTGGCTCAATGGATAGAGCGTCGACTTGGGGACTGAAGAGTCCCGGGTTCAATTCCGGTCAAGGGCATGTACCTTGGTTGTGGACATATCCCCAGTAAGGGGTGTGCAAGAGGCAGCTGATCGATGACTCTCATCAATGTTTCTAACTCTCTATCTCTCTCCCTTCCTCTCTGTAAAAAAATCAATAAAATACATTAAAAAAAAGATGTTATATTTTTTGTCAAATGCTTTTCCTGCATCTATTGAGATAATTATATGATTTTTATCTTTCATTCTATTAATGTGGTATATTATAGTTATGTTTGTATGTTGAACCATTCTTGTACCTCAAGGATAAATCCCACTTGGTCATGGTATATATTGATTTTAATTACTTATTAAATTGGGTTTGCTCACATTTTATAGAGAACTTCTAGATCTATATTCATTAGGGATATCAATCTATAGTTTTCTTGAAGCATCATTAACTGACACTGATATCAGGGTAATGTTTGCTTGTGGAATGAGTTTAGAAGTGTTACTTTGTCTTCAGTTCTTTAGAAGATTTGAAAAGGATTAGCATTTATTCTTTAAATGTTTGATAGAATTCACCAATAAAGCCATCTGGTCCTGGGTTTTTCTGTGTTGGTAGATTTTTTATTACTGATTCAATTTCTTTAATTATCATTGATCTGTTCAGATATCTATTTCTTTTTTATTCAGTCTTGGAATGCGGTATGTTTCTAGAAATGTATCCATTTCTCTAGGTTATCTAATTTTTTAAATTGTTTTATTGGTTTCAGAGAGGAAGGGAGAGGGAGAGGGAGAGAGAGATAGGAACATCAATGATAAGAAAGAATCATCGATCAGATGCCTCCTGCATGCCCCCCATTGGGGATCAAGCCCGCAACCCAGGTATGTGTCCCTAACTGGAATCAAACCCAGAACCCTTCAGTCCACAGGCCAATGCACTATCCACTGAGCCAAACCAGAGAGTTGTTGGCATATATAATTGTTCATAGTAGTCTCTTATGAAACTATACATTTCTGTAGTATCAGTTGTAATGCCTCTTCTTTTAGTTTTTATCTTATTTAAGTCCTCTCTCTCTTTTTTTATTTAGCTAAAGTTTTGTCAACTTTTTCATTATCTTTAAAAAACCTTGTTCTTCATTTTGTTGATTTTTCCTGTTGCCTTCCTGGTTTCTATTTCATTTATTTCTATTCTGATCTTTTGTTATTTCCTTGATCTGCTAACTTTGATAAATAGATTCTGGTGAGTACTGAATAATCAATCTTTCTGAAGTGATATGTCCAGGATGAATTCCCATTTTTAGGAATGTCTAGTTGAGATTCTCCTGGCTAGAGAAAAAAAAGAATATACTTGCAAAACTCTTTCCAGGAATATAGTAAAACAATGTGTCACTGAACCTTTTAACCACTGCATTTAAAACATTCTGTACTTCAACGTTTTTATTGACTGGTCTTTGTCTATGATACCCAAATAACAAGTCATTTTACAAATGCAGTGCAGCATAAGTGACCACTCTTTAGCCAGAACACAGACTTTCTTTCCAAAAGCCAAAACTGTTAGAATCTATACTTGAAGACATTTGTGGCAGGGACTGCGGCACCAACCTATTATCCATTTTTCCCATCTTCTTCACAGATATAACCCTGATTTTATTCTAGGTGGCATTGTGCCTGGCTTAAAGAATGGCATTTCTTGGCCTCCCTGAAGCCAGGAAGAGGTATAAAGTGGATCTCTGAAAATCTTCTCAAAAAATCACTGGCTCAGCTAGAAGAGAGAACTCCTTGCCCTTCTATACTTCCCCCCTTCTTTCTTGTTATTACCTTAAATTCTGATGTAATCACTGGTGCTTCAGCAACCATCTTACACAAGAAGGAAATCTAGAAAGTTTGTGTCTTAATTAACTCAAGCTGCCATAACAAAACACCACAGACTGGGTGGCTTAAACTACAGACAGTTATTTTCTCACAGTTCTGGGGACTGGGAATTCTAAGATGAAGTTGTCAGCATGGTCAGTTTCTAATTAGACCTGTCTTCTATTATAGGTTTGTGGGAGCCTGCCATTCTGCTGCATTCTCACGTGACCTCTTCCATGTTTACAAGGAGCACATGGTGCGGGGAGGGGTATGCGGGTATTTCCTTTTATAAAGACATCCTTCCTGTCATATGATGTCTCTTCTCTTATGACCTCAGTTAACCTTAATTATATTCTTACTACAGGCCCAGTGCATGAATTCATGCACAGGTGGAGTCAAGCCAGCCCAACCCGGAAGGGCCAGACAGTTGGGGAGAGGGGCGGCAGGAGGTTGGCCAGCTGACCCCACCCCTAATCAGAGTGGGGGTGGCTGATCAGGGGCTAGACCAGCAGAGGGGAAGGGCCAATCGAGCAGGCTGACCAGCAGCAGTGCAAGTCATAGTGACTGGTCATTCCAGTCATTCTGGTCGCTTGTCTTTTATATATATACATAGTCCCCACGTCTAAATACAGACACATCGGGGTTAGGACTTCAACATATTATTTGGCAGGAGAGGACACAGCTCAGTTCCCAGCAGATATGTAGCAGATTTAATAGTCTCTTGAGACACTGATGCCAATATGAAGCCATTATACAGTCTTAGACTGCCTGTCCAAAAATTTCTTTCATATCATGCCAAAGAAAGAAAGCTCACTATCTTGTTTAAGTCATATATTTCAAAGTTTTATTATGTTGAATCAAACTGAATTTTAAATGATATATTTATCTATTCACTCAATAAAAATTTTTGAGAATACATTATGTACTTGGGATAACAAGACAAAATCAGATAGATTCCCTGCCTCCAATGAGATAAAAAATTAATGAAGCAGACAAACATATAATTCAAATTTTTAGTGTAATGAAAATGTCAATAAAAAGGGTAAAGCAAAGTATACCAAAAAAAGCTTAGTTTGGAAGGGTGGGCAAAAACTTCTCAGAAATAAGATTTGAGCCAGTCCTTAAAAAATGTGTGGAATTTCAGCAATTTACAGTTTAGAATATTCTAAACATAGAAAAATAGTAAGAGCCAAAGAATAGAAACATGAAAGAACATGGAACAGTTATTGGACATTGAGTAGTTTTCTATGATTAAAGAAAGGGAAAGTAGGAGAAAAAGCTGGAAAAGAAATAGGGGGCAAGTGCCCTATATATAATACTTAAGATATTTTGAATTAACATCATGGTAATGGGACACACTAAAGGATTTTAAAACAGTGATATACTAGTAATTAGATTTTAGGAAGATTACTGTGGAGATGGACTGGAAGAAGGGAGACTGGGTAAATGACCATTACAATAATACTAATACAAGATATTGAGGGTATAAATAAGGCTAAGGAATAACATGTTAACTCCCATCCATTTTAATTTCTATCCAGCTTGTCAAATGAACTGCTAAATATCTGCAGACTAAACTACATGGACCAACATACTCTAACCCAGCACTAGAGTAAAACTTTTTAAAAAAACATATTTTATTGATTTTTTATTTTTTTTAGAGAGGAAGGGAGAGAGATAGTTAGAAAGATCAGTGAGAGAGAAACATTGATTCAGCTGCCTCCTGCACACACACTCCCCCTCTACACACATACATACATACATATACACACACACACACACACACACACCCTCAGAAATTGTGCCTACAACCAAGGTAATGTCCTTGAGGGAATCAAACCTGAGATCCTCCAGTCCGCAGGCCGATGCTCTATCCACTGAGCCAAACCGATTAGAGCTAGAGCAAAACTTCCTAATCCATTAAATAGTGTTAATTGAAAAACAATCTTGACTACTGTCATTAGGCATATGTAAAAGACATTTGGTGAAGTTTGGTGGCAAGCCTTCTGACCATTGCTGTGGCCAGGGCAGGTCTTCTACCTCATATTTAAAAATATTTGGGTTTTCTTATACCAACATCTCCCTACGTGGATGAGAGACCCCCCCAGAAATTTGCTTTGTACTCTGGCTGCTAACTTGGATCTACTCTCCTTCCTCCTGTCTGCTCATCATGCTCCCTTATTTTCAAATGGATCTCCGTAAACTTGATACCACTTGAAAAAAAATGTTATTGCCACCTGGTTGTCAAATTGCTAAAGCTATGCATGAATTATCCTGTGTTCCCAGAACAAAGCTCTAATTAGGTATGCACACCTGTTTGATTCTAAACTGAGAAGAATGTGTTATTATGGTTGGCACCTCTCTGGGAGTACTGTTTTTACTCCTATTTTCCCCTCACCAGCCCTCTCATACTCACATGCCCTCCTCTAGCATTGGGTGGAAGCATACAAAATCTCTTTTGGAGAAATGAAGCTGATAAATTGGGCCATACCAGATGCAAAAGGAAGATGAGCTGGTGACCAGTCAGTTAGAAAATCAATATTGCATGAAAAGCACAAAAAAAGATTAACTTTTCTTTGATACCAGCAGTGAAGCATTTTTTATGATATTTCTTTAAAAATCACAAAGAGCAGAGTGCAGATATGATGCACTTATAGTTCTTTGCCTTTCCTCTTCTACTGATTAAGCAAGCAACATTTTTATTAAATTTAACACTTGTTAATCATTTTTGGATTACAGATTTATTTTATCTGAACATCTCCAAAATTTCTAAATCCACATGTCAATTACACACACACACACACACACACACACACACACACACACACAAACACACACACACAGTATGTAATTTTATTCAAAATCAGACTATATAAAAAATAAAAGTGGAAAATTCCAAAGAAAATGGGTTTTCTTTTTAAGAAGTCCACTGTACTTTTATTTCAAATACTGATTTTTTTTTCTGGAAATGTCTTATTGTTTAAATTGTCTACACAACAAGCTAAGTTCTCAGCTGGAGCATTCGAAATCAAGACATATTTCTGCACATATTTTTAAGATTCATTCACATTTTGATTGAAAGTAACAATAAATCACAATGTGAATCATCCTGTAAGTTCATATTCCTCTATAAACCGTCCCTTTGAACATAAAGTATAAGGATGTACTTTTGCATTAATTACTTTTTGCTCCAGTTCTTTCTCTGTTTCAAGATCCAGTGTGTGTTTATTTGCATTGTTGAATTATTTACTTATTTTTATTTTTAAAATAGATTTCTTAATTGATTTCAGAGAGGAAGGAAGAGGAGAGAGAGATAGAAACATCAATGATGAGAGAATCATTGATCAGTTGGTTCTTATATGCCCTTTACTGGGGATCAAGCCCACAACCAGGGCATGTGCCCTTGGCCAGAATCAAACCCAGAACCCTTCAGTCTGCAGGCCAAAGTTCTATCCACTGAGCCAAACAGACTGTTTGATTTATTTTTATTTACTCATTTAACTAATATTTGGCATCTATGTGGCAGATCCTATGTTTGGAAATGTGGAGACATAAAGATTAATAATTCTGTACAGTTAAATGGTTCTCAGTCTTGCAGAAGAGCTAATATTATGCATTTCATAGGGGTTTGTAGTTTACAAAGCATTTTCAAATGCATTCCCACATTCTTCACAACAACCTGATGAACAAGATAAGGTGGGTGTTCTTAGCCCTGTGTCACAGATGGTGAACTATACCATCTGTCAGAAAGACTTACTTCACACTTGATGACCAGAAAAGTGGGTTGCAACCCAAATGCAATGAAAATCAACACAGAAGCTAATAAATGACACGTGCCTGCCCACCCTTCTCCAGAGCTGAAGATTTTATTGGCCTGAGGTGGGGTCTAGGCATGGGCAATTTTTTTAAGTTCATAAGATGATTCCACTGTGCAGCCAAAGGTTGAAAACCATTGTTTTACTATTTCTAAACTTCTTGTGGTTCTCCATGGACTCCATACTATATCTCTTCTATGAGTTTTTCCTCTTTATCTCTGTACTTTCCAGTTTATCTTGAAATCCCCCTCGCACACAGCCTTAAACTCCATTTTATTCATCTTTTCTATTTATTTACTTTATTAATCCTCACTCAATGATATTTCCATTGATTTTTTTTAGAGTGAGTGGGAGAGAAGTGGGATATAGAGAGACATCGATGTGAGAGAGACACATTGATTGGTTGCCTCCTGCATGCCCCTTGACTGGGGCCAGGAATGGAACCTGCAACCCAGGTATGCACCCTTGACTGGAATCAAACCCACAGCCCTTTGGTGCACAGGCCAATGCTCTAACCACTTAGCATCACCATCCAGGGCACTTTATTCATCTTTTAAGCCCCAGTTTCTAGCATAGAACCTCATGAACAATAGAAAGTGAGTGTTTCTTGAACTAACTTTAACTTGACCACAAAATAAGTTAGTCTGTATTATGGCTTCTACCTCATCATGGTTCCCTCATCAAGAGATGGCATCTATTATCTGATTGGGTTAATTAGTTCATTTTTGTCCCTTTCTTACTAGGGACCTTGGGTTGTTTCCTGGTAAAGGCAGATGGACAAATTCAGTGGTACTGTGATGTTCTATATTCAGAATTAAGGAAGGAAGGAAGGAAGGAAGGAAGGAAGGAAGGAAGGAAGGAAGGAAGGAAGGAAGGAAGGAAGGAAGGAAGGAAGGGAGGGAGGGAGGAAGGAGGGAGGGAGGGAGGGAGGAGGAGAAATAAAAAGGATTCTAAAAAATAAAAAGGATTGTAAGAAAACAATATGAACAACTGTATGCCAACAAGTTGGACAATGTGAATGAAATGTACAAATAACTAGAAAAATACAATCTCCCAAAACTGAATCAAGAAAAATCAGAAAACCCAAATAGGCCAATAACAACTGATGAAATAGAAGCAGGAGAAAAAAGCCCTGGCTTCACAGGGGAGTTTTACCAAACATTCAAATAAGAAATAAAACCTATACTCCTAAAACTATTCCAAAAAATCCAAGAGGAAGGAACACTTCCAAGCTCTTTTACTGAGGCTAGAATTATCCTAATTCCAAAACCAGATAAAGACACTATAAAGAAAGGGAATTAAAGGGCAATATCTCTGATGAACATAGATGCTAAAATCCTCCACAAATTAGTAAATCAGATCCAGCAATATATTAAAATATCCTACACTATGATCACGTGGGTTTATTCCAGGGATGCAAAGCAGTTATGATATTCACAAATCAATAAACATCATATATCACATAAACAAGTTGAAAGACAAAAACCACATTCTTCTGGAGAAGTAAGAAGAGAAGAAAATCCAGAAAGTTGAAGATAGTGTAAGAAGCCTCTGGGACAACTTCAAGTGTACCAACATCAGAATTATGGGGGTGCCAGAAGAGAGAGAGCAAGATACTGAAAACCTATTTGAAGAAATAATGACAGAAAACTTCCCCCACCTGGTGAAAGAAATGGACTTACAAGCCAGGGAAGCACACAGAACTCCACCCCCCCCCCCCCCCCGCAAAAAAGGAATCCAAAGAGGACCACACCAAGACACATCATAATAAAAATCCCAAGGGCAAAAGACAAAGGGAGAATCTTACAAGCAGCAAGAGAAAAACAGTTAGTTACTTACAAGGGAGCACCCATATGATTATCAGCTGATTTCTCAATAGAAACTGTGCAGGCCACATGGGAGTGGCAAGAAATATTCAAAGTGATGAATAGCAAGAACCTACAACCAAGATTACTCTACCCAGCAAAGTTATCATTGAGAATTGAAGGGCAGATAAAGAGCTTCACAGATAATAAAAAGCTAAAGGAGTACATCACCATCAAACCAGTATTATATGAAATTCTGAAAGGTATTCTTTAAGAAGAGGAAGAAGAAGAAAAAACTAAAGATAAAAATTATGAACAACAAATACATATATATTAACAAATGAATCTAAAAACAAGTAAATGAAAAATCTGAGGAACAGAATAAACTGGTGACTATAACAGAATTAGGGGCATAGAATGAGAGGGGATTGGTAATTCTCAGGGGGAAAGGAGTGTGGGGATGCAGGAAGAGACTGGACTAAAATGTACACCTATGGGTGAGAACAATGGGGTGAGGTAAGGGCAGAGAGTGAGGTGGGAACCAGGTGAAAGGGAGATATGGGGGGAGGGGAAGAAGGAGAAACAATTGTAATAATCTGAGCAATAAATATTTATTAAAATGAAAATAAAAAACTAGATTTTTCAATTTAGCAGGATACAAAAACAACACCCAGAAATCAATGGCTGTTTTATACACCAATAATGAGTTCTCAGAAATAGAAATTAAATAAAACAATCGCATTTACCATTGCAATAAAAAAAAATCAGATGCTTAGGAATAAAATTAACCAAGGAAGTAAAAGACCTATATTATGAAAGCTACAGGACATTAGAAAAAAAGATAGAAGAAGACATAAACAAGTGGAAGAATACATTGTGTTCACAGATTGGTAGAACCAACATCACTAAAATATCCATACCATCCAAGTCAATCTACAGATTCAATGCAATCCCTATTAAAATACCACAGAATATTTCAGAGGGATAGAACAAATATTCCAAAAGAATTTTAAAAAAATACTACAGAAAATTTCTAGGGAGAAACCAAGATGGTGGCATAGGTAAACGCCTAACTGCAGACTCACACAACAATTTCAAAAAATACAACTAAAATATAAAGTGAGCATTATCCAGAACTACAGCAAAGTTGACTGACTGGAAACTTTACAACAAGAAGGAAAGAGAAAACCAGAAGGAAAATCAGAGGAACTATAAAAAGCTAAGGTACAGAGACATGGTGCACACATGGGGAGAGGATGGAGCCGGAGAGGAGGGGGGACTGAGTGTCTGGCTGGCTTTCCCTAGAGGGAAGGAGATAAAAGCTCCGAACTGTGCTGAACCCCAGTTCTGGCTGCATTGAACCCCAGATTGGGGTTAGCCCTGGGGTCCCAGGCTCACACGGAGGGAATCTGGGCTGTAAGGCAGAAACTCAGGGGAGGGACAAAGGCAGAGCCCTAGAGGCGTGCAAGTTAATATGCACAGAGGACAGACTGTTGACTGAGATGCTAGATTGCCCTGGCAGAAAGGAGACAAAAGCTCCAGACTGTGCTGAGCCCCAGTTCCAACTGCACTGAAGCCCAGTTCTAGGAGAGACCCTGGGAACCCAGGCTCACACAGAGGGAATCTGGGCTGTAAGGCGGAAACTCAGAGAAGTGGTGAAAGGTAGAGGCATGCACTTTGTGCTCAGAGGATGGACTGTTGACTGTGCTGCTGGATTGTCCTAGCAGGAAGGAGACTTAAGCTCCAGACTGCTCTTAACCACACTTCCAACCCCACTTCCAACTGCACTGAACCCCAGTTCCAGGCTCATTGGAGGAGAGACTAGACTATCTGGTAGCTGGCGAAACTCAAGGGCTCCTTTCTCTCAGAGGTGCTTACAGCAAATACTGAAGGATTCTGAGGAACAATGAGACCCAGGAACCTCATAGGGCAGACGGAAATCCACGGCTTTAGGCTCCATCCTAAAACTCTGCCCCATCCAAGCTGAGCACAGAGGCTTTTGCAATTTTCCAAGTCTAGTCGAATAAGGCTGTCTCCTAGGATAGACACAGCTGATCCTCACAGCCAATTGGCCTGGAGGTCATGTTCTTCCAGTAATACCAACAACAATCAAGACTTAACTACAAGGCTGTACACACAGTCCACAAAGGGGTGCACCAAGAGTGTCCACCTCAGATAACTGGGAGGCTGACCCACTGAACCATATAGGACAACTTAACACACAAAGCCACCCTACCAACTCAGGGAAGCAGCGAAAATGCTGAGACAAGGAAACAGATCACAAATGAAAGAAATGGAGGACAGCATGCGACTGGATATTGAAAACCACGGTTATAAGGTTTTTCAAGAATTTCCCAGAAAAGGCTGATAAAATAAATAAGACCTCTGAGGATATGAAAAGGGATCAACTAGAAATAAAGAATACATTGTCTGAAATAAAAAAATATTACACAGAGTCCAAAAAATAGAATGGAAGATCGCAAGAATCAAGTCAAAGATTTGGAACACAAAGAGCCAGAGGACACTCCTCCGCAAAAGCAAGAAGACAAGAGAATCCAGAAAGTTGAAGATAGTGTAAGAAACCTCTGGGAAAACTTCAAGCAAACCAACATCAGAATTAGGGGGGTCCCAGAAGATAAGAGAGAGCAAGATATTGAAAACATATTGAAAGAAATAATGACAGAAACTTCCCCCTGGGGAAAGAAATAGACTTACAAGTCCTGGAAGCACACAGAACCCCAAACAAAATGAATCCAAAGAGAACCACATCAAGACACATCATAATTAAAATTCCAAGAGCAAAAGACAAAGAGAGAATATTAAAAGCAGCAAGAGAAAAACAGGTAGTTACCTATAAAGGAGCACCCATATGATTGCTAGCTGATTTCTCAACAGAAACCATGTAGGCCAGATGGGAATGGCAAGAAATATTCAAGGTGATGAATAGCAAGAACCTACAACCAAAATACTCTACCCAGCAAAGTTATTACTCAGAATCAAAGGCCAGATAGAGTTTCACAAATAAAATTTTAAAAAGCTAAAAAAGTTCATCACTGCCAAGCTAGAATTATAGGAATTCTAAATTATATGAATTATATGGGGTTCTTTAGGAAGAGGAAGAAGATAAAGATAAAAATTATGAACAACAAATACTTAACTATCAACAAGTGAATCTAAAAACAAGGGAGGAAGGAGGATCCAAGATGGCTGCTCAGGTAGACACCTAACTGCAGCAGCACACAACAATTTGAAGAAATAATGACAGAAAACTTCCTCCACATGATAAAAGAAATAGAGTCACAAGTCCAAGAAGTGCACACATCTCCAAACAAGAGGAATCCAAAGAGGACCACACCAAGACACATCATAATCAAAATGCCAAGAGCAAAATGCAAAGAGAGAATCTTACAGGCAGCAAGAGAAAAGCAGTTAGTTACCTACAAGGGAGCACCCATATGATTATCAGCTGATTTCTCAACAGAAACTATGCAGGCCAGATGGGAGTTGCAAGAAATATTCAAAGTGATGAACAGCAAGAACCTACTTCCAAGATTACTCTACCCAGCAAAATTATCATTGAGAATTGAAGGGCAGATAAAGAGCTTCACAGATAAGAAAAAGATAAAGGAGTACATCGCCATCAAACCAGTATTATATGAAAGAGGAAAAAGAAGGAAAAGTAAAGAGAAAAATTATGAACAACAAATACATATCTATCAACAAGTGCAGCTAAAAGTCAAGTGAATTAAAAATCTGAGGAACAGAATAAACTGGTGAATATAATAGAATCAGGGGCATATAATGAGAGGGGATTGATAATTCTCAAGGGGAAAGTGGTGTCTGTGTGGGAGTTACGGGAAGAGACTAGACAAAAATTATACACCTATGGATGAGGACAGAAGGTGGGTGTGGAGGAGGAGGTAAGTGCTAAGGGTAGGGTGGGAGGGGAGGTATGGGGGGGAATAGAAACAATTGTAGTAATCTGAACAATAAATATTTATTAAGATTTAAAAAAAGCTGTGGTAAATTTATACCATAGAATACTATGCAGCAGTAAAAAAACGAAAATCTTACCCTTTGAGACAGCTTGGCTGGACCTGGAAAGTATCATGCTAAGTGAAAAACCAGTCAGAGTTTCACATGATCACAATCATATGTGGAACAAAATAAACTGATAAACAAAGTGGATCCGGAGGCATGGAAGCATGGAACAGACTAAAGAATCTCAGAGGGAAGGCGGAGGAGGGTGGGTGGGAAATTATCATCCAAAAATCTTATATACATAACCCATGGACACAGGCCATAGGGTGTTAAAGATTTGGGTGGGGATGTGGGGGCAGGCTAGTGGTGTTAACGGGGGAAAATGGGAGACATACTTAATACTTTTAACAATAAAGAAGTATCCTATCTAATAAAAGAATATGCAAATTGGCCATACCTCTGCTACACCCACAAGCCACGCCCACCTGCCAATCAGAGTGAGTATGCAAATAAACCCAACCAAGATGGCTACAGCTTCAGAGAGCAGGAGGGAGGCTTGGGTTTCCCCGACAATGGAGAAAGCCAAGCTTTCTGCCTGCCTTTGCCTACTTAAGCCTCCACTCAAGGCTACAAAGTTTCAATTATAGAAGGTAAACAAATTCCAACAAAAATGGCTGCAGCCACAGAGAGAGCAGGAGGCTTGGTTCTGCTCTAGGCTACAAAGTTTCAGTTGTAGAAGATAAATAAATCCCAGATATCAGATCCTCTGCTTGGGTCACCAGAGGGCATAGCCAGCCTGCAAACCACCACAGGCCCCTCACCCAGGCCACTCCACACCACAAAGGAACACCCACCTTGATCCAGGACACCCTTCAGAGCAAACCTGCTGAACCCTACCTTAGCACTAGGCCTCTATCCTATAGGATCTGGCCTAAACAGTCAGTCGGACATCCCTCTCACAATCTAGGACTGCTGGCTCCCAACTGCTCACCTGCCTGCCTTCCTGATTGCCACTAACTGCTTCTGCCTGCCAGCCTGATCGCCCCCTAACCACTCCCATGCCAGCCTGATTGATGCCTAACTGCTCCCCTTCCATCCTGTTTGCCCCTAACTTCCCTCCCCTTCTAACAGTCACCTCAAACTGCCTCCCCTGCAGGCCTGGTCACCCCCAACTGCCCTCCTCTGTAGCCGTAGTTCCCCCACAACTGCCCTCCTCTGCAGGCTTGATCACCCCCAATTGCCCTCCCTTGCAGGCCTGGTCCCTCCCAGCTGCCCTCACCTGCTGGCCATCTTGTGGTGGCCATCTTGTGTCCACATGGGGGCAGGATCTTTGACCATATGAGGGCAGTCATCTTGTGTGTTGGAGTGATGGTCAATCTGCATATTACTCTTTTATTAGATAGAATAGATGCCTAGTGCATGGATGGGGGCCAACTGGTTTGCCCTGAAAGGTGTCTCAGATCAGGGTGGGAATTCCCTTGGGGCATGGGGTGACATGGGCGTGGGGCCTGTGGTGGTTTGCAGGCTGGTCATGCCCCCTGGCGACCCAAGTGGAAGCCCTGATATCTGGGATTTATTTATCTTCCACAATTGAAACTTTGTAGCCTGGAGCAGAACCAACCCTTCTGCTAGCTCCGGGGTGGCAGCTATTTCTGTTGGGATTTATTTATCTTTTATAATTGAAACTTAGTAGCCTTAAGTGGAGGCCAAGCCAGGCCAGGATATGCAGAAAGCTTGGCTTCCTTCATCTCCTCGGGAAAACCTAGCCTCCTGCTCTCTTCAGCTCCATGGCTGCCAACATTTTTGTTGTGATTTATTTATCTTCTACAATTGAAAGTTTGTAGCATTGAGAGGAGTCCTGGGTCAGCAATGGCTGGAGGAAAGCTTAGCTGCCTCCATTGTTGGGGAAACCCAAGCCTCCCTCTTGCTCTCTATGTGGCCACAGCCATCTTGGTTGGTTAAATTTGCATACTTGCTCCTGATTGGCTGCTGGACGTGGTGGGCATGACCTGTGGGTGTAGCAGATGTATGGTCAATTTGCATATTGATCTTTTATTAGATAGAATTTTACCTCAAAGCTAGAGAATATGAATTCTTCTCAAGTGCACATGGAACATTATCAAAGATAGACAACATTTTAAGACACAAAATAAGTTTATACATGTTCAAGAAGATTGATATCATGTGAAGAATTTTCTCAGATCACCATGGCATGAAATTAGAAATTAACTACAATAAAATCACTCAAAAATATTTAAACACGTTAAGGATAAAGAGCATGTTATTAAACAATTAATGGGTTACCAAAGAGATTAAGAAAGAAATAAAAACCATCCTGGTAACAAGTGAAAATGAACACACAACATATAGAAAGAACAAAATATATGAGACACAGTGAAAGCAGTCCTCAGAGGGAGATTCATAGCATTACAAGCCTACGTTAAAAAAAAAAAAAAAAAAGAAAGAAAGAAAGAAAGAAAAAGAAAAAGAAGAAGAAGGAAGGAAGGAAGGAAGGAAGGAAGGAAGGAAGGAAGGAAGGAAGGAAGGAAGGAAGGAAGGAAGGAAGGAAAGAAGGAAGGAAGGAAGGATTATAATAATGACCTAACTCTATAACTTAAAGAATTAGAAAGACAACAACCAGAAAATCTTAAAGTAGAAGGAATGAAATAATAAATATCAGGGTGGAAATAAATAACATAAAGACTAAAAAAAAATCAATACAAAAGATCAATAAAACCAAGAGCTGGTTCTTTGAAAAGATAAACCAGATTGATGAAACTCTAGTCAAAATTATCATGAAACAAAGAGAGAGGACCCAACTAAACAAACTAAAAAACAAAAGAGGTGAAGTAACAATTGACCCAACAGAAATCAAAGGATCATTAAAAAAAAATTACTATGAATGACTATATTCCAACAAACTGGATAACTTGGAATAAATGGTCATATTCCTAGAAATAACAATCTTCCATAGCTCAATGAGGAATAAGGAGAAAACCTGAATAGGATGATAACTACTGAGGAAATAAAAGCAGTAATAATAACAATAATAATAATTAATAAATAAAACTCCCAGTAAACAAAAGCCCTGGTTCGGATGTCTTCACAAGGGATTTTTACCAAATATTCAAAGAAGAACTAACATCCATCCTCCTCAAAGTATTCAAAAAATTTCAAGAAGAAGGAGCATTTTAAGCTCTTTTTATGATACCAGTATTATCCTAATTTCAAACCAGATAAAGACACTATAAATAAAGATAATTATAGACAAATATTCCTGATGAACATAGATGCTAAAATCCTCAGCAAAATATTAGCAAATCAGGCCCAACAATACATTAAAAAAGATTATATGCCATATTCCAGGGATGCAAGGCTCGTACAATATTCACAAATCAATAAATGTAATAAATCACATAAACAAATTGGAAGAAAATCACATCATCATAGCAATTGATGCAGAAAAAACATTGGACAAAATCTAACACTTTTTTTTTTATTAAAAACTCTCAGTAAAGTAGAAATAAAGGGACCATAACTCAACAAAGATCTTATATGTCAAACCTACAGCCAACATCATAGTCAATGGGCAAAAACAAAAATCATTTACCCTAAAAAAAAGGAATAAGAAAGGGATGTCCACTTTCACCACTTTTATTCAATATAATATTGGAAGTCCTAGCCCTAGTGATCAAACAAAAAGAAAAAATAAAGTCATCCAAGTAGGAAAGGAGAAAATAAAACTGCTATTATTTGTAGATGGCATGCTATTGTACATAGAAAACCCTAAAGTCTCCATAAAAAAAATAATAATAATAAAATAAAATAAAAAAAAACACCTAATTGATTTAAACTCAGAAATGTAGCAGGATACAAAATTAACATCCAGAAATCAATGACATTTTTATACACCAATAATGAACTCTCAGAAAAAGAAACAAAGGAGAAGGAAATGGCAACAGAATAGAGAGACATGTGCCAAAGCTTGTTCCAGAGCAGATAGAAGGAGCAGCTGAGGGTCGCACGGGAGTATTTGTTGGCAAGCTAAGGAACTAGGCTCCAGTAGAAGGTGGAGGACTGCTTGAAGGGGTTCCCTGACCGAGTAGCCCCCATTGCAGCTGGGTCCCCTCCCGGAGCTATGGGCTTGGACAGGAAACTGTGCCATGTTGAAAGAGAAAGTGGATCTTATTGGAAGCCTAAAAATCTACAACTGCAACAACCACTGAACAGCTGGAAGCCCCAGAACACTGGTCCCCAATAGGCACAAACACTTAGATTCAAGAGAGGTATTCACTCCACCACAGAAAGGTCAATTTTGCAGGGGGTAGGTGAGGTCTCTGGTCCCAGCAGGAGCTGAAGAACAGGAGAAGTCTGTGCCTAAAAAAGTCTATGGCTGTTGGGTCTGGTGTGATCCGTGAATGTGGAAGGGGGTCCTCAGAGCTGCTAACAGAAGGGATCTTTAAAAAGCAAACCATTTTGATCTGATGCAGAGGGAGAGTATAAGAATTTCAAAGGTGTGTAGGCTGCTTAAACTTCCACGAAGACCCATTGTTCGCACACTTGGGCTTTTTCCTCTTTATTCCCTTGCTTCTGATTACTAAGCAAGGATCACCCAGTTTGGCATACCCTGGGAAACTGCAGGGGGAAGTCGTTTTTCTGGAAACTGGGAATTGAGCGGGGAGTGACCATCGAAGAGCTATCTCTGAGGCAGCCCACCTCCACAAAGCAGTATTGAGTGCCACAGGAAATAAAGACTTAGAGAGTCCACAGAGTCCCTGAAGTCAATCCAGAAACACTGCCACCCAGGCGCTGAATCACAAATTGACTCTTGTGTAATCAAATATATAGGAATACAAGAAATTAAAACACCGCCTGCTTAAAAATCAGAACAGGCTTCAACACTGAGGAGCAGTGGAACACAGGGAACTGCAATACTGTCCTGACTGGGAAACAGGCTTGCAAAACAGAACAATAGAGGAAGTTAATGACCTTCACTACTGCATTTTTTTTCATTTCTTGAATCTTTTACTTGAGAAACTATTGTTTTCTTTTTCCTCACTTGATTTTCACTTTTTAATTGTTACAATTTTATTTTTAATCGGTATTGTTACTACTACTATTTAACTCTTTTTGTTTTAAGTGTCATTTTATTTTCCCTTTATTTTACTTTGGGTTAGTGTTCTACATTCTATTTTCATCTTTTCTTTAGTGTTGTTTAACCCTATTTCAACTTTACCTTTATGCCATCACGCTCTCCCTAACTTTTCCCCTTTTGGTGTCCTGTTTATCTTATCCCTTTTCTGCTTAAGATTTTTCCCATTCTTTCTGTTCACCCCCTGCCAAAATTTTACCCTACTTACATATCTAATTTCCAATCCCTTGCTCCAAGTCCATACATACCTCTCTCTTTCCTGTCTTAACTATTTTTAAAAAATTGTTTTTCTCTCTGTCTTTTTGTTGTTGTTTGCTTGAAATTACATTAAAGTTTTATGCTTTTTTGTGATATTGTTTTGCTTATTCCTTTTTTGTTTGCTTTGTTTTTGTTTATTTTTTACTTCTGTTTTACCTTGCCTCACTTGATATTAGTTGGTGATGTATAGTATGTATTAATCTACAGGTTGCTGGCATTTGTGGTTGTTCTATTGTAGTTTCCTCCATATATATATATATATATATAGTTTGTTCCACTTTTCTTTCTTAGTCTCTTTCTTCTCCCTTACTTTTTTCCCCCACTTCCCAATTTTATTTTGATATTCTTTTTTTTCTTTTCTTTTCTTTTCTTTCTTTTTATTCTTCTTCTATCTCTTCAATCCCATAATTTTCCTTTTTTCTGGTAGTCACCTTTATTTGAGGTTAAGAATATTGTGAATACATTTATATTCAGTTTCTTGTGTGTTGTACCTGTATGTGTTCTATTTTGTGCCTTTAAATCAACGAAGAAGAGAGAGAACTACATAACCAGACATCCTAAGAAGAGAGACCATGAGGAGACAAACAAATAACCCACATATGAAAGAAAAGCAGGAATCACCAGAAAAGGAAGTAAATTAAATAGAGGCAAGCAACCTATCACAGCAATAATTCAGATAAATGGTCATAAGATGGATGAAAAGAATGGAAGACAAACTGACAATATGAGTAAGAACCAAGAAGAAATGAAAAATGACATCGCTACTATAAATAACTCAATATGAAGCATCAAGAGTAGACTAGAAGAAGCAGAGGACCACATCAGTGAGCTAGACAACAAAATGGGGAAAAAATACCCAAGTAGAGCAGTTTCTAGAAAAAAAAATTAAAAAGCAGGAGGGACTAAGGGAGCTTTGAGACAATATGAAACAAAACAACATCCAGAAGGAAAGGAAACTGAGCAAGGAATAGAAAACCTATTTAAAGAAATAATGACAGAAAACTTTCCTGATATAGGGAAGAAACAATCCACACAAATCCAAGAAGCTCACAGAGTCCCAAGCAAAATTAACCACAAAAGACTGACACCAGGGCACATTATAATTAAGTTGTCAAACACCAATGAAAAAGTAAGAATCTCAAAGTGGCCAGAGAGAGACAGAAAGTTACATACAAAGGAACCCCCATCAGAATAGCAACTGATTTCTCAACAGAAACATATCAGGCCAGAAGGAATGGAATGAAATATACAAAGCCATGCAAAGGAAGGGTCTGAATCCAAGAATACTGTACCCAGCAAGGCTATCAATCAAAATTGAAGGTGAAATCAGGAGCTTCACAGACAAAAAAAAAAGGACTAAGGGAATTTAAACCACCAAACCAGCAATGAAAGAAATGCTAAAGGATATACTGTAAAAAAAAAAAAAAAGAAAAAAGAAAAAAAAGAAAAGAAAAGAAAAGAAAAGAAAGAAAGAAAGAAATAGAAAATAAAGAAGAAACACAAAGAAACACATGGGTATAAAATAAAAATGTGACAAATAAGTACCTATCAATAATAACTTTAGCCGGGACCGGTTTGGCTCAATGGATAGAGCGTCGGCTTGGGGACTGAAGGGTCCCGGGTTCGATTCCGGTCAAGGGCATGTGCCTTGGTTGCGGGCATGTCCCCAGTGGGGGGTGTGCAGGAGGCAGCTGATCGATGACTCTCTCTCATCGATGTTTCTAACTCTCTATCTCTCTCCCTTCCTCTCTGTATAAAATCAATAAAATATATTTTTTAAAAAATAATAATAACTTTAAATGTAAATGGATTAAATGCCCAAATCAAAAGACATCGGGTAACGGATTGGATAAGAAAACAAGACCCATATGTCTGTTGTCTACAAGAAACCCACCTCAGAAAAAAAGATGGACACAGACTGAGGATGAAGGGATGGAAAAAGGTTTTCCAGGAGAATGGAAATGGAAAAAAAAAAAAAAAAAAAAAAGGTTGGAATAGCAATACTTATATCTGATAAATTAGATCGCAAAGTGAAGGACATAAAAAGAGGTAAGAAGTCCACTTCATAATACTAACGGGAGCAATCCAACAAGAAGAAATAACTCTGGTAAATACATTATGCACCCAATACAGGAGCACTCAAACACATAAAAAATCTCCAGGAGGATATCAAGTGAGAGATTAACAGCAATACAATCATAGTAATAGAGTTATTATTTGTCCACTATCACCATTGGACAAATCTTCTAAAAAAAATCAGCAAAGAAATATCAATCCTAAATGACTCACTAGACTAGATGGAATTATTAGGTCTAGTAATAACTAATGTCGTTTTCTAATACTTTTTAAAATCGAATTTATTTAAACAATACAACAAAATTTAATCAACAATATAGTTGCCGTTGTCTACTACTTGTGCCCAACGCTCAGGAAGCATTTTAATCCCTCTGTTGTAAAATTCTTGTGATTTTGATGCAAAAAATTCGGTCAATGCATTTTTGAGGCATTCTTCATTATTAAATTTTTTTCCAAGAAGAAATTTTTGCAAAGAATGAAACAAATGGTAATCGGAAGGGGCAATATCAGGAGAATATGCAGGTTGAGGGAGAACTTCCCATTCCAACTGGAGCAGTTTTTCAGCAGTGATTCTTGCAGTATGCGATCGTGCGTTATCGTGGTGAAGAATTACGCCCTTCCAATTAATCAGCGCGGGTTCTTTTTCTCTTAAAGCTTGGGCTAACCTTTCCAATTGGGCACTATACACTGCACTTGTAATGGTTTGGTTAGATGGTAAAAGTTCATAATGAAGAATTCCTTTAAAATTCCACCAAACACACAACATCACTTTTTTTGCATGCAAGTCAGGTTTTGGCATGGGCTGCGGAGCCTCATTTTTGTCCAACCATTGAGGCCGCCTTTTCAAATTAACATACAGCACCCATTCTTCATCTCCGGTAACAATTTGCTCTAAAAACGGCAAACGGTTTTGACGAGAGAGGAGCGAACTGCAAATTGTGACTCTTTGATTCCGGTTGTTGTCAGTCAACTCATGAGGAACCCATTTTCCAAACTTTTGGACTTTGCCAAGTGCACGCAATTGATTGGAAATTGTTTTTTGTGAACAATTTAAAGTTGTCGCAAGCTCTTGTTGGGTAATTTGAGGATTTTGCACCAAAAGAGCTTGAAGATCTTCTTGATCAAAATTGGACACACGGCCTCGACCACTCTTGTCATCTAACGAAAAATTTCCCTCTTGAAATTTCTCAAACCAATGCTGGCATTTTCTAGCGCTAACTGCATCTTGACCAAGAGCACTACAGATGTTTTTTGCAGCCTCACTTGCTTTTCTTCCTAATTGGCACTCGTAAAGCATGCAGTGCCGAATATGCTCTTCATCCGCCATCTTCTTAGCCCTAGTTTTGCAACAAAAACCAAACCAAACACAAACTTTTTCAAGCAAAACTTGTTCATTGCACTTCACACGTTCTGTAGATACCATGTGTTTGAAGGTTATGTCAATACAAGTCAACGCCAAGCAAGATTTTAAACAAATGTTTAAAAACGACATTAAGTATTACTAGACCCAATAATTGACATCTTCAGAACATTTCACCCCAAAGTCACAGAATATACATTCTTCTGAAGTGCACATGGGTCATTTTCAAAGATAGACCACATGTTGGGACATAGGCAAAGTCTCTTCAAATCCAAGAAGATAGAAAATATATCAAGCATCTTCACAGATCACAGTGACATAAAACTGGAAATCAACTATAATAAAACCTATCCAAAGAAATCAAACACATGGGGACTAAACAGCATGTGATGACTGGATTACTAGAGACATCAAGGAAGAAATAAAAAAAAACACCATTGCAACAAATTACAATGAAAACACAACAACCCAAAATCTATGGGACACATCAAAAGCAGTCTTGAGAGGGAAGTTCATAGCTCTACAAGTCTACTGCAAAAAAAAAAAAAAAAAAAAAAAAAAAAGAAAGAAAGAAACAATTATAATAAATTACCTAACCCTATAGCTCCAATAGTTAGAAAGAAAGCAACAAGAAAAGCCCAGTGTAAGCAGAAGGAAGGAAATAATAAAAATCAGAGCAGAGATAAATGACACAGAGACCAAAGAAACAATACCAAAGATCAACAAAATCAAGAGCTTGTTCTTTGAAAGAACAAACAATATTGATGAACCTCTATCCAGGCTCACCAAGTAGCAAAGAGAAAGGAGCCAAATAAACAAAATCAGAAATGAAAGAGGAGAAATAATAACAGACCCCACTAAAATACAAAGGATTGTTAAAAAAAAAAATACTACGAACAACTCTATTCCAACAAACTGGACAGCCTATAGGAAATGGACATATTCCTAGAAAAATATAACCTTCTAAAACTCAATCAGGAAGAATCTAAACAACTCAATAGGCCAGTAACTATGGAAGAAATTGAAGCAGTCATCAAAAAGCTTCTGGGAAACAAAAGCCTTGGGACCAGACAGCTTCACAGGAGAGATTTACCAAAGATTCAAAAAAGAACTAAAACCTATCTCCTCAGACTATTCAAAAAAATTCAATAGGAAGGATTACTATTATTATTATTTAAAAAATTCAAGAGGAAGCTCCTTCTATGAAACCAGCATCACCCTAATACCAAAACCAGACAAAGATAACACAGTGAAAGAGAATTACAGGCCAATATCCCTCATAAACATAGATGCCGAAATCCTCAACAAAATTCTAGCAAATCAGATCCAGAAGTATATTAGAAAGATCATACACCATGACCAAATAGGATTTATCCCAGGGATGCAAGAATGTTATAATATCCGAAAATCAATAAACGTGATACATAATAAATTGAGACATAAAAATCACATAGTCATATCAATTGATGCAGAAAAAGCATTTGACAGCCATAACCAGTTTAGCTTAGTGGATAGAGCGTCGATCCCAGGTTCGATTAGGGTCAAGGGCATATAACTTGGTTGCAGACACATCCCCAGAAGGAGGTGTGCAGGAGGCAGTTGATCGATATCATAAGTACTAGCCATTGCAATTAGACAACAATAAGAAATAAAATGCATCAAAATTGGAAAAGAAGAAGTAAAGCTGTCCTTATTTTCAGATGACATTATATTGTACATTCAAAAAAAACAACAACAAAAGACTCCATCAAGAAATTAATAGACTTAATAAATTAATTTGGCAATGTAGCAGGATACAAAATTAACAGCAAGAAATCTATGGCCTTTCTCTACACCAATAGTGAATTTACAGAAAGAGAGACTAAAAAAAGCAATCCCATTTACCATCGCACCAAGAAAATTAAGATACCTAGGAATAGCCGAAACCAGTTTGGCTCAGCGGTAGAGCATCGGTCTGTGGACTGAAAGGTCCCAGGTTCGATTCCAGTCAGGGGCATGTACCTTGGTTGCGGGCACATCCCCAGTAGGAGGTGTGCAAGAGGCAGCTGGTCGATGTTTCTCTCTCATCAACGTTTCTAGGTCTCTATCTCTCTCCCTTCCTCTCTCTAAAAAATCAATAAAATAAAATAAAATAAAATAAAATAAAATAAAATAAAATAAAATAAAATAAAATAAAATAAAATAATATATATATACCTAGGAATAAACTTAATTAAGAAGGTAAAAGATCTATACATGGAAAGCTACATGACTCTGAAAAAAAAGGATAGAAGAAGACGTAAACAAATGGAAGAACATACCACGTTCATGGACTGGTAAAATCAACATCATTAAAATGTACAAACTACCCAAAGCAATCTATGGATTCAATGTACTCCCCATTAAGACACCAATGGCATATTTCACAGAACTAGAAAGAACTCTCCAAAAATTCATCTGGGGATCTGCCTGCAACCAAGTTATGACACAGCAATCCTCAGAAAGAATAAAGTAGGAGGGATCTCAATACCAGATTTCAAGCTATATTACAAAGCACTGTTCTCAAAACAGCCTGGTACTGGCACAAGAGCAGACATATAAATCAATGGAATAGAATAGAGAATCCAGATATCGACCCAAACCACTATGTTCAATTAATATTTGACAAAGGAGGCATGAACATACAATGGAGTCAAGACAGTCTCTTCAATAAATGTTGTTGAAGAAAATTGGACAAATACATGCA
This sequence comes from Pipistrellus nathusii, assembly GCA_963693515.1. Classification (NCBI taxonomy): domain Eukaryota; kingdom Metazoa; phylum Chordata; class Mammalia; order Chiroptera; family Vespertilionidae; genus Pipistrellus; species Pipistrellus nathusii. The sequence continues at coordinate 96,028,003 of OY882859.1, forward strand.
AAAAAATGAAACTATATCACCAACTTACACCATAGACAAAAATAAACTCAAAATGGATACAGGACTTAAACATAAGACTGGAAATGATAAAAATACTAGAGGAATCCACAGGAAGCAATATCTCAGACATATGCCAAAAGAACTTCTTCACTGATCCTGCCCCAAGGGCAATGGAAGCTAAAGAGAAAATAAACAAATGGGACTACATCAAAATAAAAAGCTTTTTTACAGCAAAAGAAACTATCAACAAAACAGCAAGAAATCCCACTGTACGAAGAACATATTTGCAAATGTTATCACTGAAAAGAGTTTAATCTCCAATACCTACAGACAGCTTATACAACTTAATAAAAGGAAGATAAATGATCCAATTAAAAAATGGGCAATGGACCTAAATAGAATCTTTTTAAAAGAAGACAGAAGGAAGGCCAAGAGATACATGAAAACATGCTCAAATTCACTAATTGTCCGAGAGATGCAAATCAAAACAACAATGTGGTACCATCTCACACCTGTCAGAATGGCTATCATCAACAAATCAACTAATGACAAGTGTTGGCGAGAATGTGGAGAAAAAGGAACCCTTGTGCACTGCTGGTAGGAATGCAGACTGGTGCATCCACTGTGGAGAACAGTATGGAGTTTCCTCAAAAAAACTAAAAATGGAACTCCCATTTGACCCAATAATTCCACTCCTAGGAATATATCCTGGAAACTAGAAACACCAATCATAAAGGATATATGCATTCCTATGTTCATAGCAACACAATTTACAATAGCTAAGATTTGGAAACAGCCTAAGTGCCCATCAGTAGATGAGTGGATTAAAAAACTGTGGTACATCTCCACAATGGAATACTATGCTGCCATAAAAAAGAAGCAATTCTCACCATTTGCAGCAACCTGGATGGAATTGGAGAACATTATGCTGAGTGAAATAAGCCAGTAAATGAAGAAAAATTATCACATGATCTTACTCATTTATGGACTATAAAGAACATTATAAGCTGTTGAACAAAAAGATAGATACAGAGACAATAAAGCATCAAACAGACTGTCAATTACAGCGGCAAAGTTAGGAAGAGGTGAGGGGATAAGAGATCCACCGAAGGACTTATATGCATCCATATATACATAACCAATGGACGCAAAACTCTGGGGGTTGGGATCGTGTAGGGGAGTGGGGTGGAGGTGGGGGCAATGGTAAAATATGTACATATATAATACCTTAATAAAAAAATAAAAAAGAATAATCTTAAAGGAGGAAGGAAGATGGTGGGTGCGAGATGGTAGTGAGGGAGAGAGAGAGAGAAAGGGGAGTGTGTGTGTGTGTGTGTGTGTGTGTGTGTGTGTGTGTGTGTGTGTGTGTGTGTATGAAGGACAATTAGATTCTTCAGGACTTTTAGAGGCTAGTGGACCAGGCTCCCTTAGACAGGCAGCCTCTGCTACCACTGCAATCTCTCCCAGGGCATCTGGCTCTGCCACAGAGGCCATGCCATCATGAAGGGGAGAGCTGCTGTGACTGAGAGCTCAGACTCAAGTTGCCTTCGGACACCACATGGGACCTACAGCCACTTTGGCCAGGGATCTGCTGCCTCACTGTGGCCCCACAAACACCCATACTCCAGCCACCCTGGACATGACCTCCGGTAAGTTCCCAGGGCCAGATGCTTTAGCCCCAGGTGCCATGACCATGCGCAAACAGCCAAGCCTTAGGCAGCAACCCCAGATGCCATGGATTATGCTACCTGCTGCCAAGCCTCACACAGCAACACTGGTCCCCACACTGAGTATGAAGAGCCAAGACCTACACAGTAACCCCAGTTGCCTCATGCAGCAACCCTGAAGGCTGGCCACTGCCAAGCCCAACACAGCAACCCTGAGTGCAATAACCAAGCATGAGCAGCCAAGCCCTACATAACAAGACTAAGTGCTTCATGCAGCAACTCTGGGTGCCACAATTGCAAGAATCGCCACCAAGCCTGACACATCGATCCAAGGCCTGTGACTGTGTAACCTGCCGCCAAGTCCACTGCTGTAGTCACAGGCCCAGAGTGATTCAATGTCTAGATCCTTCAGTGAGAGCAAAGGATTTGGCTGTTCACTCAGCTAGAAAACCTGAGCTAGCCTCACTGCTGGTGAGCACAGGGGCAGTGGTGGGAGCCTCTCCTGCCTCCTTGGCAGTGCTAAGGATGTTCGACTGTTGGCATAGGCCTGCTCCTAAGCCAGCAGTCAGACATCCCTCGAGGGCTCCCAGACTGCAAGAAGACAAAGGCCAGGGTGAGGGACCCCCACACCCTGAGTGCCCAAATTTTGTGCTCTGGGCCTCTAGATTTATATAAGATGCTATGATTCTAAACAGTCTTTGATATTTAATTCTGAATTTAATCACCTGTATATTTTCATAAAATCAATGTCTCACCTCTACAATTGTTTAAAAGAAAGTAACCATTTCAAATCAACTTTCTGTTGTGTCTATGATGTTATTTATCATCTGATGATAGGTCAGAGTTGGCCAACTTTTTCTCTAAAGGACTGAATAGTATATATTTTAAACTTTGCAGGCCAACTCAACTCTGATATTGTGACAATAACAGACAATTTATAAATGTATTATCATGGCTGTGAACCCATGTAACTTTACCTATAGAGATTAATTTCATATAATTTTCTCATGTTGTAAAGTATTTTTGTTTTCATTTTTTTTCAACCTTTAAAAAATGTAAAAACCATTTTTCGCTGTAAATTGCACAAAACTAAGTGAAAGGCCAGCAAATTTGCTCTGTGGCTGTAATTTCTGACTACAGGATAATTTATAGCCAGAAGTAGATAAAGGTTTAAAGTTTTGGAAAGTGCTATTTTAAGGAAAAGACACAAAATTACAAATTTAAAATTATATATAGCATTTTGGAAGGGACCCAGGCAGATGAGAGGCCCTTGAAAATTGAGCCTCTTTGTGTCCTGGTGACACTGGAACAATGTTGCTGCATAGGGTCCCAGAGCTGGCTGACTATTGGTAACAGCAAGAGAGCTTTTCTACCAATAGTTTTCAGAACCCTGACAGAATGCCTGAATTAGTCTCTGAGGTAAGAATCAGCTATATTGTAAATCTCCCCAGGTAATTCTACTATGCAGCCAGGTTTTGAAATCATCATTTTACTAACCATTCATAATAGTTAGTGAGTCCATTAGAATTGGTACCAGAAAAACATTTATTGTCTTAATTGTGTAGCCCACCCAGAATAAGTTTTAATTATTGTTATTGAACCATAGCTCAAATGTTGCTAAAACTATATCAAGAAAATTCTATTGTTAGAATGTCTTGACAGAGCATATATACTGACTGGCCAAATTATTATGATCTCTGAGTGCATAATTATCTGGCTACTCGGTGTATATATATTTGAGGTCCAGTGCATGAATTCGTACATGGGTGGGGTCTGGCCACCCTGGTCAGGGGGAGGGAATATGAGTGGTTGGTTGTCTGGTCTGCCTGCTGGTCAAACTCCTGGTCGAGGGGATAATTTGCATATTAGCTTTTTATTATATAGGATATACACTGAGTGGCCAAATTATTATGCATTTAGAGATCATAATAATCTGGCCACTCAGTGTATATACACATTCTTATGCTAGGCCATCTACACTCTTTTTTTTTTTTTTTTAATCCTCATCCGAGGATATATTTTTTTTAGAGAAAGTGGCAAGGGAGAGGAAGGGAGAGAAAAAGAGAGAGAGGAGAAAGAGAAACTTCAATGTGAGATAGGTGCATATGCTGATACTCTAACCACTGAGCAATGCTGGCAGGGCTATCTACATTCTTTTTAGTAGATGTTAACACATCCATAGTTAACTGACTCTTCACCATTTGATCTCAGTTTAATATTTTTATATATTAATCTTTATTTTAAAATCTATTTTTTTAGTTTTAAATCTTTGAGTTGGAATACATTTCAGATCATCCATCTATATATATAAAAATCTAAACTACCAAACAATCGAATAACTGAACAACTGGCCGACAAGTCGCTACACACACTGACCATCGGGAGAGACACTCAATGCACCGGATTGGGATCCCTCCTGTCTGGATTAGGCCTGCTGGGATCAGGCCAAAGCTGGCTATCCAATATCCCCTGAGGGATTCCAGATTATGAGAGGGCACAGGCTAAACTGAGGAACCCCACTGGTGCATGAAAGCATGCACTGGGTCTCTAGTAAAGTAAATAAATGGCTATGTGATACTTATTTCATGACAGTTGGGTAAGTCAGTTTATAAATTTATGCATAATGAGTCACTTGCCATTGCCTCATTAATGGCCAAATTTATAGAAGCCTGTTTTTATATCCCTACTAGAGGCCCAATGCATGAAATTCGTGCAAGAGTAGGCCTTGCTTCCTCTGGAAGCCAGCACCAGCTTCCCTCTGGCAACCAGAACCAAGGCTTCCCTCCAGCCACCAGCAGGCACCTGGGACCCAGGCTTCCCTCACAGCCCTCGCTTTGTCCAGAAGGTTTTCCAGAAGGACATCCAGAAGGACATCTGGTCTAATTAGCATATTGTCATATTGTACTTATAGTATTATAGATGAACTAGTGGCCTAGGGTACGAAATTTGTGCATGGGGGCTTGGGGAGATGTCCCTCAGCCCAGCCTGCACCCTCTCCAATCTAGACCTTTTGGGGGATGTCCAACTGCCAGTTTAGGCCCAATCCCACAGTTGGACATCTCTCTCACAATCCGGGACTGCTGGCTCCTAACCACTCACCTGCCTGCCTGCCTGATTGCCCCTAACTGCTTCTGCCTTCCACCTGATCCCCCTAACCGCTCCCCTGCTGGCCTGATCACCCCAATGTGTTTATTAGTATAGATATGACTCTTCACAGAAAATTTCACTAATCCTGCTTTACAATAAGGGCTTGACGATTGAATAATTGGGGCCAGACACCAAGATTTCCTTTCTTTGAGTAGTGGAGGGAATAATTACCTTGTCTTTAACTTGCTCTGAACATCAAATGAGATAATGACTTAGAAAAGTATAAAAGCACCATATAAAGTCAACTGTCTTTTTCATATACTGAAAAGACAATAAAGTGGAAAAAGGAAAAAAATCTATTCTCCCCCTTCCTTCCTTTACAGCCTTTATTTCACTTTGAAATTTATAAACATTTCACTTCTAATTTCATTTCTTTACATTCAATATTATTTTGTATTAGTTTCAGGTTTTATATTAGTTACAGAATAGTAGTTAGACAATCATATACTTTACAAAGTGTTCCCTGATATTTCCAGTATCCACCTGGCATTATACCATCATTACAACACTATTGACTATATTATTCCCTATTTAAGTGACAATAGGTTTACAGGTTCCTTTCAATCTTTCTTTTGTGCTGTTCACCCTTCCTTTTTTTCTCACTTATTCCCTCATTTTCTTTATATAGTATTTCAATTGGCCTCAAAGCTCAGTGAAGGCACTGGGGCAGCTTAATTCATTTTACAGACCAGGAAACTGAGGCCAATTTCAGTTAGCTGTGGACCTGGACTCAGCACACAGGGAGCCCTCACAACTGCGTTTGTTGTGGGCAACCCAAGAATGACGACCACCAGTCAGCCAAATTGGAATTTAGGAAGCCTTTATTACGAACTCGAGTCTGGGCTCACCTCTCAACTGACCAGCAGCGAGCAACGAGAGCCCCGACCCACTGTAAGAATGCTATTTTTATCCCCATTTTAGGGATACCTGGCAGATTATGATTGGCTAAAAGTTTTAACAAAGAAAGGTCAGTTATAAGTTATAGAAAAATTCCACTAGTACAGTAACATTTAAAGTTTATACAACACCTGGGGTGGAGGTTTATTTTCAGCTTAAGCAGTCTCTGTTTGACCTGGTTTGGTCTGTTTGTTCTGCCTTGCAGCTACTGGAAACAGGATGTGCCTGCCTGGGGGTTGAGCCTTGCAACAGAACTGTTTTATGGCTAACAGTTATGCTAAAGCGTATCATTCTTTGTTGTGGGTCTGGTTGCCCGTTCCTTCCCTGGCCTGGAGCCCTGCCTCAACAGTGTCTTGCTGGCCATCTGGAGCCCTGCCTCAACCTGGTCTTGCTGGCCACAACAGGCTCTCCGTCCTTCCTAAAGGACAGCCACAGGACAAACAGAACAAATCTCAGCCAGGCTTCCAAGCCTCATTCTCAAGCTCCTCTTCATCATGGATGCTCCACATTTTTTCCTCTTCCTGCCCCCCTCCCCAAATCCCATTCTTTACTGACCCCCTTCTGGGGAACAGGTGGTAGACTGCGAATCCCAGTGGGGCAAGGTGGGGGGGGGGGGCTTGCTTTTGGGCCAAGATGGAAGCAGAAGTCTTGGCCTCTCAAGTGCGCAGGCTGTGGTGAGGTTAGCGCAGGGAGCTTCTCCAAACCACTGTAGTGGAGAACCCAGCAGTGCAGAGCACCTCCATTGAGGTGGTGCTGCCCCTCAATCCCCGCCTTAGGGCTGGGGTCCCGCACCCCTCCACCCAGGGTCCTTCCAAGCCGGCAGTCTTGTTCGACCTGCGTCTTGAGGCTACTGCAGAATCTCGCTCTTTGCTCTCCCTGCCCGCCAACCCCCTGCCCCTCCCAAGTCCCCTCTTTTGCACCCCTCCTCGGCCCTGCTCTGCACCCCTTGGGCCTCCCACTTCCTGGCCAGCTGCTTCACTGCTTCTCAGAAGCCCTGATGCTGTCCACTGGGTGGGGGGAGGGGAGTGGTGGTGGTGGGGGGAAATACCCCCAACCCTAACCCAAACCCTAACACACACACCCCACACCCTTCTCCCGCTGCTGCTCCTGGCCTGCAATTGGCTGAAGCTTCCTTTCCTTCAGCTCTCCTCAGTCCACCCCCCCACCTTGGTTCCAGAAGCCCCGCCCCTGGGTGGCTCCCTGAAGCCCCATCCCACTTGGGTCAGCTCTCCCCAGCATCCTGCCTATCAGGACGCTGCCCGGGTGACCTGCTGCAGGCAGCACGGTCCTGGGGTAGGCAGTGGGAGTGTGGGGAGCAGCTCCAGTAAAGTTTAATAAACCCCAGGTCAGCTTGGGATTCAGCTGCGGATCTGCCTGTGAAGGACGAAACCTGGCTTAGACCTGGAGTGCTAGTGGAGTCCCTTCAGCCACACCCACTCTGTGAATGGTCATGACATGACAGTGTCCTGAATAATTTGCATATTTCTCCATTTTATATATATATAGACATATAGATACTAGAGGCCCATTGCACAGTCCCTGGCTTCACTCCCAGCTGACCCGGAGTGGGCAAGTCCCCGCTCCCTGATGCCCTCTGTCAGTAGCACCCTACCGCCTCCCTTCCCCTCATAGCAGGCTTCACACCACTCTGCCCCAGCATATGCAAATTAACCTCCATCTTTGTTTGGCTGTGGGCATAGCGGAGTGATGGTTAATTTACATGTTTCTCTTTTATTAGGTAAGAAGATTGTGAATCCTTTAAATTCTTCACATGTAGTATTATTTCCACAATGTTGAGAAATCTTAATTAAACGTGGGTAGTTCTGCCTTAGAGGAAATAGGTCTACCATATCCAGTCATTTATTTATTTTGTAAGTTATTAATATTTACATTCAGCAAGTTTTAAATGAACACCTGCAATATGCTGGGCAGTGTGCTGGATGCTGAGGATCCAACTCTGCAGTCTCAGAGCTTAGATTCTAATGGGGCGAGAGAAAGGAAACCAGGAATTTCACATGGAGATAGGTGATGTGTTGGAAATAAATCAGGGTAAAGCCATATAAATAAATTATAGTGAGTGTGTGTGTGTGTGTGTGTGTGTGTGTGTGTAGGTGTGGGGGACAGGGCCAACTATTTAGATAATCAGAGGTGGTGGTGACATTTGAGCTGAGACTCAAATGGTGACAAGGAACCTGAGCCATGCTATCCAGTTCATGGGAGATTGAGAGTCTTGAAATGTGGCTAGTGCCACATATTGAAAGGGTAATATAATATTTTGGATAGAGTGGGTTAAATGAAATATATCACCAAAATTAATTTCATCTGACTTTTTAATCCTTTTAAGTGGGTACTGGAAAGTTACATGTATGGTTTGCATTATATTTCTTCTACTTGACAGCACTGATATAGAAAGAAAGTGAATTCCATTTCAATTTTTACCCAGCATGTACATATGCCCCCAGCATTCTCATTAATTGACTGTGTTATGGGTTCTTAGGAGTTTGAGCTAATATAACACTCCCTAAAATGCATGGAATAGTTATTCATGTGCCAGACACTGGGCGAGATACTAGTAACTTTACATTCATTCATTGAATCTTCACACTACTATGAAGTAGGAAATATTTCTTAGCACCCTTTTTACAGATGAAGTCATGGAGGTCCAAAGGGGTCAAGTAACTTCCTAAGATGACAATACTGAAACAGTGGTGCGGAAATTGGGACTTTAGAGGTCTGCAGCTGCAGAAGTTAGGTGGACTGGAGAAAGCCGGTCAGCCCGCCATCCCTTCACCCCCTCAGTGCAGCGCTCTCCCTCTGTCCCAGGGGAACAAATGATGACCAGGGGCTAGAGTCTCAGTAGGATGGGAACACAGACAAAATTGCCATAGTGGTGCCAAGTAACTACCCCAATCTTTCTTTGTAACTCTCCCCCTTAAATTCATGTGAGTCAGATTTCACCTGTAACAATAAAATCAGAGGGAAACACTTTGATTTTCATTACTAACCCTGAATCCCTTGTGTGTTTCTGTGATAAATCGGCTTCTGTAAAGTAACAAACTTAAATAAAAAAGAAATTTATTTAAGGCCATTTGGTAGCTCACAGAATTGAATGAAGACATATCAGGCGTATGTAACAGCAGAAAAATTAGAGGTTTCTGGCAGGATTTTAATCCACCATCTTTTATATTTGACTCTTTATCTAGAAGTGAAAAGTGACAAAAAAAAAAAAAACACCAGAATTGCCAAAACCGGTTTGGCTCAGTGGATAGAGCATCGACCTGGAGACTGAAGGGTCCCAGGTTCAATTCCAGTCAAGGGCATGTACCTTGGTTGCGGGCACATCCCCAGTAGCGGTGTGCAGGAGGCAGCTGCTCAATGTTTCTGTCTCATAGATGTTTCTAACTCTATCTCTCTCCCTTCCTCTTTGTGGAAAATTAAAAAAAAAAAAAAAGAAAGAAAAGAAAGAAAGAAAGAAAAAGAAAAAAAAAAAAGAAAACACCAGAATTAAAATGGGAAGGGGCGGGGGGGAATGAAGCCTGGCCTGTGTGGTTCAGTGGTTGAGTGTGGACCCATGAACCAGGAGGGCCCAGGTTGTAGTTGGATACCCAGTAGGGGGCCTGCAGAAGGCAGCTGATTTATGTTCTCTCTCATCGCTGATGTTTCTATTTCTCTCTCCCTCTCCCTTCCTCTCTCTGAAATCAATAAAAACATTATTTTTTTTTAAATGGTGAAGTAAACACCTATTTAAGTTATCTTGTATTGATAATGTAGCTGATAAATGTTCACATACCTTCCCCCTAACTCTCAATTTATCACATACATTTTTACAGTCATGTAGGTTCCAGGAAGGAAGGACGGAAGCTATGTGAGTAGACAGGATATAAGATCTCTTTTATTAACCCTATGATTTTAGGAAGTACTTAAAAATTACAAATGTAATCAGATTTTTTTAAATTTCCACCTTCTTTAAGGAATTCTTTCAGCTCTTGAGGAAAAAAAAAAAAAAGAAAGTCAGAAACTGATAGTGATTTTCTGAGACAGATAGGAGAAAATAAATGATTTATAAATGATTCAGAGGTCATATCAGATTTACATGTAGAATTTCCTTTTCTTTTGCATTGTAAATTTTGAGTGAGTTAATGTATTCTGTTCCTTTCTCTCTTTTTTCTCTAGTATTCCTATTATGCATATGCTACACCTTTTGTTGTCCCACAATTCTTAGATATTCGTTCATCACCTATCCCAGTCTCTCTTTTCTTTTCAGCTTTAGAAGTTTATATTGATATTCCTTAAGCTCACAGATTCTTTACTTAGAATATTTTTTTCTAGCATTCATTTTATTCTTTCTTAGAATTTTCATCTTTTTGCTTAAAATTATCCATCTGTTCTTTCAGGTTGTCTACTTTTTCCATTAGAACCCTTAACACAGTTGTTTTAAATTCCCAGTTTGTTAATTTCAACATCTTTGCTTGTTTAAGTCTGATTCTAATGCTTAGCCTTTTTGTAACCTTGCAATTTTTTTAGTTGAAAGCCAAACATGATGAGCTATGTAAAAGGAACCTCTGTATTGGTTCCTACAGAGGTTTCTGTTTGTGGGTCCTAATGTGATAAATTGTAATTCTCTGTATCTACCTTTTTGTGTTTCCAATTTTGAGAATAGTGATTTGTCCTGTGACCTCACTGCTATTATGGATCTAAGAAGAGTTGTTGATTTTCAGTTTGTTCAGCTTTTTAATTGTTGTTAGGATAAAGTGACAACTTCTATACTTCTTATATAGCAGAGTAGAAACTAGAAGTCTCTGTTTCTATTCTTTGGTGGCAGGAAATGGGAACCTCTGTCTAACTTAATGGGAGTGAAGGGGGAATAATAAGAAAAAAATAAGAAATTTATTTAAGGCCATTTAGTTGCTCACAGAATTGAATGAAGACATATCAAGCAAGTCTTGGAAAGTTCAGAATCAAGAGATCTGCACTGCAGGCCTATCTTGGATCACATGTCCCTCATACCCAGAGAGAGCAGTCCCACTGATTCAGTGCAGGGTTCTTCCTAACAGAAAGTTTAGGGCACTCCTATAAGAAGCTGGGGGTTGCATGACAGGAGTAAGAACCTCTGCTCAGGGAAAGAGGAAGCCAAGTAGCTGCTGAAATTCTGGCTCACTTCTGATTGCTTCCTACTAAAATGGAGGCCCCAATTACATGTTTAGATCGAGACTTAAAGAATTTCTATCTAATGTTATAATTCTGTATGCTCTTTAATGGATTTTCAGGAGCTGAATTTCTATGTGAAAATTAGATAAACTATACTGATACATGGGAATGCCACTATTGTTTCACTAGACATATGTTCTAAATATTTATATTGTATCTCCCTTCATCTATTTTAAGTGGACATTAAGGAAAAAAACTTCTTAAGTAACTTTCTTCCTAATGTTTGTATTTTTGCTTTGAAATAGATTCAAACTCTGTGAAGAAGCTGCCTGATACAGAATTTGTTTTGTCTTTCAAGGAAATTTAAAGGTCAAATTTCAGAAGCCCAGCAAACCACTTGCTAATGGGGAATAAAGTGCTATGGCTTCCTACTTCTAGCTATTTTTTCCTGCTTACCTGTTGTACCAATTGGGATTCAATAGCACACAACAGAATCAATTCAAGCTACTTGGGGCTGAAGGGGATTTATTAACGGGCATTGGTTGGCTTCCAAATCCACTTGATGGATTGGGGGAATAGGCTCAAGACTGAGTTTCCTGGAACAAGATTTACAAAGCCTCTTCTGGGAATCAGAGGGCTGATGGGAAGTGGCAGCATCAAGATGACCATGTCCTTAAATATGAATGATGCTCACTTGGAGCAAACTGATGTCAGGCATGAGCAAGGAACCAGCAGCAAAGGAGACTGTGAGAGAGTAGGATGCGAGGTGGGAGGGAATAAACTAAGAAAAGACTTTTATGAGAAAGGAATGGAAAAGGGGATCTAAGAAATGTCCATCAATCAAGAAGGAGGTTGTTGGCAATCTTATAAGAACCATTCTAGTGAGATTAATGATAACAGAATGCAATGAGTGAAAGAGTGAGTGGGAGGCATAAAAACAAAGACAGTATGCACCATTCTTGCAAAAAAGTTTGGCTGTGAAGAAAGAGGAGTGTGTAGCATAGAGGGTAGAGGAAACTCTCTCCTTTTAGAAAATGACAGAGACTAGAGTCTAGACGAAGGGGAAGATCCAAGATGGCTGCTCAGGTAGACACCTAACTGCAGCAGCACACAACAATTTCAATGGAATACAACTAAAATGTAGAGTGGACATTGCCCAGAGCTACAGGTAGTCGACTGACTGAAAATTCTACAACAAGAAGGAAAGAGAAAACCAGAAGGAAAATCAGAGGAGCTGAAAAAAGCCTAAGGTACGGAGACATGCTGCGTGCCCACGCGCGCATGGAGAGCTCGCAACTGGAAAGGAGGAGAAGGCTGGGTGCTTGCCTGGCGTTCTCTAGCAGAAAGGAAATAAAACCCCAGCCTGGGCTGAACCCCCGAACAGGCAGCGCTAAGCCCCAGTTATGGGCCAGACTCTGGGGACCCAGGCCTGGGGAGGGGGAGACGAGGCTGTGAGGCAGAATCCAAGGGGAGCGGCGAAAAGCAGGTCCCCTGGAGTCGAGCACATTGCGCACAGAGGACGGAATGTTGACTCTGATGCTGGATTGCCCTGGCGGGAAGAAACAAAGCCTCCAGCGGTGCTGAGCCCCACTCCCGACCGCCCGAACTCCAGTTCTGGGCCAATCCCTGGGGACCCAGGCTCAAGCAGAGGGAGACGGGGCTGTGAGGTGGAGTCCTGGGAGAGCGGCGAAAGGCCGAGCCCTCGGAGTTGGCCACATTGTTCGCAAGGGAAGGAATGTTGACTCTGGTGCGGGATTGCACTGGAGGGAAGGAAACAGAAGCCCCAGCCAGCTCAGGCAGGGGGAGACGGAGCTGTATGGTGGAATTCCAGGGGAGCGGCTAAAAGCGGAGCCCCCGGAGTCACGCACATTGTGTGCGCAGATGCACACATTGCACGCAGACGACAGAATGTTGACTGATGCTGTATTGCCCTGGCGGGAAGAAACAAAATTTCCGGAGGTGCTGAGCCCCACTCCCGACTACCCTGAACTCCAGCTCTAGGCCAATCCCTGGGGACCCAGGCTCAAGCAGAGGGAGACGGGGCTGTGAGGTGGAGTCCTGGGGGAGTGGCGAAAAGCGGAGCCCCCGGACTCGCGCACACTGCGCGCAGAGGACAGTCTGTTGACTCTGATGCTAGACGCCCCTAGCGGGAAGGAGAAAAAAAGCTCCAGACTGGAGGAACACGACGAGGAGCAGGAGCCCCTGCCGGTCACGGGCAAGCCAGGCGCCAGCAAGGAACCAGGCGACAGGGCCCTCAGGGAGGGGTGCCTCCGAGCCTTCAACTGCTGAGCTCGGGCCACTGAGCTTCCTGGGCAGCGCCGACCCCGGCAACAGGCTGAAGCAGCACAGGAGCCTGCGGAGAACAAAGGGGTGCCACAGGCCAACCTGCTGAGCTTCCAGGACAAGGAGGAAGAAACCGAAGAAGTTCTCAATGAGAAGAAATCAAGAAAGAGCAAAAGATAGTAAAATTACTTAAGAAAGAACACAAAGAAGATCTTGAAAAATCAAAGACTAAGTCATAACTCAACTCAGCAGCCAACATTGCAACATAAATGCTTTAAAAAAAAAAGAAAAGAAAAATCAGAATGTTGGAAAGGCGGCGGCCAGGCCTAGAGTGGCCAGGCACAAGGCAGTGGCAGCTGAGCCTGGAGCAGCAACAGCCAGGCCCCAGAGCAGCAGCAGTCAGAACCAGAGCAGCAACAGCCAGGCCTGGAGAAGCCAGACCTGGGGCAGTGGCAGCCAGGCTTGAGGCAGAGGGGCCAAGCCCAGGGTGGCCAGTCCAGGAACACCCAGACCCGGAGTGGCCGTGCCCAGAGAAGCTGGGCCCAGAGCAGCCGGGTCGGGAGCAGCCAGTCCCAGAACAGCAGTAGCCAAGCCCAGAGCATCCAGGCCGGGAGTGGCCAGGCTTGGAGCGGCCGGGCCCAGTGCAGCTGGGCCCAGAGCAGCCAGGTCAGATGCGGCCAGGCCCGGAGCAGCAACTGCCAGACCCGGAGCAGCCGGGCCCGGAGCAGCTGGGCCCAGAGCAGCCGGGTCGGGTGCGGCCAGGTCTGGAGCAGCAGCTGCCAGGCTGGGAGCGGCCAGGCCCGGAGCAGCTAGGTCGGGTGCGGCCAGGCCCGGAGCAGCAGCTGCCAGGCTGGGAGTGGCCAGGCACGGAGCAGCAGCTGTCAGGCTGGGAGCGGCCAGGCCCGGAGCAGCTGGGTAGAGTGTGGCCAGGCCTGGAGCAGCAGCTGCCAGGTTAGGAGTGGCCAGGCCCAGAGCGGCTGGGCCCAGAACAGCCGGGTCAGGTGCGGCCAGTCGGGTGCAGCCAGGCCCGGAGCAGCGGCTGCCAGGCTGGGAGTGGCCAGGCCCGGGGCAGTGGCTGCCAGGCTGGGAGTGGCCAGGCCTGGAGCGGCCGGGCCTGGAGCAGCCGGGCCCAGAGCAGCCGGGCACAGAGCAGCCAGGTTGGGTGTGGCCAGGCCCAGAGCAGCAGCAGCCAAGCCCGGAGCAACCAGGTCAGGAGCGGCAGTGGCCAGACCCGGAGCAGCTGGTTGTGGAACAGACCAGAGCAACAGAGGCCAGGCCCAGAGCAGCCAGGCCCAGAACAGCTCGCTCCTCGCCTACCCCCGCCCCAAGGCTGCCTCTCAGACATGGCTGGAAACTTTTGCGGGAACTTGAGGGTCTGCTGAATCAAGAGATGAAGGCTTAGATCTGGATATGTTGAGTTAGTATAGTGCTGGGGTATTGATCTGTGAGAGCCTTGTGCGAGGCCTGGATGAGGTTGGTTGACCTATTTGGAAATGTCTTTTGTGTGAAGTGTATCTTTGGGCATGTGGAGGTATTATTGATATGAGAAAATGCTAAGTAACTGATTTACTATCTGAAAAGGGATTTAGTATCGGGGAAAGGGAGGGAGGAAGAGACTGAACATAAACTGTGCACCTATGGATGAGGACAATGGGGGATGGGGAGGGGGCGGAGGGTGGGGTGGGAACCTGGTGGAGGGGGGAAGAAATGAGGAACCTTTGTAATAATATGAACAATAAAGATTGATTTTAAAAAAATGACAGAGACTAGTAGTACATTTTAAAATCTTCTTAGGAAGAATCCTATTGAGTAGAAGTAGTTGAGCATACAGGAGAACAATGGGCAATAGGCAGAGTGTGATTTCTAAACAGATGGGAAGTGGTATGATCAGAGATGTAAGGAGAGAGTTGGAGTGAGAGCATCAGAAATATGAAATACCTCAGTAAACAGGTAAGAAAGCAGTTCAGGCAACACAGAAGTGTCACTGGGTAGCACTAAATCCTAATACAGAAATCTGTGTTTTAAAAATGAGTTAAGCCAATGTCAGAGGAATGTCAGCATGAGAGTGCACCTTGTCCTTTCCACCTAAAATTTCAAAAAGTTAACTAACTATAATTCAACAAAGAAATCCCTGCTCAACATATACCCATGCCTGAGAAACCTTCACATTGAAACATCTAAAAGTGGGCAACCTAGAATAACCAGGGAGATGAGAAGAGAAGAAAGTACAGGTGGGCCTTAGATGCATCCCTGCAGCAGGGAGCTCACAACTCAGGTAATAGCAGGTGCTTCCTTTAGCAGGGAGGAAGAGACCTGTGTAGGTGGGGAGAAAACAGTGTCTCAGTCAGCAGATGCCTGATAGAGCAAAGGGTTCTACCACACAGCTCTCCACTATTGGGCCAGGTAGTAATGTTTCAGACAAAGAAATGAAACCACAGAGCCCTGCTGCAGCTTTGACCCTTGAAACTTGACTCTCATTGCCATTGGAATTGGGTCCAGGAGCCTATTATCTGTAAATAAAGAGCTATTGCAGCAGAACAGTTGATTCCCAACATGACTGATACCCAGGATGGGTGCTTGGGAGCAGGATCCCACGAAGGCCAGGGGTTGCAATTAGGGTGAAGGAAAAACAAACCCCACCACCAAGTAGCACACCTGTAGTATCTTATGGAAGCCACAGAGGTCAAGACAGAAAAAAAATATCTTGCGATTCAGCGCCATCTACTGGAAAATATATGAAAGATTTCTTCAGAGAAAGCTACTATATATAGGCAGTCCTCATCTCTCATTTATTTATAAGAAAAAAAAGTTCCATCATTTCGACATATGTACATATGTATTTTATTATTTATTTACCACAAGTAAAGGTCAGGAATTGTTATCTTAAATTTGTTTTACTCTTTCATTTCATTACTGCTGTGTATGTGCTCCAGGTGAGTGACATAAGTGCTTATATAGGTGGGTTTCGACTTATGGCGAAAATCATGTTACATCACACCTTAGGAACAGATCTCTGACATAACCTGAGGACCTACTGTAGAGAGCCGGTAATATAGACAAGCATTCATGCTTCGGCAAAGAAGAATAGCAAATACCGTGAGTAATTACATTAACGAGGATGATGAAAATGAAAAATCCCCAGGAAGCAAGCTGAAACACAAGAAACTATGTGATATAAATGACAAATATTTTAAGATTACAGTTCTGAAAACAGGCACCAAGATGCGAGAAAATATCATTAGTCAATTCAGTGCACTCAGAAGGCAAATTAATGAACAAAATGAGTACTTTACACCAATCAGAAAGAATTTATGCACCCCTGTGTTCATAGCAATTTATAATATATAACATTTGGAAACAACTTAAGTGCTCATCAGCCGATGATTGGATTGATTGGGGCCTTCCGGCTGACAGCTACACAATGTACTTTACACAAAATATTGAAACTTTAAAAAAGGATCAATCAGATTTTTTGTGAAACATTATGACCAGCAGGATGGCAGTGAGGAAGAAGAGTGTGAGTGAGTAAAGGAGTCAGAGAGTAGTGTGTGGATGTGTGTGGTATATGTGAGTGTGAGTGAGGAACAGTTAGGTCTCACAGGAGTCTCAAAGACTGGAGGATCAGGTTCCCCTGGAAGGGTTGCCCCTGCTACCACCACAGGAACTCCAAGTTTCACAACAAGAAGGAAAAGAGAAAAGTGCATCTAGAATGGTAGGAGATGCAGAGGTGTGGAAGAGCGAAGATATATAGGTGTGTGCGGAAACAGACTGACAACTGGGTACACTGTGGTCCTTTTCAATCAAGAGGGAGATACAAACTCGTGACTGCTCTAAATTCCAGAACTGGGTGAGACTCTGGGGACCAAGACTTATACAGGGAGAAAATGGATTGTCTAGCATCAGGCTGGAACACAAGGGAGGCTTTCTCTCAGAGTTTCTCACAGTGTTATTTGTTCCTGCACAGAGCCACAGGACACAGAGACCTAGGGATCTATCCAGGGCAGTGCCAACAGACAACCATTGCTATTTGCACAGCCTATGATTCCCTGAGACCATGCTCCACCCAATTTATAACCCAACTCAAGCTCTGAACAGAAGCATTTGTATATGAATGGACTTGCCTTTTGCAACCCAACCTAACAAATTGTAGCTGGGTCAAAGAACCCCAGAGCTTACAAAAGAAGGCCTAAGGCTCATCAGTAGCCTGCATTGTTTTACAGCTACATCTCATCTGGGTACCTCCAAATCCAAAACTACTAAGAGGAGGAATCTGTGGATTTCTCTGTAGCTCCTGCTGGGTGGCCTCAGGCAGTGGTTGACTTTGCACCTCCTTGGAGATCCAAGAGCCAGTGCACCCAGTGGTCAAAGTGAGACCACACCAGATTACAACTCTTCACATATATAAGAGACAGACTCAGTGACCACCAAAGCCCCAAGAAGCAAGTTCTGCCCTATAAGGGTGTTTCCAGCAAAGCAGTTCTCCCATTGTAGACACAACTGTTCCTCACAGTCAACTGGTCTGGAGGTCAATTCGAACCAGTGATACCAACAGCAATCAAGGATACAACAAGACTGTGCACACAGCCCACAAAGGGGTGCACCAAGAGTGTCCACCTCAGATAACTGGGGAAGCTGAGCCACTGGACCCTAGCACACAAAGCCACTCTATCAACACAGGGGAGCAGCCAAAATGCAGAGACAAATAAACATGTCACAAATGAAAGAAATGGAGGAAAGCAAAAAAAAGAAATAGAGTTCAAAACCATAGTTATAAGGTTACTTAAGAATCTTCTAGAAACTCTAAGAAATTTAGTGAGACCCTTAAGGATATGAAAAAGGACCAATTAGAAATTAAGCATATACTGACTGAATAATATACAAAGATCCAACAGCAGACTAGAGAATCCCAAAAATCAAGTCAAAGACTTGAAATACAAAGAAGCAAAAAACACCCAACCAGAATAGCAAAAAGAAAAAAGATTCCAAAAATATGAAGATAGTGTAAGGAGCCTCTGGGACAACTTCAAGTGTACCAACATCCAAATTTTTGGAGTGCCAGAAGAAGTGAGAAAGCAAGACACTGAAAACCTATTTGAAGAAATAATGACAGAAAACTTCCCCTATCTCATGAAAGACATAGACTTACAAGTTCAGAAAGCACAGAGAACCCCAAACAAGAGGAATTCAAAGAAGATCACATTGAGACACATCATAATTAAAATACCAAGGGCAAAAGGCAAAGAGAAAATATTAAAAGCAGCAAGAGAAAAAGTTAATTACCTACAGCTAATTTCTCAACAGAAACTATGCAGGCCAGAGGGGAGTGGCAAGAAATGTTCAAAGTGATGAATAGCAAGAACCTATAACCAACATTACTCTACCCAGCAAAGCTATCATTTAGAATTGAAGGTCAGATAAAGAGCTTCAAGGATAGGAACAAGCTAAAGGAGTTCATCACCACCAAACCAGTATTATATGAAATGCTGAAGGGTACTTTTTAAGAAGAGGAATAAAAAAAAAGGTAAAAATAAAAATTATGAACAACAAAATGAAAACAAATACGTATCTATCAACAAGTAAATCTAAAAATCAAGTGAGAGAGAAACCAAGATGGCAGCATAGTTAAACACCTAACTGCAGCCTCACACAACAATTTCAGAAAATAAAACTAAAATACAAATTGGGCATTATCCAGAACTACAGGAGAGTTGACTGACTGGAAATTCTACAACTAGAAGGAAAGAGAAAACCAGAAGGAAAATATCAGAGGAGCTGTAAAAGCCTAAGGTATGGAGACAAAGTGCACATGTGGGGAGAGGACAGAGCCGGATAGGAGGGGGAGGCTGAGTGCCTGGCTGGCATTCCCTAGTGGGAAGGAGATAAAAGCTCCGAACTGTGCTGAACCCCAGTTCCGACAGCACTGAACCCCAGTTCTGAGCAAGACCTTGGGAACTCAGGCTCATACAGAGGGAATCTAGGCTGTAAAGCAGAACAGCGAAAGGCAGTCCCGGAGGCACGCACACTGAGCACAGAGGATGGACTGTTGACTCTGCTGCTGCTAGATTGCCCTAGCGGGAAGGAGACAAAAGCTCCGGACTGTGGTGAGCCCCAGTTCAGACTGCTCTAAACCCCAGTTCTAGGTCAGACCTTGGGGACTCAGGTTCATACGGAGAGAGTCTGACTGTAAGGCGAAAACTCAGGGGAGCGGCGAAAGGCAGACCCGGAGGCGCACACATTTCGTGCAGAGGACAAACTGTTGACTGTGCTGCTGGATTGCCCTAGCAGGAAGGAGACAAAAGCTCTAGACTGCTCTGAACCCCACTTCCAATTGCACTGAACCCAAGTTCCGGGCTCATTGGGGGAGAGCCTAAATTGTCTGGTAGCGGGTGAAACTCGAGGGCACCTTTCTCTCAGAGGTGCTTGCAGAGAGTACCAAAGAACACTGAGGAACACTGAGACTCAGGAACCTCATAGGGAGGGGCTGACGGAAGGAAAGGCTGTAGGCTCCACCCTGAAACTCCACCCCATCCAAGCTGAGCACAGAGGCTTTTGCAACTTTCCAAGTCTAGTCGAATAAAGCTGTCTCCCAGCATAGACACATCTGATCCTCACAGCCAATTGGCCTGGAGGTCAGTTCCTCCCAGTGATACCAACAACCATCAAGACTTAGCTGTACACATAGTCCACAAAGGGGTGCACCAAGAGTGTCCACCTCAGGTAATTGGGAGGCTGACCCACTGAACCACATAGGACACCTTAGCACACAAAGCCACCTTACTAACTCAGGGAAGCAGCGAAAATGTTAAGGCAAGGAAAGAGTTCACAAATGAAAAAAATGGAGGACAAAAAGAGACTGGATATAGAGTTAAAAACCATGCTTATAAAGTTTTTCAAGAATATCCTAGAAAAGGCCAATAAAATAAATGAGACCTATGAGGATGTGAAAAGGGATCAACTAGAAATAAAGAATACATTGTCTGAAATAAAAAATATTACACAGAGTCCAAAAAACAGAATGGAAGATCACAAGAATCGAGTCAAAGATTTGGAACATAAAGAGCCAGAAGACACTCCTCCACAAAAGCAAGAAGACAAAAGAATCCAGAAAGTTGAAGATAATGTAAGAAACCTCTGGGACAACTTCAAGCAAACCAACATTAGAATTATGGGGGTCCCAGAAGAAGAGAGAGAGCAAGATACCGAAAACATACTGGAAGAAACAGTGAAAGAAAACTTCCCCCACCTGGTGAAAGAAATAGACTTATAAATTCAGGAAGTGCACAGAACCCCAAACAAAAGGAATTCAAAGAGGACCACACCAAGACACATCATAATTAAAATTCCAAGAGCAAAAGACAAAGAGAGAATATTAAAAGCAGCAAGAGAGAAGCAGGTAGTTACTTATAAAGGAGCACCCATAGGATTGTCAGCTGATTTCTCAACAGAAACCATGCAGGCTAGACGGGAATGGCAAGAAATATTCAAGGTGATGAATAGCAAGAACCTACAGCCAAAAATACTCTACCCAGCAAAGCTATCACTCAGAATCGAAGGCCAGATAAAGAGCTCATCACCGCCAAACCAGAATTATATGAATTCTTTAGAAAAAGGAAGAAAATAAAGATAAAAATTATGAACAATAAATATGTAACTATCAACAAGTGAATCTAAAAACCAAGGGAATTAAAAAAATCTGTTGAACAATATTAACTGGTGAATATAATAGAATCAGAAGTATGGAAGGGGAGTGAACTGATGATTCTTGGGAAAAAGAGGAGTGGGGAATGCAGGAAGAGATTGAACATAAACTGTGCACCTATGGATGAGGACAATGGGGGGTGGGGAAAGAGCAGAGGGTGGGGTGGGAACCTGGTTGAGGGGAACAATGGAGGGGGGGGAAATGAGGAACACGTGTAATACTGTGTTTCCCCGAAAATAAGACATCCTCCGAAAATAAGACCTACTTACAGGTTTCCTTCTGAGTGAAATATAAGGCATCCCCCTAAAAATAAGGCCCCCCTAGGCTAAACATGAGAGATTTGGTCCACTGATTCTGAAAAAAATGGAGTCACAAGAAATTCACCAGGAAATTCAGGAATTGGATTGTTATGATGATGTTCCAGAAGATGATGACATGATTGTCATTGAATAAATGAGTAAATTCTTGATACTATAGGATTCACAGTTTGTCTGGTTTGTGTTGACAACTACCGTACTACTGTACCGTATACAGGTAATAAATTTCCTTTATTTTCATTTAACAATAAATGTGTACCGTATTCTTCTTCATGGAAAAATAAGACATCCCCTGAAAATAAGACCCAGTGCATCTTTTGGAGCAAAAATTAATATAAGACACTGTCTTATTTTCAGGGAAACAGGGTAATATGAACAATAAAGATTTATTTTAAAAAACGAAAAAATAAAATAAAACAAAATGCAAAAAAATAATAAAATAAAAATAAAGTGAATAAGAAATATGAGGAACAGAATAAACTGTTGAATATAATAGAATTGGGGGCTTAGAAAGAGAGTGAACTGACAATTCTCAGGAGGAAGGGGGTGTGGGGTGTGGGAAGAGACTAGACAAAAATCAAACACCTATGGACAAGGAGAATGGGGGGGAGGGTAAGGGCATGAGGTGGGTGAAAAATGGAGAAAGGGAGCTATAGGGAGAAAAAAAGAGTAACAACTATAATAATCTGAACAATAAAGACATTTTTAAAAATAAAAATAAAAAACAAATTACTCGGAAGAAGAGAGAGACCTCAGCATAAGGAAAATGAAAGAGCTTTACGAGAACTATCTCACTCCATCAGAAAGCAGTATTAAAATTATAGGCATTCTGGAGGAAAAAGAGAGGAAGCAGGGAAATGACAAATCTAATAAAACAAACAGTGGATGAGAATTTCCCAAATCTATGGAAAGAACTAGATCTTCAAATCCAAGAAGCAAACCGAATACTTATATACCTCAACATACAGAGGCACTTGGTATTGAAGTTGCTAAAAATTAATGACAAAGAAAAAATTCTCAAAGCAGCCATCAAAAAGAGGGAAATGACCTACAATTGAAAACCCTTCAGAATTTCATCCAACTTCTCAACAGAAACTTTACAAGCCAGAAGCAAGTGAAACCAAATATTCAAATGTCTGAAATAAAGAAATTACCAACCACAAATAAAATATCTGGCAATATTATCCTTTAAACTAGAGGCCTGGTGCATTAAATTTGTGCACAGGGCATGTGTGTGTGTGTGGGGGGGGGGGGGGTGCCCTTCAGACAGACTATACCATCTCCAATCTGGGACATCCCTCTCATAGTCCAGGACTGCTGGTCCCAATCACTCGCCTGCCTGCCTGCCTGCCTGATTGCCCCTAACTGCTTCTGCCTGCCAACCTAATCACTCTTTAACCACTCCCCTGCCAGCCTGATTGATGCCTGATTGCTCCCCTGCTGGGCCAATTGCCCCTATCTGCCCTCCCCTGCCATCCTGGTCACACCTAACTGTCCTCCCCTACAAGCCTGGTTGCCCCCAACTGCCCTCCCCTGCTTGCCTGGTAAATCCTAACTTCCCTCCCCTGCAGGCCTGATCCCCTCCAACTGCTCTCCCCTGCAGGCCTGGGTCCCCCCTCCCAACTGTCCTCTTCTGCCAGCCTGGTTGTCCCCAACTGCCCTCCCTGCAGGCCTGGTCCCCCCCAACTGTCCTCCTCTGCCAGCCCAGTCACCCATAACTGACTTACCCTGCAGGCTTGGTCCCTCCCAACTGCCCTCACCTACTGGCCTGATCGCCCACAACTGCCCTCCTCTGTCAGCAATCTTGTGGCTACCATCTTGTGTTCACATGGGGGCAGCCATCTTGTATGTTGGAGTGATGGTCAATTTGCATATTACTCTTTTATTATATAGGATATGAAGGAGAAATAAAGATGTTCTCAGACATACAAAAGCTGAGGGGTTTTCTCAACAAAAACCTCCATTGCACAAAATACTCAAGGGAATTATTCTACCTGAAACATATAACATAAGGTCACAACACTATGAATAAGTTCACCAAAAAATTTACAGCACAAACAGGGATAATTTGGAAAACAAAAAACATAAAAAAAAGGAGGAGGCAAAGGAGAATGAAGATCAGATGCAATTAAAAGGAAAAAAAATCTATGGTATATATGCAACTTTACTTTTTATAAACTTAATAGTAACTACACACAAAAATTCCCAAACCAAGACATATAGATTAAAAAACGAAGAAAGAATTATAAAATACCACCAAATAAAAACAAGAGACAGAAACACAAAAGGAAAAGAACCAGTGGAGGCACAGAGCTACTAGAAAACAAAAGATAAAATGGCTATAGGAAATCCTCATACTCAGTAATTACCATAAATGTAAGTGGTCTGAATTCATCAATAAAGAGGCACCAAGTAGCAGAGTGTATCAAAAAACAAAACCCAACCAAATGCTGCCTTCAAGAGACACATTTAAGCTAAAAAGACAAAGATAGATTCAAAGTAAAAGAGTGAAAATTATTCTCCAAGCAAATAACATCCAGAGAAAAGCTGGTGTAGCATACTTATATCTGACAAAATAGATTTCAACAAAGATAGTAAGAGATAAAGATTTACACGTTATAATAAAAAAAGGAGCACAACATCAAGAAATCACAATAGTTCATATATATGCATCCAACCAGGGAGCACTGAAATATATAAAACAACTACTCACAAAACTAAAGGGAGAAACAAGTCAAAACACAATCATAGTTGAGAACCTTAATTCTCCATGGACAGGTCTAGGCAGATCAACCAAACAGATAATCAGTAAAGAAATATTGGCCTTAAATTAAACACAAGGCCAAATGGACATAATTGACATTTACAGACCCTTTCATCCCAGAGCATCAGATTATACATTCTTCTCCAGTGCACATGGAACATTCTCAAGGATAGACCATATACAGGGTCACAAAACTATCATCAACAAATTTAAGAAGATTGAAATTATCCAAGCATGTTCTCTGACCAGGATGCCTTGAGATTAGAAATCAACGGCAAAAAGGAAGCAAAGAAACCTAATAAATATGTGGAAATTAAACAACATACTACTATAAAATGACTGAGTCAAAGAAGAAATAAGATAAAAAAATATAGAGACAAATGAGAATACAATATATCAAAACCTCTGGGATGCAGCTAAAGTAGTAATAAGTGGGAAGTTTATATCATTACGGCTTATATTATATCAAGAAACAAGAGAAATCCCAAGTAGACAACCTAACATCATATCTTATAGAATAGAAAAAGAACAATAGCAACTAAAAGTTAAAAGAAAATAATAACAATTACAGCAGAATTAAATGAAATAGAGGACAAAAAGTCTATACAAAATAAAATCAATAAAATAATGAGCTGGTTCTTTGAAAAGAGCAATAGAATTGACAAATCCCTAACTAGACTCAGTAAGAAAAAAAGAGGGGAAAAAAAACAAAATTAGAAATGAGAGAAATCGCCACAGACATCACAAATATACAAAGGATCGTACTAGAATACTATTAAAGACTATATGTCACCAAATTCAATAACCTAGAATAAATGGATAAATTCCTAGAAATGTATTACCTTCCTAGGCTAAATCATGAAGTATAGAGAGCCGCCTGAGAATGCACATGGACATTCTTTAAATTGTTAGCTGAGTCAGAGGCTCTGGCAGAGTAACTTTGTCCAGGTGTCAGCAGGGGCAGGTCTAGATATGTAAATCCAGTAATGCTAGAGCCTAGTTAATAATGCAAAAAAGCTCCTTTTACCCTATAAATAAACCTGCATGGCTTGGGGCATTGCCTTGCTGCCTCTCTATCAGAGTGGATGGCACCCACCTAGTGCCCAGCTTGATGAATCTATTTCTGCCTCCATGTCTCTTTCTTCTTTCTCTAATTTCTTAATCCCCAGCTCCTCCACTCCAGAACTTGCTGTTTTCTGTGATGGACACGGAAAACAGAGAAACAGCCCACCGCATTTTGGCGCACTGAACAGGAACTGAGTATGGAGGGAATAAAGAGAGTGGGATCGCTCCCACACGAGGTACACACCACAGATTAAAGTAAATTTTGGGGAGTGTATTGTGAATTGAATTGAACTAACTACCCTGTTTCCCCGAAAATAAGACAGTGTCTTATATTAATTTTTTTCTCCCAAAGTTGCGCTAGGTCTTATTTTCGGAGGATGTCTTATTTTCGGGGAAACACGGTAGGTGTAAAACATTGGGTAATCCTTATAAATTAAGACTATGCTCAAAGTTCATAGATGCTCTGTTAAGCATAGTCAAATTCTTTATTTCTTAAAGTTTTATTAATGAAACCTGGGAAGAGGTTAGAAAGCAGTTGCATGACCAATAATCAGCAGAAAGTCCAGAGAAAATTCCTATTTTAATTGGTGATGATCTTGATTCAGCACAGGCTAGTTTAAGAATGTCTAACTGGGATGTGTGGCCATGGCCTTACAGCCTGGAATGGAAGGGTGCAAATTTTTAAGAATACCATCTGCACTTCCTCCACCTCCACATGTAAACTACTTGTAACCAAGTAGAAAAGGATCAAAGGAATTTTTTAGCAACTGTCAATAATTCTTTATCTTAAAACCTTTTTCTTTCCTTAAAAATAAAAATAAATGAAAATTGAAAAAGTAGCCGAAACCGGTTTGGCTCAGTGGATAGAGCGTCGGTCTGCAGACTGAAAGGTCTCAGGTTCGATTCCGGTCAAGGGCATGTACATTGGTTTGGGCACATCCCTGGTAGGGGGTGTGCAGGAGGTAGCTGATCGATGTCTCTCTCTCATCGATGTTTCTAGTTCTCTATCCCTCTCCCTTCCTCTCTGTAAAAAAATCAACTATATATATATATATATATATATATATATATATATATATATGAAAATTGAAAAAGTAATAAATAATAAAAAGCAGATGCCAGACCATCACTGAAACTTCCCCTAAAGTGAGCAGGATGTGGGGGAAGGGAGAGACACGTGGCGATCTAATATGGATGCTACTCCCAAGAAAGCCACCATAAGAGACCTCATATTTGCCATCTTTCTTTTTTCCAGCTAGTGACTTAAAGCTTTTACAAATTCATAAATGCATCGGGGATTTCTGTGCTCATTTAAAGGGAAAAGGCCAGTTTAAAAACGAGTGCGCATAGTTTTTGAGTTGGGCTTGACTGTTTGCTGTGTACAGAAAAAAAAAAAACAGAAAAAAAAAACCCTAAACTGTTTTTTAGCTTTAAAGATGGCTGAGATGAACCGGGAAAGAAATACAAGTTAGTTTCCCAAGGCTTTTAAAACAGCAGTAATCAGCAGGAAGTAGATAGCAAGTTTACATATGAATGGTTGAGAGTTTGTCTCTTGACTTCCCCCAGCTTCAAGTAGGCAAGTTCTCACAAGTAGCCATCTTTAAAGAATGTGTTCATTTCCATTTAAATGGCTACACCTTTTGCTAGAAGATGGACAAGTTTACATGTGAATACCTACAAATTTGCTTCTCAGTGGTTTAAAGTTAATTATTAGATTTTTAAATTTATTCTTAAAAATATAAAAGTTTATTAATAAAGAACTGCTAAATATTTGACTTGAAAGCTCTGAAAGTTTAAGTTTCAGATTGAATTGAGAGAAGTTATATAATTGTGGTAACTAAATGCCTAGAGTATAGCAACTTGTTATTGAGAAAATAAATTGTGCTTTCTCTTAAATAATTATGAATTCAAAATATTTTACTTCTTGGACTTATTTAAAAGAAAGAGGATTAATTCATTGATCCAGTTTAAATGTAATTGATATTTCTTTAAGATAATTTAAGTATATAATCTTTAAATCATATATATAAATATGTATATTTGATCTTTCCAAGTCTATTTCCAGGTTTTGAGACGGACTCTTGGATGTTTCAACGGGCCCCAAAATGTTCAAAAGTCTGTTCTCTCTTAAAATAAATATTTTTTTAATAACAAACAGATTGATACTTGAAGTCACATGGAAAGCTTTATCAAATAAAAATTAATATATTTTACTTATATACTATATATTAAATGTTATGAAAGTTTTTGCCTGTAATAAAGGAAAAAAATATATATTTCTTAAATATAGGAAAAATTTCAACAGCAGTAGAATTTCAAGAAAGGAAAGCCTCAAGCAGCAGGCATTTTTCAATCTGCTGGAGGTGTGACAGTTTATGCTTTTAGATCAGACCAATAAAGTATTAAACCTATAAGTTTTACTGAATAAGTTCCTTTGCCATTTTTTAATTAAAGATAACTAAGTTACTTTCGGTTTTAAAATATTATCATAAGAAGCCAATATTTTTATAAGTAATTGAATCCTGTCTGATAGCTGCCTGCATTCTTAATTAAGGTAGAGGCAGGGCAACATTTGCAGCTTGTGAATTCAGAAGTAAATTTGCTTTATTTTTAAAATGAAGATACCTACTTTAATTACTTAAATAAATTAGATTATTAAATTATAATCAAGGTTTTCAGCTAAATAAAAAACCAATATTTTTATAAACAATTTAATTAAAGACTAGAAACAGCTAGTGATTGTCTGCAATGTGATTTTGACTTTCTTTTAAAAGAACAAATAGAGCATCTGCCATTATGGCCACATAGCTTACCGCTCATGTGGCCTGTGGCTGCCATCTTAAAATAACAAAGGCCAACCCCCTTCCTTTGAATAAGCCAATGTCTTTATAAGCAATTTAAATAAGTCTTCTACCCTGTTTCCCCGAAAATAAGACAGTGTCTTATATTAATTTTTGCTCCCAAAGATGCACTGGGTCTTATTTTCAGGGGATATCTTTTATTTTTCCATGAAGAAGAATACGGTGCACATTTATTGTTAAATGAAAATAAAGGAAATTTATTACCGGTATATGGAACAGTAGTACGGTAGTTGTCAACACAAACCAGACAAACTGTGAATCGTACAGTATCAAGAATTTACTCATTTATTCAATGATAATCATGTCATCATCTTCTGGAACATCATCATAACAATCCAATTCCTGAATTCCCTGGTGAATTTCTTGTCGTCCATTTCTTTCAGAATCAGTGGACCAAATCTCTCATGTTTAGCAATAGCACTGTCTTTAAATGAGTACTTCTTGTCAAGATAGCCTGCTCACAGTGCATTTGCAATGCAACTGTCAGTGATTTTCTCCCATGAATTCTTCACCCAAGTCACAACTTCTTGCAGTTTAAGTTTCACAAAGTTTCCACACTGATTTCTCTCCATGCTATTTTCAATGTAGTCATTAATTTCCATGCACAAATTGTCTTTGGATGGCTTGTTTATTGCAATATCAAGAGTCTGGAG
Organism: Pipistrellus nathusii; assembly: GCA_963693515.1. Lineage (NCBI taxonomy): Eukaryota > Metazoa > Chordata > Mammalia > Chiroptera > Vespertilionidae > Pipistrellus > Pipistrellus nathusii. The sequence goes on from OY882859.1 coordinate 96,056,504, forward strand.
ATAGGCCATCATTCCTGCAGGAATCATTATCTGATCTATTTTTCTTTCGTGAAAAAATGTCTTCATTCCTTTAGTGTGGTGAGTGCTGGCTGCATCCCAGACTAGCAGACCTCTTTGGCTCCCTCACATAACAAGCGGCAGCATTAAATCAACCCACTTCCTTAAACTGCTTGTGTGGCCCAGGCTTTTTCAGTTTCAAGAATAAAAACGCCCCAAACACATTCAATCTTTTCCTTCTTCCCCTTAGAAATGATTAAAGGTGGGATTTTAGTGCCATCCAGATGAATTGCCAAAATACAGGAAACACGTGCACTTTCGTAAGCAGTGGAGGGAATGTACACTAAGGAGGCACCCCACTGTTCAATTGTTGTTTGAGATGATTGGCCCATAAACACTGCAGTTTCATCCATAGCCATCATGTTGGAAAGATTGTATTTAGAGAAGTCAGCATCATCAATAAAGGACTTGAATGCAAGTGCTCCCTTAATAATTTGAATATCTTCCAACCTAAACAATGTTGTAGATCTTAAAGACAGTTCACTTCGCTGAAGGAAATTATCCAGCCAATGTTGTGATGTTTTATCAAACTGTGGTGCCATTGCAGGGCAAATTCTTTTTTTTTTTTTTTTAATATATTTTATTGATTTTTGTACAGAGAGGAAGGGAGAGAGATAGAGAGTTAGAAACATCAATGAGAGAAGGTCATGGATCAGCTGCCTCTTGCACACCCCCTACTGGGGATATGCCCGCAACCAAGGTACATGCCCTTGACTGGAATCGAACCCGGGGCTCTTCAGTCCCCAAGCCGACGCTCTATCCATTGAGCCAAACTGGTCTTGGCCATTGCAGGGCAAATTCTTGAATCTGAGCCCTATTCACAATCAAACCCTCTGCTCTCCTGTCAACAACCCATTCACAGATCAGGTCTTCCAGCTCAGAAAATAATGGTTGCTGACCTGATTCACACTTGCGCTTTTTATCATTTCCCTTGTTCAATGAGGTTACTATACTCTGCTCGCCATTTTCGGACCTATCAGATACTCAACATCTTCTCTTTGCAGAAAGCAGTAAGATTTTGGCCCCAAGAGTCTTCCACAATTCCTCTCTTGTACTCCACGGGGTAGCTTTTTGTTTCTGCACTCATTTCTAGGGGTAAAAAAAAAGGAATTGGGATATCAATGTGGGGGGAGGGGGATCACTTAAAATGACACAGGGGGAATCAGAGGGAGGAATCAAAATGGCACAGGAGAATCAGAGGGGGATTACCATTTTAGTAACCCCTTTTGATCCTCCTGTGTCGTTTTGATTGCCCCCTCTGATTTTCCTGTGTCATTTTAAGTGATTCCCCTCTCCCCCACCCCTGTGCCACTGAACACCTTCACCAGACATCCCCCTTAGCCCTTTATCAGACATTTACCCCCTGGGGCCTGCCTGAGGACTGTCACTGGGCTTGCTGGGGCCTGGATCTGTGCTGGAGCAGGGTCTGCCACTGGCTGAGAACCTTCAGTTATCATGAGGGTGGCCGCGAGCATCAGGTAGTGTTCCCAGAGACAGACCAGCATTCACGGCTTTTGCCAAGGCCTGTCTGCTCTAATCTTCCTGTTCTTCTACATGCATCTGCAAAAGTCTCCTTCTCTCTCCTGCCCTGAACTCACTGCTCACTCCTACCTCCGCTCTGCCTTCACACAGCAGTGATGTCAGGACTCCGCGTAAAGTCACTGGTTGCTAGATGCCAGTTGGGGCAGCCCTAGTGACCAGTTTACAGTAAGTTAATTTTCATTCTAAGATAGAGCCGGGGGGGGGGGGGGGGGGGGCTTATTTTCGGGGGGATGCCTTATATTTCACTCAGAAGGAAACCTGTAAGTAGGTCTTATTTTCGGAGGATGTTTTATTTTCAGGGAAACACAGTAAGAAAGTTGTTAAGACTTCCCATGATACCTCTGTATATGCAAATAAGCCTAAGAGGATACTTTAAAATATAATTATAATTTTAATATAAAGAGAAATTTTAAAAATTTGGAATTCTCTTTCACTAAGTGTAAGATTATTGTTAAAATGTTAAATCTGAAAGTAAATTAATAGTCAGCCTTACTGTAAGAGGACTTGTAATATAACTAGCTAGTTGGCTGTAGCCTTACAGGTTGCTTGTTGTAAAAGAGAAGGCAAAGATTCTTGAATTAGACTTTATAGCCTGGAAAATCAAAAAATATCCTCATATGATATTCTACATTCTCATTATAACTTTTGATATTTGAAAGGATATATGCACCCCTATGTTCATAGCAGCACAATCTATAATAGTTAGAATTTGGAAGCAGCCTGGATGCTCATCAGCAGATGATTGTATCAAAAAAACAATGGTACATCTACACGAGGAATACTATGTTGCCATAAAAAAAGAAAGAATTCTCATCATTTGCAGCAACCTGGATGAAATTGGAGAATGTCATGCTCAGTGAAATAAGCCGGTCAATGAAAGAAAAACACCACATGACCTCATTCATTTATGGATAATAAAGAACATTATAAACTGATTAACCAAAAGATAGATATAGAGACAGTAAAGCAACAAGCAGACTGTCAAATTACAGCAGGTAGGGTAGGGAGATCTGGGGGAGATAATAGATCAACCGAAGGACTTGTATACATGCATATAAGTACAACCAATGGACACAAAACTGGGGAGGGAAGGTATGTATGGGAGGGGTGAGGGGCAATGTTAAAATATGTGCACAGATAATAATTTAATTTAAAAAATGTAAAAAATAGAAAATAAAAATAAATAAAAGCAGAAAGGCCAAAAAATAAATAAATAGATAACTTTTGATATTTTACAAAAATATATTGTAAATTTATCTCAAACTTACAAACTAATTCTTTGAATGTTTGGCAGCAATTTAAAAGGCACATGAAAGGATTTAATCGCTTCCACTGTGTAGAAGGCCCCTTGGTAAGGTACTTGAGCATTCTATGTTGGCCTTTCTTGCCTTATTTGCAAAAAGGGACCCTTTTCTCACAATCCAATTGCCCACAACTGTTATTTGAGTTTTCAGTTCATGATGAGGTTGAAGCCTCATGGTGGCTAGTACCATGCATCTGTCTCTTGCACAATGGCGTGAGTTAGGCCCTCCCTGGAGAAGAAACCTGGGTTCCCCAAGATATGTGATCAAACCGGGGCCCTGCCAAGGCAGGCACTGGGCATGGAGGAACTAGGGGCATAGGCTACCAAGGAGACAGAACTGAACCTCACATCACGCTGCTTGGCCCCGGAGGATGGCTGGTTAGCCAATGATGGGTAAGACTCCTCAAGGGAGTGGTGACCTAAGACAGGCACAGCTGCAGGGAGCCATCAGGAGAGACTTTGGGGGTCAACAGAGGTGGGGCACAGATCTTCACCCCCGCCCCAACATTGGCCCCTTCTGAGGGAGGTCTCCTGCCCCATGGCTGCTTCGCACTTCCCATGCCCAGCTCAGATCGGGTCCCAGGCAACAAACAGATTTGGCCCAGCTCAGATTGAGACCCAGCTACAAACAAGAGACTTGGCCCAGCTCATATTGAGACCCAGGCACCAGAGAAGTGGCTGATGGCAGCTGCCCTATATCTAAATCTAGCCTAAAACCAGGAATGCTTAGAACTTTCTCAAGGATGCAAATAATCCTTTCTATTAATATTTATAGGGTAAACTAAGATTGTTGTTAAAGTATTAAATTTGACAGTAAAATAGTCAAGTTTTCAGATTAATTTAAATTGACTAAATGAAATAAACGAATATTCAAGAAAATTTAATTGTACAAAAGGCTGCTCCTAAAGTATTAACCAAAATTTCTATTGGTAGTTCATTTCATGGTAAAATTGCTTAACATGCAATTAACCCTAAAGCAGTCAAATTTTTGTGCAAAAAAATTAAAATGTAAAGTTATCAAAATTGCATTATAAAAAATTTTCCAAAAACCTAATAATTAAATAAAAAGGAAGATAGTAGAATAATATCCTGTAAGAAATATCCTATAAGTAAATTGTATCAAGCCTTAATAAATTTAAAAATCTTTGCTTGAAAATTTTTTATTCAAATGTTAATTTCCATTTGTAATACTAACAGCAAGACACACATGATATCAAAACAAGCCAAAGGAGCTGGGACCAGTTTGGCTCAGTGGACAGAGCGTCGGCCTGAGGACTGAAAGGTCCCGGGTGTGATTCCGGGCAACGGCATGTATCTTGGTTGCGGGCACATCCCCAGTAGGGTGTGTGCAAGAGGCAGCTGATCGATGACTCTCTCTCATCGGTGTTTCTAACTATCTCTCTCCCTTTCTCTCTGTACAAAATCAATAAAATATTTTTTTTAAAGCCAAAGGAAAATCATTTGAACAAAAATAAAAAGGATCCCAAGTCTAATTTATGGAAATGATTTCTTTATTAATCTTTGGTTGAGAATATGTTTATATTTTCAGAAAACTCCAAAACTGTATGGATTCCTGCAACAATGGATCCCAGAGAGGACCTGATAGAATTATTCTAGCCACAGAATAAGCAGTGGCCCACAAGAACAGAGGAGAAACAGTCCAGAAATAAAAATAGTGAAGATGCCTTGCCATAATAGCAGTCAGCACCTGTGCATTGCTGCACGTTGCCCAGGACCAAGGGCAAGGAAGATCGGTGTACATGTGTGCACACCCTTCTGCATAGAAATCAAAATGTTTAATGTTTAATATTTTTACCAAGATCCCTGACCTGAGGTCTTGCTTTATTTCTAACATAGGGAATGGTATTAACTGCCACATTAAAGGAGGTTTATACCTAGGGCATTAACCAATTTTATGAATGGATCCAGTTCTAGAAAGGCTGAATCTACTGCAGCAGGGGAGCAAAGATCCTTCAAATCTCTTATATTTCAGTAGAAATACAAGCACTTATTTATACCTTAACAGATTTTACACACAGAGCCCATCAACCTATAGTAATAGTGCTTTTGTGATAAGTGTAAGCTAAAATTATTAAAACAGAAACTATAGGGCACACTAATTCAGAGAATATTTTCATTTAATTTTCAGCCTTTAAAATGTTAAAGAACAATTTCCATGTTTTATTAGAAGCAATGTCCTCAATGTGTTATCCACCTCTCTGTGCCAACTTTAGGGGTAAATCCCCAAGGACTTAAACCTAATCAAATCTGGTAAAATGTATGTCACTCAATAGTGGAAATAGCCAATCGTATTCTTAAAATCAATTACTAAAACAAAAAAGGGGGAGACAGATGTTATGTATCACTTCCAGAGAGACTCTGTCATGCTTTTTATACATTAAAAAAAATTTTTTTTTTAATTGTGATGCAGAGAATCATACAGCAGGTGAAAGGCATCAGGTCTCCTGTACAATAGCCTCCACCAAGTCAGCTAGGTGGAAGGAAGCATAAACCACACAAAAGTTTTATCAGACTCAGTAATAATGTGGGGAAGAGGTTGTATTTTATATCTTTCCAGAAGGAGCAATGCGGCCAATTCGGGTACCAGAGTGTTACGTCTGTCACCAGAATGGACTCAGAGAAGCTCCTGAGCCCTTCACTCAAAAGGACATAAGTACTGCTGTGATGACAGCAAAGCAGAAGAAGAAAACTGAAAGCTATGCAAGGGACTGTGGTGCCAACATGAAGTCATCTGAAGAAATTAAAGACTGAAGTGGAAACTACTTCAACCTGCTCATGCTAGCATCTGTTAGCCTCCAGTCTTCTGCAAAGTCTTGGGCAGCCAAGTCCAAGGTCTCTGAGTAAATATACCCCAGCAGCAAAAGAGACTCTCAGCCGAAACCAGTTTGGCTCAGTGGATAGAGCGTTGGCCTGCGGACTGAAAGGTCCAGGGTTCAATTCTGGTCAAGGTTATGTACCTCGGTTGCGGGCACGTCCCCGGGGGGAAGGAGGGGCATGCAAGAGGCAGCTGATCAATGATTCTCATCGATATTTCTAACTCTTTATCCCTCTTTCTTCCTCTCTGTAAAAAATCAATAAAATATTTTTTTTAAAAGAGACTCTCATTTAATAGCTAAAAATGTTAATATGGCCATAGTTCTGATTTCTCATATTGTTGTTTTGCATTGGCATTGTTTTGTTATTATTTAATAGCCAGAGTTTTGCTCTTGACATTTAAGTTTTGAAAATGATAACATGTATGTAATTTAATTTTAGAGCCCTATTATTAATGTTTAAATTTTATTTTTATCAGTAAAAAAGGGTGAGATATAGAGGGCCACCTGAGAAGGCACATGGACATTCTTTAAATTGTTAGCTGAGTCAGAGGCACTGGCAGAGTAACTTTGTCCAGGTGTCAGCAGGGGCAGGTCTAGATATGTAAATCCAGTAATGCTAGAGCCTAGTTAATAATGCAAAAAAGCTCCTTTTACCCTATAAATAAACCTGCATGGCTTGGGGCATTGCCTTGCTGCCTCTCTATCAGAGTGGATGGCACCCACCTAGTGCCCAGCTTGATGAATCTATTTCTGCCTCCATGCCTCTTTCTTTTTTCTCTAATTTCTTAATCCCCAGCTCTTCCACTCCAGAACTTGTGGTTTTCCGTGATGGACACGGAAAACAGAGAAACAGCCCACAACAATGAAGAACTGTAAAATCTAAATAGACTGATTAGCAGTGAGGAAATTGAAACAACCATCCAAACCTCATCAAAAACATAAGTCCAGGACCAGATGGCTTCACCAATAAATTCTACCAAATATTCAAAGAAGAACCTATCCTTCTCAAATTCTTCCAAAATATTGTGAGAGAGGCAATACTTCCTAACACATTCCACGAGGCCAACATATTCTGATACCAAAACCTGGCAAAGAAAACACAAATAAAGAAAACTACAAGCTAGTATCTTTGACAAATACAGATGCACACATCCTAAACAAAATACTAGCAAATTGAATACAATAATATATCCCCAAAATAATACATCATGACCTAGTGGGGTTCATTCCAAGGTCACAAGGATGGTTCAACATAAGCAAATCAATCAATGTAATACACCACATTTAAAAAATGACAAAAATCATATGATCTTAACAATCTCAACAATCATATGATCTTAATAAAATCTAAGATATTATAGATTTTATAATATCTTATAAAATGCTTTTTTGATGCAGAAAAAGCATTTTATAAGATACAGCATCCATTTATGGTTAAAACACTCAATATAATAGAAAGAAAGTATCTCACTATAATAAGGGGTATCTATGATAAACCTCATAGACGTGTCACACTCAATGGTGAAACACTGAAGCTTTTTCTCTAAGACAGGCACAAGACAATCATGTTCATTCTCAACACTTGTATTCAACACAGTGCTGATATCCTAGGCAGAACAATAAGGCAAGAGAGAGAAATAAAAGGCATTCAAATAACAAAGGAAGAAGTCAAACTGTCACTTTTTGTGGACAAGGTGATTCTGTATAAGAAAACCTAAAAACTCCACACACAAAAAAAACAACCTTAGACACAATAAATAAATACAACCAAGTTGCAGGATGCAAAATCAATGTGCAAAAATCCATTGCTTTCCTTTATATTAAGAATAAAACTTCAGAAGAGAAAATGAAAAAACAATTTCTTTTGCAATTACAACCAGAAAGAGAAAATCCTTAGGAATAAATTTAACAAAGAAACTGAAAGACCTATATACTGAAAATTACTAAGCATTATTAAAACAGATTGAAAAAGATTCAACAAAATAGAAAAATATTTTGTTCATGGATTGGAAGAGCCAATATAGGTAAAATGGACACATTACTCAAAGCAATACACAGACTTAATGCAACCCCCATGAAAATCTCAATGTCATTTTTTATTTTTTATTTTTATTTATTATTTTTTAATATAAAGAAATTTACTAAGTCATAAGATTCAGAGTCACAACATTAATGTATTTGGTAGATGGTTTTCTTTTGCTTTAAAGAAATTTACTAAATTTACTAAATTTCTTTAAATTGCCTCTCTCATAATATATTGCTTCTCATAATATATTGCCCTCTCACAATAAATTGCCTCTCTCATAATATAAAGAAATTTACTAAGTCATAAGATTCAGAGCCACAACATTAATGTATTTGGTAGATGGTTTTCTTTTGCTTTAAATGGTACTAACTTCAGAGACTGAAATATTTTAGTGCTACAGGATGACTAAATTCTTCCACCTGAGTTTGATGTTCAATATGTGTAATGGCCCAGCATCAACACCAGGTCCTCAGTGCCACCCACTTCCTATTTGAAACCTTAATTGCCTTTGGGGAACCATCACTTAGCTTTTAATTAGCAAGTGTCCATCTGCATCACTTCTCAAGTGTGAATAAAATGATTACAAGATAAACTTAAAAAAAGTTGAAATTCTTATTCAACTTCAGTAAATACAAGAAGCAAATACTGCCTTTCTTTGCACCTCCTTGAATCCAGTTGATATTTTGTAAGTTCTATCACCTACCCCAAAGTGGATCTGTTTTTACATTCTCGCAATTCCTGGATCAAGTTAAAATGTGAGTAACTAGAAACTAAGAAATTCTGAGCAAGCTTGTAGAAAATGTTTTGATGGAAAGATAGTTTGCAAAAGAGGTGGCAGGATGTGGCCTTAATTCAGAGGAGAAATGAATGGGATATTTCTCTGTCCCATGATCTCTGGTTTCTTAGATTCATCCTTGACTTACTGAGTAATGGCTGTCAAGCCATAACTCAAGAAAGCTCTTAAAGAAGAGAGCATTAGGGATGTTTTGTCATCTCTTTGTTTTACAGATGAAAAATTGAGGCTTGGTTTAAATGAGACCCAGAAGTGTACACAAGTAGTAAGCGGCAGTAGGATTGAAAACTAGGTCTCTTATTCCTAGAGGAGAAGGGCTAGGGAGCAGCAGAGCTGAGTTCCTTCTCAGTAAAACAGAGGTGGTGTTACCTATCTGTTTGCCTCACTGGTTCTGAGGATGATACAAGGAAATCATTGTAGAACAGAACATGCCACATTCAGTGTGAGGTATTGTTATTATTATTTAAACCTATAAAAAGAGTAACAAATATGTGTCATCCTTGTCTTCCCACACAAAGACAAGGACGACACATATTTGTGACACTTAAGCCATGGTAAAAGGTCTAATGATGAACTATCAATTGCAAAATGCTAAAGCATAGCATGCTAGAATCTGTGTTTATAGTTGGCTTTCAGGCCACTGTGAGTCCATTTTGATTGGCTGGTTAGAAATCAGTTGTTATTTTACTTTTATTTTTATTTATTTATTTATTTTAATATATTTTATTGATTTTTTTGCCCCCCTCTCTCCTTCCCATACATACCCTCCCTCCCCAGAGTTTTATGTCCATTAGTTGTATTTATATGCATATACACAAGTCCTTCGGTTGATCTATTATCTCCCCCAGATCTTCCTCCCCTCCCCACTGTAATTTGACAGTCTGCCTGTTGCTTTACTGTCTCTATATCTGTCTCTTGGTTCATCAATTTATAATGTTCTTTATCATCCAAAAATGAGTGAGGTCATGTGGTGTTTCTCTTTCATTGATTGGTTTATTTCACTCAGCATGATGTTCTCCAATTCCATCCAGGTTGCTGGAAATGATGAGAATTCCTTCTTTTTTATGGCAGCATAGTAGATGTAGTAGATGTACCATACTTTTTGGATCCAATCATCTGCTGACGGGCACCGAGGCTGTTTCCAAATTCTGGCTGTTATAGATTGTGCTGCTATGAACATTGGGTTGCAAATATCCTTTCTGATTGGTGTTTCTAGTTTCTTGGGATATATTCCTAGGAGTGGGATTACTGGGTCAAATGGGAGTTCCATTTTCAGTTTTTTGAGGAAACTCCACACTGTTCTCCACAGTGGTTGCACCAGTCTACATTTCCACCAGCAGTGCACGAGGGTTCCTTTTTCTCTGCAACTTCGCCAACACTTGTCGTTTGTTGGTTTGTTGATGTTGGCCATTCTGACAGGTGTGAGATGGTACCGCATTGTTGTTTTGATTTTCACCTCTCGGACAATTAGTGACTTTGAGCATGTTTTCATGTGCCTTTTGGCCTTCCTTCTGTCTTTTTTTGAAAATATTCTATTTAGGTCCATTGCCCATTTTTTTTTTTTATTTCATCCTCACCCAAAATTTTTTTTAATTAATTTATTTATTTATTTTACATATTTTATTGATTTTTTTTTGCCCCCCTCTTTCCCTCCCATGTATCCCCTCCCTCCCCAGAGTTTTATGTCCATTGGTTGTACTTATATGCATGTATACAAGTCCTTGGGTTGATTTATTGTCTCCCCCAGACCCTCCTCCCCTCCCCGTTGTAATTTGACAATCTGCTTGTTGCTTTACTGTCTCTATATCTATCTTTTGGTTCATCAGTTTATAATGATCTTTATTATCCACAAATGAGTGGGGTCATGTGGTGTTTCTCTTTCATTGATTGGCTTATTTCACTCAGCATGATGTTCTCCAATTCCATCCAGGTTGCTGCAAATGATGAGAATTCCTTCTTTTTTATGGCAGCATAGTATTCCATTGTGTAGATGTACCAAAGTTTTTGGATCCAATCATCAGCTGACGGGCACCTCGGCTGTTTCCAGATTCTGGCTATTGTAGATTGTGCTGCTATGAACATAGGGGTGCATATATCCTTTCTGATTGGTGTTTCTAGTTTCTTGGGATATATTCCTAGAAGTGGGATTACTGGGTCAAATGGGAGTTCCATTCTCAGTTTTTTGAGGAAACTCCACACTGTTCTACACAGTGGTTGCACCAGTCTGCATTCCCACCAGCAGTGCACGAGGGTTCCTTTTTCTCCGCAACCTCGCCAACACTTGTCGTTTGTTGATTTGTTGATGTTGGCCATTCTGACAGGTGTGAGATGGTACCGCATTGTTGTTTTGATTTGCATCTCTCGGATAATTAGTGACTTTGAGCATGTTTTCATGTGCCTTTTGGCCTTCTTTCTGTCTTCTTTTGTAAATATTCTATTTAGGTCCATTGCCCATTTTTTAATTGGATCATTCATCTTCCTTTTATTTAGTTGTATCAGCTGTCTGTAGATGTTGGAGATTAAACCATTATCCGTGGTATTATTTGCAAATATATTCTCCCATACCGTGGGCTTTCTTGTTGTTTTGTTGATGGTTTCTTTTGCTGTAAAAAAGCTTTTTATTTTGATGTAGTCCCATTTGTTTATTTTCTCTTTAGCTTCCATTGCCCTAGGGGCAGTATCAGTGAAGACGTTCTTTTGGCATACGTCTGAGATTTTGCTGCCTGTGAAAGCTTCTAGTATTTTTATGGTTTCCCGTCTGATGTTTAAGTCCTGTATCAATTTTGCGTTTATTTTTGTGAATGGTGTAAGTTGGTGATCTAGTTTCATTCTTTTGCATATGTCTGTCCAGTTTTCCCAACACCATTTATTGAAGAAACTGTCTTGACTCCATTGTATATTCGTGCCTGCTTTGTCAAATATTAATTGAGCATAGTGATTTGGGTTGATATCTGGGTTCTCGATTCGATTACATTGATCTATATGTCTGTTTTTGTGCCAGTACCAGGCTGTTTTGAGAACAGTGGCTTTGTAATATAGTTTGAAGTCTGGAATTGAAATCCCTCCTACTTTACTCTTCTTTCTCCGGATTGCTGTGGCTATCCGGGGTCTTTTATTGTTTCAAATGAACCTTTGGAGAATTCTTTCTAGGTCAGTGAAATATGTCGTTGGTATTTTAATGGGGAGTGCATTGAACATATAGATTGCTTTAGGAAGTATGGACATTTTGATGATGTTGATTCTACCAATCCATGAACATGGTATGTTCTTCCATCTCCTTACATCTTCCTCTATCTCTTTTTTCAGTGTCGTGTAGTTTTCCGCATATAGGTCCTTTATTTCCTCAGTTAAATTTATTCCTAGGTATCTTAATTTTTTTGGTACGATGGTAAATAGAATTGCTTCTCTAGTCTCTGTTTCTGTAGTTTCACTGTTGGTGTATAGAAATGCCATGGATTTCTTGGCATTAATTTTGTATCCTGCTACATTGCCAAATCCATTTATTAAATCAATTAGTTTTTTAATGGAGTCTTTTGGGTTTTTTATGTACAATATCATGTCATATGCAAATAAGGATAACTTTACTTCTTCTTTTCCAATTTGGATGCCTTTTATTTCCTCCTCTTGTCTAATTGCAATGGCTAGTACTTCCAGTACTATGTCAAACAGGAGTGGTGAGAGTGGGCATCCCTGTCATGTTCTTGTTCTTAGAGGGAATGGTTTTAGTTTTTCTCATTGAGTATAATGTTGGCTGTGGGTTTATCATATATAGCTTTTATTATGTTGAGGTATGATCCTAGTACTCCCACCTTGTTGAGAGTTTTTATCAGGAAAGGGTGTTGGATTTTATCAAATGCTTTGTCTGCATCAATTGTTATGACTATATGATTTTTATCTTTCAATTTGTTTATGTGATGTATCACGTTTATTGATTTGCAGATATTGTACCATCCTTGCATTCCTGGAATAAATTCTACTTGGTCATGGTGTATGATCTTTGTGATGTTCTTCTGGAGTCGATTTGCTGGAATTTTGTTGAGAATTTTGGCATCTATGTTCATGAGGGATATTGGCCTGTAATTCTCTTTCATTGAGTTGTCTTTATCTGGTTTTGGTATTAAGGTGATGCTGGCTTCATAGAAGGAGTTTGGAAGTGTTCCTTCTTCTTGAATTTTTTGGAATAGTCTGAGAAGGATAGGTTTTAGTTCTTCCTTGAATATTTGGTAAAACTCTCCTGTGAAGCCATCTGGCCCTGGGCTTTTGTTTGCTGGAAGCTTTTTGATGACTGTTTCAATTTCTTCCCAAGTCACTAGTCTATTGAAATTTTTAGATTCTTCCTGATTGAGTTTTGGAAATTTGTATTTTTCTAGGAATATGTCCATTTCCTCTAAGTTGTTCAGTTTGTTGGAATAGAGTTGTTCATAGTATTTTGTAACAATTAGTTGTATTTCGGTGCGGTCTGTTGTTATTTCACCTCTTTTGTTACTGATTTTGTTTATTTGGATCCTCTCTCTTTGTTTCTTGGTTAGCCTGGCTAGAGGTTCATCTATCTTGTTTATCCTTTCAAAGAACCAGCTCTTGGTTTTGTTGATCTAATGTATTGTTTCTTTGGTCTCTATGTCATTTATCTCTGTTCTGATTTTTGTTATTTCTTTCCTTCTGCTTACACTGGGCTTTTCTTGTTGCTCTTTTTCTAACTCTTTGAGTTGTAGAGTTAGATCATTTGTTACCCTTTTTTCTAGTTTTTTGCAATAGGCTTGTAAGGATACGAACTTCCCTCTCAAAGCTTCTTTTGCTGTGTCCCATAGATTTTGGATTATTGTGTTTTCATTGTCATTTGTTTCCAGGATGTTTTTAATTTCTTCCTTGATTTCTCTGGTAACCCAGTCCTTTTTTAATAGCATTCTGTTTAGTCTCATGTGTTTGATTTCTTTGGATTATTTTTATTGTAGTAAATTTCCAGTTTTATGCCACTATGATCTGAGAAGATGCTTGATATGATTTCTATCTTCTTGAATTTGAAGAGACTTTGCCTATGTCCCAACCTGTGGTCTATCTTTGAGAATGTCCCATGTGCACTTGAGAAGAATGTATACTTTGTGGCTTTGGGGTGGAATGTTCTGAAAATTTCAATTAATTGCATCTGGTCTAGTGAGTCATTTAGGATTGATATTTCTTTGCTGATTTTTTGTTTAGATGATTAGTCGAAGGGTGACAGTGGGGTATTGAAATCTACTATGATTGTATTGCTATTAATCTCTCCCTTAATGACCTCCAGCAGGTTTTTTTTAATGTATTTGGTTGCTCCTGTATTGGGTGCATATGTATTTACCAGGGTTATTTCTTCTTGTTGGATTGTTCCATTTAGTATTATGAAGTGGCTTTCATTATCTCTTGTTATGTCCTTCACTCTGAGATCTAATGTGTCAGATATAAGTATTGCTAACCCAGCTTTTTTTTTCATTTCCATTTGCCTGGAAAATTTTTTCCATCCCTCCACCCTCAGTCTGTGTCCATTTTTTTTTCTGAGGTGGGTTTCTTGTAGACAACAGATATATGGGTCTTGTTTTCTTATCCAATCTGACACCGTATGTCTTTTAATTGGAGCATTTAATCCATTTACATTTAAGGTTATTATTGATAGGTACTCATTTGACACCATTTTTATTCTATACCCGTGTTCCTTCTTTGCTTCCTATTTCTTTATTTTTACAGTAGACCCTTTAGCATTTCTTGCATTGCAGGTTTGGTGGAGATAAATTCCTTTAGTCTTTTTTTGTCTGTGAAGCTCCTGATTTCCCCTTCAATTTTGATTGATAGCCTTGCTGGGTACAGTATTCTTGGATTCAGACTCTTTCTTTGCATGACTTTGTATATTTCATCCCATTCCCTTCTGGCCTGATATGTTTCTGTTGAGAAATCAGTTGCTATTCTGATGGGGGTTCCTTTGTATGTCACCTTCTGTCTTTCTCTGGCTGCTTTTAAGATTCTTACTTTGTCGTTGTTGTTTGCCAATTTAATTATAATGTGCCTTGGCATCTGTCTTCTGGGATTTATTTTGCTTTGGACTCTGCGAGCATCTTGGATTTGTGTGGGTTTTTTCTTCTCTATCTCAGGAAAGTTTTCTGTCATTATTTCTTGAAATACTTTTTCCATGTCTACCTCAGTTTCCTTTCCTTCTGGAACCCCTATTATTCGAATATTATTTTGTTTTGTATTGTCCCAAAGCTCCGGTAGGCTCTCCTCCTGCTTTTAAATCTTTTTTTTCTAGAAGCTGCTCTAATTGGGGTATTTTTTTTCATCTTTTCTTCTAGCTCACTGATGTGGTCCTCTGCTTCATCTAGTCTATTCTTGATGCTTTCTATTGAGTTCTTCATGGTCGTGATGTCATTTTTCATTTCTTCTTGATTCTTTTTCAATTCCTCATAGATCTTCTTCAATTCCTCATTGTTCTTCCTCATTCCTTCTTGGTTATTGTCAAATTTTTCTTCCATTCTTTTTAGCCATCCTATGATCATTACTCTGAATTCTTGCTCTGGTAGGCTACATGCCTTTGACTCGTTTACTTCCTTTTCTGGTGATGTCTGCTTTTCTTTCATGTGCGGGCTATTTCTCTGTCTCCCCATGGTCTCTCCTTTCAGGATGTCTGGTTATGTTGTGATCCTTCTCCTGCGTTGATTTAAAGTTACAAAATACAACACTACCAGATACAACACAAGAGGCACTTAACAGGAATGTATTTACAATATTAATAACCTCTAATAAACGTGAGCACTAGAGAAAGGCAAATTAGGGGATAGGAGATAAGGAAGAAAGGTAAAAATAAAATAAAGAAAATTTTTAAAATAAATAAATAAGTAAGTAAATTAAAAAAAAGAGGGATAAAGATAGAAAAAGGAGGAAAAAAAGTAATAACAAAATGAAGTTGGAAAACAGGGGGAAAAGAGAGAGAGAGAGAGAGAGAGAGAGAGAGAGAGAGAGAAGAAGCAGACTAAAAGAGTAATGGAAAACAAACTATATATATATATATATATATATATATATATATATAATTCCCATAGAACCACCACTAAACCCAGCCAATGCCATTAACAATACTTGGAGATTAATACAAACTACAATATCCACTATTATTAAGTAAGGCTATGATATACAGAAGTAAAAAAAAACAACAAACAAATAAAAACAGAGGATTTTTTAAAAAAAAATACAAAGCAACAATAACAACACAGGAATAAGCATAACCATTTCACTAAAAAGCATAAAAATTCACAATAATCAATATTCACACAAACAATGAGAAAAAGATAGAGTGGAGAACAGGTTTTTTTGTTTGTTTGTTTGTTTGTTTTTAACTAGTTAATATAGTGCAGAGAGTGGTATTTATACACTTGGATCAGGGATTGGAACTTAGGTCTATAAGTGTAGTGAGAGCTTTAGCAGGGGGTATACAGAAAGAATAGAGGAAAAACTAAAGCCGGAAATGGATAGGATAAACAGGCGCCTAAAAGGGTCGAGTTGGATAGGGTTGAATCATGCTATAGTAGAGATTAAAATAGAATGAAGATTGCTCCCAATGTAAAAAAAAAAAAAGAAAACAAAAATTGCAAAATAGCAGTAGTAATAGTGATGATAGAAGTTGAAAAATGTAATAATTGAAAAGGTAAAATCAAGTAAGGAAAAAAGAAAAAATTTGTTTCTTAAGTAAAAGATGTAAAAAATGAAAATTGAATAAAAGATGTAAAAAATGAAAATAAAATAAAGAATAGTAAAATTAGCATAAAAATGTCCAGTAGTGGTCATTCACTTCCTCTGTTATTGTATTTAGTAGGCCTGATTCTCGGACCAGACAGTCTTGCAGTTCCCAGCCGAGATTCTTAATAATCTGTCCCGTGTCCCCTGGCATTTTAAAAAAGTCCCACTTCTGGGGAAGATTTTGCCAAACCCCGCACTGGGTGTTGCGGGGCAGGATACTCGCTGCAGCCTTCTTTGGGCGCAGCTTAGCGGCACGGCCTGCCGCGTGGCGCAATGCTCCCGGCTATAATGGAGGCGGGGCCTTGCAGGAGCTCCGCGGCTACCGTCACTGCCTGCGCTGCGGAACCCAGATCCCTCAAGTTTTCCCCGCAAACTCTGACCTTTCTGTGGGTGATTGAAGGACTCCCTTGAATCCACGTGTTTGCGCTGAATGGGGCGTCACAGCTGCTCAATGGACTCCTCCACTGTGGGTTTTCCAGTCCTCAAAGAAGCTCCTCCTTTCCTGGTAAGATGGCACAGCCTTCCCTCTGAGCCCGCAGGTCCAAGATAGCTGCCGAGGCAGTGCTGGCTGCTTGGTCAGGAAATCCTGTCCAGCGGACCCTTTCTTACCTTCCTTGAGAGTTCAGCTGCCCCTTAGCTGTCAATCAACATTCCCTGAGCGACTCAGATGCTGCTTTTTTCTGTTCTGTGACCAGGGTCAGAACAAGTCTGTCTGTTCTGTCGCCATCTTCAAGCCCCCTTTTTTTCAATGTCATTTTTTAAAGAAATAGAATGAAAAATCACCAGATTTGTATGGAACCACAAAAGATCCCAAATAGCCAAAGCAATTCTGAGAGAGAAAAAAAAAGAGCCAGGCTGGAGGTATCATGCTATCTGACTTTAAATTATATTACAGAGCTATAGTAATCAAAACAGAATGGTATTGTCATAAAAACCAACACATACATCAATAAAACAGAATAGAGAGCCCAGCTATGAAACCACATGTATATGTTCAGATAATTTTCGACAAAGGAACCAGAAACACACAATGGAGTACAGATAGTTTCTTCAATAAATGGTGCTGGGAAAACTGGAAAGCCATAGGCAAATGAATGATGTTTGTCACCATGTACAAAATTTAATTAAAAATGTATTAAAGACCTAAATATAAGACCTGAAACAGTAAGGTACATAAAATCCTACATAATAGAGGTGTTATGCAAATTGACTCTCAGACCCTCACAAGATGGCTGCCTATAACCAGGCTGGCAAGAGGGTTAGTGAGGGATGACAAATGACTGATCAGTAGGCTACATGGGGTGACAAGGCCAGTGGGAGGGGGGGCAGTTAGGAGTGACCAGTTGGGGGCTACCTGGCTAGCAGTAAGGGGCAGTTAGGGGCAATCAGGCCAGCATGCAGAGGCAGTGAGGGGCGATCAGGTCAGGTTTTTTTTTTTTTTGGGGGGGGAGGGCAGTTAGGAGTGACCAGGCAGGCAGGCAGGTGAGCAATTAGGAGCCAGTGGTCCAGGAATGTGAGAGGGATGCCTGACTGCAGATTTAGACCTGATCCCCAGGATCCTGGCAGTCAGACATACCTGCCAGGATTAGAGATGGTACAGGCTGGGCTGAGGGGACCCTGCCTCTGTGCATGAATTTTATGCACAGGGCCTCTAGTAATACATAGATACCAAACTTATGGACCTCAGTCATAGAGAATAGTTTATGAACTTGACCTTAAAGGCAAGGGAAATAAAAGCAAAAATAAATGAATGGGGCTATATCAAACTAAAAACTTTTGTGCAGCAAAAGAAACTGACAACAAAACAACAAAGCAGATGATATTTGCAAACTGTGGATCTGACACAAATTTAATTTCCAAAATATATAAAGAATTCAACACTGAACCAAAAAGAAAACAATCAAAAAGTGAGCAGAGGACTTGAAAATGTACCTCCTCCAAGAAGACATACAAACAGCCAATAGATATATGAAAAGATGTTCAACCTCACTGGCAATTAGTGAAATGCAAATCAAAACTACAATTAGATACCACTTTATACCTATTAGAGTGGCCATTATCAATAAGACAAGCAATAACAAGAGTTGGAGAGGTTGTAGAGAAAAGTGAAAACTTCTTTACTGCTGGTAGGAATGTAGACTGGTACAACAACTATGGAAAGCAGTCTGGCAATTTCTCAAAAAATTAAGAATAATGCTACCATATGATCCAGCAATCCCTCTCCAGAATATATACCAGGAAAAGTCAAAAGCATGTACTCACAAAGATATATGCACCCCTATATTCATTGCAACATTATTCATGGTGGCCAAAACATGAAAACAACCAAAATGGCCCATAGTAGAGGATTGGATAAAGAAGATGTGGTACATTGCCGAGACTGGTTTGGCTCAATGGATAGAGCATCGGTGTGGGGACTGAAGGGTCCTGGGTTCGATTCTAGTCAAGGGCATGTACCTTGGTTGCGGGCATATCCCCAGGAGGGGGTGTGCAAGAGGCAGCTGATTGATGACTCTCTCTCATCGATGTTTCTAACTCTCTATCTTTCTCCCTTCCTCTCTGTACAAAATCAATAAAATATATTTTAAAAAAAGATGTGGTACATATACACAATGGAATACTACTCAGCCATAAGAAAGGATGATATATTGTCATTTGCAACAACATGGATAGATCTTGAGAACATTATGTTAAATGAAATAAGTAAGTCAGAGAATGCTAAGAACTATATGATTTCACTCATATGTAAGACATAAAACTGAAACTCATGAACATAAAAGGCAGTGTGGTGATTACCAAAGGGAAAGGAGTGGGGGGAAAAGAGGGTCCGGATATAAGGAGCCAGAAGTGAAAGATGAGACAGAGGGCCGAAGACCAGGACTACACACTTTATTAGAGGAGAAGGACCCTGCCAGGCAGCCTTGCAAAGGAAGAGAGCACATGTGCAGGGGTGAAGGCACCTTTTGAGGGGAGGAAAGGGAAGGGATTGGGCTTAGGGTACTCGGCATACGCTGATTTGGTGGTTTTATATAAGGCACATGATTAGGCACTTAGGCACGTAGAAATTGGGGGCTTAGGGTATTTGGCAGGTGCTGATTGGTGGTCCAATTTACACACCATATATGTTGCCTGATTAGGTGCTCAGGAATATCCATGCTGCAGGTGCAGGTTACATCATACTCAGTCCATCAAACGGGGAAAGGGAGGATCTATCATTCCTGGCTTTTGGTAATATATATTCTTTTAAATTGAGAGTCTGGGCACGGTCAGAAGGTGAAGATCCATTTTCCGTAGCTTCTTCTAGCAGAGAGGGGGTTTCATTAGGGGCATCTACCTAGGATCTCAAGGATTCTGGTGTTAGGTTCTGAATTTAGGGTCAGATAGATCTCTCCCACCTTTGGTTGGTGAACACCTGCATCCTGTTCTGCAAGAAACTAGTGAAACAGCACATGAGACAGAGACCAAAGAGCAAAATTAAAAGAATAAATACCAGTGGGCCTAATAGTGGGAGGAGCCATGGGTAAGTGAGTCAAAAACAGGTAGTGTTTTCTGTGCTGGATGAAGGGTGCAGCAGCATGATTTTCCCAAGAGACTGGTTAATGAAGTCTTTTTTTTTTTTTTAATATATTTTATTGATTTTTTACAGAGAGGAAGAGAGAGAGATAGACCAGGTGCCTCTTGCACATCCCCTACAGGGGATGTGTCCGCAACCAACGTACATGCCCTTTTCCAGAATCGAACCAGGGACCTTTCAGTTCGCAGACCGACTCTCTACCACTGAGCCAAACCGGTTTCGGCTGGTTGGTGAAGTCTTGAGAGTGATCCTGTTGAGTCACTTGGGAGGTAAAAGCTGGTCCTGAGGCTGCCACAGCATCACTTGTCTGGTTTTGCTGCTTTTCTGGAGCTGAAATACAACTGAGACCTAGATGTTATTTTTAGGGTGAAAAGAGTAGGGGTCTCAGTT
Organism: Pipistrellus nathusii; assembly: GCA_963693515.1. NCBI lineage: Eukaryota > Metazoa > Chordata > Mammalia > Chiroptera > Vespertilionidae > Pipistrellus > Pipistrellus nathusii. Next base: position 96,076,781 of record OY882859.1, read on the forward strand.
GCCTTATCAGTGATATGAAAGGGGAGAATAGGTTACCCTGGTGGTGAGGTTCTTGCTTTCCCAGTTTTGCCCCTTGCTGGGAATCCACATGTTTCTTGTAGGTCCTGAGCAGGGTTTCAAAGTATGTAGAGCAGTAGTTAAGCTCCCTATAGCAGTTTCACCCCCTGCTGTGATGCTGAGGGTTAGGAAGAGAGGGATTATCTGGACTCCTCTTTTGTGTCAAATATGATGGGTTATGGGGACAGGTAAAGACTGATTATTGGGGCTGCATCTACATTGGGTGAGAGATAAATGGGAGTATAGATTCCTGTCTATACTGATGGGGAGACAGATGTATGTGTTTTTCCCACAGAGGAAGAAAAATCCCTGATTATAGATATAAGCTGATAGGTTTAAAGAGAAGAGGTAGACTAAAGGGTATGTATTCCTTTTTCTAGTTCCACACTCCAAGCTGAGAGGGTAGTCACCATGGCACTACCAATAAGGGGTGACAAATGAGTGATTGAAATTGTATTGCAGTGAAAGTGGGAGGGAAAGGGAAGGAAATGAGTAGTGGAAGCCAGGGACCTGGATGGATGGATAAGAGGTTAGACACTGTGAATACTCTGGTTTAGCTTAAGAAGTATCCAGCAACCTTGTCCTGCCAGGCTTGGAGACTGAAGCCTCACTTTCTTGCTCAGAGTAACTTTCTTTCTTTCTTTCTTTCTTTCTTTCTTTCTTTCTTTCTTTCTTTCTTTCTTTCTTTCTTTCTTTCTTTCTTTCTCACAAACACAATTTCAAATTAGCCTTCAAACCTTCCTTCTATGTCCTTCAAAAATGCATAACCATGCCTCAGACCTTCCATTAAGTATTTCTAAAAGGCATAGGGGGGAGGAGCAGGCTCAGCAGCCCATTCCCAGGCCTTTTGCTGCTTGAATCCCAAACTGAGTCCCAAACCACCACATTCTTCCTAGAGATAATGATCATTAAAGAGATAAGGCATATACAGTCCAAGGAATGGCTCTGCCTTGTGGAGGTAAGAGAATGAAACTGAGGTAGGTGACTATAGTTTGGGACAACTGGGTTTTATGAGGAGATGCATATTAGCCCTGGCCAGGCACCGAGATAGAATAAGAAAAGAGTGAATGGGGAATTTGGCAAAGTGCAGTGTAGACATGAGGTGGCTAATGGCTGTGAGACTAATCAATCCCCATAATAGAGACTAAGGAGTGGACAAGGGTCCCAGAGAATTCGAAGATGGCAGAATAAGTGGCCCTAGTGTCAATTAAAAAGAAGATTGGCTTACCTGCCATCACATTCGTTACCTGGGGCTCAGTCCTGGTGATGTAAGTCTGGGGCCCTGTCAGGGCATGGACAGCTTCTTAAGTACCCTAAGATGGGGCTTAGGGTACTTAGAAGGTCTGGGAGCTGCAAACCGGATCCAGAGAGTGGCCATGCGGGACTGGCTAAGGCCAGACCCGGAGGAGCCAGACTACAGTCTGATTTCCAGTGGCCTTTCCTTCCGCACCTTAGGTAGGGCCCAAGCAGGGGTGTCGGGTTTAAGCAGGACTTGGCTCAGTGTTCTTCCTTGCTGCATTTGAAGCATGGACACAGAGAAGGCTTAGCCCCTGACTTATCCATAGTTGAAGGACTGGGACTTCGTTTGGGGTTTGAGAGCATGGTTAGGAGCTGGAAGACCTTCAACTGGGCCTCAGCCCTGTCCTGATCTCGCCTTTGATTTTGGAAGTGGGTCTCTTTATCTCTATTATTAAAGACCTTAAAGGTCAGGTTAATGAGGTCTTTTGAGGGGTTTGTGGATCTGCATCTATTTTTTGAAGTTGCGGCATATGTTATGTCTCTCAGTTTGTGAGGCTGGACATGGACTCAGAGTATGCTCTCAGTTCCTGCTGCCTCCCTCAGGGGTAGAGTGGACCCAGGAATAGAAGAGGCTGTTGAGGAGACAGTCTTTGAGCCTGAGAATGAGTGTTAAATGGGAAAGGCTGTTTTGGCGTTCACATTCTCAGGATTTGGGCTCTCATGAAGATCATAGAGTGAGAAGGGAATGGCCAGCCATGTGTCCTAGTAAGGCAGAGAGCACAGAAAAGGCAGGCAGGCAGAATTCTCAGAGGTAGAAATGTCCCATCCTACAACCTAGAGAGTTTCTCAGGAGCTCGGTCTGCCTCCCATAATGAGGGTGGGACCAGAAGGGGCTGTGCAGGGAGGGGCGTGCAAACAACGCCGCCACCACAGCTGCTTTTTCTGGCTCTGCTGTGACCATTGCAGGTCAGTGGGTGGGCCTGGTGTGTGTGAAGGGGAAAAAAAAGTTAAAGCCACTCCAGGGACCGGGAGGGGAAAGTTATCGTGCAGTCTGGCATCAACCTGGGAAAAACAGGAACAGGTTTAGGGTTGTAAGGAGGTGGCGGGAGTGAGTCACATAGAAAGGAATTATTAATTGGGTAGAAAGAGTAGTCACAATACAGAGAAAGGGGCTGAAGACAGATTTGAGAGGGCAAAGAGGACTTCGAGAGGAGGATCTGATGGGTGGGAACATGAGAGTAAAGCAAGAGGCGAGAGCTGGGGGGAGAGGGGAGGCGGCCTGTTCTAGGGATCTCTGAGGCCTTCATTCCAGTGGCAAAAATTATCTAGATCTTGGAGGATACTGGAATCGAAAGTGCTGTTTTTGGACCTAGAGATTGTGGGCAGGTAGAGCTTCTTCAGTTTGATGTAGCCAGAAAGACCAAGGGATGCGAGATTGGCCAGGAGATATCTTAAGGGTGTGTAGAGGGGGTTTGGACTGAGTGGTTCCCATGACCGGAAGGAAGGGCCACTAGGAAGTTGGGGAGGAAAAAAGGAGCATCCTCTGTTTCCCTCAGCCAACCTGTAGAGAGAGAGAGACGAGAGAAGGTTCCAAGGTCATCACCATGAGAACCTTCCTATGGAGTAGAACAGAGTTTTTCTGGCCAGGTACCTGGGCTTTCGTAGAGGATGTGTAGCTGAGTAGATGGGAAAACTCTGAGGCCCTTTCAGGTCAAGGGAAGGGGAGGGGGGGTGGAGGAGGTTGGGAAAGTCCCTGAAGCCTACCTGTTAGAAAGTGGTGAGATCCCCATGTGTACAGCAGGGTTTGAGAGGTGTCCGGAGCAGGCCAATCAACTCAGAACTATGCCACTGAGCAAAGCCAGAGCAGGAGTCAGAAGCGTGGGGCTAGGTCCAAGGATCGTCCATGCTCACGTGCACCTCTCCCAGACTTTGGCACCAAATGAAAGATGAGATAGAGGGCCAGAAACCAGGACTACAGGCTTAATTAGAGGAGAAGAACCCTGCCAGGCAGTCTTGCAAAAGAAGAGAGCACATGTACAAGGGTGAAAGGCACCTTTTTGGGGGAGGAAAGGGAAGGGATGGAGCTTAGGGTACTCAGTACACGCTGATTGGTGGTTTCACATAAGGCACATGATTAGGCACTTAGGCACTTAAGCACTTAGGAATCGGGGGCTTAGAGTATTTGGCAGGTGCTGATTGGTGGTCTAATGTACAGTCCATATAAGGTGCCTGGTTAGGTGCTTAGTAATGTCCATGTTGCAGGTACAGGTTACATCATACTCTGCCCATCATTTGGGGGAAGGGAGGATCTATCAAGAATATTTGGCTTTGGGTGGTGGACACACAGTACAACATACTCATATTGTAACATAGAAACCTTCCGGAAGCCAATTCCTGCATTTCATAATTGCAAGAGTTTCATCAAAAGGTTGATGGAACTTGGAGACTCAACAAGGGCTGAGTCACATATGTCATCACCTGTTGGAATGGTAAAGGCATTTCCCCCAAACCTGAATACGATTATTGTTTGCTGCCAGACAGCTCAGGGCATCTTAATCTACATGTTAGTGCCTCCTGTTGGTCAAACACCTGAATAGCCATAGGCTGTTCCCCAATCTGACAATGTTTCTGTATGCTACCCTTTGAAGTGTATTATCTCCACTTGCCTTAGGACAATTTGTGTTAATAAAAAGCTAGGTGTCCTGCTGGAGCCGGTATGGCTCAATGGATAGAGCATTGGCTTGGGGACTGAAGGGTCCCGGGTTCGATTCCGGTCAAGGGCATGTACCTTGGTTGCGGGCATATCCCCAGTAGGGGGTATGCAAGAGGCAGCTGATCGATGACTCTCTCATTGATGTTTCTAACTCTCTATCTCTCTCCCTTCCTCTCTGTACAAAATCAATAAAATATATTAAAAAAAAGAAGGAAAAAAAAAAGCAAGGGGTCCTGAGACAAGGGTAACTTAGCTCCTTCAGCTAGGCTCTTCTGACCCCCAATGCCTTTCAAAATTATCTTTCATCTCTCAACTCTTATTTAATCTATGCCTTTCTCCAGATTGCTGAACCCTTCTTAATGCTGGAAAAAGAACCCTGGCATTAATGGTACCCTGAACTGTGGCTTTCTGAATCCTTGCAGCACCTATAGAAACCCACACCTGAAACCTATATGTTCATGTTAACAAATGTCACCCCAATATATTTAATTTTTAAAAATTTAGGTTTTTTATATATCTGATATGCAGGTCCTAAAAAGTAGGACTAACTAAATGAAGATGGAATGAGGGCTATGCAAATCCTGTTATATATGGTTGGAAAATTACAAACTATATGTGTCAGTTTAGATGCTTCCAATAAAAAAAAAATAGATACAACTTAAACTATTGTAAAATAAAGGGAATTCACCACCCTACATAAGAAAAAGTTCAAAAGTGTGTAGTCTTCAGGCACAGATTGATCAAGGCTGCCTTTATGATATATTCACTTGGCCCCATTGCATAAGTTGGCTTTATTCTTATCCTGGCTTACCTCAGGGTTAGACTTATACTAACAGCATCAGCCAGGGCTGAGGATCTCAGAAAAAAAAAAATGGAACATCACAGGAAGACTGAAAAGTATAGGAGGGTAAATATCAGTGTTCTCCCCTCCTCCTTTTATTTAATCTTCCATGTTGCTTTCCTTGGCAAGAACTAACAAAACCCGGAGGGTAAGGGAGCCTAAAATTAGCTCCTACAGGGCAGATGAGGGAAAGGATTGGGAAATGGATCTTAAGGCAAACTGGCATGTGACTGACACTGGCTCAAAAGATATTGAGTGGCCAAAATGGGAATGGGAATGGAATAAGGTAGACAGAAGTTCTCCTAGCACACAGAGCCTGAGGAGCTCATTTCACCACCAGTACATGGAGGGCTTGTTCTCCTGGACTACAGATGTGATGGCTGCCATATATCGGTGAAAAAAAAAGGGTGCTATTAAAAGTGGTATGCTGTTCTGAGTGGGAGTTTGCCTCTCAGCAATCCACTGTACAGTGAGTTAGGGGAGAGGAGTGGCTGAATGTCTCATCTAGCTACAGCTTGGCCTGAATGAGAGGAATTCACAACACATGGAGAGTCTGGGTGCTGGGAGCTTGCTGCAGTTCTAAGTCAGGATTTGGAGTTGACTTTAGAAAGAGGGCAAAATCACTTAAATTGCCTAAGTAATAGTAGTATTATATTAAGGAAAATAGATATAGAAAGGAGGGTATGGGCTAGCCAGTCAGGCACTGGATTATGGGTTACTACCCGTGTTTCCCCGAAAATAAGACATCCTCCTAAAATAAGACCTAGCGTATGGAAAGATAAGACATCCCCTGAAAATAAGACCTAGTGCAACTTTGGGAGAAAAATTTAATATAAGACACTCTTATTTTCGGGGAAACAGGGTATTGTGGTTACTTTGGGTCGCTGGCACTTTTCCCTCCCTCCTTCTGTAACCAGGTACCCCAGAACTTGGGAGGAACCCCACATTATAAGAAACTTGGTTTGGACAAGTGCTTTGCATAGCACCCACTGGCCCAACCTTCAGCCTCTCAGGAGCTAGGATTACAGAAGTGTGCTTACATACCAGACAGCCAAGTGTCTGAGTAATGAAACAGACAACTGTGGATGTTCTCTGCCCATCCTTCTTTCCTTTGAGAAATTAATCTCCTCCCTCCAGGTGGTTCTGGAAAGGGCTGTAAAGCACAAGTGCTCATAACCTGACACCTGAGGAGTCTATGTCACCTAAGCTAGGCCAATCAGATACTCTCTCCCAAGAATTTGAACTGGGGACAACTATCACAGGGCTGACAAACTACAGAAGTTGTTCCCAGCTGGCATCTCCAGCTGCTGTCCTTCCTGAGGCATGGGTGGTCATGCTGTCACTTCCCGTAGTCTTCCTACAAACCTTTTTATACTCAATTGAAAGGAGATTTTTCTGTTCCTAATAACCAAAAATTCCTTCTTGAAACAAAAGTCAAGATGACTTAAAAATTTAGCAATCACCATAGTTTAAGAACTAAAATTAGATCTCCTTTGCTAGGCTTATTTGGGACAGAGATACTGCAAATTCACACACATAACCAGGGTTCTGGGACAGACTAAATCATACAGAAGTCCATGGACCACAAGTGACCTTAAAAACTAGAAAAATAGCTCTGGATGATTTGGTTCAGAGCATCTGTCTACGAACTGAAGGGTCCTGGGTTCAATTCCAGTCGGTGACACATGCCTTGGTTGTGGGCTTGATCCCCAGCCCTGGTCCAGATACATGTGGGAGGCAACCAATCAATGTTTCTCTCTCACTAATGTTTCTCTCTATATATCTTTCTCCCTCCTTTCCACTCTCAGGGGGGAAAAAAAAATAGGGAGATCTTAGGAAGATCTTCATTATAAGTATTTTCTTAGAAGATATGGTTTCAGAGTAAGTCATGAATTTTCTATTTCATTTAACTAAAAAGTAGAAAATAATATACTAAGGGTGTTCTTCAGGACAAACTTATACTCTTCACTTCTGCTAGCTGATTTTTATAAAAAGGATAATGTTTTTTTCTTATCATGTTTATTAGTGGTATATGTACTTACTATTATATTAACTTATGAATAATTTGTTTGAATAATCCCCTAAACATACACAGAGGCATACAAATGCAGTTCTAAACACTATGCATACAAATAATTTATTCTTATTTTATACATATATTTTTCAGCCAAAAAAAATGAATAGTTATATATAGAATTTTATATTCAAGACCATAAGGGACAAATGTCTCACACAACCAAAACCATAGCAAATTACAGAACAGACATAAATCACAATTTTGTTCAGCTACATTCACAGAACTGACCAAATTTATGGATTCTGTTTCTTAACTTAGCAGGTAATGTGGAGTTATGAATAAGCAATGCTTGGCAGAATACACTAATACTTTGAAACCACATCACAGTCCCTATGTGGAAGTTTACACATCCTGAGAAAGTCCCTCTAGCTCACTAGATAGAGCTGTTTAGGATGTCTATGATGTGTATGATGGCTGGAATCAGGGTAGCCTAAGAATTAATTAAACAAGTGGAGAAAATGTTTCTTTCTTCCTTTATGCCTGCATTATCCTTTATTCTCCTTTCCCTCCATTTATCAGCATTAAATGAATTAAAAAATAAAAGTAAAACATATACCCCACACAAGGATATTTGGTCACAGTTAAATCTTCTGTCTGTTTCTGAGCTGGATTGAAAAGGCCCAAATGGAATCCTCTTAGAAACCTTTTATCTTCAAGGCTGAGTTTGTGGAAAATGAAGGCCTCAAAGAGCAACTGCATGCTTTCTGCAGAGAGAAGAGCAGCCAAGGAGCCCTCCCCCTGCCCTGGGGCAGAGCCCTTTCCTGGTTTGTGTGGGGATGGCTTAGGGCTTTATTCTCCTTTTCACTCTAAGAAATGTGTTCGAGGTTGTGCATTTTTCTGGTTATGTTATTCACAATAGTTGTAAACTCATCAAAGTGATCTGTGTCTTATCCTTTTATTGCCTTGATACTTAGCTGCTTAAAATAATTTTGCTCAAAGCCTCCAGAGCAGAAAATTAGCCTGGAGGAAAATGCTTCTGCTAAGCATTGCTAAGAAAATGAATTTAATGACATTTCTGTCAAGAATTTTAAAAATATTTTAAAATTTAGCCTTGTTACACACCTATAACATCTGAAGGTTTTCTTCTCCTTTAAAAAAAAAAAGTGTTTTTTTTTTAATTTATCTTTAAACTATATACATTATTTACATTTTAAAAGACCTACTAGGTCTTTATCATTAAGGTAAAAGCTCCAAGTAATTAAATTCTCAGGACACAGATGAGACTTTCCAAAGGGCACCATTCTCATCTATGGGCTAAGGCCTGTGTTTTATAAATACATAACTATTATAAACTTTTAAAATATAAAATTAGAATACTTCTCTAATTTTTATTATTTTCTTTCTTTTTTTTTTTTTTTTTGCATCCAGCATATGAAAAACAGGTGATGCTTCCTAACTAAAGCTAGAACTAAAAGAAAAAATGAAATTAATGTGTCCCATACTCTTTTCATCTGGAAACAAAGACTTATTTACATGGTGTCAGTTTTCAATGTTGTGGTGAGCCATGAGGGGCAGGGCCCTCTCCATAGCATGGTTAAATAACCTACTGAAGACCCTTCCACTCCTACTTTGCATATTTTAGGTTGAGTTGGAAGGCATGAGAAAGGTGGCCTGCAACTTTTACACATTCAAGAAATTTTCCTTAAGAAATGTCATGTTTGGAATAGTTTCCAGAAATAGTTCAAGAACAAAAAATGTTAAAATCCATGCATTAGATTTAGAAGTACAATCTATTGGGGAACAATTTCAAAAGCTCAAAAAATGCTGTTTTTCCATTGAGTTATATAGGAAATAAGTGAGCATTTTGTTGTATAGACATGTGTTCAGAGCTTTCAAAAGTCACATCCTATCACAATTAACAATCAAATGAGCATTCTTGGCCTCTGACACATTCTATTCTGCAACTTGCTCACAAATTCTTATTACTCTCTTCTAAAACAAAAACAAAAAAAAATCTACAAACTAGTTAGAAGTCTGCAAACCAGAAATACAATACATTTTCCCTTTTTTTTTTTTTTTTAACAACAAAATTTTATATTTGCTTTTTGGAAAAGTGGCTCAGAAGAACTGACCCCAATTTTCATATTTAAAAATTAGTTATTCATAACACTGAAGAAATAAAATCTTCAATAGGAAGACATGTTTCTTTTCACAAAGGAATACAGTAGTTCTCAGCTTCAGCCAATCCATGTTTCCTTTTCCACCTTATCCAGGCTCATTGGCTCTTTGTTAGGGCAATATATGACAGAATATTTGGCAACCTTTCAAGAAAATGATTCAAAAGGTAATTTACAATTGGCTGGTGCTATCCCCTAATGCCTTTTTTCCCTTATGCCCTAATTTTATGGAACAAATTAAGGTCATTAAACCAGGGGCAAGTGTACCATTCAAAATATGCCTGGACACTAGTGCTCAGGTCAAAAGCTATGGGCTGCCAAAAACAATTTCTTGCTTGTCTATTTGAGTGCTGACAGCAGGGGGATTCACATGCTTTTCTAGGGACAAAATTTAAAACTCAGGTGAAATTGTCCATAGCTGAACTTGCTATTCCATTTGGGTTGATTACATCTAATCTTTCTTGTTCTCCCTTTCTAATGCCTTCTTCCTATCATTTTCATATCTAATACTTGTTCTTTATAATTTCCTCCAGATATTTTTTCTAAGACATGTTTCATAATTAAAACCCAAAGAGCTGAAACAAGGAAAAAGACTAAAGAACATTAATCTTTGGAGCTTGCATATTTTTAAACTTATGTATGAAATTCAGACAATTATATCACTTAGGCACTTTGGATGAACCTTACTTCCTAATGTTATGGCTACTATAAACCTTTCAATCAGTCTTTGTTAACTAGTATTGATAATATTTTCATATATATCTCTTCACCTGGATTTACATTAAATTTTCTCATTATTTCTAATCATAAAATGCACAAAGGCATAGGAGCTGACAGAATCAAAAAGAAAGAACATGATTGTGGTGACTAGCATGTTAATTAAAATAAGATTCTAAGCATTGGTCTTATGCTAATAGGAGAAAAGGACCAAACTCAGTGGCTTCAGACACCTGTTTATGGAAAAGATCAGGGTTTGGTCCCTAGCCTCATGTTCTTTCTAGTCCTCCTACCTGTTCCACCCACAGACAAAAGGGTAATAGTTGTATTAATGTGATGGATCCTCACCAATGTCTAACATGCAGTGGATGCTCAAAGATCACTAAAGGAATCATGTATAAATGTATAAAACACAATTTAAAGACACTGACAGAGAAAAGTAAGCTGTGGCAGACTTCAACAGGTGAATAATCTAAGAGGTTAAAAATTAAATAGCTGATAACATTTTGTATAAGATATTAGAGGCCCAGTGCATGAATTTGTGCATGGGTAGGGTCTGGCCAGCCTGGGTTGGGGGTGGCGGGGCGGGAAGGGAAAGGGGGGGAGGGGGTGACATGGGCAGTTGGCCAGCCTGCCTGCTGGTTGAACTCCTGGTCAAGGGGGCAATTTGCATATTAGCCTTTTATTATATAAGATATACATTGAGTAGCCAGATTATTATGCTTTCAGAGATCATAATAATATGGCCACTCAGTTTACATTCTCTAATTAGTGTTTGTGCTTGGCCAGAAAAACCAGCAAACACTCATAATCAAGCACAAAACCATCCCTACATTCTAATGTCAGTTTGAAAACAATTCTGTCACCTTGAGCTAACAGTATAACCTTGAAATGAAGATAACTCCTACTGTAACTCTTCTTCTTCTATAGCTTTGTATGGGTTAACTGAAGTTGTGAAGAAATTTGAAGATAAAAATCTGTTTTTAATTGCTGATAACCCTCAGATTAAGCACCAAATCAGGAAAAAAATATAAAAATCTCCTTATTCCCAAATTTTGCCTTCTTAGAAATGATTGCCCTGAAGTAGCATAATGACTTAGTCAGTGGTTAGCAAACTCATTATTAGTCAACACAGCCACATATCAACAGTACAATGATTAAAATTTCTTTTGAGAGCCGAAAACTGACTTCTGCGCATGGGCCACAAAGTTTCCTTTGCACTGTACATGTGCGCCCGCAAGTGGTGTTTTGTGGAAAAGCCACATTCAAGGGGCCAAAGAGCCACATGTGGCTCACAAGCCACAGTTTGCCGACCACTGACTTGAGCTAAACAGTTTTTTTTAAAAATATATATTTTTATTGATTTTTTTACAGAGAGGAAGAGAGATAGAGAGCTAGAAACATCGATGAGAGAGAATCATCAATCAGCTGCCTCTTGCACACCCCCTACTAGGGATGTGTCCGCAACCAAGGTACATGCCCTTGAATGGAATCGAACCTGGGACCTTTCAGTCTGCAGGCCGACGCTCTATCCACTGAGCCAAACCGGTTTCGACTAGCTAAACAGTTTTTGACTGCAAACACTTGCAGGCAGGATTTATGAATGGAGACATACGAAGGCCACTCTGACCAGCTTTGAAGCCCCATACTTTCTTCTAAGGCTATTTATAGAAAGTGGCTAGCCAGTGGAAAAGAGCACATTTATTTTTACAAGCCAGTCATGACATGACCAAAGAACTCACTTCCTCTCTCAGGGAAGGCTATCTTCTTCAGCTGAGGGTATAGCTTCAAGGCAGGGAAGAAAGGTATCCCCGTTAGTCAAATGAATCAGCCTGTCAGCCCCAGAGACCAACCCCACAGGGTGATAGGCAATAAGTCAAACATCCTCATTTCCCAGGTATGCCTCTATGATGCTGCTCCTTGAGATGTCATCTAGATTATGACAAACACGTAAAAATAAAATGCATTATATAATATACTTTAAAATTCTATGCTTTCAAAATAGGTTTTACAGAGATAAAGAAGTACACTCTTATTTATAATTTGTCCTACATTTCAAACAGCTAAATGTCCTACATTTAATTTTAAAGGATGTGTTTAAATGGAGAGTTTGGAAAATATTTTAAAGCTATTTTATTCTGATAGCCATATTACCCCTGAAATACGTAATATACCTGAATAGTCCCATGAAAATTTGGAGACTTTGTAAATATTTGCTGATTCTAAAATTTCATCATTTACCTTGACAGAAATCTGATATAATTTAGCAAATAACATATATAGTTTTACAAACGTCCCTGAACTTATGTAGTGTTCACAGTACCTGTTTGCAAATATGAAGTGAAGTGAAACCAATGTTTTCAACTAGAATGTCCTGTTGTCAATGGTATATGTGGCGTATAAAAATTAAGATAGCATGGGAAAGGGAAAGTGGAGAAAGGAAACTTTTGAAGGGAAACTGGAATCATAATCATTTGATAAAGATGTGGGTGTAATTTTATCCTTTACTGGCTTCTTTTTAAGAACAAAGATACAGGGCAAGAAGAAAATTCTGTTTGCAGACCCAGATCTACAACAAACAAAAATTTTAAATGACAAATACCAGATTTATTTCTTGTTCTCAAACTCAAGCCTTTTCAGAAGGCTGTCTCCTTAAAGTTCCTTCTGAAAAGGGAGGTCCCATTTTACACAGAAGCTAGAAAATACTCATCAAGTTGTCTTTAGCTTCTTTTGAGATTCTAGAAGAGACAATGATGACATGCAAATAACTTTGCAGGTGGAAATATCCTGTCCCTGAATGCATATACTGAATTAAGTTACAGATGAGGAATGACATCTGTATTAGACACAAATTTTCTGCCTCTGTAATTTAACAGAAATCTCCTTGCATGTTGCAAAAGTTGAGATACTGTCACCCATTAGCATACCTGCAAAGATGAGACACAATGCCCATTAAGAAGCTCTAAATTTACCAAAACCGGTTTGGCTCAGTGGTAGAGCGTCGGTCTGCGGACTGAGAGGTCCAAGGTTCGATTCTGGTCAGGGGCATGTATGTTGGTTGCGGGCACATCCCCAGTGGGGGATGTGCAAGAGGCAGCTGGTCAGTGTTTCTCTCTCATCGACGTTTCTAACTCTCTCTCTCCCTTCCTCTCTGTAAAAAATCAATAAAAATATATTTCAAAAAAAAGAAGCTCTAAATTAAATATAGACATATACAAAGTTAACTTCTATGTGAAAAGTTACATGCCAACATACTAGTTTCTCCAGAGAACTGTGCCAACAGTTTAATAAATATAGTAGTGATCAAAAGCACAAACAAAAGCAGCAATATATTAAGGGGGCATCAGCCTATCAGTGCTGAGGTGAATGTTCACCTACTTTATGTGCTTGATCTAAATTATACCATGAGGTCAATACTTCCCAATCAACAACTTATTTAGCTCCTAACCAAGAGGACTTCTCAGGAAGTGTGATGAGTATTTAAATAAGCTACCTCAGTGGTTTGTGTTAATTTAAGAATGCCATCTCAAATACAAGTTAGCATTTATGAAAATGTCTTAAATAATACTGGCCAATGTGGTTTTTAGAAAAGATCTCAGGAGCATGTTGACTCATTTCTCCATGGTTTAGGATGACCGGTGTTCATTACTATATTCTACATCCAAATGAGACTTCAGTGTAGTTAATTAGGCAAAGGTAATTCTATTTAACTCAAACATTTCAGTTACAATTTAAGTAATAGCTCCTGCCTGTTACACTATAACTACTTAATTTATTCCTGAGTATTATATTTTAAGCAACAATAGATGGCAATAGTCTAGAACAGTGTCCTCTCACCTTCCCCATCAGCTTCAATAGGAACTATAGCCACATTAGTGGGTTGGCCTCTTCCTAGTAGAAAAGCCAGATGCTCTGCATGTCCTAGTAAGCTACTTCCGGTGCTACCAAAAATTTGAAACCAATTCCATTTTCCTTCCTTCCTGGGTGGAATGTTAAACCCTGATTTGCAGTACAGTAAGACAAAGTTTACTCCAACTGCTCTACCCTATATTTGAGGACCAGTCATTTGGGCATTGCTTCAAAAGGCACATTTATTCCAGTGGTAATTTAAATAAGTAGAGAAGGAAAAAAAACAGATTAAAAACAAACAAAACAAAAATAGGATAGTTATTGTGGAATACATTACAGTAAATGGGTTACTGGGATCTACACAGACCACTGAGCTCCTCACCAGTAGTCTAACCTGAGTCCCTATGGTAGAATAATTCACATTTGAGTCATGGCACACAGGCCTTCAGAAAACACTGTTTAAGAAAGTAGTTGAGAATGCTCAAGCAGCTTGCCCTGATGTCCAGTTCAAGTGTATGCAATGCAGAAGGGCTGCAAAATTCATAACTATACCATAAAATTCAATGCATATCCCAGGCTTATGAAAATTATTGTATATATTACTATTTAAATAACATCTGAGAAACATTTTGAAATAATTAACTTGTGTTGTTCACATTCCATGCATTTTCTAGTATGTTAAGCCCTGTACTTATGTCTTTGTGCCCATTTTCTATAAAGCACCATTCTTTTTACAAATCCAAGCACTCCTGAGACTGTAATGGAAGTACCCAGGGATTTTGTCTACTTACCCTCTTTAATGCATACCTGACCTCACAAGGGCTACTTGTTATTACAGCTGGCACAGAAGACGACTGGAAAATATAACTGTTTTGGGTTTTATTTGGGATTTTATTTGCTACCTTCAAAAACTCCCTGGATGTCACAGACACCATCTGAATGTTGTGCATGGGCAAAAAACTTGGCCTTCTCCCTCTTGCTTGACCCACTTCCCTCATCCATAGCCCCAAGTGCACTGGACCCCACCCTCGTCATATTGGACTTTTCCCCTGTGGCTCTGCAGCACTTCTTGAGCAAAGAAGGAAACAACAAAACTGGAAAACAAACCAACAACAGTAACAACAGAAAGTACAAACAGGTGCAAACCAGCAGCCTTCTGCAAGGCAGAGGCTCACTTTTTACTGCTGAATTCAGAGCTGTTCAGGAACTTCTTGATGACCAGCCCCAGACAGATGACCAGCAGCAGCATGTAGCCCACGGTGCCCGAAAAGGTGGGAGCAGCAGGGGGCTCCTTGAGGAATTGACGCAGGCCCTCCTCGACGTAGTACACCTGGTCGTAGATGCTGAGGAAAGTGAAGATATGGAAAAGCTGGTGACTGTGGCCTATGATGTCAAAGAGGCCAGGTTGGATGCGCTCGGGGATCTTGCTCACATTGAAGAAGGCGGCTACCACCAGCCAGAAGTAGCGTCGGTAGAAGTGCACGAAGAGCGTGGGGTTCTCACCTCGTAGATCAAAGAGCCAGCTCTCAAGCATGATGGGGCAGGCCATGCTGAGTGGCATGACGAAGACGAAGGTGCGCAACGCGAACGGATAAGAGCACCAATCCGTGCGGCTCTTGCAGCAGGCCACAGTGCAGGCCACCGCCAGCACAAAGGCCACAGGCAGCACGAGTGCACGGTAGGCAGCGATGAGGAGTGTGCAGTCCACATGCCAGCCCAAGCGCTGCTGCACATAAGGGGTCATCACTCTGGCATCCAACAAGCTGAGGCCCGGTAGTAGGTAGTAGTAGTAGGCCACCGTGCTGCCGAAGCCATAATAGCTGATGGAAGCATAGTCCAGGTAGAAGAAGGCGGCTCGCAGGCGCAGTGACAGGCAGCTGAACACGTGTGCCGTGCAGCTCATGGCAAAGGTCAGCAGCACGCCGGACGCGTAGCACCACAGTGGCAGCAGCCAAGGGTGGTGGAAAGGTACGTCGCGGCCGCTCAGAAAGAACAGGCGGCAGAACTTGCTCAGGAACAGCAGAAGGGGAATGAAGTGCGTCCAGAAGTTGAGCGTCTCGTTGGTGGGCTTCAGCACCGAGGCTAGGCACTCCTGCACAGTGCAGGGCAGCCGCCGGTAGCCCGACAGTATGAAGCACTCCACGAAGTCGTCGGGCACCTCGTCCCAGCGCAGCAGCGGCTTGGTGGAGGCCTGAGAGTCCACAGAGGCTGAGGGATGGGGCGAGGAGGCCTCCAAAGTCGCCTCTGTCGTGGCCCCTGGGCCTTTTGTGCCCGCGCTCCGGGGCTGTAGGCGTCGCAGCATGGTGCCCCTGGCTTGGCTAGGACACCAACAGGCGACCTCTGGCGCGGGCTCCGGGGAACAGGCGACCTCTGGTGCCTTCGTCCGCGCACTCAGCAGTCCCCGCCGGCTGCCGTCGGAGTCTTTGTGTTAGCCCAGGGGCGTCGCTGCGGGTTCAAGAGAAGACCTGAGCCTCTAAGCAGCCGTTCCTAAAAATAAGCAAATAAATAAAAACAATCAGTTTGTAAGCAGTCAGCGACTGGCAGGAGCGCGCGTGGCTTGGCGACCCCTTCACCAGGCTTCCTGCTTTCGGCTCCCGGCCGCCAACGCTGCTGCAGCCCCAGCAGCGGCGCGGCAGACTGCGGCGGCGGCTGCTCTGCCCCAGTGACTGGGCATCGCGTGGTGCGGGCGCAGCCGCCGCCGTCCCCAGCGCGGGAGGCGGGGATGTGGGAGCTGAAGCGCTGGAGGGAGGAAGGGAGGGACCGGCTCACCGAGGGAGGGCGGGGGGCCTCCCAGGCTAGTGTTTCAGGGCCGCCTCCGGGGATAGAGTTGTCCCCTGTCTCAAGTTCCTTACCATCCCCCCTCCTCGGGCTGCAGCAGGCGAGTTGGCCCGTTAATGATTGATGAGGGGGCAAAGGCTGCGCCAGCTACTCGGCTTCGGGTGTCCAGGGCGAGGGTCGGTGCTGGGGTTCCAAACTGGACAGCCACGCGGGACGATCGGCGATCGGTGACCGAGAGGACACTGGGACTGGGGAGCCGCATTCGCTGCGGGCAGAGAGTTACGGCTGCGGTCGCGGGGGCGGGGTAGAGTGGGGGAAGGGATAGCACCAGTCGCACCACAGCTTGGCGGGGCGGGGAGATGCGCTATTAGTCCCGAGGTAGCAGGAGCAGAGGCACTCTGGAAATCGGGGAGAGCTTAGAGATCGTGTCCGGATCAGGGTGTCACTGTCAGAAACCTGGGACTACCCCTCTTTTATCTTGTGTGTCCATGCGCGCCCGGGAGCGCGCACGGCTCTCGCTGTGTGCACCACACAGATCCTTAGTTTAATCTCCTTTCGTGTAGCAGACTTACTCGAGTGCGTCATTAACCTCCCTTCTCCCTAGTCCTTGTCTTATTCAAGCCCATAGCTGGCTTCTTGTCGCACTCACCAACCCTCGAGGCCCGCAGTTCCCACATCCTCGTGTTCTTGTGTCTTTAACCGGGAATCTTATTTGGAGCTCAAAGTCCAAGAGAACTCAAGACCAGGCAAGTCAGAAAGACTGATGATCTGCGGAATTTATTAATAAGGGCTTTACTGGCAGAGCTGTGCCAGAGTCGAAGGCTTATCATAGTGGAGGGCTAGTTGAAGGAGGACTTCAAGGACAGATGAATGAACTGAAAAGAGACAGAGACAATTTTTAGAGACTGGGAGGCAGTAGCTTGGAAAAAGCTTATGCATAATTGACCAGAAGTACCAGGCAGACTTGGGTGGCTAGAGACCAAAATAAAGGAAGACTGAAAAATGGAAAAATGGCTGAAACCAGTTTGGCTCAGTGAATAGAGCGTTGGCTTGGGGACTGAAAGGACCCGGGTTCGATTCCGGTCAAGGGCATGTACCTTGGTTGCGGGCATATCCCCAGTAGGGGGTGTGTGCAAGAGGCAGTTGATCGATGACTCTCTCTCATCGATGTTTCTAACTCTCTATCTCTCTCCCTCCCTCTCTGCACAAAAATCAATAAAATATATTTTTTAAATGGAAAAATGGTTTGATACACTGCATTTGAAACTATGCCTTTGAACCTTGTAAAAGAGGGAGCTAAAAAACCTGCCTGCTCTAAAATGTTCACCATTTCACTAAAGTTTATCTTAGTGATGTCCTGGGGTATGACTGAGTCTACCTGCAATATAGTAGTGTCATGGCAACAGGGGCTAACTATAAGGGATCAAACACTGTTCTGAGTACATCACAGCTTTTAACTCTTTAATATATTACTAGAGGCCTGGTGCATAAAATTCACGGAGAGAGGGGAGGAGGTTCCTCTCAGCCCAGCCTGCACCCTCTCCTATTGGGAACCCTCAGGGGATGTCCAACTGCTGGTTTAGGCCCAATCTACTGGCAGTCAGACATTCCTATCACAATCCTGGACAGCTGATTCCTAACTTTTCACCTGCCTGCCTGTCTGGTTGCCTCTAAGTGCCGCCCACCACTCTACTCACCCCTAAATGCCTCTGCCTGCTGGCCTGGTCACCCCTAACTGCCCCCCCCCAACCCTCTTCCAGTCTGGTTGCCTCCAACTGCCCCACCCCCTGCTGGCCTGGTCACCCTAACTGCCCCCCACTGCCAGCCAGGTCACCCCTAACTGCTCCTGCTGCTGGCCTGGTCACCCCTCATCACCCCTAATTGCCTCTGCCTACTAGTCTGATCACCCCCACACAGCCTGCTGTTCAGTCATTTGATCACCCCTCACTAATCTCCCTACTGGCCTGGTCATCCCATGCAGCCTGTCCAGTCATATGGATTTTTCCCATTTTTTTTTTACAAATAAGGAAATGGAGGCACCATGACCATAAATAACATGCCAAATTGGTAAAAGTGGGACTTGAACCTACCCAAGCTGCCTCTAGATCTTGTGTACTTAAACCAGAACATTCAACAAGCTTCTTTGCTCAAAGGAAACTGGAAGGGCAGTCATATTTAGGAAAAGGCTTTCATTTTATAAATGAAAGGATATCTTCATAATGACAGCAAATCTTATAAGTAGATTAAGAAAGATTTACTTAGTATGGCTCCAGGAGGACTTAAGTTGTGGGAAAGAATCATTTATTTATAATTAAGAAATAATTCAGTATTGTAAATATCTAAATTACTAAAGGTAATAGAAGCAGTCTTGTTAGAAGTTTTAGCCTTCTCTGTGAAAAAAAAAAATGTTTTCCACTTAGCAAACTCTACACAATTAGGCCAAAGGTACATTGCATCTTATGCTTTTATGAGCTATTCATAAATTCCTGATTGATGGATTTTAAATTAATGATATATTGCTGCAGTTACTTAGCTAGTATTTTTTTTTTTTTTTTTTTTTTTAGTATTTTCTATTTTTCCACTTCCATAGCTTTGTTATTTTAAAGAAAAATCTAACTTCATTTCACATCTGGACTAAAGACCAGGCTAATTTGTAAAAGAGAAAGATTCAGGCATTTATAAATCAGGCCTAGGAATGATAAACCTGAATAGACCAGATCAGAAAATTTTTTTCATATTCTCTTTGTTATTCCACAAACAACCTGAACAGTTACCTAAAAAATGTTCATCCCTCAATAATTCTCATATTTGCCAAGCTGTTAGTTGCATAATCAGCTCACTTACATAATTGGGAAAAATATAATAGAAAGTTTACTTTAAGAAATAACAGAATTAACTGTAAATGAATGTGTAAAACTTTAGATAGATAAAATAACATCTTATCTAATAAAAGAGTAATATGCAAATTGACCATACCTCTGTTAACACCCACAAGCCACATCCACCAGCCATGCTCACCAGACAATCAGAGCGAGTATGCAAATAAACCCAACCAAGATGGCTGCGGCCACAGAGAGCAGGAGGGAGACTTGGGTTTCCCAGGCAATGGAAGAAGCCAAGCTTTTGGCCTGCCCTAGACACCTAAGCCTCCACTCAAGACTACAAAGTTTCAATTATAGAAGGTAAACAAAACCAAACGGAAATGGCGGCTACCAGGGAGCAAGCAGAAGGCTTGGCTCTGCTCCAGGTTACAAAGTTTCAATTGTAGAAGGTAAATAAACTCCAGGTACCAGGGCCTCTGCTTAGGTCGCCCGGGTCATGGCTGGAAACCACCACAGGTCCCTCATCTAGGCCGCCCCATGCCCCAAGGGAACCCCCACCCTGATCCAGGACATCCTCAGGGCAAACCAAGTGGTCCCCACCCATGCATCAGGCCTCTATTCTATGTAATAAAAGAGTAATATGCAGATTGGCCATTACTCCAACACACAAGATTGCTGCCCCCATGTGGTCAAAGATCCTGCCCCCATTTGGACACAAGATAGCCACCACAAGATTGCCTGCAGGGGAGGGCAGTTGGGAGGGACCAGGCCGGCAAGGGAGGGCAGTTGTGGATGATTGGGCAAGCAAGAGGGTGGGGGGGGGGGGCAGTAGGGGGGAACCATGCCTGCAAAGGAGGGCAGTTGGGGATGATCAACCTTGCAGGAGACAGCAGTTAGGGGTGACCAGGCTGGCAGAGGAGGAAAGTTGGGGGCAAACAGGCTGGCAGGGCAACAGTTAGACATCAATCAAGCTGGCATGGTAGTGGTTAGGATGTGATCAGGAAGGCTAGCAGTTGGGAGCCAGCAGTCCTGGATTGTGAGAGGGATGTCCAACTGCTGGTTTAGGCCTGATCCCATTAGGGTAAGGCCTAAATGGACACTCAGACATCCCTTGAGGGATCCCAGATTGGAGAGGGTGCAAGCTAGACTGAGGGACACCACCAACCCTCCCTCACCCCACCCCTCCATGCACGAATTTTGTGCACTGGGCCTTTAGTTTATCTTTAGGGGTTCATGAAAGTTCTCTGGTGTCAACCCACACAGCTGTTCTTGCTATACTTTGGGAAATTCAAGTGAAAATGAACTGAAGAAACAGGAAAACTTGTCTAACTTTATTTTTTACTTATTTTTAATCCTCACCTCAAGATATTTTTTAATTAATTTTTGGAGAGAATGGAATGCATGGGGAGAGACAGAGAAACATCGATTAGTTGCCTCTCACATTCTCCCCAGGATCTAGCCTGCAACTAAGGAATTGAATTCAGGACCTTTTAGTCTGTGAGCCAACTGAGCCAAACCAGCTAAGGTCTAATTTAATTTTTTAAAACTCCAGCAGTATGACTTCCTTAATTGCTACCATAGAATTAATTTTTCTTAAGTTTTTTTGATATGTAAATATATGTAAAAAAAAAAAATGTGTCCTCCAAACCCTCAGGCTGGGATTTGTAGTTTGTTGTGTAACTCCAGTAAACTAACTGCCCCTTGTCAGTGAGAACCATGCTCACTTCCCCTGGGCTTGGCTAAACAGATAGAAGCAGCAGGCTTGCTGCCATTCCCTGAAGGTACACTGGGAGATAAAGCATCTCTGAGACAACTAGGGCTGCCTACCAAGTTCTTGGCAGAGAAGAATAGCCAGGTGACATTGAAAAGCTAGTACCAGCATTTAGAGCCAGAAACCAGCTAGTTATCTCAGTTGAAGGCTTATTAAACCAAGACACAAAATGTGGTTTGGGTACTTCTGTACCCCTGTACAGTTGGGAGCTGAGGGACCCTGCCTGCAAAATACAGTCATATATAGGAACTAGAGTAAACAGGACAAATACTTTTGCCCATATAGTTTGCTTTAATGATGTTCTTACAGACCAATGATAGGTTTATTTGTACTTCTCCATACAGTAATAACACAGCACATATATTAAAATACTACAGCAAATTTGATGTTCTCTAATAGGAACAATGAGCTATATGTAAAGCCTGCATTAAAAATATGCTATATAACATTTACAGATAATACACCTGTTTTAAGAGGAAATAATTTTTTCTAGTCTCATATATAGCCAAGACCAACCAAACAAACAAAACTCAGTGCTCTATTGCACCCATAACTCTATACAAAGAGAGCTCTATAGACTGAACATAAACTGTGCACCTATGGATGAGGACAATGGGGGAGGGGAAGGGGGCGGAGGGTGGGGTGGGAACCTGGTGGAGGGGGGAAGAAATGAGGAACCTTTGTAATAATATGAACAATAAAGATTGATTTAAACAAAAAAAAAGAGAGAGCTCTATAAGGTTCAGTCCCTCTTCTCAAAAGATAGTTTAAACAAAGTGCTTTTTTTCTCCCCAAATTAAAAACAGCCACCACCCGAATAATGTTATCATCCAAACTGTTTCAGATCAGATATGATTACTACCAGATTACAGAGTCTGAGTTTCCTAACTGTGGCAAAACCTCCTAGCAGTGGCATCAGGTATAACTATGGCAACCTTTGAGGAAAAAATAGAATCCAAAAGGCAGGTAGAGGGCTGGAAGCTAGATAGAGAGTGGTGGGCAATATTCCTGCCTGTTTACTGAAGTGATTATAGTTGTTCTTCTTTTGAAGAACAGCTAAGGAAAACTTGTTTGGATGTTTTTTTCCTTTTGAGATTCTATGTAGGGAGTAACATACTCCATATTCCCCTCCCTCCTAACAGTTCACTTGTCCTTTCCAAAGCGGGGTACACACAAAGACTGTTTACGATGAAGAATAAAATGTTACTTCTTTTTTATTAAAATATATTTTATTGATTTTTTACAGAGAGGAAGAGAGAGGGATAGAGAGCTAGAAACATCGATGAGAGAGAATCATCGATCAGCTGCCTCCTGCACACCCCTACTGGGGATGTGCCTGCAACCAAGGTACATGCCCTTGATCGGAATCCAACCTGGGACTTTTTAGTCCACAGGCCGGTTTCAGCTAAAATGTTACAACTTCTGTTTCAATAGATATCTTTTTAAATTCTATAGTCTGTGAAGGTTTTCACTTAATATGCAGTATATGGAGATAACTTATAAATAATACGTTAGAGCAGGGTGGGAGGCGTCAAAACCCTGGCAGATAAAAGGTGTATGATAAAAACTTCATTGACTTTTTCCTACAGTCCATGCTCTTGTTTCTCCGATCTGCTTCCATATGCTCTCATGGATCCAAGATGAAATTCCCCTTTCCTGTCCCTCAGGTTGTTATAAAAGGTGTCTTGGAGTCACCATCTGTCAGCCAACAGTCCCTAAGCTCTGATCTGATCTGCCCCTGTCTTCAGCCTCTCCCATAGCTTTTCTTTTCTGCACATTCTTTTCTCTACATCCTTGCCAACACTTGTTTCTTGTCTCTGATGATAGCCACGCTAAGAGTGTGAGGTGACATCTCATTGTGCTTTTGATTTGCATAAAAATGATTACTGATGTTGAGCATCTTTTCATGTGTCTGTACATTTATATTTCAATATGATGAGTTTCCTTTTCTTTGAGCTACAATATCTGTTGAGCTACAATATCAGCATAATTATCTAAATGCCAATCACTAAGCTAATTGAACGATATATTATATACATTGAGTTAAAAAAAAAAAACAACCTTATGACAACACTGAGGAATAGAAACTTTCTTTAAAAATAATGTTTTCTTTTTCAATTATAGCTGTACAATTTTATATTAGTTTCTGTATATAGTGTACACCAGTAATTAGACATTATATAAATTATGAAATGATCACCCTGCTAAATCTAGTACCCTCCTGGCCTCGTACATAGTTATTATAATATTATTGGCTATAATTCTCTATGTTGTACTTTATATCCCTGTGACTGTTCTGTAACTACCAATTTGTGCTTCTTAATCCCCGGGTGGGGCATGCAGGAGACAGCTGATCAATGATAGTCTCATCATTGATGTTTCTATCTTTTTCTCCCCCTCCCTTTCTTTTTTACCCCAACCCCAAAACATCCCATTTTCAATTTCAGGAGTAATAGATCCACAATATTATGTTATGTTATGTTATGTTATGTTATGTTATTTTGACTTTATTTATTTATTTATTTTTCATCACCATTTATCCCCTCTACGCAGTGATAGAATATAACCACTTTGAGATTACTTATTTAATATAGTCATTTTGAAATGAGAAGCATTTCACTGCTACTTCAAACACCATTAAGCTTTCAGTGGTTTTCTTTTAAATAATGTGCTAGACAGACACCCTCACCCCATATTTGACCCCCCATCAGGGAGTGCAAAGTTTGGGTGAGGTTTAAGCACCATCTGGCAAACAAACCATGTAAAACTAAGCAAATCAACTGTGCTTGTTTATCTCAGAGAATTGTCAATCTTGGATTATTTATCTATCCCTTGACTTTTGTCTCACTTTCTCTGATTTCTTTTTCCCCATAACAATGCTTATGTTCACTGACTTTTGATTGACAAATAGATTTGAATGCCAGAGAATGGAACTTAACTTTTTTTTACATGTTAAACTGGGTGACTGTCCATGGCAGGCTCCCCTAGTTCAGTTGGGTCTGTGTGGGGAGAGAAGGGAGTAGAAGGGATAGAAATGAGCTACATTTCTATCTCATATGCCCAACTCCAGACTGCATTAAAAATCCTCAAATAACACTTCCAACAGGTTTTTCAGCAATGTACATAGCCTCTATCTACAATCATCAACTCTTTTATAATAATCACTTAAGGGAGATAGGCTAACTAACCAAGGTCTAGTAGATGTCAACATCATACAGCAGAACAACTTTGTTTTCTCAAATTATCTTTTTAAAATAATATTAAATACTCAGATGTGAGCTTGTCAAAACAACAGATTTAGAAAACATTTAAACAATCCAGAAATAAAGCAGAAAATAAAAGTCATAAAGAAAGGCATTAAAGATCTCGGAAAACCAAGATGGCAGCATAGGTAAACAACTAATCTGCCATCTCGCACAACAATTTTATTTTATTTCATTTTATTTTTATAGTTTTTTTTTAACTCAATCTTTATTGTTCATATTATTATAAAGGTTCCTCATTTCTTCCCCCCTCCATCAGATTCCCACCCCACCCTCCGCCCTCTCCCCACCCCCCATTGTCCTCATCCATAGGTGCTCAGTTTATGTTCAGTCTCTTCCTGCATCCACCACTCCCCCTTTCCCCAAGAACAGTCAGTCCACTCCCCTCCCATATCGCCGACTCTACTACAATTAACAGCTAATATTGTTCATCAGGTTTTTCAATCTCCTTTTGTTGTTGTTGTTGTTGTTGTTGTTTTAATTAATAAACTTTTACACTTCTAAGAATAAATTTTAAAACCTAATAATTTTAAACCTTGTTTTTTTTTCTGCTCTGGGAATTGAGAAGCAAACTTGTTTACATGTAAACTTGTCCTTAGGCTATCAAAAGGTGTAGCCATTCAAGTGTAAATAGACACATTGTTTAAAGATAGCTGCTGGTTGGAATTGGATTATCTGTTCTGGGTGGGAAGAGCTTGTCTTCCCCTTTCTCCTTTAAATGAAGGTGTTAGCTTTAAAACCTGCATTCCCTAGCAGGAAGAAGATAAAAGCTCTGACTGTGCTGGGGCCCAGTTCCAACTGCTCTGAACCCCAGTTCTGGGCCAGACCCTGGGGACCCAGGCTCAAACAGAGGGAGCTGGGCTGTAAGGCGGAACCCCGGGGGAAGCAGCAAAAGGAGGTCCTGGAGGAGTGCACATTGCACACAGAGAAGTGACGGTTGGCTGTGCCGCGGGATTGCCCTGGCGGGAAGGAGACTGGGGCTCCAGACTGCTCTGAATGCCACCTCCAACTCCACTTCCAACTGAACTGAACCCCAATACCGGGCTCATTGGGGGAGAGCCTAGACTGTTTGGTAGCGGGCGAAAATTGAGGGCACCGTTCTCTCAGAGGCACTTGCAACAAGTACTGAAGGACCCTGAGACCCAGGAATCACATAGGGCGAGGCTGACAGAAGCCAAGGCTGTAAGCTCCACCCTGAAACCCCTCCCCATCTGTAGCTGCGAAATATGACAATGAAGTAGATCACAAACGAAAGAAATGGAGGACAAAAAGCGGCTGGATATAGAGTTCAAATCTACGCTTATAAGGTTTTTCAAGAATTTCCTAGAAAAGATGGATAAGACCTATGAGGATATGAAAAGGGATCAACTAGGATTAATAAGGAATCAACAAGAAATGATAAGGGAGAAACAAGAAATGATAAGGAATCAATAAGAAATAAAGAATACTTTGACTGAAATGAAAAATATTATACAGAGTCCTAAAAACAGAATGGAAGATCGCAAGAATCAAGTCAAAGAGTTAGAACATAAAGAGCCAGAAGATACTCCTCTGCAGAAGCTAGAAGGCAAGAGAATCCAGAAAATTGAAGATAATGTAAGAAACCTCTGGAACAACTTCAAGCAAACCAACATCAAAATTATGGGGGTCCCAGAATATGAGAGAGAGCAAGATATTGAAAACATACTGAAAGAAATAGTGACAGAAAACTTTCCCCACCTGGTGAAAGAGCACCCAAATACATTAAAAAAAAAAAAAAAAAAAAAAAAACTGCTGGAGAACATTAAGGGAGAGATTAATAGCAATACAATCATAGTAAGAGATTTTAATACACCACTGTCACCTTTGGACAAATCGCCTAAACAAAAAATCAGCAAAAAAATATCAATCCTAAATGACTCACTAGACCAGATGGAATTAATCAACATCTTCAGAATATTCCATCCCAAAGCCACAGAATTTAAATTCTTCTCAAGTGCACATGGGTCATTTTCAAAGATAGACCACATGTTGGGACATAGGCAAAGTCTCTTCAAATTCAAGAAGATAGAAATCATATCAAGCATCTTCTCAGATCATAGTGGCATAAAACTGGAAATTTACTACAATAAAAATAATCCAAAGAAATCAAACACATGGAGACTAAACAGAATGCTATTAAAGAAGAACTGGGTTACCAGAGAAATCAAGGAAGAAATTATAAACATCCTGGAAACAAATGACAATGAAAACACAACAATCCAAAATCTATAGGACACAGCAAAAGCAGTTTTAAAAGGGAAGTTCATATCTCTACAAGCCTATTGCAAAAAACAACAAAAAAAAATGGTAACAAGTTTTCTAACTCTACAACTCAAAGAGTTAGAAAAAGAGCAACAAGAAAAGCCCAGTGTGAAGTGACGGTTGGAAATAATAAAAATCAGAGTGGAGATAAATGACATAGACACCAAAGAAACAATACATAAAATCAATAAAACCAAGAGCTGGTTCTTTGAAAAGATGAACAAGATTGATAAACCTCTAGCCAGGCTAATGAAGAAACAAAGAGAGAAGACTCAAATAAACAAAATCAGAAATGAAAGAGGTGAAATAAGAACAGACCCCACTGAAAGACAAAGGATTGTTACAAAATACTATGGACAACTCTATTCCAACAAACTGAACAACTTAGAGGAAATGGACATATTCCTAGAGAAATACAAACTTCCAAAACTCAATCAGGAAGAATCTAAAAGTCTCAATAGACCAGTGACTTGGGAAGAAATTGAAACAGTCATCAAAAAGCTTCCAGCAAACAAAAGCCCAAGGCCAGATGGCTTCACAGGAGAGTTTTACCAAACATTCAAGGAAGAACTAAAACCTATCCTCCTCAGACTATTCCAAAAAATTCAAGAGGAAGGGACACTTCAAAACTCCTTCTATGAAGCCAGCATCACCTTAATACCAAAACCAGATAAAGACAACTCAATGAAAGAGAATTACAGGCCAATATCCCTCATGAACATAAATGCCAAAATCCTCAACAAAATCCTAGCAAATCGGCTCCAGCAGAACATCACAAAGATCATACGCCATGACCAAGTAGGATTTATTCCAGGAATGCAAGGATGGTACATTATCCACGAATCAATAAACGTGATACATCACATAAACAAATTGAAAGATAAAAATCCTATAGTCATATCAATTGATGCAGACAAAGCATTTGATAAAATCCAACACCCTTTCCTGATAAAAACTCTCAACAAGGTGGGAGTACAAGGATCATACCTCAACATAATAAAAGCTATATATGATAAACCCACAGCCAACATCATACTCAATGGGCAAAAACTAAAACCATTCTCTCTAAGAACAGGAACAAGACAGGGATGCCCACTCTCACCACTCCTGTTTGACATAGTACTGGAAGTACTAGCCATTGCAATTAGACAAGAAAAGGAAATAAAAGGCATCCAAATTAGAAAAGAAGAAGTAAAGTTATCCTTATTTGCAGATGACATGATATTGTACATAAGAAAACCAAAAGACTCCATTAAAAAACTAATTGATTTAATAAATGAATTTGGCAATGTAGCAGGATACAAAATTAATGCCAAGAAATCTATGGCATTTCTATTCACCAATAGTGAACTTGCAGAAACAGAGACTAAAAATGCATTCACATTTACCATCGCACCAAAAAAATTAAGATACCTAGGAATAAACTTAACTAAGGAAGAAAAGGTCCTATATGTGGAAAACTACATGACACTGAAAAAATAGATAGAGGAAAATGTAAACAGATGGAAGAACATACCATGTTCATGGATCGGTAGAATCAACATCATAAAAATATCCATACTTTCCAAAGGAATCTATAGGTTCAATGCACTCCCCATTAAAATACCAATGGCATATTTCACTGATCTAGAAAGAACTCTCCAAAAGTTCATTTGGAACAATAAAAGATCCGAATAGCCACAACAATCCTGAGAAAGAAGAGTAAAGTAGTAGGAATCTCGATACCAGATTTCAAGCTGTATTACAAAGCCACTGTCCTCAAAACAGCCTAGTACTGGCACAAGAACAGACATATAGATCAATAGAATAAAATCGAGGATCCAGATTTCAACCCAAATCACTATGCTCAATTAATATTTGATAACGGAGGCACAAATATACAATGGATTCAAGACAGTCTCTTCAATAAATAGTGTTGGGAAAATTGGACAGATTCATGCAAAAAATGAAACTAGATCACCAACTTACACCATACACAAAAATAAACTCAAAATGGATACAGGACTTAAAGATCAGATGGGAAACCATAAAAATACTAGAGGCATCCACAGGCAGCAAAATCTCAGACATATGCCAAAAGAACTTCTTCACTGATATGGCTCCTAGGGAAATGGAAGCTAAAGAGAAAATAAATAAATGGGACTACATCAAAATGAAAAGCTTTTTTACAGCAAAAGAAACTATCAACAAAACAACAAGAAAGCCCACTGTATGGGAGAACATATTTGCAAATGTTATCACTGGTAAAGGTTTAATCTCCGACATCTACAGACAGCTTATACAACTAAATAAAAGGAAAATGAAGGATCCAATTAAAAAATGGGCAATGGACCTAAATAGAATATTTTCAAAAGAAGAAAGAAGGAAATGTAGACTGGTGCAACTACTGTGGAGAACAGTATGGAGTTTCCTCAAAAAACTGAAAATGGACCTCCCATTTGACCCAGTAATCCCACTCCTAGGAATATATCACAAGAAACTAGAAACACCAATCAGAAAGGATATATGCACCCCTATGTTCATAGCAGCACAATCTACAATAGCTAGGATTTGAGAACAGCCTAGGTGCCCATCAGCAGATGAATGGATCAAAAAACCATGGTATATCTATACAATGAAATACTATGCTGCCATAAAAAAGAAGGAATTCTCATCATTTGCAGCAACCTGGATGGAATTGGAGAACATCATGCTGAGTGAAATAAGCGAGTCAATGAAAGAGAAACACCACATGACCTCACTCATTTATGGATAAAAAAGAACATTATAAACTGATGAATCAAAAGATAGATTTAGAGACAGTAAGAAATAAGCAGACTGTCAAATTACAGCAGGGAGGGGAGGGAGATCTGGGGGAGATAAGAGATCAACCGAAGGACTTGTATACATGCATATAAGTACAACCAATGAACACAAAACTCTGGGGAGGGTGAGTATGTATGGGGGGGGGGGTACAATGGTAAAATATGTATATAGATAATAATTTAATAATAATTAAAAACAAACAAACAAAAAAACCTACAACTAAAAGACAGAACATCGCCGGGACCGGTTTGGCTCAGAGCGTTGGTCTGTGGACTGAAGAGTCTCAGGTTGGATTCTGGTCGGGGGCATGTCCATTGGTTGTGGGCTCATCCCCAGTAGGAGGCAGCTGATCGATGATTCTCTCTCATCGATGTTTCTGACTCTCTATCCCTCTCTCCTCCTCTCTATGAAAAATCAATAATATATATATATATTTAAATATAATAAATAAATAAATAAATAAATAAATAAATAAATAAATAACAAAACATCTATCACCCAGGACCACGAGAAAGTTGGCTGAAAGAGAAAGGAGCACAAGCGCTGAAAAGCTGAAATGCCTAGGTATGGAGGCACGCGAATCGGGCCGGTGGCAGGCGACTGGGTGCTTGGCTTTTTTTTCAACCTGAAGGGAAACAAGCTCCCAATCACTTTGAAATCCAGTTTCTGGGGTCACTGGGGGAACCCGACGCCTACAGGGAGAAGCTGGTCTGTCGGCCATCAGGTCCGAAAGTGAGGGTGACTTTTTTGCAGAGGTGTGCACAGCAATCATTGTTTACTGTGCTGGAGCCCGGAGACTTGAGAATTTGGAAATGCGGAGACTTGGAAATGTGGAAAGGCAAAGACTGCTGACAGCAGCCATCGTTGTTTGTCATGCCCCAGCCTAGAGTCATCCTGAGGCCCTGCCCTGCCCTTAGGCCCCATACCACACATTCTACAAATCCATCCAGGCTCCACACAACTGCTTTTGCATATAAATGGCTTGAATTGTGGCAGCTTAACAAAATAAACTGCAGCTCCAGCTCCAAAACTGCCAAATACCAAGGAAAGAGGAGAATACTGTAGGTCTTGCTGTAGCTCCTGCAGGGTGGCCTCAGACAGTAGCTGAACTGCACGCCTTTGGAGATCCGGAAACTAGTGTATCTAGTGGTCAGTGTGAGATGACACCAGATTTCAACTACTCTCATAAGGGACACATTCAAGAGATAGACTGAGTGAGCATCAAAGCCTTACGGGAACAAGTCCTGCCCCATAAACGTGTCTCCATCACAGCAATTCTTCCATTACAGCCACTTGGCCTAGAGGTCAGTTCCTCCCAGTAACACCAACAGCAATCAAGACTTAACTACAACAAGGGTGTATACACAGTCCATAAGAGGGTGCACCAAGAGTGTCCACATCAGACAACTAGGAGGCTGACCCATTGAACCATATAGGACACCCAGGCCCACAAAGCTACCTTACCAACTCAGGGAAGCAGCAAAAATGCTGAGAAAAGGAAAGAGATCTCAAACTAAAGAAATGGAGGAGAACAAAAGACTGAACATAGAGTTCAAAGCCATGGTTATAAGGTATTTCAAGAATTTCCTAGAAAAGGCCAATAAATTTAACAAGACCCTTGAGGATGAGGATAGGAAGAAGGACGAACTAGAAATTAAACTGACTGAAATAAAAAATATTATACAGAGACCTAACAGCAGACTAGAAGAATGTAAAAATAAAGTCAAAGATTTGGAATACATAAGAGGCAAAGGACATTTCTCTGGAGAAGCAAAAAGAGAAGAGAATCCAGAAAGTTGAAGATAGTGTAAGAAGCCTCTGGGACAACTTCAGGTGTACCAACATCATAATTATGGGGGTGCCAGAAGAAGAGAGAGAGCAAGACACTGAAAACCTATTTGAAGAAATGATGACAGAAAACTTCCCCCACTTGGTGAAAGAAATAGACTTACAATTCCAGGAAGCACACAGAACCCCAAACAAAAGGAATCCAAAGAGGACCACACCAAGACATATCATAAGTAAAATGCCAAGAGCAAAAGGCAAAGAGAATCTTACAGGCAGCAAGAGAAAAACAGTTACCTATAAGGGAGCACCCATATGATTATCAGCTGATTTCTCAACAGAAACTACACAGGCCAGATTTGAGTGGTAAGAAATATTCAAAGTGATGAACAGCAAGAACCTACAACCAAGGTTACTGTATCCAGCAAAGTTATTATTCAGAATTGAAGGGCAGATAAAAAGCTTCACAGATCAGAAAAATCTAAAGGAGTGCATCACTATTATATGAAATGCTAAAAGGTGTTCTTTAGAAAAAGAGGAAAAAGAAGAAAATAGTAAAGAGAAAAATTATGAACAACAAATAGAAATCTATCAACAAGTGAATTTAAAGTCAAGTGAATTAAAAATCTGAGGAACAGAATAAACTGGTGAATATAATAGAATCGGGGACATAGAATGGGAGGGGATTGATAATTCTCAGGGGGAAAGGGGTGTCTGAGTCGGGGGTATCGGAAGAGACTGGACAAAAATCATATACCTATGGACAGTGAGGGGTGGTAAGGGCAGAGGGTGGGGTGGGGACTGAGTGGAGGGGAGCTATGGAGGGGGAAAAAAGGAGAAACAATTGTAATTATCTGAACAATGAAGATTTATAAAAAATAAAATTTAAAAAAAGAGGACATCTGGGCATAACCTAGCTCAATGCAATGGAATGGATTAGTGTTAGGGGACAACTTCACTTGAAGGTGCTGGGAGGAATCCCATATGAAAATATGAAAGGCATGAAGACAGACATAGTAGTGTTCTAAGCACACTGTCAGCCTCAGGGAAAGTTGCCATAGTCAGATAATTAGCTTTACTAGTTAAATTGAAGAGGGACAGAGTACAGAACCAGAAATCCAGAGAAACTGATATGCATGCTTATAGATCTGACTTTGTAGCTAACATTTGCACCATTTGTGGCCAGGCTTCAGAATTTGGTCTCTTTTCAGGACCTGGAGAGGTCGGAGGTGAGCCGACTAACAAATCCTAGCATCCCAGCAATTGCTTGTACTCTTTGCTTTTAAGCTAGCCTGAATAGGTTGTGTATGTTGATGTCAGTTGCCATTTATTCTTATTTAAATATTGAGTGAGTTTCTTTAAGAAAGAAAGAAAGAAAGAAAGAAAGAAAGAAAGAAAGAAAGAAAGAAAGAAAGAAAGAAAAAAAAGAAAGAAAGAAAGAAAGAAAGAAAGAAAGAAAGAAAGAGAGAGAGAGAAGAAAGAAAGAAAGAGAGAGAGAGGGAGGGAAAACCAGAAAGGAAGGAAGGAAGGAAGGAAGGAAGGAAGGAAGGAAGGAAGGAAGGAAGGAAGGAAGGAAGGAAGGAAGGAAGGGAGGGAGGGAGGGAGGGAGGGAGGGAGGGAGGGAGGGAGGGAGGGAGGGAGGGAGGAAGGGAGGAAAAGATAGCAAGAAAGCAAGAAAGCAAGAAAGCAAGAAAGAAGAGAAAGAAAGAGAGAGAGAGAAAGAAAGAAAGAAAGAAAGAAAGAAAGAAAGAAAGAAAGAAAGAAAGAAAGAAAGAAAGAAAGAAAGAAAGAGAGAGAGAGAAAACCAGAAAGGAAGGAAGGAAGGAAGGAAGGAAGGAAGGAAGGAAGGAAGGAAGGAAGGAAGGGAGGGAGGGAGGGAGGGAGGGAGGGAGGGAGGGAGGGAGGGAGGAAGGAAGGGAGGAAAAGATAGCAAGAAAGCAAGAAAGCAAGAAAGCAAGAAAGAGAAAGAAAGAGAGAGAGAGAAAGAAAGAAAGAAAGAAAGAAAGAAAGAAAGAAAGAAAGAAAGAAAGAAAGAAAGAAAGAAAGAAAGAAAGAAAGAAAGAAAGAAAGAAAGAAAGAAAGGAAATTCTAGGGGAAATACTGGTTAAATTCTAAACTATCATCAATATTCTAAATTCTCTTCTTATTTTTCTTGATATCCTACTGTTTCATACAATTATAATCCATGTGTGAATTCCATCTTATGTTCTTAATTCCATGAATTAACACATATTTTTATTTTCTTTACTTTACTTTTTATTTTTAATCCTCATCCAAGAGTATTTTTTTCCATTAATTGCTAGAGAGAATGAGAGAGGAGAGGGAGAGAGAGAGAAACATTGAACATGGACACATTAATTGATTGCCTCCCACATACACCCACACTCCTATGGGGGCTGGGGAACCTGTAATGGAGGTACATGCCATTGACCAAGAATAAAACCCTGGACCCTTTGGTTTACAGGCCAACACTCAAACCACTGAACCAAACCAGCCAAGACCTTTTTCATTTTTAATACCTCTGCTATGTTTTGTCCAAGTTATATTACAGTTCTCCACTAGAAATATTTGGGATGCTAAGAATTTATTTACTAATTATACTATTATGATAATATCTTTGGACATTTTTTATTTTAGGACATTTTCTCAAAATAAATTCTGCAAAATGGAATTATGAGAAATATATGAAAAGTTTGATAGTTACCATTATGATTAACAAATTTCTTTTGGGGGAAAAAAACACACAAAGATATTTCTCCTTATTACCCTGTCAACCCAGAGCCCACATGCTTGTGCCCGCACTGTGCCTGGACCTTGGGCACCCATACTCCATGTGTGCATCAAACTTTTAGCAAGGCCAGTCTCCTGGCAGAGGGCGAGTCCTGGCTGGACAAGCTGACTCATGCTGGCCTTGGCCAAAGGCTGATCTCAGCCCAGAGAAGACAAAGAGGAAGTGCTGCTTCTCTTTCTGCTTAGAAACCATGTGACTCATGCAATAGAGGGGAGCTGACACAGAACTGAACTGAAAGAGGACTTTCCTATGGGTCTATTAGAATTGAGTGTAGTATACTATTATCTGATCTTTTCATTTAAAAAAGACTATATTTGTTCTGTTAGAAGTGGAGATAACTATTTCTTATTCACCCATTAGTCTCCTTTTTGTTGTTCCAAAGGAAAGTGGCAAGTCTGTCACAAGTTCTGTGGATCATTGTCCTCAGCCCACTAGTCTGTAAACTACACACAGGCCTGACCTGTTGTTGTGCTGCTACTGCACTCTCCCCAGCACAGGTGCAGTGCAGGCGTGCAATAAACATCTGTTAAACCCTTAAACAGATAAATGCCTTTCTAGAAATAGGAAACTTCCCCAAAGTGAGAAAACCCAGTTCTTTCTTTCCAGGGAACTTTCTATC
The DNA here is from genome assembly GCA_963693515.1 of Pipistrellus nathusii. Classification (NCBI taxonomy): domain Eukaryota; kingdom Metazoa; phylum Chordata; class Mammalia; order Chiroptera; family Vespertilionidae; genus Pipistrellus; species Pipistrellus nathusii. The sequence continues at coordinate 96,111,308 of OY882859.1, forward strand.
CATGCTATATCTGGAGTGTTTGTTTGTTTGTTTTTTAATTTTCCAGGGAACTTTGGAGGTTTTTTTTGTTTGTTTCTTTCTTTAAATAGTTAACAGTGACAACACAATGTTTAGCTGACAGTGAACATCAGCTGTGCCCTGATGTAAATACCAGCCTATACAAAAGGAAATTAATTCAGAAATTCTCTTGGGGAGTGCAATTTAATCGAAAATTTTCAGGGACACTAAAGGGCTGTTTGGAATTTGGGGGGTACGTTTATTTGGATGATGAGGCAGCAGTGCACCCACTGCCCTGCCGCTAAGTGGTCTGGCACGCATTAATCATTAGATAGCACCCAGGGCCCACCCATGTTTACTTTCCATTTTCAAGAGTATGTTTCACAAGTCCACAGATAACACTAAAAATAATTTTTCCCCCCAAAAATTTGGTTAAAAAACAACAACCTGTGGTATGAACAGGGCAGGTTTTTTTCTCATTTCCAATTCTAACTGGCTACTGTAACTGTGTAGGAAAGATATCATTTTTTATATTATTAATTTTTTATATCCAGCCATTTTTTGAAATTCTTTTACTTCTACTTTTTGTTGTTGAATATCTTAGGTCTTCTAATTATACTTCATATAATTTGCTATCATTTTTTTTAAACACAGCTAGATTTAATTTGCTAATATTTAATTGAGAATTGTTTATATCTTCACTAGAGGCTCAGTGCACAAAATTGATGAGCATGGGTAGGGTCCCTAGTGGCTGCTGGCTGCCAACCTGGGCCTCCTTTCCCCTGGCTGCTTGACACCTCCACAGGTCAGGGACTCCCTTTCCACCCACCTTGGCCTGGTGCCGCCTGCTCACCTGCTCCATCATCCCGTCACAGTCCCACTCTCATTGGGGCCCATCAGGGCTGGCAGCACCTCCACTGCCACCTACTGCCTGTGCTGCATTGCCAACGCCTGCCATATTCTGTGCCACCCCTGGTGGTCAGAGCAGATCTAACCCCTGAGTGGTCAAACTCCCACCTGTAGGGACAATTTTCATATTAGCCTTTTATTGTATAGGACTAGAGGCCTGTTGCATGAAATTTGTGCACTGGGGGTGGTGTCCTTCAGCCCAGCCTGTACCCTCTCTAATCTGGGACCACTTAAATGTCTGATTGCTGGTTTAGGCCCTTCCCTGCAGACCTAGGTTCCCCCCAACTGCCCTTCCCTGCAGGGCCAGTTGCCCCCAACTTTCCTCCTCTGCTGGCCTGGTTACTCCTAACTGCCCTCCCTTGCAGGCCTGGTCCCTCCCAACTACCCTCCCCTACTGGCCATCTTGTGGTGGCCATCTTGTGTCCACATGGGGCTGGCCATCTTTGACCACATGGGGGCAGCCATCTTGTGTGTTGGAGTGATGGTCTATCTTCATATTACACTTTTATTAGATAGGATAGAGGCCTGACACATGGGTTGGGGCTGGCTGGTTTGCCCTGAATGGTGTCCCAGATCAGGGTATGGGTTGCCCTGAGGCATGGGGAAGCCTGGACGAGGGGCTTGTGGTAGTTTTCAGGCTGGCCATGCCCCCCTAGTGACCCAAGCAGAGGCCCTGGTATCTGGAATTTATTTATCTTCTATAATTGAAACTTTGTAGCCTTGAGTGGAGCCAAGCCTCCTGCTTGCTTTGTGGCCACTTTTTGTTGGGATTTATTTATCTTTTATAATTGAAACTTTGTAGCCTTGAGTAGAAGCCTAGGCCAGCCAGGGTGTGCAGAAAGCTTATAAATAAATAAATAAATAAATAAATAAATAAATAAATAAATAAATAAATATTTAAAAATCAAAGCAGATAACCTTGATCTTAGAATCAAAAACAAATCCTTACCAATGGATATGGCCCTACCTGCCCTCCCCCCCAACCCCCACTCTCACATTGATGCATGCTCTGTGGTCTCCAGTTTCTCTTGTGTTCCAGGAGCATCATATCTCCCTTCATTTCACATCACTCTGTGCTCTGTTCCACCTTGGAGCCTTTGTTCTACAGCTGTTCCCTTTGGTTTATTTTATTTAATTGTCTTAGAGAAATAGATGCACAAGGGAGCATGTATAAGGATGATTTTGCAGCATTGTTGGTAATGCAACAATTGAAAACAACCTTATGGCCTATGTCAAAAGGAGCCTCTACACTATGATGTACATTCTCTAAATTTCAAAATTTTTTTAAATATATATATTTTATTGATTTTTTACAGAGAGGAAGGGAGAGGGATAGAAAGTCAGAAACATCGATGAGAGAGAAACATTGATCAGCTGCCTCTTGCACACCCCCCACCGGGGATGTGTCCGCAACCAAGGTACATGCCCTTGACCGGAATCAAACACGGGACCCTTGAGTCTGCAGGCCAACGCTCTACCCACTTTCGGCTAAATTTCAGAATATTATGTAGCAGTTAAAAACATGGACAGCTGAAACAGGTTTGGCTCAGTAGATAGAGCATAGGCCTGCGGACTGAAAGGTCCCAGGTTCAATTCCGATCAAGGGCATGTACATTGGTTGCGGGCACTTCCCCAGTGAAGGGTGTGAAAGAGGCAGCTGGTTGATGATTCTCTCTCATCGATATTCTAACTCTCTACCCCTCTCCCTTCTTCTCTGTAAAACATCAATAAAAATAAAAGAACATGGACACATGCACCCATGGGAATATGAATTGGTGTAGCACCTCCAGAAAACAATTTGACAATACCTATCAAAATTAGCAGTGTAAATACTGTTTCACTTGCAGTTTTCCTTTTGGAAATTCATCTTACAGACATACTTTCACATATGGAAGTTCTGATGTATAGAACAATCAGTGGCCTCCACTGGAAATGCCTGAGGGTGGTACAGTGACCTTAGGAGAGGGCCTGGACTTCCTCTTCCTGGAGGAGGGAGAAAAAGTGCTCTAGGGAAAGACTGACTGTATAGTAGGTTAGAGGGTATTTAGGGAACACAGATCTAACATTGCAGAAAGTTTTATTAAACAAGACAGGTCTAGCCATATGCCACTATTGGACCATTAAAACGTGGCTTTAGGTGTATAAATATACATTGGATTACAAAGACTGAATTCAAAAAGAATGTAAAATATTAATAATTTTAATGTTGATTGCATGTTGAAATCATATTTTGGGTATATTATAATATATTAAAATATTGAAAGTAATTAAATTGTTTCTACTTTTAAAAATGTAGCTCCTAGAAAATTTTAAATTACCTATGTAGCTCATATTATATTTCTATTTGATGGAATTAATTTAATTATCTCATTGATTTGAGAAAGAGAGAAACATCAATAGGAGAAAAAATCATTGATTGGTTGCCTCCTGTATGCACCCCCACCTGGGAGCAAGCCCACAACCTAGGTAGTTGCCTGACTGGGAATCAACTGGCCACCTTTTGGTATTCATGATTACACTCCAACCAACTGAGCCACACTAGCCAGGGGCCAGACAGAGTTAATTTAAAAAGTTCAGGGGCAAAGACAGAGAGGGGAATCAGGTCAGAGCAGGGATGAGGATTGAAGGGATGAGGCATTTTGGAAATGATGGCCTCACTTTGATTATATTTTGGTAATGGGTGATGTATGGTGTTATCTCAGTTTGATGGGCAAGGCTCCTACAGCATCTGCTGAGAGCTGGGCCCAGCATAGTGAGCAGTAGTGTGGAGAGAGAGGTGATATTGAGGGCCTTGTTTGTAGGGACAGGTCAGGACTTTTCCAGGTTCTCTTTTCCCCATGAAAATGTATTCTCTTCTGTTCTCACCTTGGCTAACATTATACCCCTTTTTATATTAGAGTTCACCCTGATTGAGACCAATCATTGCCGAAGTCGGTTTGGCTCAGTGGATAAAGCGTCGGCCTGCGTGCGAACTGGAAGGTCGTGGGTTCGATTCCAGTCAAGGGCATGCGCCTTGGTTGAGGGCACGTCCCCAGTGGGGGGTGTGCAGGAAGCAGCTGATCGATGATTCTCTCTCATCGATGTTTCTAGCTCTCTATCCCTCTCTCTTCCTTTCTGTGAAAAATCAATAAAATAAAAAAAAGACCAATCCTTCTCTTAAACATGTAAAAAATGCTCAAATTGCTCATAATAAGAGAAACACAAAAAAAATTCTAGGAGATACTATTTTTCACCTACTTGATTGGCCAAGATAAAAACAATATGCAAAAACTAGATGGACAAGGTTTGGGAAAGTGAGAATTTAGTTAGCACAAACTTTGTGGAAGACAAATGACAGTGTCTATCAGAACTTTAATTGTGTGTATTCTTTGACTTAATCCTGTTAGTTTTCCTAAACATATACACTATGTAAAATGGTATATATTAAAGGGTATTCATCACAATCTATAATAATAAAACTACAATATGCAAATCAACTGAATGAACAAACAACAGAACAACCATCCGGAAGACCTTTCAGAAAACCATGCTATGACATCCACGGCATCAGGCCAGTCAAGGCGGATGCTATGTGATTGGTCAGGGGCCCAGCCATCATCCCATGATTGGCCTGCAGAGGGAGGCCAAAGCCACTGGCCAGTGGGGCGATTGATAAATCGGGGGGCTCCGTGATTGCTCCAAAGAGGGAGACCCAGACCACGGACTGGTGGGCTGCAGCAGGTGGGTAGAGCCTCCCTCTGCATGATTCTTGTGCAGAGGGAGGCCACCAGCCGGGGTCATCGATCAATCAGGGGGCTCCATGGTTGCCTCAAAGAGGGAAGCTCAGGCCACGGACTGGCAAGCTGTGGGGGTAAGCAGGGCCTCCCTCTGTGGGGTGTGATTGATCACCCCAAAAAGGGAGGCCTAAGCTACCGGCTGGGACACTGCAGCAGGTAGCCTGGGCCTCCCTCTGTGGGGGAGATCTATTGTGGAGCCCTGCCAGGTTGGAAGGGCCTACTCTTTGGGTAAGGTGACCAGATTTTAACATTGGTAAAGAGGGACACTATTGATGGAGGTGAGGGATGGTGGGGGTTCTTGATTAAAAATTTGGTCTATATGGAGCAACAAAAATTTTCATAGAACACAAAAATAGTATTGTAATATATATTTTTTAAATTTCAACGTAAGTACATTTACAAATATAATTTAAAAATTATGTATAGTATTTTTTTTCTTTGGCATATTTCTCATTTGAGTGAATTTTTTAGTAGATTGCTGTCGTTTAAAAGGTCATAAAATTTTTCACAAGAATTTGTTAAATTATATTCCACACATAAAATGGCTTTCAAAGTCTCAACACTTAATTATAACATAAGTCGTGTCACTTTCAAGGCCAACACTAGACTTTTTGCAGCTATTATAAAATATAAATGAGTACTGTCTGCTAAATTCAAGAAAATTTATGTATTTATGAAATAAATAGCCGGAACCGGTTTGGCTCAGTGGATAGAGTGTCAGTCAGCGGACTGGAAGATCCTGGGTTCGATTCTGGTCAAGGGCATGTACCTTGGTTGAGGGCACATCCCCGGTGGAGGCTGTGCAGGAGGCAGCTGATTGATATTTCTCTCTCATCGATGTTTCTAGCTCTCTATTCCTCTTCCTTCCTCTCTAAAAAATCAATAAAATATTTAAAAAATAAATAAATTACTTACCTAAATTATCTGAATAGCTAATTTGAAATGACATCACTTGTTTAACTAGCTTACTAGCATGCAGTGCGATGTGTATCCTCTGAGAGACAGTTGCAAAATGTTTTCGTCATTGCAAACTTTGATAAGCAGTTCTTGATAATCAGTTCTCAACAATTATTATTATTAAAGTTTAACATAATAAAATTAACAAAAATAATATAAAACTCATATCCTGGCTAAATAGCCACATGGCCACCGAAAACCATATATTCCCTTCCCATTCTCCAGCCATTCCCTACCTTGTCATGCATTCTTTCCAAAAACACCGTGGGACGCGGGACAAATTGTTAAAAATCAGGACCTCCAAAAGTGGGACGTCTGGTCACCTTATCTTTGGGACAATTAATCAAGGGCTCCCAGACTGTGAGAGGACACAAGCCAGGCTAAGGGATCTACCCCTCCCCCAAGTGCACAAATTTTGTGAACCGGGTCTCTAGTCCTCTATAATAAAAGGCTAATATGCGCCGAAACTGGTTTGGCTCAGTGGATAGAGCTTCAGCCTGCGGACTGAAGGGTCCCGGGTTTGATTCCGGTCAAGGGCATGTACCTTGGTTGCGGGAACATCCCCGGTATGGGGTGTGCAGGAGGCAGCTGGTCGATGCTTCTCTCTCAGCGATGTTTCTAGCTCTCTATCCCTCTCCCTTCCTCTCTGTAAAAAAAAAAAATCAATAATATATATATATATATATATATATATATATATATATATATATATATTTTAAAAGGCTAATATGCAAATAGACCACACAGCAGAACAACTGAACAACTGGTTGCTTTGATGAGCACTGACCACAAGGGGGCATGAGTCAAACATGGTAGGCGTTGGCAGCAGGCAGCAGAACATGGAATATGGCAGGCATTGGCTGTGGCAGGATGGTGGAGCAGGTGAGTGGGGGTGCCAAGGCAGGGCACTGGTAATTGTTATCAGGGCAAGCCTCAGGTGGTTACTGAAAATTCTTTGCTCCCATGTACCACAGTCCCACCTGGCACATGCACCTGCTGCAGGTGCCAGCCCTGCTTGCACCCACTGTTGGTGCCTGGCACTGGCCCTGATTGCTCAGAGCAATCAGTGGGTGGGAGCAGCAGCTGCTGTCCCAAATTGCCTCTCAGAGGTTTTCCACCTTCCCCTGGTCCTAAGGGATAATCAGGGCAGCAGCCACCGCTTGCACCTACTGACAATGCCAACCCCAATTACTCTGTGCCATCAGCAAGTGTGAGCAGGGCCTGCACCATCAATGAATGGGAGCAGCAGCAGTGGAAACGGTGCTACTGGCAGATAGGAAAGTAGAGGCCACAGTGAGAGAGGAATGGTGGGGATGCAGAGGATGGCCAAGAACCACCATGTGCCCACTGCAGCCTCATGGCCCATAGTTCCTTTCAATGTGCACAAATTCATGCACTGATGCCCTGGTAGTGTTTATAAAAGAAAAAAAAATTGAATATAACTTAAATGTCCATTAATAGAGAGTGATTAAATAAATGCTGGGTATTATTTCAATAGAATTATAAAATATTAACATATCTTCAATAGCAAGCACTCACTAAAATAATAAGTCAGATCTATATGTACAAAGAAAGATCCCTAAGATACATCATTAAGTTCTTTAAAAAAGAAACAAAGTGAGATCAGTGTATGCAGCACACTGCCATTTCTGTGGGAGGAACACTCAATGTATTTGCTCACTTATCTATATATATATATATATAAAGAGGTAATATGCTAATTGGTTCTACTGATGTTTCAGTCATGACTGGTCAACAGTTTGCACGTGCACAGGAACTGGTGGGTGGGGATGGGGCTGTGGACTTCCACCCCTAGCAAAGGCATACTCAGACCTGACCAACACTAATGTCATTCTGCCTTGGTGGCAGAGGCTGCTCCTGATGGAGGCATGCTCAGGCAAAAGCTGGTGGGCAGGGACACAGACAGGGAGGCCTGCCTGAGCCGCCACAGCAATGCTTGAGCAGGCCCTGAATGGACACAGACAATTTTTCGTGGTGAAGAAACTAGAGTCCATGTTAATGAAAACACTTTGGTGGCTGCAGTGGCAGCAGCAGCGGAGTGATAGTGCTCTGATTGGCTGGTGAGCGTAGCTTGTGAGTGTAGCGGAAGAATGGTCAATTTGCATATTACTCATTTATTAGATAAGATTTTTATTGATTTCAGAGAGGAAGGGAGAGGGAAAGAGAAATAGAAACATCAATGATGAGAATCATCAATCAGCTGCCTATTGTAGGCCCCACCCTGGAAGCAAGCCCACAATCCAGGTATATGCCCTTACCAGGAATCAAACGGTGACATCCCCTGAGGACTCCCAGACTGTGAGAGGGGGCAGGCTGGGCTGAGGGCACCCCTCCGCTCCCCGCTAGTGTATGAATTTCATGCACTGGGCCCTTAGTATATTTATAAATGTATAGATTTTATTGAAGGGTATATAAGAAATCAGTAGTAGTGGTGGCTTCCAAGGAGAATTGTATTATGGGAGAAAGGAGCTTTTACCTTTCATTGTGCACTATCTTTCAAATTAAATGATTTACATATATTGTCAATCCAATAAAGCTAAATAAAGCATTTAATGTCTTCTGTTTAAGTAGGTGTTTCTTCTTATCTCAACTTTATAGCGCTTCTTTTATCAACCCTTCAAATTATATACCTTCCCTGGTCCTGCAACTCTCAGAATTATAGTATTTCCACTTATTTATTGAAGCTAATTTTTTTTGTATTTATTATTTGATTGCAAAGTTCAGTATCTGAATTTACTAAAATTTAGGTTTTAAGGATTTTTATTTTTCCCTTTATTTTGTCCTTTGTATCATACTTAAACCATTTATTAAGCTAATGAAAGCTTTTTAAAAATTGAAAAATCAGCCAAAACTGGTTTGGCTCAGTGGATAGAGCATCAGTCTGCAGACTGAAAGGTCCTGGGTTCGATTTCAGTTAAGGGCATGTACATTGATTGCGGGCACATCCCTGGTATGGGGTGTGCAGGAGGCAGCTTCTCTCTCATCGATGTTTCTAACTCTATATCCCTCTCCCTTCCTCTCTGTAAAAAAATCAATAAAATATATTTAAAAGAAAAAAAAATTGAAAAATCAAAATTCTCCTATTATTTGACATTTTCTTAAAATATACATTTAAATTATACAGAATTGGGGAAAATCAAACAACTCTGTTTATAAAAGAAAACTCTCAAGCTATTCTTTCACTAGTCCCTCGTTTTCTCAAAAATCAAAGCCTTCTGTGTTTTAAAATCTGAGTGAAAACTCTGTTTAAACAGAGCAAACACCATAGTCCATTAGGGCTGCTATAACAAAAACACTGTGGGCTAGGTGGCTTAAAAAACAAAAGTTTATTTCTCATAGTTCTGGAGGCTTGGAAGTTCAAGACCAAGTCTAGCAGATTTGGGATCTGGTGAAGACCCACTTTCTAGTTCATAAGTGGCTGCCTCCCTGCTGTGTCCTGCGTGGTGGAAGGAATGAGATTTCTGGGTCTCTTTTATAAGGGCACTAATCACATTCAAAAGGACTCTGCCTCCAAGGCCCCACATTCTAATATCATGCATTGAGGTTTAACATTTCAAAGTAGAAATTTTGTGGGGACACAAACATTCTGCCCATAAGAATAGGTACACTCCTAAAATCAGAAACAAATAATGCCGAAACCGGTTTGGCTCAGTGGGTAGAGCATCAGCCTGCGGACTGAAAAGTCCCAGGTTGGATTCTGGTCAAGGGCATGTACCTTGGTTGCGGGCACATCCCCAGTAGCGGGTGTGCAAGAGGCAGGCAGCTGATGGATGTTTGTCTCACATTGATGTTTCTAACTCTCTATCCTTCTCTCTTCCTCTCTGTAAAATATCAATAAAATATTTTTTTTAAAAAGAATTTCAGAAACAAATAGTAACTAAAGAAGAAATTGATTATATATATATATACTTAATTTGCTTTAATACCCACCTTTCTGAAGCCAAATACAAAGATTAAATTTGACTGCAAAGTCTAGATTTAGTTGTGTGGATAACTTAATTAAATTGAAAGCAGAAAACTAAACTGATTTTAATGTGCTCTAAAAGAAAGGATACATCATAAAGTAAATAGTCATTGGGATTGGTTAGTAAAAGAAATGGCTGATTTATTAAATGGTCTAAATTTATACAAAATTTTCAGAAACTGTCACAGGTTATGATGATCAAGGTCCTTCCTTTGGAGGGTATCCTTTGGCCTGGTCAAGGTAAACCAAGGTCTCTTTGATGAAGCCTGGGAAGCCCTTGGAGAGTTGGGAGATTATCTTCAGAGGGCATTTTTTCCCAATAGGACTGGAAGTTCAGGTCAGAGTAGGATAAGTCAAGAGATCCGAAGACTAGACTGCCCAGCCATGCCTAGTCCAAATTTTGAAGACACAGAATTGTGAGCTACATGAAATGGATATTGTATTAAGCTACTAAGTTTTGGGTGTTCTGTTATGCAGCAGTAGGTGTGAAAACTCCCCATCAGCAGGCAGTATCAAGCTTTCTAATTTTTACTCATCTTACAGGTAGGTATATACTAGGTATACTAGTAAATGATATCTTAAGTTGGATTTCTTTAAAATTTAAATGAAATTAAGTATCTTTTTATATGGTTGGTGGACTTTGGGCTTCCTCTTCTTAAAGTTGCTGTCTTTTTCTTGATATATTCTAAATGTTAATACCTTTCCATTTTAGGTACAACAAATATCTTCTACTACCCTGTAATCTATGGTCTTTGCTCATGATGGCCTTTGTTGAATAAAACTCTTGAATTTTTTATGTAATCAAACCTATCAGATTTTTGCCTTATGGTTTGTGTTTGTAAAGTTTTATTTAAGAAATGCTTTCCAACTCTTAGGGTCACAAAGACATCTTATTACAATTTCTTCCATCTTCCTTAGAGTTCTTAGACCATTAGATCTTTCATTTATTCTGATAGTTTGGAAAGTGCATTCTCAAAAGGGCATTTTCCACCATGTGATCATGATCTAATGGTCTTGCTTTGGCACATGGTGTTAGATATGGGTCAGGTTTTCTTTTTCTTCACAGTGATTCAGTGTATCATCTATTGCACAATTAACCCTTTCCCCCCATTGATTTGTTGTGAATCAAGTTCCCTTTGCAAATTGCACTATGTTAGAGATCTTTCTTCTATCTAATTGGCAAATCTGTCTAGGGAGCATATTGTCTAAACAGAAAAATGACAGTATAATGGTTGCAGATCTATATGGAACTAAGTATAAAATACAGGCATAGTCCAAAAGAGTGAGAGACCAATTTACCTGGGATGCATATTCAGGAACAAAATTTCTGGATTCAAGGGGCAGGAATGAGAGGGGGTTGGGGTAAGAGTGGGCTGTGTCAGAGGAAGAATTAGGGAAGGGACCTGGGAGGAAAAATATTCAAGTTGAGAGGATGTTTGAGTTAAGGGACAGAGCTGGAAAACAACAGGCTCCAGTTGGGGACTGGAACATCGGTGAGGTGGAGCACGGGGTTGTAAGGCCAGGAGAGGCAGATGATGAGGCTGTAAAGAAGGCATTTTTCCTGTTTTCCCAAAAAAGGTAAAAGAATAGAGAGTCTCTTTTTTCATGTGAAGTGATGTGATATGTACCCAAAAATTTATTTGTGAGTAATTAACAAATGCATGTAGATATAGAAAAAAATTAATATGTGAATGTTAGAAATAGTCCTTTAAAATTACTGTTTATTGGAGGGGATTTAAAAATGTAATTTTTTGAATAAGCATTATATTCAAAAAGACAAAAGAGTATACAGTAAAAAGTAGGTTTCCTCTCACCTCTGATCCCCAGAATTTTAAATTTCCTTCCCCAGTGGCAAGCACAATGGTCAGTTTTTAAGGACACATATTGCATAAACAAATATAAATCTTATACTAGTTACCTACTGCTGTGCAACAAATTGCCCCAAAACTTAGTGGTTTAAAACAACAAATATTTATTGTCACACATTTTCTGTGGTCAGAAATCCAGCAGCTTAACTGAGCCCTCTGGCTCAGGATCTCTCATAGGTCATGGTCAGTTGTTGGCTGGGGCTATAGTAACCTCACAACTCCACTTAGGAGGATCTGCTATCAGGTTCACTTAAAGGGTGTTGGGAGATTTAGTTTCTCACAGGCTATTGGCCTGAGGCCTCCTTCAGTTTCTTGCCACATGTGCCTCTCCACTGGGCACCTCACAGTATGGTAACTGATGTCATCAGAATAAATAGGTGAGAAGAGCTAAAAAAGTAAGGGAAGAAAAGAAGCCAATGTTTGGGGTTTTTTGTTGTTGTTGTTTTTAATATATTTTATTGATTTTTTACAGAGAGGAAGGGAGAGGGATAGACAGTTAGAAACACCGATAAGAGAGAAACATTGATTTGCTGCCTCCTGCACACTCCCCACCTGGGCTGTGCCCTTGACCGGAATAGAACCTGGGACCTTTCAGTCCGCAGGCTGAAGCTCAATCCACTGAGCCAAACCAGTTTCGGTGAAGCCAATGTTTTTTTATAACAAATCTCAGAAGTGACATCACACCTTTGCTGCAATCTTTTAATGAACTAGATTGAGCCCACACTCAAGGAGGAATTACATAGGCCACGGTTACCAGGGCTGAGAGATCTTTAGGGGCCACCTTAGAAGCTGCCTAACACACATGTATGCTGTATTTCTACCTATAGGTACCTTTTTATTTTTAAGCTCAAAGATTCACACCTTGCTTTTATCATGCAGCAGGGTATGTTTTGTAAGTCTGTACATAAAGATCTTTCTCATTCCCCCAGCAATGGCAGGGCTTTTCAGCCCTGCTTCCATACTGAGCATTCTTTGATTGGGCCATACACCGGTAAATAGCTCCTTTCTGATAAACCTACATTTAGGGCTTTTTTGTGTATTAATGCCCACTGGAAGATATTTTTTCCATTGATTTTTAGAAAGATTGGAAAGGAGGGGGAGAGACAAAAAGAGAGGAACATCAATGTGAGAGAGACATATAAACTGGTTGCCTCTCACACATGCCCTGATGGGGGCTGGGGATCCTGCCTAAGTGCCTTTGACCGGAAACAAACCAGAGACCCTCCAGTCCATGGGCTAACACTCTAACCACTGCAACTGGCCAGGGCAATTAGGGCACTTTTTTTTTTTTTTTTAAGAAATATTCTTTATCTTTTTTTTTTTTTTTAATATATTTTATTGATTTTTTACAGAGAGGAAGGGAGAGAGATAGAGAGCTAGAAACGTCGATGACAGAGAAACATCAACCAGCTGCCTCTTGCACACCCCCTACTGGGGATGTGCCAGCAACCAACGCACGTGTCCTTGACCAGAATCGAACCTGGGACTTTTCAGTCCGCAGACCGACTCTCTACCTCTGAGCCAAACAGATTTCGGCGATTAGGGCACTTTTTATCTTTTGCTACAATGACTTGCTGTACATGTTCCTTATTGAAGTGAGAATGCATCTGGAAGGCAAATCCCTACAAACAGAGTTGCTGAGTCTAAGGGTAGGTGCACTTTCCATTTTGATAATTGGCTGAATTACCTTCCAAGGGAGGTTCACCAGCTTATTTTCCAACCCCAAAGTGTAAACTTTGTCTAATTCACCACACCACCTTCAGACATTGTTTTCACAAGTTTGGATGAAAAAGAAAAAGAGGAATGAGAAAAACTGAAAACAGAAGTTTAATAAATAGCACAAATTGGAACAGGAGCCTATTATTTGCTAATTTGATCTGGATTTACCAGGGTATTTTCCTAGTGTAATATACAGATGAGATTAGGCCCCAGTGTACCTGGAGACCTGCTGTGGCTACTATCACTGTTATCTCAGAGAGTATTTCCCTTCTGAGGCATACAGTTCTCTAAGAGCTCTGAACAGTTCATCAGATTCCAACTTCTTCTGGAGAAGATGACACAAATGTCAAAGTTTATACTGATTTACTTTGGACACTATAGCTTCAGTAATTTTTGTCTTTTCTACTGATATACTTCAAGCATCAGAAAGACAAAGACAGTCTTGGTGAAGTCCTGCCATTTCCTGCTTCAATAATGCTTGTAATATTAATGAAAAAAAAATCATTAAAATCTGTAAAGAATTTTTATGAGTTTATTTGAGCCAAACTGTCAACATATGCCAGGAAGTAGAACCTCAATGAATTGAGATAATGCTCCAGAGAATGGAGGGTTACATCGGTATTTATACATTGCAATCAAAGGAAAGGGACCTAGGTGAGTTACATGAAATTCATTGGTGATAGATTAAGGAGGTGGGATAAAGCAAAGCTGGAAAACCTGTGGGATAGGGTAAAAAGTGAAATGATGGACAAAGACTTTTGCCAAATATTTTCTTCACCAATCTCATGAGGAATATGTGAGAAATTGATGAAGCTGCAGGGCCACGGATGTGGTGAACCTTCCTTCAGGTTCTTGGGAAACCAGGCCCCAGGACTGGAAAGGGGGCTGGATGTCATGGGGTGTGCGTTACAATAAATCAAATAGAACAGAAAGACAGTGTTTGGGTAAAAGCAGTTTTAGAGCCTAAGGATAGCTCTCCTGCAACTCCCTTCACAACTCTGGAAACTTTTCGATAATCAGCCAGCTTCTGTCTATATATTTTCACTGAAATACTGATTTCATGAAGGTAGATTATTCCACTGTTAAACAGTTTAGAGGTTAAAAGTTATTTTGTACATTGAGTTTAAATGAGAGAAATCTTTGCTCTTTGTCTGCATCCAGTGCTCCCTCCCCTGCCCCAAGCGCAGGGAAGTTTTTGTTCTCTGAAACAGTTCTCAGAGCCTCCTCTAGGCTGCCTTCCCCCAGGCTGCCCACTTTATTCTGCATTATTCCTTGTTCTCAGGAATTTATTTTCTACTGATCCCCACAGGATAGACATGTGCTTTTAGTGCCATTGGTTGAGAGTTTGCATGACAAAGAGCTGCTGTGATTTAAAAAAAAAAATGCTATGACAATATTCATAGCAGCACGATTCACAATAGCGAAGAGCTGGAAGTAACCCAAATGTTCCATGCATAAACAGATAAACAAATAGTGCCATAAACATAGAGTGGAATATTATTTAATCTTAAAAAGGAAAGAAATTTTCACACATACTACATCACAGATGAAGCTTGAGAACAATATTCTAAGTGAAATAAGCCAGTCACAAAGGGACAAATACTGTATGATTATACTTAAAGGGGATGTAGAGAATTATCAAATTTATAGAGACAGAAAGTTAGAATGGTTTCTGACAGATCCTTCCTCCAATTGATGGACAGACATAAACTCCACCTGCAGCCAGACATTCCTGAACACTGAACCACCAATCAGCACCTGCCAAATACCCTAAGCCCCCTGATTTGTAAGTCCCTAGGTCCCTAATCATAGGCCTTACATGAAACCACCAATCAGCATGAGCTGAGTACCCTAAACCCCGTCCCCTCTCTTTCTCTGGAAGCAGCCGGCAGTGGTACTCTTCTCTTCAATAAAGCCTGTGTCCTGGCATCTTGATCTCTGGCCAACTCTGTTTCAGTTTCTAACCTCTTATCCAACCATCCAGGTCCCTGGCTTTCACTACTCCTTTCCTTCTTTTTCCCTACCACTTTAACTTCAGTAATCTCAATCACTCATCTGTCACCTCTTATTGGTAACACCATGGTGACTACTCTCTCAGCTAGGAGTGTGGAACTAGAAAAAGGAATCTCATACCCTTTAGCCCACCTCTTCTTCTTACACCTTTCAGCTTGTCTCCATGCTAGAGATTTTTCTTTCTCTGTGGGAAAAACACATACATCTGTCTCCCCATCAGCTGACAGAAACATGTACTCTCATCTATCTCTCATCCAATGTAGATACTGCCTCAATAATCAGTCTTTACTGTCCCTCTATCCATCATATCTGTCAAAAGAGGATTCCAGATTATCCCTCTACTTCTAAGCAGGAGTTGGAACTTCCATGGGGAGCTTAACCACTGCTCTACTTACTCTGAAACCCTGTCTTAGGACTTACAAGAAACATGTGGATTCCCAGCAAGGGGCAAAACTGGGAAAACAAGAACCTCACCACCAGGGTAACCTATTCTCCCCTTTCATATCACTGATAAGGCAACTGAGACCCCTACTCTTTTTGCCCTAAAAATAACACCTAGGTCTCAGTTGTATTTCAGCTTCTGGCTCAGAAAAGCAGCAAAACCAGACAAGTGACACTGTGGCAGCCTCAGGACCAGCTTTGATGTCCCAAATGACTCAACAGGATTGCTCTCAAGACTTCACCAACCAGTCTCTTGGAGAAATCATGCTGCTGCACACCCCTTGACAAGCACGGAAAAACTACCTGTTTTTAGCTCACTTACTCCATGGCTCCTCCCACTATTAGGCCCATTGGTATCTATACTCTTTATCTTGCTCTTTGTCTTATGCGTTGTTTCACTAGTTTCTTGAAAAACAAAATGCAGGCGTTTACTAACCAGAAGGTGGGAGAGACCTACCTGGCACTGAATTCAGAACAACACCAGAATCTTTGAAACCTTGGGTAGATGCCCTTGACGACGCCCCCTCTCAGCTGGAAGCAGTTACGGAAAATTCACCTTCGCCTCCTGACCTTGCCCGGACTCTCAATTTTTTTTTTTTTTTTTTAAAGATTACCAGTAGCCTGGAATGATAGATCCTCCCTTCCTCCAATTGATGGACAGACATAAACTCCACCTGCAGCCAGCCATTCCTGAGCACTGAACCACCAATCAGCACCTGCCAAATACCCTAAGCCCCTAGGTCCCTAGTCATAGGCATTACATGAAACCACCAATCAGTGTGTGCTGAGTGCCCTAAGCCCCATCCTCTCTCCTCCCCTTAAAAAGCACATGAACCCCAGCCCTTGCTCTCTTTCTCTGGAAGCAGCCAACAGTGGTACTCTTCTCTTCAATAAAGCCTGTGTCCTGGCATCCCGGTCTCCTGCCCACTCTGTTTCATCTTTCAGTTTCCTGGGGCAGTAGGCAATGATGAGGGTGAAAAATGGGGAGTTAGAGAACCAAGATGGCAGCCTACATAAGCACCTAAACTGCTGCCTCCCATAACAATTTCAAAATAACAACTAACAGACAAAACAGACATCATCCAAAACCACAGAAAAGCTGACTGAGCAGGAAAACTACACTAGAAAGAAGGATAGAGGCTCATGGATCATATCAGGAGCTGCAAAGTGCTGAGGTAGGTAGATGCTGTGCAGAGAGGAAGGGTTGCTGAGTGTCAATCTGGTGGGAGGGGAAAGGAAGCCCCCGACTACATTGAACCCTAATTCCAACTGCACTGAACCCTAGCCCCAGCCGAAACCCCATGTAACCAGGCTCATACAGGTGGAGTCTGGACTGTAGAGAAAGGCACCAGGAGACACAGAGACTGGGAGTCTCTGGGGAGCCAGGAGCCACAGTATGCAAGTGAGTGTGTGCAAAGAGGTCTGACTGAGGAGGTTGCTATGGCCTCTCCATAGCGGAAGGAGTCTGAAGCTCCTAACTGCACTGAATCCCAGTTCAGGGTGAGCCCCTGGGGAACCCATGCTCTTACAAGGGGAATCTGGATTGTGAAGAGGAAGCTTAGGGAATCCGTGGAAAGCAGAGGTCTGAGGCATGCACAAGAAGACGGACGGCTCAGACCTGAGATACTGCCCCATCCAAGCTGAGCTCCGAGGCTATTGCAATTTTGCAAGTCTGATCCTATAAGACATCTCTAATACAGAAGGTATCCTGGTATAGACATAGCTGATACTCACATCCAATAGGCCTGGAGGTCAATTCCTCCCAGTGACATCAACAACAATCGAGACTTAACTACAACAAGGCTGTACACGCAATACACAAAGAGGAGCACCAAGAGTGTCTACCTTAGGTAACTGGGGAGGCTGACCCACTGGGTCATATAGGACACCAAGCACACAAAGACACCCTACCAACTCAGGGAAGCAGTGAAAGTGCTGAGACAGGAGAAATCTCAAACAAAAAAAATGGAAGAGAACAAAAGACTGGATATAGAGTTCAAAACCACGATTAGAAGCTTTTTCAAGAATTTCCGAGAAAAGGCCAATAAATTTAATGAGACCCTCGAGGAAATGAAAAAAGACCAACTAGAAATTAAACATACACTGATGGAAATAAAAAATATTATACAGAGACCCAACAGCTGTCTAGAGGAACACAAGAATCAAGCCAAAGATTTGGAATACAAAGAGGCAAAGGACACTCCTCTGGAAAAGCAAGAAGAGAAGAAAATCCAAAAAGTTCAAGATAGTGTAAGGAGCCTCTAGAACAACTTCAAGAGTACCAACATCAGAATTATGGGGTGCCAGAAGAAGAGAGAGAGCAAGATATTGAAAACCTATTTGAAGAAATAATGACAGAAAACTTCCCCCACATGGTGAAAGAAATAGACTTACAATTCCAGGAAGTGCACAGAACCCCAAACAAAAGGAATCCAAAGAGGAACACACCAAGACACATCATAATTAAAATGCCAAGAGCAAAAGACAAAGAGAGAATCTTACAAGCAGTAAGAGAAAAACAGTTAGTTACCTATAAGGGAGCACACACATGATTATCAGTTTCTCAACAGAAACTATGCAGGCCAGATGGGAGTGGCAAGAAATATTTAAGTGATCAATAGCAAGAACCTACAACCAAGATTACTGTATCCAGCAAAGTTATCATTCAGAATTCAAGGGCAGATAAAGAGCCTCACAGATGAGAAAAAGCTAAAGGAGTTCATCAATACCAAACCAGTATTATATGAAATGCTGAAAGGTATTATTTAAGAAGAGGAAGAAGAAAAAGGTAAAGATAAAAATTATGATCAACAAATATATATCTATCAACAAGTGAAACTAAAAATCAAGTGAATTAAAAAACTGAGGAACAGAATAAACTTGTGAATATTATAGAATCAGGGGCAAAGAAAGGGAGTGGCTTGATAATTATCAGGGGGAAAGGGGTGCTGGGGGTGCAGGAAGAAACTGGACTAAAATCGTACACCTATGGAGGACAATGGGGTGGAGGAGGTAAGTGCAGAGGGTGGGGTGGGAATCAATGGAAGGGAGCTATGGGGGGAGGGGAGAGGAGAAACAATTGTAATAATCTGAGCAATAAAGATTTATTTAATTAAAAAATAAATAAAAATGGGGAGTTAGTGTTTGAGGGATCAGAGTCTTTGTGTGTGTGTGTGTGTGTGTATTTAATCTTTATTGTTGAATTATTACATATGTCCTACTTTTTCCCCCATTGACCTCTTCTAGCCCGTACCCACTCTCCACCCCAGGCTTTTACCACCCTATTGTTTGCTTAATCTCTTTCACCAATCCACTCACCCGACCTTTCCTCTGAGATTCAACAGTGGGAATAAAGTTTTAGTTTGGAAAGATGAACTAGTTCTGGAGATGGATGGTGGTGATGATTGCACAACAATATGTGTGTACTTAATCCACTAAACTGTACACTTATATATTATTAAAATGGAAAATTAAATTGTATATGTATTTGAAACCCATTTCTCATATACTGAGTAATTTTGGCTCACATTTCCTGTCTCCAAAATATTCATTCATCCTGGTAAGTCTCTGGGAGCCACTTCCCTGGGCTCAGATGATTAGACCAAGCACAAGCATCTAACCTGAGCTCGATTTTTCAGAATCCATGGCTGCAATTTTGGAATTTGGTTTCAGGAACTTCTTGCTAGTTTCTGTGTGGGGTGAGACAGAATGTGTTTTATATAGGTGGGAGCTGCAAGGTTGCTATCTCCATGTTGATTTATTTTTATTTCATAACTAGGGGCCATGCATGAAATTCGTGCATTGGGGTTGAAGGGTCCCTTAGCCCAACCTGAGGGGTCCCTTAGCCCTCTCACATACTGAGCCCTCAGGGGATGTCCTACTGACGGCATAGGCCCACACCCCACAGGAAGTGGGCCTAAGCTACAGTCTGGCCTCCCTTTGTGGGAGGCAACCTGGATGATCAGGGGAAGGCACCAGCCCCATTAACCCGCTGCTGCAGCCACTCCCAGTCAGCGCGGCCACCAATGTGTTTTCATCAACACGGACTCCAGTCCCTTCACCAAGAAAAATGACAAATTTCTTTAGGCATTTTCAAGATGTGTCTTTCATAGAATATGCATTTCTTTTTTATCCTCACCTAAGGATATGTTCCCATTGACTTTTAGAGAATGTGGAAGAGAAAGGGAAAGACAGAGAGAAACATCAAAGCGAGAGGAACACTTTGATTGGTTGTCTCCTGCATGAGCTCTGATCTGGTCCCCTGCAACTTTGGTACATGCCCTTGATCAGAATTGAACCCAGACCCTGCTGTCTGCAGGCCAAGGCATTATCCACTGAGTCAAACTGGCTAGGGCAGGATATGACATTTCTTAGCCCTCCAGCAGCGAGGGTTTTTCTCCAGAAGTGTGGTGGGAAAACCCTAGATCACCTTTTTGGATTCTTATTACCCAAGTTACTAAGAATATTACCAGTGGCGCCAAAACTGGTTTAGCTTAGTGGATAGAGCATTGGCCTGTGGACTGAAAGATACCAGGTTCAATTTCGGTCAAGGGCATGTACTTTGGTTGCAGGCACATCCCCAGCAGGGGGTGTGCAAGAGGCAGCTGATCGATGATTCTCTCTCATCGATGTTTCTAGCTCTCTATCCTTCTCTCTTCCTCTCTGTAAAAAAATCAATAAAATATATTAAAAAAAAAAAAAAAAGAATATTACCAGTGGCATACAGGAAGCGATTTTTCCCAGGCTGAAAGCAGACCCCCAGCTTCCTGCCCAGGTGATTGATAGCAGGGGTTCTGCTCCTGCCCCAGGCCAAAACTGAAGCTTTCGGCCTGGTCCCAGAGTGGACCCCAGCTCCCTGTGGTTGATCGCAGGGGGTCCGGAGCTGACCCCCAGCTCCTGCAATCAATTGCAGGGGGTCTGCTTCTGCACCAGGCCGGAGTAGACCCTCCAGCTCCCTGCAATTGATCACAGGGAGACTGCTCCTGCCCAGGCCTTACCTCACAGTAACCTGTGTGCCAGGATGTTCCTAGGATACAGGTCCTGGGTGCCTCTGTATGCAAATTAACCGCCATATTTTTGGGTTAATTTGCATAGTCACTCTGATTGGCTATAGGAGTAGTGAAGGTATGGTCAATTATTAGGTAAGATGTTTACTGTTCACCTGTTGTGTGCCAAGCATGCTAATATGTGCTGAGATTCAGCTCCATTCCTGACTTCCTGGAAAAGCAGAGTAAACCTGGTGCAAAAGTATTATCTCTGATGTTATCTATAATATTTCTATTATCACAAATATTTTGTTCTTACCTAAGTGAGCAT
The DNA here is from genome assembly GCA_963693515.1 of Pipistrellus nathusii. Classification (NCBI taxonomy): domain Eukaryota; kingdom Metazoa; phylum Chordata; class Mammalia; order Chiroptera; family Vespertilionidae; genus Pipistrellus; species Pipistrellus nathusii. The sequence continues at coordinate 96,132,289 of OY882859.1, forward strand.
CATAGTATACCTCCTTTTTTTCCACATTTAACTTCCCCTTCTAAATTATTTTAGCACATTTTTCAGACCAGCAATAGCACAATCAATGTATTGGTTGACAATGACAGGATATTAGATTTAATTGTAATAAATGTGATAAGAGCACTAAGATTATTCATGGAAGCTCCGCATATATTCACTGGACACCAATAAAGGATGGTGGGTGTTTTTTGCTTACCAGTGGCAGCAGCATCATCATGTGGCAAAATAATAAACCACATTTGCAGTTCCTGGAACCTGCCTGCATAGAAATTCCACAATTAGTTATTTTTTTTAATTTGAAGATATAATTAGTTTTTTTTAAGTGATTCATGGATTGGGCTACATTTCATCTAGCAATTAAAAGGGCACTCCCAAAATTACACAATTCTTGGGGGGAAAGTTTTTTATTGGGGGGTTGAGAAATGCACATTATTTCAAAATTTGTACAGAATGAAGACTTTAAATCTGTTTAATATTAGCAAAATTTTCATTTTTTTAAAACTAGACAACACTGTGCCAAGGTTTCTATCCTGCTCTCTGAGCAGTTCTAGTGACTCTTAGAGTCAGCCCCAAAGGAAGACACTTATGAGCAGAGCACATCCCTCAAAGGTTCTACAGCATCCTTTATGCAGCATCGTGACTTTTCCTAAGCAGTACCAATCTTTTGTGCCCCTCCAAACCTGCCCCTGATGTAGGACTTATTCATCAATAAATATTTATTGAGTGCCTACATGGTGCTTACTCTGCTCTAGACTCTGCAGATACAGCAGTAAACAAACTGGACTAAAATTTCTCTTCACTGCTTACTCTCTGATTATGACACATCTGTTTCCTTTACATCTTGGAAGTCAAAAGAGACCTGTTTCATCCCAGCTTTACTGGAACCACACCATCTACCCACTGAAAAATTTCAGAACTCAGCTGATTTGAAGTGATTGCATTTATTAGGAGCATCCACATATCAGTTTTATTGTGGGATCAAAGCTGTGCCTGTCAGCCAGGTACAAAATACAGAAGTAGAAAGTTCATTTTAGATTCTATGGCCAGAAAATAATAGTCCTTCAAAGAGGACCACATCTTTATGCCCAGAACCTTTGAACATGTTAATTTACATGGCAAATTTACATGGTGAGTGGATTAAATTAAAAGTCTTGAGATGGGGAGATTATCCAGAAATGTCCTGGTGAACTCAATGTAATCACAGGGTCCTTTTTAAGAAGAGGGAGTAGAGTGAGTCAGAGAGCAGACAAAAGGATGAAGCAGAGTCATAGAAGAAAGGAGATACTATGTTGCTGGCTTTGAGATGAAGAAGGGGACTACGAGCCAGTGAACTCTAGAAGCTGGAAAAGGCATGGAAATGGATTCTTTTCTAGAGCCTCCAAAATAAACAGGCCTGCCTGCACATTTGGATCTCTGACCTCCAGAACTAAGTCAATTTGTAATGTAAGGTACATAAATTTTATATAATAAAAGCCTAATATGCTAAGTGTCCGATCGACCTGTTGATCATTCAACCAAAGTGTAATATGCTAAGGTTGCTCAACCGCTCATTATGACGTGCACTGACCACCAGGGGACAGACGCTCCAATTGGTAGGTTAGCTTGCTGCTGGGATCTGGCCAATTGGGATTGGGATTGGGCGAGACCTGCGGGACACACCCTGGAACCCTCCTACAGTCCCTCCCCAGCTGGCCAATCTTCTGCTCTCTCTCTGGCCCAGGTCCTGTGCTGGTGGGGTTTCTTGGCCTGGCCTGTGTCCTCTCACAATCTGTGATGCCTCAGGGGATGTCAGAGAGCTGGTTTCAGCCCAAACCCACAGTGGGAGCACTGCTCAGCCAGAAGCCAGGCTCACAGCTGATGAGCGCAACAGTGGTGGCAGGAGCCTCTCCCACCTCCACAGCAGCACTAAGGATGTCTGACTGATAACTTAGGTTCACTTCCCAGGGAGCAGGCCTAAGCCATCAATTGGACATCCCCCAAGTGCTCCCGGACTTTGAGAGGACACAGGCTGGGCTGAGGGACCCCACACCCCCCAAAAGATGAGTTTTGTGCACTAGGCCTCTAGTGTTTAAATATAAGTCCTAACTTGGAGGTAATTTGTCATGGCAGTAACATTACACCAATACAAATATTTACCTGTCCTCCCCTAAATAGGTCCTTCCTGCTGCCCACTTTCTCTGGTACACAGAGCAGGACACTTCTAATATGTTCCTATTTTCCAAAATAATGGAGTTGTCCTGCTTTTTCTCTATACAAGCCAATAACTGCATCTCTAACAGGGTTGTCCTTTGGCATTCTTTGGCATATACCAGAGTCTTTGAGTTTTCTCTGAGAATTAAAAATTCTGTATATTCAGTTCCAAAGTTAACTAAAACATTAATATATAATTCAACTTAAAACCCAGAGTCAGCCTCACCTTCATAAGAACACTCAAAGTGTTCTCATGAAAGTCAGAAACAAGATAAGGGTATCATAATCAGCACTCTTACAGCCATGCTGGAAGTGCTGGCTAATGTCATCATACAAGGAAAAAACAAAAGATAGAATGGGACAGAGGAGGTAAGCTTGTATTTGTTTGCAAATGATATAATTATATACCTGAAGGTCCAAGAGGAAAAAAACTAAAACAATAAAACAATAAAAGAATTCAGAGAAATGGCTTGGTACAATGCTAATGTATAGTAGTCCTATCTAATAAATAGGGAATATGCTAATTGACCCTCACACTGTCACAAAGAAGGCAGCACCCATAGCCAGTAAGGAGAGAATATGCTAATTTACTGCCACATCTTCAAAGATGGCAATGCCCACAGCCATAAGATGGTGGGACCCAGTTCCTTCAGCCCCACCGGGGTGGCAGGCATGCAACAAGTGTGAGCTCAGCCTCTGGAGTCCCCTGGTTCCCTCAGTCCCCCAGTCATCCAGGGCCGGCCCAAGGTGCAAGCAAGCCTCGGATGGTGACTGCCCAGCTGATGCCCGAGGGGCAGGCAAGCCTCGGATGACAGCTGCCCAGTTGCCCAGGGCTGCCCGAGGCTCAGGTAATCAGGGTCAGCCAAGGCTTGCACTGCCAGCAGTGGCAGCAGCAGAGGTGTGATGGGGCATCACTTTCCCCTAATCACTGGGTCATCTCCTGCCCTGAGGGCTCCCAGACTGCGAGAGGGGGCAGGCCGGGCTGAGGGACCTTCCCCTCCCATAAAATGAATTTTCATGCACCAGTCCTCTAGTAAATATATAGACAACAATTACTTAGGGCATATAAATAATGGAACAAATTTCTATTCTATTCTATTCTATTCTATTCTATTCTATTCTATTCTAACAATAGAAACAAGAAAAGTAACAAAAAACATGCAAAATCAATATGTAGGAAATAAGCTAAACTTGAAAAAGAAGAAAAGTATGCTATGGTCTTTGATACAAAGATATGTTTAAGAACACTACAGTTAGCCCAGCCGGTGTGGCTCAGGGGTTGAGTGTCGACCTATGAACCAGGAGGTCACGGTTCGATTCCCAGTCAGGGCACATGCCCAGGTTGTGGGCTCTATCCCCAGTGGGGGGCGTGCAGGAGGCAGCCGGTCCATGATTCTCTCTCCTCATGGATGTTTCTCTCTCTCTCTCCCTTCCTCTCTGAAATCAATAAAATATATATTTTAAAAAAAGAACACTACAGTTAAGATATGTTATTGCCAACCAAATAAAATTGATGAGAACTTTTTTCTTGTTCAAAAGTTCATTGTACACCCAGCCTTTTATATTACCTGGTATTGTCTCAAGAATTTAGTCTTCATGGAGATATGTAGGCTCCTCATTGGTGGAAGGCAGAGCACAGGTTAAATGAGGCCTGATCTCTGGGTGGTCCAAGCCAAGTCCACCTTTGGACTATCAGGCCATGATGGGAACTCCTTAGATATTGTCCTCTGCTAGTTGTCATGGGCAACTTGAGTCCTCCTCTGTCTACTTCCTCTCTTTCTCAAACACACATACACACTCTACTCCATCTGGACCATGTAGTTCATTATCTTATTAATATAACAATTGCTACATGGTAAGGGTATTCTTCTCAGCAGGATCATAACTAAAATAGCAATTTTTATTATCTTCAACATGTCTCTAGCCCATCCTTGGGCTAAAGGTTTTTTTGACATAACTTTTACTTGTCTCATTTCCCAGGCATCTGTAGTTCAACAAAAATGTCATTGCTAATTACTATTGTCAAAAGAACTCTAGATATTATCAATAAGTAAACTGGGTATTTTTGTGTGGGGGGGAGATGAGGGGAGAAAAGGGAGAATCTGCTATTACCACTGAAATCTTGTCAGGCTGGCTTTGTGGGATGGACTGGGGTAGGCAATCAAGTTCCACAGAAAGAATATTCCATTCCACACAGGCCACACTCTTCTTAAAAGCTGTTTCCTGACTATTCCTAGAAGCAGCTAGACTCTCTCAGCAGAAGAGCTAAGGCTGATTTTTAGCTCTCTCTTCCTCTTTACCTTCATGGCACATGCTAGAAATTCAGTAACTGCCAAAAGAACAAGTGGATGGAACCATGCTTTTACCAACCTATATGCTGAAGGCTAAAGAGCAGGGAGAAGCTGCTTAAAAGTTCTTGAGAATGAAAATGCCACCATGTAGGAGCAGTCTGTTGGTAGAGGAGATTTTAGCTTTGTTTAAGGTCTCTCTCTTTTATTGTGTACTAGTGGCCCAGTGCACAAATTCATACGCATTAAAAGGAAATTAATTAAAAGAAATATTTTAATATCTCTATTCACTCTTTCTCTATAATAGAAGTGTCAACCAAATTCATGATTGACAATAACAGAATGAAACACACCCATGTGATTGGTTCCAGCAATATATATATATATATATATATATATATATATATATACACACACACACACACACACACACACACACACATATATATGTAAACTTGCTTAATTAGACTTGTTTTCTGATTTAACAAAACTTTTTCCAACCCAGCAAAGCACCACAACTTCTCTTTCAGGTAATTGTCAGAAACACAGCAGTAAATATCAACACAAAGCAGGTTATTATCATACATCACCCAGGGAGAACAAAGGTGAAAATATTTAACTGCAGCAGTGTTTGAGTATATTCTGTGCAGTGAGAAAACCTGAAATCATTTATTTCTTTTTAGTGAGGTCAAGTTTCTAAGCTTTCTAAATGTCTGCTTTCTGGCTAATGGAAAGAAAGCAGGATTCTACCAAGTCTTTTCTATCTTCCTACTCCAGGACTTCTGTGAGGTTCAAATGAGATGAGGCATGGGAAAATGCTTCACAGATATTTGGTTAAAGTGTAAAATGCTTCCACCTGGCAAAGCAAGTTGTGTTCTTGGGCTGAAAAAACTCTGAGGAGGCTAGTTGCTAGGGAAAGAAAGCCAGGCATTGCTATGTGAAGTCATTGCCTGGCACCCACAGCCACCATTTCAGGGCTGGGCTGGGCTTTGCACCATGGCAGCATTGGCTATGATTTGGTGGGCTGTCACGCTGGGATGGTGGTGGGTCCTGTGTCCCACTTGGGGAAAGCCGAGTGTTGCATTGTGGGCACCAGGCCTGCACTGCCATTTCTCTGTAAATGGCCAGTGTGCATCACAGCAGCTCCTGTGTTGAGCATCTGCCCCCTAGTGGTTAGTGCATGCCATAACAACTGGTTGGACAGTCAAGACACTTTGTGTAATTAGCCTTTTATATAGATATTGTTAAATTCTGCCTTTGTTGTAGCCTTTCCACTCCTCCTTTCTCCCCTGGCCCCTTACTTATTTTAAAATAAATCAATACATTTTGGGAGATTTTAAAAGTATCTGTGGGCGCTGGGTTCAGAATCTTCCTTACCAAATGGACATTAGTTCTCCTTGGTGGCTGGGAACATGAATGTTAAATGTTTTTGATCATCACCCTTGGTAAGACTTAAACTTGTATCTGTGAAGTTTTTAGCCAGCCCTGTTCATAGTTCTTATGCCTCTAGATTAACCAATTTGTGAAATACCAGAATTCCCCTTAAAGGAGATATTAATGCTCAAGAGATCACATATCTTATCTCTATCCTGTAACCCAATTAATTCTTGCCTTGCTTTCTCCTAGCTCCATGTAATCATCCTTATATCCTTTTTTTAATTTCAAATGCAGAAGCTGCAAAACTGTCATTCACAGAGGCATTTGAGATCTTGTTCCCTGGCATATGTAGTCAGTTTGGATTAAAAAAAAAAAACTTACAAAAATTCTCTACAGATTTGGATGTTTCTTACACTGACAAATGCCTTCAAGCAGTCTGGTTGTGGGGCATTTATTTGTTCACAGCATGTGTGTGGTGACAGACATGTGAACTGGAGTGCTCAGCCTGATTTTCGCATTTTTCAAGAAAAGTTGGAAATCCTGAGTATTAAAACAAGTAAATTCTCCCAATTTAAAAATGCCAATTCAGATTTCAAAGAAAATAAAATCTCACTGCTTGAGCCAAGCAAAACCTCTGGACTGCATCTGGCACTGCTCTGTGGTTGATGTTGAGCACAGCTGCAGGGAGAACCCTGAACAAATAGATGGCAGGTGTGGGGCAGAAAAGTGACTTGGTTTTAGTGTGATTGTGAAAAAGTAATGCTAATTGTAGTAAATTGTATTATGTCCTTACTATTTATGTATAGTCCCTTGGCAACAGTAGTTTTGAGTCTAATTAAAAATTTAATATTCTGTAAAAATTCCACTTGTATATTCATGCTCTCTCATCCTCCTTAATTTGTGGTTTGAGTCATAGGGACAAGGTTTCATTATCTATCTATCTATCTATCTATCTATCTATCTATCTAGGGGAACTATGCTCATTGCTATGACTCTGAGTTTTTAATAAGTATACTTAATTAGGCCTTAATAAAGGCCTAGGTATTACTTCTAGTCAGATCACATGTGTCTGACTTCCTTCAGGACTTTATTGTATGAAAAAGAGAGGGAAGAAGTCTGCAATAACTTTAACTCTTTTGGAGTACACATTTATTAAATATTATTTTTATGAGAAGCAGGATTTTAGGAATCTGAATGAAAAGCATGCATATCATATATTTACTTTATAGAGACCAACTCATTTTCAGTGGAAAAGTGTAGGTTCCTATGGATCAGAAGCTTGATGGGGTAAGTTCTGTCAAGTCCTAGAGGAAGTACAATCTTCAATAACAGTAGTCTTCAATTATAGGCCAGCATGAGGATGGGGGAAAAAGCTCAAAACTGAAAAAGCAAGATCTGAGATTGAAAATAAATTCAATTGGACTGGAGGTTGCAAAGCATTGCTCCATTTTAATTTCAATGTATAGCATTTTCTAATTATTTGTTTATAATTTTTTTTCTATTTGTTTATTATTTGTTCTTCTAACCCCTCCCTTCACACAGGAGCCCTAGCCCAGTAGTTGGCAAATTGTGGCTCGTGAGCCACATGCAGCTCTTTGGCCCCTTGAGTGTGGTTCTCCCATAAAATACTACCACAGCCTGGCAAATCTATTTTGAAGAAGTGGCATTAGAAGTTTAAAAAATTTGGCTCTCAAAAGAAATTTCAATAGTTGTACTGTTGATATTTGGCTCTGTTGACTAATGAGTTTGCCGTTCCAGACCTATTTTCCGAATTTAAGTAAAATCCTGCCCAGCTGATCAGTGCCTTTCTTCTTTAAGGAGTGGTCTCCTCCTCTCCAGGAAGCAGAACCCGCTCGCACCTATCAGGGATTGGCGCTTGAAAAATAGTTAAGTATGGGCAGTCCCGGAAAACCAGAACCAGAAGCTTCTTTAAATTCCTGGGTCCAATAACACAGCCAGCAACAGAGACAACCAGAAAAACCAGTATAGTGGGCGGGGCCTGGAAAAGGAGACTCCGGAAGTCCTAGGCACAGGAGACTGAATACCATCTCGGCAGTTGACTATCCAGCCTTGCAGACGTTCTAGCGGGCTCCGTTGCGATCCACTCTTTCGGCGCTCGACTCGCCCGCGCTGCCGCCGCCGCCGGCCGAAGGAGGGGCAAAGCTCAAGATGGCGGACAAAACGCCAGGCGGCTCTCAGAAGGCCAGTTCAAAGGTAATTTCTCAGAGGACTGCGTAAGTCAGCGAGTCTCCCCCGGTCGTCTGGGGCTTGCAGATGCTCCAGGGCGGCGGGAGGGCTTGGGTGGGAGTCCGCATTTCGGTTGCAATGACAGGCCGGGCGCCGACGCTCCGTGGTGCGCAGGTTGAGAGGCCTGGCATCCCTCCTAGTCCCAGCTCCGACTCGGCTGGAGACTGGTAAGCCCCGGGGTGGCTAGGGCTGCCGGGAGGAGTCCGGCCTACGCTTGCACTGCATGAAGCCAAATGTTTAGATTGGGGTCTGAAGCGGCGAAAATGCGCCACGGTGTCTCACCTTGCGCGCTGAGGCCGCTGATCACAGCTTGGGAGAGGTGATCGCTTCCCAGCGATTACATCCCTGCCCAGCTTTTCGGTTCTTTGGTTTTGGGTCTCACGGTGCCAGCCTCCCTTCATTTCCTTCAAGTTCTTCGGTGCGACGGGCAGTTGCGAGCGAAGGACCCACCGGAGGGCGCGGGCGGGAAGCGCGTGGCGGGCGCAGCGGGGCTGCCTCCGAGGTTCTTGCGCTGCACGTGGCCTTGCCGGCCTGAGGCCGAGCTGAGCGAGAATCTGGTGCGCCCTGCCTGCGGGTCGCGGGTCAGCGCACTTCCGCGTACGCTTTACTGAAAGGGGCACTTTCTGGGTTCGAGGCTACCTGGATTAAAAAGTCGCCTTGGAGTTTGCAGGGAGTTGTGTGCGCCAGTTGGGAAGCCTTTGAGTTGGAGACGTTTAGTGTTAGGTTGTGTTTAGCAGCATCTGGTCTTAGTTGCCACACTGGGCGGGTTATTTAATGGCGTGGTTTTTGTTTGTTTTTTAGTTCCTCATCTCGAACATGAATGATATAGATATTGCCTGCAGTAGCTGTTAAGTTTTTAATGGTGATGTAAGAAGTTTAACACTATTACGCTCTGTTACATCTTAAAGCCGCTTATTTAGGAAGTTAAGTGTATGGTAGACTGGGCGGACGTGCCTTGCGTTTATAGTTTGTGTGACAAACATTAACCAGTTTTGTAGTTGCTGTCTCAGTTTATAATAAATCATAACCTTGTGTCATTTGAGGAATGATGTTAACAATTAGTTTGCAATTACAGTGGCTTTACCAGACATTTTTTTTAGTTCTGTAAAACTATGGTAGAGGGCCAGTTTTGGTTCTTTACATTATGCATTTACTCTTTGTCATTTTCTTCCCTCCCTGGTACATTTCCCCTTGGGGATTAGGGGATAAGTTGGATACTTGATTCACTTTATAGAAACAGACTCCTGACAAAAATTGCCTTGCTTACTATCGGGAACTGTTGCTAAAGCTAGTTAAATCTATAATAATTTACACAAAAATATCACAATTTTTTGTTTCTCCTCCAAATAATATTTTAAGTATCTCCTAGTTTGAGGCCTTGGATACATTTTAATGTCTGTTTAATCTTCCTTTTATAATAGGACTTATCCTGATTGTGTGTGACTGTTACCTATAATTAAATTGTTGGATCTTCCAGTAAATTCTTTTGTTTTGTTAATCCTTACCCGAGGATATTTTTCCATTGATTTTCAGAGAGAGTTGAAGGGAGGGGGAGAGACAGAAACTCACATGGATTGGTTGCCTCTTGCAAGCTCTGCCTGCTGGGGATCAAGCGTGGGTCACGCCCTTTAACGAAATTGAACCTACCACACCAGCTGGGGCAAATCTTTTTAGATATATTGTTTTTGATTATCATCAGTTGATACCATTAAGAGATACTCTGATGACTGTAAAAGGAATTAATATCTCAGGATTCAAATAATGTTAACATGATTTTCTCTACTAATATAGAAGTTGCATGATGTAAAATACCTTGGATTTTGATTAAAAAAACAAACAAACACAAAAACTAGATTTGGTTCAGATCCTGTGTTGGTAATTAATTATATTTGCAGTTTTAGGCAGATTTTATTAACACCCCCCTCCCCCTTTAAAAAAAAACAAAAAAAACTTGACCTTAACAAGGAAGGGAGAGAGAAAGAGAAACATCAGTGTGAGAGAGATACATCAATGTGTTGTCTCCTGAATCCTTCCTGATGGGATTGAATTTGAAATCTAGGTATGTACCCTGATGGAATCAAACCCACAACCTTCGAGGACACTCCAACCAATGGCCATAACTGGCCAGGCCAGTTGCATAAGCTATTGAGTCTCAGTTTCTTTTGTAATATGAGTACAATTCATCGCTTTTTTACGAGGTTGATGTAAGGATTAAATGAGCTAATATTTATAAAGTACACTAGAGGCCTGATACACGAAACTCATTGCAAGAGTGGGCTGCTAGCACCTGGGACCAGAGCTTCCCTAGTAGCCCCAGCTTCGTCTGGAAGGTCGCCTGGACTGTTGTCTGGACAATGGTCTAATTAGTATATTATACTTTTATTTATTATGGATAATACTAGAGGCTCAGTGCCTATAGAAATTTATGCATGGGGAGGGGGGGTCCCCTTTGCCCAGCCTGCACCCTCTCCAATCCTGGACCCCTTGGGGGATGTTGGACTGTCGGTTTTTGGCCCGATCCTTGGGATCACTAACTGCTCACTTGTCTGCTTGCCTGATAGTCCCTAACTGATCCCCCTGCCAGCTTGATTACCCCCAACTACCCCCCTGCCAGCCTGGTTGCCCCAACTGACCCCCCCCCCCCCCACCTGGTTGCCCCTCACTATTCCCCTCTGCCAGCCTGCTCACCCCTTACTGGTCCCTTGCCCCTCCTCTCCTCGCCAGCCTGGTTGCCCCCAACTGCCTGCCCTGCTGGCCTGATTGTCCCTGTGGACCTGCCAGCCTAGTTGCCCCTTAGTGCCCCCCTTTCAGCCTGTTTTCCCACAACTTCCTCCTCACCCTCAGCCTGGTTGCCCCCAACTCTCTCCCCCCCCCTCCACCCCCACTTCAGGCCTGGTCGCCCCATGCAGCCTGCTGTTTGCTTGTTACTGTGAGGGTGTCATCATCAATTTGCATATTGCCCTTTTATTTCCCTCATATTGTCCTTTTTATGCTTAGAGGAAATTAAAAGTACTTTTCAAAATGTCAGGATAATGTCTAATCCAGAGGTTTAGAATCTTAAGACATGAACTATAATGATGACTGCCCAGGTTGTTGCTTTTTATTTTTAACACAAGTCCAGAAATGATTAGAGAGAGGATCAGACCATTTTGGCTAATACTACAGTATTTGGAGTTTCCATCCTTTGATCTCTGGTTTGATTTCCCTTTCTCTTGTGACAGCAGATGAGTGACATTCTACAATACAGATGAGATTATTCTGTTTCATGTTCATTCTTCTTCTTTGCTGCTTAAATTTCCCTTGATATGGAAAGGGATGTTTGTAAGTCATATTTCTAGACAATAAGAAAAGTTTTAATTTGAAAATGTACAATATACTAATTTTTGCATAGATAATGGCAAAATTATTTGACGTCTTAGTTATAAAATACAGAAGTTATGTTAGATAACTTCTACGGTTCCTTCTAGCTTTAAAAATTACATTTTATGTTTGCATAAAATGACTTCCTTTATGTGTAGTTGTGCCTAGTGAAGAGATCCCGTGCCCTTTTGTCTTCTGTTTAATTTTTTGAAAGTATATTATTGATTTCAGAGAGGAAGGGAGAGGGAGAGACAGAAACATAAACATTCTTGAGGGGAGAGAACCATTGATTGGCTGCCTCCTGCTTGTCCCCTTCTGGGGATGGAGTCTTCAGCCTGGGCATGTGCCCTTGACTGGAATCAAACCCGGGACCCTTCAGTCCACAGGCAGTACAATGTTCTATCCATTGAGCCAAACTGTCTGGGGCTCTTCTGTTTAATTTTAATTAAAGCCTGACAACTATAGAAATTCAGAAATGTTTTAGGAATGAGCTAAGATTTTCTTATGCATTATTCCTGTTTATCACCGGACTAAAATACTACTTTGGGGGAGAGGGACGTTGACGCTATATTTGATTTTGGGAGGAGAGACAAAGACAAGTTTATAATTATTTGCTTATAAACTTGTTAAACATTTTCTTAGAATTTACCAAATTATCATATTAAGAGGGTTTTTTTGTTTGCTTACTCAGCAAAAATGAGGATATGAAGAGAATGTGATATTTTCTTGGCTTCTGCATCTCCTGTGCTGTAATAATATCAATATTGAATTGTGTGCCCTGCTACTGCACTCTAACAATGCTTATTTTTTCCCACATTTCAAAAGTTGGGTTACATAGCTAAATAAACAAAATATTGCTAGCTTCCTTGACATTGAATACTAAGTTGGTTTGGGAACAATTTTGATTGATTGCTGATCAATTGCTGATTTCTTATTACTTATAAGAAATAAGTAAAATGAACATTCATCCAAGGCTTGTGATCCTTAGGTATTAATTACTGCCTATTTACACTTGTTTTTGTTGTTCCTGAAAATATGTAAGATTTAAATACAAAAATCTGCAAACAAAACACAAACCTTGAAAATTAGGCTCTGCAAAGTTTCCAGTTTTATTTATTTATTTTTAATATATTTTATTGATTTTGTACAGAGAGGAAGGGAGAAGGATAGAGAGTTAGAAATATCGATGAGAGAGAGTCATCGATTAGCTGCCTCCTGCACCACCCCCACTGGGGATGTGCTGCAACCAAGGTACATGCCCTTGACCGGAATCGAACCTGGGACCTTTCAGTCCCCAAGTTGACGCTCTATCCATTGAGCCAAACCGGTTTCGGCAAGTTTCCAGTTTTAAATTAAACTGGATTTTTATTATAATATGGTCATAATCTTAAAATATAAGGTGATTAGTTTTATGTGTGGAAGGTTGTGTTTTGTTAAATACCTTAAAAAAATTTTTTTATACACCAGGTATGTGCTAGAAATTTTGTGGAAATAACCTTTTTGAAAGCAAGAAATATTTGCCTGGAGCACTTGAGACTATTTGGTAGAGGTCTCTTTGAGAAGTTTAAATTTTTTTCATTAGGCTTTTCCTCAGTTTAGATAAATTTCAGGACTCTGAAAATGTAGTTACAACTTTTGGATGTAATTTTAAAGATTACTTCAGGTTTGTTATTTATCTTTATTATACATCAGAGGCTTGGCGAATGAAAATTCATGCACTGGAGGGGGGTCCCTTGCCCTGGCATGCCCCATCTCACAGTCCAGGGACTCTCAGAGGCAGGAGGCAACCCAGCGATCAGGGGAAGGTGACACCTCTGCTGCTGCCACTGCCGGCAGTGCAAGCCTTGGCCGGCCCTGCTTACCTGAGCCTTGGGCAGCCCTGGGCAGCTGGGCAGTCTCCATCTGAAGCTTGCCTGCGCCTCGGCCCCGTCCTGGGTGTCTTGGCAGCTGGACAGCTGACATCTGAGGCTCGCCTGCACCTCAGGCCACAACTGAGGGGACTGGGGGACTCCTGAGTCAGGTACGTGGAGTGGCTGGACCCTCCTGCGGGCAGGCCCAGCTGAGCTGCACCTGCAACCTCGAAGGGGCTGAGGAGACTAGGAGTTGCCATCTTTGAGGGTATGGCAGTCAGTTAGCATATTGGCTTGAGCACTGCCATCTTTGTGAGGGTGTGATGGCTAATTAGAATATTCCCTCTATTATATAGGATAGTGCATGTCTCAGTGATCACATGGAGTTTTTTTGTTGTGGCTTAGAGAGTGGTATTAAGCTAGATAGCTGTTCCATGTTAGTGAGTGGACAGTATAGTACGTAAACAGTGTATATTGCCAGTTTAGGCCTATATTCGCTGTATAAGACTACTCCCCACTTCAAAAAAAGGACTTACTTTGCCGTCAAGATCTGCAGGTAATTTTTGTTGACTTTTTTTTGTTTCAAAAGTTGTCTTATACGCCGGAAAATACGGTAGGTTAAGCCAACAAATTTATCGAGTTCCTGTCACTTGCCAGATCTTGTGCTTGGTTTTGAGAAAGAAAACATTAAATAAGACCCTAGCCACTTTTAGGGGAGCATGCTGTCCAGTGAAAGAGAAGAGTCAACATCAAATGTACCTATAAATTGGGTGAAAGAAGTAACAGCTGGTTGAATGGAGGGTGGGGAGAGGAATCTTTAAGAGCATAGAAGAATTTGACTGAATCATTTTGAACAATGAGAGTTTTGAAGGATAGAGATAAGGGCTGTATAAAAGAGATGGGTGAGGTGAAGAAAAAGAAAACTCAGGGAAGTGATAAGTGGTATTGTATAGATACAGTGCTTGCATACTATCTAATAAAATATACAAATTAACCATCACTTCGCTACACACACAAGCCACGCCCACCACACAATCAGGAGCAAGTATGCAAATTAACCCAACCAACATGGCTGTGGCCACGGAGCGTGCAGGGGGCTTGGGTTTCTCTGGCAATGGAGGAAGCCAAGCTTCTTGCAACCTGGCCAGCCCAGGCCTCCACTCAAGGCTACAGAGTCTCAATTACAGAAGATAAATAAATCCCAACAAAAATGGCGGCAGCCACGGAGCTGGAGAGAGCAGGAGGCTTGAGTTGCCCCCGGCAATGGAGGAAGCCAAGCTTTCTGCACACCCTGGTAGGCCCAGGCCTTCACTCAAGGCTACAAAGTTTCAATTATAGGGGATAAATCCCAACAAAAATGGTGGCAGTCACAGAGTGAGCAGGATGCTTGGCTCCATTCCAGGCTACAAAATTTCAATTATAGAAGATAAATCTAAGATAACAGGGCTTCCCCTTGGGTTGCTGGTGGGCATGGCTAGCTTGCAAACTACCATAGGTCCCTCGCCCAGGCCATTCCATGCCCCAGGGGAACCCCCACCCTGATCTGGGGCACCCTTCAGGGCAAACCAGTAGGCCCCCACCCATGCACCAGGTGGCTTTATTGCTCTATCCTATCTAATAAAAGTAATATGCAAATTGATTGTCACTCTAACACACAATATGGCTGCCCCTGTGTGGTCAAAGATCCTGCCCCCATGTGGACACAAGATGACCACCACAAGATAACCAGCAGGGGAGGACAGTTGGGAGAGACCAGGCCTTCAAGGGAGGGCAGTTGGGGGCAATCAAGCCTTCGGGGAGGCAGTTATGGGTGACCAGGCCAGCAGAGGAACGAAGTTGGGGGTGACTGGGCCTGCAGAGAAGGGCAGTTGGAGGATACCCAGGCCTGTAGGGGAGAGCATTTGGGGGGGACCAGGCCTGCAGAGGAGGGCAGTTAGGGACAACAGGCTGGCAGATGAGCAGTTAGGCATCAATCAGGCTGGCAGGGGAGCGGTTAGGGAGTAATCAGGCTGGCAGGCAGAAGTGGTTAGGGGCAATCAGAAAGGCAGGTAGACAAGCAGTTTGGAGCCAGCAGTCCTGGATTGTGAGATGTCCCAGTAAGATAGGGCCTGAATGGGCTGTCGGACATCCCTCGAGGGGCCCAAGATTGGAGAGGGCGCAGGACAACCATCCCCCTCCTGTGCACGAATTTCGTGCATCAGGTCTCTAGTATGACATAAAAGGAGCTGAGATGGAAAGGTTAACCCTACCAGACCACTGTACTGATCTTTTGGTAATTTCCAAATCTTCCAATATACCGCTGTACCTAATTTTCGGTACTTTGCCTAGTATGTGAAAAAAATGTGTCACAAACTAAAAATAACCAACCAATCATGTCTGACCTCATGGTTAGCCATTACAAATGTCTGTCCCCATTTGTTTGAATTGACCTTGGTTTGACATGAAAAAATGCTGAAAATTCACAATGAAACACGTGGCTGATGAACCAAGCACTTCAATAGGAAAGGGAAGTGGGTCTAGGCTTATCACAATCCAACAGGTGATCGGTACTTTGGTTGATTCAGACTCTGAGGAGTCAGAATTTCATCAAGAATACGTTTCCAGTTCAAGTGACACAGACAGTGAGAGCTCGAGTGATGAGGAGAATCTTGAACCTTATAGAGCTAGAGCTAGAGAGATAGTAAGAGAAGGGGGGCGTGTCCCTCAAACAGCTGATGGGGGGATCTAGGTGGTGATGAAGGTTGGACAAGGAATTTTGTATCACCAAATACAGATCTGAATTTCAATGAGGATGGAAAAGGCCCAGTGAACATTCCTGGATCTATCACAGAGGAGAATGAACTAATTGACATTTTATCTTCGTTTTTGGATGATACTTTCTGGCAAAATTTGACAGGAAAAACCAATCTTCGGGCCGACCAATTACATATAGCAAAGCCCAACTCCTACAATGCCAAAAATTTCAAGTATGCTACAATGGAAGAAATGAAGGCTTTTCTTAGACTGAGGATCTATATGGAATACTTATGTATAAAGCCCAGCTTTTGGGATTATTGGACAAATGAGGACCCTGACTTTGTTGGATTTACTTCTGGATTTTGAAATGTTATGACTCAAGATAGATTCTTGGCCCTTTGAAGTTTTTTATATAAACATAATTAATGAGGAAGACACAGATATTGATAAGACAGATAGAATATATAAAGTTAGGCCTTCCTTGGAAAGTCTGCTCCCCAAGTTCCTCCACTTCTGCCTATACAACATTTGAGCCTAGATCCTGACAAAAAACCGCTTGGTCATCAAGCAGTATATCAAGGATAAGCCCACAAAGTAGAGCATCAAGTCTTTCCTTCTCTGTGAAGGTGAGACTGGCTACATTTTGAATGAAGAAATCTACACTGGTGCTGCACCAAGACCTATAAAAGACTTGGGCGCAGTCGGAAATACAGTCGTTCGTCTCCTGACCTCATGTGCAATGGAAAATAAATCTCATGTGCTTGTCATAGACTGGTTCTTCAACTTTGTAACCCTTTCTAAATATGTACTGTCAGAATTACAGGATTGTGGGAACCCTGCAGCAAAACAGGAAGCAGTTTCCTAAGTCGCTGACAAGTGTAAAAACTTGGGGTGACAGTCGCTATCTATGTCAAGAAAGTGTAACATGTTTAGTTTGGCAGGATAGAAAGCCCATTGCATTTATTTCAAATTACCATGATCCAGCCCAAAATGTAGTAATAAACATAAGAAAAAAGCTGGCAGTGTACAAGAAATACAGATGCCACAGCTGGTGAAGGACTATAATAAATATATGGGTGGCAGTGACAAAAATGACCAGATGACCCACCTTCACCGATCTCGTTATTACTGCTGGCCCTGGCGGCTTTTCATAAAATTTTTTATGTGGGCCTCTTATAATTCTTATATATTGTATGCTTCAAAGCAGCAAGCTACTTCAAAAAAGCCAGCTTATTTCACCAGATATATTCAGAAAATGTGCCTGCAACTTATTGGTGGATATAGGACATCAGCCCACCATCACCCACAAAAGGAACCCTGCCCTCAATGGATGACCCCAGGCAATCATTTTCTAGAGATTCCCCCGGGACATGGTCTAATTATATCTGTGTTGTGTGCATGGAAAAGCACTCTAGGTACAAGCAAAATCCTGGAGTGTCTTACAGACAATCCATGCAATAAGGTGAAGAGCAACATCTGGTGCTCACTTTGCAAGAAGTACCTCTGTGTGAAACAAGGTTCATCCTGCAGGGTGGATTGGTACACAAAGGTGGAATATTAGCGCTAGATGAAAGATAGACCTATTTTCTACAATGTCTCCAAGTTCCATCTGATTCTAACCACTTGTTTCATGTAACTAACATTTTTTTTATACCATGTTGATTTTTTCTCTTTAATGCTCAGGAGTCCAGGTATAGGGGATAGTTAGGTTCAGGGCTTCAGGTCTGGTAGGGTTAAGTTTTAGCTAAATTGTGGAGGGCTTTTGAATGCTATAGAATACAATTAAAGAGCCATTCTGGAGGCAGAGTTTAGGAAGGATTTGGAAGTGAGGAGGATCAACTTGAAGATTATTGCAGTGCTGATATTAAGGATTGCTTCAAAAACCTCACCTCAGATTGTTTCTGGGAAGCTCTTCCTGACATCTTTCTCACTCCCATTAATATTTGCATCTGCTCTTGTGGCATAGCCACGTTTTCACTTGTCTTTATTAGCTCCTAATTACATGAGCTATGCCTTTCTTTATCTCTATAAGGCAAGGCATTAGTACCAGTAGATGGTTGCCCAGTAAATGGTCAAATAAAGGGGAGATTTTAACCACAATGGTGTCTTTAGCAAGGGAAAGGTGTTTTTGTAGAAGAGCTACATTAGAGGCAGGATGAACAGAATTTTACTTAGTTGGTTATAGGGGTTAAGGAAGGAATCCAGGATGATCCTGTTGTTATGCTGCTGCTGGCTAACACTTATTAATTAATTATTATGTACCAAACACTGAGTGCTTCACTTGTATTTATCCTTTACATTATTGTGGAGGCAGGTGCTATTCAGCTTTACACTTGAAGGAACTAGTCCTAAGGCTACAAATCTGGTAAATCTGATTCCAGAATTTGCGCAAGTAACATTCCCAGATTATGAGTTATTTAGAGTTACCACCTAATGTAAGAAGTAAGGTCCAGAGATAAGATAGTTTGTGAGTCAGTTCACATCTATTGGTTTTGAGAATGACGTTCCAGGGAGCAGTTTGAGAACAGACTGGAACCTATGAGAGGACTGAGGTTAAGATCAGGAATTGGCAGTTATCTCAGTGCAATAAAGATGTTGATTTGTTTTCTGTGGGAGATATTGTTAAACTTGGTGGAGATGTAAGTAGATGCTTTAGATTCTAAAGTCATCTGGAAGATAGCAATAGGAATGGAGAGCTGACTAGGCAGAATGTCAGCACTAGAGGGATGTTACTGTGGATAGCTTGCTAATTTGAAAACCCAGGTGTGGAGGCCTTTCACTTAAAATAGGAGCAGCCAGGAAGAAAAAAAGTTTTTACTCTCAGTCACCAAGATACAGGGTCATATGGCATGAGTATAGTTGGCCTCACCTTTATCTTGTATCCTCAACAGCCATCAGAATGATTCTTTTTTCTTTGGGATTTTTTTTGCTGTCCTTCTCTACATCTATACTGTCGTTTGATAAATTGCTCTTTATCTGAATCTTTATTTCCTCAAACCACCCTTATTCTGCCCTTGCTTTTGGGTCTTTTCATTTGGATAAGGAATTGTTCTGTAATTTCAGAAGATCTTTAAGCATTAATTTGTTGTTTTTAGGTTCAAGAGAAAATAAAAACCCAAATAATATGGTTCAGTTCTAGGTTAAGAAGAGGGAGAAAGAAGCTCAACTTTTGAAGTAGCATTATATTTACAGTTTACCTGGACCACTAGCTTAAGAATTTGGCTATTCTTTTAAAAATCTTATTAACTACTATTTGAATTTAACTTGTCTTAAATATCTGGTTTGCACTAAATATGATCAGTGCCATCTTAGTGTAATTGAAATCAGCTAATGTCTCTTCTTAAGCCAGGCTGTAATTTTTTAATCTTAGAAATGATTTGGATGTGGTAGAAAATTAAAGACATGCTAGCACATTCTTAGATACTCTTGTATGCTTAATATTCTGGGTGAACTTTAGAATTATTTTTTTTGTTACTATTATGAGTAGGATATTATTTTTATTACTTAAATTAATAAATAAAGCAGGTGATTCTCCCCCCCCCCCCCCCAGACCATCCAGCCTTGACAGAACATTTTTCATTTCTAAGAGGAATTATTTATTTTCTTGAGTTTTCTCACTGTCTGTATATGGGCATATTTCAAATTGTTTTTGAAAGTGTGTTTCGTAGAGTTAGTGTGTGTGTGTGTGTGTGTGTGTGTGTGTGTGTGTATGTGTATAAAAGCCTAAGCGATTGTTGCAACTAAAACAACCAAATAGATGACTGAACAGGCTGCATGGGGCGAGCAGGCCAGCAGGGGCACAGTTGGGGGCAACCAGGCCAGCAGAGACAGGCATTGAGGGGCAGCCAGGCTGGCGGTGGGTGTGTGTGGTATGTGTGTGTGGCAGATTGGAGAAAGTGCAGGGCTGGGCTGAGGGGACCTACCTGTGCATGAATTTCATGCACTGGGCCTATATTTAAATGTAAAAAATTTCTTCTTCCATACCATCTTGTCATTTAAGAAAGGTTAGCTGGGAGAAGAAAGTAAATGAGGATCACAATAAATGTTGGAAAAAGAAAAGCAATGTATAGAAAGAACAGAGATAGGAAGTATCTCCATAATTGGTTGTTTGGGGCTGATTTTGACTAGGACCCAGTAAAGTAGAGTTCAGTGTGAAAATATGACCTGTTGTTCTTAGCCTTATGTTTAGATAAGATAAATAAAGTAGTACCGTGAGGATCCGAATGAATCTTACTTAAATAGTTTTGCAGCTTGGCTTTTTGTCTTTAATAGTACAAAACCAATAAAATGTTATCTGCTGAATATAAACTGTAGATTAATGGGAAAAAATATATAAAATTTTGAGAGTTGACATTGTTGGCAAGTGCCATGTCTTGAAGTTGAAGCAGCCCCCTTAAAATGAGTTGCAGGGCCCTGGCCAGGCATTTAGTTGGTTAGAGCATTGTCACTATATGCCAAGATTGTGGGTTCGTTCCCCAGTCAGAGCACACACAAGAAATAACTAATGAATGCATAAATGAGTGGAATAACAAATCTCTCTCTCTCTCTCTCATCAGTCAATCAATCAATAATTTTAAAAAGCTGCAAATGGAGGCCTAGTGGGGATTTGATAATAGGATTTTATTTTTCTTTAAAGTTATTCTGCAGAATTGTACCTTTTGCTATATATCAAGAGTTTATATGTGTATTTTCTTGTTATTAGACTCTGTTTATATGACTTTTGGGTGGTTGGAGAAAGGAGAAGTTTTTTTGCTGTGTAGTAAGTTGCTGCTAGGTCAGTGTTACAGCCGTGATGTATCATTTGTATCATGTTTTGGGAAATACACATTCTGAATATTAAAGAATGGACTTGCACATTTATTTTGGATCACAACTTTTTCATATTAGAGATTTGCCTTTGGTTTTATTAATTGAGAAGAAATTGCTACAAGTTTGGAAAGATTAAGTCTGAAAAGTTGAGTATGAGAAACACTTATTTTGTTAGTATAGGAAGACATTTTCTGATTGTTTAATATTGACTTACTTTTCATACTTGCAGATAAGATCATCAGATGTTCATTCATCTGGATCTTCAGATGCACATGTGAGTATAAAAGGCATTTTTGTGTATTTTTTAAAAATGTCATTTCTCTTTGTTTATATTCCTTCCCTTATGATTTCACTTGATAAGTGCAATTAAAATGTACTAGTGGCCTGATGCAAGAATGAAGATTTGTGCAAGAATGGGCCTTCATTCCCCTGGCTGCCCGCACCACCTTCACTTTGGCAGGAGCTGCCTTTCTGCCTTCCTATGTTGCCCAGAGGCCTGGAGCTGCTGGGGTAGAGCAGAATGCCTGCGTCGTTGCCACAGAGACGCCACAATCGTACCACCCTGGCCACTGGTTCCTATGTATGCAAATTAACCTGACATCTCTATTGGATTAATTTGCATAGCCACTCCTGATTGGCTGGCGGGCGTTGCAAAGTTATGGTCAATTAGCATGTTACTCTTTTATTAAGTAGATGTGCCTATTTGTTTTTATCTTATTTGTTAGATGCCCTTCTCTTTTTGTTCCGTTCAGATAAGTTGGAACAGAACATGTTAGAAACCCAGTATGTATATTTCCCTTTTTTTTTTTTTTAAATTGTGTTTATAAAATTTTATGCATACATAAAGGTGTATACTTGTACGTTAACTATGGCATTGCACTATACATTCTCATTCTTTTCTCATTGCGCAATATACCTATTGAAATCCCTGTAAGTTAACAGGAATAGCTCTAGTCTAGTTTTTCTAATGGCTCAAATTTGAGCATCATAATGTTCCACAGGAAGAGGTACAATTATTTATTATGGTATTTCTCTGTTGATGGGCATATACTTTTTCTTGAAAGGGTTTTGGTATTTTGGATAGTATTGCAATGAGCATTCTTTACATGTTATTACAGCGGTACTCAAAGTATGGCCTTCATACCCCTGAGAGTCGAGAATCTTTCAGGGGGTAAGTGAGTTCAAAACTATAACACTAACACATTATTTTCCTTTTTCACTGTGTTGACATTTGCACTTAGGGTGAAAAAAACAATTGATGGGTAAAATGTTGGCATCTGAGCATGGATCAAGTCAGTGTTTCCAAAATGTATCAGTAGTCATTGTATTATTTTTCTTAGGCACAGAAAAATATGCTCGTTTCTCTTAAGACTTTTTGATGAAGCAGTACAATTATTATTAGATTTTGTCCTTTTATATGAGTCTTCTTAATGTCATATTCGATGAAATGGAGAGTACCTATAAGGCAGTTCAATTTACCAAAGTGTAATGTTTATCTTGAAGAGAAAAATACTTGTGGGATTTTTTAAATTGAGAACTGTAACTGCTTTTTTTTTTTTTTTTATGGAATATTATTTTTATTTGAAGGAGCAACTGGGAAAGCATGGTTGGTGTTTGGCATATATTGTCTTGAAAATTAAAGAACTGAACCTGTTACTTCAAAGTAAATAGCTATTTGTTACTGATATAAAATTTGAGCTTTCATTGAAAACTTTCCCCATAACTAAGGACCTTCCTGATGAAATTAGTGGTGCTATTAAGGGAGGAGTGTTTTGATAGTGTATAATTAAATTTGTCAATATTTGGACAATGGGCTTATTTCTAGTTTTCAATACTACATATATGTTGAAATATATGAAAAAACTATTTTCCTTTTCTTATAAAGATGGATGCATCTGGATCCTCAGAAAGTGATATGCCAAGTCGGACACGACCTAAGAGCCCAAGAAAACATAATTATAGGAATGAAAGTGCCCGTGAAAGCCTTTGTGATTCTCCTCACCAGAATACTTCAAGAGTAAGTTGTTAATAAAAGTAATATAGTTAATTAATTTTTTAAAATTGATTTCAGAGAGGAAGGGAGAAGGAGAGAGAGATAGAAACATCAATGATGAGAACCATTAACAGGCTGCCTCCGGCACACCCCACACCAAGGATTGAGCCTACAACCTGGAATCAAACCCGGAATCCTTCAGGACACAGGCCAACGCTCTATCCACTGAGAAAAATCAGCTAGGGCTAGTTAATGATTTTAATCTGTCCTTTAATTTGGTGCTTGAATATCTTGGTTTTGTACTTGTTTCATCTTGTACTACTTGAAATAGCATTTTTTTGTTGTATTTGAATTAACGATAAACTTAAGTTCATCCAAGGAAATGGTTTTTAGTTATAAGTGAGGTATGTTTTACTTAAATTTTTCTTTTAAAAATCAACGGGTGTTTTGGATGTAAAATTGTTAAATGGTCATATTTATTGACCCCCCTGCCCCCCCATTTATACCACACATTTACTGAACCATGTGCAAATGCCAGTCACACACACAGATGTTTAAAAAATAGATGGCTCTTGCTCTCAGCTTATAGTCTTGCCTTGGGAAGTAGACAGACAGGTGCTATTCACACTGGTTAGTGCATTATCCAGGGCAATAGGAGAACCCAAAGAAGGAGCTTCATTATTGCATGTGTCTGAAAAGTGCTTTTTTTTTTCTGTTTTAAATGTTTTCTTGTGACTAAATTTTGAAAACATAATAATGAAGATAATCAGCACCAGCCAGTATTAACATTGATAACGCTTAAAAAATTTTCCTTGAATATTTCTCAGCATAAAAATATTTTACTTTGCTGAGATCCATTTTACAGGAACATACTTAAAAATATTCTGACTTTAGTTCTGATTTTTTTAACTTTGGCAAAACAAAAATTTTAATGGATGATTGCATTTCTTTCCATGAATAGACCATAAGTATCTTAACCATTTCCATTGCGGGTTTAGCTGTTAGGCTATAACTAAAAATTGAGCCCAAACATTTTGTTTTATAAAATTATGTCTTCCATTGCATTTATATATGATTTTAAAATTTATTTAAACTTTTTAAGTTGAAACTAAAGATGTTGACTGAATGATGGCAAAAAATTTTTCTTCCTATTTCAGTGAAAAAATTATCTTGAATCTGTCCCTGAAATCCAATATTGACTTGGGGGTTATAAGTTGCTTTACTTTTTTTCAAAAGGAATTTAATGTAACTTTAAAATGGTTTGCAGTAATATTACTCTTTCATTTTGCATATTGCAAGGGCAAGCCTTTTTAACTGGGATTGATAAAGTCTAATTTTGCAGTTGGTTAACTTCTCTTTTAGTAGGAGCTATGAAACCTTCAGATTTAATGGCAGATTAGTATTTTTCTGTTGTATTTAATAAACATTTATTTTAAGTTATGAATCATAAGCTAACATTCAATTTAATAACTGAACAACTAAAGGTCTATAATTTATTCAAACCATATTTCAGAAAAAAATACTATTTCCTCACATTCAAAAGTAAGTAATTGATGAATGCTTATTTGTGCAAAAACCTGAAATACTGTTTATGATATATTCCCTGCAAAGAAAATGATTTTTATAAACATCACTATTGTTGATGAGGTGATTTCAGATGCCCCTCAATAGATAAGTAGAGAAAAATTAGTAGTACTTATAAACAAGGGACTATTACTTAGCCATAAAAAAGAATGAAATTTTATAATTTGTGACAGCATGGATGAACCTAGAGGATATTATACTAAGTTAAATAAGTCAGTCAGAGAAAGATAAATACCATATGCACTTATATGGAATCTAAAGAACAGAATAAATTAATAAGCAAAACTAAACAGAGAACTGAAAACAGACTGATGCTTGCAGAGGGGAGGAAGGTGAAAAGGTGAAAGGGTTTAGCCTGCACCATCTCTAATCTGGGGCCCTTCAAGGGATGTCCGACTACCTGTTCAGGTCTGATCCTACAGGACATCCTTCTCACAATCCAGGAGTGCTGGCTCCCAACTGCTTGCCTGCCTGTCTGCCTGCCTGCCTTTCTTTCTCATTGCCCCTAACCACTTTTGCCTGCCAGCCTGATCACCCCTAAACACTCTGCTGCCAGCTTGATTGACACCTAACTGCTTCCCTGCTGGCCCGATTGCACCTAATTGCCCTCCACTGCTAACCTAGTTACCTCTAACTGCCTTTCCCTCCTAGCCTGGTCACCCATAACTGCCCTCCCCTGCCGACCTGGTCGCCCCTAATTACCCTCCCCTACCGGCCTGGTCACCACCAACTGCCTTCCTCTGCTGGCCCGATCACCCCTAATTGCCCTCCCCTGCAGACCTGGTCCCTCCCAACTGCCTTCCCCTGCTGGCCATCTTGTGGTGGCCATCTTATGTGTTGGAGTCACGGTCAATTTGCATATTATCTCTTTATTAGATAGAATTATACACATAATTTTATCTAATAAAGAGATAATATGCAAATTGACCCTCACACCCTTGCTGGCAGGGGAGGACAGTTGGAGGCTACTGAGCCAGCAGGGTAGTTAGGCATTATTCAGGCTGGCAGCAGAGTGGTTAGGGGGTGACCAGGCTGGCAGAGGAGGGCAACCCCCAGTGCATAAATTTCATGCACTGAGCCTCTGCCCTTTATTATAAAGAGGAAATATGCAAATTGACCATCATTCCAATACATGATATGGACACACCCATGTGTCCAATGGTGGCTGCCCCCATTTTCACACAAGATGGCCAACACATGATGGTCAGCAGGGAGGGCAATTGTGGGCGATCAGGTCAGCAGGAGAGGGCAGTTGGGAGGGACCAAGTCTGCAAGGGAAGGCAGTTGGGGGGAACAGGCCTGCAGGGGAAGACAGTTGGGGGCGATCTGGCCAACAGAGGAGGGCAGTTAGGGGTGACCAGGCTAGCAAGGAAGGGCAGCTAGGGGTGATCAGGTCAGCAGGATAGGGCATTTAGTGGCGACCAATCCTGAAGGGGAGGACAGTTAGGGTGACCAGGCCAGCAGGGGAGCGGTTAGGTGTTGATTGGGCTGGCTGAGAAGTGGTTAGGGGTTGATCAGGTTGGCAGACAGAAGCGGTTAGGGCCAATCAGGCAAGCAAACAGGCAAATGGTTGGGAGCCAGCAGTCGTGGATTGTGAGAGGGTGCAGGTTGGGCTGAGGGACACCCCCCCCCCCTTCCGGTGCACAAATTTCATGCACTGGGCCTCTAGTAATATAATAATGGGAATGTAAAGTACACCATAGGAAATATAGTCAAGAATTTATAATAATAAAAATGTAATATGCTAATTAGACCAGACATTCTTCCAGACGAAGCCAGGGCTGCAAGGGAATCCCAGGTCCTGGGTGCCAGCCAGCAGCCTGAGGGGAGCTGGGATCCTGGCAGCTGGGGGAATGAATTTTGTGCATTGAGCTTCTAGTACTGTAATAATGATGTATAGTGCTAGGTGGGTACTAACAATATCAGAGGGGAGGTGAACATTTTGTAAAGTATGTGATTAATTGCTATACTGTACACCTGAAACTAATCTGTATATATAAAAGCCTAAGTGACCATCCGACTGTCTGACCAGTAGCTATGATGTTCAATGACCACCAGGGGGCAGGTGCTCCAACCAGTAGCTATGGCGCACACTGACCACTAGTGGGCAGACGCTCAACACAGGAGCTGCCAAGCTGCAGTGACTTAACAGCTGTGGTTCTCAGGTGATGCATTGGAATCAGAGAGGAAGGAGCCTGATTCCCAGGTGCATCACCTGAGAATCGCCCTCTTGCAATCTGGGACTCCTCAGGCAATTTCGGAGGGCCAGTTTCTGCCTGATACCTGCAGGTCAGGCCAAGGGATCCCACCAGTGTACTTGTCTCTAGTAAAAGATAATATTGAATGTAAACTGTAAGTGAAAACAAAAAAAAAAAATAGAAAAGCATTGAGTGGGGGGAAAAGAATGAGGTAATTTACTTAATTATACAAGGAAGTGATGCAATTTGTGGTACCTGAACTGTTGGTTATAAGATTTCTGCTTAACCATGGAAATGTATACCTCTTTTTCTTTATTCGAAATGTCTATTTTCTATACTGCTTCTTTTACTGGGAAACATCTGTGCTTTCCCTGCTCAGTTGCTTTTTTATTCTTGCTGCTAACAAGCAAGTTGAATGAGTTTGAAGCCTTTTGTAAAAAACCTTTTATATGTTGGTAACCTTCAGCTAATAAATGAAGCTGTCCTTTGCTAGCTGAAGATAACATATATTTACACCAGATTTAACCTTTAAGGTATGCAGTTACCTGATGCATAGCATACTCTCACTTTTTTTTTTTTACAATGATTTTTTTTTTTAAGTTGTCCTGAAGATTTGGTTATCAGTTTAGGTCTATTAAATTAGAGCTAGTATTAAGACTATGTAAAGGTATGCTTTTTTATTTTTTTTCATAGCCTCTTCTAGAAAACAAACTTAAAGCATTCAGTATTGGAAAAATGAGTACAGCTAAGCGAACTCTAAGTAAGAAGGAGCAAGAAGAATTGAAGAAAAAGGTAATGTTTAAAATGTATTTTGAGTAATCTTTGGAAATAAATGTATCCAAAGGGACAGTAAGTGTATGGGCAGTAG
Source organism: Pipistrellus nathusii (assembly GCA_963693515.1). Taxonomy (NCBI): domain Eukaryota; kingdom Metazoa; phylum Chordata; class Mammalia; order Chiroptera; family Vespertilionidae; genus Pipistrellus; species Pipistrellus nathusii. The sequence goes on from OY882859.1 coordinate 96,159,810, forward strand.
AAATATGTTTTTCAGAGAATTTTGACTTCCAGGGTATTCTTAGCTGCTGCCTCCAATTCAAGTCTATGACCCAAGGTCTGGTTAGAGGAGTCCGGCTTCTATCCTTGTCTCCTTCTATCCCTGTTTTCTTTTTGGTCTATTCTTTTCTATAAGCAAATGTGTACATGTATATTGTACCCTACCCTCTTAGGTGCACAGTAGCATATACTTTACCTTTTTCATCTTGATTTTTTCACTTAACATTATGTCTCAGAGATTAGCAAGAATATTGAGATATTTCTCTCTTTTTTTTAAGTATTTGTGTAGAAATGCAATTGTTTATTCAATGAAAATCCTATTTGTTTTGGTCTTTTGCCATTTCAGATAGTGCTGCTTTGGATAGTTAATGTGCATATGGTTTTTTCTTTGCTAGTGTATCCTTGGAACATATTCTATAAGTGAGACTACTGGGTTGGTGTTAAACATATAAATATAGCTCTGTAAATATTGTCAAATTGCTCTCTCTCAGGGCAGGGCCAATTTGCTTTCCTGTCAGCTATTACTGGGAATTTCCTCATAACCTATCAACAAAGGGTGTTATCAAAGTTGTTTTGCCAACCTGGCTAGGTGAAAATAGTATCTCAATTTAGCTTTAAATTTGTATTTTTTGTATAAGTAAATAAGGTTGAACAACTTTTCTTGGTTTTGTTTCTGTGATGGTCTGCTCCTAACTAAACTAATCATTCTATAAGTTAGTAGGCTACCTATACTTTTAAAAACCTTGTATATTATGTATATTAACACTTGGTCTATGATATACAATGCAGTGTTTTGTCCCAGTTCCTCGATTGTCTTTTTATTTTGCTTCCAGTGTTTTCTCATGTATAAAGTACTTATTATGTAATCAGATTTATGGGTCCTTCCTTTAGGGTTCTTTTTTTTTAGTCAAGATTTTCCCATTCTCATCTTATAAAAGAATTTCCTCATTTTTTCCTAATACTCACATGGTTTTATTTTTTTAAAAATTAAATCTGTGTATAATGTGAATAATTGGTTCATTTTTATCTCTTTTAAAATAGTTATCAAGGTAGCCCCCACCATCATTCATTGAAAAGTCCATCTCTTCTTCGTTGATTTGAGATGCCACTTTTATTGAATACTAAATTTGCACATGCTGTTGGATTTATTTCTCTACTTTCTATTCTGTTTCAGAGGCCTTTCTATCCATACATTATGAGGACATTTGGCATAGTTTTAATGGAAATTGTCAAGGTTCTGAGCTGCTTTTTTTTTTTTTTTTTTTTTTAATGCTATCTGGATATAATACTGCTTCAATTTTTAATATTTTTTTTATTAAGGTATCATATGTATACATATCTTACCATTGTCCCCTCAACTCCACTCCCATACATGCCCTCACCCCCAATATTTTGCTGATTGATTATTGTTGATTATTCTTATATGCATGCATTCAAGTCCTTCAGCTGATCTCTTTCTCTTTCTCTCTCTCTCTCTCTTTTTTTTTTTTTGTGTCTTTTGTTTTGTTTTGTTTTCCACCTATGTTTTTGCTCTGGGCACTACCAGAGGCGCTTACTGCCCAAAACAGTGAATCAAGACCTGCAGATTCTCTCCGAGAACTCTAGCACACCAGGACATTCAGTTGATCTCTTATCTCACACACCTCTCCCTAACCTTCCTGCTATAATTTGACAGTTTGATGCTTTACTGCCTCTGTATCTGTCTTTTTGTTTATCAGATTACAATGTTTTTATTATCCATGAATGAATGAGATCATGTGGTATTTTTCTTTCATTGACTGGCTTATTTCAATTAGTATAATGTTCTCCAATTCCATCCAGGTTGCTGCAAATGATAAGAATTCCTTCTTTCTTATGGCAGCATAGTATTCCATTGTGTAGATGTACCATAGTTTTCTGATCCAGTCATCTGCTGATGGGCAACTATGCTGTTTCCAAATCTTAGCTATTGTAAATTGTGCTGCTATGAACATAGGGTGCATATATCCTTTCTGATTGATGTTTCCAGATTCTTAAGATATATTCCTAGGTGTGGGATTACTGGGTCAAATGGGAGTACCATTTTCAGTTTTTTGAGGAAATTCCATACTGTTCTCCACAGTTGGTTGCACCAGTCTGCATTCCCACCAGCAGTGCACCAGGGACCCTTGTTCATCTTGTCATTTGTTGATTTGATGATAGCCATTCTGATAGGTGTGGGATGGTACCTCATTGTTGTTTTGATTTGCATTTCTTGTATAATTAGTGACATTGAGCATATTTTCATGTGTCTCTTGGCTTTCTGTCTTTCAAAAAGATTCTATTTAGGTCCATTGCCCTTTTTTTTTTTTATTGGATCATTCATCTGCCTGTAGATGTTGGAGATTAAACCTTTATCAGTGATAACATTTGCAAATATGCTCTCCCATATAGTGGGCTTTCTTGTTGTTTTGTTGATGGTTTCCTTTGCTATGCAAAAGCTTTTATTTTGCTGAAGTCGCATTTATTTTCTCTTTAACTTTCATTGTGCTAGAAGCAGTATCAGTGAAGAAATTGCTTTGGCATATGTCTGAGATTTTGCTGCCTGTGGATGCCCCTAGTATTTTTATGATTTCCCATCTTATGTTTAAGTCCTTGATCCATTTTGAGTTTATTTTTGTGTATGGTATAAGTTGGTGATCTAGTTTCATTTTTTTGCATGTATCTGTCCAATTTTCCCAACACCATTTGTTGAAGACTCTGTCTTGACTTCATTGTATGATCGTGCCTCCTTTGTCAAATATTAATTGAGCATAGTGGTTTGGGTCCATATCTGGATTCTCTATTCCATTGATCTATATGTGTGTTCTTGTGCCAGAACAATGCTGTTTTGAGAACAGTGGCTTTGTAGTACAGTTTGAAATCTGGTATTGAGATCCCTCCTACTTTATTCTTCTTAGGATTGCTTTGGCTTTTTGGGGTCCAATTTCTAATATTTTTATCTTCAGTGGTTTGGAAAGGAAATCTTTGTATTTATGTTCACTGAATTAAATCATTGTGCCTTGGAAATAATATAAACATTAATATAATAATATATTTTCTAAAGTCAATTGTTTTATGTCAGTTTGACCTTAGAATTGCCTCTAAACAAATTTACTTAGTGGGTCCTTTATTACTTCTACCAATTATGGTCAAACCTCGTTTCTTAAATATCTCCCATCTAGAAAAATTCAGTTCTCAATCAAGTTGTTCACAGAAAAGATGTGGACTAAAACTTAAGTTTCCCACCTGACAAACCCTTTCATGCTTATACCTCATAACAAAAAGCTTCCCTCGCAACAAAGGGAAGAATGCTTTTGTTGCTGGCCAAATCAGTCTATGATTAGCCCAATTTTAAAACATGATGACACCATCAAGAGTGCTAATGTTGCTAAAGGTGTGAAAGTGCTCACAAAACAACTATCACAGGCTTTTGAATAGGTAGAAAACCTGTTGATTGGATAAATGAAAAGCAGGTAGCAGCCATATATGAAAATTTTGTTTAAGGCTAATAGGGGATGGTTTGACAAATTTAAGGAAAGAATTATTTGTAGATTATACAGTATATTAGACATGTACAGTGTATAAGAAAGGTTAAAATGGAATAATTTGAGGGTTTGGAACTGATTAATTCAATTCACATTATTTTTAATGGGAAAGAATGATTTGATTTCTGAACAAATCACTTCTTAATCTTTTGGAATGAATTATGTTTGAGAACTGAAGTTCCACTGTACCATAGAAGAGCAAAGCCTCTTAGTTTCAATGTTAGTTAATATGTAATATTTGTCTTAGATTATCTATTAAGACTGCTTAACCTACTTTCCCCAACAAAGGGAGAAGTTTTGTTTACATTATGCCTTGATGAGTTTAAGCCTACATACAATAATAATTTTTTGTATTAGGCTATATTAAATTATTCATGTGTATTTAGGAGGATGAAAAGGCTGCTGCTGAGATTTATGAGGAATTTCTTGCTGCTTTTGAAGGAAGTGATGGTAATAAAGTGAAGACATTTGTGCGTGGAGGTGTTGTTAATGCAGCTAAAGGTAAGCATGAATATTATAGCCCTTGTATAAACTCAAAAGCCATGGTTGAATGACCAAGAGAATTATGAAAGAAGTTTGATTGCTTTTGAATTTAATGTTTCCTTTCTATCAGCACCCTCTAGTGGTATTAATTATTAAAATAAGTGTCCAAATGTGGATTAATGAGAATTGGAATTAAATAAGTTTTAAAAATATTTTCTACCTTCCAAATTTTAAGACAGAATACTCTTTAAAAATATTAATATTCATTTTTACTATAAAATTATAAACTCAGTATTTTTGAGACTATTATGTATTAGGACTAAAAGCATTTTATTTTTAAATACAAATAGCAAGTAAACAAAATTCAAATAATGTGGAATTAATATTGAAACTTAGTATTTTAAATTTCAGAAGAACATGAAACAGATGAAAAAAGAGGCAAAATCTATAAGCCATCTTCAAGATTTGCGGATCAAAAAAACCCTCCAAATCAATCATCCACTGAAAGACCACCATCTCTTCTTGTGATAGAAACCAAAAAACCTGTAAGTCCTTCTTAAATAGGAGATCACTTATGTTGAGATGACACTGTCAGTGGTACTTTTAGTACTTCCACTGTAAGCAGGACTTTGGTTTCTTTTTAATTCTTTTGTTACTAGATGTTGAGTTTTGGACCTTAAACTTTCTAGTTGAGAGAGAATAATTTAGAATAGGACATGTAGATAATAGTTCGTGCTCTTTGAGCACTGAGCATTTGCTATTACAATAGTCATAGCATTGAAAAGCAAGTGAAAAGTTGACTATATTTTAGTTGTAAATATAAAATAATGGGATTGTATTTTTAAGCAATTCTGAACTGAGATATTTGTATACCTTGGAAGACTAAATATGTCCCATGTCCCACAGTGTGTCTGGTGTTTGGTACATTTTTGGAATTTATTTGGAATTACTACCAGAATTAGTGACACTTCTAAATATCCTCAATGCTATAAAAGTTTTTATTTTTTGAGGGTAAGCTTTTAATGTAGGAAGGTAGGTAGATCTATCATTTATTTTTAAAAATTTTTTTTTTAGATAGATATAATTTAAAAGTCATCCTTATGAAGTATACAATTCAGTGATTTTATATTTTTAGTATCTTTAGTTGTATAGCAATCACTGATCTCTAATTTCAGAATATTTTTATTATTCCAGAAAGAAACTTTATACCTATTTTTAGTCTTCACCAATCCCTGGCAACCACTAATATACGTTCTGTCTCTTTGGATCTGTCATTTCTGGAGATTTTACACAGATGAAATCATACAACACAAAAACTCAGCCATTTGTGTCTGGGTTCTTACATAATGGGTTCATCTATGTTGTGGCATATATCAGTACTTCATTCTTTTTTATGGTTTGATGATATTCCATATTATGGATATATCACATATTGTTTATCCATTTATCTCTCTCTTTTTCTTTTTTTTTTTTTTTTTTTTTTACATATTTTTATTGATTTCAGAGAGGAAGAGAGAGATAGAAACATCAATGACGAGAGAGAGTCATTGATCAGCTGCCTCCTCCACGCCCCACACTGGGGACTAAGCCCACAACCTAGGCATGTACCCCCAACTGGAATCGAACCTGGGACCTTTCAGTCTGCAGGCTGTTGCTCTATCCACTGAGCCAAACCAGCTAGGGCTCTATTTATCTCTTGATGGACATTTGGATTGTTTCCACTTTTGGCTATTATAGTAGAACTAGAGATCTGGTGCATGGAATTTGTGCATGGGGAAGGGTGGTCACTCAGCTTGGCCTGCACCCTCTCCAATATGGGATCCCTTGAGGGATATCCGACTGTCAGTTTAGGCCCAATCCCAGTTGGATATCCCTCTTACAATCCGGGACTGTTGGCTCCTAACGCTCGCTCGCCTACCTGCCTGCCTGCCTGCCTGCCTGCCTGATCACCCCCTAACTGCTCCCCTGCCAGCCTGACTGCTCCTAACTGCTCTCCCTTGCCAGCCTGGTCACTCCCCGCTGCCCTCCCCTACAGGCCTGGTCATCCCCATCTGCCCTTCCCTGCGGACCTGGTTGCACCCAACTGCCCTCCCCCCTGCAGGCCTGGTTGCCCTCAACTTCTCTCTCCTGCTGGCCATTTTGTGGTGGCCATTTTGTGACGACGTGGGGACAGCCATAGTGTGATAACATCATGGTGGCCATCTTGTTATGATGTCCTCGGACGCCACCTACGCTTTTATTATATAGGATAATGCTAATATAAACATTCACATATAGGCTTTTTTGTGAACATGTGTTTTTAATTCTTTTATCTATACCTGGAAGTGGATTTGCTGGGTTATAAGATAACTATTTAACTTTTTGTGGAACTGCCAAACTCTTTTCCAAAGTAGCTCTATCAACAATGTATGAAGATTCCAATTTTTCTATATCTGTAGCAACACTTGTTGAAATTGCCTGTCTTTAAATTTATTATAATTTACATTTTCCTAAAGATGCAGAACATTTATATGTTTATCATTTATTTATAATCTGTGGAAATGTCTTTATGGATTCTTGGCCCATTTTTAAATTTGATTATTTACCTTTTTTTTGTTTGATTATAAGAGTATTCTACACTTTTGGAGTCAAGTTTCGTATCAGCTATATGATTTGCAAATATTTCTCCCATTTTGTGGGTTATTTTTGCCCATTTTTGATATTGTTCATTGAGTCATAAAAATTTAATTTACTTGAAGTTCAGTTTATCAGTTTTTTTTCTTTTGTCATTGGTGCTTTTGGTGTCATATCTAAAAAATTGTTGCCTAAGGTCATGAAGATTCATTCTTGTGTATTTCTCTAAGAATTTTATAGTTTTAGCTCCTACATTTAGGTGTGTGAACCAGTTGAATGAAATTTTTTATACAGTGGTGGGCAAAAGTCTTTTTACAGTTGCGGTACGTAAAACAGCTTATTCTTGTATTTTCATTTATTGTATTATAACTATACACCTACTTTTGTTCACCTCTATATGGTGTGCAGTAGAATTCCAACTTCATCTTTTTTGCATGTGCATATTCAGCTGTTCTGTTACCATTTGTTAAAAAGACTATCCTCCTTTAAATTATTTTTGTTCTTATAAAAGGTTATTCTAAAAGCACTTTTGAAAATAATTTTTTTTAGGACTATTACATGCAACTTTATTTATATACACACACACACATACACACAGCCATATTTTTAAAATAATTCTTTATTGATGAAAGTGTTACAATGTCCCCTTTCCCCTCCTATTGACTCCCTCCAACTCACCAGCCCCAGGCCTTCAGTACCCTATTGTAAGTATCCATGGATTATACATATGTTTATATAAGGTCTTTAGTAGATTACCATCCAACTACCCACCCTCCCCCATCTTCCCTCAGATTCTTCACTCTCTTCCATGGTTCTGTCTCTAGACCCACTTTGTTCACCAGTTTATTTTGTTACTTAGATTCCACATGTGATTGTGATCAAGTGATACTTGTCTTTCTCTAACCGACTTATTTCACTTAGCATGATACTTTCCAGGTCCCTCCCTGCTATCTTAAAGAGTAAAATACTCTTTTTTTTTTTTTTTTTTTTTTTTTTTTTTTACAGCTGCCTAGAATGTACCACAGCTTTTTTATCCACTCATGTACTGATGGGCACTTGGTCTGTTTTTAGATCTTAGCTATTATAAATTATGCTGCTATGAACATAGGTAGGGGTACATACATTCTTTCTGATTGATGCTTTGGGTTTCTTAGGATATATTCCTAGAAGTAGGAAAATGGGGTCAAATGGCAGTTCCATATTTAATTTTTTGAGGAAACTCCATACTGTTTTTCCATAATGGTTGCACCAGTCTGCATTCCCACTGGCAGTGTACTAGGGTTACCTTTTCTCCACACCCTCACCAGCATTTTTGTCATTTGTTGATTTGTTGATGATAGCCATTCTGACAGGTGTGAGGTGATACCTCATTGTTGTTGTAATTTGCATCTCTTGGATGATTAGTGACTGAGCATTTTTTCATGTTTCTTGGCTATCTATATGCTTCTTTGGAGAAGTGTCTATTTAGGTCCTTTGTCCATTTTTTTATTGGCTTTTATTGTCTTCTGTTAAGTTGTATAAGTTCCTTATATATTTTCGATATTAACCGCTTATGAGATGTGTCATTGACAAATATGTTCTTCCTTACAATGGCTCTTTTTTCGTTTTATTGATGGTTTCTTTTGCTCTGCAGAAGCTTTTAAATTTGATGTAGTCCCATTTGTTTATTTTCTCCTTTGTTTCCTTTAGCTTAAGCAATGTATCTGTAAACATATTGCTATGAGAGATGTCTGAGATTTTGCTGTATATGATTTTCTCTAGGATTTTTATGATTTCCTGACTTAGATTTAAGTCTTTTATTTATTTGAGTTTATTAGTATGTATGGTGTAAGTTGGTGGTCTAGTTTAATTTTTGCATGTATCTGCCCAATTTTCCCAACACCATTTATTGAAGAGACTGTCTTTATTGTATGTTCTTGCTTCCTTTGTCAAATGCTAATTGAGTGTAGTGGCTTGGGTCAATTTCTGGGTTCTCTGTTCTATTCCATTGGTCTATATACCTGTACTTGTGGCAGTGCCAGGCTGTTTTGATTATGGTGGGTAGTATAATTTAAAATCTGGTATTGTGATTCTTCAACTTTTTTCTTTCTCAAGATTGTTGCAGCTATTCGAGCTCTTTTTTTTTTTTTTTTTTTTTTTTTTTTTTTTTTTAAATATATTTTATTGATATTTTACAGAGAGGAGGAAGGGAGAGAGATAGAGAGCTAGAAACGTCGATGAGAGAGAAACATCGACCAGCTGCCTCTTGCACACCCCCTACCGGGGATGTGCCCGCAACCAACGTACATGCCCTTGACCGGAATCGAACCCGGGACCTTTCAGTCCGCAGACCGACGCTCTACCACTGAGCCAAACCGGCTTCGGCTCGAGCTCTTTTTTGATTCCATATACATTTTTGAGTATTTGTTCTAGGTCTGTGAAATATGCCATTGGTATTTTAATGGGGATTGCATTGAATCTGTAAATTGCCATGGGTAGAATGGACATTTTAATGATGTTGGTTCTACCAATCCATGAACACAGTATATTCGTCCACTTGTTTATGTCTTCTTTTATATCTTTTTTCAACATCCTATAGTTTTCTTTTGCCTCCTTGGTTTAGTTTATTTCTAAATATTTAAAATTTTTTGATGCATTGGTAAATGGGATTATTTCTTTAGTTTCTCTTTCTGAGAATTCATTATTGGTGTATAAAAAAGCCATCAATTTTTGGGAGTTGATTTTGTATCCTGCTACATTGCCAAATTCATTTATTAAATCTGGTGGTTTTATGGTAGAGTCTTAGGGTTTTCTATATACAATATCATTTCATCTGTTGAAAATAATTTTTTAAAAGAAAGTCTAAAGATATAAATGATTGTTTTTAGTAATTCATATCCTCCCAAGGTAATTGTTTTGAAGAGTGCATATATTTGGTAGTTTTCTTCATGGAAGTTCAGTTACTTTTGCACCCCCTATTCCTCCCCTCGTAGCTCAGTTGTATAGAGCCTCATCCTAATACCCCAAGGTTGTGGGTTCCACACACCCCACAAACCCCCAGTCAGGACACATTAAAAAAATCAACCAATAAATGTGAATGCATAAATAAGTGGGACAACATACTCCTCTCCTCCTCTCCCCTCCAAGTCAATAAATTAAAAATAAAAGAATTCACTAAAAAAAAATTTTGCCTTACTTCTTCCAACACTACTCATGCTTGATTATTGCAGACTTTTGAGGGCTAATATTAGTGGTTCTTTTACTTTAAGACTGATATTTATCATTTTGTTTTTATTTATTTTTAAGATTTAATTTAATTTTTTCCCATCACCATTTATCACCTCTATATCCTCTTCCAACTCCTTTTACTCTTCTCCCTCCACAATCACCAACCTGTTTAATTGTTTTTAAAATTGTTAAATACTTAGTTTGAGAGGTCAGAAAGGGAAACTGATAATCAAAGCATTCATTCTAACTTAAACAATTAAAATATAATGGCACTAAAATAAAAATTATTTAAAATGATTAATTGAACCATTGGTTTTGTTTAACCGTTTTTTGTTTGAAGTATAACTTGTCATATCCTTCATAGCCACTGAAGAAAGGGGAGAAAGAAAAGAAAAAAAGCAATTTGGAACTCTTCAAAGAAGAATTGAAACAGTAAGTTTACTAGGGCTGAGAATGGCTATCAGGTATACTGAGCTGATACCTACAAGAGGACAGGTATGAAGAATGGAGCATACCAGTTAGCTACTGCTAACTGGTTTACCATGAGGTTTCTTTAGATATTATAGTGGTATTTTATGGAGTATGTTTGAAAATGTATCATCCAGCATTTGGGTTGCTTGCATTATGTGGATGCAATTAAATTAATTAATGTCCGGAGTCCTGTTTGCAGTGGAAACAAAAGTTACTGAAGAGTAGGGATAAGAAATGGTCAGACTTGGCCAAAAAAGAACAAATTCTTGGTTTTAATGTTGAATTTCTTCCTCACCTTCAAAATGGGCGGTGTAGTTCATTGATTATATGATATATCAGAAATTTTCTCAAAACTCTGTAATAGCTGAGGGTCTCTAATCTTATTTGTAGGTAATATCTGGAAAAGTTCTGTTTTTATTAAATGTGAACAAACAAATTTTGACTCATTATTAGTGATTATAAATATTTTCAACAGAATTCAAGAAGAGCGTGATGAGAGACATAAAACAAAAGGCAGGTTAAGTCGATTTGAGCCTCCTCAGTCAGATTCTGATGGTCAGCGGCGTTCCAGTAAGTTACATTTATTTTAATGTTTATATTTGTGATTGATTATTCTGAAAACTAAGAATTGTTTTTTGTTTTTTTTTAAGTGGATGCGCCTTCAAGAAGAAATAGATCATCTGGTGGTAATACCGTTTTTTACTCTTTTAATTAATAAAAATTGTCTAGACTTGTATTTTCAAATTATAATTTTTATTTTATAATTTTTGCTCTTTGCTTAGTTCTCGATGATTATGCACCTGGGTCACATGATGTGGGAGATCCAAGCACTACTAATTTATACCTTGGGAATATTAATCCACAGGTAATATTAGGAAAGTACAATGAATGTTGGTTTATATGCTTTTATACTTTTTTGAAGAAAACTGCTGTGTGAATCAGTAAAAAAAAAATAAAGTGAAGAATCTGATGTAAGCAAATTTGATAGAAGTAGTCTTTAAAGTTATCTTGCTGGTATGGGCTGAATTGTCTTGCTATTCTTTTTAAATATATATTTTATTGATTTTTTTACAGAAAGGAAGAGAGAGGGATAGAAAGTTAGAAACATCAATGAGAGAGAATCGACTAGCTGCCTCTTGCACACCCCCTACTGGGGATTGCCCGCAGCCAAGGTACATGCCCTTGACCAGGATAGAACCTGGGACCCTTCAGTCCGCAGGCTGACGCTCTATCCACTGAGCCAAACCGGTTTCAGCTGTCTTTTATATGTTAATTCTTTTTCCCGCATCAGTGTTAATTATATTGTGAGGGATTTATAATATAATTATAAATAAGAATTTATAATATAATTATAAATAAGAATTATATATATATATATATATATATATATATATATATATATATATATATTATATTCTTAAAATTATATATCTTCTGGGACCTATTACATATTTAGCATTTTCTCTGTTCTTGATTTACACTGGTAGCTGGGTGCTAGAAAAAGAAAAGGTGATGAGATTTTTTTGTCTTTCTTTCATTGCCAACAAATAAAAAATCCTTAACCTAAATGTGGTAATTACTGCTGCCTGAGAAAACATTCAGCAATGCCCAAACAGACTTATTTTAGATGCAGGGATCTCCAAAGGAGAAATGGGAGGTAGAGGTGTGCTTTTGATTTTTCTAGCCACTCAGCCTCTTTACTTAGACTACTTGTTTACATAAAATAGTGAATGTTTGATATGAAAAGATTTGGGAATGCCCCATAAGGGGAGGATTTTATTTGTATAGCAGTCCTAGTGCTTGAATGAAAAAAATGTAGCATTAATATGTCTCTTCATTTTGCAAAAACTACTTTGCTTTCTGTTGCGTAGAATTCTTTCTTCCCTTTTTGGCATTCAAAAAACTCTTATGCCTTTGAATAGATGAATGAAGAAATGCTGTGCCAAGAATTTGGAAGATTTGGACCATTAGCCAGTGTGAAAATTATGTGGCCTAGAACTGATGAAGAAAGAGCAAGGGAGAGAAATTGTGGCTTTGTGGCCTTTATGAATAGAAGAGATGCTGAAAGAGCTTTAAAAAATTTAAATGGTAAGAAGACTTTTATTTTTCATTTATAGAATTCAGACTTTTTTTTGGTTCTGGAAAGTATGATATAAAGCTTTTGGATAAACAAATGGACCAGAAATTGAAAGGTTAAAAAATTCATTTAAATCCCTGAAATCTTTTATTTTCTTCTGTGAGTTATTGCCAAGGTGATCTTTCTTTTTTTTCTTGTAGGAAAGATGATTATGTCTTTTGAAATGAAGTTAGGTTGGGGTAAAGCTGTGCCTATTCCTCCACATCCAATATACATTCCGCCTTCTATGATGGAACATACGCTTCCCCCACCTCCATCAGGACTGCCATTTAATGCGCAGCCTAGAGAGCGGTTAAAAAACCCCAATGCTCCCATGTTACCACCACCTAAAAACAAGGAGGATTTTGAGAAGGTAATTTAAAAAAATGTACATAGGGCACATATATTTGTAAATACTAAATTTGTGGTAGTATTTCTTTTCAACTATTATATAGAAAATGTGTAGTTCTGTTTGGCAACTCTTAAGTAGATGTGTGTTCCCTGCCTTAGCCCATGGATATCCTGTTTGAAATACTAGGTCCTTTTTTTTTTTATTGTGGCTACCATTTCTTTTTGACCACTTATTAAGTCCAGCTCCCCCCACTTCCTTATTTGTCCATTCTTATATCCTGGTTTGCTTAAGTACAATACATAAATTTACTTTGTTCTGAGAAAGTGATACTTTGTATTTAGTTAGTGACTTTTCAGTTAGAAATACCTCCTAAATAGCTAAACTGTTTGGATGGCAGCTAGCTAACAGAGTTCTCAAGATATGAGGTATTAGAATATTTTAGAGCATATGTGATTTTTAAAAACATTAACTACTCTAGTAAAAGCAAAGGGTGAGTATTTTTTTTTAAATTCAACATAAAACCAACTTATTTTCAAGTTGTAAGAATTTGTTGGTTGCATTATGAGTTTGCAACTGGCTGGTTTTAAAGGCTTGGGAACTTAAAATGACAGGGCTGGTTTTAAAGGCTTGGGAACAAAGTAGCAAACTGTTATGGTCAGAAGCAAGTTAATTATTTCACAAATTAAAATCTTTATCTGATAATTCTCAGTGTAGTACCTAATTCAGTGCACTGATGTGCATTCTGGCAGGAATGTTCTGATTCTTTGCATTTGGTGAACATTTATTGTTCACTGGACACATCAATTTGATTTTATGTAATTGCTTAGTGTATAATTAGTTCAAAAGCAGTGATTGCCTTCAAAACTTGTGATTAGATGTGTAGTATTTTCATTGCATATGTATATTTTTGCTTGTTACTTGTTAACAATACTCACATATTCTATGTTTATTATCTGATGTGACTTCATATACAGACTCTGTCGCAAGCCATAGTCAAAGTGGTTATCCCAACAGAAAGGTACATGTTTTTCTTTATTATTACTGATCTAAATATAGACAATATCCCCTTCTGAATTAAAAGAAAAAATGGTGTTGAGGAAAAGGTGATATCTTGACTGAGCAATGGTTCCTTCCCAGTACTTTTTTGGGGTATATGTGAAATTTAACTAACAAGTATACTGTGTAATTTTATGTCATTATTTGTTTTGCTTTTGTTACCATTGTAAGGATTTTTATAGTTTGGTAGTTAGAATGTGTTTAATAGATTTGCTTTGGTATTTTTAGTTTAATTGCATTAGATTATTATGATGGGAAAGTAAGGATTTTAAATGTATCTTACATCTTAGATAACTTTCTAGTTTGACCTAATCTGTTATTTTTCTTTGTTTCTGTGTTTAATATGCAACCTTAGTTTGAGTTTCCTTATTAAAGACATAGCTTTGTGTTTTTTTCTGATTGAATTTAAGAAGAAATTCCTATTCGTTTCATGACCACTAAACCTATGAGGAACTTTTAAAATGATGATTAAGTTTTTTGGAATTCTTTTATTTTCCTTTCTTTTTCTTTTCAACATAATGTTGAAGCAGAAGAATTCATGCTGTAGGTATGCTCTTGCTCAGTCAAGTTAAGCCTTTTCCCAAACACAGGAACACAACACTGGTTGAATAATAAATGAACACAAAAGACTACCAAATTCTCTTTGACATTGGCCTTGGTGAGCAACACCAGCTGAACTGTCTGCGGCAGCGGGGGACCAGGAAAACATCATGGGATGGATTGGGAAAGTATACAGTTTTTGACCAGACATTGGTACGATCAACTGCAATAAATGTGGTTTTATTTTAACTGAGAAACACTTCTTTTTTGTGTTTTTTTTTGTTGTTGTTGTTGTTGTTGCCCAGAATAAGATAATTACCATTTTAAAATAAAATAGTACACTTAAAATATATCACCTTTTTGTACTACACTGTTTCATTCTGATAGTAAAGTCACCCTTCTAAAATAAGAAACACAATCTTAAGGAAAAGAGTGTGATTACAGTTATTTAATAATGTTGGGTTCAAATTAGAAATAACTAATTGTCAGATTCTGATTTTAAATAATTATATGCAACATTTTTAAACTTGAAATTTTCTAAAAATAAATTTCATCAGTTACAAGCCTATTTAAAACTATAAGTGGGTTTTTTCTTCCACTGATAAATCATTCACAGGAAAGTATATTGTAGCATTCAAAAAGCATATATTCAGTAGTAGCTTTACATGTTGCTCAGCTTTTTTGTAAACAAAGTTTTGAGTACATTTTGCTAAATGTCTTGACACACTATTAGAACGAATTCTTTGTTTTAAACTTGCTAAATCATTTTTAAATCTATCTTTAATACCTAAGTCAAGTTAGTTTTACTTAATTCATACAAGTTTCTGAATGTATAGCATTTATCCACCTAGAAAGTGACTTTATACTGTATATTGTGATACATAAGATTTCCCTGTATTGTAATTTGACACATAGCAGTAGGAGTTTTGGAACTGAATCATAACTTTGCACTAACTAGATCTGAGAATATGTTCATTTTCATTTGGAAATCAGGAACTGCACATTTGTAGAGCAATTAATATTTCCGTGAAAGAAAAAAAACAACTTAGGTTTAAAATTAAATAATGCTTTTTGTTTGAACAATTTAAAGTTGAATCAATAGTTTATAAGTACGTAGTTCCCCTTTGGAAAGATTAAACCTTCATAGAATTTTTTTTTTTTTTTTTTAACCATTTTTAGGTTCCTTTAGGAGGTGAAAAAATTCCCCACCCACTATGTAGAGATTTTAGTGTTCACTTAAGTAGGTTTGTTTGAAAACTGAGAGAAAATAATTATAATAAGCATGAAATAAATTATTTTATTATTCATGTTCTCTGAATCAGACATTCTAGACCAAAAAAAATTTTGTCTTATTCTATAACTAGATGTATATTCTAGCAGTTACATAAACTTAGTTTCTTGATTTGAGCTGGGAATGCTAAAGGTGAAATTTTATGTGCCTTGTACCAAGAGCCAATATCCCTTTGCTTTTCCCAATTATTATTTGCCAATTCTATACTGGGGACTGGTGAATGAGAAATCAAGAGTAGCTTATAGTAAGTTGAGTGATTTTGTCTGACATTATAACCAATGTCTAAAATTCTATTTGGAGTCTAATAAGGTATGATTTTAGAACCCAGCTACAGATTTTAGAAATAAAGACTGTCTATGAGGCCAACTCATAAAATGAATATATTAAAAAGTTGCAAGTTTATTTTTGGCTTAAATATTGGAAAGTAATTGAAAAATATGAAGGGTATCCCACCATGTCCCTTATTTTGAAATATTTTAGAAAGAGGACTCCATTTATTTAAGGCTTTGTCAATATAATTGCTTCATTGATTCATAATGCACAGGCAGAATTATATATGTCATGAATTGTGTGAAATAGTTTAAAGTATGGTCCAAAGAGATATCTCATTAAAGGTTAGATTCAATAAAAACTCTATCTGCTATATGTGTACCAGAAAAGCACAGGAGTTGGATAGAGTTTTTATTAAGTCAGGCCTTAAATTTGTTAAATAGTTTGGCATTTTTATAAGTGATAGTCATGTACATACCATTTCAACACCACGAAAAGTGCTTGGTTTAAGAATATTTTAAAACCGAGATAGTGTATAAGATTTTAGATGGTTGTGATAACATGTAAGGTCTAAATTAGTGACACTATATATTTGCAGCTTTTAGTTAGTTGTGATTCATAATTTAATGTTTTGCATTTAGAAAATTAAATTAAATGGCATTTAGAAAGTTAAATCTTTGTTGTTATGAAGCTGTGTTGTTATTTTCTACCCTTCCTTTACCATTCCTCCCCCACCCTTTCCCCTGTCCCTCTGTCCTCACTCCCTCTTAATGCACAAGGCATTAACATGCTCCAGGTTACTTTTTTTGTATAAAATTCTGTATTAGCAGAGTAATTTTTTTCTGCACAATATAGTAACTTATGTCAAGTGTAGTTTTATTTAGTGTTAGGTCTGAATCCATTTTCTTTAACTGTGTTGTTGTTGTAGGAATTTGCTCGCCTTGATACATCGAATGATAGAGTTTGTTGTACGTGAAGGGCCAATGTTTGAAGCTATGATTATGAACAGAGAAATCAACAATCCCATGTTCAGGTGTGCATTTTTTGTGTGTGTGTTTTAAAATCCTATATAATAAAAGGATAATATGCAAATTGACCAAATGGCAGAGCAACCAGTCACTATGACATGCACTGACCACCAGGGGCAGATGCTCAATTCAGGAGCTGACCCCTGGTGGTCAGTGCTCTCCCACAGTGGGAGCTCTGCTCAGCCAGAAACCTGGCTCATATCTGGTGAGCACAATGCCTCTGTGGCAGGGCTAACGATGTCCAACTGACGGCTTAGTCGGACATCCTCTGAGGGCTCCCAGACTGCGAGAGGGCACAGGCTGGGCTGAGGGTCCCCCTCCTCCCCATCTCAGTGCACACATTTCGTGCACTAGGCCTCCAGTACATATATAACAAAATTTACCATTTTTAAGTGTACAGTTCAGTGGCATTAAGTATGTCCACATTGTTATGTAACCATCACCAGTAATTCCTTTCCAAAACTTTTTTCGTCTTCCATAATTGAAACTTTGTGCCACTTAAACAACTCCCCATTCCTTGATTCACCTAGCTTCTGATAGTCACCATTCCGCTCTCTTTGAATTTGGTTACTCTAGGTACCTCATGTAAGTGGAATCAGATGTGCTTTGGTGACTGGTTTATTTCACTTAATATAATGTCTTCAAGGGTTATGCATGTTGTAGTATTTGTCAAAATTTCATTACTTTAAAGTCTAAAATATATTCCATTGCATGCTTTACCACATTTCATTTATAATCAGTATGAATTTTAAAAGTACTTTTCATTTTTGGAATTAGATATATTTTCAAGAATAAAGTTACAAAAGTATCAGGTTATTTTTGCAATGAGATGAAAGGCAGATTTATAATTGAACTAGAATGTATTTTGGTCAGTTTTCCATCTGATTTTGCCTTAGTTAATAAAAAAAGCATTGTTTTTAGCATTCTCTAGGAGGAAAATGCATTTCATTATGCTTTTCAATGAGTTTTTCATAAGTGATATATATTTAGTAGGATAAATAAGGTTTATAGGAAATTGCTTATCTTCTTAAGACATTCATTTAATATGTGTGTGTGGGTTTTTTGTGTGAATGAATCAAAATTATACCTATTTTATTTACACCCCCCTAAGTAGTTTTTTTTAAAAAACACCGTTTAAAATTATATCTTGGGAAAATATCTTTATTGTCAGACACAGTATCTTGCACATTTTATTGAACAATACAATTGTAAGATTTAGCAAGATTCATATATGCCTTGTGAGTATTAATATCAGTCATGAAGGCAGTCTGGGGCTGGGTGAGGAAGGATATAGATGGCACATAACATGAATAGGAATTTCTCTTCAGTGAGCTTTGCTTTTGGTTTTATTTAGAACTAAATAGGCAGATATTTTTCATTTGATAATAATTACTTGAATGCAATTCCACCTTAAATAATCTGATGTTTGTTTTATTTTAGATTCTTATTTGAAAACCAGACACCAGCCCATGTTTACTATCGGTGGAAGCTTTATTCTATTCTTCAGGCAAGTAGAATCAGTTACTTTGTTAATTTTGACTGAGGTATTGGAGCTTTCTAATAACATTCTGGATGTTTATTAGGGAGATTCTCCAACTAAGTGGCGGACGGAAGATTTTCGTATGTTCAAAAATGGATCTTTTTGGAGGCCACCACCATTAAATCCATACCTGCATGGGATGTCAGAAGAGCAAGAAACAGAAGCTTTTGTAGAGGAGCCTAATAAAAAGGGAGCACTTAAAGAAGAGTAAGATTTTATTCCCTTTCTTTTACATATTTAGGAAAGTCCTTTAGTGGTGCTTTAATAGTTTTAGTAAGTTGTTAATCTTAAAGTTTTTGAATGTGCTTAAACATCTTAGCAAGAGTAAATGTGTATTTTATTGACCTCTTCCTATTGATAAAATTGGTAATAAAATTTGTGATGATTTTTTAAGCAGTGATTCTCTAGCAGTGGAATAATTCATATTCTTACAGAAATTATCTCAATAGACTTAAAATTCTTGTTTCTCTGAATGCAACATAAAGAGGAAAAATTGTTGTCTGGCTTAGTAAGGTCAGATTGTTGATTGTTGAAACATCTCTACAGTATACAGTATATGGCCACCATAGGTGCATATATTCTTAACAGTGCTCTGCCAGCTCTGGGACAGTGAAATTAGCCTGGTTTAAGAAGCAGAAATAGCCGGGACCGGTTTGGCTCAGTGGATAGAGCGTCGGCCTGCGGATTGAAAGGTCCCAGGTTTGATTCCGGGCAAGAACATGTACCTTGGTTGCGGGCACATCCCCAGTAGTGGGTGTGCAAGAGGCAGCTGATGGATGATTCTCTCTCATCAGTGTTTCTAACTCTTTATCCCTTTCTTTTCCTCTCTAAAAAAATCAATAAAATATATTTAAAAAAAAAAAAAAAAAACAGCAGCAGAAACATCAACAGTACAAAGATTGAAATTTCTTTTTCAATTTCACTGTATGTGTGTGCCTGCAAGTGGTATTTTGTGGAAGAGTCACACTCAAGGGGCCAAAGAGGCACACTGCCCTAGGATATGAGGGAACTCCAGAGGCTGTCATCCAAGGCTACAGGCAACCGTGGACAGTAGTATACTGGGAACAAAGAAAGGGCCTTAGTCTCTGCTGTTTAAGAAACGCCTCCTAAAAGGTTTAAATGGCTCTAAGCTGTACAAGCATAGTTTGCCTATGACCTACTCATTCTTGAGAACTTTGGGAAATCAGCAGTTAGAATAGCTAGTTCAGTTTCAGTATTTATAATACAAGTAATTTGAAAACAAATTTAAACTTCCCACATGGTCAGATAGTGTATTCTGCAGCAGTTAGGAAGTGAGTGAACACTTTGGGTCAGGATGAGCCTGATGTCTGAGCTATCACATGCTTAGACTGGGTTGGACATGGGAGTCACAGGCATTGCCCTTGCATCCTCCCTGTACCTTGTGATCAGAAATGAATAAATTATTTTTAAAGAAAAAAAATGTAACTACTAAATTTTCAGTGCAAGTTCTGTATACCTCATGGAAAAAGAGTTTTTAGCATATAGGATTATATACTTTACTGCATAGTCTATAAATCTGAATCTAACTGCATTGATGCATTGTTTATGAGAGCATTTGGTATGGAGAATTATAGTATTTGAAGTATATTTGCTTCTGAAGATGTATGTTCATTATTGTGACTAGGGGTCCACAAAACAGCCCACAGGCTAAATCTGGCTGTCTTCTGTTCTTTTTTTTTTTTTTAATATATTTTATTGTTTTTTTTACAGAGAGGAAGAAAGAGAGATAGAAAGCCAGAAACGTTGAGAGAGAAACATCGACCAGCTGCCTCTTGCACACCCCCCACTGGGGATGTGTCCGCAACCCAGGTACATGCCCTTGACCGGAATCGAACCTGGGACCTTTCAGTCTGCAGACTGACACTCTACCACTGAGCCAAACCGGTTTCGGCTGTCTTCTGTTCTTATAAAGTTTTTGTTGTTGTTGTTTTTGTTTTTAATATATTTTATTGATTTTTTACAGAGAGAGGGATAGAGAGTTAGAAACATCGATGAGAGAGAATCATAGATCAGCTGCCTTTTGCACACCCCCTACTGGAGCTGTGCCTGCAACCACGGTACATGCCCTTCACCGGAATTGAACTTGGGACCTTTCAGTCCACAGGCTGATGCTCTATCCATTGAGCCAAACCGGTTTCGGCTGTTCTTGTAAAGTTTTATTGCAACATGGTCATGTCCATTCCTTTCCATGCAGTCTATGGCTGCTGTGGTGGTGTTCTAGCAGTCAAGTAAATGTGACAGAAACCATATGGATTGCAAAGCCTAAACTATTTACTCTCTGATTCTTCACAGGAGAAATTTTATCAGTCCCTGTTTTAGCCTTTCCTAATGCTAAGTAGAAATGCTAAAGTAACAGACTCCCTTCAAAGGAAGGTAAAGAACAGGAAGGTTCTTTTTCAATGGAGTGATTTAATTTGTAAATTAAAAGTCACTGGAATTGTTTATTAGTTTAATGCCAGGAAAATTATTCTACCTCATATAAGTTCTTTAAAAAAAAAAAAAAAAAAGTAACATATTTGGGGGACTTACTACAAATCAGATTTAACTCACTTTAATTGTCAGAATTATTTTACTGATTGGGTTTTAAAGAAATTAAGTTTATGAGCAGTAACTATAATGACATTTGAAATTTGTATTTAGACAGAGGGACAAATTAGAAGAAATCCTGCGGGGGTTAACTCCAAGGAAAAATGATATTGGAGATGCAATGGTTTTCTGTCTAAATAATGCTGAAGCTGCTGAAGAAATAGTGGATTGCATTACTGAGTCATTGTCGATTCTAAAGACACCCCTTCCCAAAAAAGTATGATTTTTGTTTTTTTATGAAACCATTTAAGCAGTTGTTTATTCTGATGGACTTTGGTTAATATTATTACATTGTTAATTTTTAAGTCTAATTACAAAATTCAAAAATACACATTTTTAAGAAAAGGAAGTAATATGGATTATATAAACCACTTAACTAGTTAAT
Organism: Pipistrellus nathusii; assembly: GCA_963693515.1. Lineage (NCBI taxonomy): Eukaryota > Metazoa > Chordata > Mammalia > Chiroptera > Vespertilionidae > Pipistrellus > Pipistrellus nathusii. The sequence continues at coordinate 96,181,331 of OY882859.1, forward strand.
TGTTTATAAGATATTGCTGGATTCCTAACTGAGTAGATTATTGAGTTATATATCTAATTTTAAAATTATAATCCCTCTTGAATTTAGAAATTCTGACAAGTAAAAGAAGATCTGCTTTTAATTCCTAGATCTAACTAGTCTTGGATGGCTTATAAGTTAAAATGAATGCTTACTTTGCCAAGGTTCCTCATCATATAGTAATTAATGAATCAATTTGTCATTCATTTAGACATCATTTATTGAGTTGTGTGCCATCTGATTTTTCTTAATTGATTAGGTAAAAGGGGAGATAATAGTTGACTCTTTGGATTGAAATTGGTTTCCTTTTTTATATGAAGAACTTGAGCCAGGAAATCTTTTCCATTGTAGTCTTATGTTAATTTGCAGACAAGTTAACAGGTTGAAATGTAAATGAGTTAAAGTTTTATCCCTGCAGAAATCATGATTGTGGAATTTCTTATAACTGTTCTAATTAGTCATGATTATTAAATTGTAAACATTAGCCTTATAACGCTGATTCCAAAAAATTCAGTATGGATTTTTTTTCTAAGATATGTTGTTTGCTGATTGTTTTTATTTTTTAATTGGTTTTATGTTATCTTTTGGTATTCTAGATTGCCAGGTTATATTTGGTTTCTGATGTTTTGTACAACTCTTCAGCAAAAGTTTCCAATGCTTCATATTATAGGAAATTGTAAGTATAATTATGTAAATTGATATTTCTGAAATAAAATACTTTACGGTAAGAAGTTCAGAAGAGAGCACTGTTTTGTTAACACCCTCCAATAATAAATAATTTGAATTTCTTTGTAGTCATAAAATATTCTAAAAAATTGGATTGCATTCATTGAACTAAACCTCTTTCAAGCTAAAGTAGCAGTTTTTTTGAAAGGTTTTATTGGTTAACTTGGTAACAAGACAAATAGGACCAGTTAAAAAGTAACTTTATAATAAATAAATTGAAACAATGGCAAAGGAAGAGACAAAAAAACAAAGCATTATCTATCTATCATCATTATGTTGTTGTAGTTCATTGCTAATGCTTTCCTTGGCAATAGGAAATTATGTTGCTTAATGTAATTAATTTAGAACTCTTTCATAATTCCCCAGAGTTCCTTTTGGTGTTTATTTTATGAATTAGGGGGATTTTTTTTTCTCCCTTAACAAACTGAGAGGAAATTTGGAGATCTGGGTTCTAATCTTCGCTCTCCTTTTTTTTTTTTTTTTTTTTTTTTTTTTTTTTTTGCCTTGGAAAAGTCACTTAACTCTTTCCTTTTTTATAAAACAAAGAGTTCAGACTAGGTGGCTCAAGGTGTCAGATGTAAAGTTCCTTGCTAATCAAGGAACTACTACTTATGACTCTTTTGGGGATTTTGCAGGAGAAAAATTTAGTATTAGGTGTTAAAGCAGTTGAATTATAGATTTAGAGATAAAGCACCCAATTCTTGATTTTTACAAGATTATTTAATTTATTGGTAGGTTTTGTTGTTTGTTTGTTTTTTAGGTCCGGGAGGGGTTTGCAGTAGATAAGGATTTTTAAACAAATTCTGTTTTAAGAATATATTATTTCAATTTCAGTTTTGAAACAAAGTTATGTCAGATATTTTCAGACCTCAATGCTACCTATCGTACAATTCAAGGCCATTTACAGTCTGAAAATTTTAAGGTATGTTTACTGTTTTATTATTTTTGCTATCTTACTGTTGAATATGGGGGATGGGAACTGAGAAGCACATTGGAGGGCTAGAAAAGTATATATATAAGATATACTAGAATTTGTGCACCAGTGGGGTAACTCGGCCTGGCCTGTGTGATCTGGCTGAAAACAGCTCTCTGACATCCCCCAAGGGATCGTGGATTGTGAAAGAGCACAGGCCGGGCCAAGGGACCCCACTGATGCATGGTCGGGGCTGGGGAGGGATGTGGGAGGTTGGCCAGCCGGGGAGGGACCTTGGAAGAACTCCAGGATATGTCCAGTTCATCTTGCTCAGACCCGATCAGCTGGACCCCAGCAACGAGCTAACCTATTAGAGTGTCTATCCCCTGCTGGTTAATGCATGTCATAACAACTGGTTGAGTGGCCTTAGCATATTGAATGGCTGACTGGTCAATTGGACACTTAGCATATTGGACTTGTATTATATAGGATATAAAACATAACTTGCCTGATTCAGAAATTATGATAGTTATTTTCTTTAAATTGTAAAAAGAATTTTGACTTAGTGAAAAATTCAACAAGTTGTGTTATTTTAATGAGATGAAGTTTGAGACGTTGTCATAAATAATTTGTTATGTTTTCCTATTTGTTTAGCAACGGGTAATGACCTGCTTCAGAGCATGGGAAGATTGGGCAATTTATCCAGAACCATTTTTGATCAAATTACAAAATATTTTCTTAGGACTTGTAAATATTATTGAAGAAAAGGAAACAGAGGTAGGTACTCAGTGTATTTGTGTGGTTATTATATTTTACTAGAGGCCTGGTAAACAAAATTCATGCATTGGGTGGGTGGTCCCTCAGTCCAGCCTGCAGCCTCTCCAATCTGGGATCTATTGGTATTGGGCCTAAACCTCACAATCCAAGAACTGCTGGCTCCTAACCACTTGCTTACCTCCATGCCTGATTGCCCCTAACTGCTTCTCCCTGCCAGCCTGATCACCCCTTAACTGCTTCCTGCCAGCCCAGTTGCCCAACTGCCCTCCCCTGCAGGCCTTGTCTTCCCCCGCCCCAATTGCCCTCCCCTTCCAGCCTGAATGCCCCCAACTACCTTCCCCTGCTGGTCTTGATCTCGCCCCAACTGCTCTCCCCTGCTGGCCTGATGTTGTTCCCAATTGCCCTTCCCTGCTGGTCTGATCACCCCTAACTGCCTCTGCTTCCTTGATAACCCCTAACTTCCCTCCCCTATAGGCCTGATCTCTCCCCTAACTGCCCTCCTTTGTGGGCCAATTTGGTTATGATTGGTCAGTTTCTATGCCAGTCAGTGTCTCTGGGTGTGTATCAACAGGGCTGATCAGTAGACCTTGTGGCAGCCTGGAAAGAAATGGAGGTGCAGCTGCTGATCAGTCCTAGAAAGAAAGAGAGAAGCAAGTGCTGATCAACAATTGCCACAGAGGCTATTGATCAAACCCTCCTTCTCTCTTCAGGTCTCTCTCCAGGCCTGTTTCTTAGCCCCCTCAGCAGTCAGTGCTGGGTCTCCATGGCAACCCATCGCTGACTGCAGGACTGACTTCCGGTTGCTCTGCAGGACCTACTTCCTGTTGCTCAAGCCTCCCAGTCATTGCGGATGTGACAGACCCAGGGTTTTTACATGTTAGGATGGTTTTTTATTTTATTTATTTATTTATTTATTTATTTATTTATTTTTCTTTAATATATTTTATTGAATTTTTACAGAGAGGAAGGGAAAGGGATAGAGAGCCAGAAACATCGGTGAGAGAGAAACATCCACCAGCTGCCTCCTGCACACACTCCCCTCTCCCCCCCCTCCCCAAGCGGGGATTTGCCTGCAACCACAGTACATGCCCTTGACTGGAATCGAACCTGGGACTCTTCAGTCTGCAGGCCAACGCTCTATCCACTGAGTCAAACCGGTTAGGGCTGTTAGGATGATTTTTATATGTTGATTTCAAAGAGAAATAGAGGAAAGAGAGAGAAAACATTAGAAATCTTGATTTATTATTCCGCTAATTTATGCATTCATTGGTTGATTCTTGTATGTGCCATGACTGGGGATCAAACCTGCAGCCTTGGTATACCGGAGTGATATTCTGAACCAGCTGTGCTATCCAGCCAGGGCCTTGTCTGATTATTTTAAAATTTACTTCTGGGCATGCTATGGAGGTGTGATATGTTACAGATAGAACATTTCTTCACAAAAATATTTACTTTTTACCACTAAATAGTAGATTTTTGTTCCTAGAATTACTAGAACTCACTACTTGAGATTATTTGTCACAGAAATTCTCTATTTTGTGTCCTTATGTGAAAATCAGTGACTAGTTTTTTATTTGATGTTATGAAAAGATTTACTGTATACCAGTAGAAAACAAGTAATTCAGAATCTATGTAGTAGGATTTTATTTTGTTAGACTAAAGAATCCTATGTAATAAAACCCTAATATGTAAATTGATGGGACAGCAGAAATACTGGCAGAACTACTGGTTGCTATGATGCACACTGACCACGAGGGGGCAGACACTCTATGCAGGAGCTACCCCCTGGTGGTCAGTGCACTCCCACAGCTGGAGCACTGCTCAGTCAGAAACTGGGCTCCTGGGTGATGAGCGTAGCGGCAAGTCGAGCAGGTAAGAGCTAGAGCGAGGAGTCCCGGATTGCAAGCGGGTGCAGTCCAGGCTGAGGGACTTCTTCCTCATCATCCCCGCATGAAGCTCTAGTAACTATATAAGTATGTATGTACATGAAAAGTTGTACCACAATGATAGTGGATTCTTTTCATCACCATTCTGTTGCTTTTTACCTCCTCAGTAGTTCTTGAATCTCTCATATTTATAATTCTAATCCAGCTGTCATATTTTTACTTTCTTCCTTACAAGATACTCCTTTTTTTTTTTTTTTTAACCCTTTGCACTCCGCTGTCCCTTCTCGGGGGACATCGGAATTCTAGCATATCACTCGGATGTCCCCTCTCAGGGGACATTGCAGTTTATTAGTGATTATGGGGAATTGAGTTAATTCAACGCACGTTTCGCAAAGTAGCGTCGAGTAGCTGGTAGCCAATGTCCAGAATGGTTCGGAGTGCAAAGGGTTAATACATTTTATTGATTTTTTTACAGAGAGGAAGGGAGAGAGATAGTGAGCTAGAAACGTGGATGAGAGAGAAACATCAATCAGCTGCCTCTTGCACACCCCTACTGGTGATGTGCTCGCAACTAATGTACATGCCCTTGACCGGAATCGAACCTGGAACCTGTCAGTCTGCAGACAGACGCTCTATTACTGAGCCAAACTGGTTTCTGCTCAAGATACTCCTAATTGGCATCCATACTCCAACCACCTGGTCCTTGTGTCAATTTCTTTTTATTTTTTCTTCAATGTACAATGTTTCCTCGTACCATACATCTTTTTTTATTTTACCTGAGATCTTCAGGCCTCAGTTTAATGTCAGAATATTCTCTGATCTCTTTAGGTGAAACTACTTATTATGTACTCTGATAGTATGATGTACCTCCTTGTTTTAGCATTCATCCTAGTTGCAGCTATATATATACTAGAGGCCTGGTGCATGAAATTTGTGCACTCGGGGGGTCCCTTAACCCGGCCTGTACCCTCTTGCAGTCAGGAACCCTCGGGGGATGTTTGACTGCCAGCCCAGGGAGTGGGCCTAAACTGGCAGTTGGAATTCCTTAGCGCTGCTGCACAGGCAGGAGAGGCTCCCGTCACTGCCACTGCATTCCCCAGCTGTGAGCCCAGCTTCTCATTGAGAGGCAATTACCCCTGTGGGAGGGCACTGACCACCAGGAGGCAGCTTCTGCACTGAGCGTCTGCCCTCTGATGGTCAGTGCACGTCATAGCAACTGATCATTCTGCCATTTGGTTGATTTGCATATTAGCCTTTTATTATATAGGATAAGATTGTTGTGAATATCTGGTTGCATGGCTCTCCCCTCTCCCCAAATTCTAAGCTCTATGATAGAAGAGACCAAGGGACCAAGCTTGTTTTTCACTCATTTTATACTCAGTGCCTCACATGGTACCTGGCATCAGTAAACATAAATAATGCATGAATGAATGATTGGTGTTTCTTTGTCACAGTGGATGATAAAGCATATTCTTTCTCATTGATTTTTAGAAAGTGCAAGGGAGGGAGGGACGGAATGTGAGAGAAACATCGATGTAAGAGAGACGTTTTCTCTCTCACAAGCCCCATCTGGGACAGGGATTGAACCTGCAGCTCAATTATGTGCTTCTGACTGGGAATCAAAACCAGAGACCTTTGGGTGCTCAGCCTGAGCACACTGGCCAGGGCATAAAATACAAGATGGGGCAAAGTAGATTTATAGTTGTGAGTACTCAAAACACAGTTTATTCTTGTATTATTACTTATTAAGTACTAAAGGCCTGGTGCATGAAATTCCTACAGGGTTAGGGTCCCTAGGCATGACTGACTATCAGTGCCAGTCTGTGGGGCAACTGGCGAGCCAATTCAGGTTCTTCAGGCTGGCACCCACCTTGGCTGGCCTGTGGGCTGGGGGCAGCTCCTGGGCATCTGTCCCCTGGTGGTCAGTGTGCATCATAGCTACTGGTCATTTTGCTGTTCGGTCGATTTGCATATTAGGTTTTTATTATGTGGGATTGTATTATTTTCCATACAAACAACTGTAAACCTACTTTTGCTACTCTCTTGTCCTCACATTGGACCTGGGAATATGGGTATCCGTTTGGCCTGTTTATTCTATACTGCGAATTCATTTTTAGCAATCTGACTTCAGTAAGTTGAAAATATTACTGTTGTGTGTGTTTCCATAGGATGTACCAGATGACCTTGATGGTGCTCCTATTGAAGAAGAACTTGATGGTGCACCTTTGGAAGATGTGGATGGAATTCCTATTGATGCTACTCCCATTGATGATCTTGATGGAGTCCCTATAAAAAGTTTTGATGATGATCTTGATGGAGTGCCTTGTAAGTACAGACTTCAGACTGATTAAGTCTAAATCTGTTAATACCTAAGTTTTATTCCAAAACTCTTGAATGTCCACACAAGCTGATATAGAAAAATGTTATAATTTCTGAATCAGATGTCAGTCATTGACTTTTTTCTTTTTTATTTCTGCCTTTTCCAAATTCAAATATAAGTAATACAATTGATTATGCGAAGAAAAGATATTCTTTCTAGTCACTTTTTTTTGTTGTTTTGGGAAAATTAGCCTATTATATTAACAAGCTTCTCTTTTTGCATTTTTTTAAAATTATATTTTTATTGATTTCAGAAAGGTAGAGAGAGAAATAGAGAGAGGGAGGGAGGGTGTGAGAGAGAGAGAGAGAGAAACAACAGTGATGAGAGAGAATCATTGTTGGCTGCATCCTGCACAACCCCCTCTGGGGACCAAGCCTGTAATCCGGGCATATGCCCTGACCAAGAATTGAACAGTGACTGGTTTACAGGTCGATGCTCAACCATTGAGCCTGTCGAGCTCTTTTTTTTTTTTTTTTTGTCTCAATTGTCAAGAAACTACAAGTAAATCTTGGCTCAATTGTATTCATAATCCCAGGTTTTATTAGTTCTGTTTTTATTATTAGTCTTCCTAATAAATAGACTATTTTCTTAGCTGCCAAAAATCAGTTTTGGAAGTAAGAATTCTATGCAATCTCTATTACATTTGAATTATGTTAAGATATTGCAAAATATATGCAATCTGTTGTTTAAATGGTAATTTAAGTAAAGGTATTAAAGATTATTTTACTTCCTTTTCCATTTGCTTGAAATAAAAATAACCTACATGTTCTGAGTTGATTTATATGCTATTTAAAAATTTGATCTCAGACTCAGAGAGTTGTGTAGTCATAAATCCTTGTTTTTATTTTTCTATTATTTATTTTTATTATTTTGTTGTTAATCTCACCTGTGTATATTTTTCCATTGATTTTTTAGAGAGATTGGAAGGGAGCCGGAGAAACACAGAGAGAGAAACATTGATTTGGTTGCCTCCCCACATGCGCCACACACAGGGTTGGGATCAAGCCTGCAACCATTATATGTGTGATCATGGTTGGAATCAAACCCGGGACCCTGAGACCCTTTAATCCGTGAGCTGATTGATGCTCTATCCACTGAGCCAAACCAGCTAGGGCATAATTTTTGTTTTTGACACTAGAATTATTAGTCCATGTGTGGCCTTATTTTTATTATTATCTTTAATACATTATAGAGATTTTCCACCCTTTTCATCTCATGGCATATACATAAACTATAATTACTAAAATTGTGCATCAGGCCGAGACCAGTTTGGCTCAATGGATAGAGCATCGGCTTGGGGACTGAAGGGTCCCGGGTTCCATTCCAGTCAAGGGCATGTACCTTGGTTGCGGGCATATCCCCAGTAGGGGGTGTGCAAGAGGCAGCTGATCGATGACTCTCTCTCATCGATGTTTCTAACTCTCTATCTCTCTCCCTTCCTCTCTGTACAAAATCAATAAAATATATTTTTTAAAAAATTGTGCATCAGGCATACCAAAAATACCATTTTATGCCACTCTGACAAAAAAAATATATATATGTAATTTTGATTCATTCACACTGGACAGCTATTGTGTTATTTGTTGTTTTCTAATTTGACAATCTAAGAGAAAAGAAGTCGGGTATTGGCATGTTTTAAAAATAGCTGATACAGTGAATACCCATAAACTCCTTAATTTAGGTTATCTCCTAGAAGTCAGGTTTAATGGCTTATGTTTCCTCATAGTGGATGCCACTGAAGACTCAAAGAAGAATGAGCCTATATTTAAAGTTGCTCCATCTAAATGGGAAGCTGTAGATGAATCTGAATTGGAAGCACAGGGTGAGTAAAAATCAAATAATGGATTTTAAAAAATTCAGTACTTAAAAATCAATCAACTTTAAGACCCAAGTCAGTTTCAGAGAAACCAAGGTTTGGTCCTCCCATAGTGGTTGTCTTAGATCTGCCTTTCATACTTTCTTGGACATGTATCCTGCTGCTTATAATCTGTATTTGTTAATACTTGTAGGTTCTAATGAAATAAATCTTACTATCTAGCACAAAAATAAGGATAACATTATTTGTCATTTCATGAATAAAAGTATAGTATAGGTGTGAGGAGGAAAGAAAGATATTTTTGCGTATATATGGCCAAATAATAAATAAACGTAGATAACCTCTGTAATATAAAATTTCAGTTTCTACACTGGGCTTCTACTAAGCTGCTGCAAAAATGCTAACTTACCTTATGGAATTATACCTTTTTTTCTTCTTCTATCCAGCTGTAACAACTTCTAAATGGGAGTTATTTGACCAGCATGAAGAATCAGAAGAAGAAGGAAATCAAAAGTAAGAATCTACAGATCCAAGTTTTTAATATACTCTGTTTCTTATTGCATATGTGCTCCCTTTTTTCATTTTACTTCATAGTAAAGAGGAAAACTTAACTGTTAAAAACCTTTTTATGAGTATCAGTTTTAGTTATCCATTGGTTTTCCAGTGAGTCAGGAGCTTTAGATTTCTGGTCTTGCTGCATCTGGTTTCACTTTGTTGTTGAGTTTATTTTTCTGTGCTAGGTATTACATTCTCACTTTGTAGTTACTAAATGGTCACCCGCATTTATTTTAAATCATTTTTTTTACTTTATAGAAAATTAATTATTTAAACTAGAGGCCTGGTGCACGAAATTCATGCACGTGGTAGTGTCCCTCAGCCCAGCCTACACCCTCTCCAATCTGGGATCCCTCTCACAATCCAGGACTACTAGCTCCCAACTGCACGCTCGAATGCCTGCCTTCCTGATTGCCCCAACCGCTTCTGTCTGCCAGCCCGATCACCCCCTAACCACTCCTATGCTGGCCCTGATTGATGTCCTACTGCTCCCCTGCTAGCCCGTTTGTCCCCAACTTCCCTCCTTTGCTGGCCTGGTCACCCATAACTGCCCTCCCTTGCAGGGTTGATCACCCACAACTGCCCTCTCCTGCAGGCCATCTTGTAGCAGCCATCTTTGTTCACATGGGGGAATCTTTGACCACATGGGGGAAGTCATCTTGATCTTGTGTGTTGTAGTGATGGTCAATCTGCATATTACTCTTTTATTAGATAGGATAAAGGCCTGGTGCATGGGCGAAGGGCCTGTGGTGGTTTGCAGGCCAGCTATGCGCACCGCGCCCCCGCCCCCATGACCTAAGTGGAGGAGGCCCTCATATCTGGAATTTATTTACCTTCTACAATTGAAACTTTGTAGCCTGGAGTAGAGCCAAGCTTTCTGCTTGCTTTGTGGCTGCCACCATTTCTGTTTGGATTTGTTTACCTTCTATAATTGAAACTTTGTAGCCTTGAGTGGAGGCTTAGGCTGGCTAGGCAGGTGGAAAGCTTGGTTTCTTCCATTGCCTGGGAAACCCAAATCTCCCTCCTGCTCTCTGTGGCTGGGTTGGGTTTATTTGCATACTCACTCTGATTGGCTTGTGAGCATGGTTTATGGGTGTGGCTGGTGGGTGTAGCAGTGGTGTGGTCAATTTGCATATTAATATTTTATTCGATAAGATGTGAATAAGAAGGTTATGCTTTTCTTTTGGATTGTACATTGCTGGGAAAATACATATTCAATCTGCTATGTTATTTAAATGTAAAAACTTCAAAAGAACTAAGATTAAAAGGAAAAAAATATTCCTTAGTGCATGAATAAATTGTAATTTTGAGTTTTGCTTATTGCTCATCACTCCAAAATCGTTTTTGCATTTGACACCAAATGTAACTATAGGAATCCCTGCTCCCAAATTCTGCAAGTTAATATTAGTAGTTTTTCCATAGCACTTGACACCTTTTTTAAAATAATTGCACAGGAAGTTAACTTTTTAATTAGGAAAAGATATGGCCTCAAAAACACAAGAAATTTCTGATTTTTAAATCTTGGGTTTTTTTTATTGCTGTCAAATGGAAGAGTGAACAAAGGGACCTTTGTGTTCCAGCACAATTTGAGCATTTGTATGGATTCAATAAATGGGTATTAATAGCATTTAGATTGTTAAGAAAATATGATTGATTAGCATTTGTGGAAACAATTTAAAAAAAATTTTTTTTTATTGATTTCAGAGAGGAAGGGAGAGGGAGAAATAGAAACATCAGTGATGAGGCGAAACCGGTTTGGCTCAATGGATAGAGCGTCGGCCCGCGGACTGAAAGGTCCCAGGTTTGATTCCGGTCAAAGGCATGTACCTTGGTTGCAGGCACATCCCCAGTGGGGAGTGTGCAAGAGGCAGCTGATCGATGTTTCTCTCTCAGCGATGTTTCTAATGTTTCTAACTCTCTATCCCTCTCTCTTCCTCTCTGTAAAAAATCAATAAAATATTTAAAAAGAAAAAAAAACACCAGTGATGAGAGAATCATTGATTGGCTGTCTCCTGCTCGCCCCCTATTGGGGATCAAGCCCACAACCCAGACCTGTGCCCTTGTCCTGAATCAAACCTTGGCCCCTTCAAACTACAGGCTGATGCTCTATCCACTTAGCTAAACTGGCTGGAGCCACTTGTGGAAACAATTTGATATAATGAGGAAAATATGGCAATAGTAATATCTTTCCATAAATATCAGTGTGATCAGAAGTCAGCAGTTGTTATCACAGAGAATTTAAAAATGTAGATATGGTTTGTGGAAGTGCCTATCTGAGATTGTTTAGGAGTAAAGGAATTGGGAACAGTGGTTTTCTTAACTGTTTTTATATCTATAATCCCATTAATAACATCTTCAAACATCTTAGAATCACTGCTGTAGAATGAATCTGTATACTCATAGAATGATTATTTAATTTAGAGTAAAGAAAGAGTAGAAAAGCCATTGTAGAGTTTAAATACTGTTTAATGGATTTTTTTAATAAAGGTGTTAATTTTTTTGCATAAATTTGATATTTGTGTTAATGTTTAGAATAAATGCATTCTAGTATTGAGAATAATCATATGTTCATACAGTAAGGCATGGATTACTGAAAATATTTATATTTTTTATTTTTATAGGAGTTCTAAATAAATCATCAGAAAAATAATTTTATGAAAGTACAAAGCAAGGAAATTTTTCCCATACAACTTTGAGCCTTAAAATTTTTATATGTCTCACTACTGCTCTCTAGTGGCTGACTCCAAAATTCCTTTTTACTAAGGAACTGGTGTTTGAAAGTAATAATTATTGGTATTTGTGGCAGAAATGTGATTCAAAAAATACATAGTATCACAAATGCTTATAATAAAGGTTTTAAATAGTAATATAACTTCATTTGTAATGAATTCTGTATGTGTGTATAGAGTCTTGAGTTTCTATTTCTTTAAAGAGCAAGATGAAGTTGTGATAAGATCTAAACCTAGAATTGATAATTTAAGAGTTAAAGTCATAACCAATTAAAAACACACTGCTTGGGCCTTGAAAAATTAAAATGAGAATTCTAAAATATATCTTAAATTATTGAAGTATAGTGTGTCTCGCTTAATAATAGGCTTAATAATATAGTTAATGTTTAGTGTCCAGCCATCTAGATCCTTTCTCTGTATATGTAAAAACATGCATATAATTTTTAAACATTAATTATAGAATACTGTTCTATGACATACTATTCTATGACCTTTGCTTATCACGCTACTGTCATGGGTATTATTTCATGTCAATCTACTTATTTAGCTACTCTGTAGTCATCTGTATTTATAAGCAGTCATTAAGGTAAGTGCACAAGAAAGTTTACCATGAAATATTTGAAATCTTTAAAAAAAAAAATCGAAACAAATAAATAATAGCCTGGAATTTAAGTAATTTCCATTACGCAGATGCCACAATTTAATTAACTGTGTAACATCCTTATTGATAGACCTTGTCCAGAATAATCCTTCAGTAAACACCTGTGCGGCGCCAGCACAGCCAAGGGTTCTGCGAGCCTGAGGGAGGGTCACCCTGGTTAAGGATAGAGAAAAAAGACAAGAGAATAAGCTGAGTCTAGGTGGATCTTTTGTGCCTTGCTGAGGCCACAGAACAGATGCAGACTGCAAAGCTGATGCTTTATTTATAGTCAGGGAAAAACAATGTAATTTATAACATTCTTGTAAGTTTCACTTATTTTGGCAGTCCTTGCTGCCTCTCCCACAGCCCACTAGCTACTCAGGAAAGATCTAGGGAGCAGTTACAAGATGAAGCTTAATTATGCTTAGAGGACTGTGCCCTCCAAGCTGGGACTTGTTTGTGACTTTGCCAGGTCAGTCTGAGGCTTAACCCTATAACCGCTTCCTACAAACACCTACATTTATATGCGTGTACGCTTGTGCACATATACACGTACACACACAATTGGCTGTTCAAAAGCATCTGAAACACTGGTTAAAGTTTTATGTACCATAAAACAAATTCTTGTATTTAAAAAAAAATAAAAAATACATTTAGGAAGTTTATGACAGATTAGTGAGAAATATTAAGTGAAAAGTTTATTTCCAAAAATATAGTGTTTAATAGTTAGCCTTGATTTTTTTCTCCTTAAGTATTGTGTTAAGTTGTACCTATATACAGTACTAATGATTTGTGGGTTCCAAGAGTCTTAAGTTTATAAAGCATAGTAGTAATATACTGGAAGGTACTTTTTGATTAGAAATTAAAAAGCTAGTTTTCTTTAAAAAAAAAATGCCACTTTTCTTTTAGTATCACATCTTTTTTTTTTCTTTTTTTTCCTAAGCTGCCAGTACTTTATTTTTATCTGCTTTGCTTATATTTTTCTCATTCGGTGTACAAATCTTATCAGACTCTAAAATAATGAAATTCTTATTTAGAAAGAATTTGTTTATAACTGTTTTTACATTATCTTGTATAGTTTTCTATATACTAAAAGGACTCCTACTTAGTGTAGAATGTATTTAGTACCCAAAAACCAACATATAAGAACTTCTCAGCTGAGACTTTAAACATTAAAGATATATGGCATATTTGCTAATATTGTTTATAAGGAATTTTATTTATATACATAAACATTCTGAGATTGTTTGTACATGGATGACTTGCTTTGCCCAGATTTAACATATACACACACACAAAGCCCAGACGGAGAACACACTTTTTCTTAAGTACCTTCATTTTTTTAGTCATGTGGTGGTAACCATACACATGGTTGCCTGCCTCTCTATTTCCACTAGATTGTAGTCAGTGGGATGGATAGGTGAAATTTCTTGTTCATATCCCTATCCATGCTAGTCACTTAGTTTTTCATTTTCTTCTTATCTAGAACTAGCACAACTTTAAGTATCATTAGTGTGTGCCAGTATTTAAAATTTACACATTGTTTTCTTTATTCCTAGAGTTATGTGCTAATCAAATAATTTTTCTACATGCTGCATTGATTATTTCATAGTAAATCTGTGTGCCTTAAACTGACGTTTCTTCTTGTTTATAGGTTCTGCTGAAGAAGGGTAAACCCTTGGCTTTTTAAACGTTAGGCTGGTTAAAGTCACTCTGAACTGTGATTTCATTTAACTGCTGCAGGCAAAGTTTGGTGCAGAATGAAAGGCACACATAACATTAACATAAACAGAATTTTTAAAAATATAGTTATATTTAAGCCCCAACTTTTTCTGTGGAGGAAACAGTTTTATAAAATTGTCTATATTATTTGATAAAATATTTTGTAAAAAATGTTTTTGTGATGAATTTCCCTCATTTTGTTAGTGTTATTTAAACTCTTAACGCAGCTTAAGACAGACTGTTAAATTTAACTTTTGTTTACTGTCTTGATATACAATGTATTCTGCTTATTTCCAAAGTCAAGAAGAAGACAGTGAAGATGAAGAAGATACTCAAAGTTCCAAATCTGAAGAACATCATTTATATTCTAATCCAATCAAAGAAGAAATGACCGAGTCCAAGTTCTCTAAGTACTCTGAAATGAGTGAGGAAAAACGAGCCAAACTTCGTGAAATCGAGGTTTGTATTGCATTGAAATTTAAAACTGCACTGACCTTTCAGTTTTTCTACTGAACTAGGCTTCCTCTTGGCATCACATCTTGGCACATCCTATTCCCTCTTTGCCTCAGCTGACTTCCAGGTCTCTTTGTTAAGCATCTCCTCTCCCCCTATATCCTTTTTCTTATCTGGATTTTCTTACATCCCCCTATTTATCTCTGTTATGATTAGCGATTATATTTTATGGGGGTTTTTCTTGATTGCTTGCTTAATTTCTGTCTGTTTCCCCGTGTCCTCCTCCTCCCCAAGACCGATTTCCATGAGGCAAAGGACCATGTCTTTCCAGTGCCATGGAGAGATCCTCTGAAGATATTCTAATGGATTACATCTGACATTATGAAAGTCATTACATTTTGAGTGTACATAGAATATAACTCAGAAAAGATAGCTACTTTGTGGCATGTTCAGTTAGGTGTACATTTATTATATTACTAGAGACCCAGTGCATGAAATTCATGCATGGTGTGTGTTTGTGTGTGTGTGTATGTGTGTCCCTCAGCCCAGCCTGCACCCTCCAATTGGAGACCCGTCAAGGGTAGTTGGACATTTTTCTCATTATCCAAGACTGCTGGCTCCCAACTGCTCATCTGCCTACTTCCTGATTGCCCCTAATTGCCTCTGTCTGCCAGCCTGATCACCCTCTAACCACTCCCCTGCCAGCTTGATCAATGCCTTACTGCCCCCCTGCCAGCCCGATTGCCCCTAACTTGCCTCCCTTGCTGGCCTGGTCACTCCTAACTGCTCTCCTGCTGGCCTGATCTCCCCCAACTTCCCTCCCTTGCCATCCATCTTGTGTCCACATGGGGGCGGCCATCTTGTGTGTTGGAGTGATGGGCAATTTGCATATTACCTATTTATTTATTTTTTTTAAATCAATCTTTATTGTTCATATTAGTACAAAGGTTCCTCATTTCTTCCCCGCTCCACCAGGTTCCCACCCCACCCTCCGCACACTCCCCATCCCCAATTGTCCTCATCCATAGGTGCACAGTTTATGTTCAGTCTCTTCCTCCCTCCCTTTCCCTGATAGTAAATCCCTTTTCAGATAGTAAATCAGTTACTTAGCATTTTCTCATATCAATAATACCTCCACATGCCCAATGATACACTTCACACAAAAGACATTTCCAAATAGGTCAACTAGCCTCATCCAGGCCCCACCCAAGGCACTCATAGATCAACACCCCAGCCCTATACTAACTCAACACATCCAGATCTAAGCCTTCATCTCTTGATTCAGCAGACCCTCAAGTTCCCACAAAAGTTTCCAGCCATGTCTGAGAGGCAGCCGTGGGGCAGGCGCAGGCGAGGAGCGAGCTGTTCTGGGCCTGGCTGCTCCGGGCCTGGCCTCTGTTGCTCTGGTTCGTTCCACAACCAGCTGCTCCGTGTCTGGTCCCTGCCGCTCCCGACCTAGTTGTTCTGGACTTGGCTGTTGCTGTTATGGGCCCTCCCAGCCTGGCAGCTGCTGCTCCGGTCCTGGCCGCACCCGACCTGGCTGCTCCGGGCCTGGCCGCTCCCAGCCTGGCAACCGCTGCTCTGGGCCTGGCTGCTCCCAGCCCGCAGCTGCTGCTCTGGGCCTGGCTGCACCCGAACTGGCTGCTCTGGGCCTGGCCGTACCCGACCCAGCTGCTCCGGGCCTGGCCGCACCAGACCCGGCTGCTCCAGGCCTGGCCGCTCCCAGCCTGGCAGCCGCTATATAGGATGCTAACTTTAAGTGTCTGCATCCTTTAGTGATGGAGAGGAGAGACAGTAGACATTAAGTGGGGCTTAACAATAAGAAGGAGAAAAATTTATATGAGAGTCCAAACCGTCTCCAGCAGAATCTCCCTTTCCTTTATCCCTCTCCTTTTTTAATGCCTCTATTTATTATCAAAAGTATTCAAATATGTCAGGAAGAATTCTATAATGGGAACCTTCCTTCCTGTTCCTTGCCACAAGATTTTGAAACATGCCCAGTAAATAGTGTAGCAGTTAGTCCAGAATCTCAAAAGTGTATATGATTGCCCTGGCCATTGTGGCTCAGTTGTTTGGGCGTCATCATATGCACTAAAAGGTTGCCAGTTCGATTCCTGCTCAGGGCACATACCCAGTTGCAGGCTGCACCCTGGTAGGGGGCGTGCAGGAGGCAACCAATCAATGTTTCACTCTCACATTGATATTTCTCCCTCTCAAAAAAAAAAAAAAAAAAAAAAGTATACATGAGTGAATGTTAATAGTCCATTTATTAAACAGTATTTATTTTTTAATGCATAATCTGTCAGTGCCATTCTGTTTTTACTAATAATTCGTTACCTTATTTCTGTTTCTCCACCTACTCACTGTTGTGCTGGTTATAAATTCTTGTTCACCTCATTCTCAGATATCACCAAGCCATAAAGTTAACAGAGAAAACATTTTGTCTACACAGAATCATATGGTGGTGTTATAAGTTTAGAGGCGAGATTTCAGCATTAGGTTGATTCATTTTTCCTGGGATATGTTCAGTTACACTCTCTCTAGAGTTTTTAGGGGCGCAAGGTGATGGATGTCAAGAATACACTTACGGTTGCCCTTTTCAAGCTGCATGTGCCCCATTTTAATAGCCTTGCTGAACTCCGTCTTACTAACCTGATGGAATATTGAAGTAGAAACAAAGACTGAGTTCATTAAAAATATATTTCCTTGATAATTGAAGTGATATTTTGATAATTAAAAATGCCAAAACAGACTGATCATTCGTAAATGTTCTATTTCCTTATTGGCTTAAAGAGAAAAAAACCTAATTTAGCTTTTTTGTTAATTTCTATGTATTTGTATATCTATGTGCTCTCTGATAATCTGACCTTTCCTTTATTACTAGACACTCCTCGATTGTTTCTCTTGCTCTTGTAGTGCCTGCCTCTCACAATTTAATCTTTGGGGATTTGCATTGTGAACCAAATTCTAATTTTAAAATGAAATTCTTTGGGGAACCAGATACCAACTTCATTATCATTTTGTTGAGATAAGTTCTTAAACCACATTCAGATTTTTTTTTTAAAATATATTTTATTGATTTTTTTACAGAGAGGAAGAGAGAGAGATAAGAGAGCTAGAAATGTCGATGACAGAGAAACATCGACCAGCTGCCTCTTGCACACCCCCTACTGGGGATGTGCCCGCAACCAAGGTACATGCCCCTGACCGGAATCCAACCTGGGACCTTTCAGTCCGCAGACCGACGCTCTACTTCTGAGCCAAACTGGTTTCGGCCACATTCAGATTTTCGAGTCATCTTATACAGTTTTATGGAGTTCATGTGGGTGCATGCTCGATCATTTCAGTTCTGCATAGTTGGGCTTGTCTGACACATACTACTTTGCTGTATTTATGTTTTTCCTTTTAATATGCCTGTTTCAAAGAAAATACTTTTTTCTTAATTGAATTTATTGGGGTACAGGTTTCAAGTGTACAACTCAATAAAAGATCATTTACACACAGAATCATGTGCCCCATTGCCCCAAGCAAAGTCTCTTTCTGTTCCTGTTTCCCCTCTTTACCCATTTCTACCACCCTTTCCCCCTGGCCATCACTACACTGTTGTCTGTGTCTATGTGTTATATGTATAGTATATATGTGTGTGTGTGTGTGTGTGTGTGTGTGCGCGCGCGCGCGCGCGCGCGTGCGTAAAAATGGGGGGGTTTACTTAATCACATCACCTTATTTCATCCAGACTCCCTGCCCCTGTCCCCCTTTGACATCTGTCAGTCTGTTCCATGTTTCTATGCCTCTGTTTCTATTTTGTTCATCAAGCAGTACTTGAGGAACTATAGTGATGAAAAAATTTTGTCTTCACAGCTCAAAGTTATGAAGTTTCAGGATGAATTGGAATCTGGAAAAAGACCTAAAAAACCAGGCCAGAGCTTTCAGGAGCAAGTAGAACACTACAGAGATAAACTACTTCAACGAGTAAGGAATAGGAATACTCAATAACATGTGTTTTCCAAAATTATTTGTTTGACTCCCTAGCATACTGGTATCTATACTAATCTATACTAATAAAAGAGTGATATGCTAATTAGACCGGAGATCTTTCGGAGACCTTCTGGACAAAGCTGGGGTCTTGGCCGGCCTGCAAACCACCTCCAAATGGCCCTCAGCCCCTTGCCCAGGTCAGCCATACGCCGCAGCAGGAACCCCCACCCCGATGGGGGCCTGGACAGCCTGTAAACTGCCCCAGCCCCTTGCGCAGGCTAGCACCATCCCTAGTGGGGACCCCACTCCAATGAAGGTGTGGCTGGCCTACAAACTGTTTCTCGCCCAGGCTGGCCCCATCCCCTAAGGGAACCATCTTTAGCAGATCAGCCAGCCCCCATCCATGCACCAGACCTCTATCTTCTATACGAGTGTTTCCCAAACTTTTGACACGTGTACCCCTTCTATAGTTTTCGTAACGCTGAGTACCCCTTGTAAAAAAAAAAAAAAATGGATGTATAAGGTGCAGCTAAGCATGGTGCAGTGTGTATCCCCACCAAACTCCGGTGCAATATGTACCCCCACCAAATTCTTCCTGTACCCCTGGGGGTACACGTACCACACTTTGGGAAACACTGTTCTATACTAATAAAGGGTAATATGCTAATTAGACTGGGAGACCTTCCAGACAAAGCCTTGGTGTTGGGGCTGAGGTAGAGACAGATAGGGACGATCAGGCCAGGAGGGGAAGACAGTGGGGGGTGATCAGGCTGTGGGGTGGGGAGGGTAAGCAGGCTGATGGGAGAGATCAGGCTAGCCAGGTGGGCAGTTGGGGGCGAGCAGGCCAGCAGGGAAGGGCATTTGGAGGTGATTAGATCGGTGGGGGGGAAGCAGTTGAGGGTGAGAAGCCTGGCAGTCGGGGGGGGGGGGGGGAGGAAGCAGTTGGGGGTGAGCAGAGGGTGAGCAAGCTGGCAGGCAGAGTAGTTAGGGGCGATCAGGCAGGCAGGCAAGCTGTTAGGAGCCAGTGGTCCTAGATTGCAAGAGGGGTGTTCGACTGCCCAATCCTGTGGGATTAGGCCTAAACTGGCAGTTGACATCCCCCGAGGGTTCCCAGATTGGAGAGGATGCAGGCCGGACTGAGGCGCTCCCCCTTTCCTCTCCTCCCCCGCTTCCCCCTCTCATGAATTTGTATACCACACCACTAGTATTGGTATATTAAGAAAAATTAATTCAAATTGCATCCTTTGATGTATAAATCCTGGATATTGGTAGACAACTAGGAAGATTTGAAATTTCATGTTTTACAATTATTTCAACTTGTAAAAGGGTTAGGGCCACAGCATAGTATTTTATTGTAGATATTACCTATAAATAAGAAAATTCTGCTAAGAATATGATTTCAAAACTGTAATAGAGTTTTGAAATAGAGAAAAAACCCTATAGAAAGAGTATTTGTGACCATGAGATGCCAGAAACCATAAGAAGTGGCATAGAGACAAAAAGATGGAGTTAGGCTTTAAAAAGTTTATGTAGGACTCAATTTCAATTATTTTCAAGGAGGGACAGGGACAGCAAGTGGTAGACTACCTTATCATTGAACTCTAAACTTTTGAGGAACCTGATATTCTTGTTCATTAAAAAATATCTAGGGATACACAGAATTTTAGGATAAGGAGACCCACATGATAATTGTTGGGAGAACCCAGGGGTTTTATTGGGACTGCTATATTTTTATTTAAAGTATTTTAACTCTAGTTTGATTTCTATAAATTATGCATGAGTAAACTATATTTTGCAGACCATAAGCCTCACTTTTAAAATTTCTACTCTATATTATTTTAAATAAAGATCATTTAGATTTGAATAAAAGATGTTATGTATCTGTACCACATGAATCCCTTTGGAGATGGTGGCAGGTGTTTGATCTTTATGGAAGACTCCTCTACTTTGGAATGCTTACTGGTCCTGATGGTAGTGAGACATATATGTTTTAGTCTTCTGCATTCCAGATTGCATTTGGGGAGGAGGGTGTGTTTCTTGATGTATAGGGTTGGCAGACTGTACCATCACCTCATTTTGTAAATAAACATGGCTCACAGCCATTCTCTTTAGCAGAGCTGAATATTTTTAACCATCTTTGTGTGGCCCACAAAGCAGAAGATATTTTATATTTTCGGCTCTTTATAGGAAATGTTTGCCAACATCTGGTTCAGGCTTTTAATCAGCTATCAGAGAGCTTTCTTGATGCATAGAAATCTTAGTGCAGTTAAATTCCCTGTTAATGAAGATCTGCGTGGGCTTTGTGGGTTCATTGTCTATAGCTACTCCTTTAATTAAATAATCAATAGAAATTATAATTTCAAGTGAGAAGTGGCAATTATAGTATCTGAGGATAAGGATATAGTTTTTCTGGTTTATATAATTGTATAGTCACATGGTTTTTATTTTCATAAATTAGGATTTAAAATTTGCAATACAATTGGTACTTGTCTCTCACTAATAAGATTTTCTGATGGACAGTTTTTGTGAATAGCTATTTCTCCTTTTCAGCCTGTTGCTTTGTCAAGGCTCTCTTGATTAAATCAACTTGCTGTGCAATAGTATCACTGCTATTTTATTGTTCTCTGAAATGGCAGGGTCAATGCATTGTTATCTTGTGAGGGATAGCACTCTGCAAGTGGTAGTTACAAACCTTAGCTCCAGAGCTTGGGCTCAAATCCTGACTTTATTCTGTGTGACCAGGAGCATGGAACTTAAACTTTCTGAGTTTCAGCTTTCATCTCTAGAACCGGGATAAAGGTACTACTGTGGGTGTTTGGAAGAAATATATGAAATGGTGTGTGAGGATTGTTTACTAATTATCTGGCCTATGGTAAGCACACAGTAAATGTTTGGCTGGGTGCTTTATTCATGGTGAGTAGAAGAAATGGCTAGCTTTTTTGGAAGAGGAGGTTTTTTTTTTTTTTTTGCTGCTGTTGTTGGGTTTTTTTTTGTTTTTGTTTTTTAATGTTATTTGTGATTTAAAGATTAGTTAAGTAGAAGAGAATGTATCATTTATAAATGAGATTAACCCAGATTGGTTTTCATGACAAAATATTCTTTCTTTAAAAAAAAAAATTTCACAGGAGAAAGAGAAAGAATTAGAAAGAGAACGAGAAAGAGATAAGAAAGATAAAGAAAAATTGGAATCTCGGTCCAAAGACAAGAAGGAAAAAGATGAGTGTACTCCAACAAGGAAAGAAAGGTATAACATTTCTAATTTAATAACTATACTGGTTTTAGGATTTAGAATGATGTTCCATGTTATAATATTTTCAACACCGATTCCAACAAACTAGAATATAATTTTTCATGATAAATATGTTTGGCTCTTGCCTGTTAGAGGCAGAACTAACTGAAAAATGGGACCATTAATTAGAACTTGGCTTAGTTAGCTAAGCCATCATCCCTTTATATCCTTTCACATGGTTCGCAAGTTACCTTTACCTTAGTTCAGTACTAAGAATTTAGTTACCATACTAGGTATCAAGCTTAGGCTTAAATAACTAAACAGCTTGCTAGATCTTCCTTGTTGTCTCTAATATAAGCTGAGTCTGCTACATGTAAACTTGATTCTTCCAGTCCTACCTGGGAAGGAGATTATGCACATGGACTGTAAGAACTTGCTACTTACTTTATCTTCATTCCAATAAGCATTGCTTCTCTTTTAATTTTTATTTTCTATGTTAATAATCCCCAAATCTGATTTAGTAGAGAAAATTGCTTCTATTAACAGTTAACTTTTTCCTAATAAAAACCAAGTGAATGTAAATTTAAAAATTTTGGCTTAGTCACTATACAAATAGTTACAAATAGCATAGTTATTAGTTAAATAGTAAATCTATTTTTCTTTTTTTATTATTTTGATATTTTAGATTTACAGAAAACTTGCAAGAATGGTATAAAGAATTTCCAGATGTTTTTCATCCATGTTCCCCAAATGTTAAATATTTCTACTTTTGCCATATTTTCTTCTCCTTTTCCCTTCCTCCAACAATTTCAGAGTAACTTGGTGCCCTATCCTTCCTATATAATAAAAGGCTAATATGCAAATTGTCCCCTCCACTGGGAGTTTGACCAGGGGGTGGGGCTGGCTGGCCCTGCCCCCACTGACCGCTCTCCACTGGATCCCCTATCAGGTGTGTGACTGGCCAGTCAACTTCCCATAGGTCAGCTGGACCCCACCTATGCATGAATTCATACACCAGGCCTCTAGTTATCTATAAAGGCCTAAGCAATTGTTCAACCAGTAACTGTGATGCTCACTGACCATGAGGGGCCAGACACTCAATAGATAGGCATGGAAACATGGAACAGACTGATGAATCTCAGAGGGAAGGGAAGAAGGAGAAGGGCAGAAAGAGATTAACCAAACATTTTATATGCATACTAGAGGCCCTGTGCACAGAATAGTGCACCAGTGGGATCCCTCGGCCTGGCCTGTGAGGATCGGGCTGAAACTGGCAGTCCAAAATCCCCCAAGGCATCTCAGATTGCGAAAGAGCACAGGCTAGGCCAAGGGACACCCACCAGTTATGGGCCTCTCGTCTTATATAAACCACAATAAAAGTTTCAAGATTGTGAAATTAACATTTAAAAACCTATTTAATTAGAGACCTAATGAAATTTTGTCCATTGTCTCAGTAATCTCATATAGCAAAAGAAAATCCAAAATCTTTGATTTCAAATTTTGTCTTGATCAGTCTTTAAGATTTAATTGGCTCTTGGTATAAAAGGCTTTGAATGTTTTGGAAAATAACATCAGTGAGGTTAGTGAAATAAAGTTAGTACAAACTGGTAGGAATTAATAGCTAATTTGGTAGCAGGAGCTTGAATGCCTGATGCTTTGCTCACTTATGGAATGTTTTTGGGCTTTGTTCCATAGGAAAAGGCGACACAGTATGTCCCCTAGCCCATCTCGCAGTAGCAGTGGTAGACGAGTGAAGTCCCCATCACCAAAGTCGGAACGATCAGAGCGATCAGAAAGATCTCATAAAGAGAGTTCGCGGTCCAGATCATCTCACAAAGATTCTCCTCGAGATGTTAGCAAAAAGGCCAAAAGGTAAATGCAAATCATTTTTGGCAATATTTGAAATACCAATTTCCTTATCATTCTACCACCTTTTGATAATGATTTGGTGGATAGCTATGTTTTACAGCAAGCATGTCAAACTTAAAGGCTATCACTGGCCAAATAAACAAGATTTAAGTTTATGTGGCCTGCAAAAAAACCAAAAGCTTCAATTTTCATAGAAATGTAGGTTTGTTTTAATACTGACATGCTAAATACAAAGGGCTGAAATAAATGAGTAATCTATAGTAATAAAAGGGTAATATGCAAATTGGTCAGATGCTCTTACAATAACACTGAACAGCAGGCTGTGTGGGGCTACCAGGTTGGCAGAGGAGTGCAGTGAGGGGCACCATGTTGACGGGGAAATGGGGAGGAGTTGGGGGCAACCAGGCTGGTGGAGGTGCGGGGTTGGAGCTGATTGGAAAGAGTGCAGGCTGGCCTGAGGAGACACCTCCTCTTCCCTGTGCATGGATTTTGTACACTAGGCCTCTAATCATTAACATAAAATAATGGAACATTTTAATAAAAATTAATATTTTTTCTTGAACATTAACTTACCAGATACTGAATAACTACACAAATTAATAAGTGTACTGAAAGCAAAATATTTTCTGTTGCACACACCGAACAAGTCAGTCCAAGACTAATCACATAGCAATTGCCTGCTAAAATATTCACTGCTATTATTAGTGGAGAGAAATGTGCATACAGGAAATGAACGCAATATGATTATAGTAATCAGTCATTAACGGATGCTATAGTTTGTTATTAATTATATATAATGGGATACTGTAAAAATTAAGTTACAACTTTTTTATTAAAAACATTTCTTACATACTGTTATATTGTCTGGGCCTCAAAATACTTATTGTGGCCATGAGTTTGACATGCTTGTTTTACAGGATTTTAGGAAACCAAAAAGAGATACTTTCATTTTAGATTATGCCTTCCCATCTCTCAACACCAGGCTCATGACTATAACACAAGAAGGCTTTCAAAAGTAAAGCCAGCCAATAACTTTAACATCATATCCAGTGTTTCCTATGGAATAGGGATAGCTGCATTACTTTTCATTCTGTTCTTTAATTTCTATAGAACATTTTTTTATTTTTGTCAAGGCTGAAAGAAAAAATACATCCTCCTTGCTCCCCATATTTCTCCTGCAATCTTAATAGTAAGTTTTTGGGTAGAGACTTGTGAAAATAAACACCATTTCTTCAGTGTATAATTTAGTGTATACTTGTTTTCTTGTAGTTCCAGAAAAGTGGTTCAAAAATATTTTATCTGGTGTTATTTTCCTAAGAGCTAAAACTTTATCTCCTAAAATTTTATTATTGTACCATTTTTAGTGAAATCTTTATAGAATAGATGTTACTGGTGTAAGTGTGTTCACATGCGCGCACACGCACACACATACACATACATAAAAGCATTATTTATTTACTAGGGCCCGGTGCACAAAATTTGTGCACTGGGAAGGGGTCCCTCAGCCCAGCCTGTTCCCTCACATATTGGGAACCCTCAGGAGATGTCCTACAGATGGCTTAAGCCCACTCCCCATTGGGAGTGGACCTAAGCTACAGTCTGGCCTCCCTTTGCTTGAGGTGACCAGGCTGATCAGGGGAAGGCGCCAGCCCCATCACCCTGCTGCTGCAGCCACTGCTAGTCACCACAGCCGCCAAGGTATTTTCATCAACACGGACTCCAGTCCCTTCACCATGAAAAAATGACAACTTTCTTTAAGCATTTTTTAAGATGTGTCTTTCATAGGATATGACATTTCTTTTTCTTCTTTTTAAAATATATTTTATTGATTTTTTACAGAGAGGAGGGGAGAGAAATAGAAACATTGATGAGAGAGAAACATCGATCATTTACCTCCTGCACACTCCCTACTGGGGATGTGCCCGCAACCAAGGTCCATGCCCTTGACCAGAATCGAACCTGGAACCCTTGAGTCTGCAGGCCTATAGTCTATCCAATGAGCCAAACCAGTTAGGGTGGATATGACATTTCTTTCTTTCTTCCTTCCTTCCTTCCTTCCTTCCTTCCTTCCTTTATTTATTTATTTATTTATTTATTTATTTATTTATTTATTTATTTTTAATCCTCACCTGAGGATATGTTTCCATTGATATTTTTCCCTTTCCTCCAATCCCAAGCTCAGCCCCTTCCCAAGCCAAAAGCCTACACCCCAGGCTTTAGGCTTGGGAAGAGGTTCCCCCACCCTCCAATCGCAGGCTCGGCCCCTTCCCAAGCTTAAAGCCTGATGAATTTCCTCCCGCCACCCTCACCTCTCGGGCTTCAGGGGGGAAGTGGGAGTGGGGGGGTGGGCGGGTGCACTCGCTACCACCACCTCTGTGCACCTCTCCTCACACGCCTGACACGCACGCCTGTCCTGTCCTTTGCGTGCTCTGAGCCTTTTCCCTCAAGGAGATAGGCTGCAAAGCTGTCTTTTTTTTATTTTTTATTTTATTGTGAATGCTATTAATTAGATGTCATTTTGAACTTTATCTTGTAGATTTAAAGGTTCAGACTTAGAAGTATATCACTAACTGGGGGAAATTTTAAAACTTCAAATCCGCAGTTCTGCTTTGAGATTTTAATTCAGTAGAGCAGTTTGGTAAGGCTTAGGATCCTGGCTTTTAAGCAAGCGCATTATTGATGACTGATGCAATGCCCAAGTAGTATAAAATCTGTGTATGAGCATGTAGGCAGAATGTAGACCTGGGAAATTTACAATCTTATGTATTTCAGTGATTTTTGTTGTGTTCAGTTAAAGCTTATTTAAGGAGTCGATTTTGATCAAAGAGTATTGTGATAAATTGTTTTTGTTTCCTCAGATCACCATCTGGTTCAAGAACACCTAAAAGGTCTAGGCGATCACGGTCTAGATCCCCTAAAAAATCAGGGAAGAAATCCAGATCCCAGTCTCGATCTCCACACAGGTCTCATAAAAAGTCAAAGAAAAACAAACATTGACATACATTTTTAAGATGCTGTCACTTATTGGAAATGCAATTTTGTTTTGTGCCTGAACTGTTTGTTTTTTAAAAAATCAAATGAAAGAGCATTCCTGGGATTTTTGTTTGTTTATTTGTGAAGCATGTATAAACTCATGAGTAACTGCATATGTAGACCTGTCATTGTTTTATATTGTGTAAATTACTTTCGTTGTAGCTGTTTTCAAGATGAAATTATTGTGGTAATGAATTTCATCAGAAATGTGTATAATGGATCTGCTAGCAGTAGTAGTATTTTGTTTTAGAATGCTGTGACTTAGCAAAACTAATACAGATGTTTTTTTCCATTTTGTAGCTTTGGCAATTTGAATTAGATTTCAAATAAAATCTGAACAGAAAACCATAATGTTTTTTTGGGGTTTTTTTCCCCCCTATTGGTAACGTCAAGTCCCTTAAAGTCCTAGTCCTACTAAATGAGTTTAGCACTTCTGTTGTATTTGTATACCTAATGCACTATACTAGCTCCATTGTTCACACAGGTAAAGTTTTATATTTACTAAAATGACCATAAAAATTAGGGAACCTGAGACTCTTATTTGGTAGGTTTGGCAGCCAATTTCTTCGATAAGGTTCTCTTGGGTAATACTAGTACCCAGAGGTCAAAAGATGAGGTGAATGTAGAATGTTCTATTGCTGGCTCGAGTATATTTTATTTTTTCAAAGAAGCAATGTGATTTCAGAACACTCAACTATGTCCTGAGCAAAGTAGAAGGGAGAGAGAGAAACATCACTATGAGAGAGACACATCAATTGGTTGCCTTCTACACTTGCCCCGAACAGGCCGGGAATCCAGCCTGCAGAGCTATCTTCAAACCTCTAATGTTAATACATTTCTGTTAAAGTACGTGTGTGTGTGTGTGTGTGTGTGTGTGTTTTTAAAGATTTAACTTTAAGTAAAGTTTAAAAATAAAATAGTTTTAAAGAAATTTAACACCCAATGGTTTGTAAATTCAAGGTGCAGAAAGTTGATTAAAATGATTTGCAGAATTGAAATCTGTTATGCAGTCTAAGAAACATTGCTGCCATCTGAGAAAGAAATAAACCTTGTATTTTGTTGATCACAGTATTGTTATAAATGTAATGGGATAAAGAGCTTTGTAAATGGAACTGACATTGCTCATTTTGAATCTATCTCTGTTTCACATTTAGGCACTGATCTGATGAGGGGGTGGGAGGAGAGGGTGGTTTCCCCTTAAAAGAGAGAGTAGAAAACGATCCCAAATAAAAAGTTGTTTGAGTCACTTGCTTTTTAAAAATCTATTTTCAATTGTTTACTTAATCTTGCCTATTCACCAAATAAGTTGTACATTTTGGAGGGAGTTAGGTATATTAGCTGAGTAGTGAGACATGCTATTTCCAAACTGGTCTAACCTACAATAGCTTTAGAAATGAGCCAATTATATTATTTTACTTATAAAATAAATTATATTATTTATCAACATGCAGTTTTGTTTGGAAGTTATTCTTTTATTGTTTACTTTTTTGTTCATATTTATTAATTTCTAAATATTGCTCAGAATAAGCATGAACATTTGTTGCTGGTTTTTAAAAATTACATATGCAGCCATTTAAAAAATTATTTTTTTCTTTGTTCATTGTTTAAGAGAATATTATATAACCATAGGCCTGGTGCACGAATTCATGCATGGGTGGTGACCCTCAGGGTGGCCTGCGGAAATAGGGCCCCAGCTTGCACTGTCTCACAGCTTTTCCTGGCACCCTGCCTTGGCCTGGTGCCATCGTCTCACTGCTCCACTATCACAACTGCAGGGCAGTTGGTCAGAGCCCAGCCCCTCATCTGGCTCCCTCAGTGCCTGGGAGCCAGGTGGTAGCCCACCTCCATCCACCACAGCTGGTCACCATCTGTGGAGCAATCAGGCCTCAGCTTGCCTTGGACTGGCGCCACCCGCTCACCTGTTCCACCATCCTGTTGCAATCCCATTCTCGTTAGGGCCCATCAGGGCCAGCAGCACCTCCGCTGCCACCCACTCCTAGCACCACATAACTTATACCCACCATATTCCTCAAAGCCCCGTCATGGTCAGTGCATGTCATAGCAAGCAGTCAAACTTCCGCTCTCCTGGTTGAACGACCACCAGAGGGGACAGTTTGCATATTAGGCTTTTATTATATAGGATTCCTTTTTTTTTTTTTTTTTTTTTCAAAAATAATGTTGTTTTTGCTGATTTGGGCATTCCATCATTATCTGGTATCTAGTATAGGCTTACAAGTGAGTCAGGTAATGGTTTTGCCAGTCAAGTTGCAAGGAATGCTTATTTCTTAAAATATATCTGGGAGAAGTAGGAGTGGGTAGAAGTTGTTAGTTTAGATGTGAGTGCATTTAACAGTTCTTTTAATGTGGAACCAGATACGGTGAACATAGTTTATGTCACAGTGGGTAGACTGGCTTCCTTTTGGATGTTTGGGTGGGATTGCTTAGTCTTGAACTACTGTTAGATAAATTTTACTTACTGAAAAAATATCTAAAGTAAGCCTGTTTAGTTCTCCATGTATTTCTATGAAAATTTAAGTGGATCCAGAAATTGGTGAATAGTAAGGGGGGAGATAGTCTACCATCCTATCTAATAAAAGAGTAATATGCAAATTAACCATCATTCTATAACAAAAGGGCGGTGCCCATAGACACAGGATGGTGGTGCCCAGTCCTCTCAGGCCCAGGGAGGGCTGCCACTGAGAGAGGCAGCATGAGGCCCTGGCTTTTGGCCTGGGAGGTGGCTGCGCACCCCCGGAGTGATCAGCTCCCAGCTTCGACTGAGCTGTAGGCCTGGGAGGTGGCACACACCCCCTTCACAATCGCTCCCAGCAGCAACCCTAGCTGAGGCCTGGGCAGTGGCTGTGCCCCCCCCCCCCCTCCACTCCTCTATCCCCCACTGCTGTGTATGATCTCCTAGCCTCTCCTAGGCCTGGGCTGTGGGCAACCGCTAACACGCCCCCCCTCCCCCCAACCCAGCAATCAGCTCCTATTTACAGCCCTGGGGGGGCGGGGGGGTTGTGTAGGCCTGAGAGGCAGCTGTGCCTCCAAGAGCTATCCCTTCCCTAGGGCAGTCTGGGGTGTCAGCCTTCAAAGGGTCTGTGCCCCCATGGAGTGATCCCTCTGCCCCAACACCAATAGCCTTGGAATTTCCTTTGCCCCCAGCAGAGTTATTAGAGACAGAAAAGGAATAAAAGGAGAAAAGAAAGTACAAAAGATGAAACATCAAGAGAAAGACAAGGAAGAAAGGAAGAGACAACCACATGATATTACCTTTCCAAGGTCTCATGAGATTCCTGTTTAACGAGTTTATTTTATGACACTTTTAGTTTGGGTTTACATTTTTACTGGGTTGTCAAGACCATGGCAGGTACACTGTCCAATATGTTAAAAACCCTATCTAATAAAGAGGGAATATGCAAAGGAGGGCATTCGGGGGTGACCAGGCTATCAGGGGAGGGCAGTTGGGGACTATCAGGCCAGCAGGGGAACAGTTAGGTGTCAATCAGGCTGGCAGAGGAGTGGTTAGGTGGTGATTAGGCAGGCAGGCAAGCAGTTGGGAGCCAGCAGTCCTGGATTGTGAAAGGGATGTCTGACTGCCTGATTATGCCTGATCCCATAGGCAGACATCTCCCGAGGGGTCCCAGATTGGATAGGGTGCAGGTTGGGCTGAGGGACAACCTCCTCCCACAGTGCACAGATTTTGTGCATTAGGGCTCTAATATTTATAATAGCATATTGCATGATATTAAATTGAATAGCAAAATTTCTACAGGTTGATTGAAATGTTAATAGGCAAGGCCTGCTAGTTACAGATAATGCTCTGTTTTGCTGGCTCTGTGATAGACAGTTACTATCTTCTGCCATAGTTATCTGCCCTTCTTATTAAGGGTGTGGTGTAACCTCTTTACCCTCTAACCTATTTATACACATGTTTTCTTTACCAGGTTAATCTATAATAATAAAAGTAATTAGTTTGGTTGTCCTTCTGGATGCAGTGGGGGCTTGTGAGGGAAACCCGGGTCCCTGTTGCTAGAGGGAAGTCGGTGCCAGAAGCTGGG
This sequence comes from Pipistrellus nathusii, assembly GCA_963693515.1. Lineage (NCBI taxonomy): Eukaryota > Metazoa > Chordata > Mammalia > Chiroptera > Vespertilionidae > Pipistrellus > Pipistrellus nathusii. Next base: position 96,212,113 of record OY882859.1, read on the forward strand.
GGAAGGAAGGCCTCTTGCACAGATTTTGTGCATTGGGCCTCTAGTAGCATATAATCTCCCTTTATTCTACAGGTGAGAGAAAGGAAGTAAATGAGAGTCTATTTCTTACCAAAGAGAGACCTATGATTGAATCATGTTTGTGAATTTTTTTTGACACTGTTTACTTATTACTGTTAGTGTATGGACATTTCTGAACTGTAACATGTTGAGTACTTAGAGATTAAGGAACTGACCACAGAGAATGCTCTTATTTGTCTCAGGATATTTTTGGCTTTTCAGATAAAATTTGCAAAAGTTATTATACTCTGACCTAATTTTTCTTTATTGCAGACCATTCCTGTTGGCTTACCCTGAGACTTTCATCCTAATTTAGGAATCTCATAGGGAGGAAAGATTTATATTTGCCCCCTAAACTTGAGTATTCTTGAGCACTTGAAAATACCTTTTAAGAAGTTCCAATTGTACCCTAGCTTGTTTGGCTAGGTGGAGAGAGCGTTGGCCTGTGGACTGAAGGGTCCCAGATTTGATTCTGGTTAAAGGCACCTGCTCAGGTTGCAGGCCTGGTCCCCAGTGGGGGTGTGTACAAGGCAGTTGATCAATGATTATCTCTCATCATTGGTGTTTCCATCTCTTTCTCCCTCTTCCTTCCTCTCTTAAATCAATAAAAAAAAAAAAATTTTTTTTAAGCAAGTATTAAAAAAATGCCAGTTGTGATCTAATTGAGGTTTATTAGAAATATTATGTACACATTTATCTCTATGGTGATATAAATTCTAAAAATTATATGGTCGTGGTAATAGTTTATCATTTTGATCATTAAAAATGAGAGCAGAGAAACCACGATGGCGGCATAAGTAAACGCCTAACTGCAGCCTCGCACAACAATTTCAAAAAATACAATTAAATACAAAATGGACATTATCCAGAACTACAGGAAAGTTAACTGACTAGAAATTATACAACTAGAAGGAAAGAGAAAACCAAAAGAAGAATCAGAGGAGCTGTAAACGCCTAAGGTATGGAGACATGGTGCGCGTGTGAGAAGAGGACTGAGCTGGAGAGGAGGGGTCGGTTGAGTGCCTGGCTGGCGTTCCCTAGCGGGAAGAAGATAAAAGCTCCAGACTGTGCTAAACCCCAGTTCTGACTGCACTGAACCCCAGTTCTGGGCGAGACCCTGGGGACCCAGGCTCATATAAAGGGAATCTAGGCTGTACTCAAGGGAGCGGGGAAAGGCAGAGTCCCAGAGGCGTGCACGTTGCACGCAGAGGACGGACTATTGACTGTGCTGCTGGATTGCCCTAGCGGGAAGGAGACAAAAGATCCGGACTGCACTGAACCCCACTTCAAACCCTACTTCCACCTGCACGGAACTCCAGTTCCAGGCTCATTGGGGGACAGACTAGACTTGTAGCAGGCGAAATTCGAGGGCACCTTTCTCTCAGAGGTGGTTGCAGAGAGTACCGAAAGACACTGAGGAACACTGAGACTCAGGAACCTCATAGGGCAGGGCTGACGGAAGCCAAAGCTGTAGGCTCCACCCTGAAACTCTGCCCCATCCAAGCTGAGCACAGAGGCTTTTGCAATTTTCCAAGTCTAGTCGAATAAGGATGTCTCCTGGCATAGACGCAGCTGATTTTCACAGCCAATTAGCCTGGAGGTCAGTTCTTCCCAGTGATACCAGCAACAATCAAGACTTAACTACAACAGGCTGTACACACAGTCCACAAAAGGGTGCACCAAGAGTGTCCACCTCAGGTAACTGGGAGGCTGACCCACTGAACCATATAGGACACTTTAGCACACAAAGCCAACCTACCAATTCAGGGAAGCTGTGAAAATGCTGAGACAAGGAAACAGATCACAAATGAAAGAAATGGAGGACAAGTGACTGGATATAGTTCAAAACCATGGTTTTTCAAGAACTTCCTAGAAAAGGCTGATAAAATAAATGAGACCTATGAGGATATGAAAAGGGATCAACTAGAAATAAAGAATACGTTGTCTGAAATAAAAAATATACAGAGTCCTAAAAACAGAATGGAAGATGGCAAGAATCAAGTCAAAGATTTGGAACATAAAGAGCCAGAAGACACTCTTCCACAGAAGCAAGAAGTCAAGAGAATCCAGAAAGTTAAAGATAGTGTAAGAAACCTCTGGGACAACTTCAAGCAAAACAACATCAATTATGGGGGTCCCAGAAGAAGAGAGAGAGCAAGATACTGAAAATATATTGGAAAAAATAGAAAACTTCCCTCAGCTGGTGAAAGAATTAGACTTACAAGTCCAGGAATTGCACAGAACCCCAAACAAAAGGAATCCAAAGAAGACCACACCAAGACACATCATAATTAAAATTCTAAGAGCAAAAGAAAGAATATTAAAAGCAGCAATAAAAAAGCAGGTAGTCACCTATAAAAGAGCACCCATAGAATTATCAGCTGATTTCTCACAGAAACCATGCAGGCCAGATGGGAATGGCAAGAAATATTCAAGGTGATAAATAGCAAGAACCTACAGCCAAAAATACTCTACCCAGCAAAACTATCACTCAGAATCAAAGGCCAGATAAATAGCTTCACAAATATATATATATTTGTGAAGCTATATATATATATATATATATATATATATATATATATATATATATATAAAAGCTAAAGGAGTTCATCACCGCAAAACCAGAATTATATGAATTGCTGAAGGGGGTTCTTTAGGAAGAGGAAGAAGATAAATATAAAAATTATGAACAACAAATACTTAACTATCACCAAGTGAATCTAAAACCAAAAGAATTAAAATATCTGATAAACAGTATTAACTGGTGAATATAATAGAATCAGAGGTCTGGAAGGGGAGTGAATTGACGATTCTCGGAGGAAAGGGGAGTGGGCGGTGTGGGAAGAGACTGAACATAAACTGTGCACCTATGGATGAGGACAATGGGTGGTGGGAAAAGGGCAGAGGGTGGGGTGGGAACCTGGTGGAGGGGAGGGGGGAAAAATGAGGAATATTTGCGATAATAAACAATAAAGGTTTATTTTAAAAAATAGAGCAAATTAATCTGCTTGCTAAAGTTGCTTAACCTATTTTCAGATGACAACATAGTATGATTTTTAAAAATATATATTTGTGTTGATTTCAGAGAGAAAGGGAGAGGGAAAGATAGAAACATCAATGATAGAGAATCACTGATCCTACACGCTCCCTACTGGCTATCAAAGCCGCAACCCAGGCATGTGCCATTGGCCAGTATCAAACCTGGGACTTTTCAGTCCACAGGACAATGTTCTATCCACTGAGCCAAACCAGCTTGGGCCAGTATTTTTTTTAGCAGAAAAAATTGATTTTGAAAATAAATAGTACCACTTTCCTAATACTTTACATTTAAGAAATAAGAGCTTTTCCCCCCTTTGTTGTTTTCCTCTTATACTAGGTGTACCAGTTCATGGTGAATTTTGTAATCAAAGAAAATACGATAATTTCAAGAGAAATATCAAAAGTGCTTTATTCAAAGTAATGTCCATTGCTAGCTACACATTTCCCCCATCTTTCACGTAATTTGTGGATACCAGCCCAATGGAACTTTTCTTGTTTTGAGGCAAACCATTCAGAGACCCAATTTTCCACTTCGTGAGTTTTGAAGTGCTGCTCAGAAAGCATGTGTGCCATTAATTGGGACAAGTGGTAATTTGAAGGAGCAAGATCTGGTGAATATAGCAGGTGGGTTAATACTTCCCAGTCAAGATCTTTTCATGAGTCTTCAACTGGTTTTGAAGTGTATGATGATGCGTCATCATGAAGCAAAATTATTTTGCCATTATCTTCTGGCACATTCTGGTGGTTTCACGATCAAAGCGTGGTTCAAATTGATTATTTGTTGTCGGTAGTGATCAGTATTAACTGTTTCACCTGGTTTTAGAAGCTCATACTACACTACACCTTCCTGATCCCACCAAACGCAGAGCATTGTCTTCTTTCCAAAGCGATTTGACCTTGCAGTTGATGTTAATGGTTGACCTGGATCAACTCATGATTGTGTACATTGGAATTCTCAAAATAAATCCAATTTGCATTGCCAGTCACAATTCGAAGCAAAAAAAAAAATAAAAATAAAAATCTTCCTTTCATGCCGTTGAAGCAACGTTTTACTGATGACTTTGGTTTTCCATTCGTCTTCTGTTCAGTTTATGTGGCACTCATTCTCCTTTTAATATCTTTCCCTTTGCTTGTAAATGATTGGAAATTGTTTGCTGAGCAATGTTTAATCTTTTTGCAAGTTGTTTTTGAGTATGACATGCATCTTCATCCAATAATGCTTGTAATTGTTGGTTTTTAAACTTTTTTGGTTGACCTGGATGTTCTTTGTCTTTCACATTGAAAGAATCACTTTCAAAATATTTAAACCAGTGTTCACAAGTATCTTGAGATGGAGCATGTTTACTATAAGCTTCCTGAAGTATACGATAACTTTTTCTTCAAAATAAAGTAATGAATTAGAACTTCCCGCAAATGCTCTTTTTTTGGCACAAAATTCTATATTTTTAAGTGTAAAAATATCTATGATGTTAATACCTTCAGCAAATTTGACATATGAAGTTCTGAAGCTTGCTGTCAATGCAACAAAATAGCATATATATCAAATCGCATATATATCAACATGTAAATCTATCTATTGACAAAAAAAATGAATTATTAACTTTTTACACCTGGTATTTTAATGGAAAAGCTAATACAGAAATATCAGCACAGTTACTAATGAAGGTATTATTATAGGTTTAAAGGAACATATGACTAAAACTCAGAGATTGGCCAAAACCGGTTTGGCTCAATGGATAGAGCGTCAGCCTGTGGTCTGAAAGGTCCCAGGTTCGATTCCGGTCAAGGGCATGTACCTTGGTGGCAGGCACATTTCCAGTAGGGGGTGTGCAAGAGACAGCTGATTGATGATTCTCTCTCATCAATGTTTTTAACTCTATCTCTCTCTCTTCCTCTCTGTAAAAAATCAATAAAATGTATTTAAAAAAATAAAAAGTAAAACTCAGAGATTGGTTTATTCACACTTCTCATATGAATGTTTTAGGATAGAGTTAAAAGTCTTTAATTCATTATATTTGTGGCTTTTTCTTTATTTTTTGTTACCAACTTCCCAGGACTTAGATAATATACAGATGCAAATCCCAGGGGAAGTGCTATGATGACAAGACTGGGAGCTGCTGCTACTCAAAGTGAGCCCTGTCCCAGGTGAGGATGTAGCAGTGCTCCCTCAGTGCCACCACCTGAGCTTCCTGTACATGGGTTACATGCATAATTTGGTATCATAATTTTACTAGAAGCCTAGTACACAAAATTTGTGCACAGGAGTGGGAGGGGGATAACCCTCAGCCCAGCCTGCACCCTTTCCAATCTGGGACCCTTGAGGAATGTCAGACAGTCAGACATCCCTCTCACAATCTAGGACTTCTGGCTCTCAATTGCTCGCCTGCCTGATTGCCCCTAATCGTTTCTGCCTGCCAATCTAATCACATCCTAACTATTCCCCTGCCAGCCTGAATGAAGCCTAAATACTGACTTGCTGGCTTGATTGCCCCTTACTGCCCTCCCCTGCTGGCCTTGGTTGCCCTTAACTGTCCTCCCCTGCTGGCCTGGTCAACCCTAACTTCCCTCCCTTACCAGCCTGGTCAACCCTAACTTCCCTCCCTTGCCAGCCTGGTCAACCCTAACTTCCCTCCCTTACCAGCCTGGTCAACCCTAACTTCCCTCCCTTGCCAGCCTGGTCGCCCCTAACTGCTCTCCCCTGCTGACCCGATTGCCCCTAACTGCCCTCTGCAGGCCTGGTCATCCCTAAATGCGCCCCCCTTCTGGCCTCATTGCCCCCAACAGCCCTCCCTGCAGGCCTGGTCTCCTACCAACTACCCTCCCCTTCAAGCCTGGTACCCCCCAGTTACCCTTCCCTGCAGGCCTGGTTGTCCCCACCTGCCCTCCCCTGCAGGCCTGATCCTCCCAACTGCCCTCCCCTGTAGGCCTGGTCCCCCTAACTTCCCTCCTCTGCAGGCCTGGTCATCCCCACCTGCCCTCCCCTTCTGGCCATCTTGTGCCATCTTGTGCCATCCATCTTGTGTCCACATGGGGCATCCATCTTTGACCTCTGGGGGTGGTCATCTTGTGTTTTGAGTGATGGTCAATTTGCATATTACTTTTTTATTTGATAGGATAGTTGGAGAGAATGACCTCACTCATTTCACTTGTAATTATGCTTGGAGTATTTGTGACTTATCTTTTTACTTCAACAGGCTCTTATACATTTTACCTTTGATGATTTTAAATATCAGGAAATACAGTTTTTCAGAAATGAAAATAGTATAATTGGAATCAGCTCAGCTGAAATGTTCTTTTTCTTTTGGGTGAACTTATTCTATGATTTATTCATCTTGATGTCAGGATTAAGTATATTTTGGAGCTGCTCTTCAGACTGTCACTTTATGGTTTTTCTGTATAAAGATTATCTATTTACAGACAAAGGTTTTTTTTTTTTTTTTTTTTTTTTTTTTACTTTTGATTACTTTAATAAAAATATGTTCTTTTCATAGAAAACTGTAGACTGTTTCATTTAAATTTCTCTGTATAGTTTTCTAGTGCAAGCCCAACAACCATACCTAGTTTTTGGCAGCTTTCTTCCAAGAGAAGTAAGTGATGTATCTGTCATCTTTATCAGTGGTAGCTAAAGTGTTGCTACATTTCACATGTTTAAACTACAGTAAAACATTTTCTTGAGAGATTATTCTGTTGATCAGGAAATTTTATTGTTGGTTCTTTCTTTTTTGAAGAATTACTTTGTTTTATTTCACTGAGGAAAATTTAAAGCATACAATTTTAGAACTAGTACTCATCAACCTGCAAATATCAACCTATTAGTGTTTAAGTGTTTTATTTTTAAAGCATAACAATGGTATTATTACTACATTAAAAATAATTCATTGTTTCCTTTAAAATTAAAAAAAATCAGTTGTGAAATATTCAACAAAATTTGCCATCTTTAGGTATACAGTTTATAAGTATTGAGTGTATTTACATTGTGCAACCAGTTCCCACAACTTTTCATTTTACAAATCTGAAACTTTGCCTTAAACAATTCCACATTCTCCCCCATTGTGCAACCAGTTTCCACAACTTTTCATCTTACAAATTTGAAACTTTGCCTTAAACAATTCCATACTCTCCCCCCCCCCCATACCCCCTGGCAACCTCCACTTTACCTTCCATGAGTTTGATTGTTCCTAATGCCTCACGTACATGGAGTCATAGTATTTGACCTGTGGCAGGCAAATTTCACTCAGCATGGTGCCCTCAAGTCTTGTTCATGTGGTAGCAGGTGCCCTGGTTCTCTTTTAAAATCCACTTTTTTTCAAGCTTCTGTTATTTCCTTATAGAATTTTAAAAGGATTTCCCCAAACAACATGTTAGTATTTTATGAGTAAAACATAAAGAAAAAAGTAATGCCAAAGTAATTAATCGCTTTCCCTTGCTAGGTGCAAATGCATTAACTACAATATATCCACCTACTCCACACCACTTTCTTTACCATTTTACCACTTTTTTAATGATTATGTATGATGTAATTTAATCTCAATACTTCACAGCATGAGTACAAAATATATTTTCAAAGAAAACTATGTGTTTTGAAATAGTACTATCTTAATGTCAGTGACCATGATAAATGTTTTTTTAGTTTTATTTATTGTCTCATGAAAAGGAGACAAAAATTATGGCATTTAATATACTCAAAGACTGGATTAGATATTCATTTTTGCTGTGGAGTCATATTTGGACTGAAATACTAGCTCTTCCTCACCATGATTTTTGAAGCCTTATTTTCTCTTATAAAATTGGGTGAATAAACCTGTGTGTTTATTATAATGATGAAAACACATGTAAATTATTGGCACATGGTTGTCATGCGGTTGTATTTGAAATTCATAAACATTCAATATTTCTGAAAACTAATGATGTGAACATCTTTTAAAATAAAAACACTAGGATTCCATGGCACTGGTTAAAAGATATTTTCTTGTACTTGATTTGTACTTATTTAACAGATTTTACATTTGGGGGTAGTTGGTTTATTGCACACTGACTATTATTTTGTAATCTGCTTTCCCATCCTTCTGGACATTTTATTATTAATCTCCTTTGAGAAAAAAATTTTATTGGATGAATTTTAAAAAATATGTGAAACCGGTTTGGCTCAGTGGATACAGCATCGGTCTGCGGACTGAAAGGTCCCAGGTTCGATTCCGGTCAAGGGCATGTACCTTGGTTGTGGGCACATCCCCAGTAGGGGGTGTGCAAGAGGCAGCTGATTGATGATTATCTCTCATTGATGTTTCTAACTCTCTGTCTCTCTCTCTCTCTTTCTCTCTGTAAAAAATCAATAAAAATATATTTTAAAAATATGTTCTATTACTTATCTTTTATTGTAGAATTGCACAAATCAAAAGTTCCTGAAAGGAAGCCAATAAAAGAAAGTCTCAATGTAAACAGCTTAGATCAGATATATGCAGAGTGGAAAGAGCCAGGAGAATATTATGAAATATACCATACTGGATTTTGTTTTCCAAATTCAAAGTAAAATAGAAAAATTTATACAAATAATCAGAGCTGAGCAGTAATGTGCAATTTTCACAAAATGAGTGGACAGAAGACTCAGAAGAGGGTTAATAATGTGTAATTGAACTTATATTTGTGTGTATTTGCAAATTATTATTTTCATTTTCAGATTACACAGAAATAAGAATGTACCTTAAAACTACTTGTAGAATAGAGAGCTGAAACTATAGAGAGCTGAAATTTGAAAAGGAAATTACACTGTAAATTCTGCTCAGGACATCTGTGAAGCTCTTTGGAGTTGTAGAAACTCACCACACATGAGTTTGGAAAAACAAAAGTTTGATTTAAAACAGACTTGGTCATCCATCTAGCAAAGATTTTGGCATTGAATTAAATGCCTCCCTGTCTGTACTACCATCAACTAAACAGCAAAGCAGTTCTAGCACGTGAAGTGCTATTAGATGATCTTTCTTGTTCAGTATATTTTGTTTTATTGCACTTCAATAGCTATTAAGAATATTTAGGCAAATGCTTTCAGATGTTTTTTGGTCATGCTAATGTTTTAATAAAGGACTTGTCAAATTCTTTATTTTGGGGAAATAAATTGTCAGGGCCTAATGTAGGCCTCCATCATGGGGGTGTATTGAGCTCTCAAAACTAAAAAGTGTTCTAAATAGATTATTATCTTGATATTCTTCAATCACAATAGTTTAGCTAATGTGAATTTTCAACTCAGGCTCAAGACCAGATATGTGTACCTCATAAGTGTTTTATAGGGTGCTTATCCTCAACTCCTGATATATCCCATTTTAACAATGTTTCCTCCCCAGAAAAATCTGCAGCATGTCTAGCTCTGTGCCAAGCACTATATATGTGTGAGTGTGACAAGCAGAAATCTCATTCACGTGCCCCTCAAGATACTTGTTTAATTTTGAACTAATTGTCCTAAAAGCATGATTAATTTTACTTATATAACAAGCAGATGTGAGAAAAAGTTTTAAAGTGGGAATGTTTTTTTTATTCTGACATGAACTTGTCCAAGCCATTCAGATTTTTTTCACTCAGATTATTTTTTATTTGTATGTGCTTTGTAATGAAACGATGTAGTCTTTATTTTTGTCTATTCTATATAATAAAAGGCAAATCAACCAAACAGCGGTACGACTGGCTGCTATGACACGCACTGACCAGCAGGAGACAGACGATCAATGCAGGAGCTGCCCCCTAATGATCAGTGCACTCCCACAGCGGGAGCATCTCTCAGCCAGAAGTTCAGAAGCTGGGCTAATGGCTGGCAAGAGCAGCGGAGGTGGCTGGAGCCTCTCCCAGCCTCTGCGGCAGTCGGACATATGCCAAGGGTAGCTGCAGGGGATATACCAGTATGACTAAGAGTAGGACAGTTTAGTTATCCTTGATCATGGAATGTGCATATTAATAGGAGAAATCAGATAAGAAAATAAAATATTTCAGATGGTAAAATGTACTGGAAGGGAAAAGAGTGGTGAGACAAAATGGGTGAAGATTTCCTCTTAGATATTGTAGTCAAAGACAATGGTACCATTTGAGCTGAGACCTGAGTAATGAAGTGGAGTTGACTGTACTATTGCAGGCCCAGGTAGCTGCATGTATGAGCGTTTTAGGAGGGGGGGACAGTGTTGGTGTTTGGAGGAATGGACAGCAGTCAGTGAGGAAAGTGTGGCATATCATAAGGTTAGGTAGAACTGGACATTTTAAGCAAGGAAAGTGGAGTCTTTTTGTTACAGAGAACCACAATATTCAAATAATGTGGGAGAGTTTGGAGTCACCGCAGTGGACTTAGAGAAAATGAATTCAAATTCCAAGCAAGGCTACAAGCAGAACTTCCCTTTTTATTAAGGAGCCAGCCTTATGTGCACTTAGTGGTTATCTTGCTGCTGGCCTTGAAAACAATACAATTCTATCCAATTAAAAAATGCACCTGTCATGGCATTGAAATTATGGGCATATCTAGTCTCTGGCCTACAAGGTCAAACAGCTAGGTTTATCTTCCTCATTATTCAAGCAGGCTAGAAATCAAAGTTATTATTATTATTATTATTATTTAAATAAAAGGCCATCTAAGAAAAACAGCAGAGAATTCCAAATAGTAGTTTTACAAAATAGGGGTTAGCCCTCTCAGTTTCAGATCATGGCCGCTGCCAAGAGCATGGGAGAGGGGCAGGAGGAGAAGTGGGAACTAGCAAGGAAACTGTTGGCTGTGAAGAGTCAACAAGATCATGTAAGTAAGTGGTATTATCCCAAGCACATAGCAACTTCCTAATAACTAATCCAACTACTCCTCTCATTTTCATGGCTCTTATAGTCATCCAAAGTTTAAGTTCACTTCATTCTTTTTCTTTTTTTATTAAGGTATTATATGTGTACAAATCTTACCATTGCCCCCACACTCCTATACATGCTATCACCCACCCCCCAGACTTTTGAGTTCATTGGTTATGCTTATATGTATGCATATAAGTCCTTCAGTTGATTTCTTATCTCCCCCATATCTCCTTAACCTTCCGGCAGTAATTTGACAGTCTGTTTGTTGCTTTACTATCTCTGTATCTATCTTTTTGTACATCCGGTTATAATGTTTTTTATTATCCATAAATAAGTGAGATCATGTGATGTTTTTCTTTCATTGACTGGCTTATTGCACTCGGCATAATGTTCTCCAGTTCCATCCAGGTTGCTGCAAATGATAAGAATTCCTTCTTTTTTATGGCAGCATAGATTTCCATTGTGTAGATGTACCATAGTTTTCTGATCCAATCATCTTCTTTCTCAGGATTGCTGTGGACATTTGGGATTTTTTTTTTTTAATTCCAGATGAATTTTTGGAGAGTTCTTTCTAGGTCTTTGAAATAGGCCATTGGTATTTTAAAGGGGAGTTCATTGAACCTATAGATTGCTTTGGGTAGTATGGACATTTTAATGATGTTGATTCTACCAATCCACAAACATGGTATGTTCTTCCATTTGTTACCGTCTTCCTCCATCTCTTTTTTTCAGTGTCCTATAGTTTTCCGTGTATAGGTCTTTTACCTCCTTAGTAAAGTTTATTCCTAGGTATTTTAATTTTTTTGGTGTGATGGTAAATGGGATTGATTTTTTAGTCTCTCTTTCTTTTCTTTTTTTTTTAAATCAATCTTTATTGTTCATATTATTACAAAGGTTCCTCATTTCTTCCCCCTTCCACTAGGTTCCCACTCCACCCTCCGCCCCCTCCCCACCCCCCATTGTCCTCATCCATAGGTACATGGTTTATGTTCAGTCTCTTCCTCCCTCCTTTCCCCAAGAATAGTCAGTCCACTCCCCTCCCATAAATGGACACATTGTTTAAACATAGCTGCTGGTTGGAATTGGATTACCTGTTCTGGGTGGGGAGGGCTTATCCTCCCCTTTCAACATTAAAATTAAGGTGTTAGCTTTAAAACCTCTTTTTGGCAAGAGACCATAAACTTTCAGAACTTTAAATTTTTCAGATAGTAAATCAGTTACTTAGCATTTTCTCATATCAATAATACCTCCACATGCCCAAGGATACACTTCACACAAAAGACATTTCCAAATAGATCAACCAACCTCATCCAGGCCCCACACAAGGCACTCACAGATCAACACCCCAGCGCTATATTGATTTAACACATCAAGATCTAAGCCTTCCTCATTTGATTCAGCAGACCCTCAAGTTCCCGCAAAAGTTTCCAGCCATGTCTGAGAGGCAGCCTTGGGGCGGGGGCAGGAGAGGAGCGAGCTGTTCCGGCCCTCGCTGCTCCGGGCCTGGCCTCTGTTGCTCTGGTCGGTTCCACAACCAGCTGCTCTGGGTCTGGCCACTGCCGCTCTCGACCTGGCTGCTCCGGGAGTGGCTGCTGCTGCTCCGGGCCTGGCCGCACCCGACCCGGCTGCTCCCGGCCCGGCCGCTCCGGGCCTGGCCGCTCCCAGCCTGGCAGCTGCTGCTTCGGGCCTGGTGCACCCACGGGCCTGGCCGCTCCGGGCCTGGCTGCTCCTGACCTGGTTGCTGCTGCTCCGGGCCTAGCCGCACCCGACCCGGCTTCTCTGGGCCCGGCTACTCCGGGCCTGGCCGCTCACAGCCTGGCAGCTGCTTCTCCAGGCCTGGTGGCTCCCGACCCGGCTGCTCCAAGCATGGTTGCTGCTGCTCTGTGCCTGGCTGTTCCCAACCCAACTGCTTTGGGCCCGGCTCCCCCATCCCGGCCGCTCCGGGCCTGGGTGTTCCTGGACTGGCCACCCTGGGCTTGGCAGCCTCTGCTTCAGGCTTGGCTGCCACTGCCCCAGGTCTAGCTGCTCCAGGCCTGGATGTTGCTGCTCTGGTTCAGACTGCTGCTGCTCTGGGGCCTGGCTGTTGCTGCTCCATGCCCAGCAGCTGCTGCCTTGTGCCTGGCCACTCTAGGCCTGGCTGCCACCGTTCCAACATTCTGTCCTTTTTTTTTTTTTTTTTAAATGCATTTATGTTGCAATGTTGGCTGCTGAGTTGAGTTCTGACTTAGTCTTCGATTTTTCAAGATCTTCTTTGTATTCTTTCTTAAGTAATTTTACTATCTTTTGCTCTCAGTTGATTTCTTCACATTGAAAACTTCTTCGGTTTCTTCCTCCTTGTCCTGGAAGCTCAGCAGGTTGGCCTGTGGCACCTCTTTGTTCTCCGCGGGCTCCTATGCTGCTTCAGACTGTTGCAGGGGTCGGCACTGCCCAGGAAGCAGCCCCCAGCCTTGGCTCCGTGGCCGGCACTCAGCTGTCGAAGGCCCAGGGGCACGCCCCCCCCCGCGGGCCCCGTCGCCCGGCTCCTTGCTGGCGCCTGGCTGGCTGGTGTCAGGCAGGGGCTCCTGCTCCTCGTCGTGTTCCTCCAATCTGGAGCTTTTTTTCTCCTTCCTGCTAGGGGCATCTAGCACAGAGTCAACAGACTGTCCTCTGCGCACAATGTGCGCGATTCCAGGGGCTCCGCTTTTCGCCGCTCCCCTGGGATTCCGCCTCATAGCCCCATCTCCCCCTGCCTGAGCCTGGGTGCCCAGGGTCTGGCCTAGAACTGGGGTTCAGAGCGGTCAAAATGGGCCCAGCACGGCCAGAGCTCCTGTTTCCTTCCCTCCAGGGCAATCCTGTATCAGAGTCAACATTCTTTCCCTTGCACGCAATGTGCGTGACTCCGGGGGCTCGGCCTTTCGCCGCTATCCCAGTACTCCACCTCACAGCCCTGTCTCCCTCTGCTTGAGCCTGGGTCCCCAGGGATTGGCCCAGAACTGGGGTTCAGAGCAGTCGGGAATGGGGCTCAGCACCACCGGAGGCTTTGTTTCTTCCCGCCAGGGCAATCCAGCATCAGGGTCAACATTCCGTCCTCTGCGCGCAATGTGCGTGACTCCGGGGGCTCTGCTTTTCGCCACTCCCCTGAGATTCCGCCTCACAGCCCCGTCTCCCCTTGCCCGAGCCTGGGTCCCCAGGGTCTGGCCCATAACTGGGGCTCAGCGCTGCCAGTTCTGGGGTGCAGCCCAGGCCAGGGTTTTTATTTCCTTCCTGCTAGGGAACACCAGGCAGGCACCCAGCCTTCTCTTCCTCTCCGGCTGTGTCCTCTCCGCGTTCACGTGCGCGCGCACATGCGTGCGCGCAGCATGTCTCCGTACCTTAGGATTTTTCAGCTCCTCTGATTTTCCTTCTGGTTTTCTCTTTCCTTCTTGTCGACTACCTGTAGCTCTGGGCAATGTCCACTCTACATTTTAGTTGTATTCCATTCAAATTGTTGTGTGCTGCTGCGCTTAGGTATCTACCTAAGCAGCCATCTTGGATCCTCCTCCCTGAACAAATTCTAGTCTCTCTTTCTTTAAGTTCATTACTGATGTATAAAAAGGCCATATATTTCTTGGCATTAATTTTGTATCCTGCTACATTGCCGAATTCATTTATTAAGTCTATTGGTTTTTTGATTGAGTCTTTTTGTTTTTTGGTTTTTTTTATGTACAATATCATGTCATCTGCAAATAAGGACAGCTTCACTTCTTCTTTTCCAATTTGGATGCCTTCTATTTCTTCTTCTTGTCTAATTGCAATGGCTAGTACTTCCAGTACTATATCAAATAGGAGTGGTGAGAGGGGGCATCTCTATCTTGTTCCTGTTCTTAGAGGAAATGGTTTTATTTTTTGCCAATTGAATATGATGTTTACTGTGTGTTTATCATATATAGTTTTTATTATGTTGAGGTATGATCCTATTCTCAAATTGTTGAAAGTTTTTGTCAGAAAAGAGTGTTGGATTTTGTCAAATTCTTTTTCTGCATCAATTGATATGACTGTGATTTTTGTCTCTCAATTGTTTATATGATGTATCACATTTATTGATTTGTGGATATTGTACCATCCTTGCATTCCTAGGATAAATTCCACTTGGTCATGGTCTATGATCTTTCTGATGTAGTGCTGGATTCGATTTGCTAGAAATTTGTTGAGGATATTGGCATCTATGTTTATGAGTGATATTGGCCTGTAATTCTCTTTCACTGTGTTGTCTTTGTCGGGTTTTGGTATTAGGGTGAAGTGTTCCTTCCTCTTTAATTTATTGGAATAGTCTGAGGAGTATAGTTTTAGATCTTTCTTGAATGTTTGGTAAAACTCTCCTGTGAAGCCTTCTGGTCTCAGGCTTTTGTTTTCCAGAAGCTTTTTGATAACTGCTACAATTTCTTCTATAGTTCCTGGCCTATTGAACTGTTTAATTCTTCCTGATTGAGTTTTGGAAGGTTATATTTTGCTAGGAATATTTCCATTTCCTCAAGGTTGTTCAGTTTGTTGGAATAGCGTTTTTTTGTAGTATTTTTGTAACAATCCTTTGTATTTTGGTAGGGTCTGTTGTTATTTCACCTCTTTCATTTCTGATTTTGTTTATTTGGGTCCTCTCTCTTTAATTTTTGGTGAGCCTGGATAGAGGTTCATCAATTTTATTTATCCTTTCAAAGAACTAGCTCTTGATTTTGTTGATCTTTTGTATTGTTTCTTTGGTCTCTATGTCCTTTATCTCTGCTCTAATTTTTATTTTTTCATTCCTTCTGCTCACACTAGGATTTTCTTGTTGCTCTCTTTCTAACTCTTTGAGGTGTAGGGTTAGGCAATTTATTACCATTGTTTCTTTTTTTCTTTCTTTCTTTCTTCTTCTTCTTTTTTTTTTTTTTTTTTTTTTTTTTTTTTTTTTTTTTGCAGTAGACTTGTAGAGCTATGAACTTCCCTCTCAAACTGCTTTCACTGTGTCCCATAGATTTTGAATTGTTTTGTTTTCATTGAAATTTGTTGCCATGATATTTTTTATTTCTTCCTTGATCTCTCTGGTTACAAAGTCATGGCATGCTGTTTAGTTTCCATATGTTTGATTTCTTTGGATTGTTTTTATTGTAGTTGATTTCCAGTTTTATGCCACTATGATCTGAGAAGATGCTTGATATAATTTCTATCTTCTTGAATTTGAAGAGACTTTGCCTATGTCCCAACATGTGGTCTATCTTTGAAAATGACCCATGTGCACTTGAGAAGAATGTATATTCTGTGGCTTTGGGGTGAAATGTTCTGAAGATGTCAATTAATTCTATCTGGTCTAGTGAGTCATATAAGATTGATGTTTCTTTGCTGAATATTTTGTTTAGAGGATTTATCCAATGGTGATAGTGGGTTATTAAAGTCTCCTACTATGATTGTATTGTTGTTAATCTCTCCCTTGATATCCTCCAGGAGTGTGTGTGTGTGTATGTATATATATATTAGGGTGTTGCTCTTGCTGTATTGGGTGCATATAAGCTTACCAGAGTTATTTCTTCTTGTTGAATTGTTCCCTTTGGTATTATGAAGTGGCCTTCCTCATCTCTTGTTATGTCCTTAATTTTGAGATCTAATTTGTCAGATATAAGTATTGCTAGACCACCATTTTTTTCCCTTTCATTTCCATTCGCCTGGAAAACCTTTTTCCATCCCTTCACCCTCAGTTTGTGTGCATCTTTTTTTCTGAGGTAGATTTCTTGTAGACAGCAGATATATGGGTCTTGTTTTCTTACCCAATCCGTTATCCTATGTATTTTGATTAGGTAATTTAATCCATTTACATTTAATATTATTATTGATAGGTACTTATTTGTCACTATTTTTATTCTATACCCCTGTGTTCCTTCTTCGCTTCCTCTTCCTTCCTTTCTTCTTTCTTTCTTTTCTTTTCTTTTTTTTTTTTACAGCCCACCCTTTAGCATTTCTTGCATTGCTGGTTTGGTGATGATAAATTCCCTTAGTCCTTTTTTTGTCTGTGAAGCTTCTGATTTCACCTTCAATTTTGATTGATAGCCTTGCTGGTACAGCATTCTTGGATTCAAACCCTTCATTTGCATGACTTTGTATATTTCATCCCATTCCCATCTGGCCTGATGAGTTTCTGTGGAGAAATCAGTTGCTAGTCTGATGGGGGTTCCTTTATATGTAACTTTCTATCTCTCTGGCTGCTTTTAAGATTCTTACTTTGTCATTGGTGTTTGCAAATTTAATTATAATGTGCCTTGGTGTTGGTCTTTTGGGGTTCATTTTGCTTGGGACTGCGGGGTTCTTCCATTTGTGTGGGGTTTTTCTTCTCTATATCAGGAAAGTTTTCTGTCATTATTTCTTCAAACAGGTTTTCTATTCCTTGCTCAGTTTCCTTTCCTTCTGGAAGCTCTA
Source organism: Pipistrellus nathusii (assembly GCA_963693515.1). Taxonomy (NCBI): domain Eukaryota; kingdom Metazoa; phylum Chordata; class Mammalia; order Chiroptera; family Vespertilionidae; genus Pipistrellus; species Pipistrellus nathusii. Next base: position 96,229,420 of record OY882859.1, read on the forward strand.
TTATGAGAATATTGTTTTGTTTTGTGTTGTCCCAAAGTTCCCTTAGGCTCTCCTGGTTTAATTTTTTTTTTTTTCCCCTGGAAGCTGCTCTACTTGGTTATTTTTTCTCATCTTGTGTTCTAGTTCACTGATGCAGTCATCTGCTCTTTCTAGTCTACTCTTTATGTTTCCTATTGAGTTCTTTACAATAGTGATGTTATTTTTCAATTCTTCTTGGTTCTTCATTTCCTCTTGGTTCTTACTCATATTGTCGAATTTTTCTTTTATTCTTTTAAGCCACCTTATGACCATTTCTCTAAATTATTGCTTTGATAGGTTGCTTGCCTCTAATTCATTTACTTCCTTCTTTGGTGACACCTGCTTTTCTTTCAGACGTGGGCTGTTTCTTTGTCTCCCCCTGGTCTCTCTTCTCAGTACCTCTGGTTATGTAGTTCTCTCTCTCTCCTGAATTGATTTAAAGGCACAAAATACAACACAACCAGGTAAAACACACAAGGAACTGAACAAAAATGTATTCACAATATTAATAACCTCCAATAAAGGTGACTACCAAAGAAAGGCAAATTAGGGGAAAGGAAAGAAAGAAGAAGAGTAAAAAGAAATGAAAAATATGAGTGTCAAAATAAAATTGGGAAATGGAAAAAAAAAGTAAGAGAGACTATAATGAGACTAAGAAAAGGGGAACAAACTATATATATATATATATATATATATATATATATATATATATATATATATATATATTGCGAATACATTTTTGGAGAAAATTCCAATAGAACAACCACTAATATATATGGAGAAAATTCCAATAGAACAACCACTAATCCAAGCAAATGCCAGCAACAAGTAACTGGAGATTAATACAAACTACAACACTCACTTATATCAAGCAAGGCAAGGGAAAACAGAAGTAAAACACAAAAACAAAGCAAATAAAAAATACCAAAAAAGAACAAGCAAAACAATCTCACAAACAAGCATAAAAATTCAATATAATCAACATTCAAGCAAACAACAAAAGGACAGAGAGAAAAACAATTTTTTTGATAGTTAAGTGATTTAAAAGAGTGGTGTGTTTGCACTTGGAGCAAGGGATTGGAAATTAGATATATAAGTAGGGTGAAATTTTAGCAGGGGGTAAGCAGAAAGAATGGGGGAAATCTAAAGCAGGAAAGGATTAAGATAAACAGGACACCAAAAGGGAAAGGTTAGGAAGAGAGTGATAACATAAAGGTTGTTTTGAGATAGGGTAAAATGATACTAAAGGAAAAATGAAAATGTAATGTAGAACACTAATCCCAAAGTAAAATAAAGAGAAAAAAAATGATACTTAAAAACAAAAAGGAAAAAAAAGGTAAAATAGCAATAGTAATGATGCTGATTGGAAATTAAAATATAGTAATTAAAAAGGTAAAATCAAGTGAGGAAAAAAGAAAAAAATTCGTTTCTTCAGTAAAAGCTGCAAAAAAATGAAAATAAGCCAAAACCAGTTTGGCTCAATGGATAGAGTGTCGGCTTGGGGACTGAAAGGTCCTGGGTTCGATTCCAGTCAAGGTCATGTACCTTAGTTGCAGGCATATCCCCAATAGGGGGTGTGCAAGAGGCAGCTGATCCATGACTCTCTCATAGATATTTCTATCTCTCTTCCTTCCTCTCTGTACAAAATCAATAAAATATATTAAAAAAATAAAATAATAAAAAATTAAAATAAAAAAATGTGCAGTAGTGACAGTCATTCACTTCCTCTATTTTTCTGTTTGGCATGCCTGTTTCTCAATCCAGGCAATATTGCAGTTGCCTGCCTTCTACTTCTCAGTGTTGTAAGCCAGTCCTGATTTTTAAGTAGGCAGTTTCTTAATTTCTTATATTCCTTTATTTTTGATTAAAGAAAAATAATAATAAAGTCAGTTTGTGATTTATTATAGCCCCTAGGTGGCAGTATTTTTGGATTGACTTCCCAGTCTCTTTGGTTGCTCTAGCATTCTTTTTCTGTGGTACTCAATATCAGTTTGTGGAGTTGGGCTGCCTCAGAGCTGGCTCTCTGATGGTCTCTCCCCTCTCCGAACCAGTTTCCAGAAAAGCAACTTCCCCCTGCAGTCTCCCAAGGTATGCCAAACTGGGTGATCCTTGCTTAGTAATCAGAGAAGCAAGAGAATGAAGAGGAAAAATCCCAAGTGTGCAAATGATGGGTCTGAGTGCAAGTTTAAGCAACCTGCACACTTTTAAAATTCTTATGCTCTCCCTCCGTGTCAGATTGGAATGGGTTGTTTTTTATTTATTATTATTTTTTTTAATCAATCTTTATTGTTCATATTATTACAAAGGTTCCTCATTTCTTCCCCCCTCCACCAGGTTCCCACCCCACCCTCCGCCCACTCCCCATCCCCCATTGTCCTCATCCATAGGTGCACAATTTATGTTCAGTCTCTTCCTCCCTCCCTTTCCCCAATAGTAAATCCCTTTTCAGATAGTAAATCAGTTACTTAGCATTTTCTCATATCAATAATACCTCCACATGCCCAATGATACACTTCACACAAAAGAAATTTCCAAATAGGTCAACTAGCCTCATCCAGGCCCCACCCAAGGCACTCACAGATCAACACCCCAGCCCTATACTAACTCAACATATCCAGATCTAAGCCTTCATCACTTGATTCAGCAGACCCTCAAATTCCCACAAAAGTTTCCAGCCATGTCTGAGAGGCAGCCGTGGGGCAGGAGCAGGTGAGGAGCGAGCTGTTCCGGGCCTGGCTGCTCAGGGCCTGGCCTCTGTTGCTCTGGTTCGTTCCACAACCAGCTGCTCCGTGTCTGGTCACTGCTGCTCCCTAGTCTGGTCACTGCTGGTCACCTAGTTGCTCTGGACTTGGCTGCTGCTGCTCCGGGCCTGGCCGCACCCGACCTGGCTGCTCCGGGCCTGGCCGTTCCCAGCCTGGCAGCCGGAATGGGTTGTTTTTTAGAAATCCCTTCTGTTAGCAGCTTTGAGGATCCCCTTCCACATTCATGGATCACACCAGACCCACCAGCCACAGACTTTTCTAGGCACAGACTTCCCTGGTCCTCCAGGTCCCACAGCACACATGTTTCTCTCTCCCACTGCCAGGACCCAGATACCTCACCTTATCCCTGGAAAAATCTGACCTTTTTGTGGTGTTGTGGAGAGCTCCCTTGATTCCAATTGTTTGTGCCGATTGGGGACTGGTGTTCTGAGGCTCACAGCTGTTCACTGGTCACCACAGTTGTGGCTTTTCAGACTTCTGATAAGATCCACTTTCCCTTACAAGATGGTGCAGGTTTCAGTCTGATCCTGTGGCTGTAAGAGAGGACCCAGCTGCAGTGCGGGCTGCCCGGTCAGGGGACCTCATCTAGCAGTCCCCCACCTTCACCTAGAGTTTTGCTGTCCCTTAGCTTGCCAACAAACACTCCCCATTTGTCCCTCAGCTGTTCCTTCTCTCTACCCGAGACAAGGCTCAGAACATGTCTCTATTCTGCTGCCATTTTCTCCTTCCCTCCCCCCAATTCTTTTTCTTTTAAAAAATATATTTTATTGATTTTTTTACAGGGAGGAAGAGAGAGCTATAGAGACTTAGAAACATTGATAAGAGAGAAACATTGATCAGCTGCCTCCTGCATACCCCCCACTGGCGATGTACCTATAACCAAGGTACATGCCATTGACCAGAATAGCATCTGGAACCTTTCAGTCCTCTATCCACTGAGCCAAATCAGTTTCAACATTCACTTCATTCTTAAACATCTAATCAGATCAGGTCACAGCACCATGTGGCTTCTAGGCTGATGTCTGAGGATATTATAAACAACTACAGAGCACTCTTTCCTGTCTTTAGTACCACTGCTTGGCTACTTATTGCACTGCAGGGTGATAATAGGCACTGCTTAAAAAAAATTGTGTCATCAAGTTTGGAAACAGGCTTCTTTGCAGTAACCCATCTCAGAACCTTGAATTTGTACTGGGTACCAGTACTCCCAGGTAGGAGATGACTTATTGTGTTTCCCAAACTTACCTGTCTGAGAAAGGAGGGGTGTTATCCAAGGCAACCCTTGAGATAAACTTAACTGTGCAGGTATTCGGACATTTTAACACATTAAGCACCCAACTGGTTTTGTCTTTCAGATGGAAAGTATAGTGTCAGCCACCGGTGATTGACATGACATTTAATGTGTTAAGTAGTTGATAGTGAAAAACTAAGCCAGCAAGATCAAGGGTAGGCCTAAGACTTAGGATCATTAAGAGTTATTGGGCCATCTGCCCTGACCAGTTTGGCTCAGTACATAGAACATTGGTCTTTGGACTGAAAGGTCCCAGGTTCAATTCTGGTCAAGGGCATGTACCTTGGTGGCAGGCACATCCCAGTAAGGAGTGCGCAGGATGCAGCTAAATTGATGTTTCTCTCTCATTGATGTTTCTAACTCTCTCTCTCTTCCTCTCTGTAAAAAAATCAATGAAATATATTTTAAAAAGAAAAGAAATGAAGGTCTCTAAATATGCTAAAAAATAAAAAATTAAAAAAAAGTAACAGACAGAAACGTGGCTGACAGCAACTGCCCTCTCACTGCAACAAGACTTGTTTGAGTTTTCTTGAACCCATGGTGTGGAGAAGTGGTTTTTTGATATCTAAATCCAGCCTAGTACCAGGATTGCTTAGGGTCTACTCAAAAAGGCAAATAATTCTTTCCACTAATATTTACAGGGTAAAATATGATTGTTGTTAGAATATTAAATTTGACAGTAAAATAGTAGTCAAGTTTTCAGACTAATTTAAATTGGCTAATTGAAATAAGAAAATATTCTTGAAAAATTAATTGTACTGGACAAAAGTGTTAACTAAAATTTTTATTGGTAGTTCATCTCATGTTAAAACGGCGAAACATGTAATGAACCTAAAGCAGTCATATTTTAGTGCAAAAATTAAAATTTAAAAGCTATCAAGACTACATTGTAAAATTTACAAAAGCTTCTTAATATTTAAATTAAAAAGGGGAGATAGTAGAAGAATATCATTTTAAAAAAATCCTGTAAGTAAATTACATCTAGAAAATTTTTACTTGAGAAAATTAACTTTCATTTATAATGCTAATAGCAAGACACTCATGAAAAACACATATGGTGCCAAATCAAGCCAAAGGAAAACTGTTTGGACAAAAAATGAAAAAAGGATCCCAAATCAAATTTAGAGACAATATTCCTTTACTAACTTTTGGTCGAGAATATGTTTGTATGTTTTCAGAAAACAACTCCAAGACCATGTGGATTCCTGCAATAGAGAGGAATTGGCAGGACTGTTCCAACCATGAAGACAGAAGAGAAACAGTCCAGAGATGAAAGATGCTGCCAAAACTGGTTTGGCTCAGTGGATAGAGTGTCGGCCTGCAGACTGAAAGGTCCCAGGCTCAATTCTGGTCAAGGGCATGTATATTGGTTGTGGGCACGTACATTGGCTGTGGGCACATTCCCAGTGGGGGTGTGCAGGAGGCAGCTGGTTGATATTTCTCTTTCATTGATGTTTATAGCTCTCTATAAAAAAAATTCAATAAAATATATTAAAGAAAGAAAGAAAGAAAGAAAGAAAGAAAGAAAGAAAGAAAGAAAGAAAGAATGAAAGAAAGAAAGATGCTGACAATGTCTTGCCATACTAGCAGTCAGCAGTTGTGCATCACTGCAGGTTACCCAGGACCAAACCAGAGATGGTTGGACTTGCATCACCACCATTTGTCCACCATTCAAAACTGAAATATCATTGCTGACATGTACACATAAGGAACTGTTTGACATTGAAATTGGGACTCAAAAGAACTGTTGGCCCAGAATGAAACTCACTACAGACTGATTAATTTGCCTCCCAGCATAACTATGATTGCTTGTCTAATTTTTGGTTCTTATAAGTGTATTCCTTATATCACATGATCTCACTCATCTAGGGGAAATAATGGACAACATAAACTGATGAACAAAAACAGACCCGGAGACAGGGAAGCATTGATCAGACCGTAGAACCTCAGAGAGAAGATAGGGGAGGGTGGGGGAAACAAGGAGAGATCAACTGAAGGATTTGTATGCATGCATATAAGCCTAACCAGTGGTCACGAACAACAGAGAGGTGGGGCCATACATGGGGAGTGGTTTGGAATGGGAATTGGGGGATGAGGACAAATATGTGATACCTTTGTCAATAAATAAAATTTAAAAAAAGTAACATGCCAACTGTACCTTTACGATGCCCACCAGCCTATCAGGAGTGAGTATGCAAATTAACCCAACAAAGATGGTGGGTTAATTTGCATACACAGGTTCCAAGAAGCCAGGGGCAGGACGGGAGGTTTGCATCATCACCATGGTGACAATGCAGTCCTTTTGCCCCACCCCAGCTGCTCTGGACCTCTGGGCAGCATGGGAAGGAAGAAAGGCAGCTCCAGGCCGGAGGGTAAAAGCAGGTCAGGTCAGAGCAAAGGTGGTGCCAGCAGTCAGAGAAAGGAAGGCCCATTTTTGCACTAATATTTGTGCATTGGGCCTCTAGTATTATTTAACCAGTTATTTTAAAACTTCAGGGCAGTTACAAAGATAAGGGAAAGTACATTCTGCTTGTCACTGCACTTGGCTTTTCTATTTATCAAAAGATTCATATATCTTATGTAATAAAAGAGTAATATGCAAATTGACCATATATCTGCTATACTCACCAGCCACACCCACCAGCCAATCAGAGAGAGTATGCAAATTAACCCCAATCAAGATGCCTTGGCCACAAAGAGTGAAGCTTTCTGACTGCCCTAGCTGGCCTAAACCTCCACTCAAGGCTACAAAGTTTCAATTATAGAAGGCAAACGAATCCAAACAGAAATGGTGGCAGCCACAAAGCAAGCAGAAGGCTTGACTCCACTCCAGGCTACAAAATTTCAGTTGTAGAAGGTAAATAAATTCCAGATACCAGGTTCTCCATGTGGGTCATTGTGGGGCATAGCTGTCCTGAAAATAACCACAGGCCCCTTGCCCAGGATGCCCACACCCCAAGGGAATCCACACTGTAATCCAGGACACCCTTCAGGAAAAACCAGCTGGTCCCCACCAGTGCACTGGCCTCTATCCTATCTAATAAAAGAGTAATATGCCTATTGACCATCACTACAACACACAAGATCAAGATGGCTGCTACCATGTAGTCAAAGATCCTGCCCCCATGTGAACACAAGATGGCCACCACAAGATGGCCAGCAGGGGAAGGCAGTTGGGAGGGACCAGGCCTCAAGGGAGGGCAGTTAGGGGTGATCAACCCTGCAGGGGAAGACAGTTAGGGAATGATCAGGCCAGCAGAGGAGAGAAGTTGGGGGCAAATGAGCTGGCAAGGGAGCAGTTATACATCAATCAGGCTGGCATGCGAGTGGTTAGGGGGTGATCAGGATGACAGGCAAAAGTGGTTAGAGACAATCAGGAAGGCAGGCAGGCAGGCGAGCAGTTGGGAGCCAGGAGTCCTGGATTAGGAGAGGGATCCCAGATTAGAGAGGGTGCAGACTGGACTGAGGGAGCCCCCCCACCTCCGTGCATGAATTTCATGCACTGGGCCTCTAGTTAAGCTCATAATTTTTAAGCAGCTACTAGTGTCATGAGGTCAACAATATATCATCAACCAAACTAAAACCACAAAACATATATAGTATAGTTGTCTTCTATTACAAATTTGCTTTTGACCTGCTGTGAGAGTACACACTGGTATCACTTTTTCCAGGGTGTCAATTGCTGTTATATATTCAAATTCTTAAAAATGCTTTACTTAGAAGATAACACTTCAAATAATGGCAAGCTTGGCTATTTGGATCAATACACCCACTAACTATAAAAGTTTGAGAATATATAATGTAGAGGGCTAAGAGAACCTCAAAAAGAACAAGAAGGAAGACCTGCAGATATGAAAATTTGGTATAAAATTCTCATGTTTAGTTTGGTTCCAAGATGGCTGACAGGTAAACACCTAGCTGCAGCCGCACACAACAATTTCAATAAAATACAACTAAAATATAAAATGGACCTCACCCAGAACTACATAAAAGTAGACTGACTGAAAATTCTACAACGAGAAGCAAGGAGAAAACCAGAAGGAAGAGCGGAGGAGCTGTAAAAGCCAAAGGCAGCGCGCACGGAGAGGACAGAGCCGGAGAGGAGGGTGGCTGAGTGCCTGGCTGGCGTTCCCAAGTGGGAAGGAGATAAAACTCCGACTGTGTTGGGCCCCTGTTCCGACTGCTCTGAACCCCAGTTCTAGGCCAGACAGGCTCATCCAGAGGGAGCTGGGCTGCGAGGCAGAACCCCAGCGGAGTGGCGAAAGGGGGTCCCGGCGGTGCGCACATTGAGCGCAGAGAAAGGACGGTTGGCTGTGCCACAGGATTGCCCTGGCAGGAAGGAGACTGGGGCTCCAGACTGCTCTGAATGCCACCTCCAACTCCACTTCCAACTGAACTGAACTCCAATACCGGGCTCATTGGGGAAGAGCCTAGACTGTTTGGCAGCAGGCAAAAATCGAGGGCACCTTTCTCTCAGAGGCACTTGCAACAAGTACTGAAGGACCCTGAGACCCAGGAGTCACATAGGGCGAGGCTGACAGAAGCCAAGGCTGTAAGCTCCACCCTGAAACCCCTCCCCATCTGTAGCTGCGGAATGTGACAATGAAATAGATCACAAACGAAAGATATGGAGGACAAAAAGCGGCTGGATATAGAGTTCAAATCTACGCTTATAAGGTTTTTCAAGAATTTCCTAGAAAAGATGGATAAGACCTATGAGGATATGAAAAGGGATCAACTAGGATTAATAAGGAATCAACAAGAAATGATAAGGGAGAAACAAGAAATGATAAGGGATCAATAAGAAATAAAGAATACATTGACTGAAATGAAAAATATTATACAGAGTCCTAAAAACAGAATGGAAGATCGCAAGAATCAAGTCAAAGAGTTAGAACATAAAGAGCCAGAAGACACTCCTCTGCAGAAGCTAGAAGGCAAGAGAACCCAGAAAATTGAAGATAATGTAAGAAACCTCTGGGACAACTTCAAGCGAACCAATATCAGAATTATGGGGGTCCCAGAAGATGAGAGAGAGCAAGATATTGAAAACATACTGAAAGAAATAGTGACAGAAAACTTCCCCCACCTGGTGAAAGAATTAGACTTACAAGTCCAGGAAGCTCACAGAACTCCAAACAAAAGGAATCCAAAGAGGAACACACCAAGACAAATCATAATTAAAATTCCAAGAGCAAAAGACAAAGAGAGAATATTAAAAGAAGCAAGAGCAAAGAAGGTAGTTACCTATAAAGGAGCACATATACGATTGTCAGCTGATTTCTCAACAGAAACCATGCAGGCCAGACGGGAATGGCAAGAAATATTTAAGGTGATGAATAGTAAGAACCTACAGCCAAAGATAATCTATCCAGCAAAGCTATCACTCAGAATCGAAGGTCAGATAAAGAGCTTCACCAATAAAAAAAAGCTAAAGGAGTTCAACACCACCAAACCAGAATTATATGAATTCCTGAAGGGAATTTCAGAAGAGAAAGTAAATAAAGATAAAAATTATGAACAAAAGATATGTAACTATCAACAAGTGAATCTAAAAACCAAAGGAATTAAAAAAAAAAATCTGATGAACAATATTAACTGTTGAATATAATAGAATCAGAAGTATGGAAGGGGAATGAATTGACGATTCTGGGGGAAAAGGGGAGAGGGGGATGTGGGAAGAGATTGAACATAAACTGTGCACCTATGGATGAGGACAATGGGGAGTGGGGAAAGGGCAGAGGGTGGGGTGGGAACCTGGTGGAGGAGAGCAATGGTGGGCGGGGGGGAGGAACATTTGTAATAATATGAACAATAAAAATTTATTTTTTAAAAATAAATAAAAAATTAAAAATAAAATAAAATAAAATAAAATTCTCATGTTTAAGACAATGTGATAATGGTACAGCAACAGAAACATGGACCATGGATTAGAAGAGGTCAAGTAGCTCTATCACAGACTCAAGCATGATGGAAACTGAGTTGTAACAAGTTTACATATACTAGTAAATGTCAATTCCAACTAAATTCCAAACCTGAATGTGAAAGATAAAACCCTTTAGAAGGTAATAAAGAAGAATAAGAATAGCTTAATAATCTCAATAGGGAAGACATTTTTAAACATTTATACAAAAGCACTAGATAAAGAAAAATACATATGTACTTAACTACATTAAAAATAAGAAAATTTTGCCCTGACTGGTGTGGCTCAGTTTATTGGGCATCCTCTTGTGCACAGAAGGATGCTTGTTTGATTCCCATTCAGGGCACATGCCTGGGTTGAGGGCTATATTCCTGGTGACAGTGTGCAAGAGGCATCCAATCGATGTTTCACTTTCACATTGATATGTGTGTGTCTCTCCCTCTCCTTTCTGCTCTCTCTAAAAATCTTTTAAAAAAAAAGAGCTTCTGTTCATCAAAAAAAAAAAAACATAAATAAAAAGGAAATATATATCATAGAATGGGAGAAGATATTGCATCACATGTTAGTTACAAAGGACTGCTATCCATATTACACAAAAAACTGCCACAAATTAGCAAGGAAAAGGTAAGAAAAAGTCAGGTAACCTAATAGGGAAAACTGCAAAAAAAAAAAAAAATTGAATGGGCCCTTCACAAAGGAATAAGTTGAAATTGCCAATTTACAAAAATGTGCTCAATCTCATTAATAATTAGGGAGATACAATTGAAAATCACAATGAGATGTTGCTATACTCCACCAAATTGCTCACATAAATAATTTATTACTGGTGAGGATGGGAACTCTCCTTCACTGCTGCTGAGGATCATAAATAATTGCTACCTTAGAAACAGGTTTTTGTATCATTTAGGAAACTTCAAAATGTCTCTACCCATAGGATATATTGGCTAGAGAATTTGTGCACATGTACACCAGGAAAAAGATCAAAATCTTCAAAACAACAATTTTTACAAAATTCAAAACAGTAAAAGAGTCAAACAATGAAATATGAAATGAGAGAGAACCAAGATGGCAACCTAGGTAAGCACCTAAGCTGCCGCCTCGCACAACAATTTCAAAAACAACTAAAATCAGAACTGACTTCATCCAGAAACACAGGAAAGCTGGCGGAGTGGGAAATCTACAACTAGAAAGAAGGAGAGAGGCTCATGGATTGGATTATACACAGACCCAACAGCAGACTAGAAGAACACAAGAAACAAGTCAAAGAGCTGGAATTCAAAAAGGAAAGGGGCACTCCTCCGCAGAAGCAAGAAGAGAAGAAAATTCAGAAAGTTGAAGATAGTGTAAGGAGCCTCTGGGACAACTTCAAGCATACCAACATCAGAATTATGGGGGTGCCAGAAGAAGAGAGAGTGCAAGATACTGAAAACGTATTTGAAGAAATAATATCAGAAAACTTCCCCCACCTGGGAGCTGAAAAGTGCTGAAGTAGGGAGACACTCGCATGCAGAGAGGAAGTGCAGTCGACTGGCAGGCGGGAAAGGAAGTCCTGAGTGCACTGAACCCTTTCCGACTGTACTGAATCCCAAGCCCAGTTGAAACCCCTTGTACCCAGGCTCATACAGGTGGAGTATAGACTATAGAGAAAGACACCTGGAGACTCAGAAACTGGGAGACTGGGGAAGCCAGAAGCTGCAGAAGGCAGGGTCTACAGTTGCGTGCAAGTGAGTGCGCACAGAGAGGTCTGACCTTGGAGGTTGCCGCAGCCTCTCCATAGCAGAAGCCTTAGACTACAGAGATCCAACCCAATTCCAGGCAAGCCCCTGGGGCACCCACACTCTTGCACAGGGAATTTGGGACGGTTAGGCAGAAACTCAGGGAGCCACAGAAGGCAGAGGTCAGACGGAAACTCAGGAGAGCACATAAGGGCAGGGCTGACGGGAAGCCAAGACTGTCAGCTCAGCCCTGACACTCCACCCCATCCAAGCAGAGCACACAGGCTTTTGCAATTTTGCAAGTCTGATCCTATACGACTATCTCCAATACAGAAGGTATCCCAGAGTAGTCACAGCTGATACATCCAATTGGCCTGAAGGTCAATTCCTCCCAGGTATACCAACAACAATCAAGACTTAACTACAACAAGGCTGTTCACACAGTCCACAAAGGGGAGCACCAAGAGTGTCTACCTCAGATAACTGAGGAGGCTGACCCGTTATATAGGACACCAAACACACAAAGCCATCCTACTAACTCTGGGAAGCAGTGAAAATGCCAAGACAAGAAAATAGATCTCAAACAAAAGAGATGGAGGAGAACAAAAGACTGGATATAGAGTTCAAAACCATGGTTATAAGGTTTTTCAAGAATTTCCTAGAAAGGCCAATAAATTTATTGAGACCCAACTAGAAATTAAACATAAACTGACTGAAATAAAAAATAATATACACAGACCCAACAGCAGACTAGAAGAACACAAGAACAGTCTCTGATAATTATCAATCCACTCCCTTTCTTTGCCCTGATTCTATTATATTCACCAGTTTATCTGTTCTTCAGATTTTTAATTCACTTGATCTTATTCCTTGATCTTATTCACTTGATCTAATTAACTTGATCTTAAATAATACCTTTCAGCATTTCATATAATACTGGTTTGATGGCGATGTACTCCTTTAGCTTTTTCTTATCTGTGAAGCTCTTCCCTTCAATTCTGAATGATAACTTTGCTAGACACAGTAATCTTGGTTGTAGGTTCTTGCTATTCATCACTTTAAATATTTCTTGACATTCCCTTCTGGCCTGCATAGTTTCTGTTGAGAAATCACCTGATAGTTGTATGGGTGCTCCCTTATAGGTAACCAACTGCTTTTCTCTTGTTGCTTGTAAGATCCTCTTTTTGTCTTTTGCCCTTGGCATTTTAATTATGATGTGTCTTGGTGTGTTCCTCTTTGGATTCCTCTTGTTTGGGTTTCTGTGCGCTTCCTGTACTTATAAGTTTATTTCTTTCACCAGGTGGGGGAAGTTTTCTGATACGATTTCTTCAAATATGTTTTCAGTATCTTGCACTCTCTCTTCTTCTGGCACCCCCATAATTCTGATGTTGGTATGCTTGAAGTTGTCCCAGAAGCTCCTTACACTATCTTCAACTTTCTGAATTTTCTTCTCTTCTTGCTTCTGCGGAGGAGTGCCCCTTTCCTTTTTGTATTCCAGCTCTTTGACTTGTTTTTTTCAGAAAGAGACTGGATTAAAATCATACACCTATGGATGAGGACAATGGTGGGGGGGAAGTAAGAGCAGAGGATAGGGCAGGAACCAGGTGGAAGGGAGCTATGAGGGGGAAAAGGAGACACAATTGTAATAATCTGAGCAATAAAGATTTATTTTAAAAAATGAAATGAATAGAAATGAACTAGAGCAGTGGTCAACTCATTAGTCAACAGAGCCAAATATCAACAGTACAATGATTGAAATTTTTTTTGAGAGCTAAATTTTTTAAACTTAAACTTCTAATGCCACTTCTTCAAAATAGACTCACCCAGGCCATGGTATCTTGTGGAAGAGCCGCAGTCAAGGGGCCAAAGAGCTGCATGTGGCTCATGAGCTACAGTTTGCCGACCATGGAACTAGAGTATAAACAAAATATGACAGCCCTGGCCATTTGTTCAGTGGGTAGAGTATCAGCCTGCAGACTGAAGGGTCCTGGGTTTGATTCCAGTCAAGGGCAGGTACCTCTGTTGCAGGCAGTCCCTGTGTCCTCCCCCAATCACCCTTATTGGTGTGTGTGTGGGAGGCAATCAATCAATGTGTCTCTCTCACATCGATGTTTTTCTCTCTCCCTCTCCCCATCTTCCTTCCACTCTCTCTAAAAATCATGGAAAAATATACTCAGGTGAGGATTAAAAGATATATATCTATGACAGATCTGACAGACATTAGTGAGTAGAAGGAACAAGACAACAGTATTATCTTATTTACATGACTTTTGAGAACAGGTGAAACTACAATATATTCTTTTAGATTAAATACATATATAATAACACTATATATTTCTTAAATCAAGGAAATGCTTTTTACAAATATCAGACAATGGTAACTGCTATCATCCAGTAGTGTCTGGGTTCTTTTTAAAATATATATTTAAATTTTAAAAATGTATGTATTTATTGATTTTTTACAGAGAGGAAGGGAGAAGGATATAGAATTAGAAACATCAATCAGCTGCCTCCTGCACACCCCCCACTGGGGATGTGCCAACAACCAAGGTACATGCTCTTGACCGAAATTGAACCTGGGACCTTTCAGTCCACAGGCCAATGCTCTATCCACTGAGCCAAACCAGTTTTGGCTAAAAATATATATATAATTTTTAAAAATTGATTTCGGAGAGGAAGGGAAAGGGAGAGATAGAAACATCAATGATAAGAACCATTAATCGCTGCCTCCTGCACACCACAGGTTGGGAATTGAGCCCACAACCCAGGCATGTGCCGTTGACTGGAATCGAATCCAGTACCTTTCAATCTGCAGGCCAAGGCTGTATCTATTGAGCCAAACCAGCTAGGGCGTGTGTGTGGGTTTTTAACTTTATGCAAAAAAGATTTCACAATACAGGTCCAGGTGATTTTGATGTTATGTTTATTAAAGGCAGGACAGTGAAACAAGGAAGGACTTAGCATAGAAGCAGCAACAGGAGATACCAGACTGGGCTGCCTTACTTCTCTGGGATGTCAGAAAAATGGGGGTCTTGGATACAGGCTCAAAGGATTAGCCTAGAACAAACTGCTGCTGCCCAGTGCTCCCAGGGTTTCAAGTCTTATGGTATTTCTTAGAGTTCAGGAGATGCATGTCTGTGGAGAAAAAGTAGGATATAAGAGGGGAATGTAAATGGAAGAGGTTGCTTTCAGAGGGTGAGCCTGTCTTAAAGCTTTTATTTCTCTTGCAGGCAGGAATCTTAGGGGAGGTCTCAGAGAAAAGTTTCAGCAGAATATTCATCAGTTTTCCAGGGTCATGATCTCCACTGTTTGGTCAGTGTCATGGCAGGGGGTCATTAGTCATTGTAGCTGGTCCTGTATTTACTGTTTTTTTGGGGGGCCTGAAGCTGAAATACAACTATCTCTACAGAAGTGACCTGTATCTGCTGTAAAATTGCTTGGTCAGCCTGTTAAGCTTTCTATCTTAGTTTTCCCATTATGCTTGTCCTGGCTTCCTAGCCTGTCTCATTTACCTCCATTGGAGGTGTTATGCCCAGATTTCATGATCTCCAAAGACCACCAGGGAACCGAGTCCAATGCAATAGCAGAAAGCCTGTATTGCATGCTCGCATGGGCTCTGTCCCACTTACACCAACAGCAACGTGGTAGAAGAGACCAAGCTTCAACAGATTAAGGGGTTTTATAGGGGTGGTGATGTCACTGCTTTGGCTGACCCTGAATGGTTGGGTGAGGGCTAAGGTCCAGTTACAAAATGGAGAATCAGGAGTTAGCCCCACCCTGTCCTTTCATTACCCCCTTGTCTTATGTGCATGAGTCAAATCATTGACTCAGCCCACTTCCTTTAAGGGTATTCTCTATTCTGTTTAAAAATGTTCTTACAGTTACCAAGACCCCCAGTACCATAGTTCCCATCAGTACTGTCCTCACTGAAGTCCAATTCCCCTCTAGCAGGCATCAAGTCTCCTCCTGGCCTGTGTGGAGCCCAGGCTGGGAATTTCACAGGTGAGGCTGCTAGTTGCCAGGATCCAGGCCATTTTCTGGTGCAGGAGCTGGGAGTGGTGTAGCCAGGTCTGGGTGCCATCTACTTCAACAGCTGTGGGTGTCCTCAGGATAACAGTGTCCTTGGGCAGTGAATTTCTCTATTCATACTAAGTCCCAGGCCGGAAGGGATGTTCAGGGTCCATGGTGGGCACTGGCAGTGCATCTCTGGGTATACTGCAAAGCCTGTAAAGGGAATAGTTATGAATTCCAGCTTTCAGTATCTCCCTGACCTGGAAAGGATGGAGGGAGGTCTAACATACATGATCTCAAAAGGGGGTAACCCATCCCAATAGGGGATACACCTGGCCCATAAGAGGGTGAAGGGCAGGGAGTTGGTCCAATTTTCACCGTTTTTTAGGACAAATTTAATTAAACTTCTTTTTAGAGTCTTGTTCATGCCTGTCCTAAGGCTTGAGCTATACTTTGAGATACCTTGGCTACAAAGGCTGGGCTGTTATCTGATTCTATGACTACTGGCAGCTCGAATCTGGATCTAATCTCCTCGAGTAATTTCTTGACTACTATAGAGGCAGTTTCTGTCCTAGTGGGGTATGCTTCAACCTAACCTGAGAAGTGTCTATAAAAACAAGCAAAACTAGCATGTACTTATACCTTAATGCTTGTGGTTTAATCTCTGTGAAATCCACTTACCAATGCTCTCTTAGGAAATTTCCTTGGGGCCCAAATTCCCAGGGAGACCCTCTATTCTTACTTAGCATTTACCTGTACATAGACAGTACTTCTAGTGACTTTCTTTTAATTACCTTATCTAATCTTAGTAGTATCTGCTTCATAGAAGTTCAGAAGTCTTGGTGACACCTAAGTGGGTAATTTGGTGTAACTGGGCAACTAACATCTGACGTAGAGCTTCTGGGACCAACAGTCTGTCATCTGCTAGGGTCCACCAATCATCTGGTCCTTTGATGGCTTGCTTCTGTTCTGCCAACTCCTCCTCTTGTTCTGTGTAAGAGGGGGTCCATCGTAGGTCTGGGTCTGGAAGGATTACTATAACTTGTAAAGGCCCCACTGGTCCTTTATTTTCCTTTTTCTTTTCTTTTTTTCCCCCACTGGTCCTTTCTGGCTGCAATTGGTAACTCTCTTTCCCTGTGGATGGCACAGTGTCCCCATCAAAGGGCCTGGATTAAGGCCAAAAGTTCAGGAACTGTGCCTAAATGGTGTGGTCCAGGGTGACTACTGCTGCCTCTGCATATCAGGTCCCATCCTGAATGTAACTGCTCCCATCTGTGAACAGTACCTCATCTGGTGATGATGGCAGTACTGCATCTGTTACCTCTATGCAGTCATGAATGGGTTCCTCTGGATCATCATCTGGAAGCAGGCTGGCAGGGTTGATGGCCAGTGTCTGGGTTGTCAGGGCTAGCTCCTGGCCCAGAGTCTGCTTATCTGCCCCCTTCACCAGCAATGCTGTGTTGGCCACTGCCTGGAGGCATGCTGGCCACTCTGCTGCCACAGGGTCTAATCTCTTAACAGGTCTCTTCCAGGGACCTAGAGTCTAAGTGAAAACCCCTTTGGCAATGCCCCTTACCTCACTTACATAGAGGTGGAAGGGCTTCGTGATGTCTGGCAAGACTAGGGCAGGTGTTGAGATAAGAGCCTTCTATAGCTTCCTCAAAAGCCCATTGTTCCACTATGGTCCAGTTCAGTGGCATGAACTAGGTATCCTCCAGTACATGTTCCTTCCGAGGTCCACAGTCCTTCTTTGATGTCTAAGGAAAACAAGCAGTTTGTCTTGTGGCTCCCTGGACTGATGTCTTCTTAGAGGTTACTGGTCCCATTGGCTCTGCCAAAACTGAATAGGCTGCCCCAGTGTCCACAAGGAAACTAATTGGTTTGCCTCTCACTTGTAAGGTTACCCTAGGGGTTTAATGGAAAGGAGCCCCAGTCCTGTCAGTCCTCTTCCTCTTGCTTCTCTAGCTAACCTGCCAGGACATTCTCTCTTTCTGTGTCTCAGCTTCCTACAATAGGCATACTAATTCTTTCCTATTTGCTGCTGGATTTTTCTTCCTTTCAACCCTTTCTCTGTTTCCTTTTTAGAAAAGACAGAGGGAGGAGGGAGCAGGTCCAGTACCCTGTTCCCAGGCCTCCAGCCACTTGAAATTTAAAATGCCACATTTTTCCTACAGATACGGATCTCAGATTCTGATAAGCCTAAAAATGGGAATGGGATAATTTCTAGCTGCACCTCTAAGCCCCTTAACAGAACACAGTGAGAAGTGTTGAAGCAGTCACTGGGGGTTCTTGGGTCTCATTGGGGTACAGGGGGTCACAAGGGAATTTCTCTCCTTATCCCTGCCACTGCTTCTCAAAACCACCTCTGGTGGGGATGAACGCTGGGTGGGTGGAGACAGGGAGCATGGCTGGGGACCCAGGTGGCAAAGGAGATGCTCCCACGGAGGTGTTTTCATCTGGCAGTCTACTCTCTGTTCCCACTGGGAAAGGCGCTTGCCTCCTGCTAGTAGGGGAACTGGTGACCCCTACATTGCCGTCAGACTCCCTGATTTTTCTGAAAAGACCCTCTGTTTGAGGGTGTTTCCATTAATATTACTGATTTTAAAACTATAACAAGAGTTGATACACACACACACAAGAACCAAGTGGCCCTCAAAATATTTTCCTTTTCTTCTGAAGATTTTACAATGTACTGTAATCATGAATCACATCAAACTTAAATGGCCAATTGAGACAAACAGTAGTTAACTTTAGAATTTGGTCCCAGCTTTTAACCTTTTGGACCACAATTGTAACAACTTCATACCTTCAAATTAATTAGGTGGCTGATTCCTCTCTGACAGAGAGCAAGCACCCATGGGAAAAAGGAATCCCAGTGGCCACTTGGGGCAGTTTGCTATGTGTCAGAGCACTCAGCCTTAAACAAATGAAAGGTTTCTTTCTTTTTTTAAAAAAAAAAATCAGACCAAAACAAGTAATATGAATTCTTTTTTTTTTTATATATATATATATCTTGAATTCTTTAAAAAAAAATGTTTTATTGATTTTTTACAGAGAGGAAGGGAGAGGGATAAAAAGTTAGAAACATTGATGATAGAGGAACATATAATAGATCAGCTGCCTCCTGCACATCCCACACTGGGGATGTGCCCACAACCAAGGTACATGCCATTGACTGGAATCGAACCTGGGACCCTTGAGTCTGCAGACTGACGCTCTGTCCATTGAGCCAAACCGGTTTTGGCTATATCTTGAATTCTTAATTATTTAAGAGAAAATACATTTTATTTTCTCAAAAACAAGTTGCTATACTATAGAAATTTAGTTATCACAATTATATAACTTCTCCCAATTTAATTTGAATCTTAAACTTTCAGAGCTTGCAAGTCAAATATTTAGCAGTTTTTGATTAATACAAAAAGTGGCCCACTAGGTATGCGCATTCCATGCCTGGCTCCATTCCAGAGAGCAGGGCTTCTTACCCATTTATGAGCGTCGGCTTTGGGCACCTTAACCCGGCATTCGGTTCATCCTGCAGCACCAGTTCTGCTTTAAAATCTAATAATTAACTTTAAACCATCTTTTTTCTGCCCAAGGAAACTGAGAAGCAAACTTGTAGGTATTCACATGTAAACTTGTCCGTGGGCTAGCAAAAGGTGTAGCCATTCAAATGCAAATAAACATATTTTTTTAGAAATAGCTGCTGGCTGGAATTGGATTACTTCTTCTGGGGGCATGTCCACCCCTTCCTCCATTAGCAAATTTACAAACAATAGCAAACTGAAACCCTTACTTATACAAACATACAAATAGAGAACACAGAAACAGACAGAGGGCCCTTAAGAACAGTCTTCCAACTCCGTGGAAGCAAAACCAAAAGCTAGACATCGGCCTCACACCAACCGGTGGCCCTCTGGTGGCCATCCAACATTGAAAGCTGGCCACTCACTAGAACAACAAAGTCTGCCATCAGCCCTTCTTTACCTCCACAACACAGAAAATCAAGGCAACCAACAAAAAGAGGGCACCCAACATCAACATTTCAACTCCTTAGAAAAAAAAACAAAAACAAAAACACAAACTTTGGCCTCACCGGAAGTGACTGCCTCATCCTGGGAGAGGATTCCATGTCTCTCCTGCCTGTGAGGGGATTCCAAATCCCTCCTGGGAGATCAGAACATCTTCCAAATCCTCCGGCCCCTGGTCTTCCAGCAGTGTGTCCATCTAGACCTCTTCAGGCACTATTGACATGAGGGGATTCCACATCCCTCCAGAGAACTCACACAAAGAGGGGATTCGATATCCCTCCAGAGCCAGTTCACATAAGCACACAGACGCACACCTATCGTGGCCAGTCAGGCTATCCAGATAGGGGTCCGTCAGGGTCTTAGGGATTTCAGACGAGCCCCCAAATGTTATGCCCAGATTTTATGATCCCCAAAGACCACCAAGGAGCCGAGTCCAATGCAATAGCAGAAAGCCTGTATTGCATGCTAGCATGGGCTCTGTCCCATTTACACCAACAGCGGCCTGGTGGAAGAGAGCGAGCTTCAACAGATAAAGGGGTTTGATAGGGGTGGTGATGTCACTGCTTTAGCTGACCCTGATTGGTTGGGTGAAGGCTAGGGGTGGTGATGTCACTGCTTTGGCTGACCCTGATTGGTTGGGTGAGGGCTAGGGTCCAGTTACAAAATTGAGGATCAGGAGTTAGCCCTACCCTGCCCTTTCAGAGGAGAAAGCAGATGTTGATTAAGAAGGCATATAAGGGTGGGAATGCAGACTGGTGTTACCACTGTGGAGAACAGTATGAATTTTCCTCAAAAAACTATAACTGGAACTCGCATTTGACCAAGTGATCCTACTTCTAGGAATATATCCCAAAAAACTAAAGCACCAATCAGAAAGAATATATGCACCCCTATGTTAATAGCAGCACAATTTGCCATAGCTAATATTTGGAAACAGCCTAAGTGTCCATCAACAGGTGAGTGGATTAAAAAACTGTGTTACATCTACACAATGAAATAATACGCTATAGTAAAAGAGAAGGAATTCATTTTTTAAAGAATTAATTAAAGTATTACATATGTGTCCTTATTCCCCCCCCCCAAATTCCCACCTCACCCCCACTGCCCCATTGATGCCCTCACCCTCTGCATCCATTGGTTAGACTCATATGCACGCATATAAATCCTTTGGTTGATCTCTCCTCTTAGCCCCACCCTCCCCTATCTTCCCTCTGAGGTTTGACGGTCTGATCGATGCTTTTCTGTCTCTGGATTTGTTTTTGTTCATCATTTTATGTTGTTCATTGTATTCCACAAATGAGTGAGATCATGTGATATTTATCTTTCTCTGACTGACTTACTTCACTTAGCATAATGCTCTTCAACTCCATCCATGCTGTTGCAGATGGTAAGAATTCCTTCCTTCCTTCCTTCCTTTCTTCTTCTTCTTCTTCTTCTTCTTCTTCTTCTTCTTCTTCTTCTTCTTCTTCTTCTTCTTCTTCTTCTTCTTCTTCTTCTTCTTCTTCTTCTTCCTCTTTACCATATCATAGTATTCCATTGTGCTCCATTTTTAGTTTTTTGAGGAAACTCCACAATGTCTTCCACAATGGCTGCACCAGTCTGCATTCCTACCAGCAATGAAGGAGGCTTCCATTTTCTCAGCATCCTCACTAGCACTTGTCATTTGTTGATTTGTTGATGAGAGCCATTCTGACAGGTGTGAGATGGTACCTCATTGTCCTTTTGAGTTGCATCTCTTAGATGATTAGTGACTGAGTATGTCTTCATACCTCTTGGCCTTCCTTCTGTCTTCTTTAGAAAATATTCTATTTAGGCCCCTTGCCCATTTTTTTGATTGGGTTGTTTATCTTTCTTTTTGTTAACTTGTATGAGTTCCCTGTAAATGGTGGGAATTAAACCCTTATCGGAGATAAAATTGGCAAATATTTTCTCCAGGCAGTGGGCTTTCTTGTTGTTTTGTTGATGGTTTCCTTTGCTCTGCATAAGCTTTTTATTTTGATGTAGTCCCATTTGTTTATCTTTAGCTTCCGTTGCCCTAGCAGCTGTATTGGTGAAGAAATTTCTTCAGCATCTATCTGAGATTTTGCTGCTGTGGATTCCTCTAATATTTTTATGGTTTCCCACCTTACATTTAAGACCTTTATCCATTTGGAATTTATTCTTTGTGTATGGTATACTTTGTGTAAGTTGGTTGGTCTAGTTTCATTTTATTACAAGTATCTGACCAAATTTCCTAGCACCATTTATTGAAGAGACTGTCTTGACTCTATTGTATGTTCATGACTACTTTGTCAAACATTAATTGAATATAGTGTTTTGGGTCAATTTCTGGTCTCTCTATTCTGTTCCATTGTTCTATATATCTGTTATTGTGCCAGTACCAGGCAGTTTTGAGAAGAATGGATTTGTAATACAGCTTGGAATCTGGTATTGAGATCCCTCCTACTTTGTTTTTTTCTCAGAATTTCTGCAGTTATTTGGGGTCTTTGTTTTTAATTCCAGATGAATTACTGGAGAGTTCATTCTAGGTCTGTGAAATATGCTATTGGTATTTTAATGGGGAGTGCATTAAATCTATAGATTGCTTTGGGTAGTATAGACATTTTAATGATGTTTATTCTGCCAATCCATGAATACAGTAAGTTCTTCCATCTGTTTATATCTTCCTATATATCTTTTTTCAAAGTCCTGTAGTTTTGTGAGTAGAGTCTTTTACCTCCTTGGTTAAGTTTATTCCTAGGTATCTTAATTTTTTTTGTGAGGAATGGTAAATGGGATTTTTTTTTTTTTTAAATCTCTCTTTCTATAAGTACACTATTGGTGTATAAAAATGCCATAGATGGTCAAAACTGGTTTGGGTCAGTGGATAGAGCGTAGGCCTGTGGACTGAAGGGTCCTAGGTTTGATTCCAGTCAAAAGCATGCACCTTTGGTTGCGGGCATATCCCTAGTAGGATGTGTGCAGGAGGCGGCTGATCAATGTTTCTCTCTCATCAATGTTTTTAACTCTCTATCCCTCTCCCTTCCTCTTTATAGAAAGTCCATAAAATATATTAAAAAATAAAAATAACTTAAAAATATAAAAATGCCTTAGATTTCATGGTGTTAATTTTGTATCCTGCTTACCTGCTCTAATATTTATTATCTCATTCCTTCTGGGTACTGTGAGCTATTCTTGTTGCTCTCTTTCTAATTCTTTAAGTTGCAAGGTTAGATAATTTATTACCATTTTTTCTTATTTTTTGAGGTAGACCTGTATAGTTATGAACTTCCCTCTCAGAACTGTTTTCATTGTGCCCTATAGATTTTGGGTTGTTGTGTTTTCATTGTCATTTGTTTCCAGGGTGCTCTTTATTTCTTCTTTGATATCTTTGGTAACCCAATCATTATTTAATAGTATGCAATTTAACCTCCAAGTGTTTGATTTTTTTATTGTATTTATTATAGTTCATTTCTAGTTTTATGCCATTGTGATATGAGAAGACACTTGTTATGATTTCTATTTTTTTGAATTTGAAGAGACTTTGTTTGTGACCCAATATGTGGTCTATCTTTGAAAATGTCCCATGTGCACTGGAGAAAAATGTATATCCTGTAGCTTTGAGGTGAAATGTTCTGAAGATGTAAATTAAATCCATCTGATCTAGTGAGTCATTTAGGATTGCTGTTTCTTTGCTGATTTTTTTTGTCTAGAAGATTTATTCATGGTGTGTTTAGGGTATTAAAGTCCCCAACTATGACTATATTGCTATCGATCTCTCCCTTGATATTATCTAGAAGTTGTTTTATGTATTTGGGTGTTCCTGTATTGGGTGCATATATGTTTACAAGAGTTATTTCTTCTTGTTGAATTGCTCCCTTTAGTATTATGTAGTGGCCTTCCTTATATCTTGCTATGGCCTTTACTTTGAGGTCTATTTTGTCAGATATAAGTATTGCAACCTCAGCTATTTTCTCAGTTCCATTTGCCTGAAATTTTTCCCCATCCCTTCACTATCAGGCTGTGTGAATCTTTTGCTCTGAGGTGGGTCTCTTGCAAGACAGTAAATATATGGGTCATGTTTTATTATCCATTCAGCTACCCTATGTCTTTTGATTGGAGTATTTAATCCATTTACATTTAATGTTATTGATAAGTGCTTATTTGTCATCATTTTTATTCTTATTGTTCATGTTTCTTCTCACCTTTCTGTTTCTTCTTTTTACAGTATTCTCTTTAGCATTTCTTGAATTGCTGGCTTGGCAATAATAAACTATCTTAGCTTTTTTTTGTTTGTGAGGCTCCCAATTCCACCTTTAATTTTTTTAAAAAATAAATCTTTATTGTTCAGATTATTACAAATGTTCCTCTCCTCCCCCTCAATTGATAACTTTCACCAGGTTCCACCCCAACCTCTGCCCTTTCCGCAGCACCCATTGTCCTCATCCATAGGTGTGCAGTTTTTCAATCTCTTCCCGCACCCCACCACTCCCCTTTCCCCCAAGAATCGTCAGTCCACTCCCCTTCCATACCTCTGATTCTATTATATTCACCAATTAATATTGTTCATCAGATTTTTAAAATTCACTTGTTGATAGTTAAGTATTTGTTGTTCATAATTTTTATATTTATCTTCTTCTTCTTCCCCTTCAGCAATTCATATAATTCTGGTTTGGCGGTGATGAACTCCTTTAGCTTTTTATTTATTTTATTTTTTTTTATTTGTGAAGCTCTTTATCTGGCCTTTGATTCTGAGTGATAACTTTGCTCGGTAGAGTATTTTTGGCTGTAGGTTCTTGTTATTCATCATCTTGAATATTTCTTGCCATTCCCATCTGGCCTGCATGGTTTCTGTTGAGAAATCAGCTGACAATTGTATGGGTGCTCCTTTATAGGTGACTACCTGCTTTCTTCTTGCTGCTTTTAATATTCTCTCTTTGTCTTTTGCTCTTGGAATTTTAATTATGATGTGTCTTAGTGTGGTCCTCTTTGGATTACTTTTGTTTGGGGTTCTGTGCGCTTCCTGGACTTGTAAGTCTATTTCTTTCACCAGGTGAGGGAGGTTTTCTGTCACTATTTCTTCCAATATGCTTTTGGTATCTTGCTCTCTCTCTTCTTCGGAGACCCCCATAATTCTGATGTTGGTTCATTTGAAATTGTCCCAGAGGTTTCTTACATTATCTTCAATTTTCTGGATTCTCTTATTTTCTTGCTTCTGCAGAGGAGTGTCCTCTTGTTCTCTGTGTTCCAAATCTTTGTCTTGATTCCTGTGATCTTCCAGACTGTTTTTAAGACTCTGTATAATATATATTTTTTAATTTCAGACAATGTTTTCTTTATTTCTAGTCGATCCCTTTTTATTTCTAGTTTATCCCTTTTTATATCCTCATAGATATCATTTATTTTATTGGCCTTTTTTAGGAAATTCTTGAAAAACCTTATAACTGTAGTTTTGAACTCAATGTCCATTCTTTTACTTTCCTCCATCTTCTTTTTTGTCCTGTCTCTTCTCTGCATTTTAGCTGCTTCCCTGACTTGATGGAATAGTTTTGTGTGCTAGGTGTTCTGGTAGAGCCCAGCAGCACAGCCTTCCCAGTTTCCTGAGGTGGACAGTCTTGGTGTAGCCCTTTGTGGACTTTGTGTGCAGTCTTGTTGTTAAAACTTGCTTGTTGTTGGTATCACTGGGAAGCATTGATCTCCAAGCCAATTGGCTGTGAGGATCAGCAGTGTCTCAGCTAGGAGGGCTTCTGTACTCTGCATGGATGGGGCAGAGTCTCGGGGTGGCATAGACAAGCTTTGGTGAGTCCCGCAAGATTGGTTGTAGGTGCGTGCACCTCTTTGGTATAGGCGCAGACAAGCTTTGGATTCCCGTCAGTCCCTGCCTAGGAAAGTCTTATTCACAACAAATGAGAAAGCCAGCCTCCGGGAGGGATTCTGTGCTCCTCTTAGATGGGGCAGAGTCTCAGGGTGGTCCAGACAAGCTCTGGTTTCCCGTCAGCCCCTCCCTACGAGGGTCCGGTTCCTGATTCCTGCAATAATGGCCACTGGCTTCATACACTTCTAAGAGATCTCTGCCCACTGCCTGACAGTCTAGCTTCTCCCTGACTGGAGCTGGCTATCAGAGCAATAGGGTGGTTCTGTTTTCCTCCCGAACAAGAAAGCCAGCCGCGCATTAGCTGTCCGCCTTCTCCGCGTGCCAGGAGTAAGCCAGCAGCGAATTTGGCACATCCTCTCTGCAAACTGAGAGCAAGCCAGCAGCAAACTTGGGTGGCTGCCTTTTCGCAAGCACAGTTCTCTGCACCTTCACAGTTCCTGAGGCTTAGTGTGCCTTCTCTCTTCTTCCCAGATGGTAGAGCCTCCTCTCAGCCAGCCGTCCAGTGCTTCAGGGTAATGTTTCCCGTTTTCCAGTTCTAAATTCAAAATTGTTGTGGTAGGCTACATTCAGGTGTCTACCCTATGCCACCATCTTGGTTTCTCCTCCACCTTTAATTTTGAATGATAGCCTTATGGGGTATAGTATTCCTGGTTTCAGTCCCTTGTTTTGCATCACTTTGTATATTTTATTCCATTCCCTTTTGACCTGGTATGTTTCTATTGAAAAATAAGTTTATATTCTAATGGAGATCCTTGTAGGTAACTTTCTGTCTCTCTCTGGCAGCCTTTAAGATTCTTACTTTGTCTCTGATGTTTGCCAATTTAATCATGATGTATCTGGGTGTTAGTCTTTCTGGGTTCAACTCATTTGGGACTCTATGTGCTTCTTGAACTTGTGTAGTTTTTTAGTACCAATATCAGGGAAATTTTCTGCCATTATTTCTTCAAACAGGTTTTCTATTTATTGCTCTGCTTCCTCTTCTTATGGTACCATATTATGCAGATGTTGTTTCATTTTTGTGTTGTACCAAAACTCCCTTAGGTTCTTCTGCTTTTTAAGTTTTCTTTCCAGTTGCTGCTGTGTTTGCATATTTTTTCCTGCCTTCTCTTCTAATTCGTTGATGTGGTCATTAGCCTCTTCTAGTCTTCTGTTTAAGCCTTCCATTGTGTTATTTATTGCAGCTATGTCATTCTTCTTTTCTTCTTGGTTCCTTTTCATGTTGGGGCCATTCTCATTCAGTTCCTTATAATTCTCATTGAGTTGTGTGCATTTGTCCTCCAGCCGTTTAAACATCCTTGTAACCATTTCTCTGACAATGTTACTTGCCTCCATTTCATTTAACTCCTTTTCTGGTAATTCCTCTTTTTCTTTGGGAATTGCTTTTTATTTTGCTGTAATGTTTTCATTGTTTCTGTGTCTTAGATTCAACTGCTTTGCTACCCAGGTTCTTTTGGGGTGGGGCTACTGGTGTGATCTCTCAGTTCTCCTGGGCTTGGTAATTTAGCAGAGCTCACTATTTGAACTATTTGGGTTCTTTTGATGTAGTTGGATCTTGAATGTTAGTTTCTTATTTGTGGATGAAGTCTCTTCTCTGGTTAGCAATGTGACTCACTCCCAGCTTTGTAGTGATTATGGTCCTGCTCTTATGGAAGAGGTTGTCTTAGGTCTCACTGGTATGTGCTCACTGTGAGTTCCCAGAATCCATGGCCTGGGAGGAAGGAGACTTGAGGTCTGAGACCAGTGTGGTGTGACTCTTGCTGGATTAGCATCACTCTGAAACTCACTATGAGAGGCCAGGAGCCTGTGACAGTGGGCGGTGGGTGTCTTGTAGTCTGTGGTTGAGGCAGTGGAACTCTGGCCAAAGCGATTTCCCTTTCTAAATCACAAAGGGGTTCAAAATACAGCAACAGGGTGTCCAGAGGTAGGTATCCAGGAGGGAGGTGTCATGGGTCCTACTGAGGGAGCCATGAGCCTTTAGTTGGAGAGGCACACGTCCAATGGCAGCACAAAGAGGGGCCCAGGAAATGTCTGCAAGGAGTACGCATAGTGGATCAGAGTGATTGTGTTGTGCCACTGGTTCCATGGAGGGAGAAGTCCCAGTTTCTGCTTTGGAGAATGTGCAACCTTTCGTAGATATGGATATCCAATGGCTGCTTGCAGAGGTGCCCAGGAGCCATATCCAATGACGCTACTGGGGGGACTGGATGCCAGTGGTCAGGATTGTACCTTGCAGTGGCTCAGAGAAGCACCCAGGAGCTGCCTGCCTTGGCAGCAGACTCAGGGGGCTTGCACACTGGATCGGTGCAACTGCAGTGACCAGATGTTGGCAACTGAGGAGAAGGAAGTCCGAGTTTCTGTTGCCAGGGCCTTTAGCCCTTGGTTGGATATGATTGTGCCTTGTGGCAGCTCACAGAGACACCTGGGAGTCACCTGCTGGGGTGGTGGCTTCAGGGGGCCTATGTGCTGAAGCCACACAACCATAGTATCTATGGGTAAGCAGCTGGAAAGGGGGAAGTCCAAATTTTTACTGCTGAGGCTGTGAATGACCAGCAGGGGCTCAAGGGGTCTTATTGGGTAGTGAGCTCAGTAGGTTTGCATGCTGGAAAGGCACAACTGTGGTGTCCAGAAATCAGCAGCTGAAGAGGGGTATGTCCCAATTTTTGCTACCTTGAGCCCTTGATTGAAATCGCATGGGCCCAGTGGGGGCTCACAGAGTCACCTAGGAGCTGTCTGTCAGGGTGGTGGGGCTCATGAGGCCTGCGCTCTGGAAAGGCGTGACTGTGGTGTCCGGAGCTCTGCAGCTGTGGGTTGGGAAGGCTCAGTTTTTGCTGCTGCTTCCATGGTTGTATACACGTGCGCCCAGTGGCAGCTCACAGGGGAATCCATGATGCATTTGCCAACGCAGCGCACTGACACACTCTGAGGGGCCCTGGCACTGAAGCCATGTGACTGAGGTGTCTGTGGGTCAGTATCTAGGAAGAGGGAATTCAGAATTCCTACTGCTGGGGCATTGTGCCCTTGTTTGTATAAAAGCATGCCCAGCGTTGACTCACAGCAACATCTAAGAGTGGCCTGTGGAGCGTTGGTCTTGGAGGTCTGAGGGTGTCTGGAGGTCTGCCGCTGGAGAGGTGGGAAATCACACTTATTGCTGTGGGAACGGAATACCTTTGGAGGTGGAGGCCCTAGGGTCTGCAGGTCTGCAGTGAGGCAGCAGGATTGTGGCTGGAGTGGCTGCCTCGTCACGTGCAATGTCCAAGGCCTGTCTGGGTGGTGGTGTTGATGAGTTCCTAGAAGAGGCTGCTCTCCCCTTTCAGATGACATGGGCTCAGTGCCCGAGTCTCACAGCCTGGGGAGTATTCACTCAGTGGTAGGTGCTCCCTAACCAGGAAAGCCAGATCTGTCAGCCACTGCTACTCCTGCAAGATTTAAGTGTCCCTCATTCACACATACACCACACAAACTCTTCTTTCACCTGCTCACTCACATCCTCTCCCTCACCTATGTCCTGCCACCTGCCATCTTCTAGCTCCTCAAAAAAAAAAAAAAAAAAAAAAAAGGAATTCTTACCATCTGCCACAGCATGGATAGAACTGGAGAGCATTATGCTAACTGAAATAAGCCAGTCAGAGAAAGTTAAATATCATATGATCTCATTCATTTGTGGAATATAATGAACAGCATAAACTGACGAACAAAAACAGATCCAGAGACAGAGATCTATCAGACCATCAAACCTTAAAGGGAAGGTAGAGGAGGGTGGGGCTAAGAGGGAGAGATCAACCACAGGATGTGTATGCATGCATATAAGCCTAACCAATGGACACAGACACCAGGGAGGTGAGAACGTGAGTTGGGGAGGGTGGGGGGCAGTGGAGGTATAAGGATCCATATGTAATACCTTAATCTATAAAGAAAAAGCAGAAGGCATATGGGACTGCTTTGAGGAACTCATGACATTATATTTCTTAACTTAGATGTTGATACATTAGTGTTTATCTTACTAGTATTAATTATAATGTATTAATTTTAATTATATTATAATGTATTTAATTAATTATAATGTGTTAATTTTATGTGCTTTTCTACTGTGTGGTATATATTACAATATAAAAGGAAATAAATGAAAATGAAGGAAAGAATAAAGCAAAGCAAGAAAGAAAGGGAGGGAGAAAATAAGCGAGATGGGAAGTAGAAGATGCATATCTTTGATTAACATAACATTTTTGTAACAAAAATAACAGGATGTGTGTGAAGATTTAGCTAAAAATGTTAATTATAATATTATTTTTAAAATTGATTTCAGAGAGAGAATGGGATAGATAAGGAAAAAGAGAATGTCCGAGAGAGAGAGAGAGAGAGAGAGAGAGAGAGAGAGAGAGAGAGAGAGAGAGAGAAAGAGAGAGAGACCTGTTACACTTGTTTATTCATTCATTGATTGATTCTTGTTTGTGCCTGATTTCCAACTTTGGTGTATTGGGAGAACGCTCTAACCAACTGAGCTACCTAGCCAGGGCTACAATATTGTTTTTAATAGCAAATATAGAAAACAATCTAAAAGTCCAAAAGGAAGGAAGCAGATAAGTATATCCACCTGATCTGGTACGTCTATATTATTAGTCTATGTAACTTACATATGATGCTATAGAAATATATTTATTGATATAGTGAATCATTATCATGGGGTAGACAGAGAGTTGTATGAGTTTCCTGTAAATGTTGAAGATTAAACCCTTAACAGAGATAAAATTGGCAAATATTATCTCCCATGCAGTGGGATTTCTTGTTGTTTTGTTGATGGTTTCTTTTGCTGTGCAGAAGCTTTTTATTTTGATGTAGTCCAATGAGTTTATTTTCTCCTTAGTTTCCATTGCCCTAAGGGGCTGTATTAGTAAATAAATTGCTACAACTAATGTCTGCTATTTTGGTGTCTATGGCTTCTTCTAATATTTTTATGCTTTCCCATTTTACATTTAAGTCCTTTATCCACTTTGAGTTTTTTTTTTGTATGGTATAAGTTAATAATCTAGTGTCATTTTTTTTTCTAAGTATCTGTCCAGTTTTTCCCAAAAACATTTACTGAAGAGACTATCTTGACTTCATTGTCTCCTTTGTCAAATATTAATTGAAAATAATGATTTGTGTCCATCTCTGAGTTCTCTATTCTGTTCCACTGCACTATATGTCTGTTCTTGAGCCAGTAGCAGACAGTTTTGACAACAGTGTCTTTTTAGTAGAGCTTGACATATGTTTTTCTTTCTCAGGATTGCTGCAGCTATTTTTTTTTCTTTTATTCTAAATGAATTTTTGGAGAGTTTGTTCTAGGTCTTTGAAGTATGACATTGATATTTTAATGGGGATTGCATTGAACTTACAGATTGCTTTGGATAGTATGGACATTTTAATGATGTTGATTCTACCAATTCATGAAGATGGTATATTCTTCCATTTCTTTATGTCTTCCTGTATCTCTTTTTTCAGCATCCTGAAAATTTCTGAATACAGATTATCTCCTTGGTTAAGTTTATTTCTAGGTATCTTAATTTTTTTTTTTTTTTTGCAATTGTAAACAGGATTGTTTTTTAAATTTCTTTTTCTGACCCTAGCCAGTTTGGCTCAGTGGATAGAGCATTGGCCTGTGAACTAAAAGGTCTCAGATTTGATTCTGGTCAAGGGCACATGCCCAGGTTGTGGGTTTGATCCCCAGTGAGGGATTTACAGGAAGCAGCCAATCCACTATGATTCTCTTTCATAATGGATGTTTCTATATCTCTCTCCCTCTTCCTTCCTCTCTGAAATCAATAAAAAATATTAAAATAATAAAAAATAAATTTATTTTTCTGTGAGTTCATTATTGAAGTGTAGAAAAGCCATAGATTTCTGGATGTTAATTTTGTATCCTGCTACATTGCCAAATTCATTTATTAAATCTAGTAGTTTTTTCTATGGAGTCTTTGGGGTTATCTATGTACAATATCATGTCATCTGTGAATAAGGACAGTTTTACTTCTTTTCCAACAGGAGTGGTGAGAGTGGGCATTCCTATCTTGTTCCTGTTCTTAGGAGAAATGGTTTTAGTTTTTGTTCATTGAATATGATTTTGGTTATGGGTTTGTCACTTATGGCTTTTATTATGTTGAGATATGATCTTCTATTCCCAGCTTACTGAGAGTTTTATCAAGAAAGGGTGATTAATTTTCTCAAATGCTTTTTCTGCATCAATGGATATGATTATATGATTTTTATCTCTCAGTTTGTTTATGTGTTGTATCACTTTTATTAATTTGCGTATATTGTACCATCTTTGCATCTACAGAATAAATCCTACCTAGTCATGGTATATGATCTTTCCAATGTAATGCTGGATTCAGTTTGCTAGAATTTTGTTGAGAATTTTGGCGTCTATGTTCATGAGGGATATTGGCCTGTAATTCTTTCTTTGTATTCTCTTTAACTGGATTTGGGGTTAGAGTAATGCTGGCTTTGTAGAAAGCACTTGAAAGTGCTCCTTCCTCTTGAATTTTTTGTAATAGTCTGAGGAAGATAGATTTTATTTCTTCTTTGCATGTTTGATAAAACTCCCCCATAGCCGAAACCGATTTGGCTCAGTGGATAGGGTGTTGGTCTGCCAGACTAAGGGGTCCCAGGTTCAATTCCAGTCAATGGCATGTACATTGGTTGTGGGCACATCCCCAATGGGGTGTGTGCAAGAGGCAGCTGGTTTATGTTTCTCTCTCATCTGTTTCTAGATTTCTGTCCTTCTCCCTTCCTCTCTGTAAAAAATCAATAAAATGTATTAAAAACAAGCAAGCAAACAAACAAACAAACAAAAAAACAACTCCCCTATAAAGCTGTCTGATCCAGGGATTTTGTTTATTAGAAGTTTTTTTCTTATTGCTTCAATTTCCTCCAGTTATTGGTCTATTCAGATTTATTTATTCTTTCTGGTTGAGTTTTAGAAGGTAGTGTTTTTCTAGAATAAAGTCCATTTCTTCTAGTTTGACCAGTTTGTTGGAGTAAAGTTGCTCGTAGTATTTTTTTTATTTACAATTCTTCATATTTTTGTGGGATCTATTGTTACTTATCTATTTAGCTAATCTTTTTTGCTTCTTGGTGAGCCTGGCTAGAGGTTCATCAATCTTGTTTATCCTTTCAGAGAACCAGTTTTTGGTTTCATTGATCTTTTGTATTGTTTTTTGTTAGTTTTTGTTGTTGCTGTTTTGGTCTTTGTCTTTTATTTCCACTGTGATCTTTATTATTTTCTTCCTCTGTTCACACTGGGCTTTTCTTGTTGCTCTCTTTCTAGTTTTTCAAGTTTAAGAGTTAGTGGCTTATTACCAATTTCTTGTTTTTTTTTTTTTTTTCTTTTTTCTTTTTGTTTTGTGTTTTTTTTTTTTTGATCTACTCCTGTAATGCTATGAACTTCCCTCTCAGGATTACTTTCACTGTGTCCCAAAGTTTTTGGATAGTTATGTTTTCATTGTCATTTGTTTCCAGGAAGTTTATTTCTTCTTTGATTTCTTTGGTAACCCATTCATTGTTTAATAGCATGCTATTCAGCCTCCAAGTGTTTGAATTTTTGTGATAGTTTTTGTGAAAATTTCTAATTTTATGCCGTAGTGATATGAGAAGATGCTTGATATGATTTCAATCGTCTTGAATTTGGAGAGGCTTTGCCTGTGTCCCAATATGTGGTCTATCTTTGAAAATGTCCTATGTGCACTTGAGAAGAATCTATATTCTGTAAATTGCTAATTTTTTGTTAAGAGAATTTATCCAGTGATGTTAATGGTGTATTAAAGTCTTTTACTATAATTGTGTTACTATCAATCTGTCCCCTGATATTTTCCAGAAGTTTTTTTTATTTTATGTATTTCAGTGTTCCTGCATTGGGTGCATAAATGTTTATTAGAGTTATATCCTCTTGTTATACTGATTCCTTTAGAATTATGAAGTGGCTTTCCTTGTCTATCGTTATGGTCTTTACTTTGAGGTCTATTTAGTCAGATATACTAGTATGTATTGCTACTACAGCTATTTTTTTTTTCATATCCATTTGTCTGATAGATATTTTTCCATCCCTTCACTTTCAGTATATGTGAGTCCCTTCTTCTGAGGTGGGTCTCCTCTAGACAGCATATATATGGGTCATGTTTTCTTATCCATTCAGTCACTTGTTGTTTTTTGATTGGAACATTTAATTCATTTAAGTTTAATGTTATTATTGATAGTTACTTGTTTGTAGCCATTTCTGTAATTTATGCCTGTATTCTTTCCCCCCTTTCTGTTTATTATTTTTACAGCATTCCCTTTATCATTTTTACCCCCTTTAAAAAAAATTCTTTATTGTTGAAAGTATTACATAAGTCTCCTTCCCCCCACACACATTATTGACCTCTCCCCTCCTGCCCCACCCTCCAGCACATTCCCTCACCTCCCTACACTCTGTGTCCATTGGCCATGCTCATATGTATGGATACAAGTCCTTTGGTAGATCTCTTAACCACCGTCCCCCAATTCCTTGCCTTCCCTCTGAGGTTTGAAGGTCTCTTGGATGCTTCTATGTCTCCGATCTATTTTTTTAAAAATAAATCTTTATTGCTCAGATTATTATTATTGTTTCTGCTTCCCCCCACCCCATAGTTCCCTTTCACTCCATTCCCGCCCCACCCTCTGCCCTTACCTCCCCCCCCCTCGCCATTGTCCCCATCCATAGGTGTACGATTTTAATCCAGTCTCTTCCTACACCCCCCAAACCCCTTTATCCCTGTTAATTATCAATCCACTCCCTTTCTTTGCCCCTGATTCTATTATATTCACCAGTTTATTCTGTTCCTCAGATTTTTAATTCACTTGACTTTAGGCTCACTTGTTGATATATATATATATATATATATATATATATATATATATATATATATATATATTTGTTGTTCATAATTTTTATCTTCTTTTTCTTCTTCTTCCACTTCTTAAAGAATACCTTTCAGCATTTCATATAATACTGGTTTGGTGGTGATGAACTCCTTTAGCTTTTTCTTATCTGTGAAGCTCTTTATCTTCCCTTCAATTTTGAATAATAACTTTGCTAGATACAATAATCTTGGTTGTAGGTTCTTGCTATTCATCACTTTAAATATTTCTTGACACTCCCTTCTGGCCTGCATAGTTTCTGTTGAGAAATCAGGTGATAGTCGTATGGTGCTCTCTTATAGGTGACCAACTGCTTTTCTCTTGTTGCTTGTAAGATCCTCTTTTTGTCTATTGCCCTTGGCATTTTAATTATGATGTGTCTTGGTGTGTTCCTCTTTGGATTCCTCTTGTTTGGGGTTCTGTGTGCTTCCTGTACTTATAAGTCTATTTCTTTCACCAGGTGGGGGAAGTTTTCTGATATGATTTCTTCAAATATGTTTTCAGTATCTTGCACTCTCTCTTCTTCAGGCACCCCCATAATTCTGATGTTAGTATGCTTGAAGTTGTCCTAGAGGCTCCTTACACTATCTTCAACTTTCTGGATTCTCTTTTCTTCTTGCTTCTTCAGAGGAGTGTCCTTTGGCTCTTTGTATTCCAGCTCTTTGACTTGGTTCTTGTGTTTTTCTAGTCTGCTGTTGTATCTCTGTATGATGTTATTTATTTCAGTCAGTTTATGATTAATTTCTAATTGGGTCTTATTAAATTTATTAGCCTTTTCTAAGAAATTCTTGAAAAACCTATAGCCGTGGTTTTGAACTCTATATCCAGTCTTTTGTTCTCCATATCTTTCATTTGAGATCTATTTCCTTGTCTCGGCATTTTCACTGCTTCCCAGAATTGGTAGGGTGGCTTTGTGTGTTTGGTGTCCTATATGGCCCAGTGGGTCAGCCTTCCCAATTACCTGAGGTAGACACTCTTGGTGCTCTGTGTGTACAGCCTTGTTGTAGTTAAGTCTTGATTGTTGTTGATATACCTGGGAGGAATTGACCTTCAGGCCAATTGGATGTGAGTATCAGCTGTGTCTACTCTGGGATACCTTCTGTATTGAAGATAGTCGTATAGGATCAGACTTGCAAAATTGCAAAAGCATCTGTGCTCTGCTTGGATGGGGCAGAGTGTCAGGGCTGAGCTGACAGTCTTGGCTTCCCGTAGCCCTGCCCTTGTGTGCTCACCTGAGTTTCCATCTGATCACAACTCCCCTGAATTTCTGCCTGACCATTTCAGATTCCCCATGCAACAACATAGGTGCCTAAGGAGCTCGCCTGGAATTAGGTTGGATCTCTGTAGTCTAAAGCTTCTGACACCTTCTGCTATGGAGAGGCCGCAGCAACCTCCAAAGTCAGACCTCTCTGTGCGCACTCACTTGCACGCAACTGTAGACCCTGTCTTCTGCAGCTTCTGGCTTCCCCAGTCTCCCAGTTTCTGAGTCTCCAGGTGTCTTTCTCTATAGTCCATACTCCACCTGTATAAGCTTGGGTCCACGGGATTTTGGCTGGGCTTGGGGTTCAGTACAGTTGGAAAGGGTTCAGTGTAATCAGGACTTCCTCTCCCCTCCCTCCAGCCAGGCATTTGGCCGCACTTCCTCTCTGCACGTGTGTCACCCTATGCCAGTGCTTTTCGGCTTCCAATCTGATCCATGTGCCTCCCTTCTTTCTAGTTGTAGATTTCCCACACTGCCACCTTTCCCGTATTTTTGGATGATGTCTGTTCTGATTTTAGTTGTTTTGAAATTGTTGTGTGAGGCGGCAGCTTAGGTGCTTACCTAGGCTGCCATCTTGGTTCTCTCCCTTTATCATTTTTTGCATTGCTGGCTTGGTAGTAGTGATAAACTCTCTTAGCCTTTTTTTTTTTTTTGTCGTCTGTGAAGCTCCTGATTTCCCCTTCAATTCGATTGATAGTCTTGCTGGATAGAGTATTCTTGGATTCAGTTCTTTGCTTTGCATCACTTTGTAGACTTCATTCCATTCCCTTTTAGCTTGATATGTTTCTGTTGAGGAGTCAGTTCATAATCTGATGGGGAATCCTTTGTAGGTAACTCCAGCCTTTAAGATTCTTTGTTGTTAACATTTGCCATTATAATTATGATGTTCTTAGGGTGTTTTAGAATTCTTCTTGTTTTAGACTCTGTACTTGTGTGCCTCCCCCCCTCCCCTCCGCCCCCCAATATCAGGGAAATTTTTTGTCATTATTTCTTCAAATAGATTCTCTAATCCTCATTGCTGTTCTTGTCCTTCTGGCACCCTTATTATACATATGTTATTTTGTTTCATGTTGTCCCAAAGTTCCCTTAGGCTCCCCTCCTGCTTTTTAATTTTTTCTCCATTTGGTGTTCAGATTTGGTTTCTCTACCTTATCTTCTAACTCACTAATCAGTCCTCTGCTTCTTCTAGTCTACTGTTTAAACCTTTCATAGCATTTTTTATTGTAGCTATATCACTTTTGGTTTCTTCCAGATTTTTGCATAGGTTATTGATTTCTCATCCATCTGATTTATGAATTGTTCAGCCATTACTTTGAATTATCTTTCTGTCATGTTGCATGCCTTGGTTTCACTTATTTCCTTTATTGGTTATTCCTCTTTTACCTTCCTCTGGGTATTGTTTTGTTATCTACCTATTCTAACTATCACCAGAAGGTCCAATTGCTGTGGCCTGGGCCATTTGCAGTGGGAGCGCTGCACCACTTAAGTGTCACTGACAAGCTCTGACATCAAGATGTGTGGCTGCCATGGGTCAGTGGGAGCCACACTCGCCCAGGATCAGAGTCACTGGTGCTTAGTGCAGCCTCGTATGCACACCTAGAATCAGTGACCTCACCTACACTGTGAGAGAAACATCAATGAGAGAGAAACATCAATCAGCTGCCTTCTGCATACCTCCTACTTGGGATGTGCCCACAACCAAGGCACAGGCCCTTGACTGGAATTGAACCTGGGACCTATCAGTCCACAGGCTGGCGCTCTATCTACTGAGCCAAACCAGTTCAAGCTGCAAAGGAAATTTGGATAAATTTTTTCAGCTTTTGTATGTCTGAGAATGCCTTTACTTCTCCTTTAGATTTAAAGAATAATTTTACTGAATATGTTGTTGTTTACTGAATACATTGTTGTTGTTGTTAATTCTTACTTGGGGATATTTTTCCATTGATTTTTAGGGAGAGTGGAAGAGAAATGGAAAGACAGAGAGATACATTGGTGTGGGAGAAACACATAAATTTGTTGCCTCCTACACGTGCCCTCACCAGGGCCTTGGTTGGGAGGAGCCTGCAACTATGGTACATACCATTAACCAGAATTGAACCCAGGACCCTTTGGTTGACAGGCTAATGCTCTATCCACTGAACCAAACTGGCTAGCATCAATATTCTTGGCTGGTCATTTCTCTTTCAGATGTTTAAATATTTTGTTCCATTCTCTTCTAGCTTTTAGAATTTCTGCTGAGAAGTTGAATTCTGATGGGATTTCCTTTGTCAGTCACTTCTTTCTTTTCCTTGGCTGCTTTGAGAATTTTTTCTTTGTCTTTAATTTTTGACAGCTTTAATACTAAGTACCTAAGAGAGCCTTTTTGGGTTTAGTAACTAGGTGTTCCATGTACTTCTTGGATTTAAGAATATAGTTCTTTCCATAGATTTGGGACATTCTCATTCACTACTTATTTGAATAGACTTTCTGTTCCATACTCCCTCTCCTCCTTCTCTGAAATGACTATAATTATAATATTGCTTTTTCTGGTGGAGTTAGATAGTTCTCTTAGAATTCATTCATTTTTTTTTATGCTCATGTCTCTCTCTTCTTCCCCGTGCATCATTTCTGGATTTCTATCTTCAATATCATTAATTCTTTCTTCTATCTGATTGGCTGTTTTTTATCTCAGGACTTCACTATTTTTTTACTAATACATTTTTACTGTTCAGATTTTTACAATTGTTTCTCTTTTTTTACCCCCCATAGTTGACCTCCACTGGTTCCCATCCCACTCTCTGCTCTTATCCTCCTGCACTGTCCTCATCAATAGGAGTAAGACTTTTGTCTAGTCTCTTCCCACACTCCCCACACCCCTTTCCCTCTGAGAATTGTCAGTCCACTCCCTTTATACGCCCCTGATCCTATTATATTCACCAGTTTATTCTTCATCAGATGTTTTATTCCCTTGATTTTTAGATTCACTTGTTGATAGATATGTATTTGTTGTCACTTGGTTATTCATAATTGTTATTTTTATTTTTCTCAATCTTCCTTTTCTTAACCCTACCACACCTGAGGCCCTGAACCTAACTGTCCCCTATACATGGGCTCCTGAGCATTAAAGAGAAAAAATCAACATGATATAGAAAAAATGTTAGTTACATGCAAACAAGTAGCTAGAATAAGATGGAACTTGGAGACATTGTAGAAAATAGGTCTACCTTTCATCTAGTGCCAACATTCCACCTTTGTGTGCCAATCCACCCTGCAGGATGAACCTTGTTTCACACAGAGGTACTTCTTGCAAAGTGAGCACCAGATGTTGCTCTTCACCTTATTGCATGGATTGTCTTTGTAAGACACTCCAGGATCTTGCTTGTTGTATCTGGAGTGCTTTTCCATGCACACAACACAGATATAATTAGATGATGTCCTGGGGGAATCTCTGGAAAATGATTGCCTGGGGTCATCCATTGAGGGCAGGATTCCTTTTGTGGGTGGTAGTGGGCTGATGTCCTATATCCACCAATAAGTTGCAGGCACAGTTTCTAAATATATCTGGTGAAATAAGCTGGCTTTTTTGAAGCAGCTTGCTGCTTTGAAGCATACAAGATATAAGAATTATAAGTGGCCCACATAAAAACTTTATGAAAAGCCGCCAGGGCCAGCAGTAATGATGACAAGACCGGTGAAGGTGGGTCATTTGGTTATTTTTGTCACAGCCACCCATATATTTATTATATTCCTTCACCAGCTGTGACATCTGTATTTCTTGCACACTGTCATCTTTATTTCTTCTGTTTATTACTACATTTTGGGCTGGATCATGGTAATTTGAAATAAATGCAATGGGCTTTCTATCCTGCCAAACTAAATATGTTACACTTTCTTGACATAGATAGCGACTGTCACCCTTAGCAAATATTTTTTTATACTTTTCAGTGACTTAGGAAACTGCTTCCTGTTTTGCTGCAGGATTCCCACAAATCCTGTGTGTAATTCTGACAGTGCATATTTAGCAAGGGTTACAAAGTTGTAGAACCAGTCCATGACAAGCACATGAGATTTATTTTCCATTGCACTTGAGATCAGGAGATGAACGACTGTATTTCCTACTGTGCCCAAGTCTTTTATAGGCCTTGGTGCAGCACTAGTGTAGATTTCTGCATTCAAAATGTAGCCAGTCTTACCTTCACAGAAAAGGAAAGACTTGATGCTCCACTTTGTGGGCTTATCCTTGATATACTGCTTAATGGTCAAGCGTTTTTGTTTTTTGTTTTTTTGTTGGGATCATACTTTCATCTAGGCTCAAATGTTGTTTTGGCAGATAGAAGTGGAGAAATTTGGGGAACAGACTTTCCAAGAAAGGCTTAACTTTATATATTCTATCTGTCTTATCGATATCTGTGTCTTCCTCATCAATTATGTGTAAAATACTCCAAAGGGCAAAGAATCTGTCTTGAGTCATAGCATTTTGAAATCTGGGAGTAAACCCAACAAAGTCAGAGCCCTCATTTGTCCAATAATCCCGATAGCTGGGCTTTATACATAAGTATTTCATATAGATCCTCAGTCCAAGAAAATCCTTCATTTCTTCCATTGTGGCATCCTTGAAGTTTTTGTCATTGTAGGAGTTGGGCTTTGCTATATGCAATAGATGGGCCAGGAGGTTGTTTTTTTCTGTCAAATTTTGCCAGAAAGTATCATCCAAAAACAAGGATAAGAAGTCAATCGGTTCACTCTCTTCTGTATAGATCCAGGAATGTTCATTGGGCTTTTTCCATCCACATGGTCTGGGAGTTGTTTTCTGAAAGTATACAAACATATTCTCGACCAAAAGTTAATAAATTTGACTAGGGATCCAATTAGCATCTTACTCTCTTATTAGGTAGATTCTGAAAAGAAGGCCTAGATATACACATCAGAAAATTAACTATTTCTAAACTACAAACCTTAAAATCAAAAGCAAACTGTATATATAGTTTACAGAATTTCAAAGGAATTATTAGATTTTCAGTGCCTGAAGTTTGCTAACAGTTTTTGCAATGCTCATGAACGAGGAGTAGAAACATTTACCTTTAAATTAGTAAGAAAATACCATGAGGAATTGTTCCTTGAGCTGGAGCCAGAGGTGCAGGTTGATAGAAACTACTTTAGGCTGCACACGTAAACACTCAAATGCTCAGGAGCAAGGAAGCTGGAGGTTACTATTACACATACAGTCCTAAATCAAATCCGAATGTACACAGTGACCAGTGGCTTATGACCTGACATAAATGAAAGTGGTGATATGGCACACGAGATGGAAAGGGTAATAACAAACAAGCAAACTCCACTTCAGCCTCTGTGAATCAGCACTCTGATCATAATCATATCATAGGCAAATCAGGTGCTCGCTACTGGAATCCTGCAATAGGAATGCACCGCACAGGGGAAGGAGTTCATAGAATAGAATTTGTATTGTACTAGGGAGATACTGAACTAAACCACTCAAGGTTAATTAAGTAGTCAAACTGAGGAATGTTGCAAAATCAATTTCACACTTAGGATGTTTGTGCATTCCTTCATTTATTCACTCAACAAATATGTGTTTAGTGCAATCCATATGCAAACACTTGTACTAAGTTCTAAAGCAGTTTTAAAGATGTACATGATAGTATTTGTGGGGTGCCCTAGCAAGACTACGCCAGAGGTTAAAGGTCCATTTTCCATAGCATGAGCGAAGGCAATGACTCACAATATCAGTATATGCACTGACTGCTCAGGTGCACTCTTATATAGCCCACCTGTTTTGTGTAACACTGATGTCATTAATTGGCAAGAAGCCTCTTTTGTTTGAGCCAGTATAAAAGGTGCTACTGAACAGCTGGTGGCTGACAACTTGTTTGCAATAAAACATGTCCCATGTACCTGCAGCTGATTGTATCTTCTGATTCCCAATGTCCAAGGATATCCCCTCCCTAGCAAAGAAGCTCAGACCCAACAACTGATGTAGTCTGCAGGATGATCCTGGGGTAAGTACTCTCATCTGCCCTGCTGAAGGACATGTGGCCTCCGACCAGGCTGTGATATATGGCAGTGATGGTCCTGATGTCTTGTAGCATTGAAGAAGGTGTTGTTGTCTCTGATGGACCAGATCCCCAAAGACCAGTAGAAGGAAGCCACAAAAAACTCAGAGAATTAGGAAAACAAAACCAGCAGAGGCCAGGGAAGCCGATTCTGGCATGGCTCCTAAGGTTGAGGGAAGACTGTGCAGATACCTTGCAGCTGTCTCCGACCAAAATGGAAAAGTTGGCTTCCATAATGTCACATTCCTCCTTGTGACAATGACTACAGAGAATTGCTGTTTGGCAGTGTCTCGAAGCAGGATGCAGGAGAATTGCCAGAAGTCGTGAATAAATTGACTATGTATATAGATTTAGTGCAAGTAATTTGAGAAATGGGCATGAGACAAGCCATGTTTAATTTGAATACTTGAGAGGTCTAATGATGAGTGTTTACAACATACATGAATGGCTTGATTCTTGCTGTAGCCTACCCCCTCTCGTTCCCACCCTCAACAGCCTTCATCTTGCTGGTAGCCTTTTTGAACCTTTTGTAGAACAGCATATACATGAAGTTACTATGGCCATGGCCAACTTAGGGGACATGGAAATCAAGCGGTGAGAGAAGGGAGTACAGAAACCTAAGGTACATATCACAGTGCCTAAGACAGCAGGCCCGGGATCTGTGAAAGTGGCAGGGACAGAGTCTATGAAAGTTTCCTGTATGCAAATGTGGATAGACCTGCAGGCAGCAGGGATTGAGAAAAAGAAAATAGATTAGAAGCCCAATGACTTGCTGCTCCCCCTCTGGAGGCAATTATTGGTAGAACAGTGATTCCAGAAGTGGTCTGCAAACTCATTAGTCAACAGAGCCAAATATCAACAGTACAAGGATTGAAATTTCTTTTGAGAGCCAAATTTTTTAAACTTAAACTTCTTGTAATGCCACTTCTTCAAAATAGATTTGTGCAGGCCGTGGTATTTTGTGGAAGAGCCACACTCAAGGGGCTAAAAAGCCCATGTGGCTCATGAGCCACAGTTTGCCGACCATGGCCCCAGAGAGTCAAGAACAGTTTGCTTTTATGTAGAAAAGTCGACAGTAGACTTTTTTTGTCCTCCCTAAGGCTATTTGCATAGTCCTACCATTTTTCATGGTTTGGTGGCAAGCCTCCCATGGTGACAATTTTCCATTATGTTAATAATATTATGCTAACCTCTGATTCTCTTGCAGATTTGAGTGCAGCTGCTAATAGTCTATGGCAGGCTTTGTACTCATGGGGTTAGGAGTAAAAAACTAAAAGGGCCACCTGGCCTATCTATCAAATTCTTAGGAATTGTCTGGCCTAGTGAGATCAAGGTGATCCCTGAAGTGGTCATTGACAAGGTACAGGCTTATTCCTGACCCACAATGGTGAAACAGACCTTTGTTGGTCTTTTGGGGTATTGGTGAGTGTTCATTCCCCAGCTGGTGCAGTTGTTACAGCTATTGTATCAGTTGTCTTAGAAGGGGGCAACATAAGACTAGACCCCAGAAGTAGAGGAGGCCTTTATAGCTGCCAAGAGGGTAGTTGCCCAAGCCCAAACCATACAGGTTGAGGACCCAGCACAACCATTTCAATTGGACATGACTGTTACTTCTTTGGGATTTGGTTGGGGTCTATAGCAACAGTATGGCTGGAGAAGGGTACCCATTGGGTTTTGGTCCCAATTGTAGAAAAGAGTTGAGAGCTGATACTTTGCCAAGTACCAGAAAAAACTACAGTTTGTCAGTATCCAAATGGATAGCCACTGCCATCTATGTAGCAGGTTTCCCCCTACTAGAACCATCTGTATACTATGTGGTATCAGGGAGGGGTGGCGAATCCTCTCAGAATAGAAGAGCTTTATCTTTTGACAGGGTATCATAAATAACAGGTTCTAACAGAGTTTGTAACTCTTGTGACAAAGGGCTGGTACTTACAGCTGCCCACTGTTCTAGATAGTCCCCAACACACTTTGCTGAAGTTGAGGTTACACCACTCCTGATTTGGGTGTGGTTACCTAGGACCTAAGCCAACTGGCTATAGGGTAAGCTGTCTTTGCAAGCACCTTACTTTGTGCCATAATGTGCTCTCTCATTGAGAAACAGCTGGCAGCCACATATGCTGCCTGCATAGCTATTATGGCACAAAGTAAGGTGCTTACAGAACTAGAGTTCCCAGGCCTTTGGTGATTGGCTAATTGTGGTTTACAGACTAGCTCCTATTTGATGTTTGCTCACTCCTTCCCTTCTTAATATTATACATTAGCCATGTCCAGGAGTAGCAGATCGAGGTGGAGGAGACCATTGAGGCTGCAAAAGCCGAGGAAGCTAAGGATGAACCCCCTTCTGAAGGAGAAGCTGAAGAGGAGGAGAAGGAGAAGGAAGAGGCTGAGGAAGAGGATGGAGAGGAAAAGGAAGAAGGTGCCAAGAAAGAATTTGAGGATGCAAAGGAGGTGAAGGTGAAGGAGAAGATGCCCAAGAATCCAAGGACGAGAAGAAAGATGAAGGTGCTAGGGAGGAGCAAGAAACCAATAAGAAAGATTGAGTCCCCCTTTCCTTAATTATTTTAGGAATAATCCTCCTGAAACTAGGTCAACCCATCACCAACCAAGGAGCTGAGTACCCCATACTATATGAATTAAGAAGTCAATATATATAACATTCTGAGGTGACTCAGGTTGGACATTAAATGTTATGCTATGACTTTTTCTCCTTATGCAGAGTATCTGTTTGCTTGCAGAGTGGCTTCCTGGCTTGCTGCCAGCCTGTGCATGGTCCACGCTTATGA
Source organism: Pipistrellus nathusii (assembly GCA_963693515.1). Classification (NCBI taxonomy): domain Eukaryota; kingdom Metazoa; phylum Chordata; class Mammalia; order Chiroptera; family Vespertilionidae; genus Pipistrellus; species Pipistrellus nathusii. The sequence goes on from OY882859.1 coordinate 96,274,029, forward strand.
GTTCAGGATCTATGACAATGTGAATAATTCAGATGATTACAATAAAAACACATGAATACATGAATTCACTGATGTTAATGTTAAACTTCATGGAAAAAAATAGTCTTTTGAATCTTTGGTGGTTAGAAATTAAAGGCCTCAGATCATGTGCAATAAACATTAAATAAAGTTATACTGGATGACAAAAAAAAACAAAAATACATTAGGGGCCAGGAAACGTCAAAAGAACTGGGGAGCCATTTCCAGATCAGGAAAGGAAGTCACAGGGTGTATATCATTGCTACAGATACAGTATTTCCTACTACGTACAACTATCACATGAAGTATTTATTCTCTTGGAGTAATACTGGTAGATATTTATAGTTATGGCAGTATGTCATAGTCTACCTATATTAATAAAAGGGGAATATTCTAATTAGACCATGAGACCTTCCAGACGTTCTTCTGGACAAAGCCATGAAGGTGATCAGGCCAGGAGGGGAGAGCAGTTGGGGGCAAGCAGGCCAGCAGGCAGAGTGATTTGGGGAGATTAAGCAGGCAGGCAGGTGAGCAGTTAGGAGCCAGTAGTCCCACATTGCTAGGGGTTTGTTCAACTGCAGGTTTAGGGGTGATCCCACAGGGGTCCCAGATTAGAGAGGACGCAGGCCAGGCTGAGGGACAACTCTATCCTTCTCCATGCACAAATTTCATTCACTGGGCCACTAGTTCTATATAACAAAGAGGTAATATGCAAATTGACCCTCACACCATCGTAAGATGGTGTCACTAACAGCAGAGGCTGGATTCCTGTAACACAAGATGGTTGCATTCACAGTGGAGGTGGGGCTCCTGTAATCAGCTGTAACGATCTGTAATGAGTGATCAGCAGGAACCTGAGGTTGCACCCCTCATCCTTCACCAAGCAGGGCTTGAAGGAGGACCTCAGAGCATGACCCCTCACTCTGGCACTGGGCTGGGATATCTCAAACCATGTTCCCTCTCTGGCAGGGCTTGACAGGGGACCTCAAGACATGCCTCCTGCCTGGCAAGGTTTGACAGGGGACCTCAAGCCATGCCTCTTGTCCCAGGCCAGGGACCCTGAGGCTGTGCCCCCAGCCAGCAGGGCTTGACAGGGAACCTGAGGCTATGCCCCCCACCCAGCACCAGGCTGGGTGACCTGAGGCTGCATCTGCATCTGGAGTGGCTTGATGGGGGTGGAGCCGACTAGGTCTGGATCTTGCCCAATGGGGGTGGGGCTGGCTAGGTCTGGGTCCCGTGTGATTTCAAGGTGCACGTTGGTGGGTGGGGACTTTACTCTGGGTCCTGCAGCACACTCCAGATTCTGACAGTGGAAAGATTCATATACATTTTACTAATTTTCTTTCATCTCTGACACTTTTATTATAGAGAAAGGACAAATAGCAATATTAAAATATTTCGTCTAATTAATTCCCTTTTAATGTGCATGATTTCGTGCACTGGGCCACTAGAAGTAGATAATAGAACATTGTCCCATGTATGGATATGAAATGTAGAGGGATATGTAGGCTGTAGGGACTACTAAAGAGGCAACAATATATAATTTGAGTGGCCATCGACCGCTGTTAGCACTTAGAAATAATAAGGTAGATGCCTTGACAAGGGTCCCCCAAAGATCAGGCTTGGTAGCTCCATCAGAAATTGGGGCACTTGTGACCATGGACAATAATGCAGGTAGCTGAACGTTAGTACTTGGCCCTGTCTACAGGGAAAGCCCTCATTTCAGTATGAGGTTGTCCTCATTGCACTCAGGCACACTTCCATCGATGTGGTCTCCAGGGGAAAAAGAGCTATGTCCTTAGAGGATGTGCCCCTTTGGAATATTAGCAGGTAGATTTTATTAGGTGTCTCCCCATAATTCAGGGTTTTTAATATGCCCTTATGGCTATAGATACTGCCATTGGCTTATCCTATGAGAAAGGCCATCAATGGACAGCTGTCCAAGTATTAGAACACTTGGGGGCCACCAATGGGTGACCCCATAGCATAGCAAGTGATAATGGAACCCATTTTACAGAGAAGGAGGTACACAGGGAAGCCAAGACCCAGAACATAGCTTGGCAATTCCACGTTCCATATCATCCCCAAACTACTAGATAATTGAACGATATAACGGCCTGTTGAAAGACAAGCTCTGCCAAGAGGTAGACCCGCCTAGTCTAAAAGATTGGGCTAGAATTTGATACAACCGTCAGATTGATGAATAAACTGCCCAAGAAAGTGGGTGATTCCCCTTAGATTTAATGATGTGAAGGTATCCTCAGACACTGCATGTACAGGTAAAAACATTAGATGAACTGTTGTGACCTAAAGTACACTCATCTAGAACCTTGTTGCTGCCCACAACTTCCCCCTAGGCAGAGGGGAAACATGGAGTGTGGACATGGCCGTGGTCTGTTACTATCCATGTAGGGAAGTGGGTATAATTATCAGTTACAGTTGCACCCCTTGATCCAGCCCTGGACAATAACAGTATTGGTCATAACACATTACAGTTTATATTGTTGTGGTAGACTCTATTCAAGGAGCTGGCATATGGGCCCGCGTACTCCTGAAAAACAATTGGTGTAAGGGGTTGAGTGTGGAAGCCTGACCAGAGTACATTGAATGTTAAAGGCCCATTTGCCATACATATGCACTAAGGCAAGGACTCAGCAGTATCAGTATGGAAACTGCACAGGTGCACTCTTATATAACCTACCTCTTTTGTGTAACGCTGATGTCACTAACTGCCAAGAAGCCTCTTTTGTGTACCCAGTATAAAATGTACTACGGAACAGCTGGTGGCTAGCTACTTTGTTTGCAATAAAGCATGTTCCATTTACCTGTGGCTGCTCATGTCTTCTTCCAGTTCCTGGTATCCAAGGAGGTCCCATTCCTAGCAGAGGAGGTTGGAGCCAACAGTATTATAAAGCATTTAGATCAACTTCTTATATGACAATTTGTCTACCTTTGAATTGTTACATTTCTCATAAAATGTTGTCCTTGTCTTTGAGAAACTTAATTTCTGGGGAAGTGTTTCTTGAAGACTAGGAACCCCTCTACTCATAGAAAACTAAGGAATGTCAAAGTAAACATTCAAACCTGTGAAGAATTTTTGTGAGTTTATTTTAGCCAAATTGTTGACAATTGCTGGGAAGCAAAACCTCAATAGATTGAGAAAATCTTCAGAAAAATGGCAGTTTTGTCCCTTATTTTATACATTACAAGTGACCTGGTGCACAAAACTCATGCATATTAAAGAGAATTAATTAGAGAAAATATTTTTAAAAATATATTTTATTGATTTTTTACAGAGAGGAGGAGAGAGGGATAGAAAGCTAGAAACGTCGATGAGAGAGAAACATCGACCAGCTGCCTCTTGCACACCCCCTACCAGGGATGTGCCCGCAACCAATGTACATGCCCTTGACTGGAATCAAACCTGGGACCTTTCAGTCCTCAGACCGATGCTCTACCACTGAGCCAAACTGGTTTCGGCAGAGAGGAAATATTTTAATATTGCTATTTGCCCTTTCTCTATAATAGAAGTGTCAGAGATGAAAGAAAATTAGTAAAATGTATATGAAAATCTTCCTCCTGTCAGAGTCTGGGGCATGCCATGGATCCAGAGTCAAGACCCCACTCACCCACCAGCACCTCAAAATTGTGCAAGACCCAGACCTGGCCAGCTCCATCCCAGTCAAACCCTGCCTGGTGGGGGGCATGGCCTCAGTCACCTGGCCTGGCGCCTTGAGGGCCCCTGGCCCAAGCCAGAGGATGTGGCCTGAGTTTCCCTGTCAAGTCCTGCCAGGTGGGGCACAAGGCCTCAGGTCCCTGCTGATTGCTTGTTAAGGCTCGTTACAGGAACTCGGCCTCCACTGTTGGCACAGCCAGCTTGTGTTATGGAATCCCTACTTCTGTTGTGGGTACAGCCATCTTGTTATGGCATGACGGTCAATTTGAATATTTCTTCTTTATTAGATAGGATAATCAAAAGAGATGTAAATGGGTTAATGAGATTCACTGGTGATAGATTAGAGAGGTGGGATAAAGCAAACCAGGGATTGAATATGATAGATACAACTTTTACATAGGTGTGTGCAGGATGTGATGCAAGGGACCACATGCTAACCTGACAAGCTCAGGGGAGGCCTGTGTGGCAGTCTTACCAACTCAGAGACCTAAAATAACCACAAAGAATGGTCTGAAATTAAACATTAACTTAAAGCAGTTATGCTGGGTAGTTACATCTTAAGCTGGTATCTTCACTAACAGTCAACCTTTACTTTAACAGAGCCTATCTGTTTTTTTTTTTTTGCATCTACAATAACATACCCTTGAAATATCTGGGTAACTTGAACTTCCCTTTTACTGGACCCCTTGGGGCACAACCTAATGTGCTGGGCACCATAACGGATACCACAGATTCCTTCATTGTTATGTTAATTGTTCCTGCACCCACTTAAGTATGTGTCTATCATTTTACTTTTTATCCTACCCCAGGGGTTTCCCTGCTTTGCTTTTTCCCATCTCTCTAATCTATCACCAATGGATTTCAGGTAACCCACCTATGTCCTTTCCTTTGCTTGCAATATATAAGTACAGATGTAATCCACCATTCTCCAGAGCATTATCTCAATTTGTTGAGGTTATGCTTCCCAGCATATATTGACAGTTTGGCTCAATTAAACTCATAAAAATTCTTTGTTTCAATGTGTGTGTGTGTGTGTGTGTGTGTGTGTGTGTGTGTGTGTGTTTAATGTTAACAAGGATAGTTAATAATCAACAGTTAATTCAATAACAATAAGGGGTGGTCTCTGCAAAGTGATACCTGAGCTTTGAGGGGTTTGGAAAAAGGGAAATTACTTTGACATTCCAAAGATATATTATTGTAGATACAAAAACAATAAACAGGTTCAGTTATGGTAAATATTGACCATTGTCAGGAAAGATGCTGGCCTAGGACATGACTACCCACCATAAACTGCTTTTATTTTATTTATTTTTCTTTTCTAATTTTTTTTATTTTAACAAATCTTTATTCTTCAGATTATTATAATTGTTCCTCTCTTTTTTTTTGTTTTAAAAAAAATATATTTCATTGATTTTTCACAGAGAGGAAGAGAGAGGGACAGAGAGTTGGAAACATCGATGAGAGAGAGAGATCGATCAGCTGCCTCCTGCACAACCCCCACTGAGAATGTGCTCACAAACAAGGTATATGCCCTTGACCAGAATTGAACCCGGGACCTTTCAGTCCACAGGCCAACACTCTATCCACTGAGCGAAACCGGTTTTGGCTACAATTGTTCCTCTTTTTCCCCCCATAGCTTCCCTCCACCAAGTTCCCACCTCACCCCATGCCCTTACATTGCTCACCCCCTGCCCACAATGTCCATAGGTGTACGATTTTTGTCCATTCTCTTCCCGCAATCCCCACACCCCTTTGCCCCCAAGAATTGTCAGTCCATTCCCTTTCTATACCCCTGCTTCTATTATATTCACCAGCTTATTGTGTTCATCAGATTTTTTTATTCACTCGATTTTTAGGTTCACTTGTTGATATATATATATATATATATATATATATATATATATATATATATATTTGTTGTTCATAATTTTTATCTTCTTTTTCTTCTTCTGCTTCTTAAAGAATATCTTTCAACATTTCATATAATACTGGTTTGGTGGTGATGAACTCCTATAGCTTTTTCTTGTCTGTGAAGCTCTTTAACTGCCCTTCAATTCTAAATAATAGCTTTGCTGGGTAGAGTAATCTTGGTTGTAGGTTTTTGCTATTCATCACTTTGAATATTTTTTGCCACTTCCTTCTAGCCTAAATAGTTTCTGTTGAGAAATCTGCTGACAGTCTTATGGGTGTTCCCTTGTAGCTAACTAACTGTTTTTCTATTGCTGATTTTAATATTCTCTCTTTGTCTTTTGCTATTGTTATTTTAATTATGATGTGTCTTGGTGTGTTCCTCTTTGGATTCCTCTTGTTTGGGGTTCTTTGTGCTTCCTGTACTTTTAAGTCTATTTCTTTCACCAAGTGGGGGAAGTTTTCAGGCATTATTTCTTCAAATAGGTTTTCAGTGTCTTGCACTCTCTCTTCTTCTGGCACCCCCATAATTCTAATGTTGGTACACTTGAAGTTGTCCCAGAGGCTCCTTACACTATCTTCATATTTTTGGATTCTTTTTGCTTTTCTAGTTGGGTGTTTTGTTTTGTTTTTTTGCTTCTTTGTATTTCAAATCTTTGACTTGATTCTTGAAATTCTCTAGTCTACTGTTTGATCTCTGTATATTATTCTTTATTTTAGTCAATGTATGCTTAATTTCTAGTTGGTCCTTTTTCATATCCTTGAGGATCTTGCTAAATTTATCAGCTTTTCTAGAAAATTCTTGAAAAACCTTATAACAATGGTTTTGAACTCTATATACAGTTGTTTGCTTTCCTCCATTTCTTTCATTTGTGACCTGTTTCTTTGTCTCCACATTTTGGCTGCTTCCCTGAGTTGATGGAGTGGCTTTGTGTGTGAAGTGTCCTACAGGGCCCAGTGGCTCAGCCTCCCCAGTTACCTGCAGTGGACACTCTTGATGCACCCCTTTGTGGGCTGTGTGCACAGTCTTGTTCTAGTTAAGTCTTTTTGTTGTTGGTATCATTGGGAGGAATTGAGCTCTAGGCCAATTGGTTTTTAGGATCAGCTGTGTCTATGCTGGGAGAACTTAGTACTGGAGACTCCTTTATGGGGCAAGACTTGCTTCAGTGGGGGTTTGGTGCTTACTGAGTCTGCCCCATAATTGTGTCCTTTATGCATCTGAGGAGTTTTAATCTGGATGGTCATACTCTGACCCCTGGGTATACTGGCTCTTGGATCTCCAAGGAGGTGCTAATTTAGTCTCTCCCTGAGACCACCCAGAAGGAGCAATGGAGATTACTCTTCCTTGTTTGTGTTTTGGAGGTGCCCAAGTGAGGCCCAGCTATGAAGCAATGCAAGCTGCTGTGGGGCCTTGGGCCTTCTTTTGGCTATCCTGGGTGTTTCTGACTCAGCTGCAGTTTGTTAGGTAAGTTTAGTTTTCAAAGAACCAGGTCATTCATATGCTAAATTCCCTGCACACAGCTTGGATGGGGCAGAGTCTCAGGGCAGAGAAAACATTAATGGCTTCCCGTAAACCCTGCCCTAAGAGGCCCCTGGATCTCAGTGTCCTGCAGTAATCACTGCAAGCACCTCTGTGAGAAAGCTGCCTTCGAGTTCTACCTGCTGTCAGACAGTCCCATTTCTCCCTGTATTAGTCTGGGTCCCCAGAGTCTTGCCCGGAACTGGAGTTCAGAGCAGTCTGGAGCTTGTGTCTCCCTGTGGATTGAAAAAGCCAGCCATGTACTCAGTTGCCAACCCTCTCTGCGTGTGCACCTTCCTACCTCTGGACTTTACTTCTACAGCTCCTCTGAATCTGAGTGTGCTTTTCTCTTCCCTTCTAGTTGTAGAATTTCCACTCAGCCTTCTTGTGGTTCTGGATGATGTTAGTTTTGTCTTCTAGTTGTAGTTTTAAAGTGTGCGTGGCAGCAAGTTCAGGTGTTTACCTATGCTACCATCTTAGTTTCTCTATATTCTTGTTCTTGTGTTGGTATAGGTTTCTCTTTCACAACCTGAGTGGAAAGAATTCCAATTTAGGGGTTGGGTTCTGGAGAAGGGCCACACACAAATGAAAAGACTTAAGACTTGAAGAAATTCAACTTGGCAATATGGGGGGCCAGGTAGTAGTCCAACTCTAGTGGGGTTACTCTGGCCCTGCCACCCCTTTTATTGAGGCTTTGGGGAAAACATCTTAGGCAACATAAACAGAAATTTACTTGTAGCCCTTAGGCAGGAAATAACAAAAACTTACATGGAACAAACAAGTGGAGGCTGCTTCAGCTAACAATTTCTCAACTAAAGGGTGAGTGGTTAGAGCAATTAAGGTTGTTGACCAGCCTTCCTGGCTTCCTGTCAACATCTCTTTTTAGTGAAACTGATTTGTTTTCCATCATCTCTCCCATTTTCTTTCCTTAAAATATTTTTGCATATCCAGACTAGAAATAAACAAAAAATGAAACAAGCAACAATGGCTATGGTAAGAGTCAAATGAAATCACTCTGCAGTAAGTTTCTTTCTGAGCCAACAGTTTTTTAATCCTGGATTCAATGTCCAACAATTTTTTTGAGTACATGTCAGCAATGGTATCCGGATGGTGGACAAATGTAGATCCGACCTCTGGTTTGGTCCTAGGCAACCTGCAATGACACATATGCTGACTGCTAGTATGGCAAGGCATCATCAGCATCTTCCATTTTTGGATTGGTTTTTCCTCTTGTCTTTATGGCTGGAGCATTCCTGTTAATTCATCTCTGTTGCAGGAATCCATATGATCTTGGAGTTGTTTTCTGAAAATATACAAACATATTTACCAAAAATGAATAATGGAATTTTTTCTATAAATTTTTCTTGGGATCCTTTTGATTTTTGTCCAAACGATTTTCCTTTGACTTATTCTGACATCATGTCTATTTTCATCCTGCTGTTAGCATTACAAATGAAAATTAGTATTTTAAAGAAAAAATTTTCTAGATATGTTTCCTTACATAATATTTTCCCACTATCCCCCCTTTTTTATTTAATTATTAGGATGCTTTTGGAAAATTTTTATAATGCAGTCTTCAAATTTTTAATTTTTTGCACAAAAATATGACTGCTTTTAAGTTCGTTATATGTTAAGCAATTTTACCATGAAATGAACTACCAATAGAAATTTTAGTTAATACTTTAGAAACAGCTTTTGTACAATGAAATTTTCTTAAATATTTACTTATTTCAATTAGCCAATTTAAATTGATCTGAAAACTTGACTACTATTTTACTGTAGAACTTAATATTCTAACAATAATTTTAGTTTACCCTGTAAAAATTAATGCAAATGATTACTTGTATCCTTGAGAAGGTTCTAAGCATTCCTGGCATTAGACTGGATTTAGCTATAGGTCAGCTATTGTCAGCCAATTCTCTGTTGTCTGGGTCCTGATCTGAGCTGGACAAGTCTTCGTTTGTTGCCTGGGTCCTGATCTGAGCTGGGCATGGGAAGTACAAAGCAGCCATGGGGCAGGAGACCTCCCTCAAAAGGGACAAAGGTTCAAGCCCTTGCAATGTTGGGGGGGTGAGGATCTGTGCCCCATCTTTTTTGACTTCCAAGTTCTCTCCTGATGGCCCCTCTGCAACTGTGCCTGTCTTAGGTTGTTCCTCCCCTGAGGAATCTTATCCATCTTTGGCTAACCAGCCATCCTCCAAGGCCAAGCAGGATGATGTGAGGTTTAATAGGGATTGCATTTAATCAGTAGATTGCTGTGGATAATAAGGATATTTTATTGATGTTGATTCTACCAATTCTGAACATAGTATATTTTCCCCTATCTTTTTTTTTTCAACATCCTGTAGTTTTCAGAGTATCAGTCTTTTACCTCATTGGTAAAGTTTGTTCCTAGGTATCTTAATTTTTTTGTTACAATGGTAAGTTATATAGTATGTTCTTCCATTTGTTTATATCTTCCTCTATCTCTTTTTTCAGTTTCCTGTAGTTTTCAGCATATAGGTCTTTTACCTCCTTAGTTAAGTTTATTCCTAGGTTTCTTAATTTTTTTTTTGGTGTGATGGTAAATGGGATTGATTTCTTAGACTCCCTTTCTATAAATTCACAATTGGTGTATAAAAAGGCCATAGATTTCTTGGTGTTAATTTTGTATACTGCTACATTGCCAAATTTATTTAGTAAGTGTATTAGTTTTTTATGGAGTCTTTTTGTTTTTTTATTTACAATATCATGTCATTTGCAAATAAGAACAGCTTTACTTCTTCTTTTCCAATTTGGATGCCTTTAATTTCTTCTTCTTGTCTAATTGCAATGGCTAGTACTTCCAGTACTATGTCAAACAAGAGTTGTGAGAGTGGGCATCCCTGTCTTGTTCCTATTTTTAGAGAGAATGGTTTTAGTTTTTGTCCATTGACTATTTTGGATTTTATCAAATGCTTTCTCTGAATCAATTGATATGACTATGTGATTTTTATCTCTGTTTGTTTATGTGATGTATCATGTTTATTGATTTGCAAATATTTTACCATTCTTGCATTCCTGGAATAAATTCTAGTTAGTTATAGTGTATAATCTTTCTGATGTAGAGCTGGAGCCAATTTCTACTCCTGGTTTTTAATTTTTGGTTTTCTAGAAACTGCTCTAATTGGGTATTTTTTCCATCTTGTCTTCTAGCTGACTGATGCGATCATTTGCTTCTTCTAGTCTACTCTTGATGCTTTCTATTGAGATCTTTACAGTAGCGATGTCATTTTTCATTTTTTTTCTCAGTTCTTCTTCATTTCCTCTTGGTTCTTAATTATATTGTTGAACTTGTCTTCTTTTTAGCCATATTATGATCATTTCTCTGATAAGTTGCCTGTTTCTAATTCGTTTACTTCCTTTTCTGCTGATGCCTGCTTTTCTTTCATATGTGGGTTGTTTCTTTGTCTTCCCTTTGTCTCTCTTTTAAGGATTTCTAGTTATGTAGTTATCTCTCTCTTGCATTGATTTAAAGGCACAAAATACAACACCAGATGGAACACACAAGGCACTGAACAGAAATGTATTTGTGATATTAATAACCTCCAATAAAGATGACCACTAGAGAAAGGCAAATTAGGGGATAGGAGAGAAAGAAGAGTAAAAAGAAATAAAAAAACATAAGTGTAAAAATGAAATTGGGAAACAGGAAAAAAAGTAAGAGAGACTAGGATGAGATTAAGAGAGAAAAGTGGAACAAACTATATATTTATATGGGGAGAAAATTGCAGTAGAACAACCACTAATCCCAGAAATGCCAGCAACAATACTTGGAGATTAATACAAACTACAAATACCTACTAATATCAATCCTGGTAAGGGAAAACAGAAGTAAAAAACAAATAAAAACAAAGCAAATAAAAAATACCAAGCAACAACAAGAAAAGAGTAAACAAAACAATCTCACTAAAAGCATAAAAATTCAATATAATCAACATTCACACAAACAATAATAAAAGGACAGAGAGGGGAAAAATTGTTTTTTGATAGTTAAGACAGCGAAGAGAGTGTACTTGGAGCAGAGGATTGGAAATTAGATATGTAAGTAGGGTGAAAATTTTAGCAAGGTGTAGACAGAAAGAATAGGGAAAATCTAAAGCAGGAAAGGGTTAAGATAAACAGGACACCAAAATGGGAAAGGTTAGGAAGAGAGTGATGGCATAAAGATTGTGTTGAGATAGGGTTAAATGATGCTAAAGAAGAAATGAAAATAGAATGAAGAACAGTAATTCCATGTAAAATAAATTTGCTCTTAAAGAAAAAAAAGAAAAAGGAAACAAAAAAGGTAAAATAGCAGTAGTAATAATGCTGATTGAATCTAAAAACGTAATAATTAAAAAGGTAGAATCAAGTGAGGAAAAAAGAAAAAAATTCGTTTCTTCAGTAAAAGATGCAAAAAATGAAAATAAAAAAAAATTTAAAAATTAGCATAAAAAGTGCAGTAATGAAGGTCATTCACTTCCTCTGTTGTTGGGAGCCGAGTCCCCTATCGATCTGAGAATCGGGGGATAGAGCAAGGGTGGGTAGCCCTGCCTGCTCTCCCCCACATTTCGGGTCACTAGGGGACGTGGAAAGCAACAGTGTCCTTCGTTCTGCTGTGTGTGCAAGAATTGGAATCTGCAAACATGTCCTTGAATTAACATAGCAGAGCACAGCTGGATGAACCTTTCCGGCTAGATATCTTCCTGCGGAGGTCTTAAGGAACTGGCACGTAGCATCATGTCCTTGGAGAAAGCCATTTGGAGGAACGCCCAACTTTAGTGTATAAAAGAGATTGCGCCCTTAATAAACTTGCTGCAGCAGTGCTACTGAGCATTCCAGCCTTCACAGGAGGCACTTTTGTCTGAACCACCCCCACTAACCACGCCCAACGTTCCAGTGTCTTCTATGCCTATTATAGCTACTGTCAAGGTTGACCTTCATAAGCGGAGTTTGCCGATGGGTGGCTTGAAGTCAACTCTGGATGATTATTTATCCTTCTTACAGTTGTCACTCCAACAGGCAAAGCTGAGGAAATTAACAATATAGAAGCCCGGCTAGCTCAGTCGCTAAAGCATGGGACAAAGTGAAAGTGCTCTTTAGAGTGAATGTTGAAGTCTAGAGTGAATGTTGAAGTGATCACAAAATAATGTTTATTGTTGAAATTAGAATCTTAGTATATATATGGAATTTAAAATCTGTAATAAGTGGAACTCCACTGCTGAAACTACCTTTGATACGGATAAATTCAAAGGCAGCTGGAGAGGGCAGGGCTATCTGCTATCCCACATTAAGATTACTTGCAATAAGACTACTTAATGCCTTGTTTAAAAATTATAAGAGAACTCGCAGGGAACTGCAAATCTTGGCCAAATTGGGTATTAGTTATTTTTTCAGAAAGCCAAAAAGAAAAAAAAAAATTGAGATCTGTCTATCTTTAAGCATGAAAAGAAATTCAGCCAGATCTATTGCTGATGCTTCCCCTGAAGTATTAACCATTTTTTACAGATAGATCAAGTTCTAAAAAGGCTAGCTATACTACAGCAGAGGAGCAAAGGTCCTTCAAACCTCTTATATTTCAGTAGAAATACAAGCTCTTATTTATGCCTTAACAGATTTTACTACAGAGCCCATCAATCTATAATAATAGTATTATGTCTAGTAATAATTAATGTCGTTTCGAATACTTTTTTTAAATCGAATTTATTTAAACAATACAACAAAATTTAATCAACAATATAGTTGCTGTTGTTTTCTAATACTTGTGCCCAACGCTCAGGAAGCATTTTAATCCCTCTGTTGTAAAATTCTTGTGATTTTGATGCAAAAAATTCGGTCAATGCATTTTTGAGACATTCTTCATTATTAAATTTTTTTCCAAGAAGCAAGTTTTGTAAAGAATGAAACAAATGGTAATCGGAAGGGGCAATATCAGGAGAATATGCAGGTTGAGGGAGAACTTCCCATTCCAACTGGCGCAGTTTTTCAGCAGTGATTCTTGCAGTATGCGGTCGAGCGTTATCGTGGTGAAGAATTACGCCCTTCCAATTAATCAGCGCGGGTTCTTTTTCTCTTAAAGCTTGGGCTAACCTTTCCAATTGGGCACTATACACTGCACTTGTAATGGTTTGGTTAGATGGTAAAAGTTCATAATGAAGAATTCCTTTAAAATTCCACCAAACACACATCACTTTTTTGGCATGCAAGTCAGGTTTTGGTGTGGGCTGCGGAGCCTCATTTTTGTCCAACCATTGAAGCCGCCTTTTCAAATTAACATACAGCTCCCATTTTTCATCTTTGGTAACAATTTGCTCTAAAAACGGCAAACGGTTTTGACGAGAGAGGAGCGAACTGCAAATTGTGACTCTGATTCCGATTGTTGTCAGTCAACTCATGAGGAACCCATTTTCCAAACTTTTGGACTTTGCCAAGTGCACACAATTGATTGGAAATTGTTTTTTGTGAACAATTTAAAGTTGTCGCAAGCTCTTGTTGGGTAATTTGAGGATTTTGCACCAAAAGAGCTTGAAGATCTTCTTGATCAAAATTGGACACACGGCCTCGACCACTCTTGTCATCTAATGAAAAATTTCCCTCGTGAAATTTCTCAAACCAACGCTGGCATTTTCTGGTGCTAACTGCATCTTGACTAAGAGTACTACAGATGTTTTTTGCAGCCTCACTTGCTTTTCTTCCTAATTGGTACTCGTAAAGCATGCAGTGCCGAATATGCTCTTCATCCGCCATCTTCTTAGCCCTAGTTTTGCAACAAAACCCAAACCAAACACAAACTTTTTCAAGCAAAACTTGTTAATTGCACTTCACACGATCTGTAGATACCACGTGTTTGAAGGTTATGTCAATACAAGTCAACGCCAAGCAAGATTTTAAATGAATGTTTAAAAACGACATTAAATATTACTAGACCCGATACTTATATGGTAAGTATAGCAAAAACTATTAAAACAGCTACTATAAGGCACATTAATTCAGCTACTATAAGGCACATTATATTGACACCATTCAATAGCTGTTTCAAGATATACAAGGGATCCTACATCCCGGTCTAGCCCCTACTTTATTAAACATGTACGGGCCCACTCTAACCTTTCAGGGCCCCTAGCTGCTGGTAATCAAGCAGCTGACTTACATACCCAGATTTGTGTTCTTCAGGCTCTAGATAATATCGAGCAAGCTAAACGATCCCACTCTATTCCTCATCAATCAGCTAGAGCCCTCCGATGGCAATTTAAGATTCCCCGAGAAACTGCACGACAAATAGTAAAGATGTGCACGCGATGCCCCCAAATACTTCCCGAACCACATTACGGGGTTAATCCTCAAGGACTAAAACCCAATCAACTATGGCAAATAGATGTCACTCCCATTCCTGAATTTAGTTGTTCTCGCTATGTTCATGTAACTATTGACACCTTTTCTCATTTCATTCTGGCTACTGCCAGGGCTGGTGAAGGAGCTAAACATTGCATCGCCCATCTCCTTTACTGTTTTTCTATTTTAGGGGTCCCCCAACAACTGAAGACCGACAATGCCCCCACCTATTGTAGCAAAGCCTTTTCTCATTTCTGTCATCAATACGGTATCCAACTCAAGCACGGCATCGCCTATAATCCCCAAGGACAGGGGATTGTCAAGCGTGCCCATCAGACTCTTAAGAATCAAATTTTTAAAGTTAAGAAGGGGGAGTATTATCCCCTAACTCCTCAAAATATACTTAATCATACTATGTTCATTTTAAATTTTCTGCAAGTGGATAACGAGGGCCGGTCAGCAGCCCAAAGGTTCTGGAATCCACAGGCAAGGACATTTCCTGAGGTGTATTGGAGAGACCCGTTGACTAATGAAATGCATGGTCCCGACCCTGTACTAATGTGGGGGAGAGGCTCTGTTTGTGTTTTCCCAACAGAAGACGAGAATCCTCGGTGGCTTCCCAAGCGGTATGTGCGCCATGCCTCAAAGTCAGGTGGCAAAGCTGAGGGATCGACTGGACCGCCTGTGGCTGGGGCCATCTAGAAATGAAATGGGACTAATGTGGAGGACCTGCCACAGTAATGTGACAGTGTTCCAGGGAAAGCTGTGTGACTGGGTTGACACTGATAACGACTTCGCCCCCAGAACCTGGTGGCTGGACTGTGGACTATGGACAACATCACATTATGGAAGTTGGTTGCCACCATGGACTATGTCACTGTTGAAAAAGAAAATGTCTCCATTACCCCGCGGGGAGTGATTAGTGGGATCGGGAATAGTTATAACGTCAGTGTATCATCTTGTGTACCTGATCCTTATGTCCTTTTGGTAGGGGCTAATCTCAGTGTGAGGTATGACAATGTCACTAGCATATACAACATAAGCTGCCCTTCTTGCAACTTAACTAACTGTATTAATGGTTCTACTATGGCCTTGATGATACTGCATCAGCCTACCTTTGTTATGCTCCCTGTAAACACTACTCGTGCATGATACGATGACTCAGGTCTAGAAGTCCTACGAGAAGTAGAGAAGGCCTTAAGCCGCCCAAAACAGTTTGTTGGATTGCTTATAGCGGGTATCACTGCATTAGTAACCTTAATAGCCTCTGCTACTGCATCTGCCATCTCTTTAACACAAACTATCCAGACAGCTGAGTATGTTAATATGCTAATCTTTGATGTAACAAAAGCCTTACAAGTACAAGAAGATTAAGACCAGAAAGTAGAAAAAAGGTTAAACGCCCTTTATGACACTGTCCAGATTCTGGCAGATGAGGTAGTCGCCCTTGAAATTAAAGGGAACCTGCGCTGTCATGAAGCATATAATTGGATTTGTATTACTCCAAAAGAGTACAATGACACCCCGTTTCTCTGGGAGAATGTTAAACGACATTTAACCGGCATTTGGCACGATGCAAATACATCTCTAGATCTCCGACTTCTACATGAGGAGATTCAGGAATTGGCACACGCGCCTAAATTAGACATTGATATTGCAAAGGCAGCTTCAGATTTCATCACTCAGCTTCGAAATAATTTTCCATCCATAACCTCCACAATGTATGGCCTTGTTGGGTTGGTTATAACCGATGGGCTACTGGTTTTGTTCTGTGCGCTTCTGCCGGTCCTCCTTAAGATTATATGCAGGCAGACCTACCAATTGGCAACCGATATAAAACTGATATAATTGTATCAAGATAAGGATAATGCACGCATGCATATATATAATTAAAAGGGGGGAGCTGTTGGGAGCCGAGTCCCCTACCGATCTGAGAATCGGGGGATAGAGCAAGGGTGGGTAGCCCTGCCTGCTCTCCCCCACATTTCGGGTCACTTGGGCACGTGGCAAGCAACAGTGTCCTTCGTTCTGCTGTGCGTGCAAGAATTGGAATCTGCAAACATGCCCTTGAATTAACATAGCAGAGCACAGCTGGATGAACCTTTCCAGCTATCATAGATATCTTCCTGCGGAGGTCTTAAGGAACTGGCATGTAGCATCATGTTCTTAGAGAAAGCCATTTGGAGGAACGCCCAACTTTAGTGTATAAAAGAGATTGCGCCCTTAATAAACTTGCTGCAGCAGTGCCATCGAGCTGGAATGCTCGATGGCACTGCTGCAGCAAGTTTATTAAGGGTCCTGAAGCCCCGCTGTTCCTGTCTTTCTTTTTCTCAGCCTCCTAGCCATACCTTCAGGACCTGTTTTACCGGCTGGTTCCGGTACTCTGTTATTCTGTTTGGCATGCCTGTTTCTCAGTCGAGACAGTATTGCAGTTCCCTGCATTCCACTGCATTTCAGTGTTGTAAGCTAGTCCTTATTTTAATTTCTTGTGTTCATTTATTTTTCATGAAATAAACTCATAATTAAAAAGTCAGTTTGTAATTCAGCCCGTAGGTGGCAGTGTTTTTGGATTGACTTCCCCGTCTTTTTGGCTGCTCTAACCTTCTTTCTCTATGGTACTCAATATCGGTTTGTGGAGCTGGGCTGCCTCGGAGCTGGCTCCCAGATGGTCTCTTTCTGCTCTGATCTCGTTTCCAGAAAAGCTATTTCCACCTGAAATATCCCAGGGTATGCCAAACTGGGTGGTCTTTCCTTAGTAGTCAGAAGCAAGGGAATAAAGGGGAAAAAGCCCAAGTGTGTGAACGATGGATCTGTGAGCAAGTTCAAGCAGACTGAACACCTTTCAGATTCTTATGCTCTCCTTCCATGTCCAATCAGAATGGGTTGTGTTTTAGAGATCCCTTCTGTTAGTAACCTTAAGGACCCCCTTCCACATTCATGGGTCACACCAGACCCAACAGCGGGGGACTTTTGTGGGCACAGACTTCCCCAATCCTCAGGGTCTTGCAGCACGGGCTTTTCTCTCTTCCACCACAGCTCCTGCAGCTGCCCCGGCCACTGCAGCCGCTGCTTCCAGGACCCAGATACCTCACGTTATTCCGGGCAAAATCTGACCTTTCCGTGGTGGAGTGAAGAGCTCCCTTGAATTTGTGTATTTGTGTTGATTGGGGCCTCACAGCTGTTTGGTGGTCTCCATAGTTGTGGGTTTTTCAGGCCTCAGATAAGATCCACTTTTTCCTTAAAATACGGAGCAATTTTCCCTCTGAGCCCGTAGCTATACCACATTTATTGATTTGCAAATATACCATCCTTGCATCCCTGGAATAAATCCCACTTGGTCATGATGTATGTTCTTTTTAATATATTGTTGAATCTGATTTGCTAAAATTTTGTTGAATATTTTAGTGTATATGTTCATCACGGATCCTGGCCTGTAGTTCTCTTAATTTGTTGTGTCTTTATCTGGTTTTGGAATTGTGATAAAGCTGGCCTCATAGTAAGTTTTTATTCCTCTTGATCTTTTTGGAATAGTTTGAGGAGAATATCTCTTAGTTCTTTTTTGAATATTTAGTAAAACTCCCCCATGAATCCATCTGGACAAGGACTCTTGTTTGTTGGGAGTTTTTTTTGTTTTGTTTTGTTTTAAGTACCCCTTCTATTTTATCAGTTATTTTCCTACTCAGGTTTTCTGATTCTCCTTGATTGAGGTTTGGAAGATTGTATTGTCTAGAAATATATCCATTTCATCCAGATTGTCCAGTTTGTTGGAGTGAAGTCATTCATAGTATTTTTTATGATCCTTTGTTTTTCTGTGGCGTCAGTTACTTCACCTCTTTTATTTCTAATGTTGTTTATTTGGGTTCTCTCTCTTTAGTCAGACTCCTGATGAGTCTGACTAAAGGTTCATCAATTTTATTATAATTTTGAAGAACCAACTCTTGGTTTTATTAATCTTTTATATTTTGGGGGGGTTTCTATGTCATTTTTTCCTCTCTGACCTTTATTATTTTCTACCTTCTACTTGTTCTGGGATTTTCTTGTTGTTTTCTTTCTAATTCTTTAGTTTGTAGTTTTGGGTAACTTATTACCAGGTTTTTTTTTTCTTTTCTTTTTTCTTTTTTTAGGTAGGCCTGCAGTGCTATGAACGTCCCTCTCAGGACTTTCTCTGTGTCCCATAGATTTTTGGATTATTGTGTGTTCATTTTCATTTGTTTCCAGGATGTTTTTTTTTTTTAATTTCTTCTTTTATCTCATAGGCAACCTATTTATTGTTTAATAGCATTTTATTTAACCTCCATATATTTAAGTGTTTTTAAGCATTTTTATTGTAGCTGATTTCTAATTTCATGCCATTGTGGTCTGAGAAGATGCTTGATTTCAATCTTCATGAATTCATAGAAATTTAGCTTTTGTCCTTAATCCATGCCAGCACAGCCAAGGGTTCGGTGAGCCTGAGGGAGGGGAGGGGGACAGCAACAGATTGATGAAAAGACAGACAAATAGAATAAACTGTGTCTAGTTGGATCTACTGTGCCCGAGCTAAGGCCACAGAGAAAAAATCCAGATGACTAGCTGAACCATTATTTTGTAACCAGAGGTAAACAATGCAGTGGTCACCATATTTACAATGTTCTTGTGAGTTTCACTTGTTTTGGCATCACTTGCTGTATCTCCCACAGCCCATTAGTTACCCAGATAAGATCTAGGAAGTGTCATAAGTTCAAGCTTAATTATGCTAAGAGGTCTGTACCCTCTAAGCTGGGACTTTTTTGTGGCTTTCCCAAAAGGTCAGTTTGAGGTTTAATACTATAGTCACTCCCTACATGTCCTAACATGTGGTCTATCTTTGAAAATTCCCATGTGCACTGGAGTAGAATGTATATTCTGTGGATTTAGGGTAGAATGTTCTGAATATGTCAATTATTTTAATCTAATCTAGAGTTTCATTTAGAATTACTCTTTCCTTGTTGATTTTTTATCTAGAAGATTTATCCAGTGATGTTAGTGAGGTATTAAATTCCCCTACAATGATTGTATTGCTTTTTATTTCTCCCTTGATATTTTCCAGAATTTTTAAAAAATGTATTTAGGTGCATTTGCATTGGGTGCATATATGTTACCAGAGTTATACCTTTTTGTTTTATTGATCCCTTTAGATTATGAAGTGGCCTTTATTATCACTTGTCTGGTCTATTTTGTCAGATTTAAGTATTGCTCCCCCAGTTTGTTTTTTTTTTCATTGCCATTTGCTTCAACATTTTACTTTCTAACCCTTTACTTTTGTGTGAATTCTTTGTTCTGAGGTTGTTCTCTTGTGAATAGCATATATATGGGTCATGTTTTCTTATCCATTCAGCTACCATGTCTTTTGCTAGGAGCATTTAATCCATTTATGTTTAAGATTATCAATAGGTACTTGTTTGTCACCATTTTTATTCTTTATATCTGTGTTCCTTCTTCACTGTCTATTTCTTTTCTTTCTATTATTATTATTATTATTATTATTATTATTATTATTATTATTATTTTACAACAGACCTATTAGTATTTCTTGCATTGCTGATTTGGAGGTAATAAACTCCTTTAGCTCTCCCCCCCTTTTTTTTCTGTCTGCAAAGCTCCTGATTTCACCTTCAATTTTAAATGGTAGCCTTGCTTTACATCACTTTGTATCCTTCATCCCATTCCCTTCTGGCCTGATGCGTTTCTGTTGAGAAATTAGTTGATTATCTAATGAGAGATCACTTGTAGGTAACTTTCTGTCACTCTTTTGCAGCCTTTAAGATTCTTTGTCTTTTACATTTGCCTATTTAATTATAATGTATTGGTGTAGGTCTTTTTGAGTTCATCTTGATTGGGACTCTCTGCTTCTTGGGCTTGTGTGACTTTTTCTTCCTCAATTTCTGTCATTATTTTTTCAAACAGGTTTTCTATTTCTTGCTCAGCTTCCACTCTTTCTAGCACCCTTATTATGGGATGTTGTTTCATTTCATGTTGTCCCAATATTCCATCAGACTGTTCTATTTTTTAAATTTTTTTCCCCAAGTTGCTTTTCTGCTTAAGTGTTTTTTTTCTATATTATTTTCTTATTCACTGATTAGGTCCTAAGCTTCTTCTAGTGTACTGTTGAAACCTTACTCTGTGTTCTTTATTGTATTTATGTAATTCTTCATTTCCTGTTGATTTTTACTAATGCTGTATTTTTCATTTAGCTCTTTAGAAATCTCGTTGCATTGCATGTATTTGTCATCCAGACATTTGAGCATCCTTGTATCCATTATTCTGAATTCTTTCTCTGACAAATTACTTTCCACCATTTCATTTAGTTAGTTTTCTGGTGATTCTTTCTGTTCTTTCATTTGGGGTTATTTCTTTGTCTCATCATTTTTGCTGTTTCTTTGCATTGGTTTCTGTGTATCAGATCAAACTGCTATCCCACCCAGATTTTTTGGGTTGATCTTATGTAATGGACTAGAGGCCCAACACATAAAATTCATGTATGGGTATGGTCCCTAGGCCTGGCCTACAATCAGAGCCATCTTTCCCAGCTGCCCGGAGTTGGCCCTGCCTCCTGCCATCACCCACCTCCAGTTTCCCTTTTTGCCATCAGGTGATCAGTGCCTGATGGCTGGGGGAAAGGACTGAGAGGTTGGCTGTTCCCACCCACTCACTGGCCCTGTCCCCATCGCAGGTGGCCATCAGGCGATCGGAGCTTGCTGGCCAAGGAAAGGCACCAAAAAGATGATCACTGTGCCTCATAGTGACTGGTCCAGTGGTTGTTCTACTGTTAGGGTCAATTTGCATATTACCCTTTTATTATATAGAATATAGGCCTGGTGCATGAGGGGGGCCAGTTGGCCTGCCCTAAAGGGGGCCCAGGATTGGGGTAGAGGTCCCCACTGGAGGGAAGGGCCTGCAGGGGCAAGGGGCCATGGGGTTTGCAGGCTGTCCCCACCCTGATCAGTGTGGGGATCCTCGTTGGGGATGGGGCTGGCCCGGGTGAGGGGCTTCTGGCAGTTTTTAGGCCATCCCTGCCCCCAATCGAGATGGGATCCTTGTTGGGGTGGGTCCAGCCTGGGAAGGAGCCACCAGGTATTTTCAGGTTGGCCACACTCCCATCTGGGTGGTGGTACTTGCTAGAGGGGTGGGGCTGGCCTGGGTGAGGGGCCACTAAAGGTTTGCAGGCTGGCCATGCCCCTGATCATGGTGGGGATCCCCACAGGGGGGTGAGGCCAGCCTGGGCAAGGGGCCACTTAGGGTTTGCAGGTTGGCCACACCCCTGATCGTGTTTGGGGTTTCCTCTGGGGGACGAGGTTGGCCTGAACTAGGCCTTGATGTGGTTTTCAGGCCAGCCATACCACCAGCTTTGTCAGGTAGGACATCCAGAAGATGTGTGTTCTATCTGGTCAAATTAGTAAATTACCCTTTTATTGGTGTAGACAAAAGGTGCAGTCTCTCAGGTCTCCTGGGCTGGGTGTTATAGGGAAGCCCCCTTCTTGAAATATTTGGATTCTCCTGATGTAGTTGGGTCCTGAATATTATTGTCCCATTTGTGGATGGAGTCTCCTCTCAGGGTTTCCGATTATGTGGCTTGCTCTCTACCATGTTGTGCCAGCTATTGGTGGAGGTCCTGACAGAACAGCACAAAATTCAATAAGACCTGACACAGAAAGAACAGAACACAAATATACATAAGACCCTTACAACCACAACAAAAGTGACCACCAGAGGAAAGAGAATTAGGAAAGAGAAACGAGATTATGAATTATAGAAAAAAAAAGAAAGAAAAAATATGGGGAGAAAACATAACAAAAAAACAAATGAACCTAAAAGCACAAATAAAAAACACCCAGAAAGGGGGCGGAGCAGAGTATGTTAATACAGAGCTTAGATAAAATAAGGTTAAGGAATTGGAGGACTAGGAAGGGCCACAATTTAGAATAGAGGTCAGAGAAAATAAATGAGAAGACAATGCTGAAATCAGTTTGGTTCAGTGGATAGAGCGTTGGCCTTCGGACTCAAGGATCCCAGGTTTGATTCTGGTCAGGGGCATGTACCTTGGTTGCGGGCATGTCTCCAGTGGGGGATGTGCAGGAGGCAGCTGATCAATGTTTCTCTCTCATCGGTGTTTCTAGCTCTCTATCCCTCTCTCTTCCTCTATGTAAAAAAAATCAATAAAGTATATTTAAAAAAAGAAAAGAAATCAGAAGACAAAAATTTTTTCCCAAAAAGAATAGAGGAGAGAGCAGATAGGCCTAAATTTACCAAATGAATCAAGTTAAAAAAATCAGAAAAAGAAAACAGCAGGATAAAAGTGAAAAAAAATGAGTAGTGAAGAAAAAGAAAAGAGAATGGGTAATTGAGTAGAAGCAAAAAAGAGGAAATTAGATATAAGAATAAACCAACAGAGACTAGAATTATAATAAATCAATAAAGTAGATAGATGATGAAAATCAATTTTTTAATAAGTGGGAAAATGAAAGGAAAGAGAAGAACTAAAAGGATAATGAAGAAGAAGAAAAATGGGAGAGAAAAAAAGAGTAGAAGAAAAAAATATAAGAAATAAGTAAAAGATGGAAAAAAGAGATGCTCTGCCGGAAACCAATCATTGTTTCACTAATAGAAAGAGGCTGGTCAACCTTGAAGCTCTGAAAGGTCAGAGTCAACCTAATTGAGACGATAGTAACTGAGGCAACTTCCCCATCTTGTAATCATGTAAATCCTTACTGATATGATAATCCGCTTATTACCTGCCTAAGGGCTATGGGTGTTTCCCAAAGCTGCTTAAGGGTAATGGGTGTCATCCCATAGCAGCCTCAATAAAAGGGATAGCAAGTCCAGATCCTAGGGAGTCTTTCCACCAGAGGTTGACTCTCACCTGGCCTCCCATTAGTCCCAAATTAACTCTTCTAGTCTCTTCATTTTAGTGTGTGGCCTCCTCCAGAAACCGGACCCTGAGTGGGCCCTAATCATGCGGGTCGTGTTAAGTGTTCCCACATCTGGCGCCTTTAACTGGGGACTTCTGGAGGAGAAGGTATTTTTCGCCTAAGAGTGAAGGAAAGAAAAAAAAAAATTACACCGAGAAAAGGTGTGGCAAATTTACCGGAAAAAGGTGAAGGAAATTCACCGGAAAAAGGTGAGGGAAATTGATCGCACTCAAAGCCCATGGCCAGCTGCAAAATCTCGAACTGTAAGTAGGGTGGAAACGTCTTTTTTAGCCAGGCTAATGGGGAAGAATTAGGTTATAAATATAAAGTAAATTTTATTATTAGAATTTTCAGAAAGTATTCTTTTATAATTTTTGTTTAACATAACCATTGGTTTTAGATCTTGAATATTTGGCAAAAAGTTGGTAAAAACAAAAAAACTGTTTCACCATGGGGAACATAATAGTGTGTTTGCTAGAGCCTTTTAAAGAGGCTGAGGAGGAGCTTCCTCCCTTGGTTCCCTCCGCTCCTCCCAGACCTTTATGGCCCCCTCCACCTCCATGTCCTAATCCTGAAACATTTAATTCACCAAGAGAATCCTCTGTACAAAAAGTCACCAGAAAAGGAATAAAGGACATGTCGGTGGAAGAAAGGCTTACTTTTCCTATTATACAAGTAGCTGACCCACAGAACCCAAATCAGATAATAGAAGCCATGAAAAAATTGATTTTAAAATGAGAAAGCTTTACAAGAAAGCGTTTTTCAAAATGGTCCAACAGCTCCTTTTACAGGAGAAATCATGAATAATATTTCTGATGCATTCTTAACTCCTTCTGATTGGTATACTCTGGCTCATGCAACTCTGGATAGAGGAGATTATTTACTTTGGAAAAGAGAATACTTGGAGAAATGTCAAGAGCAAGCCCACACAAACAGAGGGCCGAATGCTCAAATAACTTATGAAATGCTGGCAGGACTGGGACAGTATATGGATGTACAAAATCAATTACATATGTGCAACAGGCATATGAGCAAATAAGACTTTGTGGAAGGAAAGCCTGGTATGCTTTACCAACAAAAGGGGACCCTCAGGGAGCTTTTAGCAAATGTATGCAGGGACCTACAGAGTCATTTTCTGATTTTGTGGCTTGTCTCACTCTAGCAGTGAGACGACAGAATCAATATGAGGTAGCAGGAGATATTTTAATTCAGCAATTAGCTTATGAGAATGCCAATGCTGATTGTTAAATATGCCTGACGCCTCTGAGAAAAAATAGTACCATTACAGAGATGATTCAAGCATGTCAGAATGTGGGATCAGGCACTTTTCAAGCAAATTTACTCGCTGCTGCGGTAACAGGTAGAAATAAGAGGTGTTATAAGTGTGGAAAAATAGGACATTTCCAAAAGGAATGTAGGCAACTGAGAAGGACACAAGGTAATGCTTTAGGAAGAGGCATGAACACTCCGCCTCAAGATTTAAGCATTTCTCGATGTCCTAGATGTCAGAAAGGGAACCATCGGGCCAGTTCTTGTAAATCAAAATTTCATAGAAACGGGCAGCTGCTAGATCTAGATAGATGGCATGGTCAATTGCCAGGAAATGGCCAAAGGCGTACCCCGCAGCCCCGTCATCAACAGGGGAAATCTGCCCTCCAAGGCCCACAGTGGATTCTCTCATCCGAGCAGCTCCAGGAAGCGCAGGCCTGGATCTTAACAGCACTATAGCAGTCACCTTGACCCCCGATATGGCTTGGCAAGCTATTCCTACAGGAATTTGGGGACTTGTGCCAATAGGAACTTTAGGATTAATCTTAGGGAGGAGTGGGAACACTCTAAAAGGATTAACTGTTCTGCCTGGAATCATTGATTCAGACTATGAAGGAGAAGTTAAAGTTATACTAGAATGTAATCATATTATGCAAATTACTCCAGGACAAAGAATTGCTTCTACCTTATGTTCAGCAAGATGAGGCTATAAATAGAAAAAGAAGGATGCAAAGATTTGGAAGCTCAGACATCTATTGGATACATGAAATTAGCAAAACCCATCCCATGATTAATTTAAGAATAGAGAAAAAACAATTTAGGGTCTATTGGACACTGGCTCGGATGTTAGTGTTATAAATAAAGAATTCTGGCCTCCAAGTTGGTCCATGGTAGAAGCTACAGACTCAGTTAAAGGGGTAGAAGTTCCTGATAATACACAACGTAATGCTGCAGTGTTAAGGTGGCAAGATGAGGAAGGACAGACAGGATGGTTTCAGCCCTACGTCATCTCTGGAATTAGTCAACTTATGGGGCCAGGGTGTTTTAGGAGGTTTACAGGCCTGTATTGTTACTAGCAAAGGAAAGCAGTTAACAACTCAGATAGGATATCAACCTTTTTAGGAGTAGCTACTGCTCAGTCTCCACACCCTCATGCTGATTTTATACAATGGAAAGATGATAAACCTGTATGGGTGGATCAGTGGCCATTAACCAAGGAGAAATTAAGTCAGATTCATGAATTAATACAAGAGCAAATAGAGGCTGGCCAAATAGAACCTTCCAATAGTCCCTGGAATATGCCTATATTTACAATCCCTAAAGAGGCGACAGGAAAATGGCGATTGTTACATGATCTTAGAGCAGTTAATGCTACTATGCATACCATGGGAGCTTTACAGCCTGGACTCCCAGCGCCTTCACAATCCCTTTACATTGGTCCCTCAGAGTAGTAGATCTTAAGGATTGTTTTTTCACCATTCCCTTGGCACCTCAAGATAAAAAGAGATTTGCATTTTCAGTGCCATCTATTAATAATATAGGGCCTATGAAAAGATATCAATGGAAGGTTTTACCTCAAGAAATGGCCAATAGCCCTACTTTGTGTCAAAAATATGTGGCACTAGCTGTTCAGCCTTTAAGGGACAAATATTCCCAATGTTACATTATTATTACATGGATGACTTGCTCTTAGCAAGCCCACGGGAAGAACAGACCTTGGCCATGTTTTCCCAATCACTCAACAACAGGCAAAACAGATTATTAAGGAATGTCCAACTTGCATATTACATCTACCTCAAGGGCCTAACACAGGAGTCAACCCCAGAGGTTTGCTAAAAGACCATATCTGGCAAATGGATGTAATGCATTATGGATGCCTTGGGGCAGTACATGTCTCTGTAGATACCTTTTCAAAAGTCCTATGGGCTACTGCATCTACAGGAGAAATGGCAAAAACAGGTCATTAATCATTGCCTAGCTGCTTTTGCTGTCATGGAAATTCCAAAAAATATTAAAACTGATAATGGGCCTGCTTACACAAGCTGTCAATTCCAGGAATTTTGTAAAAGGTGGAAAATTCAGCATATTACAGGAATAACATATAATTCCCAAGGACAGGCCATTATTGAACGACAGCATCAGCGGCTCAAATCCCAACTTGAAAAGCAAAAAGGTGGGATGATGGAGAAATCACCTGTGGGTAGGCTGCACCAAGCCTTAATTACTTTAAATTTTTTCACTTGTGATGATGAAGGAAGGACGCCTATGGAAATACATTCGCATCAGAATAAAACAAAAGAAAATGGTCTAGTTAAAATGGAAGGATCCCAAATCTGATTTATGGAAAGGAACTGATCCATTATTAACCTTTGGCAGAAGGTATGCTTGTATATTCCCAGAAAATTTTTCCAAACGTGTTTGGATTCCTGCTAGAAATATTAAACTGCAACAGGGATCCAAGAGAGAAACTAGCCAGACTAATGAGGACCTTATGCCTGGAACCACACCATGCAGTTGCTCCTTTGTGTGTGAAAATTAAATAGAAGTTTCTGGCTTGCACCAAAGTTAGAAGAATATCATTACTTACTCCTGGGAGAGGTGCAGAGAATGTACAGTTTGAATTTGAATTGCCATTGGATTAGAACAAAGAATATCCCTATATGGTATTTTTCCTGGTTTGCATGCTAAAGAATATGGTTTCTTGTTCAAATTAAAATCTTAGTTTGTATTTAGAATTTAAAATCGGTAATAAGAAATGAAACTCCACTCCTGAAAGAGCCTCTGGTGTGGAGAAATTCAAAGGTGGCAGGAGAGGGCAAGGCTATCTGCTCTCCTGCAATGAGATTACTTAAAGTTTTCTTTACAAATTATAAAAGAATTAGCAGGGAAATTCTGATCTTGGCTAAATTGGGTGCTAGTTATTACTTTTTAAAAATTGAGATAAATTGAGATCTGTCTTTATCTATTAAGCATGAAAAGTGTGGCCAAATCTGTTGCTAAAACTTCTCCCAAAGTAAGCAGGATGTGGGATAAGGGAGAGACAAGTGGCAATCCAAAATGGACGCCACTCCCCAAGAAAGCCACCAGAAGAGGCCTCATATTCGCCATCTTTCCTTTTTCCAGCTAATGACTTAAAGCTTTTACAAATTCATGATGCATCAGGGATTTCTGTGCTCATGTAAAGCAAAAAGACCAGTTTAAAAATGAGTGCGCATAGTTTTTGAGCTGGGCTTGACACTTTTCTGTGTGCACAATAAAAACCCTAGAGATTTTTAGCTTTAAAGATGGTAAAGATGAACCGGGAGACAAATTAAAGCTAGTTTCCCATGACATTTTAAGCAGTCCCTTTTGAAATTCCTGCCCTGAGGCAAGTAACCAGCAGAAAGTAGATAACAAGCTTGCATATGAATAGCTGATGCAAAAACTTAGTAAATCATATATGGATATAGATATTTGTTTGATGGTTTTTTCCATGTTAAAATTTCAAGGCCTTAACAGAGATGATTTTTTAAAAGCTCCAAGGGCCCGGAGTAATACAATAAATTTATTCTCTCTTCTTAAAGGAAAACTTTTTGAAACAGATATAATATACTTGAAATTGCATGGTATTATTCTACAATGTCATTATTATTTTTCATATTTTACAACAGCATATTGTACAATTATTCCAAACAAAGTTAAAAATCTATTTTTTTTTAAATGTTTGGCAGCAATTTAAAAGGACATGAAAGGATTTACTTCTGAAATATAGTGGCAACCATACTTTGGTAAAAACTGCTGTTTGAATTTTAACCTTCTAGTTTGGCCCCTGCATCTGATTAAAACACAGGGTAGTTACCTCAGCTTCCAGGTGAAGACTTGGAGGCTAAGGCAATTTTCCCTTGCCTGGGACCAGGACCACAAGAGAATGATTCCCACTGACTCAGTAGCTTTAGGGATAGAAACTGTAGATAACCTTTAGAGTCTAACCGCTGAGTTCTGCTTCTGTGTTATCGTTATTGCAAGACAGGGCCACATTCCAATGTCCAGCAGGATGTGACTGGGAACCAACCCTGCGGGCTGTCCCCAGTCTTTAGAATTTAGTCTTTTGGATTTAGAATTTAGAACAAAGGAAAATTCCTGTGGTTTGAACCTTTAAAAGAAACTGCCTATCCCTGAAATGGTGCAGTCATTTGGAGTCCACCTGTGTGTGGTGCTCTTGTGGCTGTCCTGGCCAATCAATAAATCCTTGCCTGATTTTTTAAATTAATTAATCAGCCTCCGGTGGTCTTATTTTGAACCCAGAGTTCGACCCCACAACAATTCCTTCCACTGTGTGGAAAGCCTCACTGGGAAGTGTCATGAAGTGAGTCCCCAAGAGATGAACCACTGGAGCCAATTTGATTAAGCATGCAAGAGTTTATTACAGATTTGAATCCGGGCTCAAACCTTGGCTGACACAGCAGCCAGCAAACACCCAGGCAAGAGCCCCGATGTAGGGGCAGTCCCTCCTTTTATATCTCTTTTTCCCATCCCATTCCACTGTTAGTCTGTCCCTCTCTGATTGGCCCCTCAGGACAAAGAACTGGCCGTCCTTAGCTGTTCCTTAGGTGATTTACACAACCTGGTCTGTTTTGCTTCAAACAGAATGTCTGTTCTGACTCCCAACGGGAGTGCAGGATGCTGCGGTTTTTATGACCCAATTTCTCCTGGCACTGACTGACTTTATTTTTTTAAACTTTTCTCCCCTGGCCTGGTCTATTTCCAGAGTCCTTATCTCTTGGGCAGACAAGGCCAACTGTCACAGGAAGGCACTTGAGCATCCTATATTGGTCCTTCTTGCATTATTTGCAAAGAAGAACCCTCTTCTCACAATTCAATTGCCCACAACTGTTGCTTGAGTTTTCAGTTCATGCTGAGGTTGAATCCTCATTGTGAATGGTACCATGGATCTATCTCTCGCACAATTGGCGTGAGCTGGGCCTTCCCTGGGAAAACAAAAACAAAAACAAAAAAACAACAACAAAACAAAACAAAAAAAACAACAACAAAAAAACCTGGGTTCCCCAAGATAAGTGATCTGTGCCAGGGCCCTGCCAGCAGGCAAAGGGATCCCAAGGCAGGTGCTGGACATGGAGGCCATAGGAGCATAGGCTACCAAGGAGACAGAACTGAACCTCACATCACCCTGCTTGGCCCCGGAGGATGGCTGGTTAGTCAATGACGGGTAAGACTCCTCAAGTGAGGGGCAACCTAAGACAGGCACAGTCTCAGGGGGCCATCAGGAGAGAACTTGGGGGTCAACAGAGGTGGGACACAGATCCTCACCCCCCAATGTTGCAAGGGCTTGAACACTTGCCCCTTCTGAGGGAGGTCTTTTGCCCCATGGCTGCTTCACATGTCCAACTCAGATTGAGACCCAGCTACAAATGAGAGACAGTCCAGCTCATATCGAGACCCAAGCAACAGAGAAGTGGCTGATGGCGACTGTCCTTTATCTAATTCTAGCCTAAATCCAGGAATGCTCAGGGCTTTCTCAAGGATGCATATAACCTTTCCATTAATTTTTACAGAGTAAACTAAAATTGTTGTTAAAGTATTATGTTTGACAGTAAAATAGTCAAGTTTTCAGATAAGTTGATATTCAAGAAAATTTAATTGTACAAAAGGCTGTTTCTAAAGTATTAACCAAAATTTCTATTGGTAGTTCATTTCATGGTAAAATTGATTAACATGCAACGAACCCTAAAGCAACCATAGTTTTTATGCAAAAACTTAAAATTTAAAAGCTATCAAAACTGCATAGCTTTGGAATTTATATATATATATATATATATATATATATATATATATATATATATATAAATTCCAAAAGCCTCCTAATTAAATAAGAAAAAGGGGGATAAAAGAAAAAATGTCCTGTAAGTAAATTACAACTAAAAAAAAATTTTTTTTCTTTTGAAAACCAATTTTCATTTGTAATGCTATCAGCAAGACAGCCATGAAAAACACACATGGTATCAAATAAGTCAAAGAAAAATTGTTTGGAAAAAAAATTAAAAGGATCCCAAGTAAAATTTATAGAAAAGATTCCTTTATTAATTTTGGTCGAGATGTTTGCATGTCTTCAGAAAAACAACTCCAAGACCATATGGATTCCTGCAACAGAGAGGAATTAACAGGAATACTCCACCTAAATTGAAGAAAAGAGGAGGAAGTCCAGACATCGAAGATGCTGACGCTGACAATGCCTTGCCATTCCAGCAGTCAGCTGCTATGCGACCCTGCAGATTGCCCAGGACCAAAAAAGAGAAAGTCGGACCTGCATCACCACCATCCAGATATCATTGCAGACATGCACATATGAAGAACTTTTAGACATTGAAACATGGACTTAGAATTCTTAGACTTTGAAATTTGGACTCAAACATTTTATTGTTCTTATGTTTATTTCTGGTTTGCAAGATTTTTTAAAAGAAAGAAACGGGCAAGGGGGGGGGAGGGGGGAAGGAGGGATGCTGGAAACCAATCATTGTCTCACTAATAGAAAGAGGCTGGTCAACCTTGAAGCTCTGAAAGGTCAGAGCCAACCACACCCTATCTAATTGAGACAATAGTAACTGAGGCAACTTCCCCATCTTGTAATCATGTAAATCCTTACTGATATGATAATCCATTTATTACCAGCCTAAGGGCTATGGGTGTTTCCCAAAGCTGCTTAAGGGTAATGGTTTTATCCCATAGCAGCCTCAATAAAAGGGATAGCAAGGCCAGAGCCTAGAGAGTCTTTCCAATAGAGGTTGACTCCTGCCTGGCCCCCCATTTGTCCCAAATTAACTCTTTTTTAGTCTCTTCATTTTAGTGTGTGGCCTCCTCCAGAAACCGGACCCTGAGTGGGCCCTAATCACTCGGGCTGTGTTAAGGGTTCCCACAGTGCTCTTTGCTTCAGTCAAGTTTTAATGCCACATAGTAGTTGGCTTAGAACCCCAGTCTTCTGTTATATTTGCCAATTATGAGCTTCCTGTTTTATACTTAGGTGCTAACCACTGTCAGGCATTGTCTTTTGCCTTTTAGCACCCTGTTTGAAGTTCCAAGCGATCCACTGGTCCACTGCTTGTATCAATAGACCTTGGTTACAAGCAGGGGGGGGCCAATCTGTTCTCTTTGCCTGTCCTCCAGCTGTCAATCATAAGCACTCAAGAGTCTGTTTCTGACAGGGCTTTAAGTGGGGTTAGTGCTGTTTCTCTTTCAGGGAATATGATGGGTGTGTTTTCTTGTCCCAAAGCTACCCCTCTGCAAATAGCACAAAATATTACTCTGTCTTTGGTTGGACAGAGATCCTTGAATGGAGACCAATGGGGTCATCTGGGACACTGAAGATTTTATCAGTTTGCTTCCCAGAATAGCAGAGTGGATGGTCCCCTCTCCAATCCAGTCAATGAGGGCTCCTAGAGATTGTCAAACCCTTGGACTCTGCCTTTGTTTCCTCTGTAAAGCTCAAAATGCAGGGTGTGGCAGGCTGTGCCACCTGCCCTGAGGCTACTGTTAGGAGCTAGCTGCTCTGGGGAGAAATGGGCCCTTAATGTGCTTAGGTTTGGAAGAATGTCCCAATGCAAGACTCCTGGCTACTGCTTTTCCATTTCTCCTTGCCCTACTTCTCCTCAGTCACCTCAAGTGTGGGCCTCCCTCCCTGAAAAGCCTTGGGTGAGTGGTTGTAACTAAAAAGTCCTGTGTTTTGGGCTTAGAGAATAAAAACAAAATGAATTAAACTGCAGCTTTCTCTCCCACCAGCATTGCATTGCTTTTCCCTTTCTTTCTTTTTAAAGAATATATTTTATCGATTTTTTACAGAGAGGAAAGGAGAGAGATAGAGAGTTAGAAACATTGATCAGGATTTGCCTGCAACCAAGGTACATGCCCTTGACTGGAATCGAGCCTGGGACCTTTCAGTCCATAGGCCCACGCTCTATCCACTGAACCAAAGGTTAGGGCTGCTTTCCCTTTTCATGGCGCAGTCTTTTGTGGCTGTAGTCTCAGGTCCAGACTCCCCAGCAGCCATCAGCCCTTATGGCTTTTCTTTTTCACAGTTGGATGTTATGCCTGCCACTGTGGGATGCGGCTGTGTTGCTCAGCCTGGGATGGGCTATTTTTCTGATATAACAGATACTCCTGTAATGTAGCTTCCTCCTCTCCCTTTTAGCCTGCCAGCCTGCCACCCCTCCAGAAACCTCACCACCCTTCCATGTAACCCTTCCTTCTGGTCTTTCAGTGTCTTCAGTCCTTCATTGCTAGAAGTCGCCTCTTCAGCTGAGCCTCACTTGTTAATTCTGGGTGAATGTACTCCAATTTAGTTGTATTTCCAGTCTGGCCCTGCGACAAGGTGCATGACAGGTCTGCCTATTTGGCTACCATTTTATCAGGACCCTGTGGTCTTATTCTTATCACATGCCCTCCTTTTCTATCATTCTTAGTTTATAATTTTTATGTAAGTCTAGGACAAGGTTAGGCATTCTATGGTCCTTGGGGAACATCATGAGATAAGGTTGCTAAAATTCTTCTAGACCTAGATATTTATGGGCAAAATTAGTGCCTCATTTCCAGTCTTCTTGAAATTTCTATCATTTTCTGATGGGGAATATAAGGACAAGCTTCTGTGAATTGTCTTGAAAATGAATCATGATTGTGAAATCAGATGACAATATATTGGCTTTTTAAAAATATATATTTTTATTTATTTCAGAAAGAAAGGAAGAGGGAGAGAGTGGTAGAAACATCAACGATGAGAGAATCATTTGATCGGCTGCCTCCTGCAAATCCCTCACTGGGGATCGAGCCCACAATCTGGGCATGTACCCTTGACCAGAATCGAACCTAGGACCTTTCAGTTTGCAGGCCGATGCTTAGCCAAACCAGCTAAGATGACAATATACTTTCTATTGACTGCATGGATCAGCACTGTGGGAAGTCTTGTAGGAAAGAACATGGGATTAGACTAAATGTGAGCCCAAATGTTCACAGTGCATATCCAGCACTTTGCCTTGAACTACCAGATGGGTAAAAATCTGTTCAGGGATGTTTTTCTGTGTGGGCTATTTAAAATGATATAAAAGATTGCTGACCCAAGCTTTGACTGTGGGGAAGTTGTAGGCATGTGTTCGGTTATTAAACACATATTTCTAAGGGCTTCCTTAGACCTTCAGTAAGCAAGTGCCTGCTTATATGATATGGAAGTTTCATAAAGGCTATAAAAATCCAAAATGATGATCAAGATAGTTGGTCAAATCCAGCTGTTTATAGAAACAATACCATTTAGCCAAGTCATACCAAACAGCACCATCTCTCCTGGGTTCTTCTCTAACATGGCATGCCAAGCAGAGAAGCAAAATTTGAGACATGGACACCCAAAGTATCTGATCTGATGATACCAGTAAAAATTCTACAATATGTGAAGATGTGTTCTCCACATCATGGACAGAATTAAATGGGCCAGAGAATCAAAGCTTCCAGAACAGTATCATGTAATGTCAGAGTGATCCCCTTTTCCTAGACCCCTCAGAACACAATCTCCCACCAGGGCACAGAACAAAGAACCCCCTCGTTATCTTGTTCTCCCACATACCATCTCTATGTTCTGTAAATGTTAATTGTTAACTGTCCTGTACTCACCAATATAAAAGAAGCGTGTGTCTCTTTTTTACTTTTTATCCAATCCCAGAGGTTTCCCCACTTTGCTTTCTCCCACCATTTTTACTAGCCTACCACCAGTGGATTTCCTGTAACCCTCCTTAGGCCTCCTCCTTTGATTCTCACCTATAAAATAAGCTGCAAAGTTGCCATTCTCTGAAGCATTTTCTCAGTCTGTTAATTTCCAGTAAATTGTTGTCAGTTTGGCTCAAATAAATTCTTATAAGACTTTTTCTCTGATCGACAGAATTGAGAAGAATTACTTTTCACCAGAGCGAGATGGCTTCCTTCTGTCATTAGGGCCTGTTACTCTTAACTGTTCACACTGCCATTTTGTCAAGCAAAACACCATGTGGTGCAGCCCATCAAATCTTCATTCTCTGGGCACAGAGTTCAGTTGGTGGCAATGGCCGAGCAATTCTTCTCTATTATTGAGATAGGCCAGTAAGCCAGGACAAGCAGAATGGGGAAATTGAGACAGAGAACTGAACAAACTGGCCAAGAAATTTACAGTAGATACAGAAGGCCACCTATCTAGGCCTCAGTTATATTTTAGCCCCAGGCCCAGAAAAGCAGAAAAACCAGGTGGGCAACACAGATTAGCTGCAAAGACAGATTGGTCAGTGTCTTGACCCTAAAGAAACACACCTGGAAAAATGATGAATATTCTGCTGAAACCCTCCCCAGAGACTTCCCCTAAGATTCCTACCTGCAAGAGAAATAAAAGCCTCAAGACAAAGGACCCAGTGAGTTATCCTTCCCAGGAGCACTCTCTACCTTCTTCCCCCACAAGATTGCATCTCCTAAACTCTTAAGGGACCCAATGAGGCTTCCAACCAGGGAGTAATGGGCAGTGGCAGTTCATCTCTGGCAACTCCCCCTGAACCTGTCCCTAAGGTCCATTTTTCTCTGACTTCTTAGTGAGCCAAAGTAGACTAGCCTAGGCTCATTACCCCACCTTGTCTCTCTTCTATTGATTCTTCTATTCTATGCCTTTCTTGTTTTGCCATTCCCAGCTTCAGTAAGTGTCCTCTAAAATTCACCTAGACCTGTTTTGTGAAATCTTTCTGGCATGAAGTCAAGAACCCACACACTACTGGCCAGCTTTAGGCAGACCCACCAGGGACAGGTTCCCTTTATACTCACCATCATGAATAAAAAGCCATGAACTAAAGCAGTGGGTTTAAAGACCACCAGTATCCTATATTCTGGACAGAGAACATTTGGGGGGAAATGAAACAAAATATCCATAAGTAAAATAGTGAGGAAAAGGTAAGTGTGGATGAACACAGGTGTTTATTGTAAAAATCAGAAACAGATATCTCAGTATATTATTATTTATTAGAATAATAAATTTCTAATTTCTTATGTTGTACTAAAAGTTCAGCAAATGAATTAGATGCTGAAATAAATGACAAAAGGGGCATTGGCTGTAGATGAAGAAAACAATATATTTCCACATGAAGGCCAGGAGTTTAGGTATTTATTGTATTGGAATTTGACCTGTGACATTAAAATGAAGATTGCTTCCCCAAAACTATAAGTGGGACAGGAAATTGCAGAAGAGACTTTTCTGCATAATAAATTGGGTCCTAACAATAAAATCCTACATAAAAATAAACAGCTAACAAGGCAAAGGAAAATAAACAGTTCAACAAATCAATAAAACATTTTGTGCTCTTGAAATGGATATGGCACAATGGGCTTGAGCTGAAAGGTTGCTCCTTTGAAGTAAATAAAACTTCATGCTATGCTGTGACTGAGAAAAATCTGTAAAAAGACAAGGACATATCATCTAAAAACTAATAAGGTGTTCATTTTGAGCCAAAATTGCATCTAACTTCTCAGCATGTTGTTATGCCCAGATTTCGTGATCCCCAAAGACTACCAGGGAGCCAAGTCCGATGCAAAAGAGTCTTATTCAGGCTAGCCTGAGCTCAATGCCATGTACACCGACACAGTGGTGAAGAAGAGAGAGAGTGGGTTTCGCTAGAACAAAGGATTTATAGGGGTGGTGAGGTCACTGCTTTGGCTAACCCCGATTGGTTGGGTGAGGGCTAGGGTCAAGTGACATAGTGACATAGTTATACAAAATGAAGGACACATTACAAAATGGAGTCAGGAGTTGGCCCCACCCTGCCCCACAGTACAACTTGGAGCCAGGAGTTAACCCTGACCTGCCCTCTCAATGTAAGTAGGCAAGAACTGAGCCAAAGGATAAAGAATTGACACAAAATTTGCTTGTTCAGAACTCAGACACAGCCATAGAAGATAAAGGGGTTGGGGTGGGGACTAACTAACTATAGAGCAGAAAAATGCAGAATAAACTCTTTACGTGGAGAACTACTTTATTTCTCTAAATTTTTCCCGTTGGACTTCCTATATTGTGCACACCAAAACAATGTATGTATAAAACTGTCCCATTCTATTTCATTCACCAATACATGGCAAAAATTAAATACATAAGCAGAGAAGTCACCAGTGGAAAGTTGCTATGCTTCTGCCTAATAGTTTTCTGTAACCAAGAATAAAAATAACTGAGCCTAAATTTGTTTTTGTGTATGACAACATGTACTGAGAGACTCATGTCTGCCCAAAGCACCAGTCTATCTTCAGAAAGAACTAATGTCACAGGTGTACTTATTGTAAGTAAAAGCCACCATAATTTCTTTTTCATTCTGTTTAATGCAAGCAAAGCAGCTATTTTTATTGCTTTTGATAAATACCAAAAGTGAGAGTGATGGACTGGTTCTGAAATTTGTAAGTATTATTTTACATATTGTACACAATATGCACACAAGCTCCAGCTTCTGCTTGCTATCTGTGCAACCAGGCATGGGCTGTACCTGTGGCAGGCAAGAGGGGCAGGGAGAAATCTCTTTTACATTTGTGCTTCATGGACTAACAGCTACTCCAAAAGAAGACTCTACCAGCCACCTGATAACCTTCTGCAAGAGAAAGGGGTGGAGAGCCAGTGTCCATCCCTCCAGACTACCATGAGTTATTTATTCTAGGTGTTTGCAGACAATTAAGCACTAAAGATGTGGGAGCCCCTTTCACGTCCTGCAAGGTTCAGGGTCCCTGTTCAGGATTCCTGTTCAGGGTTCAGGTTCTGGAGAAAGTAGCACTCAAAATGAAGAGAGACTAGAAAAGAATTAATTTGAGAAATGGGGGCCAGGTGGGAGTCCACCTCTAGGGGGAGAACTACCACTGCTCTGGCTTTGGTATCCTTTTTATTAAGGTTATCCTATAGGCAGGAAATTTCAATAACAGACAATCAGCAAGAATTTTACATATGATTAACAGATGGAGGTTGCTTTAACTACCAATGTTTCAACTGAACAATGAGTGATTAGATCCGACCATTCAGAGCAATTGTTTGACTCACCTTTTGGATTCCCTTTTCACATTTTTTTATTAGTGACAATTATTGGTTTCCTGCACAAAGTGACTGCTACTGTACTTTCCAAACCTGATGTGCAAACTCAGGGATCTTGTTATAATGCAGTGTGTGTGTGTGTGTGTGTGTGTGTGTGTGTGTGTGTGTGTATTTAGTAAACATTCCTTGAATGAATCCACATGCTCTTACTGGGTCATATTTTACTTTGAGCATTTTTTAAAAATGAGTGGCCTAAGTTATCAATATGACAACTGCATGGGGTTTGTTCTGGCCAAGTGGTCAATCGTTGGAAACTCACTTGGAAAGCAGAAAAATGACATTTATAAGTAGACTACTTTCAGTTTTAGAGTGAATATTATACTACCTTGAAATTCTATTTCTATGACTGTCTTGAGTTTGAGAGTTAAAAGATTAACTTCACTGTATTCCTTTTGCCTCTCTCTGCCTCCACAAGTAAGTGCCTGGAGGCCAGGTTCTATGTCTTAAATTTCTCTTATTTGTTGTTATTCCTGTAAGACCTGCCTAATTATTCAAAGGAAAGAGCTCTGTGGGTAATTGCTGATTTAATTTGGTTTTAAACAATGCAGATTCTGATGCAAGAGGTCTGAGGACTGAAATTGTGTGTTTCTAGCAAGCTCTTAGGAAATCTTCATGCAGCTGGTCTACTGATCGCACTTTGAGAGGCAAGGCCCATTGGACGACAAGGTCAATAAACCACCACTATGATGAGCCCCATTCTCCCTATTGATAACTAAACACTTTCCCCCATCTTTTCTGCCCCTACAAATCTCAACCAGAACCATCCTTACCCTGAATAAAACTCCTCACCAAACTAAATCCCCACAGATCCCTCATAAAAAAGGGGGAAAGAAAGGGATATAAAATCTTTTTTTTTCTTGTGGACCCTGAGTTCCTTTAACTTGCTTCATTCCTCCCCAAGGAGAAGAGGCCATTCAGCTAGTGTGGGAGTAGGAATTATTATTTACTAACCACTCCATGCCATGCTGTGTGCTTTACTCTCCTAGCTTGCATTGATTTGGCTTATAAAAACCAGTACCTTCTGTCCTAACTCCATAGTAATTTTCTAGCCATTCTATGAAATAGCCACTGTAACCCCTCTATGACAGATGGGAAACTGAGGCTCAAGAGATTACATATCTTGTCCAAGAACATAGAACTAGTGATAAACTTATAGGAACTTGAATCTAGGGCTGATTCCAAATTTTGTGGATAAACTACTGTATTTGTTTCTAAATCTCAAGGAGCTTAATTCCTTCTGTCAATAGACATAATGTTGATATTCAGTTGACTAAAAGCAACTCCATCCACTGTTCTGATGGTCTCACCTGCTGGCTCATCCCAGCAGACTACATGCAGCTTTTTATCATGTCAAAGTCATAGGAATGAATAACTTCTAAGGAAAGGCTTCTTAGAGAAACAATTGCCAGGAAACAAAAAACAAACAAACCAACAAACAAACAAAAAAAAACCAACAGTTTCTGTCATCTGTTTTCACATCTCATGCAGCTGACAGCCTTTTATTAGATAGATGCTGTGATAATGAGATAGAAGTCACACTGAAGACATGGGTTATTATACTATACTTCCTTATCTGTTTAAACAGACTTGAATTACTACAGAGCCATGTGGATGACTCAGAGAGTTCCTGTTAAGGTGATGTCATCTCTACTTCTTCATGACAGTTGACTTAGGGACTGGTTGATTTTTTTAAAAAGCATTTATTAATCATGGACCAAAATGCATCTCCACATTTTCAGATGCAGTCTTTCAAAATACAGTTAGTGTCGTCTCTCTTGACTGACTAGTGCTAGGTGAGGGATGGGCCAGAGGGTTGATAGGCAGTGGCTGGGCATCTCTCAGTAAATATAGGAAGGAATGGTTTCTAAGCACCAGACTGCCAGGAACAGGTCCTCCATGGAGAGAACTGGTTTTCTCCAAGGAGAAATTCCTGCAAGTTAAAGCTCCAGCCTGGGGATGAGAGGAAGTGGTCAGAGCAAGGTCCTGCATGCTCCCAGCTTCAAACCCATTGTCCTGAGTTCATTACCTCATGAGAGCTGGGACAATGAGGTGCAAGCCAGGTGAAGTGAAAGGATTCTCAAAATGCTTTAAGACCACTTTCTAGATGAGAATAGCACAGGACAGCTTTTACTGCAATTGGGAGATTATTTTATTGCATGAGATATGGAAACAGATGATAGAAGCTGGGTTTTTGTTTTCTGGCAATTGTTTCTCCAAGAAACCTTTCCCTAGAAGTTATTCATTCCTATGCACTTTGCCATTATAAAAAGCTGCATGCAGTCTGCTGGGATGAGCCAGAAGGCCAAACCATCAGAACAGTGGATAGAGTTCTTTTAGTCAACTGTATATTGACATTATGTCATTAGATTGCATTGATTTGGCTTATAAAAATCTTCTGCCCTAACTCTATAGTAATTTACATTTTAATTGTAAAGACATATTTAAGGGCATAGTCTACTTTCTATATTAATAATTTTTTTTGTTTATTGTCGGGAGCCAAAAAAGAATTGGTGACTATGTCTTAAAAGACACCTCCATCTTAGACACTGAATTTCTGACTTACCAGAACTCATGTATGTGACAAGCTGCGGTGTGGCAGTTAACTAGAAACAATCTAAATGCCTAGCAGCATGTCTGGCCATTGAGCAAGGCACACCTGTTGTGATAACTCGCCCCGCCCCGGAGAATCCCTGCAGACACATCCTGCTGATACACAACCCTCCCCCCCCTGGAATGTCTCCGCGGCCACTTCCCCCCTACAACCTGTGTTGTATACATATATGTACAATATACATATATGTATATTGCGGCTGCAACAAATAAAATTTGAGGCTTAATCAGAACCCTGTCTTGCCTCCATTTCTCTGCGTCTCCTGTCCTCCCTCATTCCCTTCCAGGTGTCTCCTTGCTCCCACGTTGCTGTCCCACTGGCCGGGGCAGTTTATGATTTTCCAAATGCTTTATTTAAAAAAAAAAAAATCTTTATTGTTTGTAGAGGGCCAAATGGGAAGACACCTGGACATTCTATAGATTGTTGTTGACTGGGCCTGGGATATTAGCAGAATCATGTCAGTTGCACTCCCAGCCCTGGGATTGCCGAGATGTTCTTAGTTCCTGGTTTGTGTTTGTCCAAGAGGAAGGAGTGGGCTCCTTGTTTTCCTGTGAAACCCCTTGTTGGATTGGAGTATAAATAGATGTGCTGCGTGGCTTAGGAGGTTGTCAGTCTGTCTCTCCAGCAGAGGAGATCAGCGGCCCTCCTAACTCCCAGCTTGAAATCTATTTCTATGTCTTCTCTCTTTATTTCTAATATTTCTCACTCCCTGGCCACCTCCATTTAGAACCGGTTTGTTCATCTCTCTTTCCGTGCAGGACACAGAAAAGGGAGATCCCTGCAGCTTCAGGTCCCCACAATTGTTCAGATTATTACAATTGTTCATCTTTTTTCCCCTCCATTGCTCCCCTCCACCAGGTTCCTACCCCACCCTCTGCCCATTGTCCTCATCCATAGGTGTACAGTTTTTGTTCAGTCTCTTCCCGCACCCCCCAATCTCCTTTTCCTCGAGAATTGTCAATGTATATTACATAATTCTTTTTATAAGGACCCATAGAAAGTCAGCCAAAAGATTTCCTGAGCACTTATATGCCAGATATTGTGCTAGTATTGTGAATAAAGTAGTTAACAAAGAAATCACATGAATCAAGCTTATAACAGAGGATAAAATTTTTTCCTTAGTTCTCTATAGGCAAAGCTGTCCCTAAGCAACTTTCTTTTTTACTCTTTCTACTAGGAGGCTCTGAGCTTCTGTTTTGGATTCACCTTTAGCAATTACACAGGACTCATGGGATGACTTGTTATATATCCCTGGCTTCATGTTATTTTTCCATTGATTAATCTTTTTTGTATTTATATTTGTGGGCCACCTCACATTATAAATAAAAGAGGGGTTATTATTAAATAATAATAAAAGTACCTAGCCTGTCATTGGGACCATAAGTTAGGAGATATTAATGATTAGATGTGGTTTCTAATTAGATATAGAAATAAATCTGACTAAAAAGGAATTCTAAGCCAAAATCGGTTTGCCTCAATGGATAGAGCATCGGCCTGCAGACTGAAGGGTCCCAGGTTCAATTCTGGTCAAGGAAATGTACCTTAGGCATATCTCCAGTGGAGGGTGTGCAGAAGGCAGCTGGTCGATGTTTCTCTCTCATTGATGTTTCTAACTTTCTATCTCTCTCCCTTCTTCTCTGTAAAAAAATCAATAAAATATATTTTTTAAAAAAGGAATACTAATTAGTGTGAGAGCAGTCCTGGCTATGTGGCTAATGGGGTCAATAAAAAGAACAACAACAAAAAAGAACTCTTAGAAAAATAGAAAAAGAAAACCAAATAAAAACAAATGTGAGCAGCCCAGCTATTGTTGCTGATTAATAGGACCAGACCAAGGTGTGAGTGGTTAGGTCACTGATGCTGATGTGGGGATCAGGCTGAAAAGTTCCTTAGGGTCGCCGGCTGGCTAGAAACTAGAATTTAAAGGTGGGAACTGAAAAGTGAAAGCACTGCTTTACAGGTGGATGGAGAACAAGGTACAAAGACAAAGCATGGATGAAACAAAATCTATAATTAGGCAGTAAGCCACAAAGCCAACTAGGAATTTTTGGTTGTAAGTAACAGAAACCTACTCTGATGAATTTAATGGGGAGAATGGAAAAATTTATGGATGCATTTGTGGCAGCTCACAGAATCTAAAGAAAAAGCACATAATAGTTTTGCAAGGGACAGGTTCTTTTCTGGGGAAAAAAAGGACATCTCTCTAGAGTTCCACTGTTGGAATGAAAGGGCAGCAACTGTTGTCCATCTTTTAGTCTTTCTTAAGAAGACATTGCCTGGCACACAGTAG
Organism: Pipistrellus nathusii; assembly: GCA_963693515.1. Lineage (NCBI taxonomy): Eukaryota > Metazoa > Chordata > Mammalia > Chiroptera > Vespertilionidae > Pipistrellus > Pipistrellus nathusii. Next base: position 96,316,681 of record OY882859.1, read on the forward strand.
GACCTCAATACATAAATTGAATGAAGGATGGAATGGATGGAACTATTATGGAGAGAACATCTAATTTGCTAGCCTGAATCATATATATGATCCCTGTGAGGAGGGGAAGGTCTCACCAAAGCCACATACAATAGAGTATGGTGTTTCGGACATGGTGAAGAATGGTTGGAGGCAAGCAGAATCCCATAAATGCCTGCTACAGGCAGCAAAGAAATGGCTGGTCGATTAGAGAAAGTGGTGTCTCCAGTCATAGTGGGGAAACATCTCCTGGTTGCATAGCTCTAGACATCTATTATTTCTAGAAGGAAAACGTCCAGAAAGAAGCATGCCAACCTTCATGGAATGGGTGGGACCCAAGAAATAGACAGCAGAATTAGCTCTAGAAAGAGGTGAAGATGCTGAAAGGTGGAGCATGTTTAGGTGAGTCTGGGGAGGAGAATGGAACTAAAAAAGGATAACACCAGGGTGACACTTTCATAATTAGCTACTTAAGTTCTTGAAATAAGCTTACTTCCCGAGAGCACACTTCTCCCATTACATCCTTTATCTGCATATTAACAAATTGCTTTTTAAAGTCTGAAGTTAAATGTTAAGTCGAGGCAGGGAGAAGCCCAGAGCCGATACAAGCATCTGCAAGGTGGATGGTGACAAATATACTGGCTAGCTGGTGCCTTCCTAGGGCTTTCCTAGACTCCTGGCCCAAGGCAGGAATTCCACACTTCTTATGCCCTCTACCTTGCCCCCCTCCCCCCCAAACAGCTGTATAAAAGAGGCACCTATGCCACTTTTTGGTGCGGACTTCCCTGGCCCATCCTCGGACCAGCAAGCTTCGCCTGGGAGCTCAGGTTAAAACCTCCCCCTTTTTAATTGCCTGGATTCCGTGTCTTGCTTCTGCATCACAAACCTCTCAGCTGGGACCTTACATTAAGGATATCCCTTCAGGTATTGCAAACCAGGACACATCTTGGTTAGGTGGTCATAAGTCATCTCTCTCCCTGGGCTCAACCCAACTTATCCCCTTCTATTCTTTAAATACTAGAGTCCTGGTACATGAAATTCATGCATGGGGGAATATCCTCAGCCCTGCCTGCACCCTATCCAATCCAGGAACCCTTGGGGGATGTCCGACTGCTTCTCGCAATCTGGGACCGCCTGCCTGCCTGATCACTGCTAACCCTCTGCCTGCCTGCCTGATTGCCCCTAACCACCTCTGCCTGCTTGATCACCCCTAACCACCTCTGCCTCACCCAGCACCCAGAACTCAGGATTCCCTCCTCTGGCCGGTCGCAGGCACCTGGGACCTGGGCTTCCCTCCCTCTGGCTAGCTGCAGGCATTCAGGACCCATGCTGGCTTCACCTGGGCTGGCTGCAGCTACAGAAGACCATGGGCAGGTGGCTTTGCCTGGGTCACAGCCACTAGCACCCAAATCCATGGGGCAGGTGGCTTGTCCCTCTCCTGGGCTGCAGGAGCAGCCACTGGTGCCCAGGACCATGGGGCATGCAGTTGTCCCTCTCTCAGGCTGCAGGTGCAGGCACAGCCACTGGCTCCTGAGACCACAGGATGGGCGGCTTTTCCTTCTCATGGGCCTCAGCTTGGCTGGTCCCCTTTCCTCTCTTGTGAGCTCATCTGTGCCTGACTGTTCCCCATTCCTCTCTCGCCAGTGTTGAGTGTCTGAGCCCTTATGAAATTAAGGCATGAGGGCATGATGACCATTTACATATTAGCTCTTTATTATATAGAATGACAACCTCATCTGCACTTGCTATATCATCTGCATGTGTCTTGGTGTGGTCCTTTTGTTTGGGGTTCTCTGTGCTTCCTGGACTTGTAAATCTATTTCTTTCACTAGGTGGGGGAAGTTTTCAGGCATTATTTTTTCAAAAGATTTTTAGTATCTTGCTATCTCTCTTCTTCTGGCACCTCTATAATTTGGATCTTGGTATAGTTGAAGTTGTCCCAGAGGGTCCTTACACTATCTTCACATTTTTGGATTCTTTTTTCTTTTTGCTTTTCCATTTGGGTATTTTTGCTTCTTTGTATTTCAAATCTTTGACTTGATTCTTGAAATCTTCTTGTCTGCTGTTGGATCTCTGTATATATTTTTTTTAATTTCAGTCAGTGTATGCTTAATTTCTAGTTGGTATTTTTTCATATTCTTAATTTGGTCTTTTTTCATATCCTTGAGGACAAAATTATTTGTCCTTTTCTAGAAAATTCTTGAAAAACCTTATAACCATGGTTTTGAACTCTACCCTGTTTCCCCGAAAATAAGACAGTGTCATATTAATTTTTGCTCCCAAAGATGCACTAGGTCTTATTTTCAGAGGATGTCTTATTTTTCCATGAAGAAGAATACAGTACCCATTTATTGTTAAATAAAAATAAAGGAAATTTATTACCTGTTGCTAGATGCCAGTCGGGGAAGCCCTAGCGACCAGTTTATGGTAAATTAATTTTCATTCTGAGACAGAGCCTAGGGGGGACCTTATTTTCAGGAAGGATGCCTTATATTTAACTCAAAAGGAAACCTGTAAGTAGGTCTTATTTTTGGAAGATGTTTTATTTTCAGGGAAATACGGCATATCCAGTCATTTGTTTTTCTTCATTTTTTTTTCACTTGTGATCTGTTTTTTGCTGCTTCCCTGAGTTGATAGAGTGGCTTTGTGTGTGAGGTGTCCTATAGGGCCCAGTGGCTCAGCTTCCCCAGTGGATACTCTTGGTGCACTCCTTTGTGGGCTGTGTGCACACTCTTGTTGTAGTTAAGCCTTGATTGTTGTTGGTATTTCTGGGAGGAATTGACCTCCAGGCCAATTGGCTGTGAGGATCAGTTGTGTCTACTCTGGGAGAACTTTTGTGCTGGAGACACCCTTATGGAAGAAGACTTTCAAAAGCCTTTGTGCTCAGATTGAATGGGACAAGTCTCAGGGTGGACTAAACATCAGTGTTTTCTTGTCAGCCCTACACTGAGAGGCTCCTGTGTCTCAGTGTCCCATCGTAATCATTGCAACAACCTCTGAAAGAAAGCCGCCCTCAATTTCCACCTGCTGCCAGACAGTCCAGTTTCTCTCCCAATGAATTTGGGTCCCCAGAGTCTTTCCTGAAACTGAGTTAAGAGCAATCGGGAGCTTTTGTCTCCCTCCTGCTTGAGAAAGCCAGCAGTGTACTCAGTTGCGAGCTCTCTCCTCACTTCCACTTTGTACCTCTGCCTTCTGCAGCTCCTCTGAGTCTCAGTGACAGTCCAGTTTCTCTTTCCTGACAGTCCAGTTTCTCCCTGTATGATTCTGGGTCCCAGAGTGTCACCCAGAACTGGAGTTCAGAACAGTTGTGAGCTGTTGTCTGTCTCCTGACTGAGAAAGCCAGTTGCGTACTCAGTTGTCAGCCATCTCTGTGCACGCGTGCCTTTTTATCTCTGCCTTTACTTCCACAGCTCATCTGAGTTTCAGTGTGCTTTTCTATTTCCTTCTAATTGTAGAATTTCCACTCAGCCAGCCTTCCTGTGGTTCTGGATAATGTCCATTTTGTATTTTAGTTGTAGTTTTGAAATTGTTGTGTGAGGCAGCAGTTTAGTTGTTTACCTATGCTGCCATCTTTGTTTCTCCCTCAGTCTTATATCTTTTAAAAAAAATATATTATTTAATTGAGGGGAAGGGCCACGAAGAGAGAGATATAAACATCAATGATGAAAATCATTGATTGGCTACCTCCTACACACCCTACACTAGGGATCAAGCCCGCAACCCCGGCATGTGTCTTGACTGGAAATCAGGTAAACATTCAACTACTGAAGAGTGAAGTGGCATCCTGAAATAGAGCTGAATTAAAGACAGCCCAGTGGAATGATACTCCTCTGCCAATGAAATTACTGTGGGACTTAATATATCTCTAGGTCATCACCATGCTACAAGGATAAATGCATTAAAAAGAAAGTAATTTCTGAGAGAGAAACCAATATGACAGCATAAGGTATACACCTGTACATGCTGCCTCTCACAACCACACCAAAAATACAACTGAAAGACAAAACCTCTATCACCAGAACTATTGGAAAGCTGGCTGAGTAGAAGTTCTACAATTAGAAGGAAAGAAAAAAGAGCATTGAAATGTGCACAAGCGCAGAAAAGCTGAGGTATGCAGGCACGCAAATCAGCCTGGCAGTTGGCGACTGGGTGCGCTGTTTCTTTCTTTCTTTTTTTAAAATATATTTTTAATTTATTTTTTACAGAGAGGAAGGAAAAAGGATAGAGAGAAACATTGATGACAGAAACATTGATCAGCTGCCTCCTGCACATTCCCCACTGGGGATGTGCCCACAACCAAGGTACATGCCCTTGACTGGAATCGAATCAGGGACCCTTGAGTCCACAGGCTGATGCTCTATCCACTGAGCTAAACTGGTCAGGGCTGAGCTGTTTCTTTCCACCATGAAAGGAGACAAAGCTCCCCATTACTCTGAACTCAATTTTCCAGTGAGATTCTGGGGACTCAGACCTTTCTGGGGAGAAGCTGGACTGTCTGCCATTGGGTTAGAAAGTGAGGGTGGCTTTCTTGCAGAGGTGCACACAGGATTCATTTTTTATTGTGCTGGGGCATTGAACACTGGGTCTTGGAAATGTGGAGATGCAGAGACGGCTGACTGGTAGCCATTACTGTTTGCCACTCCATAGTGACTTCCTGAGACACCACCCTGTCCAATTTACAAACCCACCCAAACTGTGTGCAGTGGCCTGCCCTATCACAGCTTAACATAACAAACTGCAGCTCTGATCAGGCCAGGATAAATGTACAGACCTCACTGTAGCTCCTGCTGGGTGGTCTCAAACAGTAGCTGACCTGCACACTATTGGAGATCCAGAAGCCAGTGTACCTAGTGGTCAGCGAAAGACAACACCAGATTTCAACTTCTCAGATCCATAAGTGACACATTCAAGAGGCAGACTCAGTGAGCATCAAAGCCCCACTGAAACAAGTCCTGCCCCATAAGGGTGTCTCTAGCACAGCAGTTCTTCTGTGATAGACATAGCAGGTCCTTACAGCCTAGAGGTAAATTCCTCCCAGTATACCAACAGCAATCAAGGCTTAACTACAAGACTGTGTACTCAGCATACAAAGGGGTACACCAAGAGTATCCAGTTAGTTGATTGGGGAAGCTGAACCACTGGGCCCTATAGGTCACCTACCACACAAAGCCACTCCATCAACACAGGGAAGCAGCCAGAATATGGAGACAAAGAAACATGTCACGAATGAAAGAAATGAAGGAAAGCATACTACTGGGTGACATAGAGTTCAAAACCACATTTATAAGGTTACTCAATAATCTGCTAAAAACCTCTGAGGAACTTGGTGAGACCTTTAATGATCTCAATGAGAATGCCAAAGAAAATGGAAAAGCACCAGTCAGAAATTAAGCATACACTGTCTGAAATAAAGAATATACAGAAATACAACAGTAGATCAAAGGACCCCAAGAATCAAACCAAAGATTTGAAACATGAGGAAACAAACAACATCCAACCAGAAAAACAAAGAGAAAAAATAATCCAAAAATATGAAGATAGTGTCAGGTGTCTCTGGGACAACTTTAAGCATTCCAACATCTGAATTATTGGGATGCCAGAAGAAGTGAGAGAGCAAAATATTGAAAGCCTATTAGAAAAAAATGACAGAAAACTTTCCCTACCTGGTGAAAGAAATAGACTTACAAGTTCAGGAAGTGCACAGAACCCGAACAAGAGGAATCTAAAGAGGACAACACCAAGACATATCATAATTAAAATGCCAAGGGCAAAAGACAAAGAGAGAATCTTGAAAGCAGCAAGAGAAAAACAGTTACTTACAAGGGAGTATTCATATGATTGTTAGCTGATTTCTCAACAGAAACTATGCAGGTCAGAAGAGTGTGGCAAGAAATACTCAAAGTGATGAACAGCAAGAACCTACAACCAAGATTACTGTACCCAGCAAAGCTATCATTCAGAATTGAAGGTCAGATAAAGAGCTTCACAGACAAGAAAAAGCTAAAGGAGTTCAGCACCACCCAACCAGGATTATATGAAATGCTGAAGGGTATTCTTTAAGAAGAGAAAGAAGAAAAAGGTAAAGATAAAAATTCTGAGAAGCTGAAACCAGTTTGGCTCAGTGGACAGAGTGTCTTCCTTCGAACTGTAGGGTCCCAGGTTTGGTTCCTGTCAAGGACATGTACATTGGTTGTGGGAATATCCCCAGTAAAGGGTGTGCAGAAGGCAGCTGATCCATGTTTCTCATCGATGTTTCTAGCTCTCTATCTCTCTCCCTTCCTTTCTGTAAAATATCAATAAAATATATATTTTTAAAAATTGATAAAGAACAAAATGATAACAAATACATACCTATCAACAAGTGAATCTAAAAATCAAGTGAATAAAAAATCTGATGAACAGAATAAACTGGTGAATATAATAGAATCAGGAGCATAGAAAGGGAGTGGACTGACAATTCTCAGGGGGAAAGGGGTATGGAGGTTTCCTGAAGAGATTGGTCAAAAATCTTACACCTGTGGATGAAGACAGTGGTGGGGGAAAGGTCATGAGGTGGGGTGGGGAGTCAGATGGAGGGGAGCTATGGGGGGGAAAAGAGGAACGTATGTAATAATCTGAACAATAAAGATTTATTTGAAAAATAGAAAAGAAATTTGTGATACATCTACACAATGGAATACTATGCTGCTATAAAAAATAAAGAATTCTTACCATTTGCAATAGCATGGATGGAATTGGAAAACATTATGCTAAGCAAAATAAATCAGTCAGAGGAAGATAAATATTGCATGATCGCACTCATTTGTGTAATATAATGAACAACATAAACTGATGAACAAAAACAGATCCAGAGACAAAGAAGCATCGATCAGAACATCAAACCTCAGAGGGAAGATAGAGGAGGGTGGGGTAGGGGCAAGAGATCAACCAAAGGACTTGCATGCATGCATATAAGCCTAATCAATGAACACAGACACCAGGGGGGTGAGGGCATGCGTGTGTGTGTGTGTGTGTGGGGGGGGGACAATAGGGGAATAAGGACACATATGTAATACCTTAATCAATAAAGAAAAAATTTGCAAATAAAGAAAAGAAAGGAATTTCTGGCAAAAAATGTTGAAAAGTTTGCTAGTTAGGAGAGGGTGCAGATTATCAGGACCACAGGGGGAAATTATATGAACTCTGCTGGTGGCTGACTGGGTGTTTCTGTATCTACTAGGGTTCAGGAATCTGGAGAAGGGGCTGTGAGTAAATTAAATAAACTAGACATAAAATATAAATTTGGGAGGCATTTTTTGGGGGAGCCAGGAAAGTCTTAGTTATAGTAGCTATGTTCCTTGAATCTCTGGACCCCTAGCTTTTTTAACACACTAGAGGCCCGGTGCACAAAATTCATGCATGGGGGCAGGGGAAAGGGGTTGTCTCTCACTTGATCTTAGCCAAAAGGCCGAGAAGCGATGGGAAAGGGGTTGTCTCTCAGCCCAGCCTGCACTCTCTCCAATCTGGGACTCCTTGAGGGATGTCAGACTGCCCGTGGGATCGGGCCTAAACCAACAGTTAGAAATACCTCTCACAATTTAGGGCCTCTCGCTCCTTACCGCCTGCCTGCTCACTGCTCCTTACCATTCAGCTCACTGCTCCTTAGTGCTGCCAGGGAGGCAGGAGAGGCTCCCACTACTGCTGTGTTTTGAGTGTGTGTGTGTGTGTGTGTGTGTGTGTGTGTGTGTGTGTGTGTGTGAGAGAGAGAGAGAGAGAGAGAGAGAGAGAGAGAGAGAGAGAGAGAGAGAAATATCTATGAGAGAATGAGAGAGAAACATCTATTAGTTGCCTTCTGTATGTGCCCAGACTAGGAATCAAACCTGCACTTGCCAGCCATGAGCCCTATCTTTCTGTATAGCTGTCTGTGGGCCAACTGTTCTCTTCCTTTTCGCTTAACGTGAGCAGCATGTGAGGGCAGAATGCACTGTTGTGGAATGCAGTGGGCTGCCCGGAGCTGAGGGGAGTGGTCAGGCCAATGGAGTGAGAGGTGGGCACAGAGGATGCTATCTTACCCATTTGTGGGGTGGGTTGGCCAGCCTTCATCTGCCTGACCCCACCCAGGGAGGGACCGAGCAGGGTGTCTGCCTCTCCATTCTCCATCCTTCCATCTGTAACACCTGTCACCCTTGCCAGGCCTCCCCCAAAGTGAGTTCAGCTCAATCCCTGAGTGTAAAAGGGCAGGGGTGTGGTAGGGTGGCTCCACTCCAGTGCCCCCTGATTCCCAGCGGAATCAGGACCTGACCTCAGGATTGTGGCCACAGCTGTAGAACATACCCTGTTTCCCCGAAAATAAGACAGTGTCTTATATTAATTTTTTCTCCCAAAGTTGCGCTAGGTCTTATTTTCAGGGGATGTCTTATTTTCGGGGAAACACGGTAGATCTGTTTCAAGAAAAGTTGGGAATGCAGACTTTCGTATCAGCCCCTATTCCAAAAGGTGGCAGTGTATTCACATTGTGGCAAAGACACCTTCAAGAGTAATATAAGTGGGTAAAGTCAGGGACAAACCAGGCCATTTCATTCAATCTCTCTGAGGCAAATGGGCAGAACCAAGTCTCAGCTTTTCACAGGACACTTCTGTTTTCTTTCTTCTTTCTTTCCTTCTTTCTTTCTTTCTTTCTTTCTTTCTTTCTTTCTTTCTTTCTTCTTTCTTTCTTTCTTTCTTTCTTTCTTTCTCTCTCTCTCTCTCTCTCTCTCTCTCTCTCTCTCTCTCTCTCTCTCTCTCTCTCTTTCTTTCTTTCTTTCTTTCTTTCTTCTTTTTATTCAGTAGTCTGTCTCCATTCTTGTTCTTTGGGATTTTTTCACCATCAGATGATTGGGGCAATCCCCTTGAGATTCAACATTCTGGTTGCATCCAAATGATGATTACAGTGCCCCTCAGAGGGAGGGAGCTCACAGATGGGAAGCAGGGAATTCTGAAAACTAAAGTGATGGCAGAGATGCTAAGCCTTTCCTTCACATGTCACCCCTCTTCAGCTGGCCTGAAGAGGGGTGACATGTCTGCTGGACCTTTACCACTAGATAACCTGGCAGGCTGCCCTGGAAATCTCCCCCTGCGCCAGCCACTCCTGGTACAGCTTCTGCATATGGGTGCTGGTCTCTGGGGGTCACAATGGCATGGCAGTGCAGATGCCTTCCATCTGCCACAGCAGTGCCCTGTTTGCATGCCTTTCCTCCTGCTGCTTAGGTATCTCTGGCGCAGGCAAGGACTTCCACGAAGTGGCAGAGGAACTTGTCCCTCTATAGCTTCAGGACCACTTCTGGATGTTCCGAAAGCTGTAAGCAGCCTCAAAGCATAGCAGAACCTCTCCGTTCCTTTCCTGGAAGTCTTTGTTCCTCAGGGTGCAGTAGGTGAGAACTATCACATCCTTGTTGAACAGCTCCTTGGCCATGTGTCTGAAGATGTGTGCCAGGTACCTGTCGGAGCTGGTACCCTCGTGGAGCCTCACCTCCTTCTCCTTTATGTCTCCAAATAGTGTCCATGGCAGTGTCATTCTAGGCGAGGTCACTTTGCTCCATTATCTGGACAATTTCACCCAAGGTTAACATGCAGTCAGCACCCCAGGAACTATGTAAAGCTGTGGGAATATCTTCTCGAAGGGCCTCCAATTTCTTGACATAACATGGGGCCACAATGACATGGAAAATCTTGTCTGGGGATACGTTCTGCTGTCTGGCGAAGTAATCCTTCACCAGAGAGCCCATGACCTGGGAAGACTTATCTGTGCAGAAGTGGGAGTGATGGGGTAACTCAGCAAATGTTCTGCATATTGGTCCCAGCTGGGGCAGGCAGAGGTCAGCATGGGTAACCATGGCTCTTCCTCACGGTGCTGGCAGTACCGATGCACAAATTCCTTCTGACTCTCCAGGATGCTGAAGTCTATAGCTATCTCATGTCAAAGACAGTGTGCCCCAAGGCTTTTTTTAAAAAATTTTTAAATATATTTTATTGATTTTTTACAGAGAGGAAGAAAGAGGAATAGAGAGTTAGAAACATCGACAAGAGAGAAACGTCGATCAGCTGCCTCTTGCATACCCCCTACTGGGGATGTGCCGGCAACCCAGGTACATGCCCTTGACCAGAATTGAACCTGGGACCTTTCAGTCCGCAGGCCGACACTTTATCCACTGAGCCAAACCAGTTTTGGCTGCCCCAAGGCTTTTAAGAAAGCTGGGGAGTCTTCTGGATGCATCAGCGACACTGAGGCTGAATTTAGCAGCAAAATAAGGCAGAGACTAAGGACACATAGACACTGCCAGCACCTTGTGCTGTGAGGTATCACATTTATTTTTAAGGTTCAGAACATGGAAGAAGTCCTTGGTGTTTTGTTGAGAAACTTGGACTCTTTCCTCTGCAGTCACACAACTGTCACATGCCAGACGGTCACTTAGAAATATCTTGGCATCGGCCAACTTATGGAATTCTCCCTTCTCTCCATTCTCCTGAGCCAGATTCCAGACATTGACTGCGGCATTCTCATAGTCATTGGTTTTTGGTTTTTTTACTATATTCCTTCTGGTGCAGTGATCACACTTCATCTGGAGTGACGAGGGTGGGGGCCAGCTGAGTGACCTGGAGGAAGCACGGGGAAAGTAGTCAGTCACTGTTGGTCACCGCTAGCACTGCTGGCAGTATGCTTTCTTCCTTATGGTGCATCTAGGGAAGGGAAGCGGCCACAGTGCCTGAGGCTGAGTTTCAGGAGGCTGGCAGAATTATCAGGATTGTGCGGCAACACTGATCTGTTGGTGCCTGGCCTGTCCTCTGGAGATTGTACCTGCAAGACTACTAAGGAAGCCAGTCTCCAGTTCCACCCACATCTGCCACCAATTGATTGGAGTTTGAAGGCTGGGAGGAGGGACCAAGAGGCCTGCTTTCCAGCTGCTTGCCAGTCCCCACCATGCCACTCACTCCAGTTCCCTGTTAGCCATCCCCTGATCAATGGGACCCTGTGGGCTAAGGATGAGACCAACCGGTCTGCCTTCCACCCACTCACCAGTTGTTGTGGCCATGGATTCATTGGAGCCTGAGGGACCTGGTTCCCCCGTTAGCCATCCCCTGATCAATGGAGCCTAAGGGCCGGGGGATGGACTGGTCACTCGTTCACTGGGTTTTTATATATTAGGATTTTTCAGTATAGCAAAGCAGATATACATATCAAAGGTCAGGTTTGGTAAACAGTTGAAGATTTCAAGTTGGGGGAACTGCCTTTGACTGCCTGGCAGCAGGCAATAATATATGCAGATTTTCAGCCCTGCTGAAAGATTCCATTTAACCTTTTGAGGACTTTCTGCATTTATTATGACCCTTCTGGAATTAGCCTCCAGTAGGTGGCATTGTAAATTTTTCTGGAAAATGGGGTAAGTCAAGTTCTTTGAACATTTTTCTACCCTGAACACCCATATGAGTTAAATCACCTTTTCAAATCCTTGCACTTAGAATCCTAATAAAAGTAATATGAAAATTAGCCATCACTCTGCTATATCCACAAGCCATGCCCACCAGCCAATCAGGAGCGAGTATGCAAATTAACCCAACCAAGATGGCCATGGCCATGGAGCAAGCAGGAGGCTTGGGTTTCCCTGGCAATGGAGGAAGCCAAGCTTTCCACACCACCTGGCTAGCCCAGGTCTCCACTCAAGGCTACAAAGTTTCAATTATAGAAGATAAATAAATCCCAGGTACCAGGGCCTCCACTTGGGCCACTAGGGAGCGTAGCCAGCCTGAAAACTACCACAGGCCCCCCACTCACGAAGGGAACCCCACCCTGATCTGGGACACCCTTCAGGGCAAACCAGCTGACCCCCACCCATGCACCAGGACTCTATCCTCCTATCTAATAAAAGATTAATATGCAAATGGACCATCACTCCAACACACAAGATCAAGATGGCTGCCCCCATGTGGTCAAAGATCTTGCCCCCATGTGGACACACGATGGCTGCTAAAGATGGCCAGCAGGGGAGAGCAGTTGGGTGGGACCAGGCTTGCAGGGGAGGGCACTTAGGGGCAAACAAGCTGGCAGGGGAGCAGTTAGGCATCAATCAGGCTGGCAAGGGAGAGCTTAGGGGGTGATCAGGCTGGCAGGCAGAAGCTGTTAGGGGCAATCAGGAAGGCAGGCAGGTGAGCAGTTTGGAGCCAGCGGTCCTGGATTGTGAGAGGGATGTCCGACTGCCCGTTTAGGCCCGATACTGGGATCCCTTCAGACATCCCTTGAGGGGTCCCAGATTGGAGAGAGTGCAGGTTGGGCTGAGGGACACCCCTCTCACACACACACCATGCATGAATTTCGTTCACCAGGCCTCTAGTATTCTAAGACTAACTGAAGAATAATGTTGCAAACAGCAACATTTTATCATCTGGTTGAGAGAGGCTGTCCAAAATACACAAAAATAATTTTTCATTAACTTTTTCAAATTTCTAAAAACTACTTAGGACAGGAGGCAAACAAAATGCCTCCAGATATGCAGCAGCATTTACTGGTCCACAAGCTTCTGGATTCTTCATGATCCTGCCAAGGCTTCAACTGGGGTCTAATCAACTGAGTACTGAACATCCCATCACCTTCAATTACTAAAGGATATTGCAATTGTCCCTGTTTTATAGATGAAATTACGGTATGGCTTCTTTGGGGGAGAGAGAGAGCGAGAGAGCAAGCATTTTCTCATCTTTAACAAAAATATTAAAGTAACTAAAAAAAGATCTACTTCGAAAATGGTGTTTCCAAAAAACGGTGTTTCCTTTAGGGCCAATTCATTTGATCTCATCTTTGAGACCAAGAAGCAAGACAAGTGTTTTATTGTAAATTAAAACAAAGAGTTATCTCCCTGCACCCCTGTTCTTGAGGAAGTCAATCACAGGGGTCTCAGCATTCCAAGCCAAGTTGGTGAAAACATCTGGTGGAGTGTAATATAATAAGCCCTAAGAATCCCTATCCATAGGTGGAGGAAAACCTGGAGAAGACACCGCCGGTTCAGTCTCTGGAAGACGTTTCTGTGATCCCGGGGTCAAAAAGATTTATTACTTTCTCAATGAGGGAGAAACCTCAGGCCAGCAGAACCCGGGAGCCTCAAGTAGAAAGCCTTCGGGCGGCGCTTTGAGGCCTAGGAGCACTTTGGCCCGCGGGTGCGTCCTGGGTTTCCAGAGGACCTAGGTTCTGACTCCTAAAGAAGAACAGAGTGGGCGGCCGCTGGGAGATTTATTCTTTACCAGAAAGCAAAACTGTGCAGATGAGCCCGGCAGCTGCAAGCAGAATCCAAATTACTCAGAGCCCGGCCCAGCGCTGCAAGCCTCCGGTCCGCGCCCCAGAGCTCTGCGCACGCGTGGTTGCGGCCTCCTCAGCGCAATGGCCACCAGAGTAGCCCCGCAGTAAATCGTGGCCCAAGTCTCCAGACCTCAGAGTCCTGCGGCGGGAGCAGGCGTTGAGAGGGGGCGGGCGCAGCGAAGGGGAGGAGCCGCAGCAACAGACAGCAGCGTGCACCAACTCCGCACGCCGGGCGGGTGCCGCGCGGAGGCTGGCCTGGGCGTGTAGCAGGCTCTCAGTGTAGGGGCGTCTGATAGCAGCATCCTCCCTTTCGCGCGGCGGCGGCGACAGCGGTGAGGGGTTCCTCTTCCCGGACAACTTTGTGGGCCTGAAGCGGCTAGTGCCAGGATCGGAGCGGGTAAGGGAAAGCTGCGGCCCACGTTTTTTTTTTTTAAGCGGAGAGCTCTGTGTACAGGATCCTTCCGGGACGGTCAGAGGCTAAGGAGCGGCGGGGGCCGACTACGCTTGCTGGAGCATCCTCTACGTAATGGAAGAAGCCGCCGCTGCTGCTGCAGGGTTGTGGTGCGCCCAATCCACTGACGCCAGAGAGATGGGTAGAGTCGGGGTGCGGAGGTCAAGAACGAGAGAGGCGGAGCCTCTTTGCCCTGAGCTGGGTCTCGTTTAAGCCCCCTCCCCTCAGCATCCCCCAGTGGGCATCGGAGCCCGGAAGGAAGCTGCTGTCCTGAGAAGGCAGAGAATACGTAGCAGGAGCTTGGCGCACTGGATTCAGAGGAACGCGGAGCAGAGCTCCAGGCCTGGTGAAAGTTTCCCTACCCCAGTCACAGGGCGCCCGCTTCCCGGAAACTGCCCAGGGCTTGGGCTTCCGAGTCCCGTGGCCCCTTCCGAGGTACCCGCAGACAGCGTGGGAGAAATCGAGGAACGAAAACAACAGCAGGACAGACCTCCGGGCCGAGATCCCAGGCCGCTCCAGGTCGCGCCCGCGGCTCCAGGTGAGCTGGGGAGCCAGGCAAACTGGAGGGTGGGTAGTACTTAGGCGGAGGCGATGGCTGGGAGAAGGATTGAGGCGCCCCAGTTTACTTAGCTTACCCTCGCAGGTCTTTCTGGGAGCCGCTGCCATGGGACAGCCAGTCCTGGGCGCCGAGGACCAGCCACCACTGCTGCAGCCGCGCCCACCTAGAAGCCACGGCCCCAGTCCTCGCGCCCGAAGCCGGCCCACTGCGTCCCCCACCCAGGCTGCAGGGCCGCCTCCGCCACGCCGTAAACCCCGAGTGTGCCTGTGATGAGCCGCAGTCCCCTGGGAGCCCTGTCCCCGGGCGCAACTCCCCGGTTGCTCCTGGCCGCGCCTGCTGCCTCAGCACGCTCCTTGCTCCCGCCCAGGTCCCAGCGCGCCGCCGCTGGCAGTGTCGCCCCATCGGAATGAAGGTGTTCCGTAGGAAGGCGCTAGTGCTGTGCGCGGGCTATGCGCTGCTGCTTGTGCTCACCATGCTCAACCTCCTGGACTACAAGTGGCACAAGGAGCCGCTACAGCAGTGCAATACTAATGGACAGCTAGGTGCTGCGGCAGGGGTGGCTGGGGACGGCTGGGGGCACCCAAGACCTCCTCAAGCTGTGTCGCGTCGTGAACACACCCACTTGGATCCCCGCATCCCGTACCACTCCCCCGCTGCAGCCGAGGCTGGGGCAGTAGCCTCTTCCCGCAATAGCACTCGCAGTGCCAGGGGCAGTGAGATCAAACGGCAGTTGGTCTACGTGTTTACCACATGGCGCTCAGGCTCGTCCTTCTTCGGGGAGCTCTTTAACCAAAATCCCGAGGTATTCTTCCTGTATGAGCCAGTGTGGCACGTGTGGCAAAAACTGTATCCGGGGGACGCCGTGTCTCTGCAAGGGGCAGCGCGGGACATGCTGAGCGCTCTCTATCGCTGTGACCTCTCAGTCTTCCAGCTGTACAGCCCCGCTGGCAGCGGGGGGCGCAACCTCACCACACTGGGCATTTTTGGCGCTGCCACCAATAAAGTCGTGTGCTCTTCGCCGCTCTGCCCTGCCTATCGAAAAGAGGTCGTGGGGCTGGTGGACGATCGTGTGTGCAAGAAGTGTCCTCCACAACGCTTGGCTCGCTTTGAGGAAGAGTGCCGCAAGTACCACACGCTCGTCATCAAGGGTGTGCGTGTCTTCGATGTGGCCGTGTTGGCGCCGCTACTTCGCGACCCGGCCCTGGACCTCAAGGTCATCCACTTGGTGCGTGATCCTCGTGCTGTGGCCAGCTCACGCATCCGCTCGCGCCACGGTCTCATCCGTGAGAACCTCCAGGTGGTACGCAGCCGGGACCCGAGAGCCCATCGCATGCCATTCCTGGAGGCTGCTGGCCACAAGCTGGGTGCCAAGAAGGAGGGTGTGGGTGGCCCAGCAGACTACCATGCTCTTGGCGCTATGGAGGTCATCTGCAACAGCATAGCCAAGACACTGCAGACAGCCCTGCAGCCCCCTGACTGGCTACAAGGCCACTATCTAGTGGTGCGGTACGAGGACCTGGTTGGAGATCCCGTCAAGACCCTACGGAGGGTGTACGACTTTGTGGGACTACTGGTGAGCCCTGAAATGGAGCAGTTTGCCTTGAACATGACCAGCGGTTCGGGCTCCTCCTCCAAGCCTTTTGTGGTGTCTGCCCGCAACGCCACACAGGCAGCTAACGCATGGCGGACTGCCCTCACCTTTCAGCAGATTAAACAAGTGGAGGAATTTTGCTATCAGCCTATGTCTGTGCTGGGCTATCAGAGGGTGAATAGCCCTGAGGAAGTCAAAGACCTCAGCAAAACCCTGCTCCGAAAGCCCCGACTTTGAGGGTTTCCCAGGAGGCCTGACTGGAGGTGGGAGACACACACAGGAAGACTGTTGAGGTGGGAGACAACCTACCCACACGGGACTCTGGTGTGTTTAAACAGAAACAGTCCAGACTTAAGCGGAGGAAGCCCATACATTCTATTATAGATGTATAACATAAATAACCACACAGACACTTGTTGTCAATGTTCCGAGTCTTTCTTTTCAAGAACAGTCTCAATGCACACACATCTCAAAAAAGGTGAGACTTGAAAGTTCTGACCAGCTGCCTTCCTGTCCTCTTGTTGCCTTTTCTCCCTTTTCCCCAGGTCTTATCCTCTCTCTACCTGCCCTGCATTTTGAAGTGGGATACTGATGAAATCAAGATCCAGTAACCAAAATCTTGTTTACAAAATTTTTGTGGTATCTGTGAACATGTAGTAGTGAGCCTAATTTGGATGTGGGGTGAGGGGATAAAAAAAGGCAAAGTGGCCCAGGAATAGTAAACCCCATTGGGAATAATAAACCAAGGAGGTATTCATTTAAAGTAGACTTTTCTGTAAAAGCAAATGTTATATGTGAGTATTAATAAAGAAGATAATAAATAATACTAATTTTTATTAGTATTGCTTCCATTACTTTGGATTTACCTGTATTATCTGTGTAGCTTCAGATGGAATTTGCTTCCCACTCCCGAATTTCCAGTCTGTTTCCTAGAGAACAACTCCCAGGGAGTTGATGGATGGGAGCAGATTCTTACTCCCTGGGAGTTGTTTTCTTACATGTAATTCATAGTCTGTTAGGTGCCAAGGAATGGGGACAAATCTTCAAATTCAAAACCAAGCCAGGAGCATAGGAAGGAAAAAGCATTCGGTGTTAATTAATGAGTTTAGACTGGAGAATCCTGAAGCAGAGAAAAATGTTTCAGTCCTGAGTTTAGTCCAGAAAAAATATTAAGAAAAAAAAGAAAAGCATGTAATTAAAAAGTATTTCTGATTATTAGAACACAAACCTCAAGTGATAGTGTGATCATATTGTGACAATGGTAGCAACTTCTTGGGTTAGAAAAGTAAGAGAAATATATGTGTATACATGTCTTTCTGCTTCTGACATAGGGAGGGATATGAAAAGAAAGTTTCACCTGAGAAGTGTAAGGGCATTCACAGACTTTTCCTTGCTTTTGATCCAAATTAGTACAAAAGAGAATGTGAATTTATAGTAGTTTATTTTGGATGCCCCTAGTGTATGCTGCTTTTCTTTATCATAGTCCTAAAAGTAAAAGTGCAGAGAAACTATAACATGTGCTGACAGAAAAGGTTTCAGCTGAAAGTTTCTTTTAGATATGAAAATGAACTATGAGCTAGTATGTTAAATTTTGAGATTTGGTGTTTTCCAAGGGGGAAACCATTGCAATTTTTCTCAGTGGCATTGCTGCTGCACTGAGCCTATCGTGTGGGAGCATTTTGCAGAATGGCATATTACAATGCTATGAAACCTAAAAAGAAACAAGAGTCAATGTAATTACATATTACATTAAATGGGATACAAGTTCAATATAATGACTGTTACATGTATTGCGAGGTCTCTGCAGGACAATTTGTATAGGTTAAATGCTGAGGATTTTATTTTAAAGAAAGAATGTTAAAAAATATGTACATGGGAAATATTTTGACATAAGATAATTCGTAAGTGTAATTTTCATTATGTGAAACCTATACTGTTAAGAATTCCAAGGGAAATAAGCATGGAGGTTTAAACAAGATATATTTAGCAGTGTATTTTAAATGAATTCTAGAATGGGTGATTTTTAATTTACTAAAATAGTTTATAATATTGTGTTTCATAAGCCCTATTACAGCTATAACATTGTTCATGTTTTCAATGATAGCTTCATGGTAGAGCCTATGCTGAATTATCTTCAGCAGCAGAATATTTGTAATAGCTTTAATTTAAGAATACTTTAAAATTAAATGAACAAAATAAATATTAATGTTGGTGAGTATAGATGGAACAGATTTATGAGAAAATTAAGACAGCATAATTAAGAAACAACTACTCAGAATAAAATAACCATTCAGCTCTTATCAGTTAATCACAGTAAAATTCATGCTTAGTTTTTCAGTGTAGCCTTTTTAAGCAGTTGAATTTGTTCTTTTCTCAGTATATTGAAGCACTTTGATTGCATTATAGTGGAATTTCAATGTTCTGGGACCTTGATTTAACAATATAGTAGATGCTGCATAGAGCCCTTGCAGCCTGCTGAGTATTTGCGGCCTCTACTAAGATGAAATTTTAAGCTAAACACCAATAATTCTCCCTTGCTATGTTCAAATCAGGTTTTCAGTTGTGGTTCTCTTGTTTTGTAATAGCTGCATTCTCTTCACTCTCACTCCTTGGGCTCTGTAATTTGAAAAGATGAATTGCTGCTCCTGGAGATTTGTACTTAGCTGCATTCTAGGAAAGTGAGAGGTGCAATTCCCTCTAACAACCCAGATAGTTCTTTCAGTGACATTCAGCTCCCACAGGCTGAAGAAGAACAGTGATTTTTTGCATTAATAAGCTCTGTCAAGCCCTTGGTGCAAGCAGACCTGTGCCTCAACAAATTACAACAGAGCCTGTGGCCATTCTGAGGCAGCAAAATGTGAAAGAGGTTCACATTTCCCATCAGCAGTAGGAAATATTTCCATCAGCCAGAGGAAATATTTTTCAGAGTAGGTTATCAGACTGATTTTTAATTAATTAATTTAATTTAAATTATTTATTTTTTTAAAGTATTACATATGTCTCCTTTTATCCCCATTGACCTCTACCCGGCCACAGTTCAGAGGATAGCATGCCTGATTTACCCCTTTGACTTTGAAATGCCTTTATCAATGAGAGAGTCCTATTTATAAAATGAAGTACCCATTGCATTTAGTCAACAATGTGTGTTTGGCACAAGGCAGCAGCACAGGCTGGAGCTTGAGTTTCAGGGCTCAGAGGTCCTCAAAGACTTCCTTCAGTCTGACCCTGGACACCTGGCAGGCAAGGACCGGGGCAAATTCTATTTTCCTTCAGTGTCTATCACAGTGTGAGTGCTTGATAAATATTTATGATGTAAGTAAATGGAATATGTAACTATCAAATTTTGAAAGTCCTCAGAAGAGAAAGAGGAAGGATGTGTCACTTCTTTGGAGAGAGTGTTAGGCAATTTATCAAAGATTACTGAAGGAAGTAGGCCTTAGGTTCTGTCTAGATGTGGGGAGTCGGCAATAAAAACATTTTTAAGATTTCCAGAATGAGCTTACATAGATGAATTAGAAATAAAAATTCAGAATTTCTGAATGTGGAGAGATGTTTCCAAATGAGAAATTTGATTTATGCTCTTTGTTTTCCCAAAAGCAAGTTCAAGTTAGGATTCATATACCTGCAAAATGAAGATTGTCCTAGTGCCTAAGGGAGGGCTAGAAAGTTGTTTATTATTGCAGAAACCATGTGGCATATATTTATAGATTTGAGTGCTATACATGTGCAGTTCAAAGGACTGTGAGGGGGATTTCACCCAGACATAGGAGTAGCTACTTTCAAGAATTTGTGATAATGTGGATGCTGAATGAGACCATGGCTTCTGTTTCCATGCATCCTGTCCAGTCCTGCCCTGTTTTGGCTGGGATTTCTGTTGTACACACTACAGTGTGGCTGGATTATGCTGTCAGTTTGAAATTAATGTGAATTTGAGTGAGGCCATAAATTAATATTCTCTGGTTCTAAGCAATGAAATAAAGATCACATTTGAAACTCAGTCTCTAAAGATGACTTCAGAAAGACCAGGAAGGAAATAAAAAGGTGTGTGTTCTTCATAGTCATGAATAAGGATGAGGCATACTTTACTACTCCCCAACTTTCTTCCCTCTCTGTGCTCCTGTGCTCATGCATACAATGGAGTATCTGAATGGTCGTTAGGTCTGGAGGAGAGAATATGTTTATGCCAGCTAATGAGTATGTGGAGAGGGATACTTGATCTCTGGCTTCCAGAGAGCGAGTGGCCAATGATTCTTTCCAACCGTATAACAGTTCTGTGTCAGGACCTACTGTGAACAGGTAGAAAATAAGTGTGTGATGAGATGTTCCCAGGTAAGTGCACAGTTTACAGAGCCCTTTAGTTACTCACTTGGAGGAGGGCCCTTTCAAATCTGTCGTGGCTGAGAACATAATTTCAGTCTCCCTCCTTTCTGGGCCCCCTAGCTGCTACTTCTGCAGTTCAGGTAGAGCCACTTAGCCAATTGTCTATGGGCTCTGGTACAAGTGTTTAATAATTGAAATTACAGGACTTGACTTTTATTACATCTGATGCAATTCCACCCTTAATCAAACAATGCTAAAGAAATTGTCAAATGCTGAATAACATCAAGTTTGCAGAACAGGAAACTTTAGGAACCGGTGTTTGGGAATGGTACTGTTTATAAATTTGAAGGAGGCTTGAAGGGGCAGGAGCCTGTCTGTACACTTGTCAGGTGGCCAAGGCCAAAGTGTAACCATGGTTGAACCAGTTGTTTGTAATCAGAAGGCAAAGTGTGTTTGGACTGCTTGAATTTTCGATTTGTGGCAGTCTTCTGCCAAGGGAATGAATGTGAAATTGATTACTGTAACCAAAAACTACTCAAATTATTCAGTAATGGTTCCAATCCCAGGTGCAGAGACAGGACTTGATGGAAATTCACCTTGAAGCATTTAGTCCTTAGACAGGACCAATTATGAAATTTTTGGAGCTCCATGCAAAATGAAAATGTGGAACCCTTTGCTAAATTTATTAAACATTTCAATTGGACAAACAGCAAGGAAGTGAGGCCCTTCTGAGTGTGAGGCCCACAAACTGCGTCCAGATGCAGATTTTGAAAAGCCTGACCACAGAGTAAATAATTGAAATTACAGAAAGAGTAAATAAGGGTGGCCTTATATGCTCCTGGAAAGTGGTTGTAAAGCTATAAATTATTACGTGTAACTATAATTACAGAAAAAATCCTAGTGAGACAAGTACACTTTGTATGTTGCAATTCAGTGAGTACACACAGGACTAAGTCCCTGGAGATTGCAGCAATGATGAATAGTGTCCTCAAAGTCATCAATGGGTCTTGATCCTATTCAGGTCCCAGACAGTCTATGCTTTTATGGAATTCATCTCAGAACAGGTCAGACATGTTCAGTGAGGATGACCTCCTTGTCCTCAGTGAGTGGATGCTGGAAAGGCCTGCTAATGATAATGTGCCCTCCCTTTTGGAACTACTGTGAGACTCTATTTGCATTGTGTATAATATATAGAGACATTCTGTATATGGAAAAGCAAAATTCAAGTCACAATAAACTGAAGGAATAAAGGTCAAGATGTGCTTAAGCCAACTGTCATGCCTCCTCAATGTGCTAACTAAGGTCAACTAAATTGTCTTTTATTATAAACTAGAGGCCTAGTGCACGAAATTCATGCATATGTGTATGTGTGTGTGGGGGGGAAGCGGACGGTGGTGTCCCTCAGCCCCGCCTGCACCCTCTCCAATCTGGGACCCCTCGAGGGCCGGACATTCCTCTCACAGTCCAGGACTGCTGGCTCCAAACTGCTCACCTGCCTGCCTCCCTGATTGCTCCTAACAACTTCTGCCTGCCAGCCTGATCACCCCCTAACCAATCCCATGTCAGCCTGATTGATGTCTAACTGCTCCCCTGCCAGCGTGTTTGCCCCCAACTTCCCATCTCTGCAGGCCTGGTCACCACTAACTGCCCACCCCTGCAGGCCTGGTGCCTCCCAAATGCCCTCCCTTAATTGCCTGATCGCTCACAATTGCCCTCCCTTGCAGGCCTGGTCCCTTTTAACTGGCCTCCCCTGCTGGCCATCTTGTGGTGGCCATCTTATGTCCACATGGGGGCAAGATCTTTGACCACATGGGGGCAGCCATCTTGATCTTGTGTGTTGGAATGATGGTCAATTTGCATATTACTCTTTTATTAGATAAGTTGTGATATGCCCCAATTTCCTCTGGGTAACAGTTTTTCATCCTTTCTACACCTCTTCTGTCTCAAATTTCTTCTCTACTTTGTGAAAAGATCATGGATCTTTTTGAAACTTATTTATCAGCCCTGCTCCAAGACACAGACAGTCTTTCTGCTCCCTATTCCCACTGCTGCGTCATCCTTAAGTCTCCTAGTGGTAGTGACTGCAGACATATGAAAATGGAAATGTAATCTTTAGACCTCCCAATTGTTTCCTGAAGTTTTTTCCTAAAACATCACATTGGCAGTGAACTCCACATGGCCAAAACCAGTACACAGCTTCAGCCTGTGCTGCAGTAATATATTTCTCTAGTTGGCCCTTTAAAAAATTGTATCATTTCTGTTTAACTGTAATTTAGTTGTTACCTTCCTTTGCGGAAGGAAGGTAACAACTGTTTCAAACATTAAAAGACCATTTTTGGCAGGCAATACTTGGTATTCTTTTCATCCATAGGAATTTGCCTTCTTTTTAGCTTGTCTACTACACATGAAGTTCAGGACATCATGGACTGTTGCAAACTAACTCTACAGACTCTTTGACAAAGTGTCTGCTCTTCAATCCAGTCTCCTCTGCTTTCTTGGGTTATATCTCTTATTTAGCACTCACTTCATAAAGACCTACAAATGAAGTGAGGCCCCAGAACTGAGAAGATACACACACAAATAGGGCCTATTCTTTCCTGCCTAGAGAAAAAGTTGGCTACAAATAATCCGACTGTCCATTTAGGCCCGATCTTAAATGAGCAGTTGGACATTCCTCTCACAAACTAGGACTGCTGGCTCCAAACTGCTCGCCTGCCTGCCTCCCTGATTGCCTCTAACCACTTCTGCCTGCCAGCTTGATCACCCCTAAACCCCTAACTGCCAGCCTGACTGATATCTAACTACTCCTCTGCCAGCCTGTTTGTCCCCAACTTCCCTACTCTGCCCTAATTGCTCTTCCCTCCTGGCCATCTTGTGTCCACATGGGGGCAGGATCTTTGACCACATGGCGGCAGCCATCTTGTGTGTTGTAGTGATAATCAATCTGCATATTACTCTTTTATTTGATAGAATAGAGGCCTGGTGCATGGGTGGTTTGCCCTGAAGGGTGTCCTGGACCAGGGTGAGAGTTCCCTTGATGTGTGGGATGGCCTGAGCGAAGGACCTGTGGTGGTTTGCAGGCCATCCATGCCCCCCAGTGACCCAAATAGAAGCTTTGGTATCTGGAATTTATTTGCCTTCTACAATTAAAACTTTGTAGCCTGGAGTGGAGCCAAGCCTCTTGCTCACTCTGTGGTGGCATCCATTTCTGTTGGAATTTATGTATCTTCTATAATTGAAACTTTGTAGCCTGGAGTGAAGGCCTGAGCCAGCTATAGATGCAGAAGCTTGGCTTCCTCCATTGCCTGGGGCAACCCTAGCCTCCTGCTCTTCCAGCTCAGTGGCTGCTGCCATCTCTGTTGGAATTTATTTACTTTCAATAATTGAAACTTTGTACCCTTGAATGGAGGCTTGGGGCTGCCAGGGTGTGTGGAAAGCTTGGCTTCCTCCATTGCTAGGGAAACCCAAGCCTTCCTCCTGCTCTCTGTGGCCGCAGCCATCTTGGTGGAGTTAATTTTCATACTCTCTCTGATTGGCTGTTGGGCGTAGCTTGTGCGTGTAGCAGAGTGATGGTTAGCTTGCATATTACTCTTTTATTAAATAAGATTGTGTAGTGTGTTCACTACCCCAAGACCCTTTCCATCAACATTTATCCCCTGTATATGATATTCTACTTCCCCCCAACTCCTTCTTTTTAGTAATCATCAAATTATTGTTTGAGTCCTCCCCTCCCCCGCCAAAATCCTTTCTCTTATTTTCTCCAGCCTTGCAACTCTCTCCCTTCTGACAACTGTCAATCTGTTTTCTGTCTTTCTATTTTGGTTGTTAGTTTGTCATAAGATTCCATGATACTTGTCTTTCTCTGATTGGCTTATTTCACTTAGCTTAATTTCCTCCAGGTCTACTTATGCTGTCACAAATGGTAAGAACTCATTCTTTTATACAGCTGATGGGCACTTGGCTGCTTCCAAATCTTGGCTACACTGAACATGTAGGTGCATATGTTCTTGTTTCTGGTATTTCTGGTTTCATAGGATATACTGGTATTGCCAGAAGTGGAATCATTGGGTCATAAGGCAGTTCCATTTTTAATTTTTTGAGGAAACTTCATATTTAAAAATATATATATTTTATTGATTTTCCACAGAGAGGAAGGGAAAGGGGTAGAGAGCTAGAAGCGTTGATGGGAGAGAAACATCAACCAACTGCCTCCTGCACACCCCCTAATGGGGATGTGCCCGCAACCAATGTACATGCCCTTGACCGGAATCGAACCTGAGACCCTTTAGTCTGCAGACTGACGCTCTATCCACTGAGCCACACCGGTTTCGGCTCATATTGTTTTTAATAGTGGTTGCACCAGTCTGCATTTCAAATGGTTCCCTTTTCGCTACATCCTTGACAACACTCTTTTGATTTTTTTATGATAGCCATTCTGACAGGTATGAGGTGATATCTCATTGTGGTTTTAATTTGCATCTCTCTAATGATTAATGACATTGAGCATCTTTTCATATGTTTATTGGCCATCTTTATGTCCTCTTTGCATAAGTGTCTTTTGCCCATTTTCAATTGGATTGTTTGTTTTTTGATGTTGAGTTTTGTAAGTTTTTTATAAATTTTGGATATTAACCTCTTATCAGATATATCATTGATGAATATGTTCTCCTATTTAGTGGGTTGAATTTTCATTTTGTTGATGGTTTCCTTTGCTGTGCAAAACTTTTTAGTTTGACACAGTCCCATTTGTTTATCTTTTCCTTTGTTTCCCTTGCCTGAGGAGCTATATCAGAAAAAATATTGCTAAAAGAGATATCTGAGATTTTGCTACCTATATTTTATTAGAGGATTTTTATGATTTTAAGTTTTACATGTAAGCCGCCTATCCATTTTGAATTTCATTTTGTATATGGTGGTCTAGTTTCATTTTTCTTTCATTTTGCCTGTAGCAATCTTCCCAACACTGTATATTAAATACTGTCTTTACCACATTGTATGTTTTTGCCTTTCAATTATTTATTTATTTATTTTCCCCCCCGAGTGGATGCCTTGATAATGGACCAAGTTTGACATAGTTTAATCGCAAGGACACAGGACAGACCTGCCTGCCGGTTGCCTTCTGGAACTTTACTTACTGAACTTAAAGCCACATACTTAACACGGATGGACAGGACTGCCCATGCTGGGGGCCCTGATGTCCAGCTATCACAAAAGGTTCACCTGGAGCTGCCCATGTCCCTTAGGCCACTTTGCTGAGATGGCCTGTAGAGCGAGAGGCACTGGATTCTCAAACCACCAGGACGAGCCCAGGCTGGTGGTTCAGTGGTTGGAGCGTCATCCCTGTACACCCAAAGGCTGCGGGTTTGAGTCCCTGCCAGGGAAAATAAGGGAGGCAATCTCTCTCCTTTCATCTCTAAAACCAATAAAACAGATCCTCGGGTAAGGATGTAAAGAAAATCAAAAAACAACGGCAACAAACAATACCGAGGTGAGCACTAAACCTTAGTGGGAAGGCTGAACCTCAACCACTCCAGCCGAACTCATCTGCTCAGCTTTTTGGTCCTGGAGCCCTTCCCTCCTGCCCCGAGAGGTGCAACAATGTGGTGCAGGTGCAGCGATGCAATGCAGGTTCAAACACTGGGTATCACCGGGCCTCTGCCCCATGCTCCCGCCACGAAGTGATTTATAGAGAAGGGGCTGCCGTGTGTCCTGTAGGCCAACTCCGCTTAAGGGCACAGAGGGCTTTCTGCTTAGCACAGCTGATACCTACAAATAACACCAAGAGACATGCAAAAGCTGCGAGAACTGGGTGTGAGAACAGGCATGGCCAAGGGGGAGCTGCCACACGGGCTTCAAGTCCAGGCATACAGGGCCTAGAGTGTCTGCTTTCTGGCTTCCCTCTCTGGATTCACAGCTGGTTCCTTGTTAGGCACCGAAAAGTCTTGTGGCTGTTGGTCCAAACGGGGCTCTTAGGAGTCTTTTTACATCTTTTTATCTGTCTGTGAAGAGCTAAGTTCGAACGCAGGAAACCGGGATGTCTCAGGTGCCAGGACGTCGGAGAGAAAGTAGATGGCACTAGCCATGCCTTCAAATAGTGAATAGGGTCTGTCGGGGATGTGGCACCCATGGTGGGGCACCATAGTCCAAACACCACTCTACAAACTTGCAAGTGCGGTAGAAGTATTTCCTGTCCTTGGTGAGGAGATACAGGGACAGGAAGGAGTAGCCATTGCCGCCCATCTTCTGGCCGAGCCCATAGCCTTTGCGCAGCAGGCCTCACTGCCAGATCATGTCACACTCCATGGCGTCCTTCAGGTACTTCTCAGTGAACACCTTGTAGGCTTGCATCAGCATATGGATGACCCCCGAGTCCCTGTGGCACCAGTGGACCAGTCAGTCCGTTTTGTTGCTTAGAGACGAAGGGTAATTCCTGGAGCAGAAGCGCTTGTGGCGGACATAATCAATGCTAGACTTCACCATCTCGGCCAAGGTTCTTGGTCCACTTTTGCTGCTGGCTGCATTAGCATGTAATAAATGCGGGCATGCCATGGGCGGCTCTCACATACTGCTTCCTGTGCCACTGGTACAGCAGAGGGCAGCACTCAGCCTTCCTCTCCTCCCTCGACAGAGCTTGCCGGACTCAATAATAGCAGTGATGTCCTAACTAGTTTGGCTCAGTGGATAAAGCCCCCGCCTGCAGACTGAAGGGTCCCAGGTTCGATTCTAGTCAAGGGCTGTACCTTGGTTGTGGGCACATCCCCGGTTGGGGGCTGCGGCTGATTGATGTTTCTCTCCATCGCTCTCCCTCTCTGTAAAAAAAAAAAAAAAAAAAAAAAAAAATATATATATATATATATATATATATATATATATATATATATATATATATATATAATAGCAGTGACGACCTCTCTAACAGCCGACTCTACCCTGCCGGCCATAAATTCCAAATCTTGGCAGACAATGGATCTCTGGAGCTGCAAAAGTATTGCGATGCAGTCCTGGAACTCGCACTTTTGAGTTTGTGGTCACCACCGCTCCCAAGGCCAGCGGCCCAGCGTCAGTCTCCTCAGAGGAACGTGACCCTGCAGCCATTCAGATTCCGAAGAGTCATCTTAATGTACTTCACGGACTGCAACAGACGGGTCTGGTCACAGGTCACCCGGTATAACTGCAGGTACAGCAGGGCTATGCCTGTCCAGCCAGTATAAGCAGAGCAGTGTGGGTCCTCTGTCTTCAGCCCTTCTTCCATTTGCTGTAGCAGATCTTTGATTTTAGTCTGGATCCGCCTTGTGAAAGTGTGAATGATTTTCCCTTCGTTGTGAAACGGAAGGCCCAGTTCGTAGGGGGCGGGCACGGGGTAAGCATGGTCAATGTCCTCGGCCACGGGGGAGGCAGCGGCCTTGTAGTTCAGGTAGGGGTTGGGGAACGCGCGCTCCTCCATCTCCGCCTAGGCGCCCATGTGCAACCTGAGCCGCTTGGACATGGTCTCGCCCATAACCACACGCCGGGGCCGCGAGAGATGGTGCGCGCCCGGGGCCAAACCTCCGGCGCGGCGGTCGCCCGTGGACCGCTTGGGGACCCCGCGGAGGCCGGGCTTCCTTTAGGAGGACAGGCTCGGCAGGGAAGCGCGTGGGAGCCTCTGCGCGGGGCCGAGGGCCGGCACATTTGGCCACAGCTGGCGCGCCCCAAGTGGTGCCCACCGGCCGGACGCTGCCCAGGCAGCGGGGCCCCTAGGGAGCGCTGGGCGGCTCAAAGCCTGTTCACAGCCGCCGGCCCAGTCCCTTCGCCGACCGCCCATTCAGCGAGCCCCCGGCTGGAAACGCCACCCGCAGTGGAGCCCTTCCACGATTCTCGAGAGAAGTGGGCTGCCGCGAGGGGTATTTTCTCCCAGGGAAACCTGAAGCGGATTCCCCTTATCCCAGCCATCACCCTCCCCTCCCCCCGCCTCCCCCCTGCATTTTATCCCGCCAGGCCCGCCAGCAGGGAGCAGCTCTTTGTTCCTGTTCAGAAAAAATATCACCTCTAAGAAAATACTGCCTTTCAATTATTAATTGAGCATATAGGTGTGTGTTTATTTCTGGACTCTTTATTTTGTTCCATTTACCTATATGTCTGCTTTTATGCCATACCATGTTGTTTTGATTACTATGGCCTTGTAGTATAGTTGATATCAGGTAGCTGATTCCTCCAATTTTGTTCTTTCTCAAGATTGCTGAGGCTGTTCTGGGTCTTTGTGGCTCCATATACATTTTTGGAATATTTGTTTTAGTTCTGTGAAATATGCCATTGGTATCTTGATAGGAATTGTGTTGAATCTATAGATAGCTTTCTAAAGATTCTAATTCTTTCTATCCCTGAACATAGTATATGCTTCCACTTCTTTGTAACTTCTTTAATTTCTTTCCTTGGTGTCTTATAATTTTCTAAGTACAAGTATTTTACATCCTTAGTTAAATATATTCCTAGGTATTTTTTAAAATATAGATTAAAATATTGTTTTTTTTATTGATTTCAGAGAGGGAGAGGGGAGGGGGGGAAAGAGAGAGAGAGAGAGAGAGAGAGAGAGAGAGAGAGAGAGAGAGAGAGAGAGAAAGAGAGAAGAGCATCAATGATGAGAGATAATCACTGATTGGCTGCCTCCTGCACACCCCGCACTGGTGATCAAGCCCACAACCTTGAATCAAACTGTGACCTCCAGGTTCATAGGTTGACACTCTACTGAGCCATGCTGGCTGGGCTTCCTAGGTATTTTTTTTTATGCAATTGTAAATGGGGTTGTTTTCTTCATTTCTCTTTCTCATAGTTCATTATTGATATATAATAAAGAGGTAATATGCAAATTGACCCTCACATTGTAACACCATCACAAGATGGCTGCGCTTCCCAGTCTCTCCCCTGGCTCCACTCCTGATCAGCCTCTCCCACCCCAATTGAGGGTAGGCTGGCTAGCCAGCCTTCCACCCTGCCACAGCCCCTTACCCAGACTGGCCATGCTCCCACACTTTTCCTGGGCTGGGGGTACCTCAGGTAGGCTGCAGGCACTGTGTTGGTCAGAGGCAAAGGTCCAGGCTGTCCTGGCCTAGAGAGTCTAGAAAACATAGCATGACCAAAGACCAAGCCTAGTGGAAAGGTCCCTGCTTATGACTCAAAGTGCCAGGAACCTATAACCCTGGTGACTGCACACCAAGCCTTAGGACACACCACCCCCATGGTGCCTGTGGGTGAAAGGGAGAGAGCAGGAAGCTGGGGTGTGGAGCTGGGAGGGGCCTTGAGTCTTCCGGAATAATCCGCCTGCCGAGGTTGCTGTGACCCCTCACTCAAGCTTGGTCAAATCTCTGCTGCTTGCCTTCCAGGTACGGCTAGCCCTGAGCTGGCTGGTGTTGTGCTCAGAGAAGCAGTTGTCATTGAGCTCAATTAAATAATAGAAATCAAGGAGCCCAGAGTAAATATCCTACCAGCCCCTTCCTATGCCCCCGGAAGAGGAGGGCTGGGGATGGGGATAATGGAAAAAACACTATTTGCAGTTTATAATGAAAAGTTGCCTGCTATGTAGAGAGGAGAGATGATTCATTTCCAATAACCCTTGGCGTGTTCCCTGTCCCATTCTTGAAACTTGATAGCACCTAGGAAAGGTGTGTCTTCACAGCCATGTTGGCCTGGCTCCTGGAATGTTGGAAGAAAGTTTGAGATGCATTGATAAAAAAAAAAAAAAGGGTAAAGATAGAAAAACATCGCTTTTTACTTAAATGGCACTATAAAATGCAGATTACAGCATCTGATTTTGTCTTCTGTTTTGATTTTGAGGCAGAGGACAAATAGGTTCATGGGAAAAGCAGAATAAAACAAAGGGAAAGTGAAGATTCTGTCCTCCACAGCACTGAACATTGTTTTTTGTTTTGCTTTGTTATTTTTTCTTCTGTTCTTCAAGTCAGTATATGCCATTTAAATCACTTTATGAATTAGGTAATGACTTCTTCCTCTACTAAGAGCAAGCAGCAGTGCCTTTCATATGAGTTTCATACATTTAATGCATTTAAATGGAGCATACTGAGTGGAGAAATTGTATGTGTCATCATAAAGGCATTATGATGCTATATGGGTAAAGATCTTATTTATTTTGCAATTTAGAGTATGTAGACAAAACAGGCATTGAAAATGAATGTGCATGCTTAAGTGCATGACTTTATTTTAATCCATAATGACAAAACGACTGGTCACCAGGAGGTGCATTGATGGGTTCCGTGGTGTGGTGGGTCTGGATGAGGGTGTGTGGCATGGGCTAGGGCCAGGGGACCTGAGGTTGAGCCCCCTGCTCCGGCACCAGGACATGAGGCTGCATCCCTTGCTTGGTGGTGCTTGATGGGGATGGGGCTAGCTGGGTCTTAGTGTCGCCCAATGGGAGTGAGGTTGGCTGGACACTTCTATCATAGAGAAAAGGTAAACAGCAATATTAAAATATTTCCTCTAATTAATTCCCTTTTAATGTGCATGAATTTCATGCACCAGGCCACTAATTGATATATAAAAATGTAACTGATTTCTGGATATTTACTTTTAAAAAAATAATAATGTCTTTATTATTCAGATTATTAGAGGTGTTCCTATCCCCTCCCCCCGAAAAACCTCCCCTCCACCTGATTCCCAACCTCACCTCGTGCCCTTACCCCCACCACTGTCTTTATCCATAGGTGTAAGATTTTTGTCCAATTCCTCAGACCTCCTTCCCCCTGAGAACTGTTAGTCCAATCCCTTTCTATGTCCCTGATTCTATTGTATTCACCAGTCCATTTTGTTCTTCAGATTTTTTATTCACTTGATTTTTAGAATCACTTGTTGGTAGGTATGTATTTGATGTCTTTTTGTTGTTCATAATTTTTACTTTTACCTTTTTCTTTTTCTTCCTCTTCTTAAAGAATATCCTTCAACATTTCATGTAATCCTGGTTTGGTGTTGATGAACTCCATTAACTTTTTCTTGTCTGTGAAGCTCTTTATCTGACCTTCAATTCTGAGTGATAGCTTTGCTGGGTAGAGGAATCTTGGTTGTAGGTTCTTGTTGTTCATCACTTTGAATATTTCTTGCCACTCCCTTCTGGCCTGTATAGTTTCTGTTGAGAAACCAGCTGACAGTCGTATGGTATTCCTTTGTAGGTAACTTGCTGTTTTTCTCTTGCTGCTTGTAAGATTTTCTCTTTGTCTTTTGCCCTTGGCATTTTAATTATGATGTGTCTTGGTGTGGTCCTCTTTAGATTCCTTTTGTTTAGGGTTCTGTGCATTCCTGGACTTGTAGGTCTATTTCTTTCACCAGGTAGGGAAAGTTTTCTGTCATTATTTCTTCCAGAAGGTCTTCAATATCCTGCTCACTCTCTTCTTCTGGCACCCCAAAAATCCAGATGTTAGTACACTTTAAGTCATCCCAGGGGCTCCTTATGCTATCCTCACACTTTTCATTCTTCTTTCTTTTTGCCTCTGGTTGGGTGATTTTTGCTTCCTTATATTCCAGATCTTTGGTTTGATTCTTGGGGCACGTTGATCTATAGTTGAGTTTCTGTATATTCTTTATTTCAGACTGTGTATGCTTAATTTTAGCTGGTCCTTTTCCATTTTTTTGGTATTCTCATTAAGGTCCTTGAAGGTCTCACAAAGCTTCTTGGAGGTCTCATCAAGTTTCTCAAAGGTTTTTAGAAGATTCTTATAAACGTGATTCTGAACTCTGTGTCATCCAGTAGTTTACTTTCCTACATCTCTCCCATTCGTGACATGCTTCTGTGTCTCCTCATTTTGGCTGCCTCCCTGTGTTGATGGAGTGGCTTTGTGTGGTTGGTGACCTATAGGTGTCAGTAGCTCAGCTTCCCCAATCACCTGAGGTGGTCGCTTTTGCTATATTCCTTTGTGGGTTGAGTGCAAAGTCTTGGTGTAATTAAGCTTTGATTGCTGTTGGTATACTGGGAGGAATTGACTCCAGGCCAATTGTCTGTGAGGACTCGCTGTGTCTATAAAGGAAGAACTGCTGCACTGGAGATACACCTTGTTTCAGTGGGGCTTTGGTGCTCACTGAATCCGTCTCCCAAATGTGTCACTCATGGGTGTGAGGGGTTAAAATTGAGCACTAGGAACACTGGCATCTGGATCTCCAATGGGGTGCAATTCAGCTACTATCTGTGGCCACCCCACAGGAGCTATAGCGAGAACCACAGTCCTCTCCTCCTTTGCTAGGTTAAATTGCAACTTAGAGGGCCATTCATATGCAAAAGTTGCTGCTTGGAGCTTGGGTGTGTTTGTAGGTTGTGAGGGGCAGAGTCTCAAGGCAGAGTCTCAGGGCATCACTAGACTGGGGTGTGGCCAACAGCGATGGCTGCCCATCAGCTGCCTCTCTGATCCATGTCCCTGTGTCTCTGGTCTCCCCATGTCTCGCACCACAGCACACCAAACAAATATTCTTTTTTTTTTTCTTTCTTAAAATATATTTTTATTGATTTTCTGAGAGCAAGGGAGAGAGAGAAAGAGATAGAAACATCAATGATGAGAGAGAATCATTGATTCAAACAAATATTGTTGCGCGAAGTTTTGCAAGCAAGCCACCCTCACTTTCCGACCTGATGGCAGACAGTCTAACCTCTCCCCAGAAACTGGATTTCAGAGAGATCGGGAGCTTGTCTCTTCGGGTTAAAGAAAGCAATGCCCTCCGCCAGCCGGGATCTGCTGCCAGCCCATGTCGCGTCTGCACCCCCATACCTCAGTTTTTCAGCCTTTGTGTCCTGAATTCTCCTCTTTCTCTTTCAGTCTAGTTGTAGGGCTTCTTTCAGCCAGCTCTCCTTTGGGTTTAGTGTGATAGATGTTTTATTTTATAGTTGTATTTTTGAAATTGTTGTGCACGGCAGCAAATTAGGTGTGTTTACCTACACTGCCATTTTCGTCCTTATCCTGGATATTTACTTTGTATCCTGCTACGTTACTAAATTTATTTATCAGTTATAGTAGTTTTTTTTGGTGGCAACTTTAGGGCTTTCTATGCATTATTATGCCATCTGCAAATAATGACAGTTTTACTTCTTTTTTAATTTGGGTGCCATTATTTATTCATCTTGTCTGGTTACTAGGCTAGAACCTCCAGTAGTCCACTGAATACGAGTGGTGAAAACAGGCATCCCTGACTTGTTCTTGGTCTTTTAAAAACAATATTTATTATTGAGAGTATTTTTTCCCTATGGCCCCCTCAACCCAGTTTCTGCCCTGCCTCAGGACTTTACCACCCTATTGTATGTGTCTATAGGTAATGCATATTATACATAGAAGATCATTTGTTAATATCTTCCCATCTCCCATTCCCCCCTTACCTCAGATTTATCAGTCTGTTCCATGTTTCCATGCCTCTTGTTCTATTTTATTCACCAGTTTATTTTGTTCACTAGATTTCTTGTTTGTTTATTTTGATTTTTAGATTTAATTGTTGATAGCTATGTATTTATTGCCATGTCATTCCTCCTCCTCCTTCTCCATTTCTTAAAGAATACCTGTCAACATTTCATGTAATCCTGGTTTGGTGGTAATGAACTCCTTTAGCTTTTCCTTGTCTCTAAAGGTCTTTATCTGACCTTCAATTCTAAATGATAGCTTTGCTGGATAGAGTAATCTTGGTTGTAAGTCCTTGCTATTTATCACTTTAAATATTTTTGCCACTCCCTTCTGGCCTGCAAAGTTTCTGTTGAGAAATCATCTCACAGTCGTATAGGTACTCCCTTGTAGGTAATTAACTGCTTTTTTTATTGTTGCCTTTAAGATTCTCTCTTTGTCTTTATCCCTTAGCATTTTAATTTGATGTGTCTTGGTGTGGGCCTCTTTGGGTTCCTATTGTTTGGAACTGTGCTTCCTGGACTTGTAAGTCTATTTCTTTCACCAGGTGGGGGAAGTTGTCTGTTATTATTTCTTCAAATAGGTTTTTAGTATCTTTCTCTCTCTCTCGTTCTTCTGGCACCCTCCTAAGGCAAATGTTGGTACACTTGAAGTTGTCCCAGAGGCTCCTTACACTATTTTCATATTTTTGGATTTTTTTTTCTTTTTGGTTTTTTTTTTTTGCTTTCTCATATTCCATATCATTAATTTTATTCTCACAATCCTCTACATTACTGTACAATCCCTATAAATTATTCTTTATTTCAGTTAATGTAAGCTTAATTTATGACTGGTTCTTTTTCATGTCTTTGAAATTCTCACTAAGATCCTTGAAAATCTCATTAAATCCCATGAAACTCTCATTAAGATCTCTGAGCTACCTTGTATCTAGTAGTTTGCTTACTTCCATTTCATTCAGGGTTTTTTTCTGGAGATTTCTTCTATTCTTCCATTTGTGATATCTTTCTTTGTCTCTGCATTTCGGCTATTTCCCTATATTTTTATTAGGCAAAGCTGCTATATCTCCTGGAGTTAGTAAAGTGGCCTTGTCTAGTAGGTGTCTTGTAGGGCTCAGTGGCTGAGTCTCCACAGTCACTTGAGCTGGGTACTCCAGGTGTGCTCCTGTGTGGGCTGTGTGCAGTGTTGTTGCTGTTGGTATCACTGGGAGAAATTGACTTTCAGGTCAGTTGGCTGTGAGGACTAGCTATGATTACAGTGGAAAAGCTGCTGTGCAGGAGACACCCCTAGGGAGCAGGTCTTGCTTCAGAAGGGCTTTGATGCTCAGTGTTGCTGCCCCATGAGTGTGTTGTTTGTGAATTTGTAGGGTGGTTATTTGGTGTAGAAAAGGTATCTGTCTGAAGCTGCCAACAGGTGCACTGGCTCTGGGACCTCCTGGGAGGTGTAAAGTCAGCAACTGACTGGGGCCACTCAGCAGGAGCTACAGAATGATCTGCAGATGGCTGCTACTTGTACAGGACTTAGAAATGCTCAGGTAAGGCCAAGTTCTGAAGCAAGACAGGTTGGTGCTAGTGCTGGGTCTTGGGTCTCCTATTGATAGGTACGGAGCATGCTGATACCCACCGCTGCTTGTGTGAGAGATATTAGGCAAGTTTGAAGCCTGAGCCAGGACAAGCCACACATACGGAAAAGTTGCTGCAAACAGCTTAGGTGGGGCTGAAAATTAGATGGGGTGGGGTCTCAAGGAATCACCAAGGCAGAGGTAACAGTGTGAGCCATGCTGATGGAAACTCAGAAATGGCTGCCATTCAGCTCTGTGGTAAGAGAGGTTCCTGCACAGAAATCTGTGAGCATCCCTGTCTGGGAGAAAGCTGCCCCTGAGTTCCTGCCCCTATTCCAAATGATCCAGTTCCTCTCTGCATGTCCTGGATCTCCCAAAGCTGCCATCCCAGTTCTGGAGCCCACAGGGAGCAAGTACAGGCAAGTTCATGTGCCAGCCCTCTAAGAGGAATTGCCTGGGCCTCCAGCAGCCTCTGAATCACTCAGCCACAACCCCCATTGGTTTTTATAGCCCAAAGTTACAGGGATTTTTTTTTCAAGCTCTGGAACCTTGGGCTAGGGTTTTGATGTGGGACCCCTACCTCTTCAAGGGAGGCCTCCACAGCAGAGATACCCTCCTGATTAAAAACAACAACAACACCTCATATGGGTGTCAGACCAGCCTGCTCTGTGCCTTTGCTCCTCCTATTTTGATGTGCTTTCTTCTTAACTTCTCTAGTTGTAGGACTTCCATTCAGCCAGATTTCAGGCAGTTCTGAAAAATGGTTGTTTTGTATTTTAGTTGTAATTTCAATATAGTTGTGGGAGGTGGCGAGTACTGGTATTTACGTACTCCATCATCTTGGTTCTCTAAATTTCATCTTGTTCTTGATCTTAAAGGAAACAGGTTTTTGCCCATTGAGTCTGATGTTTGCTGTGGATTTTTCATATATAGACTTTATGACATTGAGGTATGTTCTTTGTATCCCCACTTTGTTGAGAGTTTTTGTCACAAATGCTTGCTGGATTTTATCAAATGCTTTTTCTGCATATATTGTGATCATGTGGTTTTTATCCTCAATTTTTAATGTGATATTTAACATTTATTGATTTGTGGATTTTGTACTACCCTTGCATCCCTAGAATAAATCCCATTTGGTCATAGTGCGTGATTATTTTAATATATTGTTGGATCTGGTTTGTTGAAGATTTTAGCATCTGTGTTCATCAGGGACATTAGCCTATAATTTTCTTTTCTTGTTATGTCTTTATCTGGTTTTGGAATTAGGATAATGCTGGTTTCATAAGATGAGCTTGTGTCTTTTCTCCTCTTGAATTTTTTGAATAGTTTGAAAATAGGTGTTATTTCTTCTTTGACAGTTTGGTAAAATTCACTTGTGGAGCCATTTTGTCCAGGACTTTTATTTGTTGGGACATTATTTTTATTACTACTTTAATTTCAGTAGTTATAATCTGTATATACAGATTTTCTGTTTTTTCTTGATTCAGTTTTGGAAGATTGTATATTTCTAGGAATTTATCTCTTTGCCCATATTGCCCAATTTGTTGGCATATAGTTGTTCATAACATTTTCTTATAATCCTTTGAATTTATTTGGTATCAGTTGTTACTTCTACTCTTTCATTTCTAATTTTACTTATTTGGGTCCTCTGTCATTTTTTTTTTTTTGATGAGTCTGATTAAACTTTTGTCAATCATTTTGTTTATTTCTGCTCTGATCTTTATTATTTTCATTCTCCTACTCACTTCGGGCTTTATTTTTATTGTTGATGTTTGGCTCCTTAAGGTGTAGGGTTAAATTGTTTATTTGAGCTTTTTCTTGTTTCTTGAAGTAGGCCTGCAATGCTATGAATTTCCCACTTAGGATTGCTATTGCTGTGTCACATAAGTTTTGTGTTGTGTTCTCATTTTCATTTGTTTCAAGGTCACTTTAGATTTCTTCCTTAATTTTATTGTTAGCCTACTTATTGTTTAGTAACATGTTATTTAGCGTATATATTTTTGCATGTTTTTTAGTTTTTTTTTCTTGTGATTGACTTCTAGTTTTATACCACTAGAGAATATGCTTGATATGAAATCAATCTTCTTAAATTTATTAAGACTTTTGTAGTGCTCTAACATGTGGCTTATTCTAGAAAATGTTCCATATGCACTTGAAATAAATGTATATTCTTCTGCTTTGTGGGGAAAGCCCTGAAAATATCAATAAATCCATCTAACTTAGTGTATTATTTATGGCACTCTTTCCTTATCAATATTGTATCTGAAAGATCTATATGTTGATGCCAATGGGGTGTTAAAATCCCCAACCATGACTAGTTTTTAGTTACATAAAAAGGAACTGCCATAAGGCTAGCAACTGTTTTCTCAACAGAAACTTATCAGGCCAGAAGGGAATGAGATGAAATATATAAAGTCATGCAAAGGAAGGGTCTGAATCCAAGAACACTGTACCCAGCAAGACTATCAATCAAAATTGAAGGTGAAATCAGGAGCTTCACAGACAAAAAAAGACTAAAGGAATTTATCACCACTAACCAGCAATGCAAGAAATGCTAAAGGGTCTACTGTAAAAATAAATAGGAAGCGAAGAAGGAACACAGGGGTATAGAATAACAATGGCATC
Source organism: Pipistrellus nathusii (assembly GCA_963693515.1). Classification (NCBI taxonomy): domain Eukaryota; kingdom Metazoa; phylum Chordata; class Mammalia; order Chiroptera; family Vespertilionidae; genus Pipistrellus; species Pipistrellus nathusii. The sequence continues at coordinate 96,354,458 of OY882859.1, forward strand.
ATATAAGTACCTATCAATAATAACTTTAAATGTAAATGGATTAAATGCTCCAATAAAAAGACATAGGGTAACGGATTGGATAAGAAAACAAGACCCATATATCTGTTGTCTATTAGAAACCCACTTCAGAAAATGATGCACACAGACTGAGGGTGAAGGGATGGAAAAAGGTTTTCCAGGAGAATGGAAATGAAAAAAAAAAAATGTGGCCTCGCAATACTTATATCTGAAAAATTAGCTCTCAAAGTAAAGGACATAACAAGAGATAATGAAGGCCACTTCATAATACTAAAGGGAGAAATCCAAAAAGAAGAAATAACCCTGTTAAACATATATGCACCCAATGTGGGAGCACCCAAATGCATAAAGAAATAAACTCCTGGAGGACATTAAGGGAGAGTTTAATAGCAATAAAATCATAGTAGGAGATTTTAGTGCTCCACTATTACCTTTGGACAAATCATCTAAACAAAATATCAGCACCGAAATATCAATCCTAAATGACTCACTAGACCAGATAGAATTAATCAACATCTTCAGAACATTCCACGCCAAAGCCATAGAATATACATTCTTCTCAAGTGCACATGGGTCATTATGAAAAGTAGACCACATGTTGGGACATAGGCAAAGTCCCATCAAATTCAAGAAGATAGAAATCATATCAAGCATCTTCTCAGATCATGGTAGCATAAAACTGGAAATCAACTACAATTAAAATAATCCAAAGAAATCAAACATATGGAGACTAAACAGCATGCTACAGTGTTTCCCCCAAAATAAGACATTCTCTGAAAATAAGACCTACTTACAGGTTTCCTTCTGAATGAAATATAAGGTATCCCCCCGAAAATAAGGCCCCCCGAAGGCTAAACATGAGAGATTTGGTCCACTGATTCTGAAAGAAATGGAGTCGCAAGAAATTCACCAGGAAATTCAGGAATTGGATTGTTATGATGATGTTCCAGATGATGACATGATTGTCATTGAATAAATGAGTAAATTCTTGATACTGTAGAATTTACAGTTTGTCTTGTTTGTGTTGACAACTACCATACTCCCGTACCATATACAGGTAATAAATTTCCTTTATTTTCATTTAACAATAAATGCGTACCGTATTCTTCTTCATGGAAAAATATGACATCCCCTTAAAATAAGACCTAGCGCATCTTTGGGAGCAAAATTTAATATAAGATACTGTCTTATTTTTGGGGAAACAGGGTATTAAACAAGGACTGGGTTATCAGAGAAATCAAGGAAGAAATTAAAAACATCCCGGCCACAAATGACAATGAAAACACAACAACCCAAAATCTCTGGGACACAGCAAAAGCAGTTTTGAGAGGGAAGTTCATATCTCTACAAGCCTATTGCAAAAAACAAAACAAACAAACACAAAAAAAACAAGAAAAAAATGATAACAAATTATCTAACTCTACAACTCAACGAGTTAGAAAAAGAGCAACAAGAAAAGCCCAGTGTAAGCAGCAGGAAGGAAATAATAAAAATCAGAGCAGAGATAAATGACATAGAGACCAAAGAAAGAAGACAAAAGATCAACAAAACCAAGAGCTGGTTCTTTGAAAGGATAAACAAGTTTGATGAACCTCTAGCCAGGCTAACCAAGAAACAAAGAGAAAGGAACCAAATAAACAAAATCAGAAAGGTGAAATAACAACAGACTCCGTTGTAATACAAAGGATTGTTACAGAATACTATGAATAACTCTATTCCAACAAACTAGACAATCTGGAGGAAATGGACATATTCCTAAAAAAAAAAAAAAATACAACCTTCCAAAACTCAGTCAGGAAGAATCTAAAAATATCAATAGACATGGGAAGAAATTGAAACAGTCATCAAAAAGTTTCCAGCAAACAAAAGCCCAGGGCCAGATGGCTTCACAGCAGAGTTTTACCAAACATTCAAGGAAGAATTAAAACCTATCCTCCTCAGACTATTCCAAAAAATCCAAGAGGAAGGAACACTTCCAAACGCCTTTTATGAAGCCAGCATCACCCTAATACCAGAACCAGATAAAGACAACACAATGAAAGAGAATTAAGGCCAATATCCCTCATGAACATACCGTGTTTCCCCGAAAATAAAACATCCTCTGAAAATAAGACCTACTTACAGGTTTCCTTCTGAGTGAAATATAAGGCATCCCCCTGAAAATAAGGCCCCCCTAGGCTCTGTTTCAGAATGGAAATTAATTTACCATAAACTGGTCGCTAGGGCCGACCTAACTGGCATCTAGCAACCAGAGCCTGACGTCACTGCTGTGTGGAGGTGGACTAGAGGTTGGAGTGAGAGGTGAATGCAGGGCAGGAGAGAGGAGGAGACTTTCACAGATGGGTGTAGAAGAACAGGAGAATTAGAGCAGACAGGACTTGGCAAAGGTGATGAGTGCTGGTCTCTCTCTGGTGACACTACCTGATGCTCGAGGCCACCCTCATGATGACTGAAGGTTCTCAGTCAGTGGCAGACCCTGCTCCAGCCCAGATCCAGACCCCAGCAAGCCCAGTGACAGTCCCCAGGTAGGCCCCAGGGTGTAAATGTCTGATAAATGGGTAGGGAGGATGTCTGTTGAAGGTGTTCAGTGCACAAGGGCAGGGGGAGGGGGATCACTTAAAATGACACAGGAGCATCAGGGGGGCAATCAAAATGACACAGGAGGATCAAAAGGGGTTACTAAAATGGTAATCCCCCCTCTGATTCTCCTGTGCCATTTTGATTCCCCCCTCTGATCCCCCTGTGTCATTTTAAGTGATCCCCCTCCCCCCCACTTTGACACCCCAATTCCTTTTTTTACCCTTAGAAATGAGCGCAAAAAGAAAAAGCTACTCCGTGGAGTACAAGAAAGGAATCGTGGAAGACTCTTGGGGCCAAAATCTTACTGCTTTTTGCAAAGAGAAGATGTTGAGTATCCGATTGGTCTGAAAATGGCCAGCAGAGTATGGTAACCTCATTGAACAAGTGGACAAGGGAAATGCTAAAAAGCGCAAGTTTGAATCAGGTCAGCAACCATTATTTTCTGAGCTGGAAGACCTGATCTGTGAATGGGTTGTTGACAGGAGAACAGAGGCTTTGGTTGTGAATAGGGCTCAGGTTCAAGAATTTGCCCTTGCAATGGCACCACAGTTTGACATAGCCCCCGAAAACTTCAAAGCTCACAACACTGGCTGGAAATTTCCTTCAGCGAAGTGAACTGTCTTTAAGAAGATCTACCAGTACAACATTGTTTAGATTGGAAGATACTCAAGTAATTAAGTGAGCACTTGCATTCAAGTCCTTTATTGATGACGCTGACTTCTCTAAATACAATCTTTCCAACATGATTGCTATGGATGAAACTACAGTGCTTATGGGCCAATCATCTCAAACAACAATTGAACAGCTAGGTACCTCCTTAGTGTACATTCCCTCCACTGCTTACAAAAGTGCACGTGTTTCCTGTATTTTGGCAATTCGTCTGGATGGCACTAAAGTCCCACCTTTAATCATTTCTAAGGGAAAGAAGGAAAAGATTGAACGTGTTTTGGGGATTTTTATTCTTGAAACTGAAAAAGCCTAGGCCATGCAGGCAGTTATAAGGAAGTGGGTCAATTTAATGCTGCCGCTTGTTATGCGAGTGAGCCAAAGAGGTCTGCTAGTCTGGGATGCAGCCGGCACTCACCTCACTAAAGACATGAAGACATTTCTTCATGAAAGAAAAATAGATTAGATAATGATTCCCACAGGAATGACGGCCTATCTCCAGACTCTTGATATTGCAATAACAAGCCATTCAAAGACAATTTGCGCATGGAAATTAATGGCTACATTGAAAATAGAATGGAGAGATATCAGCGAGGAAACTTTGTGAAACCTAAACTGCAAGAAGTTGTGACTTGGGTGAAGAATTAATGGGAGAAAATCACTGACAGTTGCATTGCAAATGCACTGCAAGCAGGCTACCTTGACCAGAAGTACTCATTTAAAGACAGTGCTATTGCTAAACATGAGAGATTTGGTCCCCTAATTCTGAAAGAAATGGAGTCACAAGAAATTCACTGGGAAATTCAGGAATTGGAATGTTATGATGATGTTCCAGAAGATGATGACATGAGTGTCATTGAATAAATGAGTAAATTCTTGATACCGTAGGATTCACAGTTTGTCTGGTTTGTGTTGATAATTACTGTACTACTGTGCCGTATACAGGTAATAAATTTCCTTTATTTTTATTTAATAATAAATAAATGTGTACTGTATTCTTCTTCATGGAAAAATAAGACATCCCCTAAGAATGACCTAGCGCTTTTTTTCTTTTTCTCCAGTAGGAATAAGTCTTTATTCATTCATTTTATTTTCCCAGGGAAAAGAGGGGAAGGGGAAAAGTCAGCATGTGTTTTATAAAATGATAGCAAGTGGAAGTACCCGGCACAGCAAAATCAACCATCAACTAAACAATCCCCGGTGATGGAGGTCACCAAAGCCCAAGGGGGCTCAGTCCTCTGCAGTTTAGAAATGGGAAGGAATCAGGGAAAGAACAGACAGGTACATGCTTACCTACCCTCCCTCCCTCCCACCCATAAATTCAAGATTTCACACAAAGCTTTGGTTTCTAGCAGTAAACATGGGAGTTACATTAGTTACATTAGTCCATCTCCTATTAAAAAATCTTGTGGCTACTTTGACATAAGGTTTTTTGTTTGTTTGTTTGTTTTTGCATCAGCATAAAAGTTCCTGAGCGAGTTGGATATACATTCATCTCCCCTTTCTTGGTTTCCCAACCCCATTTTCAAAATGAAAGGCGCCATCATTGCTGCTCTCTACCATTGGATTAGAAATTAAAACAGCAATCTGAATGTTTGGCATAAATCACATATCAAAGGATGGTCTTTACTCAGGATATTGGGAAGAAGGGATAGAGCGTTCTTAACTTTTTCAGGATTTTTGCACAAATCATTTAAGAGATGGGGTGACACCCCACACATTAAATGTGTATGCATGTGGGAAGATGGGCTTTTTGTGGTGTGGATAGAAGAGGGTCAGAGTCAAATTTTAAGGACAGTAGATATGGTCCAAAATAGGAAATAGCGGAAGAGAAAGCAAAAGAAAGGATGGTTCAAGAACCCCACTTCAAGAAGAGGTGTTCCCAAGGTTATGTTTCAATCCTTTTTGCCTGGTGCAGAACCTTTTGTCAAAGATGCTTTGGCTATTTTTCTCAATACAGAAAAGGTTGTAAACAATAAACCCCAAAAGAACATGGAGAAAGACCAACACATTTACACAGATTAGGCCATCTAGCAATCACCAAATCAACTACTGTGAAGTTCTACAAAGCCTAGACAAACACAATAACTAGAGGGTGAAGCAATTGGGGGCAGGGGGATGGACAAGAACCCAGGATCACCCAATGCATTCTATTGCATTTGCCCTGTTTCAACAGTGAGGATTTCACCGATCTCACAGCATGTTCACGAAACCCGCTTTTCTTCTTTACCTACTAAGACACTAATCATTGCTGCAGCAGGGAAGGACACTGGCTCTGAGCACCACAAAGAAGCCATTGCTTATGGTGTCTCTGGAAGTCAAAGAGGAAAAAGCAAAGAGTTTTTAATGGTTAAGGAATGTAGTCATTGCTTCATATATCCATCCCTGGGCAGCTCAAGATGGATAGAGAGGTAGTGTTCTTAAAAGCTCTTTATCAATACATACATACACCTTGTTGTGCCTGGTAAGCCCTAGCCCAATCCAGTTAGGAATGGATTTGGTATGTAATGTGAGTCCCAAACCCCTGGGATTGCAGGTATAGGACAGGAATCCTTGGTTACACATATATAGACATCCTGCATCTAATCTTGACTTCCCCTCTGTGCCTTTCACCTAGCCCAGCCTCTCCTAACCTTTGCACCAACCACTGATTCCTGTTTAGACCAATTTCCAGTCTTCTAGTAGGAGATCAAGGTCATCCACAAAACATTGAAAGTGGAGGGGTTTCAAGAGGAGATACTATGGTAGAAAATCCTGCTCTAATTGGCAAAAATGAGGTAGTTCCATAGACTATACACTCCAAATAGGTGTTCTCCCTGATGCGAAAACAAAGTATTCCTGCTGTGCAGACCCGGAGCTCTTGCCCACTTATCCCTGAGATTGCTCATGTACCTGAGAACACAGTGCAGGAAGGAGGGCTGTAGATTAAAATACACAAAAATACAAACCCAGAATATTTATATCACGAAAAAGAAAAAAGAAAGTCTAAATGCACAAGATACGTCTTTCGCACACAGTTAGTGCAGCTGCCTCCTGGAGAAAGTGGGGCCCAAGGTGCCGTTACCCAAGGGACCAAATAAATAAATTGTATTGGTCCAGAAATGGGGCGGGAGTGAGCATCCCTTTTGCCTATTGTCACAACCCCTTGCTTGGGACAATTCTCAGCACCTGATCCCAAGAGTGGGTTACAAGGGGACAAGATGTGGGAAAACCCTGCTGTATCCCTGAGAGATTCCCTCCCACAGAATGCAGTTGTTTGTGGCCTGGGTTCTGGCCTCATGTTCATCTTTTCAATTTGGCAGGGGAAATATTCTGATTACAGATCCTCCTTTAAAAGGAAAACAACTGCCCTGTATCCGGGCCACTTTTCAAAAGCTGGAGATTCTGGGGGTAGAGACTCAGGTAACCCCCTCACATTTGGATCAAGGTAGTTGGAGTTCCTTTGCCTCACCCCTCTCCCCATGCCAAGAGGGAAGAGGGGGTGATGCTGTGGAACCCGGCCAGAGATAGAAGGCAGTGCCTGCTGCCCCCTACCCACCCTGTCCCCACTTTCTCTGATCTGTCGATGGATGCCTGCTCCTTGAACCTTTCTGATCACAAAAGCATAGCCCCCGGCACCCACTTGGGCTCAATTCTGGGATTCGGGGAGCAGGGCAGGGCTATAGATCTCTTCTTCTTCATCCCGGATGTAGGCTGGCTTTTCCTGTGAGCTCGGGGCCTGGACCTAGCGCTTCTTTGGGAGCAAAAATTAATATAAGATACTGTCTTATTTTTGGGGAAACACAGTAGATGCCAAAATCCTCTACAAAATTCTAGCAAATCAACTCCAGCAGAACATCAGAAAGATCATACACCATGACCAAGTAGGATTCATTCTATGAATGCAAGGATGGTACAATATCCACAAATCAATAGACATGATACATCACATAAACAAATTTAGAGATAAAAATCACATAGTCATATCAATGGATGCAGAAAAAGCATTTTGATAAAATCCAACACCCTTTCCTGATAAAAATTCTCAACAAGGTGGGAATAGAAGGATCATACCTCAACATAATAAAACCTATATATGATAAACCCACAGCAAACATCATACTCAATTGGCGAAAACTAAAACCATTCCCTATAAGAACAGGAACAACACAGGGATGTCCATTCTCACCATTCCTGTTTGACATAATATTGGAAGTACTAGCCATTGCAATTAGACAGGAAGAAGAAATAAAAGACATCCAAGTTGGAAAAGAAGAAGTAAAGTTGTCCTTATTTGCAGATGACATAATATTGTATATAAAAAAACCTAAAAGACTCCATCAAAAAACTAAGAAACTTAATAAATGAATTCAGCAATGTAGCAGGATACAAAATTAAGCCAAGAAATCTATGGCATTTCTATACACCAATAGTGAACTTACAGAAACAGAGACTAAAAAAAATCCCATTTACCATTGCACCAAAAAAATTAAGATACCTAGGAATAAATTTCTACGCTGTCTGCAGTTTTCACTCTGGCTTGGATATGCAAATTAACTGCCATCTTGGTTGGGTTGATTTGCATACTCACCCTGATTGGCTTGTGGGCATGGCTTATGGGTGTAGTGAAGGTACAGTCAATTTGCATGTTTCTCTTTTATTAGAGAGGATATATAATATATACTATTTTGTAGTAATGTAATTACCACACACATATATTTCTAATTTCCTTTCAATGTGCACAAATCCATGCACCAGGCCACTAATATTGGTATATTTTACTATGGCCTCTGTGAGGCAGTTTAGAAAAGTGGCAAAATTTTTGTCTGGATTTTGGATGATTTCTGAAACTTAGTCATAGTTGACAGCTTTATTTTTTATTTTATTTATTTTTATTTTTTTCATTTTTTATTAAGATATTAAATGTGTACATATCTTACCATTGCCCCACCCCCACCACACTCTCATACATGCCCTTACCCCCCAGAGTTTTGTGTCAATTGGTTATGCTTATATGCATGCATACAAATCCTTCAGTTGATCTCTTATTTCCCCCACATCTCCCTAACTTCCCACTGTAATTTGGCAGTTAGTTTGATGCTTTACTCTCTCTGTATCTATTTTTTTTTTGATGCTTTACTGTCTCTGTATCTATTTTTTTGTTTATAGTGTTCTTTATTATCCATAAATGAGTGAGATCATCTGGTATTTTTCTTTCATTGACTGGCTTACTTCACTTAGCATAATATTCTCCAATTCCATCCAGGTTGCTGCAAATGGTAAGAATTCCTTCTTTTTTATGGCAGCATAGTATTCCATTGAGTAGATGTTGATTATTGTGAATTTTTATGCTTTTTAGTGAAATTGTTATGCTTATTCCTGTGTTGTTATTGTTGCTTTGTATTTTTTTTTAAATCCTCTGTTTTTGTTTGTTTTTTACTTCTGTATATCATAGTCTTACTTAATAATACTGGATATTGTAGTTTGTATTAATCTCCAAGTATTGTTACTGGCATTGGCTGGTTTTAGTGGTTGTTCTATGGGAATTTTCTCCACATATATAATATATATATAGTTTGTTTCCCATTTCTCTTTTAGTCTGCTTCTTCTCTCTCTCTCTCTCTCTCTCTCTCTCTCTTTCTCTCTCTCTCTTTCTTTCTCTCTTCTTTTTTCCGTTTTCCAACTTCATTTTGTCATTACTTTTTCCTTCTTTTTCTATCTCTTTATCCCTCTTTTTTATTTACTTTTAAAAAATTTTTTCTTTTACTTTTACTTTTCTTCCTTCTCTCCTATCTCCTAATTTGCCTTTCTCTAGTGGTCACCTTTATTAGAGGTTATTAATATTGTAAATACATTCCTGTTAAGTGCCTCTTGAGTTGTACCTGGTAGTGTTGTATTTTGTACCTATAAATCAATGCAGGAGAAGGAACACCACATAACCAGACATCCTGAAAAGAGAGACCATGGGGAGACAAAGACATAGCCTGCACATGAAAGAAAAGTAGGCATCACCAGAAAAAGAAGTAAATGAGTCAGAGGCAAGCAGCCTACCAGAGCAAGAATTCAGAATAATGATCATAGGATGGCTAAAAAGAATGGAAGAGAAATTTGACAATAACCAAGAAGAAATGAGGAAGAACCATGAGGAATTGAAGAAGAACCAAGAAGAATTGAAGAAGAACCAAGAGGATTGAAGAAGAACCAAGAGGAAATGAAGATGAACCAAGAAGAAATGAAAAATGACATCGCTACCATGAAGAACTCAATAGAAAGCATCAAGAGTAAACTAGATGAAGCAGAGGACTGCATCAGTGAGCTAGAAGACAAGATGGAAAAAAATACCCAATTAGAGCAGCTTCTAGAAAAAAAAATTAAAAAGCAGGAGGAGAGCCTACAGGAGCTTTGGGACAATACAAAACAAAACAATATTCCAGTAATAGGGGTTCCAGAAGGAAAGGAAACTGAGGTAGACATGGAAAAGGTATTTCAAGAAATAATGACAGAAAACTTTCCTGACATAGAGAAGAAAAAACCCACACAAATCCAAGATGCTCGCAGAGTCCCAAGCAAAATGAATCCCAGAAGACAGACGCCAAGGCACATTATAATTAAATTGACAAACAACAACGACAAAGTAAGAATCTTAAAAGCAGCCAGAGAGAGTCAGAAAGTTACATACAAAGGAACCCCCAACAGACTAGCAATTGATTTCTCAAAAGAAAATTATCAGGCCAGAAGGGAATGGGATGAAATATACAAAGTCATGCAAAGGAAGGGTCAGGCTATCAATCAAAATTGAAGGGGAAATCAGGAGCTTCACAGACAAAAAAAGACTAAAGGAATTTATCTCCACCAAACCAGCAATGCAAGAAATGCTAAAGGGTATACTGTAAAAATAAAGAAATAGGAAGTGAAGAAAGAACATGGGTATAGAATAAAAATGGCGTCAAATGAGTACGTATCAATAATAACCTTAAATGTAAATGGTTTAAATGCTCCAATCAAAAGACATAGGGTAACAGATTGGATAAGAAAACAAGAAACATATATCTGTTTTCTACAAGAAACCCAAATCAGAAAAAAAGATGCACACAGACTGAGGGTGAAGGGATGGAAAAAAGTTTTCCAGGCAAATGGAACTGAAAAAAAATCTGGAGTAGCAATACTTATATCTGACAAATTAGATCTCAGAGTAAAGGACATAACAAGAGATAATGAAAACCACTTCATAATACTAAATGGAATAATCCAATAAGAAGAAATAACCCTGGTAAATATTTATGCACCCAATACAGGAACACCCAAATACATAAAAAAAAAAAAAAAAAAAACTGCTGGAGGGCATTAAGGGAGAGATTAATAGCAATACAATCATAGTAGGAGATTTTAATACCCCACTGTCACCCTTCGACAAATCATCTAAACAAAAAATCAGCAAAGAAATATCAATCCTAAATTACTCACTAGACCAGATGGAATTAATTGACATCTTCAGACATTCCGCCCCAAAGCCACAGAATATACATTCTTCTCAAGTGCACACAGGACATACTCAAAGATAGACCACATTTTGGGACATAGGCAAAGTCTCTTTAAATTCAAGAAGATAGAAATCATATCAAGCATCTTCTCAGATCATAATGGCATAAAACTGGAAATTAACTACAATAAAAATAATTAAAAAAAAATCAAACACATGGAGACTAAACAGCATGCTATTAAACAAGGACTGGATTACCAGAGAAATCAAGGAAGAAATTAAAAACTTCCTGGAAACAAATGACAATGAAAACGCAACAATCCAAAATCTATGGGACACAGCAAAAGCAGTTTTGAGAGGGAAGTTCATATCCTTACAAGCCTATTGCAAAAAACTAGAAAAAATGGTAACGAATGATCTAACTCTACAACTCAAAGAGTTAGAAAAAGAGCAACAAGAAAAGCCCAGTGTAAGCAGAAGGAAGGAAATAACAAAAATTAGAGCAGAGATAAACAACATAGAGATCAAAGAAACACTACCTGAGATCAACAAAACCAAGAGCTGATTCTTTGAAAGGATAAACAAGATAGATGAACCTCTAGCCAGGCTAACCAAGAAACAAAGAGAGAGGACCCAAATAAACAAAATCAGAAATGAAAGAGGTGAAATAACAATAGACCCCACCAAAATACAACAGATTGTTACAAAATACTACGAACAACCCTATTCCAACAAACTGAACAACCTGGAGGAAATGGACATATTCCTAGAAAAATAAAAACTTCCAAAACTCAGTCAGGAAGAATCTAAAAATCTCAATAGACCAGTGACTTTGGAAGAAATTGAAACAGTCATCAAAAAGCTTCTAGCAAACAAAAGCCCAGGGCCAGATGGCTTCACAGGAGAGTTTTACCAAACATTCAAGGAAGAACTAAAACCTATCCTCCTCAGACTATTCCAAAAAATTCAAGAAGAAGGAATACTTCCAAACTCCTTCTATGAAGCCAGCATCACCCTAATACCAAAACCAGATAAAGACAACTCAGTGAAAGAGAATTAAGGCCAATATCCCTCATGAACATAGATGTCAATATCCTCAACAAAATTCTAGCAAATCGGCTCCAGTAGAGCATCACAAAGATCATACACCATGACCAAGTAGGATTTATTCCAGGAATGCAAGGATGGTACAATATCCGCAAATCAATAAACGTGATACATCACATAAACAAATTGAAAGATAAAAATCATATAGTCATATCAGTTGATGCAGAAAAAGCATTTGATAAAATCCAACACCCTTTCCTGATAAAAACTCTCAACAAGGTTGGAGTACAAGGATCATACCTCAACATAATAAAAGCTATATATGATAAACCCACAGCCAACATTATACTCAATGGGCAAAAAGTAAAACCATTCCCTCTAAGAACAGGAACAAGACAGGTATGCCTACTCTCACCACTCCTGTTTGACATATTAATAGTGCTGGAAGTACTAGCCATTGCAATTAGACAAGAGGAGGAAATAAAAGGCATCCAACTTGGAAAAGAAGTAAAGTTATCCTTATTTGCAGATGACATGAAAAACCCAAAAGACTCCATAAAAAAACTAATTGATTTAATAAATTAAATTTGGCAATGTAACAGGATACAAAATTAACGCCAAGAAACCCATTTCTATACACCAACAGCAAACTTATAGAAACAGAGACTAAAAAAGCTATACACCAACAGCAAACTTATAGAAACAGAGACTAAAAAAGCAATTCCATTTACCATCACACCAAAAAAATTAAGATACCTAGGAATAAATTTTACTAAGGAAGTAAAGGACCTATATGCAGAAAACTACACGACACTGAAAAAAGAGATAGAGAAAGATGTAAGGAGATGGAAGAACATACCATGTTCATGGATTGGTAGAATCAACATCATCAAAATGTCCATACTTCCTAAAGCAGTCTACAGGTTGAATGCACTCCCCATTAAAATACCAACGGCATATTTCACTGCCCTAGAAAGAACTCTCCAAAAGTTCATTTGGAAAAATAAAAGACCCTGAATAGCCACAGCAATCCTGAGAAAGAAGAGCAGGAGGAATCTCAATACCAGATTTCAAGCTGTATTACAAAGCCACTGTTCTCAAAACAGCCTGGTACTGCCGGGACCAGTTTGGCTCAATGGATAAAGCATCAGCTTGGGGACTGAAGGGTCCCGGGTTCGATTCTGGTCAAGGGCATGTACCTTGGTTGCGGGCATATTCCCAGTAGGGGGTGTGCAAGAGGCAGCTGATCGATGACTCTCTCTCATCGATGTTTCTAACTCTGTATCTCTCTCCCTTCCTCTCTGTACAAAATCAATAAAATATATTAAAAAAAAACAACCACAAAACAGCCTGGTACTAGCACAAGAACAGACATATAGATCAATGGAATAGAATCGAGAACCCAGATATCAACCCAAATAACTATGCTCAGTTAATATTTGACAAAGGAGGTATGAATATACAATGGAGTCAAGACAGTTTCTTCAATAAATGGTGTTGGGAAAATTGGACAGACACATGCAAAAGAATGAAACTAGATCACAAACTTACACCATACACAAAAATAAACTCAAAATGGATACAGGACTTAAACATCAGACGGAAACCATAAAAATACTAGAGGCATCCACAGGCAGCAAAATCTCAGATGTATGCCAAAAGAACTTCTTCTCTGATACTGCCCCTAGGGCAATGGAAGCTAAAGAGAAAATAAACAAATGGGACTACATCAAAATAAAAAGCTTTTTTACAGCAAAAGAAACCATCAACAAAACAACAAGAAAGCCCACGGTTTGGGACAACATATTTTCAAATAATACCACTGATAAAGGTTTAATCTCCAACATCTACAGACAGCTTATACAACTAAATAAAACGAAGATGAATGATCCAATTAAGAAATGGGCAATGGACCTAAATAGAATATTTCCAAAAGAAGACAGAAGGAAGGCCAAAAGGCACATGAAAACATGTTCAAAGTCACTATCTGAGAGATGCAAATCAAGACAACAATGAGGTACCATCTCACACCTGTCAGAATGGCAACATCAACAAATCAACAAATGACAAGTGTTGGCGAGGTTGCGGAGAAAAAGGAACACTGTGCATTGCTGGTGGGAATGCAGACTGGTGCAACCATTGTGGAGAACCATGTGGACTTTCCTCAAAAAACTGAAAATGGAACTCCCATTTGACCCAGTAATCCCACTCCTTGGAATATATCCCAAGAAACTAGAAACACCAGTCAGAAAGGATATATGCACCCCTATGTTCATAGCAGCACTCCTTCTCTAAACTTTTTTGCTGTGCAAAAGATATTTTTTTCCTAGTACCCAATTTTATTTTTCCTTATCCCTTTGTTCTTGAGCTATGTATGGAAGGAGGCTGAAAAGTGAGTTGCTGGGGACTCTTTCAGTATATGATTCTTAAGTTTCATGCACCTCAATTAAATTTGCTTTTTTGCTTCTAGTCTAGGTGGAATAATGTTGGAATATAAATTATCAGCCTGCTGAAGCAGTAAATACCCCACCCCCCAAACCTGAGCCCTCTCAGCAGGCAGCCTAGACTTTCCCCAATCAATTGCTTCATTTTGATGCCATTGAGCACCTGCATGGGGCTCACGCTTCTGCTGAGTCATCTCCTATGCTCCTCAGCTCAGCCAGTATTGGCCCCAGGGATGTGCTTTGGACGTCCTATTCTCTATGTAGCCCTCATGCAGTTTGTGTAGTGTTAAGCTAACTTAAGGTGCTCCAAGATCAGAGGAGATTAATTTGGTAGACCAGGGCAAATGAACAAGTCAATGGGGTTTCTGTTTAATTATCAGGAAATGTCTTCAGTCCTTTCAAGTGTGGTTGACAGCCATCATAGTGGACTGCCTCTGCCTCAGAGCACCCTTCTCATTCAAGACAAATCTCTCATTTTGGGGTCTTGGAAAAGAGCAGGACCTAGATACTTGCAATAAAATTAAGGAGAGGATAGATATTCCTTATTCCTTCCTTCTTTTTTTGTTTTGAAAACAAGATACTTTAATCAGCATTTGAAATTTCAGGGAGTTGTTCAGGGATGCAGGATTGGTGCTGACACTAGCCCTGCTGGGTCACCTGCTAGCATCTTTTTTTTTTTTTTTTTTTTTTAATGGGAGCTTGGTTGTATTCTTGGGATGCTCAGCTTCGCCGTTTCTGTTTTCCAAGCCTAGATCTTCAGTCTTCTGATTGATTCCAAGAAGGACACCATCCTTCCCATACCTTCCTTTTGGTACAACCTACAACTCTAAATGGCTCACAAAGGAAAAATTTGATCTCCTGCTTCTCCCTGAACCACATAATCTACTAGAGCAAAACCAGGAGAAATTGACTTAGCACTCAATTTCAGTAACCATTTTTACCCAAGATGGACAACAGCTCATTTCTTGTACAAGAGAATGATACTTCCCACCCTCCCTGATTTAAGTTAAGCTCACGCTTGTGTACTTCATGGTGTTCTAGGGAGTTCAGAGGAGGTACCCAATCATTGATAGTTTTACTGTATAGGCAATGCATGAATGTATGCTTCTCATAAAGGGTTCAAATGGTGCAAGAATGTCCAAAGGAAAGCATGCAGCCTCTACCCTACATGTCCCATCACGCTGTTTTCTACCTCAAGTGACAGCATTGTCAATACTGGTTTGCATTTGCTTAGTTCATACACCTTTAAAACACCTAATTAGGATGTACTATAAGTTTTTCTTTGTGACTTGTTTTTTTCACTTAATATAATTTGGGAGATCTTTCCATAAAGTCTTCATATATTATTTTAGCAAGTATATAATATTCTGTTTGTAACTTTATTTAACCTTTTCCATTTAGGAGTTTCTAATTTTTCAGTAGTACAAAATGTTCCCATAAATAACCTTATGTATTTGCCTTTGTATTCATATGTAAATATTTTTCTAGAATAGATTTTTCTAGAATTGATTTTCTAGAATAGATTTTTCTAGAATTTTTTTTCCCTAGAATGAACTTCCTGGATCAAAATTATGCATTTGTAGTTTGACAGGTGTCATTCCACAGCCTCCCAAAAAGGCCTCATGATCTTCCAGACCCTCTACTAGAACTAAATTGTAGTTTGGAGATAAATTCTCTACCTCTTCAATGGTTTTATTGGCACTAATTCCTTTTCCACTTAACATTGTCAGAGTGATTTTGATGTTCTGCCTGATATGCATGATACTATGGCATGACTCCTTTGCTTATGACACTTCTGTGGCTAACAATAGAACACAAACTAAACCATTAGACTCCTTCCTGAGTCTCATTCCTCTGGCCCCAAAAGATAGACCACCCTTTAGGCTCTCTGGAATTTAGCTGCCAGGTCCCAGTTACTCAAAGTGGTTCTGCTGGTTTCTTACTTTCATCTTGTACTCCAAACAAATGTACCTCTCACTTGTCTGTTTTCATCTGCAAAGTGGAGCTTACCCAGCTATACTCCTGGCTCAGCCTTTGCTTCTTACCCAGCTTGTCCCTTCATCCTTTCCTTACTTGTGCTCTCCATGCTCAGGATAGTCCACTGCTTTTGTGGATGGCCCAGGTGCCAGTCCCATTCTTCTGCCTGTGCCCCCTGTTAGGGTTCTGCTCCAGTACACATTGCCCACTCTCCCCTGACTTGGTTGTTGACCATCTCAAAGTGCACAGCTGGAAAGGCACACACTTGCCTCCATCCCAATGACCACACCCTGGTTCCTTGCCTTGGTTTCCTCTTATATGCCAAAGTGTTTAACACAAGAGAAAGAAAGATGTGAAGAAAGGATATTTATCAAATAGTTCATCTGAATAAAGTGTTTTCTTAAGCATGACCCCATTTAATATTCACAACAAGCCTGGCAAGAGACACGAAATAACTTTCCCTGACAAATTCCCCAAATTCAAATTCAGATCTGTCTCAGTACAGGCCACAGTGCTTCCTAAATCAATTGCCTGCCCAGCTGCCCAGCAGGCTTTTACATGCCTGGGGTAGCCAAGATGGCCAGTTCTACTATGAATAATTAATGCCTATGCAGACAATGTCTCTGGACTCTCAAAGTGTTTATTCTGTGTGTTTTTATTATCTTTCAAATATTTAGAAAACTTTTTTATTTTGAAATAATTTCATACTTATAGGAAAGTTGCCAAAATAGTATAGTTTCACTATTCCCTTTTCCAAGCTTCCTTTAATCATAAAACCTTACATCAATATACTATAACATGATTATTAACCATGATTCTTTATACCAAAGATACTAACATTGGCACAGTACCATTTACTAAACTACAGTAATGCCTTTTCTGCTCCAGATTCCAGCCCTGGTGGATCTGGTGCACTTAGCCTCCTATTTTTCCTTTACTTTTCTCTCACTAAATTTAGCATCTTTTAGTGGAATATGCCTTCAACAGATACAACTGTGTTTTTTTTTAATAGTGATTTCTTATTTCTTTTATTCCTTCCATATTTATTAATTAGAATTCTTCTGTAAAGAAGTGTTGTATCTTCTCTTCCATCTATTATTAATTAATTAATTAATTAATTAATTAATTAATTCAATCATTTCATCTCACTATGGGCTCAGGGATGTTTATTTTATAATGTAATACTGTTGCTTTTTATTT
The DNA here is from genome assembly GCA_963693515.1 of Pipistrellus nathusii. Lineage (NCBI taxonomy): Eukaryota > Metazoa > Chordata > Mammalia > Chiroptera > Vespertilionidae > Pipistrellus > Pipistrellus nathusii. The sequence continues at coordinate 96,371,849 of OY882859.1, forward strand.
TTTTTTTGCTCAAATAATTCCAGCTTTAGCCACAGAGAGCTCATTCCAGTTAGTCAGTGTGCCTTTTAACATACCCTTTTCTTCTCCTCCTTCTTCAATCTCCTTTTATCACTCTTTACTTTTGGACACTGTGTGATGGTCCAAGTTCATGCTGTATTTTGCTGCTCCAGTCCTGGAGTCAATGCTACTGAGATGCACTAGTTACTTATTGGAGCATGGTACCAGCAACCAAGGCAGCAAAGGTCATGTACTCAGAGCTTCTCAGGAGACAGGCTGAGCAGGGACATGTCTGTATTTATATATTTCTTTATGTATCTATATATATTTATCTAGATGTTTATATGTCAAAATTAACCATGATTTTTTATACCAAAGCCTAAGACATTATAAGAAAAGAACAATTGACAATGTGGAATAAAAGTAGAGAGTTTCAGTTAGGGGTAATGGAAAAATACTAGAGATGGATGGTAGTGGTGGTTGTACAACGATGTGAATGTTCTTAATGCCACTGAACCATACACTTAAAAAAGGTTAAAATGCTAATATTTAATGTTATGTATATTTCACTATATACACATGAAAACAACCATAAGTTCATAATGTTTTCACTCACTCCTTTTAAGCACCATGAGAGGGATTTATGCTAGTCTTGCTGTTGCCTTGTTTGTAATGTCTTCTTTTTGTAGCAGTAAGAAACTATAATCTCATGATCTGCTATATTTATACATACATATAAAGTAGTTTCAGAATTATTAATGCAACACTCCTGAGAGAAATAAATTTACCAGAGTACAGTGTTTATATACTTTTCTGTCTTTAACCTTCTAACAGCCAGTCAAGACACTGTTTTCCAAAGTTACTTAGCTCAGTTCCTTCCTCATCCTTTTCAATGTGGTTATGTCATTCATTTGTAATATACTTGGATTTCTTTGCCACAGGGCCCACTTACCTGACAATAAGATAATGCATGAGAAGTGCCTAGTGCACTGCCTGGCATGGAACAGGGTCTTAAGAAATATGAGTGGAACCTGAATTTGTGGCAATGATCAGTGTTATCCATCATCTTCATTACTCTGGCCCTATGACATGTTAAAAGAGTTTTGATCAAGTTTCAAGTGCCATTTTTATCTGTGAACTAAGGTAACTAGCCCACAAAATCACACCAGAAGTGCTGCCCTTATTAGCATTATGCTCTAGACAGCTGAGTTATTTCTCACAGAACAAATAATCTTTAGGTTTAAATGTTGAGTAGCCCTGAAAGCTAGTGACAGATTATTTCAGGGGTGTAAAACTAGGCAGAAACGCAGATAAATGGGAGCCTCTTCTCTCATCTTGTCTTTTGAAAGAGTCCCATTATACCCACCCATTTCTATTTCATATCAGTCAGTCATCTCTTAATCCCTGTGGTGGATTCTTATGCTGAGGGTCACCAATATCAAGTGATGCCTCTCCTTGGCCAACTGAAGATTCAGTTAGGATATTTTATTTGTAGGCCACAGAAAACATCCATAATTGACTTAAGCAGAAAAAGAATGTGTTGGAGGATAGGAGGCAGCTCACAGAATTGAACAGGAAGTCAATAGACACTGTTTCAGAACAGTGGGATTGTAGAAGCTCTGGGAGACTTGGTAGCAGGGACTGATTGACACTGTGTCCAGGCTAGGATGAATCAATTTCAGAAAACTCTCCTCTCAAGACTCAGTTACACAATGGAATTTTATGGAGCTGAAAAAAAGAAGAATCTCTTACCCTTTGAAATAGCATGGAGAGACTGTGCAGTATTATGCTAAATGAAATAAGGCAGTCAGAGAAAGACAAATATCACATGATTTCAGTTATCTGTGGAATATAATGAACAAACCAAACTGATGAACAACATAGATCCAAAGATACTGAAGCATGGAACAAAATGATGAATCTCAAAGGAAAGTGGAAGGGAATAGATTAACCAAAGAACTTGTATGCATATATGTATACCCATGGACACAGATAATAGTGAGATGAATGTCTGGGGAAGGGTCAAAGGTGGGATGGACGTCAATGGGGGGAAAAGGTGACAACTATAATACTTTCAATAATTAAGATATATTTTTAGAAAAAAGACTTAATTTCTTGGAGTATTCCATTGGCATAGTCTGGGTCACATAGCCACCCCTGGGTGTGGGAATGCATAGTACCTTTAAAAGAAACCCACCAATGGAGAAAGGATGTTAAATTGCAACCAGCAGATATTCACTATTTTTTGTGATGGATTCATCTTCCTTCCATCTTCTGTGAGTTCTATGTTAATTTATCAATAAAAAATAAAACAATAGACTTTCTTTCCCCAAATTCCCTACATGTTTTCACTTTAAATCCTAACTAGTTATCCATTCACTGCTAGGGCAGGTGTGAGTTAGATGGTGACACATGGCTGACCACTGTGGTCTAGCACTGAGGGCTGCGTCCAGACAGTGTGCAGTGCAGACCAGCGCAGGCCACTCTGATGTCCTATGCAGCTTCTTTGAGTAGCCATTTACTGTGGGGCTTGGGTGTTGGTTTAAAGCCTTGGGATTTTTCCAATTTTATATTCTATGAAGTCCTCAAATAAAACCAAATTGAAATTAGGTTAGGTATTAAAGTCAATTTAATACAATACCAACCTTAAGAGCCTGGAAGTTTGAAATATTAGAGTTCACATCTGATGTGGCTGGCCACTCACCAGCTGTTTTTTGAGGCTATTTAGCTTTCCTAGGGCTCAGTTTTCTCATCGTTAAAATGTGGGGAGAGAAGATGTAAAATGGCTGCAGAGTAAGTGGATGCTGCATGGACACACTTCTAGGAACAAACTGGAATTACAACTGAAATATAGAAAAATTCCTGAGTAATCAATGAAAGACTCACAGGAGAGAACTCTGTAACCTGAGCCCTGAAAGTGGAGACTGCATAGACTGGTAGAAGGGACAGAGGTGCAAAAGGGCTGGCAGGGTTCCCACAGACAACAACTGAAGTTCCAAAAAAATTATCTCAGCTGTGGGGGATGGCCACTGAGAACTCTTGAAACTAATATCCAAGCTGAGCCCCCCAGCAGAGAGCACCAGAACTGAGAAGGATATCCCCATAAACATCTGGCTTTCAAAAGCAGCAGGCTGCTGTCTTCCAGGGAGAGATTGCTGCAAATTCAGGTATCTTCTTAAAGGGACAACACACAAAATTTCCTGTAAAGTCACCCACCTTGTGCACTGTCAGAGGGAGGGCAGAGTGGACTGGAGCTGTGTGAGCAGAGCCAAGAATGAGGGCTCAAGGGTTAGAGCTCAGAAGGCAGACGACCCCAATTTCTTGTGTGGAGTAATTTCCTCATGCAGTGCAGGTCATCTCTCTCATGCATACATTTGCCTTGCTGGGTGGAAGACAGTAGACTCACCATATTGGAAAACACCTTGCTCTGAGGCCACTTAAGGAGCTAAAAATAACAATTAGCCTCCAGGCAGAAGCAACCACCTCACTCTGTTGAAGAAACTCTCTTCACACCTGAGGACAATTTTCTGGGAGCAATTCAAGTCAGAATCCTATTAGCCCTTAGCCCGTCAGAGGTGGTCTCTGGAGGCTTTGAGTGTTTGCCTGAACTAATTAGTCAGAAATAGTGTTTGACACTATTCTGAACTAGAGATTGAGAGGTGCAGAGAGAATCTACCTAATACACAGTCACAAATCCAAATAGACAGACAAAATGAGGAGACAAAGAAACAGCCCCTAAATATCTTCTTCTCTAGAAGAGAAAATGAAGCAGAGATAAGAAATTTATCTTAAAGAGTTCAGAGTAATAATGATAAATATGTTCTACAACATGAAAAACATACAGTACTTATGAAAAAAGGTTAGTCAGAAATAAAGAATGACATAACACAAATAACACATTGGAAGGAATATATAGCAGATTAGGGAAAGCGAAAGATTGAATCAGAGAATTATAAGACAGGGTTGAAAAAATCAATCAGAGAACCAAAAAGAAAAAAAAAAACTATTAAAAAACATGAGGAGAGCTTAATGGACAACATGAAACATAACAATATTAGAATAACAGATGTGTGAGAAGAGTCAGAAAGAGAGAAATGGATAGAGAATGTGTTTGAAGAAATAATGGCAGAAAATTTTCCTAACCTGATAAAGGAAAAAGACAAGTTCAGGAGGCACAGAGAAGTTCAGGAGGCACAGAGAACTCTAAGCAAGAAGAACCCATGACCAGACACATCATAATTAAAATGCCAAAAATAAAAGAAAAAGAATCTTAAAGGCAGAAAGAGAAAAGCAAACTGTTACCTAGAAATGAGCTCCCATAAGGTAGACACCTGATTTTTCATCAGAAACTATACAGGCTAGAAGGGAATGGCATGAAGTACCAAATGTAATGGAAAGCAAGAATCTGAGACCAAGATTACTCTATCCAGCAAGATTATCATTCAAAATAGATGGTCAAATAAAGAACTTTCCAGATACACACACACACACACACACACACACACACACACACACACACTACAAGAATAGATCATCAGCATTACAAGAAATGCAGTCCTACCCAGTTTTTCTCAGTGAATAGAGCATCAACCTGCAGACTGAAGGGTCCCAGGTTCAATTCCAGTTAATGGCACCTGTCCGCGTTGTGGGTTCACTCCCCAGTGTCTTTCTATCGTCACACAGAATTAAAATGGCAATAAATAACTACCTATTAATAATAACCCTAAATATAAATGAAATAAATACTCCAATAAAAAGGCATAGGATAACTGAATGGATGTAAAAATATGACCCAACTATATGCTGTCTACCAGAAACAAATTTCAGAACAAAAGACACACACAGGATGAAAGCCAAGGGATGAAAAAATATTTTTCATGTAAATGGAAAAGAAAAAAAGCTGGAGTATCAATACTCGTATCTAACAAAATAGACTTTAAAATGAAGGCCATCTCAAGAGACAACAAAAGTCACTACAACAAGAGTATATAACCTTGGTAAACATGTGCATCAATATAGGAGCACCTAATATATTAAAAAAAAATTCTAGAGGATTGTAACAGAGAGATCAACAACAATACAGTCATAATAGGGGACTTTAACACTTCACTGACTAGATCTTCCAGAAAAAAAAATTAACAATAAAACAGTCTAAAGGACACACTGGAAAAGATGGATTTAATTGATATTTATAAGACATTTCACCCCAATGAAGCAGAATACATATTCTCAAGTGCACATGGATCATTCACAAAGACAGAGCACATGTTAGGAGACAAAAAAAAAAAGTCTCTACAATTTCTAGAAGATTAAAACCATATCAAACATCTTTTCAGATCACAGTGAAATGAAATTAAAATCAACTCCTGTAAAAACACCCCAAAGCATTCAAACACATGGAGGCTAAATAGCATGCTATTAAACAATGAATGGGTTACCAATAAGATCAAAAAAGAAAGAAAAAAAAAACTTCCTGGAAACAGATGAAAATGAGCACACAACAACAACAAAAAAACCTCTGGGACATAGTAAAAGCAGTCCAGAAAGGGAAGTAAATAGCACTACAGGCATACCTCAAAAAACAAACAAAACAAAATAAAAAATAAAAAACATAAAAATCAGTAATAAACTATTTACCTCTATAACATAAATAACTAGAAAGATAATAATAAGAAAAACCCAGAGTAAGTAAAAGGAAGGAAATAATAAAGATTAGAGCAGAAATAAATAACATAAAGACAAAAAAAATTAATGAAACCAAGAGATGGTTCTTTGAAAGGATTAACAAAATTGATGAAGCCAAACTCATCAAGAAACAAAGAGAGGACCCAAATAATTAAAATCAGAAATGAAAGTGGAGAAGTAACCATTGACACCACAGAAATACAAAGGATTGTAAGAAAATACTATGAACAACTATATGCCAACAAGCTAGACAATGTGGATAAAATGGACAAATTCCTGGAAATATGCAATCTCCCAAAACTAAATCAGGAAGAATAAGAAAACCTGAATAGACCAACAACAACTGATAAAATAGAAGCAATAATAAAAAACTTCCAGCAGCTGAAACCGGTTTGGCTCAGTGGTAGAGCATCGGTCTGTGGACTGAAGGATCCCAGATTCGATTCCAGTCAGGGGCATGTACGTTGGTTGTGGTCACATCCCCGGTGGGGAGTGTGCAGGAGGCAGATGGTCGATGTTCCTCTCTCATCAACATTCCTATCTCTCTATCTCTCTCTCTTCCTCTCCGTAAAAAAATCAATAAAATATATTAAAACAACAACAACAACAACAACAAAAACTTCCAGCAAACGAAAGCCCAAGTCTGGAAGGCTTCACAGGGGAGTATTACCAAACATTCAAAGAACTAACAGCTATACTCCTCAAAGTATTCCAAAAAATCGGAGAGGAAGGAACACTTCCAAGCTCTTTTTATAAAACCAGAATTATCCTAATTCCAGAACCAGGAAAAGAAAGAGAATTGCAAGCCAATATCCCTGATGAACATAGATGCTAAAATATTCAACAACATTTTAGCAAATCACATCTAGCAATATATTAAAAAGATAATACACTATGTGCCAGGACCGGTTTGGCTCAGTAGTAGAGTGTCGGTCTGCGGACTGAAAGGTCCCAGGTTCGATTCCGGTCAAGAGCATGTACCTTGGTTGCAGGCACATCCCCAGTGGTGGGTGTGCAGAAGGCAGCTGGTCGGTGTTTCTCTCTCATCGGCATTTCTAACTCTCTGTCCCTCTCAATTCCTCTCTGTGTAAAATCAATAAAATATATTTTTTTAAAAAAAGATAATACACTATGAACAAGAGGAATTTATACCAGGTTATGCAAAGCTTGAACTATATTCACAAGTCAATAAGTGTGATACATCACATAAACAAATTGAAAGCCAAAAATCACATGATCGTATCAATAGATGCAGAAAAAGCATTCAACAAAATCCGACACTCATATTTTATAAAAACTCTCAGCAAAGTGGGAATAGAGGGAGCATATCTCAACATGATAAAAGCCATATATGATAAACCTATAGTCAACATCATACTGAGTGGGCAAAACTAAAACCATTTTCCCTAAGAACAGGAAAAAGATTGGGATGTATGCTTTCACCACTTGTATTCAACATTGTACTGGATGTCCTAGCCACAGTGATCAGACATAAAGAAGAAATAGGTAGGCATCCAAATTGGAAAGGAGGAAGTAAAATTCTGTATTTACAGATGAAATGATATTTGTGAAAGAAAAGACCACATGCTAACCTGACAAGCTCAGGGAAGGCCTGCATGGCAGTCTTGCAAACTCAGAGACCTAAAATAACCACAAAAGGTGGTTTGAAAATTAAATATCTAACTACAGATAGGTTATAGTGGGTAGTCATATCCTAGACCAATATTTCATCTGACAAAGATCAACTTAGATCTTCTTTACTGAGCCCATTTGCCTTCCTGCCTCTAAGATAACATGAGATGTCTGGATAACTTATAACTTCCTTTTTACCCCAGACCCCTCAAGGCACAACAAATGGCCTCGAGACATTCCCTCATTGTTATTGTTATCAAGTTAATTGTCAACTGTTAATTTATGTTAAAGTTTCCTGTATCCATCTCTGTAAAAGAAGCTCATGTCCATCATTTCACCTTTTACCCTATCCCAGAGGTTTCCCCACTTTGCTCTGTCCCACCTCCCTAATCTATCACCAATGAATTTCATATAACTCATCCCTTTCCTTTGATTGCAATGTATCAATATAGAAATGTAACCCACCATTCTTTGGAGCATTATCTCAATCCATTGAGGTTCCGCTTCCTGGCATATGTTGATAGTTTGGCTCATATAAACTCACAAAAATTCTTTATAGGTTTCAATGTTGTTGTTTTTCCCCCCCGTTAACATATTGTACATAGAAAACACTAAAGACTCCACTAAGAAATGACTGGATTTAATAAATGAATTTATCAATGTAACAGGATACAAAATCAAAACCTCCAAAATTGGTGGCTCTTCTATACACCAATAATGAATTCTCAGAAAGAGAAACTAAACAATCAATCCTATTTACCATTGCAACAATAAAAAATTAAGATTCTTAGGAAAATACTTAATCAAGGACATAAAAGACATGTTCCCAGGAAACTATAGGACAGAGACCTTGTGGAGGGAGAAAATGGTGGCAGAATAGACAGATGTGTTCTGAGCCTTGTCCCGGAGCAGAAAAAAAGAACAGTTGAGGGTCGCACTGGAGTGTTTGTTAGCAAGCTAAGGGACAGGCAAACTCCAGGAGAAGGTGGGAAACTGCTGGATGGGGTTCCTCTGACAGGGAAGCACCCACAGCAGCTGGGTCCCCTCCCGAAGCTAAGGGCTTGGACAAGGAAATCTTGCCATCTTGAAAGGAAATGTGTATCTTGTCAGAGGCCTGAATATCCATAGCCGCAGCTCCCGCTGAGCAGCTGTGAGCCCCAGAACACCAGTCCTAGGTGGCGCGAATGCTTTGACTCAAAGAAGCTCTCCACTGCACCACAGAAAAGTCAGATTTTACCGGGATGGGGTGAGTCCCAGCGGAAGACAGAACGTGCACTGCACACTGTGGGAGCTGGAGGACCAGGGAGGTGTGTACATGGAGAAGCCTTGGGCTGTTGGGCTGGTGTAATCTGTGATTGTGAAAAGGGTCCTCAGAGCTGCTAACAGGGAGTGATCTCTAAAAGAGTAACCTGTTTTGATCTGATGTGGAGGGACAGCTGGCGAGTTTCAGGAATATGTAGTCTGCATGGATTTGCCCGCCAGCCTCCACAAACTGGTTGAGTCTCACAGAGAAAAAAAGCTAGAGAGGCCTTAGAGTCCTCGGAGTTAACCCAGAAACATTGCCACCCAGAGGCTCAATCACAAATTGACTCTAGTGTAATAGACATCACCTGCTTAAAAATCAGGACTGGATTACAACACTGAGGAGCAGTGAAATGCAGGGAACTTCAATACCGTCTGGACTGGGAAACAAGTGTGCCAAACAGAATGATAGAGGAAGGGAATGACATTTACTACTGCAAATTTTATTTATTTTAAATTTAAAAATTTTTGTTTTTATGTTCATTATTTGCATCATTTATTTAAGAAACTATTTTTTTTCTCACTTGATTTTACCTTTTTTTAAAAAAAATATTTTATTGATTTTCTACAGAGAGGAAGGGATATAGATAGAGAGCCAGAAACGTCGATGAGAGAGAAACATCGACCAGCCCGGATGTGCCCGCAGCCAACGTATATGCCCTTGACCGGAATCGAACCCGGGACCTTTCAATCCGCAGACCGACTCTCTACCACTGAGCCAAACTGGTTTTGGCTGATTTTACCTTTTTAATTATTACATTTTTATTTGTAATCAACATTATTACTCCTACTATTTTACCGTTTTTATTTTATTGTTTCTTTTGTTTTTTTAAAGTGCCATTTTATTCGCATTTTATTTTACTTCAGGGTTAGTGTTCTACAGTATATTCTCACCTTTCTTTCACCATCGCTTTATTCTATCTCAACTCTATTTTTATGCCATCATTCTCTTCCTAACCTTTCCCTTTTTGGTGTCCTGTTTATCTTAACCCTTTCCTGCTCTAGATTTTCCCTATTCTTTCTGTTTACCCCATGCTAAAATTTCACCCTACTTATATATATGTAATTTCCAACCCTCTGCTCCAAGTCCATACACTCCTCTCTTTTTGCTGTACTAACTAAAAAACAAACAAACAAATAAACAAACAAATAAAATAACATGTTTTTCTCTGTGTCCTTTTGTAGTTTTTTTGTTTGAATGTTAACTATACTGAAGTTTTAGGCATTTTTGTGAGATTGTTTTGTTTATTCTTTTTGTTTGATTACTTTAATGTTTTTATTTGCTGTGTTTTAGTTTGTTATTTACTTCTGTTTTCCCTTTCCTTGCTTGATATTAGTTGGTGTTGTAGCTTGTATTAGTCTCCAGGTACTTGTTGTTGGCATTTGATGTGATTAATGGTTGTTCTATTCGAGTTTCCTCCCCATATATATATAGTTTGTTCCTCTTTTCTCTCTTAGTCTCATTGTAGTCTCTCCTATTTTTTTCTCCTTTTCCCAATTTTATTTTGATCCCCCTTTCTTTTTCTTTCTCTTTACTCTTCTTTCTCTCATATCCTGTACTTTTCCTTTCTCTAGTGGTTACATTTATCGGTTATTAATATTTATAATACATCACTGTTCAGTGCCTTCTGTGTTGTACATGGTTGTGTTGTATTTTGCACCTTTAAGTCAACGCAGGAGAGAGAGAACTACATAACTAGACATCCTGAGAAGAGAGACACATGGGGGGACAAAGAAACAACCCACATATGAGAGAAAACCAGGCATCACCAGAAAAGGAAGTAAATGAATTAAAGACAAGCAACCTGTCAGAAAAAGAATTCAGAAAAATGGTTATAAGGTGGCTGAAGAGAATGGAAGACAAATTTGACAATATGAGTAAGAACCAAGAGGAAATGAAGAACCAAGAAGAAATGAAAAATGACATCACTGCTATAAAGAACTCAATAGAAAGCATTAAGAGTAGACTTGAAGAAGCAGAAGACCACATCAGTGAGCTAGAGACAAGATGGAAAAAAATAGCCAAGTAGAGCAGCTTCTAGAAAAAAAATTAAAAAGCAGGAGGAGAGCCTAAGGGAACTTTGGGACAACACAAAACAAAACAACATCCACAAAATAGGGGTTCCAGAAGGAAGAGAAGCTGAGCAAGGAATAGAAAACCTGTCTGCAGAAATAATGACAAAAATCTTTCTAGATAATAGGGAAGGAAAAACCTACACAAATCCAAGAAGCTCACAGAGTCCCAAGCAAAATGAACCCCCCAAAAATGATGCCAAGGCACATTATAATTAAATTGGCAAAACCAATGACAAAATAAGAATCTTAAAAGCAGCTAGAGAGAGATAGAAAGTTACATAAAAAAGAACCCCCATTAGACTAGCAACTGTTTTCTCAACAGAAACTCATCAGACCAGAAGGGAGGGAATGGAATGAAATATAAAAAGTCATGCAAAGGAAGGGTCTGAATCCAAGAATACTGTATTCAGCATGGCGATCAATAAAAATTAAAGATGAAATCACGAGCTTCACAGACAAAAAAGATCTAAGGTAATTTATCACCACCAAGCCAGCAATGCAAGAAATGCTAAAAGGTCTGCTGTAAATAAATAAATAAAAAAAGACAAATAAATAGGAAGGGAAGAAGGAACACAGGGGTAAAGAATAAAAAAATGGTGACAAATAAGTACATATCAATAATAACTTTAAATGTATATGGATTAAATGCTCCAATCAAAAGCCATAGGGTAACAGATTGGATAAGAAAACAAGACCCATATAGCTCCTGTCTATAAGAAACCCACCTCAGAAAAAAAGACGCACATAGACTGAGGGTAAAGGAATGAAAAAAGTTTTTTCCAGGTGAATGGAAATGTAAAAAAAAAAAAAAAAAAAAAAAAGCTGGGGTAGAAATAATTATATCTGACAAATTAGATCTCAAAGTAAAGGACATAACAAGAGATAAGGAAGGACATTTCATAACACTAAAGGGAACAATCCAACAAGAAGAAATAACTCTGGTAAACATATATGCACCCAATACCGGAGCACCAAAATACATAAAAACAAAAACAAAAACAAACAAACAAACAAACAAAAAACTCCTGGAGGATATCAAGGGAGAGATTAACAGCAATACAATCATAGTAGGAGATTCTAATACCACAATATCACTATTGGATAAATCATCTAAACAAAAAATCAGCAAAGAGACATCAATCCTAAATGATTAACTAGACCAGATGGAATAAATTGACATCTTCAGAACATTTCACCCAAAGCCACAGAATATACATTCTTCTCAAGTGCACATGGGTGATTATCAAAGATAGACCACCTGTTGGGACATGGGCAAAGTCTCTTCAAATTCAAGAAGGTAGAAATCACATCAAATATCTTCTCAGTCGCAGTGACATAAAACTGGAAATCAACTACAATAAAAATAATCCAAAGAAATCAAACACATGGCGACTAAACATCATGCTATAAATAATGACTGGGTTACCAAAGAGATCAATAAGAAATACAAAACATCCTCTTCCACCATGTCACTGTCAGGGTAAGTTGGACAAAGCTCAGACTAGTCTGAATAGAGGCTTTTTGCTATTGCATCGGTCTCGGCTCCCTGATGGTCCTTGCGGATCACAAAATCTGGGTATAACATTTGGGGGCTCGTCTGGGTCCCCAAGATCCTGAGGGACCCCGGAACCAGAGAGCCTGATTGGCTATGGTAGGTGTGTGTGTGTGTGTGTCTGTGTGCTTGTATGAGCTGGCTCTGGAGGGATGTGGAATCCCCTCATGTCGGTACTGTGAGCTTGTGTGAGCTGGCTCTGGAGGGATTTGGAATCCCCTCATGTCGGTACTGTGAGTTTGTGTGAGTTGGCTCTGGAGGGGTGTGGAATTCCCTCATTTTGGTAGTGCCCGAAGAGGTCTAGGTGGACGAATTGTTGGAAGACCATGGGCCAGAGGGTTGGAAAGACATTTCAATCCTCCTAGGAGGGATGTGGAATTCCCTCTCAGATAAGATGGATGTGGAATCCCCTCTCAGGCAGAAGGAAGATGGAATCCCCTCTCAGGAAGAGGTGGGTCGCTTCTGCCGATTCGCATGAGGCTGACGTCTTTCTTCTAAGAAGTTGAAATGTTGATGGGCGCCCTCTTCTTTTTGGTTGTTGTGATTTTCTGGACTCACTGTATGAATGTTATGAGACAGACTCAGATTACTCCTTTGAGCATTGTGATTGATCATTTTCAGGAAGTTAAGGAACGAGCTAACAATTCCATCTTTTTTCCCCAGCTAATAACTTAAAGCTTTTACAAATTCATGAATGCATCAGGGATTTCTGTACTTATGTAAGGGGAAAAGACTAGTTTAAAAACGAGTGTGCATAGTTTTTGAGCTGGGCTTGACTCTTTTCTGTGTGCAGAAAACCCTGGGCATTTTTTTTTTTTTTGGCTTTGGGGATGGCAAACATGAATGGGAAAGAAATATAAGCTAGTTTCCCAAGGCATTTAAAGCAGCTTTTGAAATTTCCTGCCCTGTGGCAAGTAACCAGCAGGAAGTAGATAACAGGTTTACATATTAATGGCTGGGAGTTTGCTTCTTTATTTCCCCAGCAGGAAAGTTATGACCATTTTGAAAAGAATTTAGAAGTTTATTAAATCAAATGATAAAAATTTAAATCTAAATGTATTGAATTGTTGTAATATTGAAGTGTTGATCTACGTATGCCTTGCATGAAGTCTAGAGAATTGAAGTTAGTCTATTAATTAAATATGCCTTATATTTTAATTGAAATGTATCTTTAAAAATGTAAAAGTATTATTGATTTGGGAAATGCTAAGTATTTGATTTGCTACTTGAAAAATTTTAAATTCTGAAAGTAAAGCTACACCTTTTTTTTTTTTTTTTTTTTTTTTTTTTTTTTTTTTTTTTTTTTTTTTTATGAAAGAAGGGGTGGACATGCCCTCCATCCCCACCCCCAGAACAGGTAATCCAATTCCAGCTAGCAGACATATTTAATGAATGTGTTCATTTGCATTGAAATGACTACACCTTTTGCTAGCCAACCTTCCCAGAAAAGGACAAGTGGCCAAAAGGTTTAAAGTTAATTATTAGATTTTAAAATTTATTCTTAAAAATATAAAAGTTTATTAATAAAGAACTGCTAAATATTTTACTTGTAAGCTCTGAAAGTTTAGATTCAAATTGAATTGGGAGAAGTTATATAATTGTGGTAACTAAATGCCTAGATTATAGCAATTTGTTTTTGAGAAAATAATATGTGTTTTCTCTTAAATAATTAAGAATTCAAAATATATTACATGTTTGGTCTGATTTAAAAAAAGGAAAGAAAGAAACCGTTAATTTGTTTAAGGCTAAGTGCTCTGACACATAGCACACCGCCCCAAATGGCCACTGGGATTTCTTTTTCCCAGGGGTGTTTGCTCTCTGTCAGAGGGGAATTGGCCCACCTAACAAAATTTCTGTCCATGTTTATTAATTTGAAGGTATTGTAACAATTGTGGCCCAAAATTGTAACAATTGTAACAATTGTAACAATTGTAACAATTGTAACAATTGTGGTCCAAAAGATTGAAAGCAGGGACCAAATTCTTAAGTTAACTATTTACAAGAAGGAAGCTTAAGCTGGCAAAGTCACCAAGTCTACCCAGCAAGCTCAAAAACCTAAATGAATCTGCCGCTATCCAATCTTGATCAGTGGTGGAGGCAAGGTCTGTTTGTCTCAATTGGCCATTTAAGTTTGATGTGATTAATTATGAAAGTACATTGTAAAATCTTTAGAAGGAATGAAAAATATTTTTTAGGGCACTTGGTCCTTGTGTGTGTGTGTGTGTGTGTAAATCTTGAGTTATAGTTTTATATTAATGGAAACACTCAAGCCAAGAAGCTTTAAAAAAAAAAAGAAAGAAAAAAAGGACATCATGGAAATAAATAATGAAAACACAACAATCCAAAATCTATGGGACACAGCAAAAGCAGTCTTGAGAGAGAAGTTCATAGCTCTACAAGCCTACTGCAAAAAATAAGAAACAATGGTAATAAATTGCCTAACCTTACAACTCAAAGAGTTAGAAAAAGAGCAACAAGAAAAAACCAGTGTAAGCAGAAGGAAAGAAATAATTAAGATCAGAGTAGAGAAAAACGACTTAAAGATCAAAGAAACAATATTAAAGATCAAGAAAACCAAGAGCTAATTATTTGAAAGAATAAACAAGATTGATGAACCTGTAGCCAGGCTCAACAAGAAGCAAAGAGAGAGGACCCAAATAAATAAAACCAGAAATGAAAGAAATGAAATAACTAATGACCCTGCCAAAATACAAAGGACTGTTAAAAAATACTACAAACAACTCTATTCCAGTAAACTGGAGAAAATGGACAGATTCCTGGAAAAATATAACCTTCCAAAACTCAATCAGAATGAATCAAACAACTGAAGAGACCAGTAACTATGAAAGAAATTGAAACAGTCATTAAGAAGCTTCCAGCAAACAAAAGCCTGGGACCAGATGGCTTCACAGCAGAGATTTACCAAACATTCAAGGAAGAACTAAAACTCCTCAGACTATTCCAAAAAATCCAAGAGGAAGGAACACTTCCAAGCTCCTTCTATGAAGCCAGCATCACCCTAGTACCAAAACCAGATAAAGACAACAAAATGCAAGAGAATTACAGGTCAATATCCCTCATGAACATAGATGCCAAAATCCTCAATAAAGTTTTAGCAATTCGGCTTTGGCAGTACATTAGAAAGATCATACATCATGATCAAATAGGATTTATCCCAGGAATGCAAGGATGGTATAATATCCACAAATCAATAAACGTGATACATCACATAAACTGAGATATAAAAATCACATAGTCACATCAATTGATGCAGAAAAAGCATTTTCAAATCCAACACTACTTCTTGATAAAAACTCTCAACAAAGTGGGAATAGAAGGATCATACCTCAATATAATAAAAGCTATATATGAGCAAACATCATACTCAATGGGCAAAAACTAAAACCATTTCTTCTAAGAACAGGAACAAGACAGGGATGCTCACTTTTACCAATCCTGTTTGACATAGTACTGGAAGTATTAGCCATTGAAATTAGAAAAGAAGAGTAAATAAAAGGCAACCAAATTGGAAAAAGAAGAAGTAAAACTGTCCTTATTTGCAGATGACATGATATTGCATAGGCCCGGGGGAGCAGCCGGGTCAGGTGCGGCCAGGCCCGGAGCAGCGGCTGCCAGGCTGGGAGCGGCCAGGCCCGGGGGAGCAGCCGGGTCGGGTGCGGCCAGGCCCGGAGCAGCGGCTGCCAGGCTGGGAGCAGCCAGGCCCGGAGCAGCAGCAGCCAAGTTCAGAGCAACTAGGTTGGGAGCGGCAGTGACCAGACCCAGAGCAGCTTGATGTGGAAAGAACCAGAGCAACAGAGGCCAGGCCCTGAGCATCCAGGCCCGAAACAGCTCGCTCCTTGCCTGCCCCTGCCCCACGGCTGCCTCTCAGACATGGCTGGAACTTGAGGGTCTGCTGAATCAAGTGATGAAGGCTTAGATCTGGATGTGTTGAGTTAGTATAGGGCTGGGGTGTTGATCTGTGAGTGCCTTGGGTGGGGCCTGGATGAGGCTGGTGGACCTATTGGGAAATGTCTTTTGTGTGAAGTGTATCATTGGGCATGTGGAGGTATTATTGCTATGAGAAAGTGCTAGGTAACTGATTTACTATCTGAAAAGGGATTTACTATTGGGGAAAGGGAGGGAAGAAGAGACTGAACATGGACTGTGCACCTATGGATGAGGACAATGGGGGATAGGGAGGGGGCGGAGGGTGGGGTGGGAACCTGGTGGAGGGGGGAAGAAATGAGGAACCTTTGTAATAATATGAACAATAAAGATTGATTAAAAAAAAACCCAAAAGACTCCATAAAAAAACTATTATAATAGACTTAATAATGAATTCGGCAATGTAGCAGAATACAAAAATAATGCCAAGATATCTATGGCCTTTCTAATACACCAATTGTGAACTTTTAGGAAGAAAAAACTAAAAAAGCAATCCCATTTACCATCTCATAAAAAAATTAACGTACACAGGAATAAACTTAACTAAGGAGGTAAAAGACCTATACATGGGAAACTACAGGACACTTAAAAAGAGATAGAGGAAGATGTAAACAGATGGAAGAAAAGACCATGTTCATTAATTTATAGAATCAACATCATTAAAATGTACATACTACCCAAAGCAATCTATAGATTCAATGCATTCCCCATTAAAATACCAATGGCATATTTCACAGACCTAGAATGAACTCTAAAATATTCATCTGGAATAAGATAATAAGATCCCAGATAGCCACAGCAATCTTGAGAAAGAAGAACAAAGTGGGAGGTATCTCATTACCAGATTTCAAGCTGTATTACAAAGCCACTGTTCTCAAAACAGCATGGTACTGGCACAAGAATAGATATATATATATATATATATATATATATATATATATATATATATATCAATGGAATAGAATAGAGAATCCATATATCAACCCAAATCACTATATTCAATTAATATTTGATAAAGGAGGCATGAATATACAATGGAGTCAAGACAGTCTCTTCAATAAATGGTGTTGGGAAAATTGGACAGATACCTGCAAAAGAATGAAACTAGATCACAAACTTACACCATACACAAAGATAAACTCAGAATGGATATAGGACTTAAACATAAGAAGTGAAATCATAAAAATACTAGAGGAATCTATAGGCAGAAAAATCTCAGACATATGCCTAAAGAACTTCTTCATTATACTGCTCCTACAATAATGGAAGCTAAAGAGAAAATAAACAAATGGGGCTACATCAAAATAAAAAGCTTTTTCACAGCAAAGGAAACCATCAACAAAACAACAAGAAAGCCCACAGCATGGGAGAACATATTTGCCAATGATATCAATGATACAGGTTTTATCTTAAGTATTTACAGGGAACTCATGCAGCTCAACAAAAAGAAGATAAACAACCCAATAAAAAAAATGGGCAACTGATGTGAATGGACACTTTTGGAAAGAAGACAGAAGGAAGAGACACATAAAAACCTGCTCAAAGTCTCTAATCATCAGAGAGATGCAAATCAAAACAACAATGTGATACCATCTCACACTTGTCAGAATGGCTATTATCCACAAGTCAAAAAATGACAAGTGCTGTCGAGGATGCAGAGAAAAAGGAACCCTCGTGCACTGCTGGTAGAAATGGAGACTGGTACAACCACTGTGGAGAATAGTATGGAGTTTCCTTAAAAAACTAAAAATGGAACTCCCATTTGACCCAGTGATCCCACTTTATTAGATAGGATAGAGGCCTGGTGTATAGGTGGGGGCCAGCTGGTTTGCCCTGAAGGGTGCCCCAGATCAGGGTTGGGGTTCCCTTGTGGTGTGGGGCTGCATAGGTGAGGGTTTGCAGACTGGCCACAACCCCTGGCAACCCAAGAGGAGGCCCGGATATCTGGAATTTACTTCTACAATTGAAACTTTGTAGCCTGGGGCAAAGCTAATACCCCTGCTCTCTCTGTGGCCATTAGCCATTTCTGTTGGGATTCATGTATCTTATATAATTGAAACTTTGTATCCTTGAGTGAAGGCCGAGGCTGGCCAGGGTGTATGGAAAGCTTGGCTTCTGTTGTCCAGGAAACCCAAGCCTCTCTCAACTGCTCTCTGTGGCTGCAGTCATCTTGGATGGGGTTAATTTACATATTTGCTCTGATTGGCTGGTGGGTGTGGCTAGAGTGGAGTGATGGTTAATTTTCATATTACTCTTTTATAAGGTAGGATAGTGTGCTTCAATTGACTTTCAATTTGGAAAAGAAAGAAAATTAAGGTAATACCCTCTAACATAAGTAATTCAAACAGCTAAATGTAAATAAAATTATAGGATAACAAAATAGAGAATAACCTTGACATATGGACTGTCTTTCAGAGAAAGACACAAACCACAAGACTAATAAATTTGACTACAACTATATATATATATATATATATATATATATATATATATATATATATATGCCTAAGCAACTAGCGCAACCAAATGGACAACTGAACAGACTGCATGGGGAGACTAGGCCAGCGGGGGCGGGGGGGGGGTTAGTGAAGTGTGACCAAATAACCGAGCAGCAGGTTTCGTGGGGCAACCAGGCTCAAAGGTGTGGCATTTGGGGGTGACCAGGCTGGCAGGGGGGCGGGCAGTTGGGGCAATCAGGCAGGCAGGCAGTTGAGCCATTAGGAGCTAGTGGCCCCTGATTGTTAGAGGGATGTCCAATTGCTGGTTTAGGGGATTGGGCCTAAATCAGTAGTCTGACTCCCCTGAGGGGACCTGGATTGGAGATGGTGAAATCTGGGCTGAGGGGACCCTCCTCCCTGCCCCCCCGTGCATGAATTTTGTGCACTTAGCCTCTAATTAAATATATAAAATTTTTATTATAAAAGACAATATGCAAATTTGTAATTTTTATTTGTATGTACTAGAGGCCTGATGCACAAAGATTCATGCAAGAATGCACCTTCCTTCCCCTGGCTGCCTGCACCACCCTCTCTCTGGCCCAGAGCCACCTTTCTGCCTTCCCAAGCTGCTCAGCGGCCTGAAGCTTCAATGCCTGCATTGTTGCCATGGCGCTGACACAAGTGTCCCACTCCACCCTGCTGCTTTGTGCCTGCATTTGCAAATTAACCTTCCATCTTCGTAGGGTTAATTTGCATACTCACTCCTGATTGGCCAGTGGGTGTCATGAAGGTATGGTCAATTTGCAGCTGTCTGTTTTATTGGTGTAGATGTTGGAGAGTGGGAATTTTTGAGCCTGCTTCCAGAGAGGCCGTGGACTATGCCCCAGATAGAGTTGTCAGTGCTGACACCAGGCCAGGCCTTGAGATACAGTCTCATGGCCCTTCCCAGCATGTAGGCCTTCTTTCATAGATCACTATCAGCTTTTCTGAAGAACAGGATGACCCTGTGAACAACATGGTCGTCAATGGCATGATCCTGACGTAGCTTAGGAAAAACTGTTTTGTCTAGGGTTGCTTGCTCTTTAAGAACAGGATGTGGTTAATGTGCTTAAAAGCGGTCCTACACAAAGGGTCACTGCTGCTCTCTAGTCTTCCTGCGTGGAGAATGGCAGAGTAGTTGCTCGGCTAGTCACTCGCCCAGTCAGCTAATAAAGGCTCTTTGCTTTTGCATCGGACTGGGATTCCTGGTGGTCCTTGGGGATCTTGAAATCTGGGCATAACATTTGAGGGCTCATCTGGGATCCCCAAACTCCATGAGGGACCCCGACCTAGAGAGCTTGACTGGCCGTGGTAGGTGTCTGTGTGTTTGTGTGTTTCTGTCCCTCATGTTTGAGCTCATCTCTGATATTCTGGTAGTGCCCAATGTGGTCTAAGTGGACACACTGGAGGACCATCAGCAGGAGGACTCGGAAGACGTTCCGATCCTCCTCTCTGGAGGGACGTTGATTCCCCTCAAGGATCTGAGACAAGGCAGGTCGCTCCCGCTGGTCAGTGTTGAGGCCATTGTCTAGCTTTCGGTTTTGCTCCCACAGAGTTAGAGGACTGTTCTTTGGGGCCCTTTGTTTGTCTGTGTTTGTGTTTCTTTCTTTTTTTTTTTTTTAAAGGTAGACCAAGACTTTGCAATTTTATTTCTCTTTTCCTGGAAACTGTTGTCGCCCATATCTTCCCCAGGTTCCGACATACAGATCTTAACTTAAATGTCACTTCCTAGAGAGCCTTTCTGCCCTCCCTCCACCCTATCCTATTTTTATTTTATTTTTATTTTTTTTAAATAAGTTTTTATTGTTCATATTATTACAAATGTTCCCCCCCCCCATCATTGCTCTCCTCCACCAGGTTCCCACCCCACCCTCTGCCCTTTCCCCACTCCCCATTGTCCTCATCCATAGGTGCACAGTTTATGTTCAGTCTCTTCCCACGTCCCCCTCTCCCCTTTTCCCCAAGAATCGTCAGTTCACTCCCCTTCCATACCTCTGATTCTATTATATTCAACAGTTACTATTGTTCATCAGATTTTTTAAAAATTTCCTTGTTTTTTAGATTTACTTGTTGATAGTTATGTATTTGTTGTTCATAATTTTTATCTTTGTTTACTTTCTCTTCTGAAAGAACCCCCTTCAGCAATTCATATAATTCTGATTTGGTATTGATGAACTCCTTTAGCTTTTTTTTTTATTAGTGAAGCTCTTTATCTGACCTTTGATTCTGAGTGATAGCTTTGCTGGATAGATTATCTTTGGCTGTAGGTTCTTACTATTCATCACCTTGAATATTACTTGCCATTCCCTTCTGGCCTGCATGGTTTCTGTTGAGAAATTAGCTGACAATCTTATAGGTGCTCCTTTATAGGTAACTACCTTCTTTGCTCTTGCTTCTTTTAATATTCTCTCTTTGTCTTTTGCTCTTGGAATTTTAATTATGATTTGTCTTGGTGTGGTCCTCTTTGGATTCCTTTTGTTTGGAGTTCTGTGAGCTTCCTGGACTTGTAAGTCTAATTCTTTCCCCAGGTGGGGGAAGTTTTCTGTCACTATTACTTTCAGTATGTTTTCGATATCTTGCTCTCTCTCATCTTCTGGGACCCCCATAATTCTGATGTTGGTTCGCTTGAAGTCCCAGAGGTTTCTTACCTTATCTTCAATTTTCTGGATTCTCTTGCCTTCTAGCTTCTGTGGAGGAGTGTCTTCTGGCTCTTTATGTTCTAAATCTTTGACTTGATTCTTGCGATCTTCCCTTCTATTTTTAGGACTCTGTAAAATATTTTTTATTTCAGACAATGTATTCTTCATTTCTTGTTGATCCCTTATCATTTCTTGTTGATCCCTTATCATTTCTTGATGACTCCTTATTAATTTAGTTGATCTCTTTTCATATCCTCATAGGTCTTATCCATCTTTTCTAGGAAATTCTTGAAAAACCTTATAAGCGTAGATTTGAACTCTATATCCAGATGCTTTTTGTCCTCCATTTCTTTCGTTTGTGATCTATTTTGTTGTCGCATTTTGCAGTTACAGATGAGGCGGGGTTTCAGGGTGGAGCCTGCAGCCTTGGCTTCCGTCAGCCCCGCCCTATGCGGGTCCTTCAGTGCTCGCTGCCGGGCCTCTGAGAGAATGCCCTCGATTTTCGCCTGCTGCCAAACAGTCAATGCTCTCCCCAATGAGCCCGGTATTGGGGTTCAGTTCAGTTAAAAGTGGAGTTGGAGGTGGCGTTCAGAGCAGTCTGGCGCCCCTGTCTCCTTCCCGCCAGGCAATCCTGCGGCACAGCCGGCCGTCCCTTCTCTGAGCGCACTGCGCGGGGACCCCCTTTCGCCGCTCCCCCGGGTTCCGCCTTACAGCCCGGCTCCATATGGCTGAGCCTGGGTCCCCAGGGTCTGGCCTAGGCTTGGGTTCAGAGCAGTCAGAATGGGGCCCAGCACAGTCGGAGCTTTTATCTCCTTCCCACTAGGGAACGCTCGCCAGGCACTCGGCCTCCCTCCTCTCCGGCTCCGTCCTCTCTGCGCCGGGCGTCTCTCCATACCTTGGGCTTTTCCAGCTCCTCTGCACTTCCTTCTGGTTTTCTCCTTGCTTCTCGTTGTAGAATTTCCAGTCAGTCAACTTTCCTGTAGTTCTGGGTAATATCCGTTTTATATTTTAGTTGTATTTTATTGAAATTGTTGTGTGAGGCTGCAGCTAGGTATTCACCTGGGCTCAGCCATCTTGGATCCTGTGTTTGTGTTTCTAACTGCTTTGTAGACTGCCTTTTTAAAAAAAAAATCAAGTGGTCCTGGGAATTTCAACTTTCCTGCCCTTCCTGATAGATTTACAGTGGGTCTTGGGAAGAGGAAGAAAGCAGAAAACTGCTCCAGAGCATGTGTGAGAAAGAGTCGAGGCAGTGGAATTCACTCTCAGCCTGCAGAGATAGAGAAGCCCTAGGCTGGGAGCAGGAGAATGATTGGGGATATCAGAAGTGGTGAAGGTTAAGATCTGGGGCCTTGGAGTAAAGAAGGAAAATCTTGGAGGGAGAGCAACTGTTCCTTAAGTGTAAAAAGCCTGGTTATACAGGATCTCAGACTGCTTGCCTTATTTCCCTGCTAAGGACAGGGTAAATGGCTAATTCAGAAAAGGGGGGCTGTAGGCGAGGAGGGCAGGGAAAGATAGATTTTTATTAATTTTGTTGGTTACAACCCGCTCTGCTGGCATCTTTGGTTTCTTACTTATCTGAACTATGCTGGCAAAACACAGTAGATCTTCCTCTGCCCCATTTTCTTCCCTTTAACCTTTCCAATACACATAAAGACTGAGCCTGGCTGAAACTGGTTTGGCTCAGTGGATACAGCATTGGCATGAGGACTGAAAGGTCCCAGGTTCAGTTCCAGTCAAGGGCACGTACCTGGGTTGTGGGCATGTCCCCAGTAGGGAGTGTGCAAGAGGCAGCTGATCGATGATTCTCTCTCATCAATGTTTCTAACTCTCTATTTCTTTCTCTTTCTCTCTGTAAAATATCAATAAAATATATTAAAAAAAAAAAAAAGACTGAGCCTGGTAAGGGTCCGGTTACTGGGTACTTCTTGGGTGGTGGTGGAATATTCAGCAACTTTAAGATATAATATTTTTAAGGCTGACAACTAGTTTAAGTTTTAAAATCTCTGTTTCTCAAAAGGAAATATTTTTACTTACTCATAGTTTTATTACAGAAAATCAAGTTCTTATTTTCTTGAAAAAGTACATTTAAAGTATGGTCATAAGTATAATTCTAAGAAATTCTGGCTGTTTGCTTTTTAGGATTCATTAAAGGATTAAGGTTTCAAAGAATAAGGAATACTGAGTAGAAGGTCTGAGGCATGGTTATGCATTTTTAAAGGACATAGAAAGAAGACTTAAATGCTAATTTAGAAGTGTCTATAACAATAGAAGGTTGTGTATATAGAAAGAAGGAGAAGAGATATGTTGTAAAGAAATCAAATAATACAGGCCAGTAAGCCAGGAAGAGTAAATAATTTGCATTTTGCCTTCCTAAACAGAGGGTAAATAGTTATGCCAAAGTACTTAGGGAAGGACTGATAAAAGAAATCTGACAGTTATTGTTTGTTCAGAAAATATTACTTTAGAAAGTCCACAAAAAGTACTGGCAAGAAAAAAATTCTATCTGAAAGTAATTCAGTATATTTTTCTTCTTATACAATTCCTCCAAGATTTGGCAATACTTAATAAATCATGGAAATACATTTATTTGCATAAATTCAATAAGACTGGTTTCCAATAGTGGTTTTATTGATCAGAAACATTGACTGGAGTATCATGTTTTAAAGAGCTCTGCCTAAACTCTGAAAACTTGAAGCCAATATGAGTACCACTGTGAAATCCTGGTATCCTGCTTGGTAGCCCTGAAAATAGCCGGTGGTGGAGCATCAGGCCCATACCCTACCATCACTGGAAGTTGGTCAGTGTAGAAAGGGAGCAATAAGGATGAATCTGCATCCCTGCAGAACCTTACACACTCTAAGCCATGACAAGTAGAAGGGCTGCTGTGACACTTGAAGCCTAGGGCATGGGCCTGGGTAGAGCCACTTCAGGTAAGGACTTCACCTAACTCAGCAGATACTACAGGCAGGCCTGATGGCAGCTGGATAGCTTGGCTTCCTGGCCCTACAGGGCACATTAAGATTCAGTCATGAAATTCCAGTAAAAATAGTTGGTTACCATTCTTGTTGCAAACAATCAGGACAAATTAAATACTATTGATAAATTAATTTTAATTTGGTTCTTTTGATAAACATGAGGGTAATTTTAAGGAGAAAAATTCTATTTCAATAGAAGTTATTAAAACTTAAAGATTTTCTTTCCCTTGCACCAGACCATTTGTTACAGTTTGTCTCCGCCAGGTCACAAGCCCACCTCCTTCTGTGCCCAGGCCTCATTGTCCCTCTGGCAGAGAGCAAGGATCTCTTCGCTCTGAAGGAAACTTCTAACCCACCTCACCAGGAAGTAGCTGGAAGAGCCCACCGATGTCTATTTTCCCTAAAAGAATTCAGAGCCAGGATCCTTGAGGTAATATATTTGGCAGTTAGACAGATATGAGCAGAGCAAGGACAATGGGCCAGCTAGCATTACCAGATATAATTCTTTCCATCTCTACCTTTGTGAGACAAGGGAACTCCCCAGAGGCAAGGAGGATTGAGGCTGTAGATAAAACAGCCCAGGAGGCTGCCCTAAAACCAGTTGTGCCTCTACAGATTTTAGTGACTCTTCCAACCCCTGACCTACCAACCTCACCAGCTTACTTAGAAACCCAATCTAGAAAAGCTGTAATCCATAACCAATCTTTACTCAACTTTTTACAGGCTTTACAGTCTACCCAGAAAGCAGTCCAGAAGCATGTCTAATCCGGTCCATCCTTCCACCCTGGTAACTCTGTTTGGGTTAAAGAAATTTGCCACACAAGGACTGACTCTTACCTGGAAAGGAGCACCCCGACACAGTCAAGGTTGACGGGATCCTGCTGTGGCTTTATCATACCTGGCTTAAGACAGCCCAGGCAAAAGAGAGAGTTCAGGACTCTTTGGACTCTCTAAAGATTAGTCCTGGCCCTCATTCTGGGACCTCTTCATATAAACAGGCCAACTGACTTTATTCAGCAGAGAAACTTATAGTCCTTATGGGTCAATATAACTCCCTCGCCAACAATGACCCAAAAGAGTCAATGATTTGACTCATGTACATAAAACCAGTGGGGAATGTTGGAAAGTGGGAATTTTTGAGAATGCTTTCAGAGAGGCCGTGGACTATGCCCCAGATAGAGTTGTCAGTGCTGACACCAGGCCAGGCCTTGAGATACAGTCTCATGGCCCTTTTCCAGCACATAGGTGTTTTTTCATAGAACAATGTTAGCTTTCTGAAGAACAGGATGACCCTGTGAACAACATGGTCATCAATGGCATGATCCTGACGTAGCTTAAGAAAAACTGTTTTGTCTAGGGTTGCTTGCTCTGTAAGAACAGGATGTGGTTAATGTGCTTAAAAGTGGTTCTACACAAAGGGTTGCTACTGCTCTCTAGTCTCCCTGTGTGGAGAATAGTAGAGCAGTTGCCCTGTTAGTTGCTTGCCTGGCCAGCTGATAAAGGCTCTTTGCTTTTGCATCGGATCCGGCTCCCTGGTGGTCCTTGGGGATCTTGAAATCTGGGCATAACAATGTGTGTATCAAACTAAGAACAATTCTTCAAAATACATAAAGAACTCTTACCAACACATGAGAAAAAAAAAAACCTACCAAATATAAAAATATGTAGAAACAAATATATATATATATATATATATATATATATATATATATATAT
This sequence comes from Pipistrellus nathusii, assembly GCA_963693515.1. NCBI lineage: Eukaryota > Metazoa > Chordata > Mammalia > Chiroptera > Vespertilionidae > Pipistrellus > Pipistrellus nathusii. The sequence continues at coordinate 96,397,845 of OY882859.1, forward strand.
ATATAACTTTTATCCAGATGTCTATATTTATGCATTTATATAGGAATAAAATACTTGATATTTATGCATAAGGAGGCATATACAATTATATTCATTGTAGGACTGTTATTGCAAAATATTGGAGGAAAAATACCTATCAAAAGCAGAAGAGTAATCTACAGGGCAGGCCTATCTCTATATTCTGTGTAGAAATGGGTCTATATGGAAATATTTCCAAAATAAACTGTTAGTGAGAAAATACTCTGGAATGATCCACAGCAGACTGGTAACAAAAGGGGAGTGATATTAGGAGGGCTGGTTCAAGAGAGCCTTTGGTTTATTCTAATTAATTTTAATTTTTACAATGCTTCTATATTCCTGTATGGTGATTTCTGAGAGTTGTTTTGTGGGAGGCAGAGTATACATTGTCAAGGAAGACTTCAGGAATAAGTTATGTATATTTGAAAGACCTCAGGTGAAGAAAAACTGGTGTTTATCAAATGACTATGAAGCACACGCTTGATGTAAGCACTTGTGAGATTAGCAAAAAAGCATTCAGTTGCATTTGTTATTCAGAGCAGGACACTTTTTAGACTGAGGGGGAGGTTTCAAGGAATAAGAAGCTTACCTATGGTAGGTTCTATATATCTCCCAAATATTGCCTATCAATTCACTCAGTTTGACAAAATTTATTAAATCCTCACAAAGTCCATAAAGCATATTAATTTGGAGGTGTCTTGGCCCATCTTATCACTTCATCACACAGATTGATTAGTTTTGGGAATGAGTGGGGAGAAGAGGACTCCAGCAAGCCATCCTGTAGGTAAAGGAAGGAACTAGACCATCTAAACTTTAGTGCATAGCAAATCGGGCAAGCTCAAGGTGCTATATGATGGGTCTGACCAGCTTAATGAACTGAAGGTAACCACACAAGATGATCTAATCATAAATTCCTAACTGGGAAAGTCATGATGTATAGTCACATCCCAGGCCATAGCTCTCTTACTAATGGTTAATCTTTACCTTACATAAGCCTGTCCATTGTTCTTATGCATCTAGATAACATACCTTTGAAATGTCACAGTAATTTTCTTTTTTCAGACCCCTTAGGGGCATAACCAGGGGATCAGAGTACCAGACCATAAAACTCCTCATTTTTATCTTTTTGCCTGCATATCATCTCTATTTATTATACATGTGAAGATTCTAATATTATAAATTTGTGACCAAATATCTAGACCTTTCTGTAGTTTGAACTCTGACCCTGTTCAAGTGACCAGGCCATTTTGCAGCTTAAACTCTGATTCTGTGTGCCTGACAAACCGCATTCCCTGCATTGTAGATTTCACCACAAAACTAGTTTTACTAGTTTATTCTGTAGTCTCCTAAGGAAACTGAGACATTGGCCCCTCTCTTGTGACACCCCTTGTATATGGATCATGTCTGATGATTCCAACTATTGGCTGTATCCCATGATTCCTCCTGCTGACCATGAATCACTAAAACTAATCATTGTTCTTATCTCCCAACCCCATTTGCTGACCACTGAGTCAGTTGCCCCCACCAATCAGAAGGTGCATGATGTAATATTATGGTTTTGTTTCCCTAGCAGCCTATCCCTTTGATCTGATCAGCTCCTTGTTCATGCCTAAGACTACATTCTCTGATTTGCAAATATCAGAATAAAACTCTCTTTTAAATTTCTTAAGAGGCCTCTGGAACTTTTGTCCACAAATGTTAAATGTTTACTATCCTATACTCACCAATATAAAGGAAATATGTGTTTATTCATTTTTCTTTTTTTTCCAGTCCTATGGATTATCCCACTTTGCTTTCTCCTATCTCTTTAATCTAACACCAATGGATTTATGTAGCCTTCCTTATATTTTCTCCTTTGAGTCTGTCATTTCCTTCAGGGCTGGCAGCAGTTTGGTAGGTCCTTAGCTGTAAATGGAGTTTAGCCCACATTTCTGTCTGGCCATATTTTGGAGTTTCCAACCCGACAGTTATCAAGCTTAATTCTGAAAACATAAAATGTTTAGGTTGATGTTAGTAAGATTTTGCCACTAAGAGAATCTTTCTGACTAACTATTATAATGATATGAGAGCTCTCTAAAGATAATTTTTTTTCTTTTCAATTTCAATCAGAATCATCAAGGTCAACAGAGCATGATCAATTATATTTCTTATAATTATAAGAAATTAGTTTCCAATATTATATTTCTGCCCCTCACACCTTAACCAGTAGAATTTATAGGGACTTGTACCAATACTTTGGAGGCAAGAGATATCCTCACAGGAAAATGCAAAAGTCACTCCCAGAATCAGCCTAAGAAAGATAGGGAGTCTTGTCTTTAAACAGCTGTTCCAAAATGCAGGAAACCATGTGCTTTCCCCCTTGAACAGAATAAGATTTAAGATTCCCTAACCTTGGATACACAGTCTATTGAACTGCCGGCCAGGTGCATATGGCAGAGATAAGAGACCATCTCTTTGCAGGAATAAGATAGACACACACACACAAAAAACAACCCTGAAAGCTGGTTATGGCAGGAGAGATAAGAATAGCTCTTAGGGCCAGGACTGGTTTGGCTCAATGGATAGAGCGACGGCTTGGGGACGGAAGGGTCCCGGGTTCAATTCCGGTCAAGGGCATGTACCTTGGTTGCAGGCATATCCCCAGTAGGGGGTGTGCAAGAGGCAGCTGATCGATGATTCTCTCTCATCGATGTTTCTAACTCTATCTCTCGCTCTTCCTCTCTGCATAAAATCAATAAAATATATTAAAAAAAAAGAATAGCTCTTAGGACATAGAACAAGACAACAGGAAAGAATCCAGACAGAGACAGAGAAACACAAAGCCCATGAATAATTATACAAGTAACCAAGAGTTATTGGGTTAATCCAATAACCATGGAGAAGCATCAGAACCACTTAAATCACAGCTCATGTAGTGAAGAAAATCCAAGTCCTCTGGGTTTCCCCTTCACATGATGACTTGTAAAGCCAGTGTGGAGATAATCTATACTAATAAAATGTAAATTAACCATCACTCCACAACAAAGATGGTGGTGCCCATATCACAAAGATGGCAATGCCGGCTGGAGCCACAAGCCAGCCAGAGCTGGTGGGAGGCTTGGCTTCCTTCATTGCCCAGTGATGAAGGAGACCAAGCTTCCCAAATACCCCAGCAGGCTACTGAGAGAGGACCTCTGGGTGGCAGCCATTATATATTTCACTTCTCTGTGGGGGACACATTCAATCCAATTTTAAATGCAGGAAAATTAACTCTACAGTTTATTGTGGATTCACATTAAAAAATGGAGGCTAATTTGAAAAATTTCATTAAAGCAAACCAATATAAGTGGAGAGTTGAAAAATAGAGTGGTTTGATGGATTATTTCAAATCTAGATCTGAAAATGACAATATGCTGATTGATAAAATTAAAATACTTCCATCATCTTTCGAGAGTAGTCCCAGAAATACGCAGCAGTGATGTCAGGATGCTATGGCAATTGTAATGAAGATGGCAAGCAGCCACATGATTAAGATTTATTCATAACCATGACATACAATCCCAAATGGGCAGACATTACAAACAATTTACAGTGCTGGCAAAAAGTTGAAAACAGACCCGACTTGATACCAGAGTTTTTAATATTTAGCTGAGTGCTCATTTAAATGATATATGTAAATTCCATTTACTTGGCAAAGTAATAGCTAAAATTCATGTCATTGAATTTCAGAAACATAGACTGCCTCACACTCACAGATTATTGACATTAGATAATGAATCCAAATTATGAACTGAAGATGACACTGACTGTATAGTTAAGACAGAAATTCCAGATGAAGATCAGTGTCCTCAACTTTTTCAAATTGTAAAATCAAATATGGTACATGGACCATGTGGAATACAAAATTCAAATAGGACATGTATGGAAAATGGAAAATGTTTGAAGGGATGTCCAAAAAAATTTCAAAATGCAACCATTGGAAATATTGATGATATCCCAAATACAAAAGAAGTTCTGGTAGTACCATTTTTATTGGAAATAAAGTTGTCAATAACACTCAGATTGTCCCTTATAACCATATTTGTGCCTTAAATATAACTGTCATATAAATGTTGAAGTCTGTGGATCGATTAAAAGTGTCAAATATCTATTTAAATATATCTTATAAAGAGCACAATTATGCAAATATTCAAATTTCTGAAAAAAAATATTATCAATTATGATGAAGTATAGTACTTCGTTGACTTCAGGTATGTGAGCACTCCTGAGGCTGTCTGGAAACTTTTTGCAATACGAATGCATGACCAATTAATAAATTTGTATTTTTATGCTGATGATTTTGCTGATGTTTTAGATAGGGGTAGAAGACATAACTCAACTTTGATGGCTTGGTTTTTATTGAATAAAGAAGATTCAGATGCACATAATTATTATTATAGGGAGATTTCACAGCATTGTCTTATACTAGAGGCCCAATACACGAGGATTCATGCCAGAATGGGCCTTCCTTCAGTCCCTGTCCAAGGAGCAGCATCTGTATAAGTAGCCCAATCAGCCATCCAAGGAGCAGCAAAGATGCAGGCAGCCCGCCTCATCTGAGGAGCAGCAGTCTCAAGAGCAGCCTGCCCACATTTGAGGAGCAGCAGCTGAGCACACTCCACACTCTGTACCTTTATAAGGGACAGCAGCTGTGTGAGCAACCTGCCCTGTCCAAGGAGAAGCAGCCACATGAGCAGCCTGCCCCCATTCAAGGAGCAGCAGCTGGGTGAGCAGCCTGCCCCCAAACAAAGAACAGCAGTGTCACAAGCATCCCACATCCAATAGAGGAGCAGCAGCCACCCAAGCAGCCCTCCCCAGACCAAGGAGCAGCAGCCACACAAGGTGACTGCCCACATCCAAGGAGCAGCAGCCCTGCATAGCCAGCACTGATCCAAGGAGCAACAGCTACACGCAGCCTGCACTGGTCTGTTGAGCAACAGCTGGGTGAGTGGCCAACCACCAGCAGAGGAGCAGCAGCTTCATGTGCAACTCACTTCTGCTAGAGGAGTTGTAGCCACGCAAGCAGCCCAACCTCATATGAGGAACAGCGGTGCCACAAGCACCTGCCCCCATTTGAGGAGCAGCAGCCCACCTCAGACCAAGGAGCAGAAGCCACACAAACAGACCACCCACACCCTAAGAGCTCTCACTGGTTCAAGGAGCAGAAGTCCTGCATAGCTCTCACTGGTCCAAGGAGCAGCAGTCACACGCAGCCTTCACCTAACAGATGAGCAGCAGGTGGGTGAATGGCCCACCTTGTCTGAGGATTAGCAGCCACATAAGCAGACTGCCCACAACTGAGGAGCAGCAGTCCTGCATAGCCTGCACTGGTCCGAGGAACAGCAGCCACACGCAACCTGAACCTGTCTGAGCAGCAGCTGAGTGAGTGGCCTTCCCCTGTCTGAGGAGCAGCAGCCAAGCAATCAGCCTGTCTTCTGTCTGAGGAGCAGCAGCTATATGAGGAGCCTGCACTCATACGAGGAGCACCAGCCTGGCAAGCAACCTGCTCCTGTCCAAGAAGCAGCAGCCTCAAGATAAGCCCGCCCTATTTGAGGAACAGCATGAGCATGCAGCCAGTCCTGATACAAGGAGCAACAGCCATGTGAGCAGCCCTGCCCCATCCAAGGAACAGCAGCTGTGGGAGCAGCCTTCCCCACCAGCCAGAGGAGATACCACTGTTGTGAACAGCGCCCACAAGAGGAGTCAAGGCGAACTGAAGAACAGCCACTTCTGCAACCACCTGAGGAGCTACTGCCACCCAAAGAACAGCTCCAACACAACTTGACATCTAGATCAGTAGGTGAGACCAAAAATGGGTAGACTAAAAAACCCCCAACAGGAAGAAAAGGAGGAACCGCCAGAAAAGCAGCTAAGTGAAACAGAGGCAAGCATATGTCAGAAAAAGAGTTCAGAATAAGAGTCATACAGTTCATAAACTGGATGGAGAAAAAAAAATCAACAATTTATGTAAGAATAAAGAAGAAATGAAGAGTGATATAGCCTCAATAAAAAACACCATGGAAAGTTTCAACAGTAGACTAAGAGAAGGAAAGGAGTGAATTAACGAATTAGAAAACAGAAGCAAAACACACCAAACTGAACTGCAATTGGAGAAAAAAAATTAAAAGACAGGAGGATAGTCTAAGGGAGCTATGAGACAACATAAAACTAAGCAATGTATGAATAATAGGGGTGCCAGAACAACAGGAATAGGAACAGGAGTTAGAAAATCTATTTGAAGAGATAATGTCAGAAAATTTCCTGATGTTGTGAAGAAAAAAGTCACACAAGCACAGAGAATCCCAAACAAAATGAATCCAATAAGACCCACACCAAGACACATCATAATTATGATGGTAAATGTTCAGGACAAAGAGAGAATCTTAAAGGCTGCAAGAGAGACAGAATGTTACATAGCAGGGAGCTCCCACTGTATTATCAAATGATTTGTCAACAGGAACACATCAGGCCAGAAAAGAAAGGAAGGAAATTTACAAAGTGATGCAAAGCAAGGCACTGAATACAAGAATACTCTATACGGCAAGGCTATCATTCAAAGTTGAAAGGAAAATAAGGAGCTTCACTGACAGAAAAAAGAGAAATCATATACCATGACCAAGGAGGATTTATCCCAGGGATGCAAGAATGGTACAATATCTGCAAATCAATAAACATAATATATCACATAAACAAATTGAGAGATAAAAATCATAGTCATATCAATTGATGCAGAAATAGCATTTGACAAAATCCAACACCCTTTCTTGATAAAAATTCTCAGCAAGGTGTGAATAGAAGGATTAAACCTCAACATAATAAAAGCCATCTATGACAAATCCACAGCCAATATCATACTCAATAGGCAAAAACAAACCATTTTCCTTAAGAACAGGAACAAGTCAGGGATGCCTACTCTCACCACTCCTATTCATCATAGAACTGTAAGTACAAGCCATTGCCATCAGACAAGAAGAAATAAAAGGCTTCAAAATTGGAAAAGAAGAAGCAAACTGTCCTTATTTGCAGATGACATGATACTGTATATCAAAAACCCTAAAGACTCATAAAAAATTATTAGACTTAATAAATGAATTCAGCAATGTAGCAGAATACAAAATTAACACCAAGAAATCTATGTCATTTTTATAGCCAATAATGAACTTATAGAAAGAGACTAAAAAAGCAATCCCATTTACCATCACCTCCCAAAAAATTAAGATAATTAGAAATAAACTTAACTATGGAGGTAAAACTCCTCCTTATATGCTGAAAACTATAGGACCTTGAAAAAAAGATAGAGTAAGACATAAACAGATCGAGGAACATATCATGTTCATGGATTTCAACATCATTAAAATGTCCATACTACTCAAAGCAATTTATAGATACAATGCACTCCCCATTAAAAAACCAAGGCATATTTTGTACACCTAAAACAAACTTTCCAAAAATTCATCTGGAATAAAAAAAGACCCCAAATATCTACAGTAATCCTGAGAAAGAAGAACAAAGTAGGTGGGATCTCAACACCAGATATCAAGCTGTATTACAAAGCCCACTGTTCTCAAAACTGCCTGGCACTGGCACAAGAACAGACATATCGATCAATAGAATAGAATAGAGTATCCAGAAATTGACCCAAACCACTATGCTCAATTAATACTAAATAGAGGAGGCATAAATACATAATGGAGAGAAGACATTCAATAAATGGTGTTGAAAAAATTGGACTGATACATGTAAAAAAAAATAGATCACCAACTTACCCCATACACAAAAGTAAACTCAAAATGGAGAAAGGAATTAAACATATGATGGGAAAGCTTAAAAATACTAGAGGAATCCACAGGCAGTGAAATCTCTGACAAATGCTGAAGCACTTTGTTCACTGATACTACTCCTAGGCAATGGAAACTAAAGAAAAAATAAACAAATAGGACTACATCAAAATAGAAAGCTTTTTCACAGTAAAAGAAACCATCAACAAAACAAGAAAGCCCACTGCATCGGAGAACATATTTGCCAATATTATCACTGATAAGGGCTTAATCTCCAACATTTACAGTTGTATGAACAATTTAAGAAAAGGAAGATAAACAACCCAATTGAAAAATGGGCAATGGACCTAAATAGATACTTTTCAAAAGAAGATAGAAAAGTCAAGAGGCATATGAAAACATGCTCAAAGTCACTAATCATCTGAGAGATGCAAATCAAAACATTGTGGTACCTTCTCACACCTGTCAAAATGGCTATCATCAGCAAATCAACAAACAAGTGCTGTCAAGGATGAGGAGAAAAAGGAACCCATGTGCACTGCTGGTGGGAATGCAGACTGGTGCACCCACTGTGGAGAACAGTATAGAGTTTCCTCAAAAAACTGAAAATGGAAGTCCCATTTGACCCATTAATCCCAGTTCTAGGAATATATCCCAAGAAACTAGAAACACCAATTAGAAGGGATATGTGCACCCCTGTGTTCATAGCAGCACAATTTACAATAGCTAAGATTTGGAAACAGCCTAAGTGCCCATCAGCAGATGAGTGGATTAAAAAAAAACACCCTATGGTACATCTACACAATGGAATACTATGCTGTTATAAAAAAGGAGTTCTTACCATTTGCAGCAGCATGTATGAAACTGGAGAACATTATACTAAGTGAAATAAGCCAGGCAGAGAAAGATAAATCACATGATCTCATTCATTTGTGGAATATAATGAACAACATAAACTGATAAACAAAAATAGATCCAGAGACAGAGAAACATCAATCAGACCATTAAACCTTAGAGGGAATGTAGGGAATAGTGGGAGTAAAGGGAGAGCTCAACCAAAGATGCATATAAGCCTAACAAATGGACACAGACAACAGGGGAATGAGGGCATGATGGTGGGGGGAGGGAATAGGGGGTGTGGGGAAATAAGGACACATGTAACACTGTAATCAATAAAGAAATTTAAAAAATTATGAATGGGCCTTCCTTCCCTTGGTTGCTGGCACTGCCATTGCTCCGTGCTGAAGCCACCTTTTTGCTCCAGCCCAGAGCCACCTTTCCTCCTTCCCATGTTTCCCAGAGGCCAGAACTGGCTGGGGTGGTGTTAAACGCCTGTGTCATTGACAAGCAAGCATCACAGCCCACCCCTGGCTGCCAGGCACCTGTGTATGCAAATTAACCCACCATTTTTGTTGGTTTAAGTTATATCCTCACTCTTGATTGGCAGTCAATGTCATGAAGGTGCCATCAGTTTGCATATTGCTTTTATTTGTATAGGTAATAAAGAGGTAATATGCAAATTGACCATCACTCCAATGTACAAGATGGCCACCCTCATGTGGTCAAAGATGGCCGCCCCCATGTGGACACAAGATGGCCACCACAAGATGGCCAGCAGGAGAGAGCAGTTGTTGGCAATCAGGCCAGCAAGAGAGGGCTGTTGGATGACCAGGACTAAAAGGGAAGGCAGTAAGAGGTGACCTTACCAGCAGACACAGGCAGTTGGGGTCGACCCAGCCTGCAGAGGATGACAGTTGGGGGGAACTAGGCCTGCAGGGAGGGCAGATGGAAGCAACTAGGAATGCAGAAGAGGGCAGTTGGAGGGACAAGCCTGAAGGGGATGGCAGTTTGGGGGAACCAGGCCTGCAAGAGAGGGCAGATAGGAATGATCAAGCCAACAGGGGAAGGCAGTCAGGGGAGGGCAGTTGGGGGGACCAAGTCTGCATGGGAGGGCAGTTAGGGGGACCAGGCTGGCATGGGGGGGCAGCTAGGGGTGACCAGGCCAGCAGGGGGGCAGTTAGGTGTTTTACAGGCTGGCAGGGGAGTGGTTAGGGGGTGATCAGGCTGGCAGGCAGAAGCAGTTAAGGGCAATCAGGAAGGCAGGCAGGCGAGTGGTTGGGAGCTAGTAGTCCTTGATTGTGAGAGGGATATTCGACTTCCCTTTTAGGCCTGATCCTAGTGGATCAAGCCTAAATAGGCTTTTAGACATTCCTCAAGGGGTCCCAGATTGGTGAGAATGAAGGTTGGGCTGAGGGACACATGCTCTTTCCTGTGCATGAATTTTGTGCACTGGGCCACTGGTGTGTTTAATAATTCTTTATGAACAAAATGCCAAAAGGGTGGAATTAAAGTATTAGGTAGACTGTTCACTGTGAACTTTTGAGAACCAGAACAATATTACCTTAAGCCTTTTCTTCTTCATGTAAAAGGTGCGATAAGTTTTGATGATCTTCGAACTGTAGGAGGTATAATTTATCATACATTTTATGAAGCTGCTAAACACCAAGTATTATTACTTAATGACATTATCTGGAAAGATACGATTGACAATGCAATCATCCTTAATATGCCCAAACAACTATGGCAACTTTTTGCATACATATGTGTGTTTGGATGTCCTTCTGCTGCAGACAATTTTTGGAATGAGAATAAATCTCATTTTATTGAAGATTTCTGTTGAAAATTACACCAAAGAGAAGGTGCCTGTGTAACTTGTGAATTGTATGCCCTTAATGAAATTCAAGAGGTATTCACATTGCATGGAATGAAATGTTCACATTTAAAACTCCCGGACTATCTTTTATTAATAAATGCAAATAAATGTGATGAATTGTACGAGCAACAACAGGCAGAGGTTTTGATAAATTCTATGAATAATGAAAAGTTGGCAGCCTTTTAGACTATTACTTCAGCCATCGAAGATCAAACTGTACATCCCAAATGCTTTTTCTTTGGATGGTCCAGGTGGTAGTGGGAAACCTATCTGTATAAAGTTTTAATACTTTATATGAGAAGTCATGGTGGTATTGTTTTACCCTCAACATCTACAGGAATTGCTGAAAATTTACTTTTTGGTGGAAGAATTTTCATTCCCAGTATAAATTACCAATTCCATTTAATGAAACTTCAATTTCTAGATTCAATATAAAGAATAAAGTTGCTAAAACCATTAAAAAGGCCCAGCTTCTTATTATTGATGAATGCACCATGACATGCAGACATGCTTTAAACACCATAGACAGATTACTAAGAGAAATTAGAAATTTGAATGTTGCATTTGGTAGGAAAGTACTCCTTCTTGGAGGGAACTTTCAACAATGTCTGTGATGTGCCGCATAATATGCTATCAGCTATAGTACAAACAAGTTTAAAGTACTGTAGTACTTGAGAATGTTTCAAAAGTTGTCTCTTAAAACAAATATGAGATAAGGGGATTCTGCTTATAATGAACTAGAGGCCTGGTGCATAAAATTTGTGCACTGGGGGTGGGGTGGAGATGTCCCTCAGCCCAACCTGCACCCTCTCCAATCTTGGACCCCTCAGGAGATGTCCGACTGCCTGATTAGGGATTGGGCTTACACAGGCAGTCGGACATCTCTTTCATAATTCAAAACTACTGGCTCCCAACTCCTTGCCTGATTTCCCCTAACCACTCCCCTGACAGTCTGATCGTCTCCAACTGCACTACCCTGACAGCCCGGTTACCAAACTGTTCCCTTGCCAGCCTGATTGTCCCCAAATGCCATTCACTGTATATTCCCCGTTTATTAGATAGGGTTTTTTCTTTGACATATTGGACAGTGTACCTGCCATGGTCTTGACAAACCAGTAAAAATGTAAACCCAAACTAAAAGTGTCATAAAGTAAACTCCATAAACAGGATTTCATGAGACCTGGAAAAGGTGATATCATGTGGTTGTTTCTTCCTTCTCTTTCTTTTTCTTGATGTTTCATCTTTTGATATTTCATTCTTTTCTCCTTTTATTCCTTTACTGTCTTCTCTTTCTCTTAATTTTTCCATTGGTAGAATCATCAATACTTGACTCTGTCTTGATTCCAGAAGACAAAGAAGAGGGAAACACACAGTCATCTGAAGAAAAAGATGATCTATGTTGGGATTGGTGGTGTTTCTGGTTTTGCTCTTTTCTGGGTTTGTCATTTCTGCCACCCTGGCATCTTCAGGACTTGTGTGTGGGCACTTCTTATTCATGTCTACAAAACCTCCCTGCCTTGGTGAAAACTGTAAGGGAAAAGGCCTTCCTGGGTGGGCTCAAGCCCTGCCTAAGGTGCGGAGTACCCACCCCTGCCTTTGCAGAACCAACCTCCAGATCTCTGGGTATTTTCCAGTAATGTAACTGCAGTGTCCCCATTTGCCTTCACAAATTAGTTGTAAGTTACTTCTGATGTGAAACCATACCTCAGACATTTCCTTTGTGGATTTCTAAAGATTTTAAACAAAACCCATTTACCTCCCTAACCTGGTCAGAAGTTTCTACCCAATGGGAGAGGTTTGCTGTGCAGAATCACCCAGATATCTCCTCCCCCCCCACACACACCTCAATCTCCAGCCACTTGGGTGGGGACAAGAGAAGTTCTGAGGCTATAGGTGTGTGGGGGGAGGGTCACTCCATGGAAGCGCAGGCCCTTTGGAGGCTGATACTCCTAGCTGCTGCTGGGAGGGGATCATTCTGGGGGATGCGGCTGCCTCCCAAGCATACACACTGGTTGCAGCTGGGAGCTGATCAATAGGGGAGAGGGGATGAGGCGCAGATGCCTCCCAAATCCACAGCCCTGGATGGGCCTGGCCAAGAGGTGTACAGATGCCTCCCAGCTGATAGGCCTCAGCCCTGGCAGCAGCTGAAAGCAGAGCATGCAGAGAGGGGCGGAGATGACTCCCAGCCTACAGGCCTATGGCCTGGTCCACAGCTGGGAGCAGATCGCACAGAGAGGGGTGCAGGTTGAAAGCAAACCGTGCCAATAAGGGCATGGGCACCTCCCAGCTGACAGGCCTATAGCTCTGGCCACAGCTGGGATTGAGTTGAGAGGGGCCCAGGCGCTTCCCATTTCACAGGCCTCGGCCCTGATGGCGGCTGAAAGTGGAGCAAGTGGAGAGGGGCACGGCTGCCTCTCAAGCCCACAGCCAAGGCCACTGCTGAAAGCAGAACATGCTGAGAGGGGAGCAGGCATCACCCCAACAGGCCTACAGCCCAAGTCACAGCTGGGAGCAGGTCACAGTTGGGAGTAGATCGCGCCTGGAGCTTGGCTGCCTCCCAGGCCTACAGCCTGGGCCATGCTGCCAGCTCTCATCAGCAGCCCTCCCTGGAACTGGGGTTCTTTGGCCAGCCTGAGAGGACTGGGTGCTGCCATCTTGTGTCTATGGGTGCCACCATTTTGTCACAGGGTGACAGTTACTTTGCATATTACTCTATTATTAGATAGGATGGTTAGTAAAACTTGTTAGCAGTTTTCATTTAGGAATGGATATTATTGAAATTCCTCATGAAATAATTTGTAACCAATCTGTTATTGAAGCTACCTTTGGAAATAGTATATCTATAGATAATATTAAAAATATATCTAAATGTGCACTTTCAAAAATTAAATGAAGACATTTTGGATATACTTGATGGAGATTTTCACACCTATTTGAGTGATGATTCCATTGACTCAACAGATGATGCTAAAAGGAAATTTTTCCCATACAACTTCTTAATAGCATTACTCCATTGGGAATGCCATGTCATAAATTAAAATTGAAATTCAGTGCAATCATCATGGTATTGAGAAATATTAATAGTAAATTGGGGTCTTTGTAATGGTACTAAATTTATTATCAAAAGATTATGACCTAACATAATCGAAGCTGAAGTATTAGCAGGATCTACAGAGGGAGAGGTTGTTCTGATTTCAAGAATTGATTTGTCCCATCTGACACTGGCCTCTCATTTAAATTAATTCAACGATAGTTTCTCAAGATGCTAGAATTTGTGATGACTATTAATAAATCACAAAGATAAACTCTAAAAAGAGTAGGAATATTCTGACCTGAACCAGTTTTTGCACATGGTCAGTTATATGTTGCTTTCTCTGAGTTCAAAGAGCATGTGACTTTAAGGTTAAAGTTGTAAATACTTCAACCCAAGGGAAATTAGTCAAGTACTCTGAAAGTGTTTTCACTCTTAAGGTGGTATACAGGGAGATATTTGAATAAGTTTAATCACTTTATCAGTTATTGTTTGCATTAATGTTGTTTTTCTATCATGTTTTTGCTATTTTTATATCATGTGTTTGTTTTTATATTATTTTGTCATTATTTATACTATCTAATACAGAAGGAATATGCTAATTGACAATCACTCCATCACATAGATGGCTGTACCCATAATGGAAGCCACGTTCTCAAAAGGAACTTTAACGGGTAATCAGCAGGGACCTGAGGCTATGCCCTCCCCCACCCCTGTAGGACTTGACAGGGGACCTCAGGCCACACCCCCAACCTGGCATCAGGCTGGGGAACCTTGGGCCATGACCCCCACACTGGCACCAGGCCAAAGGACCTGAGGCCATGCTTGATGGGGAACCTCGAGTTGCGCTTCCTATCCTGGTGCTGGGCTACAGGACCTCAGGCTGTCCTCCCCACCCCGGTGCCAGCCTGGGGGACCTCAGGCCATGCCCCCCACCCAGCAGGGCTTGACCTCAAGGTGCACCCCCAGTGCTGGTTCAGGGGAACTCAGGCCATGCCCCCCACCCCAGGTCCAGGCTGGGGGACTTCAGACTGAAACCCCTGCCCAGAAGGGCCTGATGGGGGACCTCAGGCTGCGCCCCTGCCCTAGCACTGGGCCAGGGGACCTGAGGCTGCACCCCCCTGCCTGACAGGGCTTGACAGGAGACTTCAGGCTGTGCTCCCCACCCAGAGGGGCTTGACGGGGAACCACAAAGTGCACCTCCAGTGCTGTGTTGGGGGAACTCAGGCCATGCCCCCTGCCTAGTGGGGCTTGATGGGGGACCTGAGGCTGTGCCCCTCTTTTGGTGCCAGGCTGGGTGATGTTAGGCTGTGCCCCCCCCCAACCTGGTGGGGCTTAAAAGGGGACCTCAGGCCATGTCTCCCACCCAGTGGGGCTTGACAGGGTATCTCAGGCCATTTCCCTACCTGGCAGTGCTTGGCGGGGGACCTCAGGGCATGCCCACTTCTCTAGTCTAGACTGTGAGACCTCAGGCCACACACTCCGTCCTGACACCAAGCCAGGGGACCTGAGGCTATGCCCCCTGTCTGGGAGGGCTTGACAAATGTGGGACTGGTCAGGTCTGGGTCTAGCCCAAAGGGAGGAACCAGCCGGGTCTGGGTCTCATGCGATTTTGAGGTGCATGTGGGAGAGCAGAGACTTGACTCTGGGTCCTGTGGTGCACCCCAGGAGCAAGGTTTTCATATACATTTTACTAATTTTCTTTTTTATCTCTGACATTTCTATTATAGAGAAATAGCAAATAGCAATATTAAATTATTTCCTCTAATTAATCCCCTTTTATTATGCACAAATTTCATGCACCGTGCCATTAGTTTATTAATAAAATCATGTGTTATTTTCATATACATTTTACTCATTTCCTTTCATCTCACACACTTCTATTGTAGAGAAAGAGCAAATAGCAATATTAAAATCTTTCCTCTAATTAATTCCCTTTTATTGTGTATGAATTTTGTGCACCAGGCCACTAGTCCTATATAATAACGATATAATATGCAAATGATTGTTACACCATGAAGCATAATGACCGACTGCATAGTGACTGGGTCATGGATCAGCAGGAGGGTGGGGCAGCGAGCTACAAGCAGGTGGCAGAGAGCTACAGGAGGGGGTAGAGCAGCAAGCTATGAGCGGGGAGGGAGCTAGAGGAGGTTGGGGCAGCAGTCAGAGAGTGGAAGTGAGCTACTGGCTCAAGCAAGCGTTGGAGAGCTACAAGAGTGGTCAAGATAGCAAACTATGCGGGGGGGGGCTGAGGAGAGGAGAGCAGGGGAGCTACAGGAGGGTGGGGCATGGGCAGAGAGCTACTGTAGGTTGGCAATGAGCTACTGGCACACGAATTCTTGTACAGGGCTATTAGTAGTACATGATTATAAAAAACATTTCAAATTATGCCTTTCTCTCTTGGATCCTCACTCTGGTGGGAAATCAGTTGCCCTGTCCTGAAGACACTCAAGCCGTCATGTGGAGGTTATGTGACAAATAATTGAGGCTTCTTTCCAAAAGCCAGCAGCAACTTTTGCCATGAGAGTGAGGCCTTTGGCCACCATAGTCTCAGTTTAAGTCTTGACTGCAGCTTAATGAGGGACAGGGACATGCAATGAAGCCACTCTCAAATTCCTGATCCGCAGAAATCAGGAGAATTAAATTATATCATGTTTCATCTCAAATTTTGCAATAATTTTTTATGTATCAATAGATAATTCAAACTAAAACTTTCTGAACACAAAAAGAAGTTTGTAGCCATCTATACCCTTAAGCACACTTTTTTCCTTCCAGAGAAGAATCCTTGCTTAATGATAATGGCTCTAGAATATCTGAGTTTTGCTGTCCTGGTCTCAGCACATATACCATATTTTCTGGCGTATAAGAAGACCCCCCTAATTTTACAGTTAAAACATTGGTTTAGGCCTATATTCGCTGTATAAGACTACCCCCCATTTCTGAGGCAACACCAGTTCTTTTTTTAATAGACCGCCTCTCTGACTCTGGCCAATCTGAGCAGGCTTTTTTTTTTTGTTTCAAGAGGCCTGGTGCACTAAATTCAAGCATGGGTGGGGTCCCCAGGCTTGGCCGGTGGTCAGGAATTATTGGGGCCTTCTGGCAGCTAGCCAGAGCCTCCTTCCAGCTGCTTGCTGATGACAGGGGCTTCCTTCCCCCAGCTGCCAGCTCTGGACTAGGGCCTTCCTTCATTCCACACCGCCCCTGGTGATCAGCTCACATCATAGTGAGCGATTGAACTCTAGTCTCCTGCTAAAATTCCTTTGCGTACACTTTGCATAATATATATATATATATATGGCTTCCTAGGCCCTAATACCTGAATCCAGAGATGGATGTGATGGTGGCAACAAGAGCAGCAGTACCTACAAATCCTCTACTCTGAGTCAGTGGTCACCTAAGGGCCCCAAAACAGTATCAATGATGGAGGGCAAAATAATGCTGGGATTCACTGAGCTATCTGCTAGATGCTATCAAAATACAGAAATCAGAAAACTTTGACTTGACATCTTCCAATCAGAACATATAGGTAAAGTGAAAATAGTTGTCTCTTGTGTAATCCATTCCAGAGTTAAGTAGACCCTAACAGGAATAAGATTATGGTACTGGTTCTCCATCCTGGTTGAATATTGTATAGACCTGAGCAAATTTACAAACTACTGCTGCCTGTGTCTCACCCCCAGCAACTCTTACTGAATTGGTCAGGGCTGTGACCTGAATGTCAGCATTTCTTAGTTTCCCAGACGATTCTGATGTGCAGCAAAGATTGGAAATCACTAAGGGGCTTTCTGGAAAATAGAGATGTTATCCAGTCATAGACAATCATCAAAGGCTTCCCAGAGGAACTGGTGTTTTGGATGGAATGTTGGGAAAACACTTGAGGAACAAGGAAAAGCAGGAACAAGCTGTGGTGTTTATGGAAGTGGAACCTTAGGGCTTGAGGGTGGTATTAGGTTTGCTGGGGTCATAAGGAACACATGGGATAAAAAGTAATTAGACGGTGACAGAAATGGTGCTGTCATTTGTGATCTAATTCTCATTCCCCAGCTATAGTTATATGATTTGCAGATACCACTGTCCAACTAGAAAAGCACTAACTTGAAAAACCTTTGAATCATTAAATTGTAAGTCCCCATCAAATGCAGCACATTTGGGAGCCACAGCTGCCTGAACAAAAGGAGAAAAAAAATACCTGCTCCCTTATAGCCTCTGTGGCCTCGAACATCATTCACCAAAGCACTCTAATTGTACCATTTTCATAACACTAATACTGAGAGTAACTATATCAGAATTTGGCCCAACTCTGGCTGGTCAACCTTGCCTACAGGCCTCCAAGCACATCTCTTTTTTTGGTGAAACCTTCCACCAAGAGCTACCCCTGTTTCCAACTCTCCTCACCAGATGTAAATGAAGAGATGGCTATTTTTGCAGTCAGGGATTACCAACTCAGTCAGTGCAGGTGGCCACCCTGGATGACCTGCAGACCTTCTGTTCTATTCTCTATTTAGAAAGGACACCCTCCTGAAAGCCATCTTAGTCACAAAACAGATGTCCAGAGAATTGCTTCTCAAACTTCACTGGACATTTGAATGTGCTGAGGGTCTCTTTAAAATGTAGATGCAGATTCTGAAGGTCTATGGTGGGACCTGAGGTCCTTCATTTCTAGCCAATTCCATGGGTCTGCTGGCAACTTCAGAGATAAAGTAGCAAAACCCTTTGATTTTGTCATGTAATATTCACTGTGGTTTTTACAAAAATCCTTATATGTAATGTTTCCTTGAAAATAAGACATCCTCTGAAAATAAGACCTAGCGCATGGAAAGATAAGACATCCCCTGAAAATAAGACCTAGCGTAACTTTGGGAGAAAAAATTAATATAAGACACTGTCTTATTTTTGGTGAAACAGGGTATATATATAGTTTCTTACAATTGTGACATCACACTTCATAAAATTGGTCAATAAATCAAAAGTTTTCATTGGAACAAAAAAGATAGAGATGGAAATAGTACTGCAAATACTGTAATTTCAAGTAATGCACTTTTAGGCAGAAAACCAGGATCTGATGAGAACATGGGGTGTAGTTCTGATAGCTAGGCAGATGAGTCCACAGGGATGACAATCACAGGAAGGGAAAGTATCTGAAATTCTGCCATCACCAGGACACCCCTCTCAGGACATCATCTGTTAGAAAATGTGTCAGAGGAGTGCATCACACTTTACCTTAATCTCCAGAGTGAGGAGGGGAGCTTCTTTTACCTTTTGTGATAAGACATTTGATTTTTTTTCTAGAATATTACAAAATAACACTTTTCAGTACAAAACTGTCAAATTCAGCCCAAAATTGGAAAGGAGTCATAAGCCACAGAAACATCATTCAAAGTTGCATCTCTAATAGCAAAAATGGGCCAAATTCTACTGTTGACAAAGCTTTGTTAGGTCAATTTAATTATAAATGTCATGTCTAGAGGGGAAACAAGAGTGAGCTTCAGGACATGGTTCTCACAGTAGAAGCCTTTGTTAGTCACATGTTTGCTGGTTGGCATTTAATGTTTCAGTTGCACAATGAATAGAGTGCAAGTTGATTTTTGGCTTGTGTGAGATAAAGTAAAACACCCTATAAATATTTTTTTAATGTTTGCATATTTTTAAATTTTAATTTATATTTTTTTATTTATTTTTTCATTTTTTATTAAGGTATTATATGTGTACATATCTTACCATTGCCACCCCCCCCACTCTCATACATGCCCTCCCTTCCCAGAGTTTTTTGTCCATTGGTTTTGCTTATATGCATGCACACAAGTCCTTCAGTTGGTCTCTTATCGCCCCCATTTCTCCCTACCCTCTATAAGGTTCTCCCTCCTCCCAACTGGTGGGTGGAGTTATGACATTACTGGTATCTGTCACAGAGACATCTCCAAGACATTGAGCCATCAATCAGCGCGTGCCAAAGTGTCTTGGAGCCCACCCCTTCCTGTTCTGCCCTGGGTCCAACCCTCTCCTGTTCCTCCCCTTAAAAAGACCCCCAGACCAGCCAAGTGCTACTGGTCCTCCATGTACAGGTGGCAGCCTGGCTGGGTCCAAACCCCTCCCAACTCCTTCAATTCTAATTTCTCTACCTCTGTAATGAGTCCCGCTCATTACTGGGGAATAAAATTTACTTTAAAACTTCTTGGTGGTCAGTTTCCTGAGCCTCAAACCTTACACCCTCCTCGCTGTAATTTGACAGTCTGTTTGTTGCTTTACTGTCTCTGTATCTATCTGTTTGTACATCAGTTTATAATATTCTTTATAAACATTATAAAAAATAATGGAGACTTTATTATCCATAAATGAGTGAGATAATGTGGTGTTTTTCTTTCATTGACTGGCTTATTTCACTCAGCATAATGTTCTCCAATTCCATCCAGGTTGCTGCAAATGATAAGAATTCCTTCTTTTTTATGGCAGCATAGTATTCCATTGTGTAGATGTACCATAGTTTTTGGATCCAATCATCTGCTGACAGGCACCTAGGCTGTTTCCAAATCCCAGCTATTGTAAATTGTGATGCTATGAACATAGGGGTGGATATTTCCTTTCTGATTGGTGTTTCTGGTTTCTTAGGATATATTCCTAGGAGTGGGATTATTGGGTCTAATGGGAGTTCCATTTTCAGTTTTTTGAGGAAACTCTATACTGTTCTCCAGAGTGGTTGCACCAGTCTACATTCCCACTAGCAGTGCACGAGGGTTCCTTTTTCTCCGCAACCTCGCCAACACTTGTCGTTTGTTGATTTGTTGATGTTAGACGTTCAGACAGGTGTGAGATGCTACTGCTTTGTTGTTTAGTTTTGATTTGCATCTCTCAGATAATTAGTGACTTTGAGCATGTTTTAATGTGCCTCTTGGCTTTCTTCTGTCTTCTTTTGAGAAGATTCTATTTAGGTCCATTGCCCATTTTTTAATTGGATCATTCATCTTCCTTTTATTTAGTTATATAAGCTGTCTGTAGATGTTGGAGATTAAACCTTTATCAGTGATAACATTTGCAAATATGTTCTCTCATACAGTGGGCTTTCTTGTTGTTTTGTTTATGGTTGTTTTTTGTTGTTGTTCTGTTGTGAAAAAAGCTTTTTATTTTGATGTAGTCCCATTTGTTTATTTTCTATTTAGCTTCCATTGCTCTAGGGGCAGTATCAGTGAAGAAGTTCTTTTGGCATATGCTAGAGATTTTGCTACCTGTGGATGCCTCTAGTATTTGTATGGTTTCCCGTCTTATGTTTAAGTGCTGTATCCATTTTCAGTTTATTTTTGTGTATCGTGTAAGTTGGTGATCTAGTTTCATTTTTTTTTGCAATTATCTGTCCAATTTTCCCAACACCATTTATTGAAGAGACTGTCTTGACTCCATTGTATGTTCATACCTCCTTTGTCAAATATTAATTGAGTATAGAGGTTTGGGTCGATATCTGGATTCTCTATTCTATTCCATTGATCTATATGTCTGTTCTTGTACCAGTACCAGGTTGTTTTGAGAACAGTTGCTTTGTAATACAGCTTGAAATCTGGTATTGAGATCCCTCCTACTTTATTCTTCTTTCTGAGGATTGCTGTGGCTACTCGGGGTCTTTTTTGTTGTTGTTGTTCCAGATGAATTTTTGGAGACTTCTTTCTAGGTCAGTGAAATATGCCTTTGGTATATTAATGGGGAGTTCATTGAACCTATAAATTGCTTTGGGAAGTATGGACATTTTGATGATATTGATTCTACCAATCCATGAACATGGTATGTTATCCATCCGTTTACATCTTCCTCTATCTCTTTTTAAGTGTCCTGTAGTTTTCCGAGTATAGGTCTTTATCTCCTTAGTTAAGTTTATTCCCAGGTATCTTAGGGTTTTTTTTTTGGTGCAATGGTAAATGGGGTTGCTTTTTTAGTCTCTGTTTCTGTAGGTTCACTGTTGGTGTATAGAAATGCCATAGATTTCTTGGCGTTAATTTGTATCCTGCTCCATTGCCGAATTCATTTATTAAGTCTATCAGTTTTTTGATGGAGTCTTTTGGGCTTTTTATGTACAGTATCATGTAATCTGCAAATAAGGACAACTTTACTTCTTCTTTTCCAATTTGGATGCCTTTTATTTTTTCTTCTTGTCTAATTGCAATGTCTAGTACTTCCAATACTATGTCAAACAGGAGTGGCAAGAGTGGGCATCCCTGTCTTGTTCCTGTTATTAGAGGAAATGGTTTTAGTTTTTGCCCATTGAGTATGATGTTAGCTGTGGGTTTATCATATATAGGTTTTATTATGTTGAGGTATGATCCTTCTATTCCCACCTTGTTGAGAGTTTTATATCAGGAAAAGGTGTTGGATTTTATCAAATGCTTTTTCTGCATCCATTGATATGACTATGTGATTTTTATCTCTCAGTTTATGTGATGTATCACGTTTATTGATTTGTGAATATTATACCATCCTTGCATTCCTGAAATTAATCCTACTTGATCATGATGTATGATCTTTGTGATATTCAGCTGGAGCCGATTTGCTAGAATTTTGTTGAGGATTTTGACATCTATATTCATGAGGGATATTAGCCTGTGATTCTCTTTCATTGTGTTGTCTTGATCTGGTTTTGGGATTAGGGTGATGCTGGCTTCATAGAAGGAGCTTGGAAGTGTTCCTTCTTCTTGAATTTTTTGGAATAGTCTGAGGAGGATAGGTTTTAATTCTTCCTTGAATGTTTGGTAAAACTCTGCTGTGAAGCCATCTTGCCCCGGGCTTTTGTTTCCTCGAAGTTTTTGATGACTGCTCCAATTTCTTCCCAAGTTACTGGCCTATTGAGATGTTTAGATTCTTCTTGATTGAGTTTTGGAAGGTTATATATTTTTAGGAATATGTCCATTTTCTCCAGGTTGTCCAGTTTGTTAGAGTAGAGTTGTTTAAAGTATTTTGTAACAATCCTTTGTATTTCAGCAGGGTCTGTGGTTATTTTACCTCTTTCATTTCTGATTTTGTTTATTTAGTTTCTGTCTCTTTGTTTCTTGGTTAGCCTGGCTCGAGGTTCATCTATCTTGTTTATCCTTTCTAAGAACCAGCACTTGGTTTTGTTGATTTTTTGTATTGTTTCTTTGGTCTCTATGTCGTTTATCTCTGCTCTGACTTTTATTATTTCCTTCCTTCTGCTTACATTGGGCTATTCTTGTTGCTCTTTTTCTAACTTTTTGAGTTATAGAGTTAGATAACTTATTACCATTTTTTCTTGTTTTCTCTCTCTCTCTCTCTCTCTCTCTCTCTCTCTCTCTCTCTCTCTTCTTTTTTTTTTTTTGCAGTATGCTTGAAGAACTATGAACTTCCCTCTCAAAACTGCTTTTGCTGTGTCCCATAAATTTTGGATTGTTGTGTTTTCATTGTCATTTGTTTCCAGGTGTTTTTAATTTCTTCTTTGATTTCTCTGGTAGCCCATTTCTTGCTTTTTAGCCTTCATGTGTTTGATTTCTTTGGATTATTTTATTGTAGTTGATTTCCAGTTTTATGACACTATGATCTGAGAAGATGTTTGATATGATTTCTATCTTCTTGAATTTGAAGAGACTTTGCCTATGTCCCAACATGTGGTCTATCTCTGATAATGACCCATGTGCACTTGAGAAGAATGTATATTCTGTCGCTGTGGGTGAAATGTTCTGAAGATATCAGTTAATTCCATATGATCTAGTGAGTCATTTAGGATTGATTTTTTTTTTTGCTGATTTTTTTAGGTGATTTGTCTAAAGATGATAGTGTAGTATTAAAATCTCCTACAATGATTGTATTGCTATTAATCACTCCCTTAATGTCCACCCACAGTTTTTTGTTTGTTTGTTTGTTTTATTTTTTTATGTATTTGGATGTTCCTGTATTGGGTGCATATATATTTACCAGGGTTATTTCTTCTTATTGGATTGCTCCCTTTAGTATTATGAAGTGGCCTTCATTATCTCTTGTTATGTTCTTCACTTTGAGATCTAATTTGTCAGATATAAGTATTGCTACTGCAGCTTTTTTTTTTCATTTTCATTCACCTGAAAAACATTTTTACATCCCTCCCCCCTCAGTCTGTGTGCATCTTTTTTTGCTGAAATGGGTTTCTTGTAGATAGCAGACATGTAGGTCTTATTTTCTTATCCAGTCTGTTACCATATGTCTTTTGATTGGGGCATTTAATCCATTTACATTTAAAGTTATTATTGGTAGGTACTTATTTAATGCCACTTTATTCTATACCCCTGTGTTCCTTCTTTGTTTCCTACTTATTTTTACAGTAGAGCCCTTAGCATTTCTTGCATTGCTGGTTTGGTGGTGATAAATTCTCTTAGTTCTTTTTTGTCTGTGAAGCTCCTGATTTCACCTTCAATTTTGATTGATAGCCTTATTGGGTACAGTATTCTTAGATTCAGACCCTTCCTTTGCATGTCTTCCTTTTCAAACTGTGGTACATCTATACAAGAATACTATGCCTCTATAAAAAAAAAAAAAAAGAAGAACTTTTACCATTTGAAACAGCATGGATGGAACTGGAGACCATTATGCTAAGTGAAATAAGCTGGTAGGAGAAAGATAAATATCACATGATCTCACTCACATGTGGGATATAATCATATATAATAAAAAGGTAATATGAAAATTAACCATCACTCCAACACACAAGATTGCTGCCCCAGGTGATCAAAGTTGGCCGCCCCTATGTGGATACAAGATGGCCACCACAAGGTGGCCAGTAGTTGTGTGTGTGTGTGTGTGTGTGGGGGGGGGTGACCAGGCCTGTAGGAGAGGGCAGTTGGGGCCCACCAGGCTGGCAGAGGAGGGCAGTTGGGGGGAGACCAGGCCTGCAGGGGAGGGAAGTTAAGGGCAACCAGGTCCTCAAAAATGGGCAGTTGGGGGTGACCAGGACAGCAGGGGAGGACAACTGGGGTGGGGGCAGGCCAGAAGGGGAGGGCAGTTAGGGACCATGAGGATGGCAAGGGAGGGCAGTTAAGGGTAACTGAGCTGGCAGGGGAGGGCAGTTGTAGTGGGAACAAGCCTGCAGGAGAGGGCAGTTAGTGGCAAACAGGCTGGCAGGGGAGGGCAGTTGGGGGCAACCAGGCTGCCAGGGGAGGGCTGTTAGGGGTGTCCAGGCCAGCAGGGGAGGGAACTTATGGGCAACTGGGTTGGCAGGGGAGCAGTTAGGCTTCAATCAGGCTGGAAGGGAAGTGGTTAGGGGATAATCAGGCTGGCAGGCAGAGCAGCTAGGGGCAATGAGGCAGGAAGGCATGCGAGTGGTTGGGAGTCAGAAGTCCTGGATTGTAAGAGGGTTGTTCTAGATTGGAGAAGGTGTGGGTGGGCTGAAGGACACCTTCCCCCACCCCTGTGCATGAATTTCATGCACTGAACATCTAGTATATGTAATAAAAATTCAGTGGTCATAATGCCATAATGACCAAAGGCTGGTCATCTGGAGGGGCCTTGACTGTGTGTCCCATGGTGCTGGTGTGACTTGACTTGACTCTGGGTCTCGAAGCACCAGCAGGACTTGACTCTGGATCCTGCAGTGTGCCAAGTCTGGGTCTCATATGCTGGGTTCCTAAGTGATCAACATGATTTGATAAGCAAGAATAGATCAAGAGACAAATGGTAGAGGAGAGGGGGTTAGAGAGCAACCAAAGAACTTGTATGCATGCATATTATCATAACCAATGGACAGAGACACTGGGAGGTGAGGGCTTGCCCAGAGTGGGAATATCTGGGTTGGGGTCAATTAGAGAAAAAGGAGACATATTTAAAACTTTAGACAATAAAAAACAAACAACTTGTTAATACAACTAAAGACTAAATAAGAAATTCATATGCCATTTGCCATCATCTTTCTTGCTGAAACATCCATATTGTCATTACAGGACATGCTAATTGGTAGAAGGTGGTGGGGACTAAGATAAATACCAAGAACATAATCTGTAATTTAGGTTCATGTTCCAGACAGATATCCAGACCTATATGATAATCATCCTACATGTCATAAATATAAAATTATGATTTATGGTTTTTAAATTTAGGAGGAAAACAAACTGCAGAGCAACTGATTGAATAGGGAAGCTCATCCTGTGCTCGAACCCCCAAATGCCCCACAGATTCAGCACAAAGAGCTGCATTCAGGCATGGGCACAGGAGCAAAGAATGACAAGCCATATCATGTCTCTCACTGAAACAAAACTATTGTTTTTAATTTTTAATGTAATTGTAACGCTATTTTTCTAAACATTGTGTTGCAGCTTTTTCTATTAAAATGGTATTTTATATGCTACCTTCTACGTATTTTTATGTGCTAACATTTGAGAATGTATGCCAAAGAGCTGCAAGCAAATTCAGTGCAGTCACTCACCTGCAAAGGTCAGGTAATAACTGAGGAAAGTAGGAAAGGCTTTCTATTGGAAGAAAAAATTAATCCTAATAAGTTTCAGTCTACAACACCCAGCTGTGCAACAAGCCCAGCCAGTTCTAAGAAAGATGAAACAGGTACACCCATAATAGCATTGACCAATCCACATTAAAAAGAAAAAATACATACACAAGTTCATTCAGCAGCTGTTAAGATGACCTCTAGCCTTCACACTTGTTACAATGACAGGTCCTCATTCTAACACCCACTAGACTTGACTTTCTCAGGTGACCTGAAAATAACAGGGAAATTATTAGCTATTTCCCTCCAGCCATCAACATTTCACAAGCACTTATGGTAGACTTTAACCTCAGAAATAATTGCTGATCTGAGTGGTAAACTTTCTTGAAGGCAGCATTAGTGGGTCAAGTTTAAGTGATCAAGGCAGGTAGCATAGCTCATAACATGCCAGAGGGCCCTCAGTGAAGACAAGGCTGGGTCTGAGGGTCTCTGAGTAAATGCTGATGCCCTGGGAGACAGGACAGTAGTTTGAACCATATGGTGTTTGACTAATCTTGGGTAGGGAACAGAGGGCACATGACAGGTGTGCACCAGTGAGATTGTTCCTCCTCTTCAACCTCCATCTGAAATAGAAATTGATTGAAGGATAGTAAGAAATATAGGTTCTAAGCCAAGCAGAGCTGTTAGCATGCTCCTACTGATCACAGAACTGTTGGGACTGAAATGTTGTCATCAGCTGAGTTGCATCTGAGTATTCAAATTGTGGTTGTTTTCTCTTCCAGATTGGTCAAAACACAGGCACTTTGTAGTGTTGCAGAATAGAGATGCAGGACTTGAGTTTCTCAATTATAAAGATGAGTTTATAGCTTATTAAAACTTCAACACTTACAGCCCCCTCCTTGTTCAGAAATTTTGGGGAAATTGGTACTGTGAGCTCCATGCCCCTCACAGGCACAGTTGCTCTGCTAATGGATCTGTTTCCATGATGGGAGTGTGCAGCCTCACTCAAAGATGAAGCTATCATCACATACATGGATAAAACAAGGGGTAACCATAATGCCTTGCAAACCTTCAGGAATGAATTTGCCCTCTAAAACACCACCTGTAAAATTCATCCATAATCATGAGTTCAGCCATTTGTGGAAATAAACCAAACTATTGCAAATGAGTGGCTGACAACATTGGAACTATTCAAAACTCAATCAAGGGGACCAAGGTGTAATTTCAGAGAAACAAAACCAAACTGTAATTTAGAGAAATAAATCCTAATTAATTTTATTGAACCTAGTTTAAAAACATATGCTGGAGCACAAGACTGAGTGGGTAGACTGGAGCAGAAACAGGGACTGGGAGACCTACCTTCAACCGCGTTGATTCAGTTTATGGGTCTTTTTGTTTCACTCTTAGACGCTTTATTTTTTCCCATTTTTATTAAGGTATTATGTGTACATAGCTTTACCATTGCCACAACCCCCACCCTACTCCCATACATGCCATCACCCTCCAGTGTTTTATGTCCATTGGTTATGCTTATATGCATATATACAAGTCCTTCACTTGATCTCCTATATCCCATACCTCTCCCTAAACTTCCTGCTGTAATTTGACAGTCTGATTGATGCTTCCCTGCCTCTGTATCTGTCTTCGTTCATCAGTTTATAATGTTTGTTATCCACAAATGAGTGAGATGATGTGGTATTTTTCTTTCATTGACTGAATTATTTTAGTTAGCATAATGCTCCCCAGTTCCATTCAGGTTGCTGAAAATGGTAAGAATTCCTTCTTTTTTATAGCATCATAGTTTTCCATTGTGTAGATGGACCATGCTGACGGGCACCTAGGCTGTTTCCAAATCTTAGCTATTGTAAATTGTGCTGCTATGAACATAGGGGTGCATGTATCCTTTCTTATTGGTGTTTCTAATTTCGTAGGATATATTTATAGAAATGGGATAACTGGGTCAAATGGGAGTTCAGTTTTTAGTTTTTTGAGGAAACTCCAAACTGTTCTCCACAGTGGCTACACCAGTTTGCATTCCCACCAGCAGTGCAGGAGGGTTCCTTTTTCTCCACATCCTCATCAACACTTACCATTTGTTGATTTGTTGATGATAGCCATTCTGACAGGTGTGAGATGGTACCACATTGTCGTTTTTATTTGCATCTCTCAAATAATTATGACTTTGAGCATGTTTTCATGTGTCTCTTGGCCTTCCTTCTGTTTTCTTTTGAAAAGATTCTATTTAGATCTGTTGCCCATTTTTTTTTTAAACTGGATCATTATTCTTTCTTTTATTAAGTTGTATAAGTTGCCTGTAGATGTTGGAGATTAAGCATTTATCAGTGATAACATTTGAAAATATGTTCTCTCATACAGTGGGTTTTCTTATTGTTTTATTGATAGTTTCTTTTAAAAAATATATTTTATTGATTTTTTACAGAGAGGAAGGAGAGACGGATAGAGAGTTAGAAACATCGGTGAGAGAGAGACATCAATCAGCTGCCTCTTGTAAACTGCCTACTGGGGATATGCCCACAACCAAGGTACATGCCCTTGACCGGAATTGAACCTGGGACCATTCAGTCTGCAGGCCAATGCTCTATCCACTGAGCCAAACCGGTTTCAGCTAGATAGTTTCTTTTTTTGTGAAAAAGCTTTTTAAAAAATTTCTTTATTGATTAATGTATCACATAATTGTCCTCATCCCCCCATTCCCATCCCAAACCCCTCCCCATGAATCCCCCCATCCCCCTGTTGTTTGTGACCACTGGCTAGACTCATATGCATGCACACAAGTTCTTTGGTTGATCTCTCCCCCTTATCCCCACCCTCCTCTGATCTATGCTTCCTTGACTCTGAGTCTGTTCTTGTTCATCACTCTATGTTGTTCATTATTTCCCCTAGATGAGTGAGATTATGTGCTACTATAATAGAAATAAACTTATAAGAACTGAAAATAAGACTAGCAATAATGGTTATGCTGAGAGGCAAATGAATCAGTCTGTAGTAAGTTTCATTCTGGGACAACAGTTCTTTTGAGTCCCAATTTCAATGTCAAACAGTTCCTTATGTGTACATGTCAACAATGATATTTCAGTTCTGGATTGTGGATATATGGTAGTAATGCAGGTCCGACCCACTCTGCAGTTATGCACAGCTGCTGACTGCTCGCATGGCAAGGAGTCTTCAACGTTTTCCATCTCTGGACTGTTTCTTTTCTGTCTTCATGGCTGGAGTAGACCTGCCAGTTTCTCTCTGTTGCAGGAATCCACATGGTTTCAGAGTTGTTTTCTGAAAATATACAAATATATTCAAAGGAATACAAAGGATTCTTTTCTATAAATTTGACTTGCAATCCTTTTTCATTTTTTTCCCAAACAATTTTCCTTTGGCTTGTTTTGACACCATGAATGTTTTACATGTGATGTCTTGTTGTTAGCATTAAAAATGAAAGTTAATTTTCTAAAGTAAAAAAATTTTAGATATAATTTACTTACAAAATATTTTGCTTACATGATATTCTTCTACTATCCTTATTTTTGATTTAAATATTAGGAGACTTTTAGAAATTTTATAATGTAGTCTTGGTAGCTTTTAAATTTTAATTTTTGATGTAATTCCATTTGTTTATTTTCTTTTTTAAATTCCATTGCCCTTGGAGCAGTATCAGTGAAGAAGTTCTTTCGGCATATGTCTGAAATTTTGCTGCCTATAGTGTTTTTATGGTTTCCCGTCTTAAGTTTAAGTCCTGTATCCATTTTTAGTTTATTTGTGTGTATGGTGTAAGTTGGTGGTCTAGTTTCATTTTTTTTGCATGTATCTGTCCAATTTTCCCAACACCATTTGTCCAAGAGACCGTCTTAACTCCATTGTATGTTCATGCCACCTCTGTCAAATAATAATTGAGCATAGTAATTTGGGTCAATGTCTGTATTCTCTATTCTATTCCATTGATTTATATGTCTGTTCTTGTGCCAGTACCAGGCTGTTTTGAGGGCAGTGGCTTTGTAATATAGCTTGAAATTTGGTAGTGAGATCCCACGTACTTTGTTCTTCTTTCTGAGGATTGCTGTGGCTATTCAGGGTCTTTTTTTATTCCAGACAAATTTTTGGAGTGTTATTTCTAAGTCTGTAAAATATGCCATTGGTATTTTAATGGGGAGTTCATTGAATCTATAAATTGATTTGGATCCAATTTGCTAGAATTTTGTTGAGGATTTTGGCATCGATGTTCATGAGGGATATTGGCCTGTGATTCTCTTTCTTTGTTTTGTCTTGATCTGGTTTTGGGATTAGGGTGATGCTGGCTTCATAGAAGGAGCTTGGAAGTGTTCCTTCTTCTTGAATTTTTTGGAATAGTCTGAGGAGGATAGGTTTTAGTTCTTCCTTGAATGTTTGGTAAAACTCTGCTGTGAAGCCATCTTGCCCCAGGCTTTTGTTTCCTGGAAGGTTTTGATGACTGCTTCAATTTCTTCCATAGTTACTGCCCTATTAAGATGTTTAGATTCTTCCTGATTGAGTTTGGGAAGGTTATATTTTTCTAGGAAAATGTCCATTTTCTCAAGGTTGTTCAGTTGGTTGAAATAGAGTTGGTCATAGTAGTTTTTAACAATCCTTTGTATTTTGGTAGTGTCTGTTGTTATTTCTCCTCTTTCATTTCTGATTTTGTTTATTTGGGTCCTCTCTCTTTGCTTCTTTCAGAGCCTGGCTAGAAGTTCATCAATCTTTTTTTATCCTTTCAAAGAACCAGATCTTGGTTTTGTTGATCTTTTGCATTGTTTCTTTGGTCTCTATGTTGTTTATTTCTGCTCTGATCTTTATTATTTTCTTCCTTCTGTTTACATTGGGCTTTTCTTGTTGCTCTTTTTCTAACTCTTTAAATTATAGAGTTAGGTAATTTATTACCATTTTTGTTTTTTTGTTTTTTTTTGCAGTAGGCTTGTAGAGGTATGAACTTCCCTCTCAAGACTGCTTTCACTGTGTCCCATAGATTTTGGATTGTCATATTTAATTGTCATTTGTTTCCAACATGTTTTTGTTTCTTCTTTGATCACTCTGGTAACCCAGAGTGATCAAAGAAGTGTGTTTAATAGCACACTGTTTTGTCTCCATGTGTTTGATTTTTTTGGATTGTTTTTATTGTAGTTGATTTCCAGTTTTATGCCATTGTGATATGACAAGATGCTTGAAATGAGTTCTATCTTCTTGAATTTGAAGACATGTTGCCTATGACCCAAAATATAGTCTGTCTTTGAAAATGATCCATGTGCATTAGAAAATAATGTTTAATCTGTGGGTTTATGGTGAAATGTTCTGAAGATGTCAATTAATACCATCTGATCTATTGAGTCATTTAGGATTGATGTTTCTTTGCTGATTTTTTGTTTAGAGGATTTGTCCGAGGTGATAGTGGGATATTAAAGTCTCATACTATGATTGTATTGCTGTCAATCTCTTCCTTGACATCTTCCAGGAGTTTAAAAAAAAATGTATTTAGGTGCTCCTATATTGGGCTCATATATGTTTACCAGAGTTATTTCTTCTTGTTGGATTGCTCTCTTTAGTGTTATGAATTGGCCTTCTTTATCTCTTGTTATGGTCTTCACTTTGAGATCTAATTTGTCAGATATAAGTATTGCTACCCCAGCTTTTTTTTATTTCCAATTGCCTGAATAACCTTTTTCCATCCTTTCACTCTCAGTTTGTGCATGTCTTTTTTTCTGAGGTGGATTTCTTGTAGACAGAAGATATATGGGTCTTATGTTCTTATCCAATCCATTAACCTATGTCTTTTGATTATGGAATTTTATCCTTTTTCATTTAAAGTTATTATTTATAGATACTTATTTGTCACCCTTTTTTATTATTTTTTCCTGTGTTCCTTCTTCACTTCCTATTTCTTCTTTCTTTCTTTCTTTCATTTTTTTTGTTTATTTATTTGTGTTTTTTTTTGTTGTTTTTTTTTGTTTTTTACAGCAGACTCTTTAGTGTTTCTTGCATTGCTGGCTTGGTGGTGATAAATTCCCTTAGTCCTTTTTTTTTTTTTTTTGTCTGTGAAGTTCCTGATTTCACCTTCAATTTAATTGATAGCCTTGGTGGATAAGTATTCTTAGATTCAGACCCTTACTTTGCATGACTTTGTATATTTCATCCCATTCCCTTCTGGCCTGATGAGTTTCTGTTGAGAAATAAGTTGATAGTCTGATGGGGGTTCTTTTC
This sequence comes from Pipistrellus nathusii, assembly GCA_963693515.1. Lineage (NCBI taxonomy): Eukaryota > Metazoa > Chordata > Mammalia > Chiroptera > Vespertilionidae > Pipistrellus > Pipistrellus nathusii. Next base: position 96,430,022 of record OY882859.1, read on the forward strand.
TAGGTAACTTTTTGTATCTCTCTGGCTGCTTTTAAGATTCTTACTTTGTCATTTGTGTTTGCCAATTTAAATATAATGTGCCTTGGTGTTGGTCTTTTGGCATTCATTTTGCTTGGGACTCTGTGAGCTTATTGAATTTGTGTGTGTTTTTTTCTTCCCTATATCAAGAAAGTTTTCTGTCATTATTTCTTCAAATAGGTTTTCTATTCCTTTCTAAGTTTCCTCTCCTTCTGGTACCCTTATTATATGGGGTTTTGTTTTGTTTCATGTTGTCCCAAATTTTCCTTAGGCTCTCCTGCTTTTTAATTTTTTTTTTCGAGAAGCTGCTCTAAATTGAGTATTTTTTTCCATCTTGTCTTCTAGCTCACTGATGCGGTCCTCTGCTTCTTCAGGTCTACTCTTGATGCTTTCTATTGAGTTCTTTACAGTAGTGATGTCATTTTTCATTTCTTCTTGGTTTTTCTTCATTTCCTCTTGGTTTTTACTCATATTGTTGAATTTGTCTTCCATTCTTTTCAGCCACATTATGACCATTTCTCTGAATTCTTTCTCTGTTAGGTTGCTTTCTTCAATTTTGTTTACTTCCTTTTTTGGTGATGCCTGCTTTTCTTTCATATATGGGCTGTTTCTTTGTCTCCCAGTGGTCTCTGCTCTCCATATGTCTGATTATGTTATTCTCTCTCTCCTGCATTGATTTAAAAGCATGAAATACAACACAACTAAGTACAACACACAAGGCACTGAATAGAAATATATTCATGATATTAATAACTCCCAATAAACTTGACCACCAGAAAAAGGCAAATTAGGGGATAGGAGAGAAAGAAGAAGTGGTCAAAAAAAGAATAAAAGGAGTGTCAAAATGAAATTGGGAAAAGGGGGAAAAAAGTAATAGAGACAAGAAAGAGACTAAGAGAGAAAATGGGAACAAACTATATATATGGACAGAAAACTCCAATAGAACAGGAACTAATCCTAGTAAAGGCCAGCGAAACATACCTTGGGATTAATGAAAACTAGAACACAAACTAATATCAAGCATGGCAAGGGAAATCAGAAGCATAAAAACAAAGAAAAAAAAACAAACAAAAAAATAGGCAAAACAATCTCACACAAAAAGCATGAAAATTCAATATAATATACTTTCAAGCAAACAACAACAAAAAGACAGAGAGGAAAACAATTTTTGGATAGTTAAGACAGTGAAGAGAGAGGTGTGTATGAACTTTGAGCAATGAATTGGAAATTAGATATATAAGTAGAGTGAAATTTTTAGAGGGGGTAAACAGAAAGAACAGGGAAAATATAAAGCAGTAAAGGGGTAAGATAAACAGGACATCAAAGGGGGAAAGGTTAGGAAGAGAGTGATAACATCAACATAGATTTGGGATAGAATAAAATGATGGTAAAGGAAAGATGAAAATAGAATGTAGAACACTAATCCAGAAGTAAAATAAAGAAAAAATAAAATGATACTTAAAAAAAAAAGATAAAATAGTAGTAGTAATAATACTGATTAAAAATTTTAAAAATGTAATAATTAAAAAGGTAAAATCAATTGAGGAAAAAAATTAAAAAAATTGGTTTCTTAAGTAAAAGATGCAATAAATAAAAATAAAAAATAAAAAATAAAAGAAAATGTTCAGTAGTGAAAAGTCATTCACTTCCTCTATTGTTCTGTTTGGCACACATGTTTCTCAGTCTAGACAGTACTGCATTTCCCTGTGTTCAATTGCTCCTCAGTATTGTAAGCCAGTCCTGATTTTTAAGCTAGCAGTGTCTTAATTTCTCATATTCCTTTATTTTTTATTTTATTTTTTTAAATAAGTTTTTATTGTTCATATTATTACAAATGTTCCTTTTTTCCCCCCACCATTGCTCTCCTCCACCAGGTTCCCACCCCACCCTCTGCCCTTTCCCCACTCCCCATTGTCCTCATCCATAGGTGCACAGTTTATGTTCAGTCTCTTCCCACGTCCCCCTCTCCCCTTTTCCCCAAGAATCATCAGTTCACTCCCCTTCCATACCTCTGATTCTTTTTTTTTTTTGAAGGAATATTTAATATTAACATTGTGAGTTATTATCTTTTGCATATCCAAGTTACACATTTCAAACAAATCGTCACTTATATTTACAGTATACAGATGCAAAGCATTAATTTCCCACTAAATCATCACTTTCTTAAAATGGTACATGTGATGTTATGAAATTAGCTATTAAGCATTCAAAATAGTGGAAAAGAGGTCCTTTCTTCAGTCTTTTTTTTTTTTTTTTAAATATATATATATTTTTTTGATTTTTTTTTGCCCCCCCCCCTCCGTCCCTCCCTCACATCCCCTCCCTCCCCAGAGTTTTATGTCCAATGGTTGTACTTATGTACATGTATAAAAGTCCTTCGATTGATCTATTATCTCCCCCAGATCTTTCTCCCCTCCCCGCTGTAATTTGACAGTCTGCTTGTTGATATACTATCTTTATATCTATCTTTTGGTTCATCAGTTTATAATGTTCTTTATTATCCACAAATGAGTGAAGTCATGTGGTGTTTTTCTTTCAATGACTGGCTTATTTCACTCAGCATGATGTTCTCCATTTCCATCCAGGTTGCTACAAATGATGAGAATTCCTTCTTTTTTATGGCAGCATAGTATTCCATTGTGTAAATGTACCATAGTTTTTTGATCCAATCATCTGCTGATGGGCACCTAGGCTGTTTCCAAATTCTAGCTATTGTAGATTGTGCTGCTATGAACATAGGGGTGCATATATCCTTTCTGATTGGTGTTTCTAGTTTCTTGGGATATATTCCTAGGAGTGGGATTACTGGGTCAAATGGGAGTTCCATTTTCAGTTTTTTGAGGAAACTCCACACTGTTCTCCACAGTGGTTGCACCAGTCTGCATTCCCACCAGCAGTGCACGAGGGTTCCCTTTTTTCCACAACCTCGCCAACACCTGTCGTTTGTTGATCTGTTGATGTTGGCCATCCTGACAGGTGTGAGATGGTACCGCATTGTTGTTTTGATTTGCATCTCTCGGATAATTAGTGACTTTGAGCATGTTTTCATGTGCCTTTTGGCCTTCCTTCTGTCTTCTTTTGGAAATATTCTATTTAGGTCCATTGCCCATTTTTTAATTGGATCATTCATCTTCCTTTTATTTAGTTGTATAAGCTGTTTGTAGATGTTGGAGATTAAACCTTTATCAGTGGTAACATTTGCAAATATGTTCTCCCACATTGTGGGCTTTCTTGTTGTTTTGTTGATGGTTTCTTTTGCTGTAAGAAAGCTTTTTATTTTGATGTAGTCCCATTTGTTTATTTTCTCTTTAGCTTCCATTGCCCTAGGGGCAGTATCAGTGAAGAAGTTCTTTTGGCATATGTCTGAGATTTTGCTGCCCGTGGATGCTTCTAGTATTTTTATGGTTTCCCGTCTGATGTTTAAGTCCTGTATCCATTTTGAGTTTACTTTTGTGTATGGTGTAAGTTGGTGATCCAGTTTCATTCTTTTGCATGTATCTGTCCAATTTTCCCAACACCATTTATTGAAGAGACTGTCTTGACTCCATTGTATATTCATGCCTCCTTTGTCAAATATTAATTGAGCATAGTGATTTGGGTTGATATCTGGGTTCTCGATTCGATTCCATTGATCTATATGTCTGTTTTTGTGCCAGTACCAGGCTGTTTTGAGAACAGTGGCTTTGTAATACAGTTTGAAGTCTGGTATTGAGATCCCTCCTACTTTACTCTTCTTTCTCAGGATTGCTGTGGCTATTCGGGGTCTTTTATTGTTCCAAATGAACTTTTGGAGAGTTCTTTCTATGTCAGTGAAGTATGCCGTTCGTATTTTAATGGGGAGTGCATTGAACCTATAGATTGCTTTAGGAAGTATGGACATTTTGATGATGTTGATTCTACCAATCCATGAACATGGTATGTTCTTCCATCTGTTTACATCTTCCTCTATCTCTTTTTTCAGTGTCGTGTAGTTTTCCGCATATAGGTCCTTTACTTCCTTAGTTAAATTTATTCCTAGATATCTTAATTTTTTTGGTGCGATGGTAAATGGAATTGCTTTTTTAGTCTCTGTTTCTATAAATTCGCTGTTGGTGTATAGAAATGCCATAGATTTCTTGGCGTTAATTTTGTATCCTGCTACATTGCCAAATTCATTTATTAAGCCAATTAGTTTTTTAATAGAGTCTTTTGGGTTTTTTATGTACAATATCATGTCGTCTGCAAATAAGGATAACTTTACTTCTTCTTTTCCAATTTGGATGCCTTTTATTTCCTCCTCTTGTCTAATTGCAATGGCTAGTACTTCCAGTACTATGTCAAAGAGGAGTGGCGAAAGTGGGCATCCCTGTCTTGTTCCTGTTCTTAGAGGGAATGGTTTTAGTTTTTGCCCATTGAGTATGATGTTGGCTGTGGGTTTATCATATATAGCTTTTATTATGTTGAGGTATGATCCTTGTACTCCCACCTTGTTGAGAGTTTTTATCAGGAAAGGGTGTTGGATTTTATCAAATGCTTTTTCTGCATCAATTGATATGACTATATGATTTTTATCTTTCAACTTGTTTATGTGATGTATCACGTTTATTGATTTGCGGATATTGTACCATCCTTGCATTCCTGGAATAAATCCTACTTGGTCATGGTGTATGATCTTTGTGATGCTCTGCTGGAGCCGATTTGCTAGAATTTTGTTGAGGATTTTGGCATCTATGTTCATGAGGGATATTGGCCTGTAATTCTCTTTCATTGAGTTGTCTTTATCTGGTTTTGGTATTAGGGTGATGCTGGCTTCATAGAAGGAGTTTGGAAGTTTTCCTTCCTCTTGGATTTTTTGGAATAATCTGAGGAGGATAGGTTTTAGTTCTTCCTTGAATGTTTGGTAAAACTCTCCTGTGAAGCCATCTGGCCCTGGGCTTTTGTTTGCTGGAAGTTTTTTGATGACCGTTTCAATTTCTTCCCCAGTCACTGGTCTATTTAGATTTTTAGATTCTTCCTGATTGAGTTTTGGAAGGTTGTATTTTTCTAGGAATATGTCCATTTCCTCCAGGTTGTTCAGTTTATTGGAATAGAGCTGTTCGTAGTATTTTGTAACAATTCTTTGTATTTCGGCGGGATCTGTTGTTATTTCACCTCTTTCGTTTCTGATTTTGTTTATTTGGGTCCTCTCTCTTTGTTTCTTGGTTAGCCTGGCTAGGGGTCCATCTATCTTGTTTATTCTTTCAAAGAACCAGCTCTTGGTTTTGTTGATCTTACGTATTGTTTCTTTGGTCTCTATGTCATTTATCTGTGCTCTGATTTTTGTTATTTCCTTCCTTCTGCTTACACTGGGCTTTTCTTGTTGCTCTTTTTCTAACTCTTTGAGTTGTAGAGTTAGATCATTTGTTACCCTTTTTTCTAGTTTTTTTGCAATAGGCTTGTAGGGATATGAACTTCCCTCTCAAAACTGCTTTTGCTGTGTCCCATAGATTTTGGATAGTTGTGTTTTCATTGTCATTTGTTTCCAGGATGTTTTTAATTTCTTCCTTGATTTCTCTGGTAACCCAGTCCTTGTTTAATAGCATGCTGTTTAGTCTCCATGTGTTTGATTTCTTTGGATTTTTTTCGTTGTAGTTAATTTCCAGTTTTATGCCACTATGATCTGAGAAGATGCTTGATATGATTTCTATCTTCTTGAATTTGAAGAGACTTTGCCTATGTCCCAAAATGTGGTCTATCTTTGAGAATGACCCATGTGCGCTTGAGAAGAATGTATATTCTGTGGCTTTGGGGTGGAATGTTCTGAAGATGTCGATTAATTCCATCTGGTCTAGCGAGTCATTTAGGATTGATATTTCTTTGCTGATTTTTTGTTTAGATGACTTGTCAAAGGGTGACAGTGGGGTATTAAGATCTCCTACTATGATTGTATTGCTATTAATCTCTCCCTTAATGTCCTCCAGCAGTTTTTTTATATATTGGGGTGCTCCCGTATTGGGTGCATATATATTTACCAGGGTTATTTCTTCTTGTTGGATTGCTCCCTTTAGTATTATGAAGTGACCTTCATTATCTCTTGTTATGTCCTTCACTCTGAGATCTAATTTGTCAGATATAAGTATTGCTACCCCAGCTTTTTTTCCATTTCCATTCGCCTGGAAAACCTTTTTCCATCCCTTCACCTTCAGTCTGTGTGCATCTTTTTTTCTGAGGTGGGTTTCTTGTAGACAACAGATATATGGGTCTTGTTTTCTTATCCAATCCGTTACCCTATGTCTTTTGATTGGAGCATTTAGTCCATTTACATTTAAAGTTATAATTGATAGATACTTATTTGACGCCATTTTTATTCTATACCCCTGTGTTCCTTCTTTGCTTTCTGTTTCTTTAACTTTACAGTAGACCCGTTAGCATTTCTTGCATTGCTGGTTTGGTGGAGATAAATTCCCTTAGTCTGTTTTTGTCTGTGAAGCTCCTGATTTCCCCTTCAATTTTGATTGATAGCCTTGCTGGGTACAGTATTCTTGGATTCAGACCCTTCCTTTGCATGACTTTGTATATTTCATCCCATTCCCTTCTGGCCTGATAAGTTTATGTGGAGAAATCAGTTGCTAGTCTGATGGGGGTTCCTTTATATGTAACTTTCTGTCTCTCTCTGGCTGCTTTTAAAATTCTTTTTTTGTCGTAGGTGTTTGCCAGCTTAATTATAATGTGTCTAGGGGTTGATTTTCTGGGGTTCATTTTGCTTGGGACTCTGCGAGCATCTTGGATTTGTGTGGGTTTTTTCTTCTCTATCTCAGGAAAGTTTTCTGTCATTATTTCTTGAAATACGTTTTCCATGTCTTCCTCAATTCCCTGTCCTTCTGGAACCCCTATTACTCTAATATTGTTTTGTTTTGTATTGTCCCAGAGTTCCCTTAGACTTTCCTCCTGTTTTTTAATTTTTTTTTCCAGAAGCTGTTCTAATTGGGTATGTTTTTCCATCTTGTCTTCTAGCTCGCTGATGCGGTCCTCTGCTTCTTCTAATCTACTCTTGATGCTTTCTATTGAGTTCTTTACAGTAGCGATGTCATTTTTCATTTCTTCTTGGTTCTTCTTCATTTCCTCTTGGTTTTTACTCATATTGTCAAATTTGTCTTCCATTCTTTTTAGCCATCTTATGATCATTACTCTGAATTCTTGCTCTGGTAGGTTGCTTCCCTCTATCTCGTTTACTTCCTTTTCTGGTGAGGCCTGCTTTTCTTTCATATGCGGGCTATGTTTTGGTCTCCCCATGATCTAGGATGTCTGGTTGTGTAGTTCTCTCTCTCTCCTGCTTTGATTTAAAGGCACCAAATACAACACAACCAGGTACAACACACAGGGGACTGAATCGGGATGTGTTTGAAATATTAATAACCACCAATAAGGGTGACTAGAACCCAGCTAGCAAAAACATACAATCAAACAAAAAGCATATCAAATCAATCTTATAAACAAAAGCATATAACTTTAGTATAGTTGGCAATCAACATACAACTTCAAAGTGTTAGAGAGAAAGACTTTTGTTTTGTTTTGTTTTTAGGACAACTGCAAGGGAGGTGTAAATGGGCTCGGAACAAGTAGTTGGAAATTAGATATATAGAAGTAGGGTGAAATTTTAGGAGGAGGTAGACAGAAGGAATGGGGAAAATCTAGAGCAGGAAAGGGTTAAGATAAACGGGGTACCAAAGGAAAATATCGGAAAGAGGGTGAGGGCATAAAGGATAGGTTGAGATAGAATAAAGCGTTGGAGAAGGAAAGATAGATAAAGCCTGTAGAACAGTAATCCTGAAATTTAAAAAAAAAATAAAAAAAATATATATATATAATCAAATGAAATAAAAATAATAAAAATAAACAAAAAAAATAAGATGAAAAAGGTAACTTAGTAGTAGTATAATGTAGTAATTATAAAGATAAAATCAAGTGAGGAAAAAGAAAAAAAATAGTTTCTTGAGTAAATGTTGCAAATAATGAAATCAAAAATAAAAAACAAAAATTTAAAAATTTAAAAATTAATAAAATTTAAAAAATTTAAATAAAATTTGCAGAAATGAAGGTCATTCGCTTCCTCTATTGTTATGATCCAGTCCTGATTTTTAGGCGGGTTTTGCTTTGTTTTTATTACACTAGAGTCAATTTGTGAATTAGCCTCTGGGGGCAGTGTTTCTAGGTTGACTTCCCAGACTCTAGAGCCTCTCCAGCTTTTTTTTTTTTTTTTTTTTTTTTTTTTTTAGTCCTCTCTGAAGCAGGAACTACGGAGGGGGGAGGGGGCAGGTCCGAGCAACCTCAATCTCCTGCAACTCTCCGATACCCCTCCGCGCCAGATCCAAATGTGTTGCTCTTTAGATATCTCCCCTGTTAGGAGCCCCGTCCACTTTCACGGATGACACTCGCCCAACAGCGGGGCCTCCACCTGTAATCGCCGCCCCTGTCCTCCAGCTTCCGCGCTCTGCGCGCAGGCTTTGTTTTCGCCGCCAGTGCGCTCCACCCTCTCCCCGCGAAATCTGACCTTTTCGCCGAGCAGTGGGGCACTCCTGTGGGGCCAGGTGTTCGCGCCGCCTGGGATATGCGTTCTGGGGGTCACAGTTGCTTGTTGGTCGCTGCGGCTGTGGATACTCAGGCCTCTGACAGGATCCTATCTTCCTCTCAAGATGGCGAGGTTTCCCTATCCAAGCCGGCAGGTAGCTCCGGGCAGGGACGCAGCCCGCGTGGGTGCTTCCCTGTGAGGGGTACCTCTGTCAGCAGCCCCCCAGCAGTTTCTTCTGGTGTTCGCTGTCTCCCAGCTTGCTAATAAACACTCACAGCTCAAGACCATCAGTTGCTCTCTCTTTCTGCTTCGGGAGAGGGCTCAGAATCCGCCCATCTATTCTTCCGCCATCTTCCCTCTCCCCATACCTCTGATTCTATTATATTCAACAGTTACTACTGTTCATCAGATTTTTTTTTAATTTCCTTGTTTTTTAGATTCACTTGTTGATAGTTACGTATTTGTTGTTCATAATTTTTATCTTTGTTTACTTTCTCTTCTGAAAGAACCCCCTTCAGCAATTCATATAATTCTGGTTTGGTATTGATGAACTCCTTTAGCTTTTTTTTATTAGTGAAGCTCTTTATCTGACCTTTGATTCTGAGTGATAGCTTTGCTGGATAGATTATCTTTGGCTGTAGGTTCTTACTATTCATCACCTTGAATATTTCTTGCCATTCCCTTCTGGCCTGCATGGTTTCTGTTGAGAAATCAGCTGACAATCTTATAGGTGCTCCTTTATAGGTAACTACCTTCTTTGCTCTTGCTTCTTTTAATATTCTCTCTTTGTCTTTTGCTCTTGGAATTTTAATTATGATTTGTCTTGGTGTGGTCCTCTTTGGATTCCTTTTGTTTGGAGTTCTGTACGCTTCCTGGACTTGTAAGTCTAATTCTTTCCCCAGGTGGGAGAAGTTTTCTGTCACTATTACTTTCAGTATGTTTTCGATATCTTGCTCTCTCTCATCTTCTGGGACCCCCATAATTCTGATGTTGGTTCGCTTGAAGTTGTCCCAGAGGTTTCTTACCTTATCTTCAATTTTCTGGATTCTCTTGCCTTCTAGCTTCTGTGGAGGAGTGTCTTCTGGCTCTTTATATTCCAAATCTTTGACTTGATTCTTGCGATCTTCCCTTCTATTTTTAGGACTCTGTAAAATATTTTTTATTTCAGACAATGTATTCTTCATTTCTTGTTGATCCCTTATCATTTCTTGTTGATCCCTTATCATTTCTTGATGACTCCTTATTAATTCTAGTTGATCTCTTTTCATATCCTCATAGGTCTTATCCATCTTTTCTAGGAAATTCTTGAAAAACCTTATAAGCATAGATTTGAACTCTATATCCAGATGCTTTTTGTCCTCCATTTCTTTCGTTTGTGATGTATTTGGTTGTCACATTTTGCAGGTACAGATGGGGCGGGGTTTCAGGGTGGAGCCTGCAGCCTTGGCTTCCGTCAGCCCCGCCCTATGCGGGTCCTTCAGTGCTCACTGCCGGCGCCTCTGAGAGAAAGTTGCCCTCGATTTTCGCCTGCTGCCAAACAGTCTATGCTCTCCCCCAATGAGCCCAGTATTAGGGTTCAGTTCAGTTGGAAGTGGAGTCGGAGGTGGTGTTCAGAGCAGTCCAGAGCCCTAGTCTCCTTCCCGCCAGGCAATCCCGCGGCACAGCCGGCCATCCCTTCTGTGTGACCCCCTTTCGCCGCTTCCCCCGGGTTCTGCCTTACAGCCCAGCTACCTCTGGATGAACCTGGGTCCCCAGGGTCTGGCCTAGGCCTGGGGTTCAGAGCAGTCAGAATGGGGCCCAGCACAGTTGGAGCTTTTATCTCTTTCCCACTAGGGAACGCCCACCAGGCACTCGGCCGCCCTCCTCTCCGGCTCCGTCCTCTCCGCGCCGCGTGTCTCCGTACCTTGGGCTTTTCCAGCTCCTCCGCGCTTCCTTCTGGTTTTCTCCTTGCTTCTCGTTGTAGAATTTCCAGTCAGTCAACTTTCCTGTAGTTCTGGGTAATGTCCGTTTTATATTTTAGTTGTATTTTATTGAAATTGTTGTGTGCTGCAGCAGCTAGGTATTCACCTGGGCGCAGCCATCTTGGATCCTCTCAACCAAATCCCATCTCCTTTATTTTTTATTATACAATAGTCAATTTGTGATTCAGCCCCTGGGTGGCAGTGTTTCTGGATTGACGTCCAGATCTATTTGGCCTCTCTAGCCTATTTAGATCTTTCTTTCTCTGAAGGACTCAATACCAGTTTGTGGAAGTGGGCTGCCTCAGAGCTGGCTCTTTGATCGTCACTTCCCACTCTGATCCCCAGGTTCTAGAAAAACAACTTTCCCTTGTAGTCTCCCAGTGTGTCCCCAACTGGGTGATCCTATGTATTGGGCTTAGTAATCAGAAGCAAGGATTTGAACAGGAAAAAGCCCAAGTGTGTGAACAATGGGTCTGCGCACAAGTCTAAGCAGCCGGCACAACTTTGAAATTCTTCGGCTGTTACTCCATGTCAGATCAAAATGGGTTGCTTTTTAGAGATCCCTTCTATTAGCAGCTCTGAGGATCCCCCTTCCACATTTACAGGTCACTCCAGCCCCAACCACCACAGATTTTTCTAGGCACAGACTTCTCTGGTCCTCCAGCTCCTGAAAAACTTTCTCTCTCCCGCTGGGACTAGAGACTTCACCTTATCCCAGACAAAGTCTGACCTTTCCGTGGTGGAGTGAAGAGCTTATTTGAATCCGTGTGTTTGCACCAATTTGGGACAGGTATTTTGGGGCTCACAGCTGTTCAGTAGTCACCACATTTGTGGATTTTCAGGTTTCCAATAAGATCCACTTTCCCCTTCAAGATGGTGCAGTCTCCACGTCCAAGCTGGTGGCTCTGGGAAGGGAAACCAGCTGCAGAGGGTGTTGCCCAGTCAGGGAATCCCCATACAGCAGTCCCTCCCCTTCTCCTGGAGTATAACTGTCCCTTAACTTACCAACAAACAGTTCCTGTGCAACACTTAGGTGTTCTTTCTTTCTGCTCCAGAACAAGGCTCGGGACATGTCGATCTATTTCACTGCCATTTTTTTGGTCCCAGGTCATGGATCTTGATGAGAGGGGCAAGGCTGGAATCAATGGGAGGCTCATTCTTCCATTGCTCAGGGCTGAAACAACAAGCCTGTGCCAGTTATGGCCATGCTGGATCTCCAAAGGTCTTCAGGGCCACCACAGGGGAGGAAGAGGAATATCTCTTCCTTTATATCTTCCTGGGAATATCTCTTCCTTTATAACTTCCTCATACTATATTCCACCAAATATTTATTTTATTTTTTAAAAATGCCTTTTTAAAAACAGCTGTTCTGAATTAAGTATCCCTAAAACTCTCATATATTAATACTTTCCTTTGCTCTGACTTCATGGCTACTAAGCAAGTTTTTTTTTTTTTTTTTTTTTTTTTTTTAATAATAATTCTTCTCCCTACTAAAGTGAAGAAGGTTCCTAAATGGCAAGAATCAATACCAGTCACCAGAATTAAATATACCTAATTATGAAGCTATAAAATCCAGTTTAATCATCATCCTCTTATGAGTTTAATGGGCTCCAATAATAACAAAGTCATATTCCAGGTGAAGTCACTCTCCTGTCCAGCTGAGGCTCCATCCTTGGATGAATCCCCCTCCCCTAGGGCCTCAGTGACATGCCCCCTCCCTCTAATCTCTCTCCCTCTCATCACCTATTACTTCCCCACGCCTCATGAAAGCTGCCTGCCCTGCTCTCTTCCAACTACTGCACAAGTGTGAATTACAGTGTTAACTTTGTACTGGTCGGCTGACAAGAATTGTTCTATCACAGTAAAATCCAGTGAAAAAGCAAGTGGGCAGATTTTACCAATACTTGCTGTGGCATTGGAGTGAAGGTGGAGTGGAGGTGAAGTGTGGATGGAATGGGGGAGGGTTCAGGAGGATGAGGGAAGAGAAAGGTGGGGGAGAGTGAGATGGAGTGGGGGATGGAGTGGGATGGAGTGGGAGGTAGGTGACTGCTGGTGGGACATAGGAAGCAAGTGGATAATACAAGCATTTTTGAGGATGCACACAGACAAAAGATATACTTTCCTTTCTTAAAGCTGTGAAACCCATATGGGTGGATCAGGGAAAGTCATCTGTGCATCTGCACAAATACTACATGGAAACACTGAGAGATAAATGTTTGCAGAAGGCACTTGCAAGAGGAGAAAAAAATCTCTTCAGCATTTAAACTTTGGTGTGGAAGACTGTTGCTGCAATAAGTTACCACAAGTTTAGTTGCTTAGATAACACAGCCTACAGGGCTAAAGGTCAAAAGGCCAAAGTTAGTCTCACCAGGGACATAAAGTCAAGGTGTCAGCTCAGTTGGTTCCTTCTCGAGGATCAGGGTCAGAATCTGTTTCTTTTGCCTTTTCCTGCTTTTGGCAGCTGCTGATATCCTTGGTTCCTCACCCTTCCTGCATAGCTCCAACCTCTCACCTCCAACATAGCTCCTTCTGATTCATCTTTGAGACCCTCCTCTTATAAGGATTCTGTGGTCACATGGTGCTCACCTAGATAAGTCAGGATACTCTCCCCAACTCAGAGTCCTTAACTAAAGCACATCTGTAAGGGGCACAGGGTGGAGGTGATGAGGAAAAAAGGAAGATAAATCTCAAGGACAGATAACTGGTGATTGGGAGGTAGAGGAGGAAAAGGAGAGATAAATAGTGATGGAAGGAGACTTGACTTGGAGTAGTAAACACACTTATAGATTATGTGTGTGGAATTGTGCACCTGAAACTTATATAATCTTGCTAACCAGTGTCACCCAATAAGTTTAATTAAATCACATGAACCTGGAGAGCATTATGTTAAGTGAAATAAGCCAGGCAATAAAAGAAAAATACCACATGATCTCACTTATTTATGAAAAATAAAGAATATTATAACATGATTAAAAAAAAGATAGATACAGAGGCAGTAAAGCACCAAATAGACTGTCAAATTAGTGGGAAAACAGGGGAGTGTTGGGGAGGTGGGGAAAGAGATCAACCAAAGTATTTGTATACATGCATATAAGCACAACAAATGGACACAAGGCACTGGGAGTGGGTGGGTGGATGAAGGCACGTGACAGAGGGTAGGAGAGACTGGGGGAAGGTTAGGGAAGGGGAAAGAAGATATATGTACTCCTACATGTAATACTTTAAACAATAAAAAATATGTTAAAAATTAAAAAAATATTTAAAATGTTCTATATAATAAAAGTTTTATATGCTTATTTAAAAAAGGGGGGGGGGAATCACATCTGTACAGCATCATTTGCCATGGGAAGTAATAGTCACAGGATTTAGGATTCAGGATTTAGGATGTGGCATCGTGAGAGCTGTTTTCAGCCTAACCAAGCATCATAGCCATGGGTGCTGTTCAAAGATAGACTGAGGGGTACTAAATATTTTATTTTTTGCATTTTAATTTCTTTATTGATTAAGGTATTACATATTTGTCCTCATCCCCCCATTACCTTCTTAATGCCACTCAACTCATGCCCTCACCCCCTGTTGTCTGTGTCCACTGATTAGGGTTATATGCATGCATACAAGTCCTTTGATTGATCTCTCCCTCTTACCCCCACCCTTCCCTACCTTCCCTCTGAGGTTTGACGGTCTTATCTATGCTTCCCTGTCTCTGGATTTGTTTTTATTCATCAGTTAATGTTGTTCATTATTTCCCATAGATGATGAGAGCATGTAATATTTATCTTTCTCTGACTTATTTCACTTAGCATAATGCTCTCCAGTTCCATCCTTGTTGTTGCAAGTGGTAAGAATTCCGTTTTTGTTTTTGTTTTTTTGTTGTTGTTTTTTTTTTTTTTTTTTTTTTTTTTTTTTTTAGTAAAGCATAGTATTCTATTGTGTAGAAGTACCACAGTTTTTCAATCCACTCATCTGCTGATGGGCTTTTAGGCTGTTTCCAAATCTTAGCTATGGTAAATTATGCTGCTATGAATATAGGGGTGCATATATTCTTTATGATTGAGAGTTCTTTGGAATAAAACTAATTCTAATTATGCAACTTCAAACTGAAAGTGGTTGTGAAGGTTCTGCTGACATGAGCTTGGGAAAAGACTTGGGTGCAGAAGCTAAGAATAAAATGTTTGGGTGGTATAGTTTAAAGCCTAGTTGCTGTTTGTGAATGGTTGTCCTTAGCATTTTGACTTACAACCTTAAGGCATTTACAGGCTTAGGTTTTGCTCTGCTTATGAAAGGCACTATAGCATCTGAGCCACCTCAGCCTAATGGCCTCCTTGCTCAGTCAATTTAACAGTTGGAGCAGGAGCAAATGGAAAAACTGAAATACAAGTCACCAGTTTCCAAGACTGAGCTTCAAGTAGCTGTTCCTAAGAAACAGAAGACGTCTTATGACTGGACACTGACTCTGGCTTAGAGAAAAGTTAACACATCTGAAGTGGACTGGCATGGTAAACGTCGGACACAGGATGCTAGCACAGATCACCAGAATCTGAGACTGGCACAACATATGGAGATAATACTAATAGGGCCTACAAACACCATTTAATCCAATCCAGCTTCACATATTAGCAACTAGAAATTAATACCAGATGCTCAAGTATAGGAGCATCCTGTTTAGGATCTGTATGGTTTATTTCACAATCTGTAAGCTAGATGAAACCTGTGTCCTATATTGTGTTCTTAGTTATTCCCTCTTATGTCTTGATACAGTCCTAGATTGAGAACTCCTAGACCTTTTTAAGCAAGTACCATAACCAGAGCTCTCAACTACAGCTGATGGTCACAATGCCAGGGCCTGAAGTGGTAGCTCTGGATCAATACCATACACCATCTATTTCTGTGGACTATGTCTCCCTTTCCGTGTCAGACATGCTGAGAGGCCTTCTTTGGCCCAAAATATCTCCCCAGGCAGGTCCATCACAAGCCTGTAAATGAAGATGTTTCATGTTGAGCTTGACTTCCAAACTGGGTCTAAGTACAGATTTGTCTTGTTTTTAGCAGTGTGATATGAATTTAACCTTTTAACCTTTGGACATTTTAACATTTTTGAAACTTGGTTTCATCATTTATAAAATATAGATTACAATCTCCAACTTGCATATTATTATGATTGTAATGGATAAAGAAGAATTACATCTAGCATTGGAACACAGCATTCAATACAGAGTAGTTATTGCCCTGCCAGCATGGCTCAGTGGTTGAGCATTTAGCTATGAACCATGAGGTCACAGTTCAATTCCCGGTCAGGGCACAAGCCCAGGTTTTGGGATCAATTCCCAGTAGATGTGCAGGAATTGACTGATCAAGGATTCTCTCTCATCATTGATGTTTTTATTCTTCTCTTACTCTCCCTTCCTCACTGAAATCAATAAAAATATATTTTTTAAAAATACATAGAAGTTATTATTGTTACTGATTTTATTTTAAGATCTGTGAGACAAATGTAATAATCTACACAAGAATTAAGTGATGTACAGAAATAAAGATGGTGGCACCTTGATAGGTATACACCTGAACTGCTGCCAAGCAAAACAATATCAAAACTACAACTAAAAGACAAAACGTCCATCACCCAGAACCACCGAAGGGCTGGCTGAGTGGAGGTTCTACAACTAGAAGAAAAGAAGAAAAAACATTGAGACGTGCACAGCACTGAAAAGCTGAGGTACAGAGGTGCGATCCTGCTGGCGGCAGGCATTTTTTTTTTTCAACCCAAAGGGAGACAGGCTCCCAATTGCTCTGAAATCCATTTTCTGGAGAGATGCAGGGGACCCAGGCTCCTACAGGGAGGAGCTGGACTGACTGCCATCAGGTCAGAAAGTGAGGGTGATTTGCTTGCAGGAATAATAGTTTACTTTTGTGCACAGGAATAATAGTTTACTGCACTGAGATGTGGGGAGGCAGTCATGGATGAGGTCTGAGATGCAGAGATGGCTGATGGGAAACCATCGCTGTTTGCCACTCCCTAACCTAGTGATGCCCTGAGACTCTGCCCCACACAACCTACAAATCCTCAGCTCAGCAGCTTTTGCATATGAATGGTCTGCCCTATCATAGTGTAACCAAATAAACTGAAGCTCCTGGGAGACAGCTCCAAAACATCCAAACCTCAAGCAAAGAAGAGAAAACTGTAGTTCTTGCTGTAGTTTCTGCTAGGTGGCCTCAGAGAGTAGCCGACCTGCACCCCATTGGAAATCCAGAAGCCAGAGTACTTAGTAGTCAGGATGAGACACCAGATTTCAACTCCTCACATCCATAACTGACACATTCAAGAGGCAGACTCAGTGAGCACCAAAGTCCCTCTGAAACAAGTCCTGCATCATAAGCGTGTCTCCAGTGCAGCAGTTCTTCCATTATAGACACATTGGGTTTTGGGAACGATTATAGACACAATTGGCCTGGAGTCAATTCCTCCCAGTGTACCAATAGCAATCAAGGCTTAACTACACCAAGACTTTACACTCAGTCCAAAAAGGGGTGTACAAAGAGCGTCCACCTCAGGTGATTGGGGAGGCTGAGCTACTGGTCCCTGTAGGTCACCTACCACACAAAACCACTTCATCAACACAGTTAAGCAACCAAAATGCAGAGACAAAGAAATGTCACAAATGAAAGAAATGGATGAAAGCAAACTACTGGACAACATAGAGTTCAAAACCACATTTATAAAGTTACTCAAGAATCTTCTAAAATCCA
This sequence comes from Pipistrellus nathusii, assembly GCA_963693515.1. Taxonomy (NCBI): domain Eukaryota; kingdom Metazoa; phylum Chordata; class Mammalia; order Chiroptera; family Vespertilionidae; genus Pipistrellus; species Pipistrellus nathusii. The sequence goes on from OY882859.1 coordinate 96,447,272, forward strand.
CTGAGAAACTTGATGAGACCTTCAAGGACCTTAATGAGAATGCCAAAAAATGGAAAAGGAGCAGTCAAAAGTTAAGCATACACTGTCTGAAATAAAGAATACACAGAAACTCAACTGTAGATCAATGTACCCCAAGAATCAAACCAAAGACCTGAAATATGAGGAAACAAAAAAACACCCAACCAGAAAAACATAAAGAAAAAAAGAATCTAAAAACATGAAGCTAGTCTAAGGAGCCTCTGGGACGATTTTAACATACCAACATCTGAATTTTGGGGGTTCCAGAAGAAGAGAGAGAGCAAAATATTGAAAACCTATTAGAAGAAATACTGGCAGGAAACTTTAGAAAACACACAGAACCACAAACAAGAGGAAAACAAAGAGGACAACACCAAGACACATCATAATTAAAATGCCAAGGGCAAAAGACAAAGAGAGAATCTTGAAAGCAGCAAGAGAAAAACAGTTAATTACCTACAAGTAAGTACTCATATGACTGTCAACTGATTTCTCAACAGAAACTATTCAGGCCAGAAGGGAGTGGCAAGAAATATTTAAAGTGATGAATAGCAAGAACCTACAACCAAGATTACTCTGTCCAGCAAAGCTATCATTCAGAATAGAAGGTCAGCTAAAGAGATTCACAGACAAGAAAAAACTAAAGGAGTTCATCACCACTAAACCAGGATTACGTGAAATGCTGAAGGGTATTTTTTAAGAAGAGGAAGAATAAGAAAGGGGTAAAGATGAAAAATATGAACAACAAAATGATATCAAATACATACCTACCAACAAGTGATTCTAAAAATCAAGTGAATAAATAATCTGATGAACAGAATGGACTGATGAATGTAATAGAATCAGGGACATAGAAAGGGAGTGGGCTGACAATTCACAGGGGGAAAGGGGTGTGAGGAGTGCGGGAAGAGATTGGACAAAAATCTTACACCTATGGATAAAAACAGTGGCTAATTAGACCACGAGACCTTCCAGACAAAGCCATGGTGCTGGGGCCAAGGCAGAGGCAGTGCGGGTGATCAGACCAGAAGGGGAGGGAAGTTGGGAGTAATCAGGCTGGTGGGGTGGGGGGTAGTTGGGGGCGAGCAGGCTGGCAGAGGGACCAGTTGAGGGTGAGCAGGCTGGCAGAGGGAAGCAGTTGGGGGCAAGCAGGCCAGTAGACAGAGTGGTTAGGAGCAATCAAGCAAGCAGGCAGGTGAGCAGTTAGGAACCAACAGTCCTGGATTGTGAGGAGGTTGTCCGACTGCTCGTTTAGGCCTGATCCCACAGGCATCCCAGATTGGAGAGGATGCAGGCCATGCTGAGGGATAACCCCCTCCTCCCCATGCACGAATTTTGTGTACCAAGCCACTAATTTACAATAAGCCCCTAGACAATACAGATGTTATACATTCTCAGACCATAGTATGAAGTAGCAAGATTAATAAGGTATTTGGATATTCAGGGCTCTGATATTTTCTCTCCATTTCCTTCACCTCATTCCATTGTCCACTCCCTGGATAGAGATAAGACCAGAGGCTGCTGCCAGGATGAGGAAGAGAAACACTGAAGGGATTTTAAGATAGGAGCACCATCACCAGAAGGCCACTGTACATAGCTGTGGGACTTGGGAATAAAGATGGTGTGTTAGTTAATGCAAAGATTTCATCCACGTCCATCATTGGATGTGGTTATTTCAGGGGGTGGGGCAAGGGGGTGGAAGAGGGCAAAGCAGGGTAAATGATGAGGGGGGGAAATAAAATAAAGTAATAAATAAATAAATAAAGCTAATACTGACCGCAGAAAAGCTGTGGAGGGAGACACACGAAGTCCGGGAGAGGCCAACACTGCACGAAGGGAGCCATCACGCCCCTGACCAACTAGAGGATTCTGTTACCTGTTAAAAGGAAGCTTTCTAGATTAAGGAGAGAGAAATCAATGCAAGACAGAGACATGCTAAAAAAAGATACCATGGGGAGACAAAGAACAGCCCACAAATGAAAGAAAAGCAGACATCACCAGAAAAGGAAGTAAACGAGTTAGAGGCAAGCAACCTACCAGAGCAAGAATTCAGAGTAATGATCATAAGATGGCTAAAAAGAATGGAAGACAAATTTGACAATATGAGTAAGACCCAAGAGGAAATGAAGAAAAACCAAGAGGAAATGAAGATGACCCACGAAGAAAAGAAAAATTACATCGCTACTATGAAGAACTCAATAGAAAGCATCAAGAGCAGACTAGAAGAAGCAGAGGACCGCATCAGTGAGCTAGAAGACAAGATGGAAAAAAATACCCAATTAAAGCAGCTTCTAAAAAAAAACATTAAAAAGCAGGAGGAGAGCCTTCGGGAGCTTTGGGACAATGCAAAACATAACAATATTCGAATAATAGGGGTTCCAGAAGGAAAGGAAACTGAGGTAGACATGGAAAACATATTTCAAGAAATAATGACAGAAGACTTTTCCGAGATAGAGAAGAAAAATCCCACACAAATCCAAGATGCTCACAGAGTTCCAAGCAAAATGAATCCTAGAATACCGATGCCAAGGCACATTATAATTAAATTGGCAAACACCAACAACAAAGTAAGAATCTTAAAAGCAGCCAGAGAAAGACAGAAAGTTACATATAAAGGAATCCCCATCAGACTAACAACTGATTTCTCAACAGTAACTTATCAGGCAAGAAGGAAATGGGATGAAATATACAAAGTCATGCAAAGGAAGGGTCAGGCTATCAATCAAAATTGAAGACAAAATCAGGAGCTTCACAGACAAAAAAAGACTAAAGGAATTTTTCTCCAAAAAACCAGCAATGCAAGAAATGCTAAAGGGTTTATTGTAAAAATAAAGAAATAGGAAGCAAAGAAGGAACACAGGGGTATAGAAAAAAAATGGCGTCAAATGAGTACCTATCATTAATAATTTTAAATGTAAATGGTTTAAATGCTCCAATGAAAAGACATAGGGTAACAAATGGTCTTTTGTCTACAAGATACCCAGCTCAGAAAAAAAGATGTACACGGACTGAGGGTGAAGGGATGGAAAAAGGTTTTCCAGGCAAATGGAAATGAAAAAAAAAAAGCTGGGGTAGCAATATTTATATCTTACAAATGAGGTCTCAGAGTGAAGGACATAACAAGAGATAATGAAGGCCACTTCATTATACTAAAGGGAGCAATCCAACAAGAAGAAATAACCCTGGTAAATATATATGCATCCAATACAGGAACACCCAAATACATTAAAAAAAAAAAAAAAACTGCTGGAGGACATTAAGGGAGAGATTAGTAGCAATACAATCATAGTAGGAGATTTTAATACCCCACTGTCACCCTTCGACAAATCATCTAAACAAAAAATCAGCAAAGAAATATCAATCCTAAATGACTCACTAGACCAAATGGAATTAATTGACATCTTCAGACATTCCACCCCAAAGCCACAGAATATACATTCTTCTCAAGTGCACATGGGACATTCTCAAAGATAGACCACATTTTGGGACATAGGCAAAGTCTCTTCAAATTCAAGAAGATAGAAATCATATCAAGCATCTTCTCAGATCATAATGGCATAAAACAGGAAATTGAATACAATAAAAATAATCCAAAGAAATCAAACACATGGAGACTAAACAGCATGCTATTAAACAAGGACTGGATTACCAGAGAAATCAAGGAAGAAATTAAAAACAACTTGGAAACAAATGACAATGAAAACACAACTATCCAAAATCTATGGGACACAGCAAAAGCAGTTTTGAGAGGGAAGTTCGTGTCCTTACAAGACTATTGCAAAAAACTAGAAAAAAAAATGGTAACAAATGATCTAACTCTAGAACTCAAAGAGTTAAAAAAAAAGCAACAAGAAAAGCCCAGTGTAAGCAGAAGGAAGGAAATAACAAAAATTAGAGCAGAGATAAACTACATAGAGACCAAAGAAACAATACATAAGATCAACAAAACCAAGAGCTGGTTCTTTGAAAGGATAAACAAGATAGATGAACCTCTAGCCAGGCTAACCAAGAAACAAAGAGAGAGGACCCAAATAAACAAAATCATAAATGAAAGAGGAGAAATAACATCAAACCCGGCTGAAATACAAAGGATTGTTACAAAATACTATGAACAACTCTATTCCAACAAACTAAGCAACCCGGAGGAAATGGACATATTCCTAGAGAAATGCAACCTTCCAAAACTGAATCAGGAAGAATCTATAAATCTCAATAGAACATTATCTTGGGAAGAAATTGAAACAGTCATCAAAAAGCTTCCAGCAAACAAAAGCCTAGGGCCAGATGGCTTCACAGGAGAGTTTTACTAAACATTCAAGGAAGAACTAAAACCTATCCTCCTCAGACTATTCCAAAAAATTCAAGAGGAAGGAACTTCCAAACTCCTTCTATGAAGCCAGCATCACCCTAATACCAAAACCAGAGAAAGGCAACTCAATGAAAGAGAATTACAGGCCAATATCCCTTATAGACATAGAGGCCAAAATCCTCAACAAAATTCTAGCAAATTGGCTCCAGCAGAGCATCACAAAGATCATACACCACGACCAAGTAGGATTTATTCCAGGAATGCAAGGATGGTACAATATTCGCAAATCAATAAACGTGATACATCACATAAACAAATTGAAAGATAAAAATCATATAGTCATATCAATGGATGCAGAAAAAGCATTTGATAAAATCCAACACCCTTTTCTGATAAAAACTCTCAACAAGGTTGGAGTACAAGGATCATACCTCAACATAATAAAAGCTATATATGATAAACCCACAGCCAACATCATACTCAATGTGCAAAAACTAAAACCATTCCCTCTAAGAACAGGAACAAGACAGGGTTGCCCACTCTCACCACTCCTGTTTGACATAGTACTGGAAGTAATAGCGATTGCAGTTAGCAAGAAGAAGATATAAAAGGCATCAAATTTGAAAAGAATAAGTAAAGTTATCCTTATTTGCAGATGACATGATATCGTACATGAAAAACCCAAAAGACTCCATCAAAAAACTAATTGACTTAATAAATGAATTTGGCAATGTAGCAGGATACAAAATTAAAACCAAGAAATCTACGGCATTTCTATACACCAATAGTGAACTTGCTGAAACAGACTAAAAAGGTAATGTCATTTATCTTGCACCAAAAATATTAAGATACCTTGGAATAAACTGAACTAAGGAGGTAAAAGACCTATATGCTGAAAACTACACAACACTGAAAAAAGAGATAGAGGAAGATGTAAACAGATGGAAGAACATACCATGTTCGTGGATTGGTAGAATCAACATCATCAAAATGTCCATATTTCCCAAAGCAATCTATAGGTTCAATGCATTCCCAATTAAAATACTAACAGCATATTTCACTGACCTAGAAAAAACTCTTCAAAAGTTTATTTGGAACAACAAAGGACCCCAAATAGCCTCAGCAATCCTGAGAAAGAAGAGTAAAGTAGAAGGGATCTCAATACCAGATTTCAAGCTGTATTACAAAGCCACTGTTCTCAAAACAGCCTAGTACTGGACAAGAACATACATATAAATCAATAGAATAGAATTGAGATCCCAGATATCAATCCAAATCACTATGCTTAGTTAATATTTGACAAAGGAGGAACGAACATACAATGGAGTCAAGACAGTCTCTTCAATAAATGGTGTTGGGAAAATTGGACAGATACATGCAAAAGAATGAAACTGGATCACCAACTTACACCATACACAAAAATAAACTCAAAATGGATACAAGACTTAAACATAACTTGGGAAACCATAAAAATACTAGAGGCATCCACAGGCAGCAAAATCTCAGACATATGCCAAAAGAACTTCTTCACTGATACTGCCCCTAGGGCAATGGAAGCTAAAGAGAAAATAAACAAATGGGACTACATCAAAATAAAAAGCTTTTTTACAGCAAAGGAAACCATCAACAAAACAACAAGAAAGCCCTCTGTATGGAAGAACATATTTGCAAATGTTATCACTGATAAAGGTTTAATCTCCAACATCTACAGACAGCTTATACAACTTAATAAAAGGAAGGTAAATGACCCAATTAAAAAATGGGCAATGGATCTAAATAGAATCTTCTCAAAAGAAGACAGAAGGAAGGCCAAGAGGCACATGAAAACATGCACAAAGACACTAGTTATCTGAGAAATGCAAATCAAGACAACAATGTGGTACCGTCTCACACCTGTCAGAATGGCCAACATCAACAAATCAACAAACGACAAATGTTGGCGAAGTTGTGGAGAAAAAGGAACCCTTGTACACTGCTGGTGGGAATGTAGACTGGTGCAACCACTGTGGAGAACAGTGTAGAGTTTCCTCAAAAAATTTAAAATGGAACTCCCATTTGACCCAGTAATCCCACTCCTAGGAATATATCCCAAGAAGCTAGAAACATCAATCATAAAGGATATATGCACTCCTATGTTCATAGCAGCACAATTTACAATAGATAGGATTTGGAAACAGCCTAGGTGCCCATCAGCAGATGATTGGATCCAAAATCTATGGTACATTTACACAATGGAATATTATGCTGCCATATAAAAGAAAAAATTCTCATCGTTTGCAGCAACCTGGATAGAATTGGAGAACATCATGTTGAGTGAAACAAGCCAGTCAATGAAAGAGAGACACCACATGACCTCACTTATTTATGGATGATAAAGAACATTATAAACTGAAGAACCAAAAGATAGATATAGAGACAGTAAAGCAACAAGCAGACTGTCAAATTACAGCGGGGAGGTTGGGGAGATCTGGGGGAGATAAGAGATCAACCGAAGGACTTGTATACATGCATATAAGTACAACCAATGGACACAAAACTCTGGGGAGGGAGGGTATGTACGGAAGGGTATTGGTATATGTGCAAAAATAATAATTTAATAAAAATATATATTAAAAAAATAAATAAAGCTAATACTTTTAACTGCTTTAATAAAAAATTAGTTGGGGTAACTTTGGTTAACATGAACATATAGGTTTCAGGTATGGGTTTCTATGTTACAATATTTGCATATTATACCTTTGGGTGCCCACCACCCAAAGTAAAATATTATTCTGCTACCTTGTATGAGGAACCTTTCTCCCCTAACCCTATTCCCCCATCCCTCTGGCAATTACCATACTGCTGTTTGATTTCCCAAGGTTCAGTTTTATATCCCACATATGAGTGAAATCATATAGTTTTTAGTTTTTTCTGTCTAACTTATTTCATTTAGCGTAATATCCTCAAAGTCCATCCATGTTGTTGCAAATGGCCCTATTTCATCCTTTCTTATGGCACAGTAGTATTCCAAATCTTCCTTATCCAGTCCTCTATTGTGGGACACTTTGGTTATTTTTATGTCTTGGCCACTGTGAAAAAGATTGCAATGATCATAGGGGTGCATATCTTTATGAATACATGATTTTGAGTTTTTCAGGCGATGGGTTGTTGGGTTGTATGGTAGCTCTATTAATTTTTTAAGGAATTGTCAGAGTGCTTTTCATAGTGGTTGTATCAGTGTACATTTCCACCAGCAGTGAATGAGGGTTCCCTTTTCCCCACAAACTTTTCAACACTTATTATTGCTTATCTTGTTGATAATGGCCTCTCTAACAGGTGTGAGATGGTATCTCATTGTAGTTTTGATTTACATTTCCCTAATTTACAGTGAGGTGGAACATCTTTTCTTATATCTTTTGGCTGTTTGTATGTTTTCTTGGGAAAGGTGTTTTTTCAGGTACTCTGCCTACTTTTTGATTGGGTTGTTTGTTTGTTTGGTATTGAGTTTAATGAGTTCTTTATATATTTAAGAAATTAAACCTTTGTTGGAGTTACTGTTTTCAAATATCATCTCCCATGTGGTTGGCTCCCTCTTTGTTTTGTTGTCACTTTCTTTTACTGTGCAGAAGCTTTTTAGTTTGAAATAGTCCCATTCATTTTCTTTTTCTTTTCTTTTTTTTCTTTTTTTCTTTTTTTTGTCTTTATCTTTCTTGCCTTTGGAGTCAAGTTCATAAAACATTCTCTATGACTGAAGTCCATAAGTTTGTATCTATAATTTTCTTTTATGTAACTTATGGTTTCAGGTCTTATATTTAGGTCTTTGATCCAATTAATTTTTGTACATAGGGACAAAACTGTAATCCAGTTTTGTCCCTATGTCCCTTTGATCCAATTAATTTTTGTACATAGGGACAAAACTGTAATCCAGTTTTATTCATTTGCATGTGGCTTTCCAATTTTCCCAATACCATTTATTGAAGAGATTACTCTATTGTGTGTTTCTGACTTCTTTGTCAAAAATTATCTGTCCATATAAATGTGGTTTTATATCTGGGCTCCCTATTCTGTTCCATTAATATGTGTGTCTGTTTATCTGCCAATACCAAGCTGTCTTAATGATCTCAGAGATGTACTATAATTTGAAGTCAGGTGGTGTGATACCTCCAGCTTTGTTCTTTTTACTCATTATTCTTTTGGCTAGTTGAGGTATTTTTGTAGTTCCATATATTTTTGATGACTTTTTATTCTATGTCTTTAAAAACGACTTTGGAATTGTTGTGGGGATTGCATATCTGTATATTGCTTTGGATTACATGGCCTTTAACTATGTTGCTTCTTCCAACCCATGAACACAAAATAGTTTTCCATTTTGTTGTGTATTTTTCAATCTATTTTAATAATGCTTTGTAGTTTTCAGTACATAGGTCTTTATGTTCTTTGTTAAATTTATTCCTAGGTTTTTTATTCTTTAGATTGCTATTGCAAAAGAAATTTTTAAATTTCTTTTTCTGAAAGGTTGTTGTTAGTATAAAGGAAAGCAATGGATTTTTTGCATATTGATTTTGTATCTTGCAACATGACTGTTAATTGTTTCTAATAATTTTGGTTGTGTCTTTAGGGTTTTTATATACAGAATTATGTCATCCACAAAAGGTGAGTTTGAATCTTCCTTCCTTATTTGGTTGCCTTTTATTTCTTATCTTATTGCTCTGGCTAGGACTTCCAGCATTATGTTGAATAAGAATGGTGAGAGTGGATATCCTTGTTTTTTTTCCTGATTTAGAGGAAATGTTTTCAGTTTTTCACCATTGAGTAAATCATAGAAGGCCTCTATTATGTTGAGGTACCTTCTTTCTATTCCTATTTTATTGAATGTTTAATAATAAATGGATGTTGTATCTTATCAAATGCTTTTTTGCTTCTATTGATAAGATCATATTATTTTTATTATTTTATTTGTTAATGTGGTGTATTACATTGATTAATTTGCATATGCTGAACCATCCTTGTGCCCCTGGAATGAACCCAACTTGAGTAGGATGTATTGGTTTTTGGATGTACAGTTGCATTTGATTAGCTAGTATTTTGTTTAGGATATTAGCTAGTATTTTGTTTAGGATTTCTGGATATTGGTCTTTAGTTTTCTTTCTTTGTGTTATCTTTGTCAGGTTTTTGGTGTCAAGGTTATATTGTGTGGGTTGTCTTGGCTTCTTCTTTAATGTTTTGGAGGAATTTGAGAAGGTTTTTAGTCTTCTTTAAAAATTTGGTAGAATTCGGTGGAGAGGATCCAAGATGGCTGCTCGGGTAGACATCTAGCCGCGGCAGCACACAACAATTTCAATGGAATACAACTAAAATGTAGAGTGGACATTGCCCAGAGCTACAGGTAGTCGACTGACTGAAATTTCTACAACAAGAAGGAAAGAGAAAACCAGAAAGAAAATCAGAGGAGCTGAAAAAAAGCCTAAGGTACGGAGACATGCTGCGCGCGCCTGCCCGCCCGCATGCGCGCACGGAGAGGTCGCAGCCGGAGAGGAGGAGAGGGCGGGGAGCCGCCTTTCCTTCCCTAGCAGGAAGGAAATAAAACCTCCAGCCTGGGCTGAACCCCCGAACCGGCAGCGCTGAGCCCCAGTTATGGGCCAGACCCTGGGGACCCAGGCTCCGGCGGGAGGAGACAGGGCCGTGAGGCGGAAAAACGGCGAAAGGCAGGGCCCCGGGAGTCGCGCGCAATGCGCGCAGAGGACTGAATGTTGACTCTGATACTGGGTTACCCTAGCTGGAAGAAACAAGGCCTCAGGCGGCGCTGAGCCTCAGTCCGGACTGCTCCGAACCCCAGTTCTGGGCCAATCCCTGGGGACCCAGGCTCAGGCAGAGGGAGACGGGGCTGTGAGGTGGAGTCCGGGGAGAGCGGCGAAAGGCCGGGCCCCCGGGACTCGCGCAAACTGCGCGCAGAGGACAGTCTGTGGGACTCGCGCAAACTGCGCGCAGAGGACAGTCTGTTGACTCTGATGCTGGACTTCCCTAGCGGGAAGGAGAAAAAAAATGCTCTAGGCTGGGGGAACGCGGAGGGGAGCGGAAGCCCCTGCCGGACTCCAGCCAACCGGGCACCAGCAAGGAGGCGGGCCACGGGGCCCCTGGGGGCGTGGGTGCCCCTGAGCCTTTGACCACTGAGCTCGGGCAATGGAGCCAAGGCCTGGGGCTGCTTCCTGGGCGGCGCCATCCCGGCAACAGGCTGAAGCAGCACAGGAGCCCGCGGAGAACAAAGGGGTGCCACAGGCCAACTTGCTGAGCTCCCAGGACAAGGAGGAAGAAACCAAAGAAGTTCTCAATGTGAAGAAATCAAGTGAGAGCAAAAAATAGTAAAATTACTTAAGAAAGAATACAAAGAAGTTCTTGAAAAAATCAAAGACTAAGTCAGAACTCAACTCACCAGCCAACATTGCAACATAAATGCGTTTTAAAAAGAAAAAAAAAAGGACAGAATGTTGGAACAGCGACAGCCAGGCCTAGAGTGGCCAGGCACAAGGCAGTGGCAGCCAGACCCGGAGCAGCAACGGCCAGGCCCCAGAACAACAGCAGCCAGAACCAGAGCATCAACAGCCAGCACTGGAGTAGCCAGACCTGGGGCAGTGGCAGCCAGGCATGAGGCGGAGGCGGCCAAGCCCAGGGTGGCCAGTCCAGGAACACCCAGACCCGGAGTGGCCGGGCCCGAAGAAGCCGGGCCCAGAGCAGCCGGGGTGGGAGCAGCCAGACCCAGAACAGCAGTAGCCAAGCCCAGAGCATCCAGGTCGGGAGTGGCCAGGCTCGGAGCGGCCAGGCCCGGGGCAGCCGGGCCCAGAGCAGCCGGGTCAGGTGCGGCCAGGCCCGGAGCAGCGGCTGCCAGGCTGGGAGCGGCCAGGCCCGGGGGAGCAGGCGGGTCGGGTGCGGCCAGGCCCGGAGCAGCGGCTGCCAGGCTGGGAGCGGCCAGGCCCGGGGGAGCAGGCGGGGCTGGTGCGGCCAGGCCCGGAGCAGCGGCTGCCAGGCTGGGAGCGGCCAGGCCCGGGGGAGCAGGCGGGTCGGGTGCGGCCAGGCCCGGAGCAGCGGCTGCCAGGCTGGGAGCGGCCAGGCCCGGGGGAGCAGGCGGGTCGGGTGCGGCCAGGCCCGGAGCAGCGGCTGCCAGGCTGGGAGCGGCCAGGCCCGGGGGAGCAGGCGGGGCTGGTGCGGCCAGGCCCGGAGCAGCGGCTGCCAGGCTGGGAGCGGCCAGGCCCGGGGGAGCAGGCGGGGCTGGTGCGGCCAGGCCCGGAGCAGCGGCTGCCAGGCTGGGAGCGGCCAGGCCCGGGGCTGGTGCGGCCAGGCCCGGAGCAGCGGCTGCCAGGCTGGGAGCGGCCAGGCCTGGGGGAGCAGGCGGGGCTGGTGCGGCCAGGCCCGGAGCAGCGGCTGCCAGGCTGGAAGCGGCCAGGCCCGGGGGAGCAGGCGGGTCGCGTGCGGCCAGGCCCGGAGCAGTGGCTGCCAGGCTGGGAGCGGCCAGGCCCGGGGGAGCAGGCGGGGCTGGTGCGGCCAGGCCCGGAGCAGCGGATGCCAGGCTGGGAGCGGCCAGGCCCGGGGGAGCAGGCGGGTCGGGTGCGGCCAGGCCTGGAGCAGCGGCTGCCAGGCTGGGAGCGACCAGGCCCGGGGGAGCAGGCGGGGCTGGTGCGGCCTGGCCCGGAGCAGCGGCTGCCAGGCTGGGAGCGGCCAGGCCCGGGGGAGCAGGCGGGGCTGGTGCGGCCAGGCCCGGAGCAGCGGCTGCCAGGCTGGGAGCGGCCAGGCCCGGAGCAGCAGCAGCCAAGTCCAGAGCAACTAGGTCGGGAGCGGCAGTGACCAGACCCGGAGCAGCTGGTTGTGGAATGAACCAGAGCAACAGAGACCAGGCCCTGAGCAGCCAGGCCCAGAACAGCTCGCTCCTTGCCTGCCCCTGCCCCACGGCTGCTTCTCAGACATGGCTGGAAACTTTCGTGGGAACTTGAGGGTCTGCTGAATCAAGTGATGAAGGCTTAGATCTGGATGTGTTGAGTTAGTTTAGGACTGGGTTGTTGATCTGTGAGTGCCTTGGGTGGGGCCTGGATGAGGCTGGTTGACCTAGTGGGAAATGTCTTTTGTGTGAAGTGTATCATTGGGCATGTGGAGGTATTATTGATATGAGAAAATGCTAAGTAACTGATTTACTATCTGAAAAGGGATTTACTATTGGGGAAATTGAGGGCAGAAGAGACTGAACATAAACTGCACCTATGGATGAGGACAATGGGGGATGGGGGGGGGGGACGGAGGGTGGGGTGGGAACCTGGTGGAGGGGGGAAGAAATGAGGAACCTTTGTAATAATATGAACAATAAAGATTGATTTAAAAAAAAAATTTGGTAGAATTCACTGGTGACGTCATCTGGTCATGGATTTTTGTTTTGGGGAGGATTTTGGTGGTTGTTTCAATTTCCTCATTGCTGATTATATGGGTCTTTCTCCTTTTTTCCTTAGTAATTCTAGCCAGGGGGTTGTCAATTTTATTAATATTTCTAAGAACCAGCTATGTAGTTTATTGATTTTTTTTGTACAGTATTTTTATTCTCTATTTCTTTTAATGCTGCTCTGATTTTTATTATTTCATTTTTTCTGCTGACTTTGGGTTGCTTTTGTTCTTTTTTTTTCTAGTTCTTTAAGATGTAATGTTAGACTTTTTACTTGGGATTCCTCTTATTTCTTTAGATAAGCCTGTAATGATATACATTTTCCTCTTGTTACTGCTTTCATTGCATCACAGAGGTTTTATTTTATTTTTAAAAATTTATTTATTGATTAAGGTATAACATAATTGCTCTCATCCCCCCATTCCCACCCCTAACCCCTCCTCATGCATCACCCCACCCCCTGTTGTCCGTGACCACTGGTTAAACTCATATGCATGCACACAAGTCCTTTGGTTGATCTCTTCTCCGTATATTCGCCCTTCTCTGAGGTCCAACAGTCTGATCTATGTTTCCTTGACTCTGGGTCTGTTCTTGTTCATCACTCTATGTTGTTCATCATTTCCCCTAGATGACTGAGATCATATGCTACTAGAAATAAGAACCAAAAATGAGATCAGCAATAATGATTATGCTGAGAGACAAATGAATCAGTCTATAGTGAATTTCTTTCTGGGCAAAAAGTTATTTTGAGTCCCAATTTCAATGTCATACAGTTCCTTATATATACATGTCAGCAATGATATTTCAGTTCTGGGTGGTGGACAGGTGGAGGTATTGCAGGTCCAACCCTCTCTGGTTTGGTCCTGGGGAACCTACAGTGACTCACAGCTGCTGCCTGCTAGTATGGCAAGGCGTTGTCAGTGTTTTCCATCTCTGGATTGTTTCTCTTCTGTCTTCATGGCTGGAGTAGTCCTGTCAATTCCTTTCTGTTGCAGGAATCCACATGGTCACAGAGTTGTTTTCTGAAAATATACAAACATATTCTTGACTGAAAGTTAATAAAGAAATATTTTCTATGAATTTGACTTGGGATCCTTTATCATTTTTTGCCCAAACGATTTTCCTATGGCTTGTTTTGACACCAGATATGTTTTACATGGGTGTCTTGCTATTAGCATTACAAATGAAAGTTAATTTTCTAAAGTAAAATTTTTCTAGATTTAATTTATTTACAGGATATTTTTCCTTACAGGATATTCTTCTACTATCCCCCCATATTTTTATTTAAATATTAGGAGGCTTTTGGAATTTTTATGATATAGTCTTGATAGCTTTTAAATTTTAATTTTTGCACTAAAATATGACTGATTTAGGTTCATTACATGTTACCCAATTTTACAAATGAGATGAACTACCAATAAAAAATTTTAGTTAACACTTTAGAAACAGCTTTTTGTCTAGTAGAATTATTTTTCTAAAATATTCGTTTACTTCAATTAGCCAATTTAAATTAGCCTGAAAACTTGACTACTATTTTACTGTCAAATTTAATACTCTAACAACAATATTATTTTACTTTGTAAATATTACTAGAAAGGATTATTTTCCTTCTTGAGTAAGCCCTCAGCTTTCCTGGTGTTAGGCTGGGTTTAGATGTCAAAAACCCACTTTCCCACACCATGGGTACAAGACAACTCAAACAAGTCTTGTTGCAGTGAGAGGCCAAGTCTCTGTTTCCTGGATCCCAGTTTGAGCTGGGCATGGGAATCTAAGAAGCCATGGGGACAGGAGACTTCCCTCAGAAGGGGTGAGGGTTCAAGCCCCTACAAAGTTGGGTGGGATTGAGGGATCTGTGCCCCACCTCAGTTGACGCCCAAGTTCTATCCTGATGGCCCCTCGGCAACTGTGCCTGTTTTAGGTTCTTCTTTCCCTGAGGAATCTTACCCATCTCTGGCTCATCAGCCATCCTCTGGGGCCAAACAGGGTGATGCGAGGTTCAGTTCTGTTTCCTTAGTAGCCCATGCCCCTGTGGCCTCCATGCCCAGCAACTGCCTTGGGATCCCCTTGCCTGCTGGCGGGGCCCCAGCACTGATCACATATCTTGGGGAACTTGGGTTTCTTCTCCGGGGAAGGCGCAGCTCACCCTACTGAGCAACAGAAAGATCTATGGTACCAACCATCACAAGGCTTTAGCCTCAGCATGAATAGAAAGTGCAGGCAATTGGATTGTAAAAAGAGAGGCCAATATAAAATGCTCAGGTGCCTTCCCAGGGGGCCCTCTACACAATGGAAGGGTTTAAATTATTTCATGTCCTTTTTAAATTGCTAACTGACATTCAAAGAATTAGTTTTTAAGTTTGTTTGGGATAATTGTATATTATGGTGTTATAATTCTAAAATATCTAGAGATGTGTTATCTTTGTCTCCAAGCACCAACAAGATGATTTTTTATTGATAGCCAAGGGTGCGAGGTACTATTATAGGTAATGGAGATAACACAAATCTGGGAAAAATTTTAATGACATTGTAGAATAATATCATGTAAGGATAGTCTTTACTCTAGGCCATGGCAATTCCATTTCAAAATGGCAGTCAATGTTTTTTTTTTTGTATAGACAAGGTCTTAGTTACATTTTTGCACCTCTCTCAGGAGCAAGTAGTGATACTCCCTTCCTTTGGTGTCCACTCAAGCCAGAAACCGCTCTTTAATTTTACACACAAAGAAACAGTGGTTTGATGCAGTGGTTTGTGTCATACAATAGGGAAGCTGGATGGAGACCCTTGTGTAATTATACTTTCTTGCCCCATGCATTGTCCTCCGGGATGACCAAGGTGTTAGGTATTATTGGTCACTACATTAGACAGGGGATTAGTCCATATAAAGACTCTTACCCATAAAGGGTCAGGAACATAAATCCAAAATACTTTCCCATTTGCCCCAGGTAATATTACAGCACAGCTGATGACTGTTAGCATGGCAAGAAAGATGTTCTCATGGTTTCTGGTTACCTCACAATTTCTTTTTTATTTATTTTTATTTTTTATTATCTTTTATTATTTTTATTATTTATTTTTATATTTATTATTTTTATTATTATTATCATTAATATTATTTTACATATGTGTCCTTATTCCACATTATCTCTGTCCCTTATTCATGCCACAGCCTCCTGTTGTCTTTGTTCATTGATTAGGCACATATGCATGCATATAAGTCCTTTGGTTGATTTCTCCCCCTTATCCCAACTGTCCCCTACATTACCTGAGGTTTGACTTTCTGATAGATGTTTCTCTGTCTCTGGATCTATTTTTTTCCTACAAATAAGTGAGATCATGTGATATTTATATACCTCTGCCTGGCTTATTTCACTTAGCATAATATTTTCCATCTCCATCCATGTTGTTATAAATGGTAAGAACTCCTTTTTTAATGGAGCGTATTATTCCATTGTTTAGATGTACCACTGTTTTTTAATCCAATCTACTGATGGGCACTTAGACTGTTTCCAAATCTTAGCTATAGTGAATTGTGCTCCTATGAACATAGGGGTGCATATATCCTTTCTGATTGATGTTTCTAGTTTCTTGGGATATATTTCTAGAAGTGGGATCACTGGGTGAAATGGGAGTTCCATTTTTAGTTTTCTGAGGCAACTACATACTGTATTTCACAGTGGCTGCACCAGTCTGCATTTCCACCAGCAATGCACGAGGGTTCCTTTTTCTCCTCATCCTCGCCAGCACTTGTCATTTGTTGACTTGTTGATAATAGCCAGTCTGACAGGTATGAGATGATAACACATTGTTGTATTTATTTGCATCTCTCTGATGATTAGTGACTTTGAGCATGTTATCATGTGTCTCTTGGCCTTCCTTCTGTCTTTTTTTGAAATGTGTCTATTTAGATTAGTTGCACATTTTTTATTGGGTTGTTTATCTTCTTTTTGTTAAACTGCATGAGTTCCCTGTAAATGTTGGAGATTAAACCCTTATTGTTGATATCATTGGCAAATATGTTCTCCTATGCAGTGGGCTTTCTTGTTGTTTTATTGATAGTTTCCTTTGCTGTGCAAAGCTTTTTATTTTGATGCAGTCCCATTTGTTTACTTTCTCTTTAGTTTCCATTTCTTTAGGAGCAGTATCAGTGAAGAAATTGTTTGGCATATGTCAGAGGTTTTTTTTTGCCTTTAAATTCCTTTACTATTTTTGTAGTTTCCCATTGTATGTTTTAGTCATTGATCCATTTAGAGTTTATTTTTGTGTATGGTGTAATTTGGTGGTCTAGTTTCATTTTTCTGCATGTATCTGTCCAATTTTTCCAACACCATTTATTGAAGAGACTGTCTTGAATCCATTCTCTATGTCATTAATTTCTGCTCTGATCTTTATTATTTTCTTTCTTCTGCTCACTGTGGGCTTTTCTTGTTGCTCCCTTTCTAATCTTTGAGATGTTGAGTTAGATGATTTATTACCATTTTTTTCTTGTTTTTTGAAGAGATATAAACTTCCCTCTCAGGACTGCTTTAAATGTGTCCCGTAGGATTCGCACTGTTTTATTTTTATTCTAATTAATCTCCAGAATATTTTTAATTTCTTCTTTGATATCCTTGATAACCCAATCATTGTTTAGCTTCCAAGAGTTTGAATTTTTGGAGTGTTTTTTCTTGTAGTTTATTTCTAATATTATGCCATTGTGATATGAGAAAATGCTAGATATGATTTCAATCTTTTTGAATTTGGGGAGACTTTGCTTGTGACCCAATATGTGGTCTATTTTTGAAAATGTCCCATGTGCACTTGAGATGAATGTATATTCCTTGGATTTGGGTGAAATTCTCTGAAGATGTCAGTTAAGTCAATCTGATTTAGTATGTCCTTTAGAATTGCTGTTTCTTCGATGATTTTTTTTTTTTTTTTGCTAGAGGATTTATCCAGTGATGCCAGTGGTGTATTAAAGTCCCCTACTATGATAGTATTGATGTCGATCTCTTCCTTGATATCTTACAGAAGATTTTTTATGTATTTGGGTGATCCTGCATTGGGTGCATATATGTTTACCACAGTGATATCTTCTTGTTGGATTGCTCCCTTTAGTATTATGTAGTGGCCTTCCTTATCTCTTATTATGGCCTTTACTTTGAGGTTTATTTTATTTCATATACGTATCACAACGCCAGCTTTTTTCTCATTTCCATTTGCCTGGAAAATGTTTTTCCATCCCTTCACTCTCAGACTGTGTGAATCCTTTGTTCTAAGGTGGGTCTCTTATAGACAGCAAATATATGGTTCATGTTTTCTTATCCATTCAGCTACCTTATGTCTTTTGATTGGTGCATTTACATTTACATTTAATGTTATTATTTATAAGTACCTGTTTGTTGTCATATTTTTCCTTAGTGTTTGTATTTCCTCTTGCCTTTCCCTTTCTTCTTTTTATAGAAGTCCCTTTAGCATTTCTTGCATTGCTGGTTTGGTAGTGATAAACTGTCTTAGCTCTTTTTTTTCTGTGATGCTTCTGATTCCACCTTCAATTTTTAATGATAACCTTTCTGGGTATAATATTCTTGGGTTCAGTACCTTGTTTTGCATCATTTGGTTTATTTCATTCTATTCCCTTCTGGCCTGGTGTGTTTTTGTTGAGAAATCGGTTGATATTTTAACAGGAGATCCCTTGTAAGTAACTTTCTGTCTCTCTCTTGCTGTCTTCATGATTCTGGCATTGTCGTTGGTGTTCACCAATTTAATTATGATGTGTCTTGGTGTCGGTCTTTTGGGGTTCAAATTCTTTGGGAGTCTCTATACTTCTTGGACTTGGATAATTTTTTTTTTTGCCAATATCAGGAAAGTTTTCTGTCATTATTTCTTCCAGGAGGTTTTCTATTCCTTGCTTTTCTTCCTCTCCTTATTGTATCCCTGTTATTCTAGTGTTGTTTCGTTTTGTGTTGTCCCAAAGCTCCTCAGGCTCTTCTCTTACTTTTTAAGTTTTATTTCCAGTTGCTGCTGTGTTTCTGTATTTTTTTCCTACTTTGTCCTCTACTTTGCTGATGTGGTCCTCAGCCTCTTTTAGTCTACACTTTAAGCCTTCTATTGTGTTTTTTATTGCAGTTATGTCATTCTTCATCTCATCTTGGTTTCTTTTCATGTTGGTGACATTCTCATTCAGGTCCTTGTAGTTCTCATTGAGTTGTGTGTACTTGTCATTGAGTTGTGTGCATTTGTCCTCCAGCCATTTAAACATCCTTATATTTAATATTATATCATTACTATTATATCATTACTCTAAATTCTATCTCTGATAAGCTGCCAGCCTCAAATTAATTTAACTCACATTTTGGTGATTCCTCTTTTTCTTTCCTTTAGAAATTACTTTTTTGTCTTGCCATGTTTTCTTGTAATGTTTCAATTGTAGATCCAAGTGCTTTGCTGCCAGGTTCTTTTGGGGATGTTGCTACTGATGTAATCCTCCTAGTTTTCCTGTGTTTGTTAATCTAGTGTAGCTTCCTACTCAAGCTATTTGGGTTTTCCTGATGTATGCCTGTGAGCTTGAGAGGTACAACTGCAGTGTCTAGAAGTCAGCCACTGTTGGGGGGAGTGTCGCAACTTTTGCTCTTCTGCACCCTTAATTGTAATCACACGTTCCCTACAGGACTCACAATGGCCCCCAGGAACTGTCTGTTGGGGTGTTGGGGCTCAGGGGACCTGCTTTTTGAAAAGGCGTGACTGTGTTGCCCAGGGTTCTGCAGCAGTGGGGTGGGCAGACACAGCTTTTGCTGTTGCACTTATTGTGGATAGATACTTAATCCCAGTGGTGGTTCACAGGATCACCCTCAGGTTGTTTGTCAGTGAGGCACACTGAAGGACCCTGACGGGCTTTGGCAGTATAGCCATGCAATTGAAGTGCCTGTGGTCATTATCCAAGCTAAGTAAATTCAAAGCCTCTACTGCTGGAGAGGAGTTCGCCCCCTCTTTGTTCAAAATTGCACCAAGAGGAACTCAAAGTGCCTCCCAATAGCGCCCTGTGGTTAGTTGTGCTCAGTGTTCCAAGCTGCCAGTACGGTGACCTCTCAGGGTGCAGAACTTTGATATATTCCAAGGGTCCTGGCACTGCAGTTGAGCAGTTAGGGTGAATTTTGCAACCCTTCAGGAAGAGTGAATTCAGAATTTCCATCATGGTGCTTAGCAACCCAGTCTGCACAGAAATACACCCTAGTGTGCTTTTGTCCTCTTCTCAGTGCTGTCCAAGTAGACAACCACAAACAGCAGTACAGTGTTCAGGTCTGCCTCTGGAACAGGGAATGCAGGCACCCCTTGTGTATAGAAACACACCCTTGGGTGCTTTTGCCCTCTCCCCAGTGCTATTCAAGACGATATCCGTTAACAGGAGTAGAGTTTTTGGGCTTGCCTATGGAAGGTGGAACACGCACACCCCCATCTACACAGAAACACACCCTGGGGTGTTTGGGGTGTTTTTGGCATCTCCCCGGCACCGCCCAAAGAGACACCCCACAAGTCTAGTAAAGTGTTACGGGCTTGCATGCAAGTGCACAGCCTGGAGATGCCCGGCAAGCCAAGTAAAGGGTTTCAGGCTTGTGCATAAGTGCTCACTGCCCAGAGACTCTGAGAATTTGAATAAAGGGTTTCAGGCTCCTGCACAAGTGTGCCCAGCCTGGTGACACCCAGCAAGCCGAGTAAAGAGTTTCAGGTTGGGGCGCAAATGCACATGGCCTGAAGACGCCCCTCAAGCCAAATAGTGTTCTGGGCTGATGCGCAAATGCACGCAACTTGCGCGTTTCCACATTCTGCAGTTGGGGACGGGAGTTGCACTTACAGCTGTGGGATGGTGTGTCTTTGGTGGTCCCAGTGTCCGTGGGTCTATAGCTGGGTTAGCAGGATATTGGCTAGAATGTGTTCTGGGTTACGGTGCAGTTCCAAGGCCTGTCTTTTTGGTAGTGTTGATGAGTTTCTAAAAAAGGCCATTCGAGATGGCATGGGCGCCACGCTGGAGTCCTGCCATCTGGGAGTGCCCACAGCGGTGGTAGTCCCTCCTTGTCAAGGGGAGGCTGTCATCCAGTTCCTGCTGCCCCTGTGAGATTTAACTTTCCCTCATTTACTCACACACACCCACACTCATCCACCCACTCCTTTCATACTCTCACTCACTTCCTCTCTCTCAGGTCTATCCTGCTAGCCACCATATTTTTCCTCTCCTCGAGGTTCATCAATCTTGTTTATCCTTTTAAAGAACCAGTTCTTGGATTTGTTGATCTTTTGTATTGTTTCTTTGGTCTCTGTGTCATTTATCTCTGCTCTGATCTTTATTATTTCCTTCCTTCTGCTTATATTGGGCTTTTCTTGTTGCTCTTTTTCTAACTCTTTGAGTTGTAAGGGTCAGGTAATTTATTACCATTTTTTGTTGTTGTTTGCTTGTTTGTTTGTTTGTTTGTTTGTTTTTGCAGTAGGCTTGTAGAGCTATGAACAGCTTGTAGTTGTGCTCAGTGTTCCAAGCTGCCAGGACAGTGAACTCTAGGGGTGAAGAACTTCTCAAGACTATTTCTCAGGAACCTCTCTAGAACTTCTCAAGAACCTCTCACAATGGTTTATGCTGTATCCCATAGATTTTGGATTGTTGTGTTTTCGTTGTCATTTGTTGCCATGATTTTTTTTGTTTCTTTTTTGATATCTCTGGTAACCCATTCATTGTTTAATAGCATGCTGTTTAGTCTCCAAGTGTTTGAGTTTTTTTGAATTGTTTTTATTGTAGTTGATTTCCAGTTTTATGCCACTGTGATCTGAGAAGATGTTTGATATAATTTCTATCTTCTTGAATTTGAAGCGTCTTTGCCTATGACCAAATATATAGCTTATCTTTGAAAATAACCCATGTGAACTTGAGAAGAATGTATATTGGGTGACTCTGGGGTGAAATGTTTTGAAGTTGTCAATTAATTCCCTCTGGTCTAGTGAGTCATTCAGGATTGATATTTCTTTGCTGATTTTTTGTTTAGAGGATTTCTCCATTGGTGAAAGTGCGGTATTAAAGTTTCTTACTAAGATTGTAATGCTGTCAGTCTCTCCCTTGATATCCTCCAGAAGTGTTTTTTTTTTGTTTGTTTGTTTGTTTTTTGTTTTGTATGTATTTGGGTGCTCTTGTAATGGATGCATATAGGTTTACCAGAGTTATTCATTCTTGTTGATTACTCCCTTTATTATTATTAATTGGCCTTCCATATTTCTGTTATGTCCTTCTCTTTGAGATCTAATTCGTCAGATATAAATATTGCTACCTCAGCTTTTTTTTTTCTTTTCCATTCTCCTGAGATATCTTTTTTCATCCCTTCTCGATCAGTCAGTGTTTATCTTTTCTTCTAAGGTTTTTTTTTTCTAGACAAAAGATATATGGGTCATGTTTTCTCATCCAGTCTGTTACCCTATGTCTTTTGATTGGAACATTTAATCCATTTACATTTCAAGTTATTGATAGGTACTTACTTGTCACCATTTTTATTCTTTATTCGTGTTCCTTCTTCAGTTCCTATTTTTTTTTTTTTTAACAGCTGACCCTTTAGCATTTCTTGTTTTGCTGGTTTGGTGGTAATAAATTCCCTTAGTTCTTTTTTTCTGTGAAGCTACTGATTTCACCTTCAATTCTGATTGATAGCCCTTCTGGGTACAGTATTTTTGGATTGAGATCCTTCATGTGATTGACTTTGGCCTGATTTCATCCCATTCCTTTCTGGCCTGATGAGTTTCAGTTGAGAAATAAGTTGCTAGTTTGTTGGTGGTTCCTTTGTAGGTAACTTTATTCCTTTATCTGGCCACTTTTAAAGTTATTATATTGTCATTGATGTTTGCCAATTTAATTATAATATGCCTTGGCTCCTGACGTTTGGGGTTCATTTTGCTTGGGACTGTGAGCTTCTTGGATTTGTGTGGTTTTCCCCTATATCAGGGAAGTTTTCTGTCATTTTTTTTCAAACAGGTTTTCTATTCCTTGCTCAGTTTCCTCTCTTCTGGAATCTTTATTATACGGATGTTGGTTTGTTTTGTGTCGTCCCAAAGTTCCCTTAGGCTTTCCTGCTTTTTTTTTTTTTTTTTTTTTTTTTTTAATATATTTTATTGATTTTTTTTTTTTTTTTTTTTTTTTTTTTTTTAGAGAGGAAGGGAGAGATATAGAGAGCTAGAAACGTCGATGAGATAGAAACATCGACCAGCTGCCTCTTGCACACTCCCTACTGGTGATGTGTCCACAACTTGGGTACATGCCCTTGACCAGAATTGAACCTGGGACCTTTCAGTCCACAGGCTCTACCACTGAGCCAAACCGGTTTTGGCTCTCCTGCTTTTTAATATCTTTTAGAAGCCGCTGTATTTGGGTATTTTTTTCTACCTTGCTTTCTAGCTCACTAATATGATCCTCTGCTTCTCCTATTCTACTCTTGATGCTTTCTAGTGTGTTCTTTACAGCAACGATGTGATTTTTCATTTCTTCTTGGTTCTTCTTCATTTCCTCTTGGTTCTTACACATATTATCGAATTGTCTTTCATTCTTTTCAGCCACCTTATAACTATTTCTCTGAATTCTTTCTCTGATAGGGTGTTTGCAGCCATTTCATTTTTTTTTTTTTTCTGACAATGCCTGCTTTTCTTTCATATGCAGGCTGTTTCTTTGTCTCCCCATGTTTTGTCTTCTCTGGGTGTCTGGTAATGTTGCTCTTTCTCCTGCATTGATTTAAAGGCACATTATACAACACAATCAGGTAGAATGCACAAGACACTGAACAGAAATGTATTAATTATATTAATAACTCAAAAGAAAGGTGATCACCAGAGTAAGGTAAATTAGAGGATAAGAGAGAAAGAAGAGAAAAAAACTAAAGGAGTGCAAAAATGAAATTCACAAAAGGAAAAAAAAAGTAAGAGAGAAGAGAAAGAGAATAAGAAAGAAGAGGGGAACCAACTATATATATGGGGAGAAAACTCCAATAGAGAAGCCACTAATCCTAACAAATGGAAGCAACAAGTACCTGGAGATGAATATAAACTACAAACAGCAATTGATATCAAGCAGGGTGAGGGAAATCAGAAGCAAAAAACAAACAAACAAAAAGAATAAGCAAAACAATCTCACAAACAAGCATAAAAATTGATATAATCAATAATCAAGCAAACAACAACAAAGGGACAGAGAGAAAAAAAATTTGGAACGTGAAGACAGAGAAGAGAGAGGTGTGTATGAACTTGGAGCAGGGGATTGGAAATTATAAGTAGGGTGGAATTTTAACAGGGGGTAAAGTGGATATAGAGTAAGATTATGCTGAAGGAAAGATGAAATAGAAAGTAGAACTCTAATCCCAAAGTAAAATAAAGAGAAAACAAAATGACACTTAAAAAAGGGTAAAATAGTAATAGTAATAATACTGATTGAAAATTAAGATGTACTAATTAAAAAGGTAAAATTAAGTGAGAAAAAAAATAATAATTTCTTAAGTAAAAGATAAAAAAATAAAAATGGGCAGTTCATTCACTTCCTCTACTGTTCTGTTTGACACATCTATTTCCTAGTCAATGTGTGCCTTAATTTCCAGGCAGCGTGTCTTAATTTCTTGTATTCCTTTATTTGTGTTTAAACAAGAGTCAATTTATGATTCAAACCCTCGGTGGCAGTGTTTCTGGATTGACCTCTGGGTTTATAGATCCTCTCTAGTCAGTGCTTGGATCCTGCTTTCTCTGTGGTACTCAATACTGGTTTGTGGGAGTGGGTTGTCCCAGAGCTGGTTCTCTGATGTTATTCCCCGCTGTTATCCCCAGGTTTCAGAAAAACAACTTTCCTCTGCAGTCTCCTAGGGTGTCCCCAATTGTGTGATCCCATGTTTTGGGATTAGTAATAAAAAGCAAGGATTTAAAGGGGGGGAGGGAGGGGGAGAAAAAGCCAGCGTAAGAGTGCGAACTCCAGGGCTGTGCAGTCTTTTTTTCCCCTTGGTCCAAGTAGCTGGCACACTTTTAAAATTTTTAGGCTGTCCTTTTACGTCAAATTAAAATGGATTGCTTTTTAGAGATCCCTTCTGTTATCAGTTCTGGGGACCCCCTTCCACATTCATGGATCACTCCAGCTGCAATAGCCACGGATTTTTCTAGGTGCAGACTTCTCCCGGTCTTCCATCTTCTGCAGTGCACGTGTTTCTCTCTCTTGCCAGAACCAGAGACTTCACCTTATCCTAGACAAAATCTGACTTTTCTGTGGTGGAGTGTAGAGCTCCTCTGAATCCGCCTGTTTGCACCAATTGGGGTCCTATGTTGTCAGATTCGCAAATGTTTGGTGAGTGCTGTAGCTGTATATTTTCAGACTTTTGATAACATCCACTTTCCTATTCAAGATGGCATGGTGTCCGTGTCCGAGCTGGTCACTCTGAGAGGGAACCCAGCAGCAGTGGGGGCAGCCTGGTTAGGGAAGTCCCGTCCAGCAGTTCCCCCACAGTCTCCTGGAGCATAGCTGTCCTCCATTCACCAACAAACACTCCCCATGCGACTACACACTCTCCCTTTGTTTTCTCACTCACACAGTATTTTGCAGTCTGCCTTTCCATTGGCAGCCATCTTCCTTTTTCATGATTTATTTCTTCTATATTTATAGATTTTTATAGAGATATGAAAATGTATGTCCACTAAAAGATCTGCATAAGAATGTTCATAACAATATTGTTCATAATAGCTAGAACCTAGAAACAACCTACATCCTCATTAGCAGGTAAAAAGAAAAACAAATTATATACAGCCATATAACTGAGTACTATTTAGCAATGAAGAAGAACAAATGGCTGATATATAGCAACATGTGTGAACCTCATGCTGAATGAAAGAAATGGGACACAAAAGAGAATATATAGCATAATCCCATATATGCTAAATTCTAAGACAAACAAGATGCATCTTTAGTGATAGAAATTGTTGGCTGTCTTTATGGAATGAAATGGACTGGAAAAAAGCAGTGCTGTGGGATGGTGGACATAGTCTTGATATTTACTGAACTTATCATTACCCAAGTGTATATAATTGTCTAAAGTTAATGAGCTGAATACTTGCATGCTACATATTTTGCTGTATATAAATTATTCTCTCTCTCTCTCTCTCTCTCTCTCTCTCTCTCTCTCTCTCTCTCTCTCTGTCTCTCTCTCTCTCTCATACACACACACACACACACACACACACACACACACACACTCATGGTCCTTCCTTTTTTCCTTCATTCTCTTGATTTATCATCTTCATTCTACCTCATTCCAAAGCTAATTTAATGTGACTTTTAAAAATACATGTCAGCTACTGATGTAGGAAATAAATGTAAATCCAAAGTCACAAATAAATAGCCATCACTGGTCTTGAACCCTTGAGGCTAGAGGTTCAGCTCTGAGCTTTCTAGCCTCAGCAAGAAAAATGGAAACACTATCAGTTACTAAAAAGCCCAGAGTGATTCACTTTATTAGAAAGCAGTTTCCTGGTCTGCTATCTATTATTCAGAGATCCAGGTTTCCAATTTGTTTGCCTGAGTGGCAGATTAGTGATGAGAGGAGAAGGGTCTGGAGATGTTTTTGCTTTTGTCTCAGTTTTCCTGGTAGGGAGATACTGACAGTTGCCTTGCAGAAGTGAGTGGTGCTGGGCTATCCCTGAAGCAGAGATAGTATTCACTCTCTACTGTTGTCTTTTGTGTGATTAGCTGGCCATTCTCATGCTGTTTTTCTGCATTCTAAATTTTGATGTTGACACCTTCCCTTGAGTTGTATTCTGGCAAGACAAGTTTGTCTCTGAATGGCTGTTTTTCTTTGCTCATGATAGACTTACTTTTTCCCTTCCCCTTCTTGAGTTATTTTTAGTTTTAAAATCTCCTCTTAGGTTGTCACCTGGAACTATCAACTGCAGGCATTTTTTTTAGGCAGAAAGCCCTCTCTTATTGACCCTTTTAAGAATGACTTTCCTAAGTACAGGCAGTTACTAGTCTTGTAATATATAAAACATCCTTCTTTCTTTTGTCTTAAAGTTATTTTTCCTTAGAATCTGTCATTTGGTAGCTGGAAGTAAGATTTTCAGACTGATCACTGGAATTAAATTTTTATTTCCAGCCCTGGCATGTAGCTCAGTTGGTTGAGCATTATCCCATTCCAAAAGGTTGCCAGTTCAACACCAGGTCAGGGCACAAGCCCAGGTTGCAGGTTTAGTCCTGCTTGGGTACCTACCCAAGCAGGACTAAACCTGCAACCTGGGCTTGTGATTACAGGGACAGGTAGAAATTGATCCGACAACTGATCAATTTCTACCTGTCCCTGTCCCTTTCCCTATCTCTCTCTTTCTCCCTTCCTCTTTTCTTTCCTCTTCTCAAAAAAGAAAAAAAAAATAGAAAAAAAAGTGAGCTTGTTGTGTGGGGTATATAGATTCCAGGTTAACTTTTGGAACTGATCCAGATGTTAGACAAGAAATGTAACTTTCCTGTGCCTGCTTTCCTCATAGTGCAATGAAGGAAATAATCTTAGAAAGGTTGTAAAGGTCTAGCAAGAAATAGAATGCCTCTTACCCATGGTTTCACTTTCCAAGATTTCTTTTTTCCACCATCAACCTTGGTCAGAAAATATTAAATGGAAATTCCAGAAATAAAAAATCTATAGGTTTTCAATTGGCACCATTCTAAGTAACATGATGAAATCTTTTGACATCCCATTCCATCCTGTCTTGAATATGAATTATTCTTTGTTCAGGATATCCAGGTTGGATACACTTCCCACCTGTTAGTCACTCCTATTAGTTACTTAGTAGACGTCCAGGTTATAAAATCAACTGTAATTTCATTATGGTTTTTGTGTTTAAATCACCATTATTTTACTTAACAATGGCTCTAAAGAACAAGTTGGCAATTTGGATATTTCAGAAAAAATCCCTAATGTGCTTTCATTAAGGGAAATGATGGATGTATAGGAAAAATAGTCTATGCAGGTTTCACTGGGGGCCTTGAAACATATCCCAAAGATTAGGGGCTATGTATAACACTTGAAAATGCTTTGAAAACTTGAGAATCTTAAACTTGAAGTTTGTAAGGGAGAGGAAAAGGAGGAAAAATATTTTTCCTGGTATTGAACTTGCAGGTTGTATTCAGTACCCTGGTAGAGTTATAAAGGAACTAGGACACTTATTTCCTGTTCTGGAGAGTTTTAGATAGCGTTTGAAGGATGTACGTAAAATGCAAAACATTTATTCTTGAAACCCATCTGAAGGTTTTTTTTTTTTTTTCATTTCTGAAGATTTTAAGGCCAAACTTGTGTCCTTAATTTTTCCTTCTTTAAATATTTAACTTCCTCCTTTTAATGATATATAGACCATATTTCTATTGAGTGGATAATTCAGATAATGGAAAGTTCTGTGGCTCATCAGGCTCTCTCTCTGTTTGGCTGGAGTAACCCTACAGCTCCACAGTAGCTTAGTCTAAATATCCATGATACCAGATGATTGAAGCATTTTCTTTAGCTTCTTCTTTTTTCTACCTGATATACCATGTAATTTTTGTTTTGCATTTGAAAAACCTTATTGAACATGTTTCTTTTTTAATTTTTTAAAATAAATCTTTATTGTTCAGATTATTACAGGTGTTCCTCTTTTTTTCTCCCGTAGCTCCACTCCACCTGATTCCCCACCCCATGCCCTTACCCCTTGCCACTGTCTTCATCCATAGGTGTAAGATTTTTGTCCAATCTCTTCCCACACTCCTCATACCCCCTTCCCCTTGAGAATTGTCAGTCCACTCCCTTACTATGTCCCTGATTCTATTATATTCATCAGTCCATTCTGTTCATCAGATTATTTATTCACTTGATTTTTAGATTCACTTGTTGGTAGGTATGTATTTGATATCATTTTGTTGTTCATAATTTTTATCTTTATATATTTCTTCTTCTTCCTCTTCTTAAAGAAAACCCTTCAGCATTTCATGTAATCTTGGTTTGGTAGTAATGAACTCCTTTAGCTTCTTCTTGTCTGTGAAGCTCTTTATCTGACCTTCAATTTTGAATGATAGCTTTGCTGGGTAGAGTACTCTTGGTTGTAGGTTCTTGCTGTTCATCACTTTGAATATTTCTTGCCACTTCCGTCTGCCCTGCATGGTTTCTGTTGAAAAACCAGTTGACAGTTGTATGGGTACTTCCTTATAGGTAACTGTTTTTCTCTTGCTGCTTTCAAGATTCTCTCTTTGTCTTTTGCCCTTGGCATTTTAATTATGATGTGTCTTGTTGTTGTCCTCTTTGGATTCCTCTTGTTTGGGATTCTGTGTGTTTTCTGAACTTGTAAGTCTATTTCTTTCACCAGGTAGGGAAAGTTTTCTGCCAGTATTTCTTCTAATAGGTTTTCAATATTTTGTTCTCTCTTTTCTTCTGGCTCCCCAATAATTTGTATGTTGGTATGCTTAATGTCCCAGAGGCTTCTTACACTATCTTCATATTTTTGGACTCTTTTTCGTTTTTCTCATTGGGTGTTTTTTGTTTCCTCATATTTCAGATCTTTGGTTTGATTCTTGGGGTATGCTGATCTACAGTTGAGTTTCTGTATAGTCTTTATTTCAGACAGTATATGCTTAATTTTTACTAGTCTTTTTCCATTTTTTTGGCATTCTCATTAAGTTTCTTGAAGGTCTCACTAAACTCTTTAGAGATCTCATCAAGTTTCTCAGCGGTTTTAGCAGATTCTTGAGTAACCTTATTAATGTGGTTTTGAATTTTGTGTTGTCCAGTAGTTTGGTTTCCTACATTACTTTCATTCGTGACATGTTTCTTTGTGAATTTTGGCTGCTTCCCTGTGTTGATAGAGTGGCTTTGTGTGGTAGGTGACCGATAGGGGCCAGTAGCTCAGCCTCCCCAATCACTTGAGGTTGACGCTCTTTGTACACCCCTTTTTGGACTGAGTATAAAGTCTTGGTGTAGTTAAGCCTTGATTGCAATTGGTACACTAGGAGGGATTGACCTCCAGGCCAATTGGCTGCGAGGACCTGCTGACCCGCTGTGTTTATAATGGAAGAACTGCTGCACTGGAGAAATGCTTATGGTTCAGGACTTGTTTCAGTGGGGCTTTGGTGTTCACTGAGTCTGCCTCTTGAATGTGTCACTTATGGATGTGAGGAGTTGAAATCTGGTGTCTCACACTGACCACTATGTACCCTGGCTTCTGGATTTCCAATGGGGTGCAGGTCAGCTACTCTCTGAGACCACCCAGCAGGAGCTACAGCAAGAACTACAGTTTTCTCCTCTTTGCTTGGGGTTTGGAGGTTTTGGAGCTGTCTCCCCAGAGCTTCAGTTTATTTTATTACAATGTGATAGGGCATACCATTCATATGCAAAAGCTGCTGTGTTGCACTTGGGAGGGTATGTAGATTGTGTGGGGCAGAGTTTCAGGGCGTCACTAGGCTAGGGCATGGCAAACAGCAATGGCTACCAGTCAGCCATCTCTACGTCTCCGACCTTGACCCTGATCCCTGCACCCTAGTGCAGTAAACAATTATTCCTGCGTGCAGCTCTTTAAGCAAGCCACCTTCACTTTCTGACCCATTGGCAGACAGTCCAACTTCTCCCCATAGGAGTTTGGGTCCCCTGCATCTTCCCAGAAACTGGATTTCAGAGTAGTCAGGAGCTTGTTTCCCTTCATGTTGAACAAAGCAACACCCGCCCACAGCCCAGATGGCACACCTCTACTCCTCAGTTTTTCAGCATTTGTGCACATCTCAATGCTCTTTCCTCTTTCCTTCTAGTTGTAGAACTTCCACTCAGCCAGCTTTCTCATAATTCTGGGTGATAGACATTTTTTTTTTTTTTTACTTGTAGTTTTGAAATTGTTGCGCAAGGCAGCAGTTTAGGTATTTACCTATTCTGCCATCTTGAATCCTCCTACCAAACATTTTTCTTTGATGCAGATTGTTGTAGGTTTTCTTTTGGAAATAGAATCATTTATATTGAGTAATTTGTAAGTGAAAATAATACCAACACATAACAACACATAATTAACACTGTCCTATGGGGAAAATGCATTTTGAGTTCTCATTCAGCTTCTCTGCTCCTGTCTCAGTAGTTTGAACTCTGAAGCAGCTGTGGCAGTCAGTGGCTCCCACTGACAAAAGGAGTGCCAGTTGAGAGGCAACAGCTGCTGGTGAATTCTTTTGAAGTGCAGAGGACAAACTTTGGGCTGGGTCATTTTCAGTAGCTCAGAATGGTCTGCTTAAGCAGATTTCCTGTCTCCATTTGTAGATATATGTATAATCAATGCTTGGAAACCAAACCAGTACTTCTTAAACTTTAACAAGATCACCTGGGGATCTTGTTAAAATGCAGATTTTGATTCATTACATTTATGGGATGAAGCTTAGGTGTGTGCATTTCTAAGAAATTCCAAGGTGATGCTGCTAGTAGTGATGGTCTATGAACTGTGTTTTGAGTAGCAAGGACTTTGAAATCATTCAGCCCAATCTGTGAAATACATGATTGTGACTTGGTCAATAGGCATAGTTCCTAATTTGAGAACTGATTGTATCATTATACCCCTCTTCTCTTAAAGTCCCTACTTTCTGTCAGCTGAGGATCATGGGCTAGAAATATCTTTCTACCACCTATTGATGATCTTTTTCTTCTCTTCCTCCCATCCTGACCCATATCACATATTCCTAGAGAAAACATGTTGTGAGCTGTAGTCTTTTTGGATGAGTCTAGTCTTTCTAGCCTTAGAGGCAGACTGGCTTGTACTTTCCTTAGAACAGGGGTCTTGTAGGGCCTTGCATCAGCTGGTGCTTCTTAGATATTTGTTAATTATTGATTGGCCTATGATTCTAAATATTTTTGCTGAGAAGAGATTAGGAAATTTCTAAGAATTGGCTACCTTTATCAACCTATCCCTGCTCATAGAAGCAGAGGTTAACAATGCATACTGCACTGATTGAATAAACTGATGTGGAGACTGAAGCCCTTATCTGCAAGAGACCAATGAATGGGGCTAGGTATTGGTGTTCAAGCTCTGGTGCATTCAGGTCAGGCTTTCAGCAGTTCCTCTAATGCTGGTTTACCATATATTAGGCCACAGGGACCACAGTTATTCATAGCCTAGTGGCTGGGAAATGCTACAGAATATGCTGTGGAGGCTGTATGTTCAAAGCCATCAGCATCTGCTCCATGCCACATATTTGCTGCTGTGGCTCTGTTCACTTTCTTCACCTCCATTACTTTCCTTTCTGCCTCAATCAGGTATGCAAGTTGCATGTCTTACTTGCCCACATGATATGTTATTTAGTAATACAAAGTAATGCTTAACATGAACCTGCAAAGTGGACCTCTCCTTGTTGAGTTGTTCACCTTGGAATAAGATTATAGTTGCCCTAGGAAAGGATGGGTTTCATTTAAGTTACAAAACATCAGACATTAGCTATGTCAAAACAAACTTGTTATTGGCCATGCTTCACATTTGTTAGTATTAAAAAAATGAATGAGGCTGAAACTGGTTTGGCTCAGTGGTAGAGCATCGGTGTGTGGACTGAGAGGTCCCAGGTTCAATTCCAATCAAGGGCATGTACATTGGTTGTGGGCACATCCCCGGTAGGGGGTGTGCAAGAAGCAGCTGGTCAATGTTTCTCTTTCCCTTCCTCTCTGTAAAAAATCAATAAAATATATTTTTAAAAAATGAATGAGTACATTCAAGAGTTTCTATATAATTATTTCAATCTCATTGATTTGCATTTGATATAATGTCAGGAATAGGAGAGAAAGGTTTTGTTACAATTAGTGAGTGGTAAGTTACATATACATCAGATGTTGGATGATATTCCTGCACTCTTATAAAATTCAGCTGAAGCTCCAAAGTTAACAATGACTGGATGATAATTTCCTAGGAAGTTGCTTTTAGACATCATGAACTTATAGCGCCTACCAAAAGGTAGCATGGCCAAACAAGCCTGGATAAAGAGAAATGAATCACATGCCTGGGAGAAGGCTTTGTGATTCATTTCAAACCTGGAGTGGAGCTTCCGCAGGGCACCAACACATCATAAAAGTACCAATCAGGTCCCCCTTTTCCTTGAATCAACACTGTAAAAGAGTTGGGTAGAGCTGGAGGAGGTGTGAAAGGGTAGTGGGAGTATAGATCACTGACCACTCCCATGCAGGTCTGGGCTAAGCTGGAGGCAATGGTATCAGGTTGTTTATAGAGGCTGAGCATGAACTTATATGTTATTGATATTTTGACTGAGAATGGACAAAGTCTGGGAATGAGTCTTGATTACCACAATGACGTTTGTTCTTAGAACTGACAGTGACTAGAAAGTTTGGGATCTGTCAAATGTGGTCAAGAAGTTGAGAAGGAGATATGATAGGGCAAGTCTGAAGGCAGTGGCTATATGAAAACAAAGGTATCTCCTATTCTAACCCTGTTTGATTCAGATCATTCAAGCAAGTCTAGGTACACCCATGGGAGTATGTTCTATTGGTGATTGTTGTCAGTCCTGGGTGTCTCAGGGGGGAAAGGGTAAGGAGCTTTTGGACTACCTCTTTTTCTATTCCTCAAAAAGTACTCTCCTGGTGCTGAAGGACTGGTCTGAGAATAGTTGAAGGCCCTGTGCCAAGATGCATCCCTAGTAGATATTTTCTCATTTGAAACCTATTACTTTGGATTAGAAAACACTTTTTTATTGCCTTCAAGACTTTTTTTTTTAATCAAAAAATAAGTATTTCTAGGAGACAGCACCTAAGGTAATATTAGTTGGTGACTTTGGGGGATTATCTGATGGAACATGTAATTAAGTCTGAAAAGTTTAGTCTGGCACCTATGAATTGTTCTAAGATTAGTTTTCTGGTCTAGACTCTTCTGAATTCTCCAATCTTATTCCATATATCACTATTACAGCTTTTCTGGATTTCACAGACCCTCTTGAATGCACTGCTCATTTTCCCATGTATTCCCATCAAGCTGTCCTCCCCATCACTGCTTTAAAAAGTCTATCTATTGGACTGGGTTCAGATGCCACCTCCTACATAAAATCTTTTTTGAGCCTCCTACTTGATTTCTCTCTCCCTTAATAATCCTTAATGCAGAAACCAATCCCTACTTAGATAAGATGACATTATACATCAGGAGTCAGAGACAGAGAGATAAAGTTTTTAGCAAAATGACAGCCAATGAATATTGGACAAATACTGGGGTGAGAGTATGTCATTAGCACTGTCCTTATCCCATTTTAATAGTTCTAAGGTTTACCCTCTCATAGTGAGTATAATGAGATCTCCTTCCCCCTGAGTGTCATCTAGGTCCCCTTCCTCTGCAGATCACAAGGCAATTCTCAGAATGGTTCTCTCATAAACTTCACATGATAAAAACTGGCTGATGAACACTTCCCTTCTCCCTTCCCTGCAGATCTTTTTTTTTTTTTTTTCTTTTTTTTGTTGCACATTTTAATGTAGAAAAATCATTCATGTTAACAAACAAGCAAAATTGTGAGGGCAAAATATAAAAGCTGTGCTTGTGGCACTGGGGCTGTGGGGCATTTGTGGAGCAGGAAGCAGATCAGGTGTGTAGGCTCTAGGGATCTGCTAGGGCTCTAGGGTGCACTTGTCTACCACTTGCATGGGGGTCAGACAAGCTCTAGCCACAGTCAGGCCAGGGCTAACTCGGGCCTTAGTTCTGATGCCATGTTCTGACCCTGAATCCAGCTTGCTCCAGGCTTTTCAGTTACATAAAAATAAAATCAGAGGCTTAGGTGACACTGGGTGTAGTATCTGCAGGCAGCAGGGTGGAGTCATCTGAGGGTTGGAGGTTGCAAGTTGTTTCATCCTAGGGCTCAGTACCTTGGGTCTATATCCTCAGCTTTAGGAGTGCACCCCAGGTGCTAGGCCTGTCCCCTGGGCTTCACACACTTAAGTGTTGCAGACATCTTGCCCCGCCACTGTACCCTGTAGTCCTTGGGGAGGCCAAGGAAAAGTTGGTCTCTGGGCTTGTTATAAAGTTGTTTTATTTAGATTCTAAACAAAACAAAGCAGAGAGAAGAGGTAATGACAAGTTAACATGTCCACTCATGGGCTGGGAGCCCCAAGTCTCTGGCTCCAGCCAGTGGGGCAGTAAACAGTGATGGAGTCTGGGTCTGTAGGCCACCTTTGGCCCTGAGGCCCATCAGGTGCCCAACACCCAGAACAAACATGGGGAAAGGAAAGTGAGACTAAGGAGACAAGGCAAGAGCAGAGCCACCTCCCTGAGGTAGTCTTGGTATCAGGAGGTGCCTGAGAGCCCACAGAGTCTGGGCCTGGTGAGGTAGTATCTGTGTTTATTTTGCGCAGGACATGGTTTAGGACTCCTCATTACGAGTCATCCTCATCGTTCCCAAAGCCACTGTTAGCTTCGGCCTTGGCATCCTCGTCATAGTCATTGCAAAAGAGGAGTCAAGCTCTCATAGGGCACAGGGCCTTGGTCTCACACAGTACTCGTCATCTTACATCATCCCACTCCATGTCTACCATGTTCCCCAAGACCTGCTTGCAGATGCTGTCTGTGTACTCCTGGTCCTTGTCTTTGCTCTCTTTCCACTTCCTGTGCATCACAAGTGTCTACGTTAATCCCAGAGAAGGTGTTGGGTTCCTTGAGGAGGGAGATGAAGCTTGGGATGGTCTTGACATTGTGAGTGGGGTTCCACCACTCCAAGGGCAGCTAATTGCTTTGGGGGGGTCATTGACTTTGGGGTGGAGAATGGAGATGCACACTCCCCCTGTCTCATAGATTTTGGGGTGCTATATCTTGGTCAGGAATCAAAAGGCTGGTGGGGAGTAAGGGTAGTCAATGGGAAACTTGAGGCATGCCCTCAATAGCAGCTCTCATATTAAGTGTTGGGGAGGGAGGAAAAATGGCCACCTCCCAGTTGTATAGATTGCTCTCGTCCACCAGGGTCACCTAGAAGCTTCCGACCGGCTCCTCCTGTAGCCCCTTGAGCTGGAACAACAGCACCTTTTGTGAACTGAATATTAGTGACCAGGCCATGGTGGGGCGAAAAAGCCCAGGAGCAGGGTGTGGGCTGGGAGGAGGCTGAGTGAGAACCGCCACTGCCTTCCTCCTCTGCGTGCGAACCTCCTCCCCCCCCCCCCCCCCACACACAAGTGCTCCACTCGCTCTGGCACTGCCGCTTGGCCAGTGCTTCCCTTGTCCTCCCTCCCCCCGACCTGTGTACCAGGTCTCTACGCTATCTAATAAAAGAGTAATATGCAAGTTGACCATCACTCCAACACACAAGATGGCTGCCCCCATGTGGACACAAGATGACCACCACAAGATGGCCAGCAGGAGGGCAGTTGGGAGGGACCAGGCCTGCAAGGCACTACAGTTGGCTGGGGAGGGCAATTAGGGGTGACCAGGCCTACAAGGAGAGTGGTTAGGGGGTAATCAGGCTGGCAGGCAGAAGTGGTTAGGGGCAATTAGGAAGGCAATTAGGAAGGCAGGCAGGCAAGCAGTTGGGAGCTAGCAGTTCTGGATTGTGAGAGGGATGTCTGATTGCCCATTTAGGCCCGATACTGCAATTGGGCCTAAACAGCAGTCAGACATCCCTCAAGGGGTCCCAGATTGGAGATGGTGCAGACTGGGCTGAGGGACACCCCCCTCCCAGTGCATGAATTTTGTGCTCTGGGCCTCTAGTTAAAGATATAAAAGTGTTGAATAGAAATTAGAAGAAATTTTTTGTTTGGAAAGGTGGAAGATTTTTATTTTACTTTTTCTTTTATTTTATATCTTCACTGGGGCCACCAGTGGGTTTGACATTTGTCCCCATGGTGGATGCTTGAGTCATGCCTGAAGCATAGAAGGATAAAGGACTGCTATTGCTTTACTTTGCTGACAAACTGTGATCTGGTTCATAGGTCAACACTCAACCATGGAGCCCTTATGGCTGGGCCCTTTTTACTTTCTTAATAAAGCAAAATGGTTACATACACCATTTGGCTTGGTGATGAAGGAAAAGAGATTAAGATACCAGTTTCATGAGTTTAAGAGCTGGTTTGCAGGATTGAGAGATATATTTAACTGTTGGGAAGATTGTAGGATTGATATATGAAATATGTTCTTCTAGGTCATTAAGTCATTTGACCAGAAGAAAAATGATAGCCCCATCCTCCTTTGCAGTTTGGGGCTGTGTGACTGGGTTCAGGCCATCTGCGGAGGGCAGATCTTAAGTCAGGTGGATGCTCCACATTTTTTTTTTCTTCGCTACTGTGATGTTTAGAAGTCATGTTTTCTACATGGAAACAAGACATGAGATGTTCAGCGGACCTGTACAGAGGTCTGTATGGGTAGATTCAGCCAGAGAGATATTGGGTTATACTACCCTGACTAATATGTGGGAGAAAGACTATGAAGAAAGAAAGATGCAGGGATGTGAAGCAGTTTTCATAAACAAAAGTTGAAACTTGGAATCAATATTTCTTTTAGATCAATATTTGTTGAAAAGAAAAGGGGATAGGCTAAGAATGAAGAAATGACATTAAATAAGTTTACCTTGTGGTTACATTAAAAATATTTTATGGCTGAAACAGGTTGGCTCAGTGGATAGAGTGTCGGCCTGTGGACTCAAGGGTCCCAGGTTAGATTCTGGTCAAGGGCATGTACCTTGGTTGTGGGCACATCCCAGTAAGGGATGTGCAAGAGGCAGCTGATCGATGTTTCTCTCTCATAAATGTTTCTAACTCTCTATCCCTCTCTCTTCCTCTCTGTAAAAAATCAATAAAATATGTTAAAAAAATTTTATGAAATAAACATATATACAGAACTGTACAAACATCATGCAATTTTCACAAACTGAACATGCCTACGTATCAAGCACACAAATGAAAAACAAACAAACAAACAAAAAAACCATACCAGATTATTATTAGGACCCCTGAAAGCTGTTTTCATGGGTCTGATCAGTCACAAGCTCACAGGAGTGCACCATCTCCACTTCCAGTGCTATGGCTGTACCTTGACCTCTGCTTGACCATGTGGGTAAAAAGAATCTCATTCCCCAGTCCCACTTACCTTCCACATTACTCACAGACTTTGGACATCTTAAAACTCTTTCGTTTTCTAGTTTCCATAACTAGTAAAAAAAAAAAGTTAAGAGGATTGAATGAAATAACTATCAATCTGATTTTAATTCTTAATGAATTTCATTTTAATGACTTTTATTTTCTTTGAATAAAATTATACATTTTTGTATGACTACAAAAATGTATAAAATTAGTTATTTATATTACCAAAAAGAACATCTTACTACATTTTTAAAGGTGAAGATTTTATGAGGCAAATTGTATATGCAGAATCCAATATAATTAAAAACAAATACTGGAAAGTAAACAATATATCACTACACAGAGAATAATAATAAATAAACACTTGGTATAATAAAAAATCAAAACTGAATTTACAATATATTTAAAAGCAATGAAAATAATACTTTATATTAAAACCTTATAGTCATTTCAAAAGCTATTAAAATAGGAAAAATTAATAGCCTTAAATATATTTATTGTTTATAGAACTAAAATCAAGCATAGAAAAATACAATAAACCAAAGTAAACCAGGAAATAAGGATTATCATATTTCCTTGCCTGTAAGGCCCACATTGCTTATTATTTTGACATCTCTGAAATCAGAATGTGTACTCAATTTATGTTGACCATGTAGCAGTGTGACCTTGTTGTTTTCTGTACACATAAGAATGTAGCTGATTTCTTGGGATATGACTGAAACCC
Source organism: Pipistrellus nathusii (assembly GCA_963693515.1). NCBI lineage: Eukaryota > Metazoa > Chordata > Mammalia > Chiroptera > Vespertilionidae > Pipistrellus > Pipistrellus nathusii. Next base: position 96,485,758 of record OY882859.1, read on the forward strand.
TTTGTCACGCCAGTAAAAAATCCACTTAAACACTATTTGAGGTAGGAGTATGGATACTAGTTGAAATCTAACTATCTACTTTGAATGACACATCCAGTAAGGGAGAACCAGCATCGATGATTGCAGAATGAATAGCAGCAATTTGGAAGAGAATCTTGGAAACAGTGGATCTCTCCTTTGAGAAACACTGTATCCCCAGCACAGAGCACAGAACTGAATAGTGACTTTGATCACCCAGTGGATGATGATTTAAATGAGCTTGACTCTCAATAAGAAGACATATGAAAAATGTTTTAGGCATTTCATATTTCCTTTTTATAGATGGATAAAAGGAAAATATGATTTAAAGTTATGTCTCATAAACCTAAAAGAGTTTGTCTAATAAGTACAAAATAAATATTCTAAGTGATAAGGTGTTATGCACTAAATTCTGTGAAAGTGTTTTATTTTTCTTAGTGATATTCAAAATAAGTATGAAATATGGTAAAACAGCCAAAAGATAATGTAGCAAAATATAAAACTAATGAGTAAAAGTAAATATAAAAACAAGATTTTTGAGGAGATTACTAATATGTACATATAAACATTTGAGCACAATTTTTAAAAAAAAGCAAAATCATCCAAAATTAGGAATAAGAAGAGAGAGCTACAGAGAAAGCAGAGTAAAGCAGTAAGACAATATCACATGCAATTTATTGGCAGTCTATTTGAAAATCAAATATGATTATAGACCTAGAAAAAAAATTCTAGTTAAAAATTTTTTATAACAAATAACAGAATTTGATAATGTTGGACACTGCTTTCCTTTATTCTGGAAATAAGATCTTAGAAATGAAAATAGAAAAACATTTCATTTATAACACCAATAAAAATGTTAAAAATATGGATAAAAACTACAGACCTTTATGAAATAAATGATGATATAAAGTGGAAGAATAAAAATCAACATCTGAACTTTTAAAAATGAAAAAATTTATGTTCATGTGTGGAAGAGTTATTACTGTACAAAATCAATTATGTCACTATTGATATATAGATGCAATTCCAATTAGAATTCCAATGAGGGCTTTTGGGAGGAGTAATTGATTATGATGATCTTCAATTTCATGTAGAGGGGAAAAATATGCCTATGAACAGCCAGTAAAAGTGGGGTCCTGGATTGGAGAGAGTGCAGGCTGGGCTGAGGGGACCCTTCCCCTGTGCACAAATTTTGTGCCCAGGGCCTCTAGTCCTATATAATCCAATATAATAAAGAGGTAATATGGAAATTGACTATCACTCCAACACACAAGATGGCTGCCCCCATGTGGTCAAAGATGGCTGCCCCCATGTGGACACAAGAAGGGAAGGGCAGTTGTGGGCGATTAGGCCAATAGGGGAGGGCAGTTGGGAGGGACCAGGCCTTTAAAAGAGGGCAGTTAGAGAGGTGACCAAGTCTGCATTGGAGGACAGTTAGGGGTGACCAGGCCTGCAGGGGAGTGCAGTTAGGGGCAACCAGGCTGGCAAGAGAGGGAAGTTAGATGTGACTGGGCCAACAGGGGAGGGTAGTTGGGGGCAATTGGGCTGGCAGGGGAGCTGTTAAGCATTGATTAGGCTGGAAGGGGAGTGGTTGGGAGCCAGCAGTCCTGGATTGTGAGAGGGATGTCTGATTGCCTATTTAGGCCTGATCTCACTGTGATTGGGCCTAAACAGGCATTCAGACATCCCTCGAGGGGTCCCAGATTGGAGAGGGTGCAGGCTGAACAGAAGGACACACACACACACACACACACACACACACACACACACACACACCTGTGCATGAATTTTGTGCACTGGGCCTCTAGTCTATATACATAAAAGCTTAACAACTAGAGCAGTGGAATGACCAAAATGACCAGAACAATTGGTGGCTATGACATGCACTGCAGCATCCAACCAGCCGAATCAGGCCCCTAATCGGCTCCCCCACCCTGGACATTCCACCCCCGATTCTCCTCCGACCCTGATAGGAGGCAAGAATGGCCAACTCCCTGTGGCCCCTCCCCCAGGCTGGCTCTGCACCCAATTAACCCCCCCCCCCACACACACACACCAGTTTGAGGGAGAGGAAGGCTGGCCCTTCACCCATTGCCCCTCCCCCAAACCGGTCCAGCCTGATGGGCCTCTGTCAGGGTGGGCTGGCTAGACCCACCCATGTGGGCTGGCTAGACCCCACCCATGTAGGAATTCATGCACTGGGCCTCTAATTTGCTTTATTAGGTATTAACACTTGGAAAAGCTACCATAGTAAATCAGCATGTGATACTAGCTTAGGAACAACTATACAGATTAGGACACAAATGGACAACTCAGAAACATATTTTACTTTATATGAGTATTTATGAAAATGTGGTATTTCAGTTCAATGTAAGAAGAATGATTTATTTAACAAATAATGTAAGTGCAACAGGCTCTCCATCTGAAAGAAAACTGAAGAGGACATGTATCTAGTATCATTTATAAAAATAAATTCCAAATCCATTAAAGCATTGAGGCTTGAAGGGTCTCTTTAAAACTTATGGACCTCATATTTTGAAACTCTTCTTTGGCTACCACATCTCAACTCATCCCATCCCAAATCCTCACAGGATGAAAGGGCAGCTGAATGATGGAAAACACAGGGAGCTTAGAAGGGAAGGATTTTAAAGCAATGGAGGAAGAGAACAGATGTTGAGTAGGCAAAGGGTAGTGTCTGCTAAAGAGAGCCAGAGAGAGAGAGAGAGAGAGAGAGAGAGAGAGAGAGAGAGAGAGAGAGAGAGAGAGAGAGAGAGATTACATTGGAATATTTATTTATTTCTTTTTGTCTGGGATCAGTAGCTGTTACTACAAGATAGGATAGCTTCTGGCCAGGCTTTTATGATGGTATTTAAGCTGCCCCTAGAAGGACAAAGAGATTGATTTCTATTTCAGAAGCTAAGGGGGGAAGGTCTAGTATCTAGGAACCCCCAAATTTTTTAGACTAGCTCTTCATAGGAAGAAAAATAAATGTAATTATTGTTGCCTCTTTCTTCATAGCTATGTACTTTGAAAAAAGTGGGGGAATAAAAGCTAACAAACTAAGCAGAAGGCTGACTGTTTTCTTCATCACATAGATGTGGGGGTCATTAATCATTTCCCCAGCAGCTTGCAAAGGAGGATGCCCAGGCCAGGTGTTTGAAAGTGAGCAGGTAAGGCCCCTGGATAGTTGGTCTTGAGAAAATCCTATCTCTGGTACTCCTGCATCCAGTCATGAGAGATAGGCCAGGCCTCAGTTGAGAGGCAGTGGACATAGATAGGAATAAAGATCAGGGATGGCTGGACAGCAGAGCCCAGGAGAGGCATATCCACTGCCTGCTAAGTCCTGTCAAAGGCTGGGAGAGCAGCTGGCCTGAACTGAGGACACCAAGAGAGAAAAGGAGCACTGAGCCATGCTAGTCGGAATGTGAAGGACATTTGAATTTGGATCCCGAGGCAAAGAATTACTGCAGCTACAGATAACCACCCGGAGGATAAGGGAAGCTGGGAGGGTAGTGAAGGGTTCTCCAGATGCAAGTAACCATTCCCCAGGCCAGTGAGAGGTTATCTAAGGGCTGATAAGTAAGGACAGAGTCAAAACACATCCAGTATCTTGGAGGTTCTCTGACAGAGTCAGGGCCTGGGCAGGCCTGTGTTCCTGAGTAGAGGCACAGCATGAATAGCCCAGGTCTCGAGTTCTCAGTAACCATGCCATCTCAGATAACTTTCCCCAAAAGTGAAGTGATCAAGGTTGGTCACTCCTAAGGAATGTGTATGGGCTTGAATCCTAAGTGATACACTCATTATCTATCTGATCATGGGCAAGTGGCCAGGCCCTCAGAGCCCAGTATCCTTGCTGTTAATATGAGAATTAAGAGACTCCACAGAGTTGTCAGGGGAGGGGGCTCAACAGCAATGAATTAAACAGCACTTAGTACAGTTTGGCACAAAGTAGGCACTTAATTGTGTGAATTGTCATTATTCTCTTGAAGCAAGATGGCCTTTTATGGGTCCTGAAAGTCCACTTTCCTTTAGTAAGGCTCATCTGGCTCTGTCAAGGTAGGTAGGGAGAGTTTGGCCTAGTGAGCTCTATCATTGTTACCTGATGCTTTATCTAACTTCTTTACTGTTGAATCCTTTTGTCAAGAATAGTGCCTGGTACATAGTAGGTGCTTAATATAAAGTACATAATTGATGAATGAATTAATTTGTTTCTTTTATTTTTAGACTTGAATAAAACCTTATGAATCTCATAATTTTGCCTGGATAATTATTGTCACCTGGAGATTCACATCCCTCTTTCAGTTCATAGTTTTTCACAAAGAACTGCCACCTTCTAAGGTCAGTATCATATCTTAGACCTCAGATCACATTATCACAGGTATTAATGCACACATCCAAAGTCAGCATTAAAAAACAAATATTTTGTGTAAAATAAGGAAAGTTTTCTGTATGATGTTTCAGATATTATTGGCTATTAGAAACTTAATAATTTGTTAGGATTTCTTGGCAATCATTATGCCTACTTGGGAAGTTTTGCAAGGTTAGCAAATCTAATTCACAAATGGTTTCCAAGTATAATGAAATTTTTATGAATAATAAACTGAACAATTAATGAATTTAAATTTATATTTTGGCAATAAACAATTATTAATTTATATTTTGCTGGATCCTTTTCATATTTTAAAGCCAATAATTTTGTATTCTGACCTCAAACATTTTTTTTGATCCCTGAAGAATTCACATGATGTGGGCAATGGGCCTAGAATGCATGTTGGAGAAATCATCTTATAGGGTTAGAGACTCAGCACATTTATAATTCATTCTTTTCTAGAGTGGGCTTATGTTTCATATTGGAAAAGGGAAAGGACATTTTAGGAGACTATCTTCAAGCACTGGCTTCTTCATTCAGCCCTGATTCTCCTTCTAGTGTCTTACCCCCTACCTACCTCCTTTTGTTTTCACTCTCTGCATTGAAACCTGTCAGCTACCTTACCTCCTGCTAGGCCACAGTTCCTAGCTGTCAGACACACTGAGGTGCATTATTAAATTCTTATAGGTGGCATCAGAGAAATGACAGCATGAGAGCATACCTTGTTTTCTTCCCTTGAAATTTCAAAAGGTTAATCAACTATAATTCAATAAAGAAATTCATGCTCAACCCAGAACATGCTTGAGAGACTCACATACTAAAACATCTAAAGATGGGCAACCAGGAATAAATGGGAACATAAAAGGAAGGGAAAGCTCAGATAGCCTGCAAATGCAGCCCTGCAACTGGAAGTTCATAGTTCATCTGGCCAGAAGAGGGGAGTAAGCATGTGGCAGCAGATGCTTCTTTCATCCTGAAGGATCAAAGAGCTGGGAGAGGGTGGGGGGCAGCCCAGCAGGGCAAGCAGTAAGACAGCAAACAGTGGCTGAGTTAGCAGAACCCTGACAGAGCACAGGTGTATGTCATGAGCCTCAACATTGTTGGTCTGGGTGGTGTTGTTTCAGACAAAGAAACAGAACCACAGAGCCCTGCCATCACTTAAACTCTCAAAACTTGTCTCCCATTGCCATTGGAGTCAGGTTAAGGAGTATATTATATGTAAACCATGAATAACCATGGTAACCAGGATGACAGAAAAAAAAAAGGAAAATTCCACAGAAAGCAAACTGGAACACATGAAAATATGTGAAATAAATGGTGGAGACTTCAAGATTTTAGTTCTAAAAATACTCAAGAAGATGTGAGAAAATATTGAGTGCACTCAAAACAAATCAATGAACAAAATGAGTACTTTATGAATAAGATTGAAATTTTGAAAAGAAACTAATAAGAAATCCTAGAAATGAAGCATGTAATTAAGGAGATTAAGAGTGAAATACTAAATAGAGAAAACAGATTCAACAGGATGGAGGAAAGAATTAGTGATATTAAAGATAGCAATCTAGAAATGACTCACAAGGAAGAAGGAGACCTGAGCATAAAGAAGAAAGAAAGAGCTCTGTGAGACCTATCTGACTCGGTCAGAAAAAGCAATATTAGAATTATAGACATTGCAAAGGAGGAAGAGAAGAAGCAGGGAATGAAGAAGGAGGAGGGAATGGAGAGTCTATTCAAACAAATAGTGGATGAGATTATCCCACATTTATGGAAAGAACTAGATCCTCAAATCCAAGAAGCATACCAAACACCTAGTTATCCCAATTGAAAGAGGTTCTCTCAAAGGCACTTGGTATTGAAGTTGTCAAAAATTAATGACAAAAGAATTCTCAAAGCAGCCAGGGAAAAGAAAAATCCATCAGAATTTCATTTGACTTCTCAGCAGGACCTCTCTACAAGCCAGAAGAGAGTGGAATCAAATATTCAAATATCTGAAAGAATAAAATAATATATCCAACAAAATTATCTTTTAAATATGAAGGAGAAATAAAGATGTTCCCAGATATACACAAGATGAAAGATTTCACCAGAAAACGTCCATTGCAGGAAATACTCAAGAAAATTATTCTAACTGAAACAAAATATATAAGGTCACAACGCTAAGACTAAGAACAACAAAAAACTTACAGCATAAACAGGGATTATTTGAAACAACAAAAACATAAAAAGGGAGAGGGTAAAGTTCTGAACTGGCAAATGAAGATAATCAGAAGCAATCAAAAGAAAAAAGCTATAGAATATATGCAACTTAATTTTTTATAAACCTAATGGTAACCACATAAAAAGAATTCCCAAACCAGGACATATAACTTAGAAAATGAGGAAACAGAGGAAAGAAGTATGGAATACCACCAAACAAAAACAACAGACAGAAACACAAAGGAAAAGAACAAATGGAACCATAGAGCTACTAGAAAACAAAAGATAAAATGGCTGTAGGAAATCCTCATGCATCAAGAATTACTTTAAATGTAAATGGTCTAAATTGACCAGTAAAGAGGCACATAATAGCAGAGGGGATCAAAAAGCAAACCCCAAAACTATGTTGCCTTTAAGAGACATATATAGGCTGCAAAAATAAAAAATAGATTCAAAATGAAAGGGTAAAAATTGACTTTCCAAGCAAATAACATCCACAGAAAAGCAGGTATAGTAATACTCACATCTAACAAAATAGATTTTAAGATAAAGAAAATAGCAAGAGACAAATTTGGACACTTTATAATGATAAAGGGGACACTACATAAAGAAAACATAACCCTTCTCTTTCTCTCTCTCTTTCTCTCTCTCTCTCTCTCTCTCTCTCTCTTTCTCTCTCTCAATACACACACACACACACACACACACACACACACACACACACACTAGAGGCCTGGTGCACAAAATTCGTGCATGGGGATAGGGGGTTGTCCCTTAGCCCATCCTGCACCCTCTCCAATCTGGGACTCCTCAAGGGATGTTCAACTGCCCATTTAGGCTCAATCCCACAGATATCCCTCTCATAATCCAGGATTGCTGGCTCCCAATTGCTTGGCTGCCTGCCTTCCTGATTGCCCCTAACCACTTCTGCCTGCCAGCCTGATCACCCCCTAACCATCCCCATGCCAGCCTGATTTGATGTCTAACTGCTCCCCTGCCAGCCCATTTGCCCCCACCTTCCCTCCTTTGCTGGCCTGGTCACTCCTAACAACCCTCCTCTGCAGAGTTGATCACCTTCAACTGCCCTCCCTTGCAGGCCTAGTGCCTCCCAACTGTCCTCCCCTGCTGGCCATCTTATGATGGCCTTCTTGTGTCCGCATAGGGGCAGGATCTTTGACTACATGGGGCAGCCATATTGTGTGTTGGAGTGATGGTCAATTTGCATATTACTATTTTATTAGCTAGCATAGAGTGGGGGCCGGCTGGTTTGCCTTGTAGGGTGTCCTGGATCAGGGTGAGGGTTCCGTTGGGGGCGGGGCAGCCTGAATGAGGGGTCTGTGGTGGATTACAGGCCGGCCTTATTCTGCAGCAACCCAAGCAGAGGCCCTGGTATCTGGGATATATTTCCTTTTTACAATTAAAACTTTGTAGCCTGGAGTGGAGGCTTACGTCTGCTAGGGCAGGCAGAAAGCTTGGCTTCTTCTGTTACCAGAGAAAACCAAGCATCTGTGGCCACAGCCATCTTGGTTGGGGTTAATTTGCATATATTCTCTGAATGGCTGGTGAGTGTGGATGGTGAGTGTGGCTTGGGGAGTAGAGTGATGGTTAATTTGTATATTACTCTTTTATTAGGTAGGATATATACCCAACCAGGAAGTACTGAAATATATCAAACAACTCACAGAACTAAAGGGAGAAACAGATCAAAACACAATTATAGTGGGAAACCTTAATACTTAAACCTTAATATTCCATTTATAGGTCTAGACAGATCAACCAAATGGAAAATTAGTAAAGAAATATTGACTTTAAATTAAAAACTAGACCAAATGGATATAATTGACATTTACAGAACCTTTCATCCCAGAATATCAGATTATACACTCTTTAGTGTACATGGATCATTCATAAGGATTGACCATATGCTGGGTCACAAAACTAGCATCAACAAACTCAAAAAGATTGAAATTATACCAAGCATATTCTCTGACCATGATGCCTTAAAATTAGAAATCAATGTTAAAAATATGTAAGGAAACTCACAATGTGTTGAGATTAAAGAATATACTACTACAAAATGATTGGGTCAAAGAATAAAAAAAAAGATGAGATCAAAAGATAGAGACAAATGAGAATGACAATACAACATATTAAAAATGAGATGAAGAGAGACAAAATGGCGGCAGAATAGACGGATGTGTCCTGAGCCTTGTCCCAGAGCTAATAGAGTGAGCAGCTGAAATGAGTGAAATGCAGCCCGAATTTGGTGAGGAGATGTAGCTGGTGAGATAGGTTGCAAACGGGAAGGGCAGAGGTCCCCTGGATAAAGGTAAAATCAAGGGTCTAGACAGGAGAGTCTGCCTGGCCTCTGTGCCTAGAGGATCAGGGAGAAACTACAGGGTGCCAAGCCTCATCCCTGAGGACAAGCAAAGTGCCTGTCTGGGGGGGTGGGGGGGAAGGGACTACAGGACTGCAAGAGGGGTTTTGGACCTTGGAGTCTGGATTTTGGACCTGAGCTCAGAGGCAGTCCTGAAGTGCTGGCCAGGCTGCACAGTGCTGGCAACAGAGGAGCTTGCAAGGATGCAGTCCCTCCTTGCACTGGAAACTGTGCCTTTCCCCACTGAACCTAGTTTGTAGGAACTTTCGGATGCAGATATTTACCCATGGCTGAGGTACGGGAGAAGGTGTGAGCTTGTAGAATCTAGGGAGAGTAGTGGTGGTAGTGAGTCTAGTGCTGAGTCATATCCAAGCCAGGTCGCCATTTTCTCTAGAGAGATAGCCTCTCCCTCCAGTCTCTAGGCAACCAATATGATAGCCACACCCAGATCACACCCTGAACAATACAAGAAATCTGAATAATCCCTGAGGTTATAGGAATTGGCCTAAAGATAAATCTTTAGCCCCAGCAACCAGAAACTGAGAAACAGTATGGGCACAGACTACTGGAATTATAAACCAGCCAAAGGAATGACACTTCACTTTTTTCACTTTTATTTTTATGAAATGTTTTTTTCTTTCTTTATTTTTTTCCTTTTTTTTCTTTTCTTCTTTGTTTTCTGTTTTTCTTTGTTGCTTTTTAAAAATTTTTGTTCACATTATTTTTCATCACTATTTTTTATTTGCTATTTTTAATTTTTTATACCATTTTTGAAATAATTTTTTTGGTAAATTTATTATTTTTTCTTCTCATTCTCTTTCTTTTAATCCACTTATTCCTTTTATACTTCCTCAATACTCAATTGAAGTCCTCCCCATATTCATCTTAATCTTATTTTCACTATATAAGCTCAGCTTTTACAGATTCTGCCCCAATCCTCTTTCTGGGTGTGTGGTGTTTGTATTTTTTATTTTATTTGTTTGTCTATTGGTTCTGTCATGTCATATACATATATATATTTCTCTTTTTTTATTCCTTTGTCTTTTATCCCATATCTTTTTCTCTCTCTTTGATAACATTTAACGTTTGTGCTCTCTTTTCTCTGCCCTATCTCTATTTTCTCAGATGGTCACTTATATTGGGGTTATTGGTGTCATGAGTACATTTGTGCTTAGTTCCCTCTGTATTGTGTCTTGTTGAGGTGAATTTTATCTGGTCAGGCCAAGAGGCTTGAGAGAAAGCCACATAACCAGACACCTGAAGAGGAAACTCCATTCATGAAAGAGTCAATAACACCGCAGATCCAACTACAGAGGCAGGAAGAATGTGGCAGTGAGGAAAAGAGCATGAGTGAGTGAGGGAGTAAAAGAAGAGTGTTTGGTTAGGTGGCGTGTGTGTGTGTGTGTGTGTGTGTGTGTGTGTGTGTGTGTATGTGAAGACAGGTAGATCCCACAGGACCTTCAGGGGCAGGCTAATCAGGCTTGCTTAACTAGGTAGCTTCTGCTACCATTACAAACAGTACTGGACCCAGCTTATATTTAGGGGCCTAGCCTTTTGAATGGGAGCATTGCTGTAAATGGGTTCCCATTATCAACTCAAAGTGCCCTCAGATAACACCTGGGACTCTACAGCCACCACTGCCAGGGTCTTGCTACCTAAGTTGTGATCCCACCATCAACTAGGCTCCAGCTGCCTGGGCACAGGCTCCAGTGAGTTTGGTAGCAGGTTTCCCTATGACTGGCCCAATGCTTTAGCCCAGGGCACTGCAACCACATGAACAGCAGACATGTGAGCAGCCTGCTCCTGTCCAAGAAGCAGCAGCTGTGTGAGCAGCCAGTTCTCCTGTCTAAGGAGTAGCAACCACTGGATAAGCTCACCCCATCTGAGGAGGAGCAGCCCACCTACTACAGAGGAGCAGCAGCCCCATGTAGTCAATCCCATCTGAGGAGCAGCAGCTCTGTGCAGCCAACATTTTGCACCTATCTGAAGAGCAGCAGCTGTATCGCATGAGCAGCCAGCTGCCTTCCAAGAAGCAGCAGTGTGAGTAGACTGTCCCTTTCCAAGGAGCAACAGCTGCACGAACCACCTGCCTCCATCCAAAGAGATGCAGTTGTGTGAGCCGCTGGCCCATATCTGAGAAGCAGCAGCTGTGTGAGCAGCCTGCTCACATTTGAGGAGCAGCAACCTCATAATTAGCCCATCCCCATCCAAGGAATAGCAGCTATACAAGCAGCTTCCCCCACCAGCTAAAAGAGGCACCATTGCTGCAAACAGCACCCACTAGAGAAGCCAGTGCCAACTGAGAAGCAGCTGCTAATGTAATCACCCAAGGAGAAACCGCAACCAGAGAAGCCACTGCCACCAAATGAGTAGCCATTGCAAGGCTCGACATATAGATAAGATGGTGGAACCAAAAACGGGTAGACAAAGATGCCTCCAAAAAAAAAAAAAAAAAAAAAAAAAAAGGAAATGCCATGAAATTAGCTAAATGAAACAGAGGCACGCAATATGTCAGAAAAATAATTCAGAATAAGGTATCATAGAGTTCATAAATTGGATGAAAGAAAAAAATCAACACCTTATGCAAGAAACAAGAAGAAATGAAGAATGATATAGCTGTAATAATAATAATAATAAAAAAAAACATGGAAAGTTTCACCACTGGACTAGAAGTAGCGGAGGATTGAATTAGTGAACTAGAAGATAGGGAAGCAAAACAGAGCCAAACTGAATTGCAATTGGAGAAAAAATTAAAAGACAGGAGGAGAACCTAAGGGAGCTATGGGAAACAAAGGAATAATAGTGGTGCCAGAACAACAGGAAGAAAACAAGGGTAAGAAGAACTATTTGAAGAAATAATATCAGAAAACTCCCCTGATGTGGCAAAGAAAAGTCATACAAGCTCAGAGAGTTCCAAACAGGATAAACCCAAAACGAACCACGCCAAGACAAATCATAATTATGATGGAAAATATTCAGGACAAAGACAGAACCTTAAAGACTGTAAGAGAAAGTCAACAAGTTACATACAGGGGAATTCCCATTAGATTATCAAATGATTTCATAACAGAAACACATCAGGCCACAAAATAATGGAAGGAAATTTACAAAATGATGAAAACCAAGGGACTGAATCCAAGAATCCTCTATCCAGCAAGTCTATCATTCAAAATTGAAGGGGAAATAAGGAGCTTCACTGACAAAAAAAAAAAATGCTAAGAAAGTTTATCACTACCAAGCCAGCAAGACAAGAAATGCTAAACAGACTGGTATAAAAAAAAAAAAAAGAAATAAAAAGGTAAGAAGGAACACAGACACAAAAAATAAAAATGACTATATATAAGTAGCTATCACTAATAATTTTAAACATAAGCAAATTAAATACTCTAATCAAAAGACATTGAGTGGCTGAATGGGTAAAAAAAAAACATGACCCATATATATGCTGCTTACAGGAGACCCACCTCAAAACAAGGGACTCATAAAGATTGAAAAGGAAGAAATAGAAAAATAACTTTCAGGCAAATGGAAAGAAAAATAAAGCTGGGATAGCAGTACTTATTTCTGACAAAATAGACCTCAAAGTAAAGGCCATAACAAGAAATAATGAAGGCCACTTCATAATTATAAAGGGATAGATACAACAAAAGGATATAACCCTTATAAATATAATTGCACCCAAATATATAAAAAAAAAATCCTGGAAGATATTAAGGGAGAGATGGAAAACAATAAAATCCTAGTAGGGGAATTTAATACACCACTGACAACACTGGATAAATCCTCTAGACAAAAAATCAGCAAAGAAACAGCAATTCTAAATGACTCACTTGATCAGATGGATTTTATTGACATCTTCAGAGCATTTCACCCCAGAGCCACCAAATATACATTCTTTTCAAATGCACATGAGTCATTTTCAAAGATAAGCTATATATTTGGTCATAGGCAAAGATGCTTCAAATTCAAGAAGATAGAAATTATATCAAGCATCTTTTCAGATCACAGTGGCATAAAACTGGAAATCAACTACAATAAAAACAATCCTAAAAAACTCAAACACTTGGAGACTAAACAGCATGCTATTAAACAATGAATGGGTTACCAGAGATATCAAAGAAGAAACAAAAAAAAAAAATCATGACAACGAAAACACAACAATCCAAAATCTATGGGATACAGCGAAAACCATCGTGAGGGGTTCTTGAGAAGTTCTTGAGAGGTTCTTGAGAAACCGTCTTGAGAAGTTCTGCACCCCGAGAGTTCACTGTCCTGGCAGCTTGGAACACTGAGCACAACTACAAGCTGTTCATAGCTCTACAAGCCTACTGCAAAAACAAACAAACAAACAAACAAACAAGCAAACAACAACAAAAAATGGTAATAAATTACCTGACCCTTACAACTCAAAGAGTTAGAAAAAGAGCAACAAGAAAAGCCCAATATAAGCAGAAGGAAGGAAATAATAAAGATCAGAGCAGAGATAAATGACACAGAGACCAAAGAAACAATACAAAAGATCAACAAATCCAAGAACTGGTTCTTTAAAAGGATAAACAAGATTGATGAACCTCGAGGAGAGGAAAAATATGGTGGCTAGCAGGATAGACCTGAGAGAGAGGAAGTGAGTGAGAGTATGAAAGGAGTGGGTGGATGAGTGTGGGTGTGTGTGAGTAAATGAGGGAAAGTTAAATCTCACAGGGGCAGCAGGAACTGGATGACAGCCTCCCCTTGACAAGGAGGGACTACCACCGCTGTGGGCACTCCCAGATGGCAGGACTCCAGCGTGGCGCCCATGCCATCTCGAATGGCCTTTTTTAGAAACTCATCAACACTACCAAAAAGACAGGCCTTGGAACTGCACCGTAACCCAGAACACATTCTAGCCAATATCCTGCTAACCCAGCTATAGACCCACGGACACTGGGACCACCAAAGACACACCATCCCACAGCTGTAAGTGCAACTCCCGTCCCCAACTGCAGAATGTGGAAACGCGCAAGTTGCGTGCATTTGCGCATCAGCCCAGAACACTATTTGGCTTGAGGGGCGTCTTCAGGCCATGTGCATTTGCGCCCCAACCTGAAACTCTTTACTCGGCTTGCTGGGTGTCACCAGGCTGGGCACACTTGTGCAGGAGCCTGAAACCCTTTATTCAAATTCTCAGAGTCTCTGGGCAGTGAGCACTTATGCACAAGCCTGAAACCCTTTACTTGGCTTGCCGGGCATCTCCAGGCTGTGCACTTGCATGCAAGCCCGTAACACTTTACTAGACTTGTGGGATGTCTCTTTGGGCGGCGCCGGGGAGATGCCAAAAACACCCCAGGGTGTGTTTCTGTGTAGATGGGGGTGTGCGTGTTCCACCTTCCATAGGCAAGCCCAAAAACTCTACTCCTGTTAATGGATATCGTCTTGAATAGCACTGGGGAGAGGGCAAAAGCACCCAAGGGTGTGTTTCTATACACAAGGGGTGCCTGCATTCCCTGTTCCAGAGGCAGACCTGAACACTGTACTGCTGTTTGTGGTTGTCTACTTGGACAGCACTGAGAAGAGGACAAAAGCACACTAGGGTGTATTTCTGTGCAGACTGGGTTGCTAAGAACCATGATGGAAATTCTGAATTCACTCTTCCTGAAGGGTTGCAAAATTCACCCTAACTGCTCAACTGCAGTGCCAGGACCCTTGGAATATATCAAAGTTCTGCACCCTGAGAGGTCACCGTACTGGCAGCTTGGAACACTGAGCACAACTGACCACAGAGTGCTATTGGGAGCCACTTTGAGCTCCTCTTGGTGCAATTTTGAACAAGCAGGGGGCGAACTCCTCTCCAGCAGTAGAGGCTTTGAATTTACTTAGCCTGGATAATGATCACAGGCACCTCAATTGCATGGCTATACTGCCAAAGCCTGTCAGGGTCCTTCAGTGTAATTCACTGACAAACATCCGAGGGTGATCCTGTGAACCACCACTGGGATTAAGTATCTATCCAACACAAGTGCAACAGCAAAAGCTGTGTCTGCCCACCCCACTGCTGCAGAACCCTGGGCAACACAGTCACGCCTTTTCAAAAAGCAGGTCCCCTGAGCCCCAACACCCCAACAGACAGTTCCTGGGGGCCATTGTGAGTCCCTGTAGGGAACGTGTGATTACAATTAAGGGTGCAGGAGAGCAAAAGTTGCGACACTCCCCCCAACAGTGGCTGACTTCTAGACACTGCAGTTGTACCTCTCAAGCTCACAGGCATACATCAGGAAAACCCAAATAGCTTGAGTAGGAAGCTACACTAGATTAACAAACACAGGAAAACTAGGAGGATTACATCAGTAGCAACATCCCCAAAAGAACCTGGTAGCAAAGCACTTGGATCTACAATTGAAACATTACAAGAAAACATGGCAAGACAAAAAAGTAATTTCTAAAGGAAAGAAAAAGAGGAATCACCAAAATGTGAGTTAAATGAATTTGTGGCTAGCAGCTTATCAGAGATAGAATTTAGAGTAATGATATAATAGTAATGATATAATATTAAATATAAGGATGCTTAAACGGCTGGAGGACAAATGCACACAACTCAATGACAAGTACACACAACTCAATGAGAACTACAAGGACCTGAATGAGAATGTCACCAACATGAAAAGAAACCAAGATGAGATGAAGAATGACATAACTGCAATAAAAAAACACAATAGAAGGCTTAAAGTGTAGACTAAAAGAGGCTGAGGACTGCATCAGCAAAGTAGAAGACAAAGTAGGAAAAAAATACAGAAACACAGCAGCAACTGGAAATAAAACTTAAAAAGCAAGAGAAGAGCCTGAGGAGCTTTGGGATAACACAGAACGAAACAACACTAGAATAACAGGGATACAATAAGGAGAGGAAGAAAAGCAAGGAATAGAAAACCTCCTGGAAGAAATAATGACAGAAAACTTCCCTGATATTGGCAAAAAAAAAAAAAAAAAAAAAAAAAAAATTATCCAAGTCCAAGAAGTACAGAGACTCCCAAACAAGTTGAACCCCAAAAGACCGACACCAAGACACATCATAATTAAATTGGTGAACACCAACAACATTGCCAGTATCATGAAGACAGCAAGAGAGAGACAGAAAGTTACTTACAAGGGATCTCCTATTAGAATATCAACTGATTTCTCAACAAAAACACACCAGGCCAGAAGGAAATAGAATGAAATATACAAAATGATGCAAGACAAGGTACTGAACCCAAGAATACTATACCCAGAAAGGTTATCATTAAAAATTGAAGGTGGAATCAGAAGCATCACAGAAAAAAAAAGGGCTAAGACAGTTTATCACTACCAAACCAGCAATGCAAGAAATGCTAAAGGGACTTCTATAAAAAGAAGAAAGGGAAATGCAAGAGGAAATAAAAACACTAAGGAAAAATATGACAACAAACAGGTACTTATAAATAATAACATTAAATGTAAATGTAAATGCACCAATCAAAAGACATAAGGTAGCTGAATGGATAAGAAAACATGAACCATATATTTGCTGTCTACAAGAGACCCACCTTAGAACAAAGGATTCACACAGTCTGAGAGTGAAGGGATGGAAAAACATTTTCCAGGTAAATGGAAATGAGAAAAAAGCTGGCGTTGTGATACGTATATGAAATAAAATAAACCTCAAAGTAAAGGCCATAATAAGAGATAAGGAAGGCCACTACATAATACTAAAGGGAGCAATCCAACAAGAAGATATCACTGCGGTAAACATATATGCACTCAATGCAGGAGCACACAAATACATAAAAAATCTTCTGGAAGATATCAAGGAAGAGATCGACATCAATACTATCATAGTAGGGGACTTTAATACACCACTGGCATCACTGGATAAATCCTCTAGCAAAAAAAAAAAATCATTGAAGAAACAGCAATTTTAAAGGACACACTTGATCAGATGGACTTAACTGACATCTTCAGAGAATTTCACCCAAAGCCAAGCAATATACATTCATCTCAAGTGCACATGGGACATTTTCAAAAATAGACCACATATTGTGTCACAAGCAAAGTCTCCCAAATTCAAAAAGATTGAAATCATATCTAGCATTTTCTCATATCACAATGGCATAATATTAGAAATAAACTACAATAAAAAACACTCCAAAAATTCAAACTCTTGGAAGCTAAACAATGATTGGGTTATCAAGGATATCAAAGAAGAAATTAAAAACATTCTGGAGATTAATTACAATAAAAATAAAGCAGTGTGAATTCTACGGGACACATTGAAATCAGTACTGAGAAGGAAGTTTATATCTCTTCACGCCTACCTCAAAAAACAAGAAAAAAATGGTAATAAATCATCTAACTCAAAGATTAGAAAGGGAGCAACAAGAAAAGCTCACAGTGAGCAGATGGAAGTAAATTATAAAAATCAGAGCAGAAATGTATGACATAGGGACCAAAACAAAACAATACAAAAGATCAACAAAACCAAGAGCTGGTTCTTCGAAAGGATAAACAAGATTGATGAACCTCTAACCAGGCTTACCAAGAAGCAAAACGAGAGGACCCAAATAAACAAAATCAGAAATTAAAGAATTGAAATAACAACAGAACCCTCAGAAATATAAGTGATTGTTAAAAATACTATGAACACTATTCTAACAAACTAGACAACATGGAGGAAATGGACATATTCCTAGAAAGATATAACCCTTCAAAACTTACTCAGGAAGCATCTAAAATTCTCAATAGGCTGATAACTATGGAAGAAATCGAAGCAGTCATCAAAAAGTTTTCAGCAAACAGAAACCGGGGGCCAGGTAGCTTTACAGGAGAGTTTTATGAAACATTTACCAACTAAAACCTGTCCTCCTCAGATAATTCCAGAACATTCAAGAAGAAGGAACCCTTCCAAGCTCCTTCTATGAAGCCAGCCTCACCTTAATAGCAAAACTAGATAAAGATAGCACAATGACAGAGAATTACAGGTCATTATCCCTCATAAACAGAGATGCTAAAAATCCTCCACAAAATTCTAGCAAATCAGTTCCAGAAATACATCAGAAATATTATACACCACGACCAAGTAGGATTTATCCCAGGGATGCAAGGAGGGTACAATATTCGCAAATCAAAAAACATGATACATCGCATAAACAAATCGAGAGATAAAAACCATATAATTGTATCAACTGATGCAGAAAAAGCACTTGACAAAATCCAACATCCCTTCTTGATAAAAACTCTCAGCAAGGTGTGGATAGAAGGATCATACTTAAACATAATAAAAGCCATATATGACAAGCCCACAGCCAATATCATACTCAATGGGCAAAAGCTAAACCCATTTTTTCTAAGAACAAGAACAAGACAGGAATGACCACTCTCACCACTCCTGTTCAACATAGTGTTGGAAGTACTAGCTATAGCAATCAGACAGATATAAGAAATAAAAGGCATCCAAATTGAAAAAGAAGAAGTAATATGGTCCTTATTTGCAGAAGACATGATACTTGACATAGAAAACCCTAAAGACTTCACCAAAAAATTATTAGACTTAATAAATTAATTCAGAAAGGTAGCAGTATACAAAATCAATGGCAAAAAAAATCTATTGCATTTCCATACACAAATAATGAACTCACAGAAAAAGAAACTAAAAAAGCAATCCCATTTACCAGCACACCAAAAAAATTAAGATACATAGGAATAAAATTACCTAAGGAGGTAAAATCCTATTTTATGCTAAAATCCTATTTTAATCTAAAATCCTAGATATATGTGGAAAACTATAGGACACTTAAAAAGAGACAGAGGAAGATGTAAACAAATGAAAGAATATACCATGTTCATGGATTGGTAGAACCAAAATCATTAAAATGTCCATACTATCCAAAACAATCTATAGATTCAATGAACTCCCCATTAAAATGCCAAGGGCATATTTCACAGACCTAGGAAGAACTCTCCAAAAATTCATCTGGAATAATAAAAGACCCCAAAATATCCACAGCAAACTTGAGAAAGAAGAACAAAGTAGGTGGGATCTCAATACCAGATTTCAAGCTGTATTACAAAGCCATTGTCTTCAAAACAGTCTGGTACTTACATAAGAACAGACATATTACACCAACTTACACCATACACAAAAATAAATTCAAAATGGATACAGGACTTAAACATAAGACGGGAAACCATAAAAATACTAGAGGCATCCACAGGCAGCAAAATCTCAAACATATGCCGAAAGAACTTCTTCACTAATACTGCTCCTAGGGCAATGGAAGCTAAAGAGAAAACAAACAATTGGGACTAGATCAAAATAAAAAGCTTTTGTACAGCAAAGGAAACCATCAATAAAACAACAAGAAAGCCCACTGCATATTTGCCAATGATATCAACAATAAGGGTTTAATCTCCAACATTTACAGAAAAGTCATACAACTTAACAAAAAGATGATAAACAACCCAATCAAAAAAATGGGCAACTGATGTAAATAGACACTTTTCAAAAGAAGACAGAAGGATGGCCAAGAGATATATGAGAACCTGTTCAAAGTCAGTAATCATCAGAGATGCAAATCAAAATAACAATGTGGTACCATCTTACATTGGAATGGCTATCATCAACAAATCAGCAAACAACCAGTCAACACTGGGAGGATGTGGAGAAAAAGGAACCCTCATCCACTGCTGGTGGGAATGCTGACTGGTGCAACCACTGTGGAGAACAGTATGGAGTTTCCTTAAAAAACTAAAAATGGAACTCCCATTTGACCCAGTGATCCCACTTCTAGGAATATATTCCAAGAAACTAGAAACACAAATCAGAAAGGATATATGCACCCTTATGTTCCTAGCAGCACAATTCACCATAGCTAAGATTTGGAAACAGCCCAAATGCCCATCATCAGATGAATGGATTAAAATACTGTGGTAATCTACAGCATGGAATACTATGCTGTGGTAAAAAAGGAGTTCCTACCATTTGCAACAACATGGATGGAGATGGAGAGCATTATGTTAAGTAAAATAAGCCAGCCAGAGAAACATAAACATCACATGATCTTACTCATTTGTGGAATATAATGAATGGCATAGACTGATGAACAAGCACAGACCCAGAGACTGAGTAATGTTGATTATAATCTCAAACTTCAGGGAAGGAGGGGGTCGGGGGCAGTAAAGGAGAGAAATCAACAAAGGGACTTGTGTGCATACATATGAGCCTAATCAATGGACACAAATAACAGGGGGGTGGGGCATAGTGTGGGTTAAGGGGTAATGAGAGGATAAGAACACATATGTAAAATAATAATAGTAATAGTAGTAGTAGTAGTAGTAGTAGTAGTAGTAAAGTGTGAGCTAACTGGAACCCAAAGAACACCTGAGGACATCTTTCCTGCCACACTAGCAGTCATCAGCTGTATGGTCATATAACCTGGGGCTATTGGAGAAGTATTTCTGGACTTATGTTCCTGATCCTTCATGGATGGGAGCTTTTATGTGAGCTTATCTCTCTGCCTAATGTAGTCACTGATGATACCAAACACTTTGTTCATCCAGGAGGACCATGAGTGGGACAAGGAAGTATAATTACACAGGGCCACCACCCAGCTTCCCTTCTGTATAACACAAAATCAAACCACTGCTCATTTGTGTGTAAAATTAAAGAGAGGTTTCTGCTTTGTGTGGGCAGCAAAGGAAGGGACTATCACTACTTGATCCTGGGAGAGTTGTAGAAAATGTAACTAAGACCTTATCCATACAAAAAGAAATTGACAGCCAGTTTGAAATTGAATTTCCATGGCCTGGAGCAAACAATATCCTTACATGATATTATTCTACAATGTCATTATAGTTTTTTCCAGATTTGTGTTACCACCCATTACCTATAATAGTACCTCACACCCTTGGCCATCAATAAAAAATCATCTTGTTGGTGCTTGGAGACAAAAGGTAACACATCTCTAGATATTTTAGAATTACAACAGCATAATGTACAATTATCCCAAACAAATTTACAAACCAATTCTTGGAATGTCTGACAGCAATTTAAAAATGACATGAAAGGATTTAATCCCTTCCACTGTGTAGAGGACCCCCTGGAAGACACCTGAGCATTCTATATTGGCCCTTTTGGCCAAGACTGATCCTCTTCCCACGGTCCAATTGCCCACATTTGTTGCCTGAGCTTTCAGTTCATGCTGAGGTTGAAGCATCATGGTGGCTGGTACCATGGATCTGTCTCTCATCCAATGGAATGAATTAGGTTCTCTCTGGAGAAGAAACTTGGGTTTTCCAAAATATGAGATCAGTGCCTGGGCCTTTCCAGCAGGGGAGGGGATCCCGAGGCAGGCACTGGGGGTGGAGGCCATGGGAGCATTGGTTACCAAGGAGAGAGAACTGAACCCCACAATATTCTGTTTGGCCAAGGAGAATTGCAGGTTATCTAGATACAGATAAGATTCCACAGGGAAGGAACAACCTAAGACAGGTACAGTCACAGAGGGGCCAGAAGGAGAGAACTTGGGGGTCAACAGAGGTGGGGCAAAGACCCTTACTGCCCCACACAACTTAGCAGGGGCCTGAACCTTCACCTTTTCTGAGGATGTCTCCTGCCCCCATGGATGATTTGCTTCCCAAGCACAGCTCAAATTGAGATCCAGATAACATACAGAGACTTGCCTGACAGAAGCTGCCCTCTCACTACAATAAAACTTGTTTGAGATGTCTCGTACCCATGGTGTGGAGAAGTGGGTTTTTAATATTCAAATCTATCCTGGTAAATGCTCAGGGCCTACTCAAGAAGGCAAATAATCCTTTCCACTAGTACACACAGGGTTAAATAAGATTGTTGATAGAGTATCGAGTTTGATGGTTGAATAGTAGTCAATTTCTCAGAGATAATCAAATTGGCTAATTGAAATAAGTGAATATTCTAGAAAAATTGTTTGTACTGTATAAAAAGCTGTTCCTAAAGTGTTAACATAATTCTTATTGGCATTCCATCTCATGGTGAAATTGCATAACATGTAATGAACCTAAAGCAGTAATATTTTAGAGAAAATAATTAAAATGTAAAAGCTATCAAGACTACATTATAAAATTTCCAAAAGCCTCGTAATATTTAAATTAAAAAAAGGTGGTAATAGTGAAAAAAATATCATGTAAGAAAAATATACTGCAAGTAAATTACATTTAGAAAATTTATACTTTAGTGAATTAACTTTCATTTGAAATGCTAACAGCAAGATACCCATGAAAAACATACATGGTGTCAAAACAAGCCAGAGGAAAATCATTTTGGGGGAGGGGGGAATGAAAAGGGATCCCAAGTCAATTTTATAGCAAATATCCCTTTATTAACTTTTGGTCGAGAATATGTTTGTATATTTCCAGAGAAAAACTCTGAGACCTTGTGGATTCCTGCAACAGAGAGGAATTGACAGTGGTGCCCCAGCCGTGAAAACAGAAGAGAAAGAATCCAGAGATGGAAGACATTGACAATGCCTTGCCATACTAGCTGACTGCAGCTGTGCATCACTGAAGGATGCCCAGGACCAAACCAGAGATGGTCAGACCTGCATCAACACCATTTGTCCACCAACCAGATCTGAAATACCATGGCTAACGCAAATAAGGAACTGTTTGTCATTGAAATTGGGACTCAAAAGAACTGTTGGCCCAGAAAGGAACTTACTACAGACTGATTCATTTGCCTCTCAGTATAACTATTATGGCTTGTCTCAGTTCTGGTCCTTGTGAGTGAATTCCTTCTATCACATGGTCTAATGCTTCTAGACGAAATAATGAGCATCATAAATTAATGAACAGAAACAGACCTGGAGACAGAAGCAGCAATCAGAATGTCAAACCTGAGAGGGAAGGTAGGGGTGGGTGGGGGTCAAAGGGGAGAGATCAACCAAAAAACTTGTGTGCATGCAATAAGCCTAACCAGTGGTCATGAAAAACAGGCAGTGGGCATATGAGAGGAGGGGTTTGGAATGGGAATGGGGGGATGAGGACAATTATATGATACCATGAAAATAACTAAATTAAAAAATATTAAAAAAAGATTGATGAACCTTTAACCAGGCTCACCAAGAATCAAACAGTGAGGACCCAAATAAACAAAATCAGAAATGAAAGGGAGAAATAACAACAGACACCACCTAAATACAAAGGATTGTTAAAAAATAGTATGAACAACTTTGTTACAAAAAACTGGACAACCTGGAGAAAATGGACATATTCTTAGAAAAATACAACCTTCCAAAACTCAATCAGGAAGAATCTAAACATCTCAATAGGCCAATAATTATGAAAGAAGTTGAAGCAGTCATCAAAAAGCTTCCAAGAAACAAAAGCGCAGGGCCAGATGGCTTCACAAGAGAGTTTTACCAAGAATTCAAGGAAAAACTAAAACCTAACCTCCTCAGACTATTCAAAAAAATTCAAGATGAATAAACACTTCCAAGATCCTTCTATGAAGCCAGCATCACCCTAATATCAAAATCAGATAAAGACAACACAATGAAAGAAAATTACAGGCCAATATCCCTCATGAACATACCTTGTTTCCCCGAAAATAAGACAGTGTCTTATATTAATTTTTGCTCCCAAAGATGCCCTAGGTCTTATTTTCATGGGGTGTCTTATTTTTCCATGAAGAAGAATATGGTACACATTTATTGTTAAATGAAAATAAAGGAAATTTATTACCTGTATACAGTACGGTATTACGGAAGTTGTCAACACAAACCAGACAAAGTGTGAATCCTACAGTATCAAGAATTTACTCATTTATCCAATGACAATCATGTCATCATCTTCTGGAACATCATCATAACAATCCAATTCCTGAATTTCCTGGTGAATTTCTTGTGACTCCATTTCTTTCAGAATCAGTGGACCAAAACTCTCATGGTTAGCCTGGGGGTCTTATTTTCGGGGGATGCCTTATATTTCACTCAGAAGGAAACCTGTAAGTAGGTCTTATTTTTGGATGATGTCTTATTTTGGGGGAAACACGGTATATGCCAAAATCCTCAACAAAATTCTAGCAAATCGGCTCTAGTACTACATCAGAAAGATCATAAACCATGACCAAGTAGTATTTATCCCAGGAATGCAAGGATGGTACAATATCTGCAAATAAATAAACATAATATATCACATAAACAAATTGAGAGATAGGACAAAGTCATATCATCTGATGCAGAAAAAGCATTTGACAAAATTCAATACCCTTTCTTGATAAAAACTCTCAACAAGGTGGGAATAGAAGGATCATACTTCAACATAATAAAAGCTATATATGATAAACCCACAGCAAACATCATGCTCAATGGGCAAAAACCAAAACCATTTCCCCTAAAAACTGGAACAAGACAGAGATGCCTACTCTCACCACTCCTGTTTGACATAGTACTGGAAGTATTAGCCAGTGTAATTAGACAACAAGAAGAAATAAAAGAATCCAAATTGGAAAAGAAGAAGTAAAGCTATCCTTATTTGCAGATGACATGATATTGTACACAAATAACCCAAAAGACTCCATCAAAAAACTAATAGACTTAATAAATAAATTCAGCAATGTAGCAGGATACAATATTAATGCCAACAATTCTATGGAAATTCTATACATCAATAGTGAACTTACAGAAAGAGAGACTAAAAAAGCAATCCCATTTATCATCACACCAAAAAATTAAGATACCTAGGAATAAAATTATCTAAGGAGGTAAAATCCTATATGTGGAAAACTACAGGACACTTAAAAAGAGACAGAGGAAGATGTAAACAGATGGAAGAACATACCATGTTCATGGATTGGTAGAACCAAAATCATTAAAATGTCCATACTAGCAAAGCAATCTATAGATTCAATGAACTCCCCATTAAAATGCAAAGGGCATATTTCACAGACCTAGAAAGAACTCTCCAAGACTTCATCTGGAATAATAAAAGACCCCAAATATCCACAGCAAACTTGAGAAAGAAGAACAAAGTAGGTGGGATCTCAATACCAGATTTCAAGCTGTATTACAAAGCCATTGTCTTCAAAACAGCCTGGTACTGACACAAGAACATACATGTAGACCAATGGAATAGAATAGAGAATCCAGATATCAACCCAAATCACTATGCTCAAATAATATTTCACAAAGGAGGCATGAAAATAGAATGGAGTCACGACAGTCTCTTCATTAAATGGTGACGGGGAAATACATGCAAAAAACTGAAACCAGGCCATGAATTTAACCATACACAAAATTAAACTCAAAATGGATACAGGATTTAAACATAAGATGGGAAACAATAAAAATACTAGAGGAATCCATAGGCAGAGAAATCTAAGATATATGCTGAAGCAATTTATTCACTGATACTGCTCCTAGGGCAATGGAAACCAAAGAGAAAATAAACAAATGGGACTGCATCAAAATAAAAAGTTTTTGTATAGCAAAAGAAACCATCAACAAAACAATAAGAAAGCCCACTGTAAGAGAGAATATATTTGCCAATGATAACAATGATAAGGGTTTATTCTCCAACATCTACAGGGAACTTATACAATTTAATAAAAAAGAAGATGAATTATCCAAGAAAAAAGTGGGCAACAGACCTAAATAGAATCTTTTTGAAAGAAGACAGAAGGATGGACAAGAGACATATGAAAACATGCTCAAAGTCACTAATTATCTGAGAGATGCAAATCAAAATGGCAATTAGGTACCAATTCATACCTGTCAGAATGGCAGCCATCAACAAATCAACAAGTGCTGGCAAGGATTTGGAGAAAAAGGAACCCTCATGCACTACTGGTGGGAATGCAGACTGGTGCAGCCACTGTGAAGAACAGTATGAAGTTTCCTCAAAAAATGAAAAATAGATCTCCCATTTGACCCAGTAATCCCACTTCTAGGAATATAGGTCAAGAAACTAGAAACACCAATCAGAAAGGATATATGCACCCTTATGTTCCTAGCAGCACAATTCACCATAGCTAAGATTTGGAAACAGCCCAAATGCTCATCAGAAGATGAGTGGATTTGAAAACTATAGTACATCTACACAATGGAATACTATGCTGCTATAAAAAAGAAGTAATTCTTACAATTTTCAATAGCATGGAAGGACCTGGAGAACATTATGTTAAGTGAAGTAAGTCAAGAAATAAATGAAAGAAAATGGCACATGATCTCACTCATTTATGAAAAATAAAGAACATTATAACATGATAAACAAAAAGACAGATACAGAGGTAGTAAAGCACCAAGCGGACTGTCAAATTACAGTGTGAAAGAAGGGGAGTGTTGTAGAGGGGGGAAAAAGATCAACCAATGTACTTGTATAAGCACAACAAATGGACACAAGACACTGGTAGGGGGATGAGAGCATGCGACAGGGGGTAGCAGAGGCTAGGGGAAAGTAAATATGGGGCAAGGAGATATATGTACTACTACATGCAATACTTTAAGGAATCAAAAATTAAATAAATAAATATCTATGAATGGAATTGCTGTGTATTAGAATAGATTCATGTTTGACTTTGTAAGAAATTGGCTAATAGTTTCAATAGCTAACATACCATTTAAATCCCTTCCAGCAGTGGATGAGTGTTTTAGCTGTCATTAGTTGTTTTAATTTTAGTCATTTTATTTATTCTTTGTTTGTTTTGTGTTTTATTTTATTTTATTTTATTTTATTTTATTTGAATGTAAGACCTATTTTTATTTTATTATTTTTTTAAATAAATTTTTATTCTTCATATTATTACAAATGTTCCTTTTTTTCCCTCCCACCATTGCTCTCCTCCACCAGGTTCCCACCCCACCCTCTGCCCTTTCCCCACTCCCCATTGTCCTCATCTATAGGTGCACAGTTTATGTTCAGTCTCTTCCCACATCTCCCTCTCCCCTTTTCCCCAAGAATCGTCAGTTCACTCCCCTTCCATACCTCTGATTCTATTATATTCAACAGTTAATATTGTTCATCAGATTTTTTTTTAATTTCCTTGGTTTTTAGATTCACTTGTTGATAGTTATGTATTTGTTGTTCATAATTTTTATCTTTATTTACTTTCTCTTCTGAAAGAACCCCCTTCAGCAATTCATATAATTCTGGTTTGGTGTTGATGAACTTCTTTAGCTTTTTTTTATTAGTGAAGCTCTTTATCTGACCTTCGATTCTGAGTGATAGCTTTGCTGGATAGATTATCTTTGGCTGTAGGTTCTTACTATTCATCACCTTGAATATTTCTTGCCATTCCCTTCTGGCCTGCATGGTTTCTGTTGAGAAATCAGTTGATAATCGTATAGGTGCTCCTTTATAGGTAACTACGTTCTTTGCTCTTGCTGCTTTTAATATTCTCTCTTTGTCTTTTGCTCTTGGAATTTTAATTATGATGTGTCTTGGTGTGGTCCTCTTTGGATTCCTTTTGTTTGGAGTTCTGTGCACTTCCTGGACTTGTAAGTCTAATTCTTTCACCAGGGGGGGAAGTTTTCTGTCACTATTTCTTTCAGAATGTTTTCGATAACTTGCTGTCTCTCACTTCTGGGACCCCCATAATTCTGATGTTGGTTCACTTGAAGTTGTCCCAGAGGTTTCTTACATTATATTCAACTTTCTGGATTCTCTTGCCTTCTTGTTTCTGCAGAGGAGTGTCTTCTGGCTCTTTATGTTCTAAATCTTTGACTTGATTCTTGCGATCTTCCATTCTGTTTTTAGGACTCTGTTTTTAGCAGCTCTCACACTGTAGTCACAGCTGGTCCTCACAGCCTGGAGTTCAACTTCTCCCAGAGAAACCAACAGCAATCAAAGCTTAACTATAAGACTGTGCACACAGTCTACAAAGGGGCACTCCTAGGGGAGGATGAGCCACTGAGTCCTACCGGACACCTATTTACACAAGAATAATCTATAAGAATACTCCATGGAATATAGCAGCTCTTCCTAATACATAGAAACAAACATAGGGAAGTACCAAACTGCAGAGACAAAAAAACAGGTCGCAAATTAAAGAAATGGAAGAAAGAAAACTACTACCCTGTTTCCCCGAAAATAAGACAGTGTCTTATATTAATTTTTTCTCCCAAAGTTGCACTAGGTCTTATTTTCAGGGGATGTCTTATTTACGGGGAAACATGGTAGATAGATAGTTCAAAAACATGGTCTCAAGGATCTTGATGATACTTTCAAGGATCTTAGTGAGAATATCAAACACATGAAGAAGGACCAATCAGAAATTAAGCATGCACTAACTGAAATAAAGAATAATTCATAAAGATTTAACAGTAGAGTAGAGGAGTCTGAGAATCAAATAAACGATTTGGAATATGAGGAAGCAAAAGACACCCAATCATAAAAGCAAAAAGAAAAAAGAATCCAAAAATATGAAAATAGTGTAAGGAGCCTTGGGACAACTTCAAGTGTACCAACCTTCACATTTAGGGGTACCAGAAGGAGGAGAGAGAGATAGAGAGAGAGAGAGAGCAAAATATTGAAAACCTATTTGAAGATACCTTTTCCTACCTGGTGAAAGAAATAGACTTACAAATCCAAGAAGCGCAGAGAGCCCAAACAAGGGGAACTCAAAGAGGTCCACACCAAGACACATCATAATTAAAGGGTTAAAGACAAAGAACATAGACCATAAGGTGGTGAAGGCCTGGGGTGGTGGTGGGGTGGGAACCAGATGGAACAGGGCAATGGGAGGAAAAGTATTTCCATAATACTCTCAACAGTAAAGATTCAATAGTTTGTTAAAGACAAAAAAATATTTTGCCCAAATATTTATTAAGTTTTTTTGTCTTCTTATTGTTGAGTTGTAAGAATTCATAGTATTTTCTGGATACAAGTCCTTTGTCAAATATATGTATTACACATATTTTTCCCACTATGTGTCTTATCTGTTTATTTTTAAACTATATTTTAAGGAGCAGATTTTTAAAATTTTGAGATATTCTAACTTATCAATTTCATACTTTAATAAAGAAATCTTTGCCTGCCCTATGATTACTGCTATGCTTTTTCTAGAAGATTTGTGACTAGTTTTATATATCATGTCTATAATCCATCTGGGATAAACTATTGTGGAAAGATGTAGGGGGTGAGGATACTCACCCAACCCCCACAAATGGATGTCCAGTTGTTACAGCACCATTTGCTGAAAAGCCTACCATGAGATATTTTACACCTCAGTCATTACCATGTTATTATATTTTATCTCCTACACCTGTGATATATTTTCTATGTTTTACAGATTAGGAAAATGGAGCTCAGAAATATGAATGACTCATGTAATATCACACTTCTGAAACAGGTCTGCCTGTCTATCCAGCAATGCTTTTTACACATCACCAGAAACAGTTTTCTTCCTTAAAAGACCCAATAAAAGCCCATGTCCTTCAGAAAAACTCCACAATTATAACCTGCTGTTCTCTCAATTTTATAAACTCAATTGCACTTAAAATATCAATGCAGTGATGGTGGTTGTTATATAGATGTGCATTGCTTTCTATTACCTATGTCAATTCCTATAACCTGTTCTCTGTCCAACTTCTCTGCTTGGAAGTTAGCAGAATCTAGGTTTTAAATTTTATTATGCCTTCTAGATCATCAAGCACAATTCTAGGTATACAGTAAGTACTCAATACATACTTTTGTCTGAGTAAAAAAATATTCAGTTGGACAGTGGAGCTAGTGCTGCTAATACCCTGTTTAAGGCACTTTAATTTTTTTGTTAGGTGCTAAATCTTGCCTCACACCCCCTACCCCCACCCAGAATGGACAAGAATTTTAGTGGTAGAATCCTCCTGTGTATAACTTGAAATTAAGGAACTGAACAATGAACAATTAAAGAGATAGTTTGAAGGTAATAGTTAAATCCCCATAAAAATACTTAAGTTCCTAGAAAACTGTAGCTTTGTCATAAATATGGAATGTATATGTGCTACTAGAAACAGAGGAGTTACCAGAGCTGAAGATTGAAACATGAGGCACTGTCAGAGAGGTTCTGAGGTGACCAAAGAAGTCATTTGAAGAATTGAAAAGGCCAATTCTATTAGAACATCTAATGTTACTGAGTTGAGCTGCAAACCCCAGAAGACCACACCAGAAACATAAAAGGCACCAAGAGATGGAAATACAAAGGAGCTGGTGTGTCCTTTGTTAAATATTAATTGAGCATAACAGTTTGGGTAGAATTCTGGGTTCTCTGTTCTGTTCCATTGGTCTATAAATCTGATCTTGTGCCAGTACCAGGAATTTTTGAGAACACTGGCTTTATAATATAGCTTGATATCTAGTATTGTGATCCCTCTAACTTTGTTCTTTCTCAAGATTAGTGTGCAATTAAAATCCTTTTTTAATTCCACATACATTTTTGAAGTATTTGTTCTAGTCTATGAAATATACTGTGGGTATTTCAATAGTGGTTGCATTGAATCTGTAGATTGCCTTGGGTAATATGGACATTTTAATAAAGTTAATTCTACCAACCCATGGGCACAATGTATTCTTCCAGTTGTTATGTCTTCCTCTATATTTTTTTATGTCCTATTGTTTTCTTTTTTATTGATTTTTTTCTTTTCATTTTTTATTAAGGTATTATATGTGTACATATCTTACCATTGCCCCTCCACCCTACCCTCATACATGCCCTCACCCCCAGAGTTTTGTGTCCATTGGTTATGCTTATATGCATGCACACAAGTCTTTTGGTTGATCTCTTATCTCCTCCACCTCTCCCTACCCTTCCAGCTGTAATTGAACATTATATTTGATACTTTACTGTCTCTGTATCTATCTTTCTGTTCAACAGTTTAAAATTTTCTTTATTACCCATAAATGAGTGAGATCATGTGGTGTTTTTCTTTCATTGACTGGCTTATTTTACTTGCATGATGTTCTCCAGTTCCA
Source organism: Pipistrellus nathusii (assembly GCA_963693515.1). Taxonomy (NCBI): domain Eukaryota; kingdom Metazoa; phylum Chordata; class Mammalia; order Chiroptera; family Vespertilionidae; genus Pipistrellus; species Pipistrellus nathusii. The sequence continues at coordinate 96,516,627 of OY882859.1, forward strand.
TCCAGGTTGCTACAAATGGTGAGAATTCCTTTTTTATGGCAGCATAGTATTCCATTGTGTAGATGTACCATAGTTTTCTGATCCAGTCATCTACTGATGGGCACCTAGGCTGTTTCCAAATCTTGGATATTGTAAATTGTGCTGCTATGAACACATAGGGGGTGCATATATCCTTTCTTATTGGTGTTTCCAGTTTCTTAGGATATATTCCTAGGAGTGGGATTACTGGGTCAAATGGGAGTTCCATTTTCAGTTTTTTGAGGAAACTTCACTGTTCTCTACAGTGGCTGCACCAGTCTACATTCCAACCAGCAGTGCACAAGTGTTTCTTTTTCTCCACATCATCGCCAACACTTATTGTTTGTTGATTTGTTGATGATAGCCATTCTGGCCGGTGTGAGATGGTAACGCATTGTTGTTTTGATTTGCATCTCTCAGATTATTAGTGACTTTGAGCATGTTTTTATGTGTCTCTTGGCATTCCATCTGTCTTCTTTTGAAAATATTCTATTTAGGTCTGTTACCCATTTTTTTTATTGGATCATTTATCTTCCTTTTATTAAGTTGTATAAGCTACTGTAGATGTTGGAGGTTAAACCTTTATCAGTGATAACATTTGCAAATATGTTCTCCCATATAGTGGGCTTTCTAGTTTTATTGATGGTTTCTTTTGTTGTAAAAAAGCTTTTTATTTTGATGCAGTCCCATTTGTTTATTTTCTCTTTAGTTTCCATTGCTCTAGGGGCAGTATCAATGAAGAAGTTCTTGCAGCATATGTCTGAGATTTTTCTGCCTTTTGATTCCTCTAGTATTTTTATGGTTTCCCATCTTATGCTTAAGTCCTGTATCCATTTTGAGTTTATTTTTGTGCATGGTGCAAGTTGGTGATCTAGTTTCATTCTTTTGCATGTATCTATCCAATTTTCCCATCACCATTTATTGAAGAAACTGTCTTGACTCCATTCTATGTTCATACCTCCTTAGTCAAATATTAATTGAGTATAGAGGTTTGGGTTGATATCTGGATTCTCTATTCTATTCCATTGATCTATATGTCTGTTGTTGTGTCAGTATCAGGCTGTTTTGAAAACAGCAGCTTTGTAACAAAGCTTGCAGTCTGATATTGAAATCCCATCAACTTCATTCTTCTTTTTCAAGATTTCTATGCCTATTTGGTGTCTATATTTATTCCAGGTAAATTTTTGGAGTCTTCTTTCTGGTCTGTGAAGCATGCCTTTGGTATTTTAATGGGGAGTGCATTGAATCTATAGATTGCTTTGGGTAGTATGGACATTTTGATGAATTTGTTTCTACCAATCAATGAACATGGTATGTTCTTTCATCTACCCTGTTTCCCCAAAAATAAGACAGTGTCTTATATTAATTTTTGCTCCCAAAGATGCCCTAGGTCTTATTTTCAGGGGATGTCTTATTTTTCCATGAAGAAGAATATGGTGCACATTTATTGTTAAATGAAAATAAAGGAAATTTATTAAGGTAGTACAGTAGTTGTCAACACAAACCAGACAATGTGTGAATCCTACAGTATCAAGAATTTACTCATTTATTCAATGACAATCATGTCATCATCTTCTGGAACATCATCATAATAATCCAATTCATGAATTTCCTGGTGAATTTCTTGTGACTCCATTTCTTTCAGAATCAGTGGACCAAATCTCTCATGTTTAGCAATAGCACTTTAAATGACTACTTCTTGTCAAGGTAGCCTGGTCGCAGTGCATTTGCAATGCACTTGTCAGTGATTTTCTCCCATGAGTTCTTCACCTAAGTCACAACTTCTTGCAGTTTAGGTTTCACAAAGTTTCCATGCTAATTTCTCTCCATTCTATTTTCAATGTAGTAATTAATTTCCATTTGCAAATTGTCTTTGAATGGCTTGTTATTGCAATTAAGAGTGTGGAGATAGGCCTTCATTACTGTGGGAGTCATTATCTAATCTATTTTTCTTTGGTGAAGAAATGTCTTCATGTCTTCAGCATGGTGAGTGCTGGCTGCATCCCAGACTAGCAGACCTCTTTGGCTCCCTCACATAACAAGCGGCAGCATTAAATCAACCCACTTCCTTATAACTGCTCATGTGGACCAGGCTTTTTCAGTTTCAACAATAAAAATGCCCAAAATACGTTCAATTTTTTCCTTCTTGCCCTTAGAAATGATTAAAGGTGGGATTTTAGTGCTATCCAGATGAATTGCCAAAATACAGGAAACACTTGCACTTTCGTAAGCAGTGGAGGGAATGTAAACTAAGGAGGCACCCCACTGTTCAATTGTTGTTTGAGATGATTGGCCCATAAACACTGCAGTTTCATCCATAGCAATCATGTTGGAAAGATTGTATTTAGAGAAGTCAGCATCATCAATAAAGAACTTGAATGCAAGTGCTTGCTTAATAATTTGAGTATCTTCCAACCTAAGCAATGTTGTAGATTTTTTAAAGACAGTTCACTTTGCTGAAGGAAATTATCCAGCCAGTGTTGTGATGCTTTGAAGTCTTCAGGGGCTATGTCTAACTGTGGTGCCATTGCAAGGGCGAATTCTTGAATCTGAGCCCTATTCACAACCAAAGCCTTTGCTCTCCTGTCAACAACCCATTCACAGATCAGGTCTTCCAGCTCGGAAAATAATGGATGCTGACCTGATCCACACTTGTGCTTTTTAGCATTTCCCTTGTCCACTTGTTCAATGTGGTTACCGTACTCTGCTGGCCATTTTTGGACCAATCGGATACTCAACATCTTCTCTTTGCAGAAAGCAGTAAGATTTTGGCCCCAAGAATCTTCCATGATTCCTTTCTTGTACTCCACAGAGTAGCTTTTTCTTTTTGAGCTCATTTCTAGGGGTAAAAAAAAGGAATTGTGGTATCAAGGTGGGGGGAGGGGGATCACTTAATATGACACAGGGGGGTCAGGAATCAAAATGGCATAGGAGAATCAGAGGGGGGATTATCATTTTAGTGACCCCTTTTGATCCTCCTGTGTCATTTTGATTGCCCCATCTGATCCTTCTGTCTTATTTAAATGATCCCCCTACTCCCACCCCTGTGCCACTGAACACCTTACCTGACATCCACCCTACCCCTTTATGAGACATTTACCCCCTGGGGCCTGCCTGGGGACTGTCACTGGGCTTGCTGGGGCCTGGATTTGGGCTGGAGCAGGGTCTGCCACTGACTGAGAACCTTCAGTTATCATGAGGGCGGCTGCGAGCATCAGGTAGTGTTACCAGAGACAGACCAGCACTCATCACCTTCGCCTAGTCCTGTCTGCTCTAATCCTCCTGTTCTTCTACACGCATCTGTGAAAGTCTCCTCTCTCCTGTTCCGCACTCACCGCTCACTCTGACCTCCGCTCCACCTCCACACAGCAGTGAAGTCAGGACTTTAAGTAAGTCACTGGTTGCTAAACGGCAGTCGGGGTGGCCCTAGCGACCAGTTTATGGTAAATTAATTTTCATTCTGAGACAGAGCCTGGGGGCGGGGGGGGGCTTATTTTTTGGGGGATGCCTTATATTTCACTCAGAAGGAAACCTGTAAGTAGGTCTTATTTTCGGAAGATGTTTTATTTTGGGGGAAACACAGTATTAACATCTTCCTCTATTTCTTTTTAAGTGTCCTGTAGTTTTCCACGTATAGGTATTTTACTTCCTTAGTTAATTTTATTCCTAGGTATCTTAATTATTTTGGTGTAATGGTAAATGGGATTGCTTTTTTAGTCTCTTTTTCTGTAAGTTCACAATTGGTGTATAGAAACGCCATAGATTTCTTGGCATTAATTTTGTATTCTGTTACATTGCTGAATTCATTTATTAAGTTTATTAGTTTTTTGATGAAGTCTTTTGGGATTTTTATGTACAATATCATGTCATCTGCAAATAAGGACAGCTTTTTTTCTTCTTTTCCAATTTGGATTCTTTTATTTCTTCTTGTTGTCTAATTGCAATGGCTAATACTTCCAGTACTATGTCAAACAGGAGTGGTGAGAGTGGGCATCCCTGTCTTTTTCCTGTTCTGATGGGGAATGGTTTTAATTTTTGCCCATGGAGTATGATGTTTGCTGTGGGTTTATCATATATAGCTTTTATTATGTTGAAGTATGATACTTCTATTCCCACCTTGTTGAGAGTTTTTATCAAGAAAGGGTGTTGGATTTTGTCAAATGCTTTTTCTGCATCCGTTTATATGACTATGTGATTTTTATCTCTCAGTTTGTTTATGTGATGTATCACATTTATTTATTTATGGATATTGTACCATCCTTGCTTCCTGGGGTAAATCCTACTTGGTCATGGTGTATGATCTTTCTGATGTACTGCTGGAACTGATTTGCTAGAATTTTGTTGAGGATTTTGGCATATATGTTCATGAGGGATATTGGCCTGTAATTCTCTTTCATTGTGTTGTCTTTATCTGGTTTTGGTATTAGGGTGATGCTGGCTTCATAGAAGGAGCTTGGAAGTGTTCCTTCCTCATGCCTTTTTAGGAATAGTTTGAGGAGGATAGGTTTTAGTTTTTCCTTGAATGTTTGGTAAAACTCTCTTGTGAAGCCATCTGGTCCTATGCTTTTGTTTGCAGGAAGCTTTTTGATGACTGCTTCAATTTCTTTCATAGTTACTGACCTATTGAGCTGTTTGGAGTACTCATGATTGAGTTTTAGAAGGTTGCATTTTTTCCAGTAATCTGTCCATTTCTTCCAGATTGTCCAGATTTTTGGAATAGAATTGTTCTTAATATTTTGTAACAATCCTTTGTATTTTGGCAGGATCTGTTGTTATTTCTCCTCTTTAATTTCTGATTTTTTTTTTATTTGGGTCCTCTTTCTTGGCCTCTTGATGAGCCTGGATAGAGGTTCATCAGTCTTGTTTGTCCTTTCAAAGAACCAACTCTTGGATTTGTTGATATTTTGTATTGTTTCTTTCGTCTCTATGTTGTTTATCTCTGCTGTGATCTTAACTATTTCTTTCCTTTTGCTTGGACTTTTCTTGTTGCTCTCTTTCTCACTTTTTGAGTTATAGTGTTAGGTAATTTATTACCATTTTTTCTTTTTTTCTTTTTTTTTTTCTTTTTTTCAGTAGGCTTCTAGAGATTTGAATTTCCCTCTCAAGACTGCTTTTGCTGTGTTCCTTACATATTGGAGTTTTGTGTTTTCATTATCATTTGTTTCCATGATGTTTTTTTTTCCTTGATCTCTTTGCTAAGCCAGTCATTGTTTAATATCATGCTGTTTAGTCTCCAAGTGTTTAATTACTTTGGATTGTTTTTATGATAGTTGATTTTCAGTTTTATGCCACTGTGATCTGAGAAGATGCTTGATATAATTTCTATCTTCTTGAATTTGAAGAAACTTTGCCTATGTCCCAACATATGGTCTATGTTTCAAAATTACCCATGTGAACTTGAGAAGAATGTATATTCTGTGGCTTTGGGATGAAATGTTCTGAAGATGTCAATTAATTTCATCTGATCTAGTGGGTCATTTAGTATTGATGTTTCTTTGCTGATTTTTTGTTTAGAGGAATTATCCAATGGTGATAGTAGTGTATTAAAGTCTCGTACTATGATTGTATTGCTGTTAATCTCTCCCTTAATATCCTCCAGGAGTTTATTTTATTTTATTTTATTTTAATTTTATGTATTTGGGTGCTCCTGTATTGGGTGCATATAAGTTTACCAGAGTTATTTGATTGCTCTCTTTTGTATTGTGAAGTGGCCTTCCTTATCTCTTGTTATGTCCTTCACTTTGAGATCTAACTTAACAGATATAAGTATGGCTACACCATCTTTTTTATCTTCATTTCCATTCGACTGGAAAACCTTATTTATTCCCTTCACCCTCAGTCTGTGTGCGTCATTTTTTATGAGGCGAGTTTCTTGTAGACAGCAGATATATGTGTCTTCTTTTCTTATCCAATTTGTTACCCTATGACTTTTGATTGGGGCATTTAATCCATTTACATTTAAAGTTATTATTGATAGGTACTTATTTGTCACCATTTTTACTCTATATCCCTGTTTTCCTTCTTTGTTTCCTATTTCTCTTTCTTTCTTTCTTTCTTTCTTTCTTTCTTTCTTTCTTTCTTTCTTTCTTTCTTTCTTTCTTTCTTTTTTTCTTTCTTTCTTTCCAGCAGACCCTTTAGCATTTCTTGCATTGCTGGTTTGGTTGTGATAAATTCCCTTAGTCTTTTTTTGTCTGTGAAACTCCCGATTTCACCTTCAATTTTGATTTATATCCTTGTTGGGTACAGTATTCTTGGATTCAGACCTTTCCTTTGTATGACTTTGTATATTTCATTTCATTCCCTTCTGGCCTGATGAGTTTCTGTTGAGAAATTAGTTGCTATTCTGATGGGGGTTCCTTTGTATATAACTTTCTATCCCTCTCTGGCTGCTTTTAAGATTCTTATTTTGTTGTTGGTGTTTGCCAATTTAATTATAATATGCCTTGGCATCGGTTTTTTGGGGTTCATTTTGCTTGGGACTCTGTGAGCTTCTTGTATTTGTGTGGCTTTTTCTTCCCTATATGAGGCAAAATTTCTGTCATTATTTCCAGAAACAGGTTTTCTATGCTTTCCCCAGTTTCCTTTCCTTCTGGAACCCCTATTATACAGATGTTGTTTTGTTTTGTGTTGTCCCAAAGTTCCTTTAGGCTGTCCTCCTGCTTTTTAATTTTTTTTTCTTTGTCTCCCCTTGGTTTCTCTTTTCAGGGTGTCTGGTTATGTAGTTCTCTCTATCCTGTATTGATTTAAAGGTACAAAAGATAACACAACCCAGTATAACACACAAGGCACTGAACAACGATGTATTCTCGATATTAATAACCACCAGTAATAGTGACCACAAGAGAAACGCAAATTAGGGTGTAGCAGAGATAGAAGAGTAAAAGTAAAAAATGAGTATCAAAATGAAATTTGGAAAAGGAGCAACAAACAAAACAGAACAAAAAAATGTGGAACAAACTATATATATGGGGAGGAAACTACAGTAGAACAACCGTTAATCACAGCAATTGCTTGCAACAAGTACCTGGAGATTAATACTACCTACAACACCAAGTAATATGAAGTGAGAAAAGGGAAAGCAGAAGTAAAAAAATTAAAACACAGCAAACAAAAACATACAATCAAATAAAAAGAATAAGCAAAACAGTCTCACAAAAAAGCATAAAAATTTGATATAGTTAACATTAAAACAAACAAGTACAAATAATAAACAGAAATAAAACTTTTATTTATTTATTTATTTTTTTAGTTAGGACAGCAAAAAGGGAGGTGTGTGTGAACTTGGAGCAGGGGGTTGGAAATTAGATAGATATATATAAGTAGGGTGAAATTTTAGCAGGGGGTAAACAGAAAGAATATGGAAAATCTAGAACAGGAAAGGTTAAGATAAACCTGACACCAAAAGGGGAAAGGTTAGGAAGAGAGTGATGGCATAAAGGTAAGAGTTGAGATAGAATAAAGCAATGGTGAAGAAAAGGTAAAAATAGACTGTAGAACACTAATACTGAAGTAAAATAAAGAACAAATAAAATGACACTTAAAAAATAATTAAAACAAAAGTAAATAAAATAAAAAAGGTAAAATAGTAGTAGTAATAATGCTGATTACAAATAAAAATGTAAGAATTTAAAAGGTAAAATCAAGTGAGGAAAAAAGAAAAAATAGTTTCTTGAGTAAATGATGCAAATAATGAAAATAAAAACAAAAATTTAAAAAATTTAAAAAATTAATAAAATGTGCAGTAGTAAAGGTCATTCACTTCCTCTATCGTTCTGTTTGGCGTGCCTATTTCCCAGTCCAGACGGTATTGAAGTTCCATGCATTTCACTGCTCCTCAGTGTTGTAATCCAGTCCTGATTTTTAAGAAGGCGGTGTCTTAATTTCTGGTGTTCTTTTATTTTTTATTACACTAGGGTCAATTTGTGATTCAACCTCTGGGTTGACTTCCAGAACTCTAAGGCCTCTCTAGCTTTCTTTTTCTCTGTGACACTCAACCGGTTTGTGGGCAAGTCTAAGCAGACTGCACTCCCCTGAAATTCACAGGCTATCTCTCCGCATCAGATCAAAATGGGTTGCTCTTTAGAGGTCCCCCCTATTAGCAGCTCTGAGGAACCCTTTCCACAATCACGGATTCCACCAGCCCAACAGCACGGGGCTTCTCCATGTTAACACCTCCCTGGTCCTCCAGCTCCCGCAGTGTGCAGTGCGCGCTTCTATCTTCTGCTGGGACTCACCTTATTCCTACAAAATATAACTTTTCTGTGGTGCAGTGGAGAGCTTCTTTGATTCCAAGCGTTCGCACCACCTGGGACTGGTGTTCTGGGGATCACAGCTGCTCGGTGGCCTCTGACAAGATATACTTTTCCTTTCAAGATGGTGAGACTTCCCCGTCCAAGCCCATAGCTCTGGGAGAGGACCCAGTCACCATGGGTGCATCCCTGTCAGAGGATCCCTGTCTAGTAGTCCCTCACCTTCTCCTGGAATTTAGCTATTCCTTAGCTTTCTAACAAACACTCTCAGTGCGACCCTCAGCTGTTCTTTCTTTCTGCTATGGGACAAAGCTCAGAACAAATCTGTCTATTCTGTCTCCATTTTCTCTATCCACAGGGTCTCTGTCCTATAGTTTTCTGAGAACATGTTTTTTACATCCTTGATTATTTTCCTATGTATCTTAACTTTTTGTTGTTGCAATGGTAAATGGGATTGATTGTTTAGTTTCTCTTTCTGAGAATTCATTACTGGTGTATAGAAGAACCATCAATTTTGGAGGTTTTGATTTTGTATTCTGTTACATTGATAAATTCATTTATTAAATCCAGTCATTTCTCAGTGGAGTCTTTAGGGTTTTCTATGTACAATATCATTTCATCTGTGAATACAGAATTTTACTTCCTCCTTTCCAATTTGGATACCTAGCTATTTCTTCTTTATGTCTGATCACTGTGGCTAGGACATCCAGTACAATGTTGAATACGAGTGGTGAGAGCAGACATCCCAGTCTTTTTCCTGTTCTTAGGAAAAATGACTTTAGTTTTGCCCACTGAGTATGATGTTGGCTATAGGTTTATCATATATGGATTTATCATGTTGAGATATGCTTCTTCTGTTCCCACTTTGCTGAGAGTTTTTATAAAATATGAGTGTCGGATTTTGTTGAATGCCTTTTCTGTATCTATTGATATGATCATGTGATTTTTGGCTTTTGATTTGTTTATGTGATGTATTACATTTATTGATTTGTGAATATAGTTCAAGCTTTGCATAACCTGGTATAAATTCCACTTGTTCATAGTGTATGATCTTTTTAATATATTGCTGGATGTGATTTTCTAATATGTTGTTGAATATTTTAGCATCTATGTTCATCAGGAATATTGGCTTGCAATTCTCTTTCTTTTCCTGGTTCTGGAATTAGGATAATTCTGGCTTCATAAAAGGAGCTTGGAAGTGTTCCTTCCTCTCAGATTTTTTGGAATATTTTGAGGAGTATAGCTGTTAGTTCTTTGAATGTTTGGTAATACTCTCCTGTAAAGCTTTCCAGACTTGGGCTTTTGTTTCCTGGAAGTTTTTTTTATTTTTAATTTTTTAATTTTTTATTATTGCTTCTATTTCATCAGTTGTCATTGGTCTATTCAGGCTTTCTTATTCTTCCTGATTTAGTTTTGGATCTTTCTGTAGTGGAGTGAAGAGCTCCTTTGAGCCCTTCATGCCATCTGAGACCGGTGTTCTGGGGATCACAGCTGCTTGGTGGTTGCCGCAGCTGTGGATATTCTGGTATTTGACAAGATATACTTTTCCTTTCAAGATGGCGAGATTTTCCTGTCCAAGCCTGTTGCTCTGGGAGGGGACCCAGCCACCATGGGTGCTTCCCTGTCATGGGAACCCCGTCCAGCAGTCCCTCACCTTCTCCTGGAATTTAGCTGTCCCTTAGCTTTCTAACAAACACTCCCAGTGTGACTCTCAGCTGTTCTTTCTCTCTGCTCTGGGACAAGGCTCAGAACCCATCTGTCTATTCTGTCACCATTTTCTCCCCTGAGAAGGCATTCTTAAGAATTATCTTAAACAACAACTCCCCATCCCTCAATTTATTTCTAACTCTAAAGGCAATTATATATTTATGCTCACCTTCAGGCTTATGTCAATGTTTTTTATGTAAATGTGTTTTTTGCTTTTTTTGTTATTTTAATTGTCTAAACCTTGTTCGTCAGTAGATTGCTCATGAAGGAATCATGGGAATATTCTCTGAGTTCTTGAATATTAATAACAGTTTGTGACATTTATAGTTTGAAAGTTTCACTATCCCCCCTTTCCCTGGAAATAAAATTGTTGATTTACACTGTCTGTATTTGGCTATCTTAAATATGTTGCTACTTTCTTTGACATAAAAAGTTTCTTCTGAAAAATCTAATGAAAATATAACTTTATTATATTAAAAAATACCTGAGACAAATGAAAATGAAATGTAATATACCAACATTTGCGAGATGTAGCAAAAGCATTTCTAAGAGAGAAGTTTATATTGATAATGCCTACTTCAAGAAACAAAAAAAGTCTCAAATAAGCAACCTAACTCTATTCTTTAAGGGACTAAAAATGAAGAACAATATGGTAATGCTAAAAGTTAGTAGAATAAATGAAATAATGAAAATTAGAGAAAAAATTAATGAATCAGAGACTAAATAAAAAAAATTAATTAAACCAAGATAATCAAAATTGACGAGCTTTTAACTAGACTTACCAAGAAAAAAAGAGAGAAGACTCAAATAGATAAAATCAGAAATGAAAGAGAAGATGTTACAACTGATACCACACAAATGCAAAGGGTCATCAAAGACTATTATGAATATTTATATGCCAACAAATTAGACAACCTAGAATAAATGAATAAATTCCTAGAAATATACAACCTACCAAGACTGAAACAATCATATGATAGAAAATCTAAACAAACCAATCACTAGTAAGGATAGTGAATCAATAATTAAAAACCTCTCAATAAACAAAAGTTCAGAATCAGTCAGCTTCACTGTAGAATTCTTCCAAACAGGCAAAGAATTACTACCAATTATGGTCAAACTTTTCCAAGAATTAAAAGAGTAGATAACTCTTCCAAACTCATTTTCTGAGGCCAGAATCATCCTGATGCCAAACTAGACAAGGATGCTACAAGAAAAAAAAATGTTATAGGTCAATACCCTTGATAAACATAGCTGCAACATTTTCAATAAAGTATTAGCAAACAAATTTAAAAATTACATTAAAAGAATCATAGACGATGATCAACTGGAATTTATTCCAGGATGAAAAGATGGCTCAACATCTGCAGTCAATGTAATATACCACCTTAAAAATGAAGGATAAACAACGTATGATCTTCTCAAAAGATGCAGAGAAAGCAGCTGACAAAATTTAATATCCATTTATGGATAAAAACTCTCAGAAAAGGGCACAGAGGAAACTTACTTCAACATAATAAAGGCCATATATGATAAGTCCACCGCTAACATAATATTCAATGGTGAAAAGCTAAAAGCATTTCCTCTAAGGTCAGGAAAAAGACAAGGATACCCACTCTCACCACTTTTATTCAACTTGGAATTGGAAGTTCTAGCCAGAGCAATTAGGCAAGGAAAATAAATATGGGCATTCAAATGGAAAAGAAGTAAAACTGTCACTATTTTCAGATATTTGCAGACATGATATTACATATAGAAAATCATAAAGACTCTATAAAAAAAACTGTTAGAATTAATAAATGAATTTAGTAAGGTTGAAGGACAAAATAATTACACAACAATCTATTTAGTTTCTAGACACCAAAAATAAACTGACAACAGTGTGGTGATAGCCAGAGGGAGGAGGAGTCGGGGCTGGGTGAAGGTTGGTAAAGAGGGGGGCCAAATGGGGAACATTGTAATAGTGTCAACAATAAAAAAAATTTAAAAAGTGGGAATCTTAAAAAAGAAAGAAGGAAAGAAAGACATACAGAAAAAAATAATAAAATATCCATGAATGAATTTAAAGGAGGTGTAAGACCAGTATATAAAAAACCATAAGACATTAATGAAAGAAACTGAAGAAGACATAATACGTGGAAAGCTATTCTGTGCTCATGGATTAGAAGAATCATTATTGTTAAAATGTCCATATTACTTAAAGCAACTTGCATATTTATTGCAATTCCTATCAATATCCCAATGGAAGTTTTCAAAGAAATAGAACAAATAATCTTAACATGAAACAACAAAAACACTCTGAATAGCTAGAGCAATCTTGAGAAAAAAGAACAAAGCTGGAGACATAATATTCCTTGATTAAAAACTATATTACAAAGCTATAGTAATTAAAACAGTGTGATATTGGCATTAAAAACAGTCAATGGAACAGAATAGAGCCCAGAAATAAATTCGTGCATATATGGTAAATTAATTTATGTCAAAGGAACCAAGAATATATAATGTAGAAAGAACAGTCTTTTCAAAAAATAGTGTTGGGCAAACTGGACAGCCTCATGCAAAAGAATGAAACTTGACCACTATCTTACATTATACACTAAAATTAACTCAAATTGGATTAAAAACTTGAATGTAAGATCTGAAGCCATAGAACTCCTAGAAGAAAACATAGACATAAAGAATGGACATAGGTCTTGTGATGATTTTTAAAAATCTGATACCAAAAGCAAAAATAAATAAGTTGGACTATATTGTACTAGAGGCTCCATGCACAGTATTTGTGTACTGGAGGGGGGTACCTTGGCTCAGTCTGTACCCTTTCGGAGAGCCCTCAGGGGATGTCCAACAAACTATGTCTTAGGCCTGCTCCTGTTGGACATCTTTAACCCTGATTCAGAGGTTCCCCTGTTGGGAGTGCAGCTCCTGCGTTGAGCATCTGGCCCTTGGTGGTCAGTGCATGTCATAGCAACCAGTCATTCTACTATTCAGTCAATTTGCATGTTACCCTTTTATTTTATATATATAGGAGGAATAAGAAGCTTCTTCACAGTGAAGAATGCCATCAACAGAATAGAAAGGCAACTTATTGAATGGGGTAAAATATTTGCAAATCACATATCTAACAAGGAACTAATATCCAAAATATATAAAGAACTCATGCAATTCAATAACAACAAAACCATTTATGACAACATGGATGGACCAGAGAGTATTGTGTTAAGTGGAATAAGTTGTACAGAGAAAGACAACTACTATAATATATGATTTTACATATATAAGGAATCTAAAACACACACTCCAAAATAAATAAAACAGAAACAAATTCATAGATACAGAGAACAAACTGATGGTTTCCGGAGGTGACAGAGATGAAGGAAACATAAAGTACATAAATGTTAAATCACTATGTTTTAAATCTGAAGCTAAAATAATATTATATGTCAACTACAATTAAAATAAATTTAAAAATATTTAACAAAGACTGCTATTGATGCCACTGGCATCTTCCCCACTTAAAGTATAAATGGTTTTAACTACCACAGAAAGTTCCTTTATGCAGGAGGAACTTCCAGCCAGCACCCCATCCTCACCCATCACCTCAGAAGCAACCAGATGAATCACCATTTATAATAGGAAGAAGAGGAAAGGCAATTTCTTAGAGTATGTATATTTGAGAAATTGTGTGATATGTAAGGAACCTCCATTCCTCTGACCATTGTATACCTGGGGCTGATGGTGTTTGGTCTCTGTTGGATAGAAGTTTGAGAGATGAGGCTAGGAGCCAGTGAGAGGGCAGGGCGGGGCGAGGATGAGCTCCCAACTCTGCCCCGCAGGTCAGAGTTATCACTAGCCCTCACGCAACCAATCAGGGTTAGCCGAGGCAGTGACATCACCACCAACCGGAGTAAAACCCCTGGACTGGGAGAAATTCGCTCTCTCTTCCGCCATGCTGCCGGCGTGAGTGGGAGGAGCCCATGCTAGCATGGTACAGGCTCTTTTGTTTATTGCAACGGACTCGGCTCTCTGGTGGTCCTTGGGGATCACGAAGTCTGGGCGTAACATATGGGGGCTCATCCAGGATACCCAGGACCATGAGGAACCCGATCCGGAGAGCCTGACTGGCCAAGGTAGGTGTGTGTGTGTCTGTGTTTTTGTGTGCGCTCTGGAGGGATGTAAAACCCCTTGTGGAATTGGTGCCCAAAAACACCTGGTGGACGCGCCATGAAAGCCACAGGCAGGAGGATCAGAAGACGTTTTGATCTTCCAGAAGGGCCCTAGAGGGACCCTCGTATGGGGAGAGGAATGGCGTGAGCCATTGCCTCACCTGCGGAAAGTGAGCCTTTCCCAGGTCTGAGTTTGGTAGCTGCGGGCGACATGGCGCCCCAGGATGGAGCCGACGAAGTGTGGCTGGCGTGGCGGTGCGGGGTCCCCTAGTGGCGTTGGGCCGGAGGGGGGGCTCCCGCGGGGCTCAGTCTGTGCGGTGGAGCGCGGCTGGGCAGTGGTGGCCTCGCTCGGGGAGCAGGCACCTGGGTTAATTTGCTGGCTGCCTGGAGAAGGGGAGGCGGAGCCGGGAAGCCGCTGGGGCGACCCGCACTTTCTTCTTGGGGGCCGCCTGAGTAGCGTGGCTGGGGCGGCAGCAGCCTCGCTCTGGGGGGTCTGGGCCCTGGGGCCTGGGCCGGTGTGGAGGCATCTGGTCCGTGGCGACATCTGGTATGGGAGAGCTCAAGGGCGAATCTCTGTGCTCAGAAAAGAGAAAAGGCCAGTTCAAAACGAGTGCACAGTTTTGGGCTGTGCTTAAAACGCTTTTATTGGTACAGAATAAGTTTTAAAAATGGTGGAGATAACTGAGAGATAAATTAAAACTGGTTTCCCAAGTCATTGTAAGCAGCTTTTGCAATTCCCCACCTTGAGGTGGAAACTAGATGGTAATGGCCATGGCCGGGAGTCTTCAGCTAAAGAATGTGTTCATTTGCATTTGAATGCTATTCCAGTGATCTGCAGGGAGTGGCAGGTGATAACGTGGTGAAGCTGCCTAGATGGCCTTGCATACAATGTTTAGTCTTCCTTGTCATTGGTATCAGCTAAGCAGGATGTATTAGAAATGCAATGTTATTAATCTAAAAAAATGCCAAATATATTTGTCTTGCCAGCTTTAAAAGTTCAAAGTATAAATTGAATTAGGAAAAGTTAATTGCAGTAACTAGATGCCTAGAATATGGCAGGCTAAACTGTATTATATGTGTTAAGAATAAGCAATAATGATCAAAGATCTCAAGGATTGATTTATTCTTATTTGTCAGATGAAAAAGTATGTAATGCTTACACTTAAAAAATTGTTTTAAGTCAGTGATGCAGTATTTTTTAAGTCAGTTTTTCTAAAGTAATGTTTAATGTAACATATGAAACTTTTATATTTGATCTGTTTTGTTTTGCTTTGCATTGTAAGTTTAAATTTGGGCTTGTACCTGCATCTTATATTTTGTTTAAACTTTGGGAATCATTTTTGGTTTCAGTCATGTGAATCTACTTTATAGATTTAAGTGGACTTCATCACAAAGGTTTATAATTTATTTAGAATTGTGTTAAAACAATTATTTGTATGATTTAACCCCTTGTGACTACTTGGACAATTTTCACCGATGTTCTGCAGGGGGGAGTAGAGGAGGCTTAGAAATGCAGATAAACCTGTATCTGTAGGAAAAATGTGGCATTTTAAATTTCAAGCGGCTGGAGGTCTGGGGACAGTGTACTGGACCTGTTCCCTCCTCCCTTGCTTTTTCTTTAAAATTTGAGGCATAGTTATATAGAAAGAAAGTTTAGAAGTTAATTTGAAATCAAAAGGCCAGCAACTAATAGGAAGGAATTAATATGTTTATTGTAGAAAGCAGGGAGCCTCCTTGGACATCGAAGAAGGACTGTGGGCCTCAGAAGGAACATATACAGAAGGAATGCAGCTGCTGAACTGAACAATGGGCCTTTGAGGAGCTAAAGGAGACTCTCATCTCAGCAGCTGTCCTAGCCTTGCCAGACATCGCGAAGCCCTTCCACCTCTACGTGAGTGAGGTAAGAGGCTTTGCCAAAGGGGTTATTACTCAGACTCTAGGTCCCTGGAAGAGACCTGTGGCCTATCTGTCTAAGAGACTGGACCCTGTGGCAGCAGCATGGCCAGCATGCTTCCAGGCAGTGGCCACCACAGCATTGCTGGTGAAGGAGGCAGATAAGTGGACTCTGGACCAGGAGCTAACCTGGATGGGTCAGGCTTTTCTCCTGGACCAGCTCTGTGTCCGGATTCATAAAACTCTGGCCATCAACCCTGCCGGCCTGCTTCCAGATGATGATGGAGGAACCCATTCATGACTGCACAGAGGTAACAGATGACAAGGTACTGTTCACGGATGGGAGCAGTTATGTTCAGAATGGGACCTGATATGCAGGGGCAGTGGTAGTCACTCTGGACCACACCATTTGGGCACAGTTCCAGAACTTTTGGCCTTACTCCAGGCCCTTTGATGGAGACACTGTGCCATCCACAGAGAAAAGAGGGTTACCAACTACAGCCGGAAGGAATCGGCTGAACAGAAGCAAGCCACTGAAGGACCAGATGGTTGATGGACCCTCCAGATGACAAGACTGTTGGTCCCAGAGGCTCTAGGTCAGAGTTGCCCGATGACACCAGGTTAAGTGTCACCAAGACTTCTGAACTTCTGTGAAGCAGAGTTGCTAGAAGTACTGTCTGTGCACAGGTAAATGCTAAGCAAGGTAAGGGGGTCCCCCTGGGAATTCAGGTCCCAGGGAACTTCCCAGGAGAGCATTGGTAGGTGGATTTCAGAGATTAAACCACCAACATTAAGATCTAATTTTTGTAGACACTTCAGATTAGGTTGAAGTATGCCCCACTAAGACAGAAACTGCCTTTATAGTAGTCAAGAGATTACTCCAGGAGATTATACCTAGATTTGGGCTGCCAGTATCAGATAACAGCCCCACCTTGGTAGCTAAGGTATCTCAGAGTATAGCTCTAGCCTTAAGACAAGAAAAGTAAGACTCTAGAAAAAGGGATTTAATTAAATGTGTCCTAGAATCGGTGAAAATTGGACCAACCCCCTGTCCTTTGCCCTCTTGAGGGCCAGGTATACCCCTTACTGGGACAAGTTTCCCATTTTTTGGGAGTGGATCATGTATAGTAACCATTTCCTTGCTCAAGTCCTTACAGGCTCTGCAGTTTGCTTGTTCCAGATGCACTGCCAGTGCCCACCGCAGACCCTGTAGCCCCGGAATTCAATGTGGGTAAAGAAATTTGATGCCCAAGGACTCAAAGGGATGCTGCACTGTTATCCTGAGCACGCCCACTGCTGTTGAAGTAGATGGCACCCAGACCTGACTACATGACTCCCAGCTCCTGCATGGCCTGGATCCTGGCAACTACAGGCCAGGAGGAGAACTGATGCCTGCAGGAGGGGAACTGGACTTCAGTGAAGACAATACTGATGGGGACTGTGGTACCAAGAGTCTTGGTAACTGTATTTGTTGTTTATGCTGAAAGGAAGTAGGCTGAGTCAATGATTTGAGTAGGCACATTAGACAAGGGGGGAATGAGAGGGCAGGGCAGGGCGAGGATGAGCTCCCAACTCCGTCCCGCAGGTCAGAGTTATCCCTAGCTCTCACCCAACCAATCAGGGTTAGCCGAGGCAAAGACATAACCACCAACCGGAGTAAAACCCCTGGACTGGGAGAAATTCGCTCTCTCTTCCGCCATGCTGCTGGTGTGAGTGGGAGGAGCCCATGCTAGCATGGTACAGGCTCTTTTGTTTATTGCATCGGACTCAGCTCCCTGGTGGTCCTTTGGGATCACAAAGTCTGGGCGTAACACCAGCCACAGAGGGATGGAAAGTCATAATAATAATAATAATAATAATAATAATAATAAATATGGTGTTTTCTAGATGACTAAAGGACTTTTTCTTTAAAGTTCATTAACTTCACTAAATTTTTTTCTGATGTTTGTCATTTTAGGCTGATACTGTCAAATACACAGTGTCTCTTTCAATGTATAGTTCCGAATGTGCTAAGTGTGTTGTATTTCAGGAAGACTCTCTTGAACTAATATTTGTTCTGCTTCCTTGCTTTGCTCTTTTTCTTTAGGACTCCTATTTCTGGACGTTCAATGTTTTGCCTTTCTTTAAAATATTTAACTTTCTCTTGAATCTTTATTATTTTCTTTATTTCTTTTTACCTGATGCTGGAAACAAATCAGTTTCACTAAAAGAGAGATGTTGACAGGAAGCCAGGAAGGTTGGTCAACAACCTTAATTGCTCTAAACACTCACCCTTTAATTGAGACATTGTTAGCTGAAGCAGCCTCCACCTTGTTTGTCCCATGTAAGTTTCTGTTATTTCCTGCCTAAGGGCTACATGTAAATTTCTGTTTATCTTGCCTAAGATGTTTTCCCCAAAGCCTCAATAAAAGGGATGGCAGGGTCAGAGCAGTGAGTAGTTCTCCCACTAGAGTTGGACTACTGCCTGGCCCCCTATAGCGCCAAATTGAGTTTCTTCAAGTCTCTTCTCAAGGCCCTTCTCCAGAACCCAAACCCCTTTCCATCTGGGATGTGAAAGAGATTCCTACAACCTGATGTTTATCTTAAAGTAGTATACATTTTTTTTTTTTGCTTTTGTATCCGTTTAATGTACTATTCATTTCTGAAATATTTTTCTTTATTTTTAAATATTTCCAGACTTTTTGTTTTCTTATTTTGATTTGTGTTCTTTCATGTCTTATATAATTTTCTTAATGTCTTTTTACTTGTTTTAATACAGTATGTTATGATTTTGATGTATTTATGGGCATATCTTTTTGGTATGCTTTTATTTTCCTCCTTTTTCTTAAAATACCTTATCTTTTTTTTTTTTTTCCTTACAATAACTCTCTATGGGAATTTACTTCTTTTTGTTGTTGTTATTTTTTAATGTGAAATTAGTTTTCCTGAATTTATAGAATGAGGCAGGGTTTAGGAAAGCTTTTTAACTTGACAGGGTTCCCTTTTTTATTTTTATATAATGTAAGCATTGGGCTTGCATTTTGAATTTTCCTGCCCTGTTTCCTTCCCCAACTTACCTGGACCTCATCTTTCCTTCAACCCTATTGTCTCAAACAAACTTAGTTTGGATTCTACACCAGGCAGTTTCTCTGGAGTGTAGGTCCTTAGCCTGGAATAGAATCCTGGGAGATCCATTATGAGAGCTCTCAGGGGTCTTGACTACTTTAGTCCCTTCAGTCCTTCTAGCTGGGACCTTTTAATTACTCCTGTTAGAGAAGGTAACAATCTCTATTCCCTGCCCAACTTCTTATTAAAGTGGCCCAACTACACTTTCTAGGAAATATTATTGACTATTTAGAAGTTCCAGTTTTAAATCCTGTTGCTTCCTTTTTTCTTCTGCACTAACACTTGCTGTCTCTGCTCACTTGTAACTAGAGTTTGTGAAAAAACTTGCCCCTAGTTTTATATGAACGTGTCTGTGTGTTTTGGCTCTGTAATCTCAATGTTCTGTCTATCTTTATGTTGGGATTTGCAAAAATGGAAAGACTGCTATTAATGCCACTGCCATCTACCATCTTCCCAGAATCCTCTAAGAACTGTATTTTATTTGGTCATCTATCTTTGGTAATTAGTGTCTAGCACATTACTATAATAATGAATGGAGATGTAGTCTACTAGATTTTTAAATTTAACTCTGTATGAACTACCTAATCTAACTGGGAATCGTCCATGATCTAAGCAATGGAGCTTAGATTTATCAAAATGCACTTTCTATGCCAGGTGAGTCAGATGATTCTTGAAGCCATGGTCTTTTACTTTTTCTGGCCTTGTACTAGCATCTCTCATGCCTATAAGTTTACAGTTTCATGTGACATTACAAAGAGTTCCCAGGTGTCTTGAAACCCATCTATATTTCCCTTGAGGTCTTGATCTGGGAGACTCTGGTTAGGAGTGATTAAATATTAAGGATGAGGGCAGACTAAAGGGTGATAAAGTGATATTCTAGCTATCCTAGTTGTATTGGGAGTTGGTCTTATCAGTGATATGTATACTAGTAGGATCTACCTATCAAATGTTAAGATAATTCAGTTGGGCTCTTCGTTCCAGGCAGACAATCCATGAACAAAGATAGGACAGAAGAGTTTGTTGGAAAAGTCAAAGGAAAGAAGATGTTAGTAGGACACCAAAGCAACCAGTGTAAGTAGGACAAGTGAACTCAAGATAAACACAAGATAAGAGGGGGAAATATCAGAATCCTGTAGCTGGAGGAAAACTGAGAGTTCATATGATCCACAACTCCAGATCTTAATATGGAAGAAAGTCTACACTTAGATTTCTACAATATGGTCATTTGACCATCTGCCTCAGAATCTCTGATCCTCTTGGGTGGAGACATAGTAATCTGCATTTTAACATTCACCTGAAAACCACTGGTTAAAATATTTCAGAACAGAATGGCATCTGGTTTCTCCAAGGATTAGAGTCAAGGTACCATACCTTTGAGCTGCACAGTGCAGTAATAATAACAATAGCACAAATCACTTTTAGTACTCTTGCTTCATCTCCTTAAATTTTTTTCTCTTCAGACACAGGATGGGATCAACAGAGTTCCAGGAAATTGTGCTGCCTATCAGACATAATTGAAATTCTTTGTACTAATGAAATATTACATTTGACTCAAGTGTTTTGAAAGAAAACAGTTCCGGAGAAACATGCTTTTGTTACTAACATCAGGTCTTAGCTTTTGGTGGCCTCTGCTTAGAGTAAATGTCCAGCTCCAGGCTGCCTCTGTCAGTTCACAGTGATCTTCAGCAAGCCTTTCTGGGCCATATCCCCAGTGATGTGTAGGGGAAACTAGGCTATGAAAAGTGACTTATCCATTATTCTAAGTCTCCGCTCCCATTTGGAGGAAAATCTGCCCTTAATGCTTTTTTCCATCATCAATTGGATATAGTCTTGTGAGTATAGGAGGTTCAGCTGGCTACCCCAGAATTCATATTTAAGATGGATTCAGTTAGCTCTGCCCAAACTCTCTGGCTCACCCAGTACCCATGGGGCTGGGCTCTTCCACTCAACTCCCAGAACAGAGTATGTGTCTGATGGGCACTGGCAGGGATTCCCATGGGGATACATAATTGTGCTTACTTTCTACCTCTGCAGAAATAGAAACAGTCACGTCTGCGCTGTCAACTGCAGTGTAAACCCTATTGTACAGGATTCTCAGAGCATGGAGTTAAAGAGGAAACTGCCTTCAATGCTTTCATGAGGAGGGAGACAGCACACACTAAACATGGGTGGCTGAAGTTCTAGCTGCTGTGAGTGCTTTTCAATTTGAGCAAAAGATTCCACCACTTTGTGCCTCAATTTTCTTGTTGCTAAGGAGACACATGATGCTTGTGTTAGATCTGGTTAGGTAGACATTCAGAGATTGCAATTACCTTGTGTATTTGTTTCCCAGGGCTGCTATAACAAAGTACCATGAACTTGGTGGCTTAAAACAACAGACATGTATTGTCTCACTGCTCTGGGGGCCAGAAGTCTGAGATTAAGGTGTGGGCAGGGTTGGTTCCCTCTGAGAGCTCTAAGGGAGAGTTGTCCCATGCTTCTGTCACACTTGCTATGGCCAGAGTCTTGGGCTTCCTTGACTTGCAATGCATCACTCCTATCTTTACGTTGACTTTCCATGGTGTTCTCTTTGTGTCTTCACATGACCACCTTCTTTCAAGCAAGTAGTCATATTGGATTAGAAACCACTCTACTTTAGTATGACCTCATCTTAGCTAACTGTGTCTGTAATAAGTCTGTTTCTCTATGAGACCACATTTGAGGTCCTGGAGCTAGGACTTCAATATCTATTTTTTGGGGAAACAATTTGACTCATAACTTCCTGCTATTTATGAATAATACCATATTTCCTAGAGGTTGTTAAATACTTTTTATAGAGGATGGATCTGCTGCTTATTATCTAAGAGGGGGCAAATTTCCCAAGCTCTTTGTGCCTCATTTTCCTCATCCATTAAATGGAAATAGCTTACAATAGAGACCCCATAGGGGAGATGATTAAGTGAGATGAAAATATATACAATTTTTACCACAGCTCTAAGCACATAGTAAGCATTCAATAAACGTTAGTTAATATTC
Organism: Pipistrellus nathusii; assembly: GCA_963693515.1. NCBI lineage: Eukaryota > Metazoa > Chordata > Mammalia > Chiroptera > Vespertilionidae > Pipistrellus > Pipistrellus nathusii. Next base: position 96,538,777 of record OY882859.1, read on the forward strand.
CTTTTTTTTTTTTTTTTTACTGCCGCTTGAAGAGCTGTGTGTTAGAAATATACTTCAATCACCACACAACAGCTAACTCAGGAAGCACCAACCACATGCCCTGTAGAGTTCATAACATTTCTTCTAAGCTTGAGCCCTCAGAAAGATAGTGCAAATTCTCTCATCAGACACTCCTCAGCCCCCCATAGGGTTCCAGGGAGGGACTATTCAGGTTTATGTCAGCAGGTGAAATGCAGTACTTACATCATGAGGGCCTGTATCCACAAGAGCAAGGGCTGACTTAGTAGCTTAGTGCTTTCAGATTGGGCATCAGGTTTTGTTTGTTTGTTTGTTTGTTTGTTTTAATATAATTTTATTGATTTCAGAAAGGAAGGGAGAGGGAGAGATAGAAACATCAGTGATGAGACAGAATCATTGATTGGTTACCTCTTGCATGCCCCTCAATCATTGATTGGCTACCTCCACAACCCCTGACCAGGAATCAAATTGTGATTTCCTATTTATAAGTTGGCCCTCAACCACTGAACAACACTGGCCAGGTAAGGACATCCAGTTCTTTTTTTTATTTTTTATTTTTTTTATTGATTTTGTACAGAGAGGAAGGGAGAGAGATAGAGAGTTAGAAACATCGATGAGAGAGAGTCATCGATCAGCTGCCTCTTGCACACCCCCTACTGGGGATATGCCCGCAACCAGGGTACATGCCCTTGACCGGAATCGAACCCGGGACCTTTCAGTCCCCAAGCCGACGCTCTATCCATTGAGCCAAACCGGTCCCGGCGGGACATCCAGTTCTTAAGGTCACCTAGGAGCAGTACTTTTCCATCCTCATGTTTGTGTCTCTGGCTCTGCTTGTCCTTGACACCACTCTAACTTTTCTCTATGTACCTTCCCTTCCTGCCCATTTAACAACCTCCTGAATAGATAGAATACATATCCTGAGGCTCTTAGAGAAATACTAAACTCTCTATCTCTCCCTCTCTGCCTCCCCTTTTCCTTCTCTCCCTTCATTCTCCCTCTCCTTCTTCTTCCTCCTCTTCCTCCTCCTCCTCCTCCTCTTCCTCATCCTCCTCCTCTTTCTCCTCCTCCTCCTCCTCCTCCTCCTCCTCCTCCTCCTCCTCCTCCTCCTCCTCCTTCTTCTTCTTCTTCTTCTTCTTCTTCTTCTTCTTCTTCTTCTCTCTCTCTCTCTCTCTCTCTCTCTCTCTCTCTCTCTCTCTCTCTCTCACACACACACACACACACACACACACATACAGCAATGCTGATCCTGTAACTCACTGATTTTTTTTTTTATTGGAATTTGGGTAAGTGACATAGAGGGATTTTTGAGTTATGGAATGAAGCCTGCTCAGGAAACATTATGGGGTCACATGTAATAAATTCTCTCATTCTCCTCTTCAGGGCATATTTTTTTCTTCTATCAGATGCAGTCATTTTCACCTCTAACACAATTCCTGCCTGGAAGTACATTTCATGATTTGTACTCAATATATACCCCTACATCTGCTCAATTATACACATGTAAAACTAAAAACACTTCTGTACATGGACTAGGATCTAGTCCTATCCCCTACCCTATCCTACCCCCCTATACTATTCTACCCTATCCTATCCTACCCTATCCTATCCTATCCTATCCTATCCTATCCTATCCTATCCTATCCATCATTTCCATTTCATCTGTCTTCTGTTATGCATACAGCAGACACTGCTTGTGTGCACCACTATCTAGCTCTCTTTCAGGTACCTGAAGTAGGACATCAGTATCTTCAATGTAGGTGGGGCTATATGACTAATTCTGGCCAATGTGCTGTGGTCAGTGTCACTTCTACACTGGAAAGTCAGAGAATAACCCTCCCTCGCTGACTCTTTCCTTGCTACAGGGACCCAAGGAGAACTCAGGTTGAGATAATGAAATCAGACCCAAGCTGACTAGATCACTGAGTTGCCACATGGAGGACAATTGTTCTATAAGATCACCCATATCTTTAGCAGTCTTTACATGAAAGAGAAATAAAACTGCTTGATGGACCACTGAAAATTGGGAAATGTATAGCCTATCCTATTCTGACTACCACAGTATTCTCTTCTATTTTATTAATTTTTTTTTATAAATGTTGGTTTTGAGTTATTGAAATAATTTCATGACCTATTATGGGTAGCCTCCTATAGTTTGCAAATTATTTTCCAAAAAAAATGTGCCACATTAATAGCCCCTAAGTATAGATAAAGAGAGAGCTCCATAGAGGAGGGATAGTGTATACCCGCTCACTCCCTCCTCAGGGTCTAAACTTGCTGTGATCAGTTGACTTAAGGACTTAGTGGCTGTGTGACCAGGGACCTAGAGAGTTAGGTTGCAATTGGTTTAGTGGGAGGCACTGGGGATTGTTCCTTAGCAGACTGAAGAGTGGATTTACATTTTTATGGGATTTTTCCTTTTAGATATAGATGGATCTAGAGTCAGACCTCATATATTGTGTGGTATCAATAGGCCTGTGTACATTGAGAACTCAGAGTACAAGTGTATCCTGCTTATTATTAAAGAAAGTTGGAATACAAAGACACAATGCTGCTACTGTACTGTTAAGTGGTGAGGTCAGAGGCCTCCATTCATGGATATGTCTCTGGTTATATATTTGAACCAAATTGCCCTCCATTAATCCCACCCCACTTATCTTTCCAACTTTATTCCAAAACACTTTCACAAGCTTTAGTTTCTGATAATGAGATTAAGCTCCGATTCCTGTTTATATATTATTGTCCCTCTGGGTCTTTGCATATGTTGTTCCCTTCATTTGAATAGTCTTCTTTTCACCTTGGCACCTGGAAATCCCAAATTCATTCATACAGAGCTCAACTGTTACTGCCTCTGAAATCCCATTGATCTTTTATCTACTACTAGAGGCTCAGTGCACAAAACTTGTGCACTGGTGTGGGGGGTGTCCCTCAACCCAGCCTGCACCTTCTCTAATCTGTAACCCCTCGGGAGCCATCCCTCTCACAACTGGGGATTGCTGGCTCCCAACCCTTGCTTGCCTGCCTGCCTGGTTGCCCTAACCGCTTCTGCCTGCCAGCCTGATCACCCCCTAACCACTCTCCTGCCAGCCTGATCAATGCCTAATTGCTTCACTGCTGACCTGATTACCCCCAACTGCTCTCCTCTGCTGGTCCAGTAGCTCCCAACTCCCCTTCCCTACAGGCCTGGTCACCCCCAACTACCCTCCCTTGCTGGCCTGATTTTCCATAACTACCCTCCCCTGCCAGCCATCTTGTGGTGGCCATCTTTGACCACATGGGTGCAGACATCTTGTGTGAAGACATGAGGGTCAATTTTCATATTACCTCTTTATCACATAGGATTCCCCTAGGACTTATCAGTCTCTGCCTTATAATTATTAAAGTTCTCCAATTCCACCTAGAACCAGAAGTGCTTCTCTTTTAGCTTTTTACCTTAAAGTTCCACATAAAATTCCATCCAAACAAAAGGGTTCCCATGAACAACAATAACCATAACACATACTCCAAAGTCAAAAAATCCACTGACTTAAAAAAAAAAAATGTTGATTTGCCCAGTGGGTGTGGCTCAGCAGTTGAGCATTGACCAGGAACCAATAGGTTGCTAGTTTGATTCCAGGTCAGGGCACATGCCCAGCTATGGCTCAATCAGGGGCATGCAAGAGGCAGCTAATCGATGTTGTTCTTCTCTCATTGGTGTTTTTATCAATCTCTTTCCCTTCCTCTCTCTCTCTAAAAAAATCAGTAAAAAATATATTAAAAGTAAATAAATAAAAAGGTGATTTATTAAGTTAGACATGGAAGATATTTCCAAGCTACTCATAGTTTCCCTATCCACCAAATACTCTATAGACTTTTATATTTGCATGTTCTGTTTCTGTTACCAGGAATGTTGTTCCTCATTTTGTCTTTTGGGGAAGACTATTTATTTAAAGCCTGTGAAATAGATTGCTATTTACCAACACAATATCCAGTCTTTCTTTTTTCCTTATAATAAAAGGAAGATCTATTTTATCAGAAAATTGGGTGACCAATTAAATGAAATAAGTTTGTTGGGCCTGGTCAGTGTGGCTCAGTGGTTGAGCATTGACTTATGAACCAAGAAATTACCTGTTTGGTTCCTGGTTGAGACACATGACTGGATTGTGGGTTGGGTTCCCAGTGTGGTGTACAGAAGGCATGCAAGCAATGATTCTCTGTCATTGATGTTTCTAACTCTCTATCCCTTTCCCCCTCTCTCTCTAAAATAAATGAAAAGATTATAAATAAAAGAAATGTTTGTTGGGTAGAATTTATAGAGAAGCTCCTTAATGAGAACCTCAATTTTGCCTTTTCTACCTTGTCTCCTGGAACTTGAATGAGGTGTTTTGTGCTCCAGCAGCCATTTTGGGGCCATGAGTTAAACTTGAGGATAAAAGATGTATACTAAGGAGGATAGATGAGAAATATAGGATAGTATAAATATTGATTACATTGTGGAACTCTATTACCAGCTGCAGACTGTCTAATGCTAGACTTCTTTTACATGAAATTAACACCTCTATTTAGATTAAACCATTGTTATTTGGACTTTTCTGCTATATGCAAACACACATAATTCAAATGGATACACAGATTAATTTAATTAGAACCTCTTCTTTTTCACTATCCCTGTATCCCAACTAGAGAATTTCTTTACTGGGTCTCCCACAGGTCTTCACTCAGAACTTTCTGATAATATTTATATAATATATCAGAGATATTTGACAATATAACTCCATTCCTGCTAGACTGTGACTGCTCTGTAGGAGGAACATTGTCTTAATCCTCTTTTTTAAAAAAATAAAATATATTTTATTGATTTTTCACAGAGAGGAAGAGAGAGGAATAGAGAGTTAAAAACATTGATGAGAGAAACATCGATCAGCTGCCTCTTGCACACCTTCCACTGGGGAGGTGCCCCTAACCAAGGTACATGCCCTTGACCAGAATTGAACCCGGGACCTTTCAGTCCACAGGCCGACGCTCTATCCACTGAGCCAACCGGTTTTGGCTTATTCCTCTTTCTATCTGCAATGCTTAATTCCCAGTAGTCAGAAATTAGTCCTTTTAGTTGATATTTGTTTAATTAAATTGAGACTTGAGAAGGACTTAAGGTTTGTTATTAACATGCAAATTCTTTAGGGGAGGTTATTATCTGAAACCCGAGCTTTACTTGGGGTTTATTTGTCAAGAAATAAAGTCATGGAAATGACACTGGATGGGGGCCTTAGGGACTGGGGTGTGAGAGATAGGTAAGGCTGAAAGGAAAGGTGGGAAAACTGCAGTCATAGATTTCAGCCTGTCTGGAGCTCCCCAGGGTGGCTCTTGTTTGCAGGTATGCTTTCCTGTACACAAAACCTTACTCCCCTGGAAAGCCCCAAGAAAAGACTGCCTGCGTTAAGAATGCTTTCCATTGCTTCTGCTGCCTCTCTGAGAGGAAAAGTTTCTCTCCTGAGAGTGGGTATCACAGACAACTGGCTCCATGGTCATGCCTGCAAATCCCTCCTGTGTGCCCCAGTGGTGTTCCCTTGATCCTCCCAAATCATTTTGGAATGGTCTGTCATTCTTGAATTGCAAGATTAAATGAATAAGTGTTTGGATAAGATACTTTCAGGCCCTAGATCAAAGTCTTCATTGCTCAGGGTCTAGGCCCCTTTCAGAATGAATATAAAGCCTGCTCTCCCCTTAGAATGAATAACAGTGCAAAGGAGAAAAGTTCTACTCATATCCATCCTATCAACACATCTTCTCAGGGTAGAGCATAGGTGTGTACTAAGAAACCAGCGTGAGGAGAGAATGAAAAGATGCATTTTTAAAAAAATTAAAACCACTCAAAAATGTTATAGGCATGGATAAATATGATTATATGGCTAAAGAAAACCACTGGAGAGCAAATTAAACTATGTCTCATGGCATAATTTTTTTTCTCCTTATAAAAACAATAAAAATGTTTGGTACATTTGCTGTGTGTTTGTGTGTCCACTTTAATGAACAGTATCAGAGCCTTTTATGAAAGTCACTGAACTGGGCTTAAGCCAACAAGTGATAGTAGCTGTCCTGTGTACTATGAAAAAAAGGAGAAGAAAGCAGAGTCATTATACAATTTCCCTTCCCTAATCAAACCTGCCATTTGCCATGATTATTTACCATGGGTTTGTAATTGTGAGCAGAGGGGTGAGGGGAGCTGGGAGCCTATTCATTTATTAAAGTAGTATTAAGTGGCACTGGGGTCACAAAAGATAATTGTTCTTTTCTCCTTGTTAATATCCAACTGTTTCTAGGAGTTCTGTGAAAGGTTCATTTAAGGCCAGCTCTAGAAATTTCTGTGGACTCTTGCTCGTGACTTCATTTTGAAACCACTCTCAGGAGTTGAAAAGGCTGCATTGATGTGATCTCCCATCAGAATTCCTGTGTAACTGTGTTAGCAGGATGGCACTTGTTCTCATTGACGTCCCTCTACCACCTAGTGGAGCTTATGAGTGGGAAGTACTGGCAGTTTCTCAGAATACGATTACTTTGAGGACATTTCCAGCTCAGTCTGAATCTTAGGAAATGGAATTTGGAAAGGAATGAAGATCTTATATGATTTCCACTCAACCTAATGGACAAAAGCTTGAAGTCTTTGGGACCCGCACTGCAGCCATGCTCTTGGGGCTTTCCCTTGCCCCATATGGGCAACCTGCCAAATCTAGTAAAACTTTCTGCTGACAAAATGAGTGATATAGACAGCCTCATCCTTTGGCTCTCCATGAGGTTTTAAAAACTTTTGAGATTCCTGTTGATCAACTATAAATAGGTATAGGGAAGATACATATTGCTCCTATCAATGGACCTTTCTATATATAAATGAGTTCCTGCTCTTTCTGTTTTACAATTTCAAATTTTATGTGACATCATTGAGTTTCTGACCAGGGTCAGATCAAAAGCAGAAAGCTCATGCCTCTTGACCCCCGTACTAAGGGTTGCAATATTAATGATGCTTAGCACTTATTAAAGGCTAAATATATTGGAAGCTCTATGTTAAGTATGTTACATGATTAATCCCCTTGATCCTGGAAGGTAATTTTATCATTATCCTCATTATATGTGTATTATAGCTAGGAAGTAGTGAAGCCAGGATGTGAACTCAGGCTGCCACACTGAGTTTTCAAAAATAACTCTCTCTTACTGTGATTCTAAAGCTTAGAGTGGTATGATCACATCCCTGGCCTCAGAAGAGTCATGTTTCTGCATTTTCTGAAGCTTCTAATACCTGAGGCCATCAATCCAGTAAATGACTGTTGCCCAGGAACTTTGTGGCATGATTCATGGTCTTGGGTTGAGAGCAGAATTACCCACAATTTCTTATGAAAAGATTTCTCATTGAAATCTGTACTGGAGACTTCCATTTGCACTGGCTTTAATATTTTGTCCCATGCATCCCTGGTTTCTTGAGGGAAGGAAAAAGAAGGAGAAAAAAATAGGGACATCATGGAAGAGGAACTGGATCTCTCCCCCCTTTCTCTCTACCATAGTTTTGAGCATTTTAGGAATTGAATACATAAGTGAGGGAGTATGAGATATACTTTATAAACCAGAACTAGGTTGAAGGCTGAGTGTAGAGGTCAGTAATACACCCTAAACTGAGATATTCTCTTCTTTTTTAATCAACAAAGGGAAGTCAGGGACAGATATTCAGAAGTTGGGGGATTTTCATGGTCAGCATGCCACCAGCTGAGTGAATGCTCATGGTAATAATATTCTAATTGAGCTTCTCTTTGTTATTGGTGATTTCAGGAGTGTTTGCAAAGAAAGGTGTATGTTTTCTGGAGGCAGGAGTGCTAGAGAGGTGGTGGGAGTACCAACAAACCCTCCTTGGACCTGTCTGAGAGTTTTGGCAAAACCCAGGCCTGTGTACTCAGTGCCCCTAGACACAGAGGCTCTGGGAACTGCTTGATGATTTGGAAGAGGCCAAGCCAAGCATTCAAGGACTCCTTCTGTTAGTGTTCACAGAGCCACAGGACCCCTGAAGGGGTCATTCAGAGCCCTTGGAGTAAAACTGACATTTGAAAGAAGGCCAAAGTGTTCTTAGGCATTTGCCCACAGTTCTGCTGCTGATCACTGAGGTTTATTGTCTGATGACATCCCTTCCTGGTCCCAAATTCCTTTCAGCTGCAGCCTTATAAAGTATTTTTGCTCAGGATAAACCTACATTGTTTTTTTGAGGGATATTCTTTTTCTCCATTGATTCTTTCTAGTTTAGGGATGCAACTCTAGACATAAGTGGAACTGGAAAGACTCCCACCAGATTTCATTGATTGCAGATAACCATCAGAATGGTATCTTCTAGAGTTTTTCCCAGAAACAAATGACCAAACTCTTTAGAATAAAACTTCATAGTGTCTGACAGTTTGTATTTAGTCCCAAGGAAGGTCACCTTTGAATCATTATAGTTTGCATCATTCAAAGTTTTAAAGCAAAATGTGGTTCCTCTATTTCTGGATCTCATGAACTGTGAGTCAGCAGATTTCTTCATCTCTTGGCTCCTCTGTTCTGTAGCTGGGCTAGTGTGGGTGAAGGAAAGACAACTGATAGTGAGTAGGGGAGGCTCAGGAATGTCCAGCAAGGCAGCCTGAATGGGCAATTGACATTGATTAGAGGAGGTAGCAAAGCTTATAACATTTCCTAGCTTGTGCTTGACCTTTGTCTTGGAGGACCCACACTCTGGGCAAATGTATTTTCTTTTCCAAGTTAGAAGATTGGTAATAAAGCAAACTATGATTTATTTGATGACTAAAAAAATAGCCTATAGGAGGCAGACATCAAAGATACTATGAACCAGAAGGAAAAACTTTTTTAGTTCTTCTTTACCATGTGGGAGCTTCTTTGCCTGTGCTTATCATTGCTAGCTTCTCTTGTGATTTTCTATCTTTTTTTCTATGAATCACAGGTTCCTGAAGTTGGAAAAAGAACTGAGAGTAGATCCTCATCGTTCTGAGTTCTCTTTGCAAATTCTCTCTTTGCCTGAACCAGGAAGGAGCTGACTATTCCTTCAGGGTCTGGAATATTTCCCACTCCTGCTTCATGTGAGCAGGGATTCTGTGCTCAGAGTGGGTGGGATGGATGCTTGCAGGGCCCTTCTCTACACTTGCTCTGTTGTTGGGCTAAACAGAGGAACTTGGTTTTGGAGGGTCAATTTACTGTCTCCCAAACAACAGCAGCCAGTGCCAGTCATGCTAGCAACGTCATGCCAGTAACAATGCTACTCCAATACACTTTGACTTGACTTTGGTTCATTCAATTTCACGAATGTCTCTGAATTACTTGTTTTGAAATGTCCTTTTGTCTTTATCTTTTCAGCCCTGAAGCTCTGAGAAAGGCCAAGACTCAGGAAGGACACTTCACATTTGTCCTGACTAAAGTTTATCTTCTTGTCTCCTTCTCCCCAGACCTTTTCCCACTCTGCTCCCTGTCTTACTGAAGCCTTCATCATCCACTTTCATGCTCAAGCATGGGCCTGACCTTCAACTCTTTCTCCTCCCTTTCCCACCACAGCCAATTAGTACATCAATGAATCAATCACCAAGTTCTATTTCACCTGCCATATACCTCCACATCCACCCATTCATCTACCCATCCATCATCCATCCATCCATCCATCTATCCATCCATCCATCCACTTCTCTCCAGCCTGCTGCTGCTGTCCTCGCATGGACTGCCAACCCCTCTCCCCTGGGTGGCTGAGGCAGTCTCTGCACTGGTTCAGGGTCCTGCTGACCAGACCCAGCTCACTATCTCACTCTATTCCCATGCATGGCCACAGTGGTTCTTCTGCAATGTTGACCACGTTATGGTACTTCTCTGCCTATAGCCATGTCAAAGGCTTCCTATGGCCCTAACGAGTCTAAACCCTAAAGAACATGGTGCAATTAGACCCTTTGAGATCTGTCTCCTGCTGTTTTTAATGTAGCTGCATGTGTTGAGTCCTGTCTTCTTCTCATCCCATTGCATTTGCTATTTCTTTCACCTAAGTTCTGACTCCTCCGCTGGCTACCTCCTTTTCAGTTACTCAGGACTCAAATTTTAACTGTCAGGACCTCCAGCGAGCTTTTCCTGACTCTACCTTCTCTGTACTTCCATAGCCTGTACATAATGGGACTATGGAATCTATTGTCAAAACTAGGGCATCCATTGGAGTGAAAGGGGGCACCTGTACATATTATGCATGGACAATCAGTGTAAACTAGAGTTGACCCAGGCAAACCTTAATTATAGCACTTATCACATTTTCAAATTGCTTATTAATTGGGTAGGGACTCCCCCTACCCTACCTGGCAGACAGCAATTTCATTGATGACAGAGAATGACCAGTTTTAATGTAGTTGCTGCCACAGCAGGTACTCAATACATTCATATACTTACCTATATATTTAAAAGCCTAAGCGACCGTTAAGACTGGTCAACCAAATGACTGGTTGACTGGTTGTTATGATGCACACTGACCACCAGGGGGAAGATGCTCAACATAGGAGCTGCCCCATAGTGGTCAGTGTGCTCCCACGGCCAACATCCCACGGTCCCTCCCCCTGGCCATCCATGATTGGTCCCATCAGGACAGGGCAAGACAGCCCTGATGTGACCCAATCACCAGCCAGGCTGAGAGATTCCACCCATGCACAAATAAGTGCATCAGGCCTCTAGCACATGTGTATATTCTATATAATAAAAAATTAATATGCAAACCAACTGAATGGCAGAATGACCAGTCACTAAGAGACACACTGACCACCAGGGGGCAGATGCTCAACACAGGAGCTGCCCCCTGGTGGTCAGTGCACTCCCACAGGGGGAGCACTGCTCAGCCAGAAGCCAGGCTCACAGTTGGCAAATCAGCGGTGGTGGCAGGAGCCTCTCCCACCTCCGCAGCAGCATTAAGGATGTCTGAAGATGGCTTAGGCCCAGTACCTGCAGGGATATCCTCTGAGGGTGAGGCCATGCCCCCCTTCCCCTAAGTGCATGAATTTTGTGCACTGGGCCTCTAATGTGTGTGTGTGTGTGTGTGTGTGTGTGTGTGTATGTGTGTGTGTATACAAACATACATTCTAGGGGCCTGGTGCGTGAAATTCGTGCACTGGGGAGAGGTCCCTAGCCCAGCCTGCCCACTCTCACATAGTGGGTGTCTTCAGGGGATGTCCTACTGATGGCTTAAGCCACTCCCCATTAGGAGCGGATCTAAGCTGCAGTTTGATATCTCTTTGTGGAAGCAATCTGGCTGATCAGGGGAAGGCACCAGCCCCATCACCCCACTACTGCAGCCATTGCCAATCACCGCAGCTGCCAAGGTATTTTCATCAACATGGGCTCCAGTCCCTTCACCATGAAAAAAATGACAACTTTCTTTTTTTCTTTTTATTTATTTTTATTTTTTATTTTAATTTCTTTATTGATTAAGGTATCACATATTTTTCCTCATCCCTCGATTCCAATCCCCCACTCCTCCCCACTCATGCTCCCACCCCCCTATTATTATTATTATTAATATTATTTTACATATGTGTCTTTATTCCACATTACCCCGTCCCCCACTCATGCCCCAGCTCCTGTAGTCTTTGTCCATTGACTAGGCTCATATGCATGCATATGTCCTTTGGATGATTTCTCCCCTTTACCCCCACTGTTCCCTACATTACCTGAGGTTTGACTTTCTGATTGATGTTTCTCTGTCTCTGGGTCTATTTTTTTCCTACAAATTAGTGAGATCATGTGATTATATACCTCTGCCTGGTTTATTTCACTAAACATAATGTTCTCCATCTCCATCCATGTTGTTGCAAATGGTAAGAGCTCCTTTTTTCCTCCAGCGTAGTATTCCATTGTGTAGATGTACCACAGTTTTTTAATCCACTCTTCTGCTGATGGGCACTTAGGTTGTTTCCAAATCTTAGCAATAGTGAATTGTGCTGCTATGAACATAGGAGTGCATATATCCTTTTTGATTGATGTTTCTAATTTCTTGGGATATATTCCTAGAAGTGGGATCACTGGGTCAAATGGGAGTTCCATTTTTAGTTTTTCAAGAAAACTCCAAACTGTTCTCCTCAGTGGTTGAACCAGTCTGCATTCCCACCAGCAGAGGATGAGGGTTCCTTGTTCTCCACATCCTCGACAGCACTTGTCATTTGTTGACTTGTGGATATTAGCCATTCTGACAGGTATGAGATGGTAGCGCATTATTGTTTTGATTTGCATCTCTCTCTTTTTTTTTTAATTTTTTAATTTTTAATTTTTTAATTTTTTTTTAAAATCAATCTTTATTGTTCATATTATTACAAAGGTTCCTCATTTCTTCCTCCCTCCACCAGGTTCCCACCTCACCCTCTGCCCCCTCCCCATCCCCCATTGTCCTCATCCATAGGTGCAGTTTATGTTCAGTCTCTTCTTCCCTCAATTTCCCCAATAGTAAATCCCTTTTCAGATAGTAAATCAGTTACTTAGCATTTTCTCATATCAATAATACCTCCACATGCCCAATGATACACTTCACACAAAAGACATTTCCCAATAGGTCCACCAGCCTCATCCAGGCCCCACCCAAGGCACTCACAGATCAACACCCCAGTCCTAAACTAACTCAACACATCCAGATCTAAGCCTTCATCACTTGATTCAGCAGACCCATCTCTCTGATGATTAGTGACTTTGAGCAGGTTTTCATATGTATCTTGGCCTTCCTTCTCTCTTCTTTCAAAAAGATTCTGTTTAGATCAGTTGCCCATTTTTTGATTGGGATTTTTATTTTCTTTTTGATAAACTGCATGAGTTCCATGTAAATGTTGGAGATTAATATTGGGAAATATGTTCTCCTATGTTGTGGGCTTCCTTGTCGTTTTCTTGATGGTTTCCTTTGTTGTGCTAAAGCTTTTTATTTTGATGTAGTCCCATTTGTTAATTTTCTCTTTAGCTTCCATTGCCCTAGGAGCAGTATCAGTAAAAAAGTTCTTTCGGCATATGTCAGAGGTTTTTCTGCCTATAGATTCCTCTAGTATTTTTACGGTTTCCCTTCTTATGTTTAAGTCCTTGATCCATTTTGAGTTTATTTTTGTGTAAGGGGTAAGTTGGTGGTGTAGTTTCATTTTTTTTTTTAATGCATCTGTCCAATTTTCTCAACACCTTTTATTGAAGAGACTGTCTTGACTCCATTGTATGTTCATGCCTCCTTTGTCGAATATGATTGAGCATAGAAATTTGGATCAATTTCTGGATTCTCTATTCTATTCCATTAATCTATATGTCTGTTCATGTGCCAATACCAGGCAGTTTTGAGAACAGTGGATTTGTAATATAACTTGATATCTGGTATTGAGATCTCTTCTGCTTTGTTTTTCTTTCTCAGGATTGCTGTAGCTATTCGGAGTCTTCTTTTTATTCCAGATGAATTTTTGGAAAGTTTTTTCTATGTGTGTAAAATATGCTGTTGTTATTTTAATGAGAAGTGCACTGAATTTATCGATTGCTTTGGGTAGTACGGACATTTTGATGATGTTGATTCTACCAATCCATGAACATGGTATGTTCTTCCATCTGTTTATGTCTTTATCTATTTTTTCAGTGTTGTGTAGTTTTCTGCATATAGGTATTTTATTTCCTTAGTTAAGTTTATTCTTAGGTATCTTAATTTTTTGTGTGTGATGGTAAATGAGATTGCTTTTTTAGTCTCTCTTTCTGTAAGTTAAATATTGGTATATAGAAATGCTACAGATTTCTTGGCATTTATTTTGTACCCTGCTGCACTACAAAATTCATTTATTAAGTCTGGTAATTTTTGATGGAGTCTTTAGGGTTTTTCTATGTATAGTATCATGCCATCTGCAAATAAGGACAGATTTACTTCTTCTTTTCCAATTTGGATGCATTTTATTTCTTCTTGTTGTCTGATTGCTATGCTAGTACTTCCAGCACTATTCTCAAGTGGGCATCCCTGTCTTGTTCTGTTCTCAGGGGAAATGGTTTTAGATTTTGCCCATTGAGTATGATGTTGGCTATGGGTTTGTCATATATGACTTTTATTAGGTTAAGGTATGACCCTTTTATTCCCACCTTGCTGAGAGTTTTTATCAAGAAGGGGTTATGGATTTTGTCAAATGCTTTTTCTGCATCAATAGATATGACTGTGATTTTTATCTCTCAATTTGTTTATGTGATGTATCACGATTATTGATTTGCGAATATTGTACCATCTTTTCATCCCAGGGATAAATCCTACTTGGTCATGGTGGATGATCTTTCTGATGTACTGCCGGATCCAATTTTCTAGAATATTGTTGAGAATTTTGGCATCTATGTTCATGAGGGATATTGGCTTGTAATTCTCTTTCATTGTGTTATCTTTATCTAGTTTTGGTATTAGGGTGATTTTGGTTTCATAGAAGGAACTTGGAAGTGTTACTTTCTCTTATATTTTCTGGAATAGTCTGAGGAGGACAGGTTTTAGTTCTTCCTTGAATGTTTCGTAAAACTCCCCTGTGAAGCTATCTGGCCCTGGGCTTTTGTTTGCTGGAAGCTTTTTGATGACTGCTTCAATTTCTTCTATAGTTATCAGCCTGTTGTGATTTTTAGGCTCTTCTTGAGTAACTTTTGGAAGGTTGTATTTTTCTAGGGTGCTCCTGCATTGAGTGCATTATGTTTATCGGGGTTATATTCTCTTGTTGTATCAATCCCTTTATTATTATGAAATAGGCTTTTTTATCTTTTGTTATGGCCTTTACTTTGAGGTCTATTTTGTCAGAAATAAGTACTGCTACCCCAGCTTTTTTTTCATTTCCATTTCCCTGAAAGATGTTTTTCCATCCTTTCACTTTCAATCAGTATGAGTTCTTTTTTCTGAGTTGGGTCTGTTGTAGATAGAATATATATGGGTCATGTTTTTTTGTTTGTTTGTTTTTGTTTTGTTTATTTGTTTGTTTTTTATCCATTCAGCCACTCAATGTCTTTTGATTGGAGCACTTAGTCCGTTTCCATTTAAGGTTATAATTGAAAGGTACTTTTTTGTAGCTATTTTTATTTTTTGAGACCATGTTCCTCCTTACCTTTTCTTTTTACACCAGTCTCTTTAGCATTTTTTTCATTGCTGGCTTGGCAGTGATAACCTCCCTTAGCATTTTTTTTTTTTTTTTTGTCTGTGAACCTCTTATTTGCCCTTCAATTTTGAATGATAATCTTGCTGGATGGAGTATTGTTGGATTCAGTCCCTTGGTTTGCATCATTTTTTTAGATTTCCTTCCTTCCTTTTTTTTTTTTTTTTGTCTCGTGTTTCTGTTGAGCAATCATTTGATTAATCTAATGGGGATTCCCTTGTATGTAACTTTCTGTCTCTCTCTTGAAGCCTTTGTCTTCAATATTTGCCATAGTAATTAAGATGTGTCTTGGTGTGTGTCTTTTTGGGTTCATCCTGTTTGGGACTCTGAGCTTGTGTGACTTTTTTCTTTGCTACATCAGGGAAGTTTTCTGACATTATTTCTGCAAATATTTCTTCTAACTCTTGTTCTTCTTTCTCTTGTTCTGGCACCCCTATTATTTTTATGTTGCTTCATTTCGTGTTGTCCATAGCTCCCTTAGGCTCTCCTCCTGTCTTTTCATTTTTTTCTCCAATTGCAATTCAGTTTGACTCTGTTTTGCTTCTCTATCTTCTAGTTTACTAATTTGGTCCTCTGCTTCTCCTTGTCTACTGTTGAAGATTTCCATGGTGTTTTTTATTGCAGCTATATCACTCTTCATTTTTTCTTGATTCTTACATAAGTTGTTGATTTTTTCATCCATTTCTTCTTGACTCTTGCATAAGGTGTTAATTTTTTCTTCCATCTGACTTATGAACTCTATGACTCTTATTCTGAATTCTTTTTCTGAAATATTGCATGCCTATCTATCACTTAGCTGCTTTTCTGGCATTTCCTCCTTTTCTTTCCTTTGGTGGCATCTTTGTTTACCCATTTTTGGTCTCACTGGCTGATCTATCGATAGATGTCAAACTGTGCAGGGGTTACTCCTCGGGTGGCAGTAGCTTCTCTGGCTGCAGTTGCTCTACTGTAACAGCTACTTCTAAGTTGGCAGAAGTTCCTCTGATGGGTGCTATTCGCAGCAGTGGTGCCTTCTCTGGCTGGTGGGGAAGGTTGCTTGTATAGCTTCTGTTCCTTGGACTGTGTTGGGTTGATTATGAGGTTGCTGCACAATTGGCTGCTCCCTCAGCTGCTGCTCCTTGGACAGGGGCATGCCATGTGAAGCTGCTGTTCTTAGGCCTGTGGCAGGTTGCTCACAGGTCTGCTATTCCTTGCCCAGAAGCAGGCTGCTCACATGTCTGCTGTTCACATGGTTGTAGAGCCCTGGGCTAAAGTGTTGGGCTGGTGAGAGGGGAACCTGCTTCTGAACTCACAGGAGCCTGTGCCTTTGGCAGCTGGAGCCTCGTTGACTGTGGGATCACAGCCTAGGTAGTGTGCCCCTGGCAGGGGTGGCAGTAGAGTCCCAGGTGTTATCTGAGGGCACTCTGGTTGGAGTTGATGTTGGGAACCCAGTTACAGAATTTCTTCCCTTCAAAAATGCTAGGCCCCTTAGGACAAGCTTGCCTTCCGGTACTGTTTGCAATGGTGGCAGAAGCTGCCTAGTTAGGCAAGCCTGATTAGCCTGTCCCTGAAGGTCCTGTGGGATCTAACTGTGCCTCACTCACTCACTTACACACATATACCCCACCTGACCACACGCTCTTCTTTTACTCCCTCACTCACTCATGCTTGCTCTTTCTCTCACTACCGTATTCTTCTTGCCCCTGTAGTTGGTTCTGGGCTGTTGTTGACCCTTTTATGGATGAAGTTTCCTCTCCAGGTGTCTGGTTATATGGCTTGCTCTCAAGCCTCTTGGCCTGACCGGATAAAATTCACCTCAACAAGACTCAACACAGAGGGAACTAAGCACAGATGTACTCATGACACCAAAACCCCAGGATAAGTGACCCACTGAGTAAAGAGATATAGGGCAGAGAAAAGAGAGCACAAATGCTATAGAAGAGAGAGAAAAAGATATGAGATAAAAGATAAAGGAATAAGAGGATTGGAGCAGAATCTGTAGAGGCTAAGCTTATATAGTGAAAATAAGATTGAGAGTTGGATGACTATGGGGAGGACCTCAATTTAGTAGTGAGGAAGTAGAAAGGGAATAAGTGGATGAAAGGAAAGAGAATGAGAAGAAAAAGTAATAAATTTACAAAAAGAAATTGATTTCATGAATGGTATAAAAAATTAAAAATAGCAAATAAAAAATAGTGATGAAAAATAATGGGAACAGAAATAAAAAATTTTAAAAAGCAACAAACCAGAACAGGAAAATAAGAAGAAAAGAAGAAAGAAAGGCAGAAAGAAAGAAAAAAAGAGAGAAAGAAAGACTGAAGGAAGGAAGGAAGAAAGAAAGGAAGGAAAAGGGAAAAATAAAAATAAAAGTGAAAAAAGTAGAGTATCTTCCTTTGGCTGGTTTATTTGTCTGTACTGTTTAGTTTGTCAGTTTCCAGGTTGCTGGGACTAAAGATTAGTCTTTAGGCTCTTCCTATATCCTCAGGGGGTATTCAGATTCCTTGTTTTACTCAGGGTGTGATCCGGGTGTGGCTATACTGGTTGCCTAGAGACTGGAGAGCGGGGCTATCGCTCAGGAGAAAATGGCAACTTGGCTTAGATGACTCAGCAATTGACCTTCCCTAGATCACCACCCATTTTTCCCTGATTCCACAAGCCCACACCTTCTCCTGCACCTCAGCCACGGGTGTTTGTATCCAAAAGGTCCCACAAATCAGGTTCAGTGGGAGGAGGCACAGGCCCCAGTGTGAGGAGGGACTGTGTCCCCAAGAGCTTCTTTCTTGCTGGCACTGCGCAATACCGCTAGCCTTTCAGAGTTGCCTTTCAGAGTTTGCTCAGATCTAAAATCCAGACTCCAAGGTCCAAAATCCCCTACCTCTCACAGTCCCTTGCCACCCACCCCCCTTTTATTTTATCATAGACTGATGCTTAGACTGTCCTCAGGGATGCGGCCCGGCACCCTGTAGATTCCCTTTGGACACAGAGGATCAGCAGATTCTCCCTCTTAGATCCTTGATTTTACCTTAGTTCTGGAGACTTCTGCCCTTCCTGGGTGCAAACTGTCTCACCAGCTGAGTCTCCTTGCCAAATTCAGGCTGAATTCCACTTGTTTCAGCTGCTCCCTCCACCCACTCCAGGACAAGGCTCAGGACATGTCCATCTATTCTGCCATTATCTTCCCTCCCCCTGACAACTTTCTTTAGGCATTTTCAAAATGTGTCTTTCATAGGATATGACATTTCTTTATTTTTCTTTTTATCTTCACCTGAGGATATATTTCCATTGATTTTTTTTCCTCCTTCCCTCCAATCCCAGGCATGGCCCCTTCCTTAGCCTAAAGCCTCCAACCCAGGCTTTAGGCTTGGGAAGCATTCCCCTTTCTACTACCCCACCACCACCACCGCCTTGCCTTTCTAATGACCTGCTGGGAGTGATTGGGTGCCAAGGAGGTTCCTGAGACCCAGGTATGTATGCAAATTAAACCTCCACCTTTGTTGGGTTAATTTCCATACTTACTCTGATTGGCTGTGGGCGTAGCAGAGGTATGGTCAATTTACATGTTTCTCTATTATTAGGTAAGATATAGATAGATAGATAGATAGATGATAAATAGATAGATTATATAGATATATATATCTACATAGATATATAGATATATAGATATATATCTATGTAGATATATATAATTGGCCTTGGCCTTGGTTTCTAATGGTACTAGGTCTTCTCTGCTTTCCTTCTGAAGCAGCCTCAGCCATCACAAAAAGCATAGAAAAGGGGTAGATAAAGGACCTTGTCAACACCTGGCTGAAATAAAACAGATGTGTTTGGTCCCAAAGTGGGTTTCATGGCAGACAAGCACCTTGGAATGTTAAGACATATTACATAAAAAATAGGTTCTGGGCCCACAGAAATAATGGAAATTAAGTATATCTCTTTAATGCTACGATCCTTTAAACATTGTAAAGTAAGCAGTGTTTATCAAATTTGACAGAGAATCCCTCCTTCTTGCCTCTGCCATATCCTAGATTTCATGATCTGTCAACCCTACTATGAGAACCACTAAATCATGTCCTTAGTGAATGCTGTACTTCATTTATTCCCATTGCCAAGACCATAACCTGACACACAGTAGATGCTAAAAAAAACTGTTTGTTGTATGTGGTCTGGTATGCCATGTTTTCAGCGGAGGATAGAAGAATTTGGGGTGAAAGTGCCATGTAAGCTGTCATACTAGCACTGCAGGTGACTTGGAAATAGGAAAAATTCTGACATGCCTGAAAATGACACTAGAAATGATGAGGTTGGTAAAACTTCATTTTCATACCCTGTTACCCTCCCTCTTAGCAGTGTCTTCTTTGGTTTCACCCTGTTCTGAACCTACCTCCTGAGTGGAGTCCACTCCCATAGCATTTTCTGTCAGTGTCTCCACCCAAGTGCTGAGCTGTTGAGGGTTAGTTTCATGCAGTGCTGCTGAATCCTAGTCTTATCTAGTGCTGTTTGCTTAGTCTCACAGTGCTGTTTGCTTAGTACTGCTGAAGCCTAGTCTCACCCAGTGCTGTTTGCTTAGTCTCATCCTTTGCTTTTTGCTTAGTCTCACCCAGTGCTGCTGAAGCCTGTCTTATCCAGTGCTGTTTGCTTAGTCACCCAATGCTGCTGAGGCCTGGTCTCACCCAGTGTTCTTGCTTAACTGCTAACTGTTGACTAGTACCCTCTTTCCCAAAGCAGAGCAGCTGGAGTGGCAGAGGCCACATGGTTGGGCTTATTTAAGCAGGATCCTGCCTCACTCCCGCCTCATCATATTTCTCACTCTACCCACTTGTGAGGCTGGTCCTATCATGTACTAAAGTTGTATGTTCTCTATGTCACCTACAGGGAACCTCAGGAGTCAGCAGTCAGAAAAGAAGAGGATGTGGCTATTGGCATCAAACATCAGGAAAGAAAACTTAAATTCTTCCAATAATGAAGGAAATTAAATCTGGCTAATCAAGCAGGTTCAAAAAGTTTGTCTTGAGAAATTGTATTCAGTGTAACTGTTTCTTAGATACTATTCCTTCTTTCAAATAAACTATTATAGAATGACAAAGTTCTATGGAGCTACAAGCTGACTATCTTCCTTTTCCACTGCCCCATTTTCATCTGAAGGAGGGTAGTCAGGAAGTGCCATAGTGAAATTCTGCAGTTGAGTCAAGGTGAATTGTAAGTGGGTCCAGCTGGAGGGATTGTCCCCTACACTGCTGCTCCATGCCAGTGGAGGGCCCATGGGGATTCTCTCCTGTGGGCCTTAGCTCCAGTTAAGAAGAGCCATCCTCCAGGCTCTTTCATGGCTTAACCTGCTCCTACAATGGGACAACATGCATGAGCCAGGAGCTTAGAAACAGCAGGAGCTTCACCCCTGAGCACGTGGAATGAGGACACAGAGCCTTCCATTGGCTTAGAAACCTCTGCACTGAACTTTGGCTGCTAGGGGATAAATAAGGACAGCAGTGGCCTCACTTCTCAGGTCAGGCACCCTACTGGGAAGTTCACCTGGGCAGATTTTGCCACCAGGTGAACTAGTGAATGATTCTGGTTTTTAGGCAGTTTAAGTTTCCAACCTACAAATGCTTTTGGTTTTTAGGCAGTTTAAGTTTCCAATCTACCAATGACAGAACACCTTGTGAATAATATCCATTATACAAGTAAGTAAACTGAGGATCAGAAAGTTTAGGGAATTTGGCTCAATTCATACTTTTGTGATTCAAATCCAACTCGACCTAGTTCCAGAGCTCATGTCCTTTCTGTTGTATCCTGCTCTTCCTGAGCATAGGACAATATCTGCATTTACTTGTGTCTGCAGAGCAGCCCGGTAGCCTGGAAATGTGGTGAGTGGATTAGATAATCTTGAAGGTCCCTTTCTGGTGTTGCATTCTGGTCTGCTTGGAGACAATACAGGAGACACTACTCTACTAGGGCCAGAGCTGTCCTTAGAGGTCTGATTTCATTTCTCTTTTATTGGTCGAGGTGGAGGTGGAGGAGTGCGAGTTGGGAAGAGGCCCTTTGCATTGGAGAAAATGTCGGTATTAATCTCTCTTTTCATCTATTTTTATTTTGGAGTGTATTTAAGGATACATATTATATGCATTCTTCTCCCCGTCCATCTCTATACTTACATCAACTCATAAATAAAATATACAACTGTTTGGCTCAAATGTATCAATGTCTGTAAGATCCCTCCTGCAGGTAATGTCTCTGCCAGGAAAGCTGCTGGCTCATAGACTTTCCCGGGCAGGAAGTATTTAACAAGAAGTCTGGCAGATATGCACATCACATTATTTTAGAGATAGTTGGCTTCACTCTGTCAAAAATAAATAGTATATGCATAAAGTTAATTTTGTTATCTCATGTGTAGGTAGAAAACCTATCATGAACAGATACTTTTGGAAATGGCTGGTGGAGGGAAACTAATTCATGTTGCTTGTCAATCTGTTATTGGCACAATTGGCATTTCCCTGATAGTTGCCTTAGTATCCTCAGTGCTTACGGGGCAGAGAGAATCTTCTAAATGGGATCCACCTGAGGACTGGGCATCACTATGCCTGTTTACTTTGTTTTTGAATGTGACTTGAGACTGATGTTGGCTGCTGTGAATTTTAGTATGCTGCTGTCAATCATGGGGTTTATGTGAGTCCTACTTGGCCTGGGATTGGAATTTCAAAATAATGTGACACTCCAGCATTGGGTAGTCTCAGAATTGCAAGTTGGTTTAATCTTCGTTATTAGGTTTTAAAATATGATTCCTGCAGTATTATTCTGCTAATCTTGAAGAGTTCTGTCTTTGAGCAGACAATAGTGTTCTGGACCTTGCAGAAGTATTCACTATCAAATCCAGCCTCCGGTTAGGGACCAGAGGGAAAAAGAAAACATTTTATAAACTTCTCTTTTTATACACATTTGTGAAAAACTAGAACTAATAAGATGAGATAATAAAACAATAACTCATACAAAATATTGTGGAATATGCTCAACTAATATGAACACTTGGTTCACTGAGAATTATGTTTCTTGTAAACTAAATTAAAAAAAATTGGACAAAAAATCAATGGATTATTATTTATGTTCTATCTAATTTAGGTGTTTTAATAATGTCTATCTGGCCAAATACAGTATTGCTTTTTCAGATTCACTTAACTTCAAATAAAACTAAATAAAACTTAATTGAGATTCACTTAACTTCAAATAAAACTAAAATAAACCAAACAAAAATCACCTGCCACTTCTTGTAAATGTTGGTGTTCACAGTGGGAAATAATATTCTGAATTTAAGCACCTGAGAGATGGGTAAGTTGGAGGAGTTTTGATTTTCCACCTTTTTTCAACTAACAGTATAAAAGGTGTGAGATAATAGGAAAAAATACCTACTAGTATATTGGTCTTTGCACCCTAGTTTCTAAGTGATAAGAATATTTAGGATGTCCTTTGTTCTAATGAGGTGATTCTGGTGGCTGCTAGAGGGCTCCTGGGTGGAGAATATCACCTTAAAGACCAGGAAAGGATGAGAAGCTTAAAATTTTGGGAATTTTCAGCTCCATCTCCCATGCTCTAGAGAGAGGAAATGGGCTGGAAATGGAGTTAATAATTTTTCATGCCTATGTGAGGCAGCCTCCACAAAATCCTGACAGTGGGGGTTCTGAGAGCTTCTAGGTTGGCAAACACACCTACACCATGAGGATGACACACTCCAACTCAATGAGGACAGAACTTCTGTGCTTGGGACCCTCCCAGACCTCATTCTACATATCTCTTTACTGGCTGCTCATCTGTATCCCTTTATACACTGGTAAAAAAAAAAAATAAAAAAAAAATGTTTGCCTGAGTTCTGTGAACTGCTCGGGAAATTTAGCTTCACCTGAGAAAAGGTCTGTGAAAGCTGCATCATAAGTACAGGTGATAATCTGAGTTTGCCAGTGGTGTCTGAAGGGCTGAGATGGTTCTATGGGAATGAGTCTTTGACCTATGGAATTTGCCTCTGTGTCTAGCAGACAGTGTCAGAGCTGAGTTCAATTGTAGGGCATCCACCTCATGTGGGGATAACCTGCACATTTGAAACCAGAGTGTCAGAACAGAGTGTGCTGTGTGAGGAGGCAAGGAGGCTCAGAGGAAGCGCTGGGCTTTTCCCTCCCAAGGAAGAAAACTCTGGATCTTTTCTTTATAGTAGGGTAAAGCTCAAATCCTATTGGCATTTTCAAATCTTCACAAGCCACACAGGTGCATAGAGATTGAGTGCAGGAGCTGCACTCTTCATAAACCTTTGAGAAAACTAGCTAGATTCTAAATTGGTTGTCCAAATACTGAGAGAAACAAAATTCATAGACAAGGGAAGATGGAGGGGTAAAGGGGGACAGTGGCAATCTCTTGGGCCTTGCCCAAGTTTCTTCTGACAGACCTTGTGTACTAAATTTCTAAATGCCTTAATTCCACTTTGTAATTCTCTCCTCGGTGTCTTCATTTTGCAGGTGAAGAAAGTGCTCAGAGAGACCAACGTAGTTGCTTAAGGTCACACAGTTCCTCTACAGCAAGACCGGGATTCCAATCTTGGTTGAACATGTTCTTTTTACACATGGCTCATGTAGGAAATATAATTATGTATAAAATAACATTATCATCAAGATTAATATTTATAATTTCAATTAATGATGAAAAAGTTTACTGTAAAAGTTTTGTCTGTAAGATTAAGAAGCCAATCAGATCATTGAGGTCCTGTCTATGATAAGATTAAATGATTTTATATTACTAGTTTAGAAAAAGCTGAGGTTGCCTCTGGTAGTCCATAAGTTGAATTTGGTGTGCAAATATATTTTGTTTTGTCTGTTCATGGAAGAGGCAAGCATCTGATGCTTAAGATTTTTTTGAATTAATATTAAAACAAACAAGAAAGCTTATATAAAATCAGACTTCCAGTTTCTCCTGAATAATCAGCAGTTTTGGCAATTGATTCAGCACTCTGAAAAGGTAATAATCAGTGGGCTCTGAGTATCAGCTGCTCATGTTAGATATTGTCAGCAGTTCTCCACTTTGCCATAGTTCCCACCAATCCTAAATATCTCCCTATCACTAAACCATTGCTTTTACTTCTCCACAACCCTCAAATCTGGCAGCTTTCCTTGTTTCCCTGCCTACCCTTTCCCTTGAGGCACTTTTAGGTGGTCTTTATGATACAGAGAGCAGTAAAAGCCAGAAGAAGAGATGCTTTTATTTGAGAACCTACCAGGACACAAATCAGTTATGTGATCTTGGCTAATCTATTAACCACTCTAACCTCAGACTCATCATCTGTTACATAGGAATGAGGAATTATTTGGGGAAGATTGAATAAAATAGTCCATGAGATTATGCTCAGTGAATGTTAACTGACTCTAAGACATTCTTTGAAAATATTTATTAAATAAATTTTGCTCCCCTCATTGACAGAGGATGCTATAACTTACAATGTACTCATAACCTGCTATATTCATTCTCACTGCTAACGTTTCTAATCACTTGTACCCTTTTCTATAATTTCCCTTCTTTCATTCCTTCTTTAGCCAAGTAACTGTTAAGTAATGCTTTCAACTATTTCAAGTTAACTGTAATTACATAGCAATGTCTTCCATAATATGAAATGGAACAACTGAATAAAATGTGCAAAAGCTTTTTTTCTTGACTTTAATCTAAGAATCAGCCATGATGGCCATATATATATTTTTTTTTCATAGTTCCTGAAAAGGGCTATGGAACTTGGAGTCCCAAGAGTGACAAATAAATGTTAACTCCTGAGCTGGATGTAAGTTCCCAGGCCTGACAACTTCAAACACAAGGGGAAATGGCCTGAGTCCCTTGTGGCAAAAGCATCTAATTCAAATAAAGTTAATTCTGTCAAATTACAGTGGGGAGGGGAGAAAGATCTGGGGGAGATAATAGATCAACCGAAGGACTTGTATACATGCATATAAGTACAACCAATGGACATAAAACTCCGGGGAGGGAGGGGATGTGTGGGAGGGAGGGAGGGGGGGTAAAAAAAAATCAATAAAATATGTAAAAAAAATAAAATAAATAAATTAAAAATAATAATAATAATAATAAAAAACACAAATAAAGTTACTTTGGAGTAGAGAATGGCTTTTTCATTGAATGAAAGAGAAGTTTGAGATACATTTTTTGATTTTCCTGTTGAGTTCTTTATAAGGTTTATCTATTTGGGCCAAGTGTTGAAAGGGCTTTCCTCATCTTGGGGTTCAGAATGAACATGTTGACAGGAAGTAGGTGTTTTAGAGGCCATGCTAGGAAGTCACTGGGATGAACAGACTAAAGGAAATCAGTATGGTTCCAATCCTGAATCAGTTACTCAATGGCGTTTGTGTCTACTTGTCAGAGCCCAGCTCTGAGCCGTGTTACATTTAAAGGTATGAACATGAGCTCTTATTGGGGAGCTGGAGAGGAATGTGGCTAATTAGTACTCTATTCATGTGTTCATTTCTCTTGGGAGTTCATTTCCCATCTTCTAAATGTGACAAAGAGGTCCCTGGTCTTCTGAAGAGCAGAACTCAAGGCTGCTTAGCATACTTTAGAGCAGGTGCCCCTAATTGAGAATAGATTTTTTGTTTGCAGATGCTGGAGCACTGATGCAGGCGCAGATCCTTTACCTTCTGCATGTTGATCTGTTCTTACATTTGAGAACAGCTTCCCCAGTGCAGTCAGGACACAGGACACAGGACAGGGTTATGAAGTTACATGTCCTGGGTGTAAGCAGATCTGTTTTGGAAGGTTGTTATGAGATATCTGAAATCTGGTCATTCCAGATACTGAGTGTGTCCTAAGCTCGAGGGCCAGGAACATGGGAGTTCAGTCTGTGGGACAAAACCTGAGGCCACCATTTCCATTTTGTAATCTTAAGCAAGTCTCTTTATCTCCCTCAATTTCCCTATTTATCAGACAGAGAAATGACTGTATTAAATTATATGTTTGGAGAGTAAAGTATGTATTCTCATACATACTTGATATCTGGTCTACAGAAGGTGCTTAAGAAACTTCCATTCTCTTTTCCCCTTATGATGCCCACACATTTGCTGCCTTAGCAGAACATGTTTTGAAGTCATGGAAAAGATGTTTAATATTTTATCTGCTGTCCATTATTTACTCCTTCTTTTCTAAAGTGTTACAGCTCTTTTTTGAGAGGTAAAGAAGGCTCTCAGAAGATTCAATCAGCATATAAATTTCAGCTTAGTTCTAAGCTAAGCCCCTTAAGAAACATTTATTTGCAAAGAAGCTGCAACCTATATCAGGAGTTCAAGCACAAAAGGGTCATGAGCAAACCCATGGCAAGGGTAATAGAGGCTGCTTGTCTCATTGCCCTTTCAAACTGCCACACACCTTAGAATCATCTGCAGGGCAGCTTGTTGGGAAACCTAAACATTTGCATATCTTACAATTCCCAGGTGTTGCTGTTGTCCCTGATTTGGGGACCACACTTAGAGAACCAGTGCTTACTGTGAGGAGGCAGTGGGGACTCCTAGGCTTTAAGCTCATCGTTTTTAAGGAGCTGTATGATTAGACAGGTCACTTAAATCCTGGGAGACAGCTTTCCCCTTGTCCAACAATGAGGAAAATATAATTTAGAGCAAAGCTTCTTAATCTTTGTTCTGTAGTGGGTGGCCTCTCAGCCCCTGTTAGGTAATGGAGGGCTGAGGGGAGTCAGTATCCTGGCACATCTGAATCTAATCATGACACAGAGGTTGAGGGGTTAAGATCATGTGCTTTCAAGTCCTGGAAATCTCAGGGCCAGTCCTCACTCTGCCTCTTCATGTGCTCTTGTGGCTGCTCACCTAGGTCTGAGTCTCAATTTTGTCAGCTGTGCAATGGTCATAGTACTTATACTTATATCATAGGTTTGTGGTGAGTATCAAATGAGGTAATGCATGTAGAGTGTTGATATGTGGTAGTTTGCGCATAGTGAATGCAAATGTATATTATTTCTTCTTATTAGTAACTGTTATTTCCATTTCTAGAATCCTGAGATTCACTTTTATGCCTATCTTACACTCTCAGTAGAAGAGGGGGAAAGTGCTCTAAATAATTTTTTTCAAACTTTATTATGATCCTGGGGGTTCTTATTAAAGTGCTGACTATGATCCAATAGTTCTGGTGTGGGGCCTAAGAGTGCATGTCAATGGCTTTCTGTGATGCCCACACTCCTGGTCCAGAAGCCATGCTCTGAGCAGCAGGGCCCTTCAGCAGTCACTCTTAAACTTGGGTGCACATTGGAATCATTGAGGGATCTTTAAACAACTCCAGGCCACATGCTAAACCAATTAAATTCAGATCTCTAGAGTTGGAATACAAACATAGGACTGGCATGTGGTCAGATCTGGTTTCAAAAACCACTGCTGTTCAAAGTCACCCAAACAATTCAGATTTCCTGACCTTTGTGCAGAATGCATACTTTGTGAGTCTTGAAAATCTGTCTTTTAAACTATAGTGTTTTTTTTTTCTCTCTCTCTCTTTTAATGATACCAATTACTTCTTGTTCTCTTCACACAAAGTTTAGGCTTAACATACTCCAAAGATTCAGAGAAATCAGCAAGAAGATGGAAATGATGTTTTTTAAAGCTATAACAGGAAGACTGGCCTTATGAGGTTAATCTTTTTTTTTTTCTTAATACCTCAGTGGAACAGTCCTGCACTTTTCCATTTGGTCCACTTGGTCCCCCAGCTCAGACTTCTGGATGGTAGCCTAGACTTTAGCTTTATGAAATGAGCATGTATATCTTTGTTTCTCTAGCACTTAGCTCACTGCCTAGAATATAGAAGTAAACAACTGAATGAATGGCAGAAAGATGTAAAATCAGGTAGCACAAGAAGAGCCAAAGAACTCCAGAAACAGAAAGAAAATGATAGGTGAAAGTAAGTTGTTGATATTAATAACTATTAAAGGAATGATGTTAAAAGAGATCCAGGAAAGGTCAAGAGTCCTGGGTGAGGTTTCTGTGTAGTGGGGAAGATGAGTGGTCCCTTAAATAGACAAAGAAAAAGTGAAAAATGACAGGAGAAAAAGAAATAGGGTGGTGACTGAGGAGAGCAGAGAGAAAGTGGAGATAGAAGAGAAGAGTGAAGAAGACAAGAGAGGGGGCAGGTGTCCTAAAGGAACCTCCCACTGGGCAGGAGATGGGTCTTTTTCCTTCCTGAAGGCAGACAGGAGTACCTCAAGCTGAATATAAGCAGGACTGGGGTAAAGCCATACCTGGACAGGCACAGTGGGTCAGTCAAACTTAGTGGAATACAATCATTTAAATATATATATATAACCCTAATGCAAATAGACTGAATGATGAAACAACTGAATAACCAAATAACTGAACAATTGGTCACTATGATGTGTGTTGACCACCAGGGCGTGCATGGAACATGGCAAGTGTCAGCCCAAATCACTCCGTGCTGCCAGCATGTGGGAGCAGTGGCTGGAGTGGGGCTGTCAGCAGACAGGGACTGGAGCCTGTGGTGGGAGGGGGGGGATGAGGTTGTGGAGGATGGACCGAGACCTGCCCCTGTGCCCACTGCAACCTTGTGGCCTCTGGTGGTTACTGAAAATTCTTTGCTCCCATGTGCTGTGGTTCTGCCCAGTGCTTGCACCTGCTGCAGGAGCCTGGAGCCAGCCCAATTGCTTGGCACTGGCACTGTCAGTGGGTGTGAGTGGCAGCTGCTGCCTCAATTTCCCCTCAGAGGAAACCCTCAGGGGTGATTGGGGCCAACAACCACTGCTAGCACCCACTGACAGTGCCAGCCTGGCTCACACCCACTGTTGGCACTGCCCCTAATCATTTTGCACTGTCAGTGGGTGTGAGCAGGGCTAATGTCATCAGTGTGTGGGAGCAGCAGTGCTGGTAGACAGTTGACCAGGAGCAATCATGGGAAGGGTTGAGTGGAGGCACTGAGGATGGGCTGAGACCTGCCCCTGTGTCCACCATAGCCTCACGGCCCATTATTTCTTTCAAGGTGCATGAATTTGTGCACTGGGCCCCTAGTGCTTTATCATACAATGGTATAGCACTTTACCATTAATGAGAACATATCAGCTCATGTGTTCCAAACTGTTTTATGAGGTACATGTTCCCATTTTATAGGTAAAAGATTAAAATAATAGGAAATAATGACTTGCTCAAGTGCATATAACTAAGTGGCATATGTAATATTGACCTTATTCCAATTCAAAATTATTTTTCCTCAGATCAAAATTTAACTTTTTCAGGTTATGATAAATTTTTCTCTGGGACTCACATAAAATCAGACTTTACCTCCTGAAAGGTTAGTTGCTTCTATCATCAATAACAACACATTTTACTTTGCAGAACTAAATAAGAGCAATGGGAAGAATGAGGACCAAATAAAGTTGAATTAGAAGCAGGTGACATATGTCTTGTTACATACAAAATAAAAATATTGGGGGAGATGTCTCTTCTAATTGTGTTAACAATGTTGGGGAGAGGAACTCTGTAGTGGATGCTCTTCTGTCTCTACCTATTGCTCTGAATGACTCTGCTCCCTCTGCACTGAATACCAACCCAAAACATTATGAGACTGAAGAGTGAGGATTGTGACCCCATATTTTAGTTTCTCTGAGATCTTCCTAAAATCAGCATCAAAAAATATTTTGAAAATACATCACGTTTTCCTACCTAGTAGGAAAAAAATTAAATGAGACCTTCATAGGGAAGAGACACATTCTATACACCAGAAGCTGAGACAAAGCACTTAACTTCAATCTTCATGGAGGAACAAAGTCTACATGCTGACAATTTGATCTGTTAAGACTTTTTAAAGTTAAAGTTGCCTGAAACTAATTTCAGCAGGTCATAAATGCAAGAAGTTTCATCAAAAGGTTGGAACCTTGAGGATTGCCTGCTGGAATGGCTAAGGGCATTTCCCCACACCTAAAGATATGCATAGATGATTGCTTGCTACCAGACAGCTGAAGGCATTTTAATCTAGATGTTATTGCCTCCTACTGGCTAAATACCTGAACAGCCAAAGACAGTTCCCCCAATCTGATAATGGATTTTGTATACTAAACCTTGGCCTTTGATGTGTATATCTACCTTGCTTTAGGACAGGTTGTGTTAATAAAAAGCAAAAGGTCCAAAGAGAAAGGAGAACTTGGTTTCTTTAGCTAAGTCTTTTCTAGCTCACCAAAATACCTTCCAAAATTATGTTTCATCTCTGGACTCTTAATCAATTTACAGCAGCCCCTTTTCCAGATTCCTGAACCATTCAATATACTGGATTAAGACCCCCAACGTACAGTGAAGCAAAAACACTCCAGGGAAAGTCAATTGCTCTCTTATAATGTCAAAGGATATGATGTAATCCACTTCTCTCATTTGCTGAACAAGCACTGATATGTTTGTAGGGTACGGGGGGGGGGGTAAACGGGTGGGTGGTGGACATTTGAAAATGTACAGCAGAGAGACTCAGTCCCATATCAAGTCAAAGAAGCAGGGATTAACTTTAAAGGTAAAACAGAATGGCTGTCAAATGTCAACCCTCAGTTGTAATGTCACAAAACCACCTCTACAAAAGTCCTGGCCTTGCTGTTTTCAGAAGCATTGCATTTGTCTGGAAAGAGGTTGCTCTCAGATATTTGCTCCAGTCTCCATCTGACTATCTCTGAGTCTATTCCAAATGAGAGAAGCAGGTAAACATGGCCCATCCAAACTAGACATTGGCTTACCAGGTCAGAGATGAGGTGAGACCTAGGGCCTTCTGTTCCATCATCCCAGCCTTCTGGCCAGTAGGTGCAGACCAACCAGTTTGATCAATAATGTTTCCTCTGAAAGTCTATTCTATTCATCTTTAAAAGCACTCTTTGTGTTTCAAGCATTGGCGTGATATCCCATAATGTGACAAAAGCAGTAGCCTACTTCTGTCTCTGCAGCTCAACACAGAGGGAGACATGCTGGCCCATGCCACTTAGTTACTTCCCTACCTCAGTTTTTTTTAAAACTACATGTTAGGATCATTGTCCAGAAATTATTATAAGACAATAAAAACCTAGGGAATTGCTTGTTCATGGTCAAGGAGACTCAATGACACTTAACTTGTCTGTACCAATTTTAGACTTTTATCTTCTTTAATTGAAGGATTCCCACGTGGGCAGAGTTAAACATAATCTTAGGCTCAGTGATGCTCTGAGCACTGGAAGAGTTAGCATGACTCCATGGCCCTGTGCACCTGAGAGATGGAGACTGTGGTCTGGGTGGAGAGAAAAATTCTCCAAAATGCAGCCAGAAAATACCTTTAGCTGATGAAAATAACTCAGGGGCTGTAAGGGAAATGGTGACATCTAGTCCCCTTGCCCATAGCTGCAACAAAAGTTGTGTGATTTGTTTCTGAACACACAGGTTGGGTTACACATAGCTGAAACAGCAGGATTGAGGGACTCTGGGGATGGGGAGTTGGATGGTTTGAAGCCAAGGTATGAGGAGGAAATGATGTATTTGCTGAAACTGTACAGGTGAACACATTCCCCTCATCTTTAAACATTGAAACCACTCGTCACTCACACAAACACAAATATGACCACATGGGAAAAGGGGTTTGCCAGCTCTATTTCATTTGATGAACTAATCTACTCCAAAATTTACAATGTGCAGTTACTGCATGTCAAGGAATTTGCTAGCCCCTGGAAATATAACTGTAATTATGACATAGTCCTTGCCCTCAGACTGGCTCCTTTTCTAGTGGGATAGATAGAAAGCAAGCAGGCAACTTCAATTCCTTATGCTCAGAGGGGCTGGATAGGATTCTTTGGGAATATACAGGACTGTCATTTATTTTCAAACTTTGTGGCAAAAGGACCTCTCCTACCTTGCAGTGCTTCCCAGAAGAGCTAATATGCAATCAGATAATATTTCATGCAGTGAATTGCCTTGCAACCATGCCTTTAAGACTGTAGTGGCATGGTTATTGCATTAAGAAAATACCTGTTTGACTCCATACCAGGCACACAAATATGAAGTAATGAACTCTGGACACCCTGACCAAGGTAATGTGTTCCAAGAAAAGGACAATGAGGAATATTGGCCTTCTTGGAGTCAGCAGCATATATGGGCACACCAGAAAAAGAGTAGAGAAGGATGATATTGACAATACCAAGAACAAGTTTATAGTAAGCTCTAAACATATTTTATAAGTGTTACTGCATCATTTTTTAAAACAATCCTACTAAGAAGGAACAGTCCTTATTTTCATTCTATAGATCAGGAAACTGAAGCTCAGAGAGTTGGCAGCAACTTGGGTGGGCATGGCGTCACACAAATACCAAGTGAAAGGTGCAGAATTCAATCTTAGTTCTTATCCCAGGGTTGCTGTGAGAAATAAATTAATTAATACTTGCAGCCGAAACCGGTTTGGCTCAGCGGTAGAGCGTCGGTCTGCGGACTGAAGGGTCCCAGGTTCGATTCCGGTCAGGGGCATGTACGTTGGTTGTGGGCACATTCCCGGTAGGGGGTGTGCAGGAGGCAGCTGGTCGATGTTTCTTTCTCATCGACGTTTCTAGCTCTCTATATCTCTCCTTTCCTCTCTGTAAGAAAAATCAATAAAATATATTTTTTTAAAAATACTTACAAAGTGCTAGGAACAGGGTCTGAAATACAGCTAGCTCTTGATAAGAGTTAACCATTATTACTAATACACATAAATCTCTCCCCAGATCTCTTTCAAGATAAATGATATTGCCTCAAATAACCAACCTAATGCAGAGCCCACAGTGATTAAAGGTACTAATTATCTCCCTCCAAAGGAGAAAAGAAATGAGGTAGGAGCCTGCTAGCTCCCTCTGTCCATCCAAGCCTCAGGCTAATGGTGAAATGGGAATATGGTGTGCATTGCTAGGCACCCTCCTGGAGAACTCCTAACCATTTACCCTTCACTTTTTCATCTATTTGTATGTCTCAATGGTACCAAAATTAAAAAAGAAAAAGTTCCTTGGTCAAAATCCTCTTGATTCCCAAACTGGCAGGAGGGTGAATGAACTTTTTATTTTGGGGGGTGGGGTGCGGGTGACAGGTGAGATTTGGTGAACCACACTTCCCACTAGTTTTCCCCAAAATATAGATACTCTGGGCACTGGGGAAAGCACACATCTATATTCTTCTAACAACAACAAAAAAGCACTCTCTATAAAATTCATTATCTATTTCTAGAGATTTGAATTGTTGCTTCATTTTCTACCTTGTCTACCTACCCTAATCTGTTTATAGGATTTTGACACCCAGTAAAATTTCTAAAGACTGTTAAAATCATGAGCAGTGGGACCGAATTTTGCTGTACAGTTGTCTTTTTATTTTAACTTATTCTCAGATAATCTACTTTAAAAATTACACCCAAGGCTGTCTCACTATTGGCTAATAAACACTTTTAAGTGTCTCTCACCCTTAGTTCAACAGATCAAGGTTGGGATATTTCAAAGGGAAGATGAGAAATAAATTAAAACTGTATGAGAAAGAACCAATAATTACTGTTATTTTGAAAGTGAGAATGATTGGCAGGCATTTTGTGTTATTTCTTTGAATAACTCAAAGTAAAATTCAATTAACGATGTGAAATTAATATGAGAAAAATGTTATTAGGTATGTTTTTCTCACGAGGAAATAAACATGGAGAAAAGTGACTTGCTATTGAGACTATACAATGTAGGCAAGCAGAACTGTAACTACATACAGACTTCACAATTAGCCATTAAATGTGACAAACATTCAGAAGCATGCATTGAACCAAATAAAATGAAATAACCCATCAGTCACATATGGCTGCCCTTTATTTGGCACAAACTCTGGACTTTCCAGAGTCTGTGCCACTTCTTGTTCATATGGGATGGGTTCTAGGTTGCTATTCCTGGTCTTTACTTGACCTACAATAGTTAGTTCTATTGTTTGCCTAAAAATAAGGTATAAGATATCCTGTCTACACAAATGTAGTTGTTGCTAGGATCCTTGAGGTTAGTTCCACGAAACAGAGGCAGGATAAAGGGAGCGAGAAACCAGTGATGCTAACATGAATTGAAGTCTTCATGGGAGGAAGGGACTTGAGCCTGGTCTTGCTGGAGGGAGATTGGTGAGGTGGAGAAGGAAATGGGGGGAGAGGGGGTGGCAGAGAAGGCAGAGATTGCAACAGGGCACTGGAATAAAGTATTTGGTAGAGTAAGGCTTGGCTTGGCTTATCTTTTAACTTCATCCGTTACTAGCACTGGGTCTCTGGGAAGGTTTTTATCTTATCCTATATAATAAAGATGTAATATGCAAATTGACCATCACTCCAACACACAAGATGGATGCCCCAATGTGTTAAAAGATGTCAGCACCCATGTGGACACAAGATAACCACCACAAGATGGCCAGCAGGGGAAGGCAGTTGGGGGAGGGGGTGACCATGGTGGGATGATGGAGCAGGTGAGTGGGCAGTGCCAAGCCAAGGCAGTTGCAAGCAGGTGGCCTCTTCCAGGTGAGCTGGGCCATAGTTTCTGGGAACACAGGGTCTGGTCAGACTCCCCATGAGTTTGAGCAGGAGCCAGTCTGTGAGGCCAGTTGGCTTCTGTGTGGCACTGCTGGTTGACCCAGAGGCCCATGCTGCACCCTGGTCCATGGCATTCAGCCACACTTATTGCATCTCCACATGAGGACTCAGGCGGAGGGGCAATGTAGGGGCCTGGGACCCAGGTGTTTCCCAGGGCCCAGACATTAACTGGGACCTGCCCTTCCACACCAGACACTTGTGGTTCAATTGCCAGCTAAGCCTAGGGATTACACCCATTCACAAATTTCGTACACTGAGCCTCTAGTAATAAATAATTTTGATGTGTTTAAAAAAAACTGTCAAACTAAAGAATATATACTCACTATGTAAAGATAATGAAAATTGCCACAAATTTAGCTTCTTGAGATAATACCTCAGGCCATGAAAGTGCACTCAGAGCAGACCCACTTAGTGATTAAGCATGCTGGACTCTTTGTCCTGGCACTTGAGCTGATAGAGAGAATAGCATTTTGGGAATGAATGCAGAAGAGAGACTGTGGTCTCCAAGGAGGACCAGAAGCTTCCTCAGTTCTCCCTTGAGTCACACAGTTTCCTTGTTGACCTAGTCAAAATTAGTCTGGCCATCACCTCATGTTTTCTATCTGTTAATGATACCAACCCACATGATGTGGGAATATTCATTACATATGTTTGTCACCTACTTTCAAGGTCAGATCACTTGCTGCTGTTCCTGAGAAGTCAGTTCTCTTAGGAAACAGTCCATCAGGTAGCTGCCCTCCACTTGACGGGACAAAATCTTTCCATGTTTTTATCTCCCAGAAGAGAGGGTCTTGTTTAATTAGCAGGCAGTGTTTTTCTGAAAACAGCTTCTGTAAATCAGCAAAGAGGTTACAAACTCACTCTGTATCATTATTTGTCTTTTCCACCAGATGACGTTTACAGTCTGTTACAAGTCATAAATTCCTGAAAGATAGATGTATTGAGGGGAAAGCTAAGTGGCAGCTGTGACAAGCCACTAACTATTTCTGCTGAAATTTAAAACTTCACAAGAAACAGATGCAAGATTATAAGGGCAAAATGGTAGAGAGAGTGGAGGCCTAGAGTGATTATGGACCTTTCCACATTGTGTTTCTATTTTTCTGACTATGACATGGCTGATAGTCCTTAGCTGTCCCTTTGCTTCATATTGTCCTTAGCATATTGTGTGGGCTGATGCTGTCACATATGTCCATTGCTTCAAAATCTTTGCAAGAAACAAACCAGCTGTTTGCTCATAGGAGGCCCACTGAGTTTTCCACCTCCTAGATGATACATTGGAACAGCTGGGATGACAGTTCTTACCGGTCCCTGAAGTGGTTTTGCTAGTCAATTTGTTTGTACTCTCCCTCTCCACAGCACTGTGAGATTCATGGGACAAGCACCTCATCTGTCTTATTCACTGTGGTACCTTCCTGCGGGGGACTGACCTGGTGCATGTCAGTGGCTTAATAAATGCTTCAAAAAAATTACTGCTCTCCTCCCTCTATTACTGCTCCAATTAGCAGAGGATGAAATGTCTATGTCTGAAGTGTGGGCAGAATTGTATCCTCCAAAAAGATATATTCAAATTCTAGCCCTGGCACTTGTGAATGTGACCTTATCTGGAAATAAGGCCTCTGGAGATGTAATTGAGTTAGGAAGTCATACTGGATTAGGATGGCTTTCAATTCAATGACTAGTATCTTTAGAAGAATAAGATTTATTTTATTTATTAGAAACCCGGTTACACAACATTCATGCACTGGGGGGAATCCCTCAAACCTCTCGCAGTCTGGAACCACAAGGGGTTCTTAGCACTGCTGCAAAGGTGGCAGAGGCTGCTGTCATCACCGCTGCATTCACCAGCTGTGAGCCTGGCTTCTGGCTCAACTATGCTCCCCCTGTTGAAGCATACTGATCATCAGAGGGCAGCTCCTGCATTGAATGTCTGTCCCCTGGTGGTTAGTGTGTGACATAGTGACTGCTTGTTCCACTATTCAGTCTATTTGCATATTAGGGTTTTATTATATAGGATTTTTTATTGTTGATAGTAATATATATATATTTCCCACTTTCCTCCCCCCCACACCTATTCCCAACCCCTATACAGCCCCACTCAGATCTTCATTACTTTATTTCTTGTGTCCATGGGCTATGCATGTAAGTATATAAGTTCTTTGGTTTATTTCTTCTCATCCCGCCAACCCGCATCAAGGTATGTCAGTCTGTTCCATGCCTCCATGTTTCGGGTCTTTTGTTGGTCAACTCATGTTGTTCATTAGACTCCACAAATAAG
This sequence comes from Pipistrellus nathusii, assembly GCA_963693515.1. NCBI lineage: Eukaryota > Metazoa > Chordata > Mammalia > Chiroptera > Vespertilionidae > Pipistrellus > Pipistrellus nathusii. The sequence continues at coordinate 96,575,761 of OY882859.1, forward strand.
TAATATCATGTGATATATGTCTTTCTCCGTTTGGCTTATTTCACTTAGCATAATATTTTCCTGGTTTATCCATGCTATCCCAAAGGGTAAGAGATACCACTTTTTTATTTTATATTTTTGAGATACCACTTTTTTAACAGCTGAATAGTATTCCATAGTGTAAATGTCCCAGACTTTTTTTTTATCCATTCATCTACTGATGGAGAATGAGAGGGAGGACCTTTTCCCCATGACTTGCAGGCTGTTTCCTAAGGCCCCCCATTGCAGAACATGGCAATCTGCTTCCACTCATAGCAGATCACAACAGTGGCAACAGGTGGATGGGAAACGAGGGAATATGTGGAATATACTGAGGTTGCCCTTTGTGCTGAGGAGTCCTCTGATCTTTGCTGTCTTCCTGGTCTTCAATTATGGCTATCTGTAGTCTTCCACGTGCTTGAAGACAGTTCCTCCTATTACATTCACTTGCTATTCACTGCCACTGATATCACCTGATATTCATGTATTGCCTATCCTTCCTTTTGGAGCTTGGAGTTCTTACTTTGCATAGTCCAGTGAGGCCAAGTTGTCTTGGAACTCTCCCACAACCCGGCAGCCACTCCATCTAAAATCCTGCTGCCCCACCTGCAGACCCGTGGACCCTATGATATCTACCTTCAAAGAAACCCTGTTGAGCAGCAGTAATTGCAACCTCTTCCTCCCCAGCAGCAGAACTCCAGACAAAATATTCTTGCATTTCCAACATGCCACAGACATCCATGGCACACCACTCCATAGACGGCACTTGGGAGCCCCCATGAGTGTGATTTTTTACAGACAAGGGCGCACGTCCCCACAAGAAAAATTCTGAACTCCCTCTTAGTGAATAACTGCCCACAAAAATCCCAGCTGTGCAACTTCAGTGCCAGGACCCCTCATAGTGCGTCAGAGCTCAGCACAAGCAAAGGCAACCTCCACAGATACACATTTTCAAGGAGCAGGCTCCCTGAACCCATCTATCCACTGGGCGCTCATGGGAGCCACAGTGAGCTCTCTCTGGGTGTGATTTTGGACAAACAGGGGCACACTCCCTCTCCCCCCCCCCCCCAAGCAGTAGAAATTCTGAATTCACTCATCCTGGATACCTGCCCACAGGTGCCTCAATTATGTGGCTACACTTTTGGGCCCTTCAGAGTGCTTCAGTGTGTCTCGGGTGACACTGTGATTCCACTTGGAGTGAGCACCTATCTACCACAGGTGCAGCAGTAAAAGCTGAGTCTGCCCACCCCACAACTATAGAAATCTGGACGCCAATCACGCATTTCCAGAGTGCAGGTCTCTGAGCCCCATCACCCCAACAGATGGTTCCTGGGTACCACTGTGAGTCCCCACTGGGCATGCGTGATTTCATTAGACAGGAGAAATTGGGACACTCCCCTCCATGGCTGCTGACTTCTGGACACTGCAGTTGTGCCTCTCAAGCTCCCAGACCTACATCAAGAGAACCCAAATGGCTCAAGTAGGGAGCTACACTAGATTACCAAGCTCAGGAGAACTGAGAGATTACATCAGTAGCACCATCCCCAAAAGAACCAGGGTAACAAAGCAATTGGATCTACAATTAAAACATTACAGGAAAACATGGGAAGACAAAAAAGCTATCCCCAAAGGAAAGTAAAAGAGGAATCACCAGAAAGGGAGTTAAATGAATTCGAGGCTAGCAGTTTATAGAGAAATAATTCAGAGTAATGATTATAAAGATGTTCAAATGGCTGGATGAGAAATACACACAACTCAATGAGAATTATAAGGAGCTGAATGAGAATGTCGCCAAAATGAAAAAAAAAAAAATAACTAAGAGGAGATTAATAACAACATAGCTGCGATTAAGAAGACAATGGAAGGTTTAAACAGTAGACTAGAAGAGGCTGAGGACTGCATCAGCGAATTAAAAGACAAGGTAAGAAAAAAACACATAAACACAGAGCAACTGGAAAGAAGATTTAAAAAGCAAGAAGCAAGCAAAAGAGAGATCTGGGACAACAAAAAATGAAAAAATATTCACATAATAGAGGTACCAGAAAGAGAGGAAGAGAAGCAAAAAATAGAAAACCTATTTAAAGATATAATGACAGAAAATTTCCCTGAAATTAGCAAGAAAAAAAACATGCAAGTCCAAGAAGCACATAGAGTCCCAAACTAGATGAATCCTAAAAGATTGTCAGCAATTAGCGGGGAGCTCGAAGATGGCGACCGAACAGACGGACTTGTTCTGACTCTGGTCCCAAGACACACAGGAGCAGCATCTGAGTCGCTCAGGGAGTGTTTGTTAGCAGCTAAGGGGCAACGGATCTGTCAAGGAGGGTAAGGAAGGGTCCGCTGGATGGGATTTCCTGACCGGGCAGCCGGCGCTGCCGACTTCTCCCGGAGCTCCGGGCTGGGCAGGAAGGCTGTGTAGCCATACCGGAAAGGAGGAACATCTCTGGCCTGGAGGACCCACAGCGGAGGAGTCCATCGAACACCGGTGAGGCCCCAAAGGGCGCAAACGCGCGGATTCAAGGTAGCTCTACAACAACCCACGGAAAGGTCAGAGTTTGCGGGGATAGCCTGAGGGTTCTGGCAGCACAGGCAGCAGTAGCCCCGGAGTGCTGCGAGGCCCCGCCCCCAGTGTGGATCCAGAGCACCGCGGCCCAGCCTCTATTGTAGCCCCGGAGTGCCCTGAGGCCCCATCCCCAGTGCGGTCCCAGAGCGCTGCAACCCCAGAACGAGTGCCAGAGCGCAGCCTCGGCCCCAGAGCAAGCGCCACGGCCCCAGAGCGCCGAAATGCCGTGAGGCCCCATCTCCAGTGCGGCCCCAGAGCGACGCGGCAGCCCGCGCCAGAGCGGTGCCCAAAGAAGGCTGCAGCTAGAAACTTGTCTGGCAAAACCCAGTCCGGGGGTTGGTGTAACCATCCCCAGAAGCGGGACTTTTTCTAAAACGCCAGGGGGACACGGACAGATTGTTAAGAACCACGGCTGTCCCGCCAAGGGCAGAACACCTGGACACCTCTGATCCCCTCACCCCCTTGCATCTGAATACTTGGGAAGGACCGCCCAGTTGGGCATATCCGGGAAATTGCAGGGGGAAATTGCCTTCTGGAAACAAGGGATCGGAGCCAGAAGAGATAGTTTGGGAGCCAGCTGGCACTCTGCTCACTAGAGCCTCAGAGAAAGAAGGCCAGAGCAACCTAAAGACTGGGAGGTCAAACCAGTAACACTGACACCTAAGGGCTGAATTACAAACTGCCTTTTTCTTTCTTTTTTTTTTCTTTTAACTAATAAAAAATAAATGGACACAAATAACTAAGATATAGCCTTCCTAAAATTGAGGACTACCTTACAAAACTGAGGTGCAGTGGAATGTTGGGAACTGCAAGACTCCCTGGTCCGAGAATCAGGCGTGCCAAATACAATAACAGAAGTGAATGATCACTACTGGATGTTTTTATGTTAATTTTACTATTCTTTATTTTATTTACATTTTTTACATCTTTTATTTAATTTTCATTTTTTACATCTTTTACTTAAGAAACGAATTTTTTTCTTTTTTCCTTACTTGATTTTACCTTTTCAATTATTACTTTTTTCAATCTCTATCATCACTATTACTACTGCTATTTTGCAATTTTTTTTCTTTCTTTCTTGTTCTCCTCTCCAGTACCATTTTATTTCTTCTTTATTTTACATTGGGAGTAACCTTCATTCTATTTTAATCTCTACTATAGCATCATTCAACCCTATCTCAACTTGACCTTTAAACCATCACTCTCTTACTAAACTTTAATCTTTTAATCTCAGGTTTATCCTATCCCTTTCCGGCTTTAGTTTTTCCTCTATTCTTTTTGTATACCCCCTGCTAAAACTCTCACTATACTTATAGACCTAAGTTCCAACCCCTGATCCAAGTGTATAAATACCATTCTCTGCACTATATTAACTAGTTAAAAAAAAAAAATGTTCTACTTTCTATCCTTTTCTCATTGTTTGTGTGAAGGTTTATTATTGTGAATTTTTATGCTTTTTAGTGAAACTGTTATGCTTATTCCTGTGTTATTATTGTTGCTCTGAATTTTTTAAAAATACTCTGTTTTTGTTTGTTTCTTTTACTTCTGTATATCATAGCCTTACTTAATAAAAGTAGATATTGTAGTTTGTACTAATCACCAAGTATTGTTACTGGCATTGACTGGGCTCAGTGGTTGTTTTATGGTAAATTTCTACACATATATATATAGTTTGTCTCTCAATTCGCTTTTAGTTTGCGCTCTCTCTCTCTCTCTCTCTCTCTCTCTCTCTCTCCTTTTTCTTTTTTTCCCTGTTCTCCAACTACATTTTATTATTACTGTTTTTTCTTTTATTTTTTTTACTTTTTTTATTTCTTCTTCTTTTTTTTCTTCCTATCTCTTTATCCCACTTTTTTTATTTACTTATTTCTTTTTTATTTTTATTTATTTATTTTTATTTATTTATTTTTTTCCTTTATTTTATTTTTACCTTCCTCCCTTCTCTCCTATCCCCTAATTTGCCTGTCTCTAGTGGTCACCTTTATTAGAGGTTATTAATATTGTAAATACATTCCTGTTAAGTGCCTCTTGTGTTGTACCTGGTAGTGTTGTATCTTGCACCTTTAAATCAACGCAAGGGAAGAAATACCACATAACCAGACATCCTGAAAAAGAGATACCATGGGAAGACAAAAAAATACCCCGCACATGAAAGAAAAGCAGGCATCACCAGAAAAGGAAGTAAACAAGTCAGAGGCAAGAAGCCTACCAGAGCAAGAGTTCGGAATAATGATCATAGGTTCGCTAAAAAGAATGGAAGAGAAATTTGACAATAACCAAGAAGAAATGAGGAAGAACCATGAGGAATGGAAGAAGAGCCATGAAGAATTGAAGAAGAACCAAGAAGAAATGAAAAATGACATCGCTACCATGAAGAACTCAATAGAAAGCATCAAGAGTAGACTAGATGAAGCAGAGGACCGCATCAGTGTGCTATGAGACAAGATGGAAAAAAATACCCAATTAGAGCAGCTTCTAGAAAAAAAGATTAAAAGGAGGAGGAGAGCCTACGGGAGCTTTGAGACAATACAAAACAAAATAATATTCGAATAATAGGGGTTCCTGAAGGAAAGGAAACTGAGGTAGACATGGAAAAAGTATTTCAAGAAATAATGACTGAAAACTTTCCTGAGATAGAGAAGAAAAAACCCACACAAATCCAAGATGCTCACAGAGTTCCAAGCAAAATGAATCCTAGAATACCGACGCCAAGGCACATTATAATTAAGGTGGCAAACAACAGCGACAAAGTAAGAATCTTAAAAGCAGCCAGAGAGAGACAGAAAGTTACATACAAAGGAACCCCCATCAGACTAGCAACTGATTTCTCAACAGAAACATATCAGGCCAGAAGGGAATGGGATGAAATATACAAAATCATGCAAAGGCTGGAACATCCAGACCTGGGGCAGTGGCAGCCAGGCCTGAGGCGGAGGCAGCCAAGCCCAGGGTGGCCAGTCCAGGAACAACCAGACCCAGAGTGGCCAGGCCCGGAGAAGCCAGGGCCAGAGCAGCCGGGGTGGGAGCAGCCAGACCCAGAACAGCAGTAGCCAAGCCCAGAACATCCAGGCTGGGAGTGCCCAGGCTCGGAGCGGCCGGGCCCAGGGCAGCTGGGCCCAGAGCAGCCAGGTCGGGTGCGGCCAGGCCCGGAGCAGCGGCTGCCGGGCTGGGAGCAGCCAGGCCCGGGGGAGCAGCCGGGTCAGGTGCGGCCAGGCCCGGAGCAGCGGCTGCCAGGCTGGGAGAGGCCAGGTCCCCGGGAGCAGCCAGGGCTGGTGCGGCCAGGCCCGGAGCAGCGGCTGCTAGGCTGGGAGCGGCCAGGCCCGGGGGAGCAGCCGGGTCTGGTGCTGCCAGGCCAAAAGCAGCGGCTGCCAGGCTGGAAGCGGCCAGGCCCAGAGCAGCGGCTGCCAGGCTGGGAGCAGCCAGGCCTGGAGCAGCAGCAGCCAAATCAGGAGCAACTAGATCGGGAGCGGCAGTGACCAGACCCGGAGCACCTGGTTGTGGAACGAACCAAAGCAACAGAGGCCAGGCCCTGAGCAGCCAGGCCCGGAACAGCTCGCTCCTCGCCTGCCCCTACCCCACAGCTGCCTCTCAGACATGGATGGAAATTTTCATGGGAACTTGAGGGTCTGCTGAATCAAGTGATCAAGGCTTAGATCTGGATGTGTTGAGTTAGTATAGGGCTGGGGTGTTGATCTGAGTGCCTTGGGTGGGGCCCGATGAGACTGGTGGACCTATTGGGAAATGTCTCTTGTGTGAAGTGTATCATTGGGCATTTGGAGGTATTATTGATATGAGAAAATGCTAAGTAATTTACTATCTGAAAAAGGATTTACTATTGGGGGAAGGGAGGGAAGAAGAGATTGAACATAAACTGTGCACCTATGGATGAGGACAATGGGGGATGGGGAGGGGGCAGAGGGTGGGGTGGGAACCTGGTGGAGGGGGGAAGAAATGAGGAACCTTTGTAATAATATGAACAATAAATATTGATTTAAAAAAAATAAAAAAAATGTAAGTATCAACAACAAAAAAAATAAAGTAATATATGGTTACATGAAAAAAAAAAAAATCATGCAAAGGAAGGGTCTGAATCCAAGAATACTGTACCCACTAAGGCTATCAATCAAAATTGAAGGAGAAATCAGGAGCTTCACAGACAAAAAAAAATGAAGGAATTTACCTCCACCAAACCAGCAATGCAAGAAATGCTAAAGGGTCTACTGTAAAAATAAAGAAATAGGAAGTGAATTAGGAACACGGGTCAAATGGCGTCAAATAAGTACCTATCAATAATAACCTTAAATGTAAATGGATAAAATGCTCCAATCAAAAGACATAGGGTGTCAGCTTGGATAAGAAAACAAGACCCATACATCTGTTGTCTACAAGAAACCCACCTCAGAAAAAAAGATGCACACAGACTGAGGGTGAAGGGATGGAAAAAAGTGTTCCAGGCAAATGGAAATGAAAAAATAAGCTGGGGTAGCAATACTTACATCTGACAAATTAGATCTCAGAGTGAAGGACATAACAAGAGATAATGAAGGCCAATTCATAATACCAAAGGGAGCAATCCAACAAGAAGAAATAACCCTGGTAAATATATATGCACCCAATACAGGAGCACCCAAATACATTAAAAAAAAAAACAAAACAAAAAAACAAACAAACAAAAAAAAACTGCTGGAGGACATTACGGGAGAGATTAATAGCAATACAATCATAGTAGGAGATTTTAATACCCCACTGTCACCCTTCGACAAATCATCTAAACAAAAAATCAGCAAAGAAATATCAATCCTAAATGACTCACTAGACCAGATGGAATTAATTGACATCTTCAGAACATTCCACCCCAAAGCCACAGAATATACATTCTTCTCAAGTGCACATGGGACATTCTCAAAGATAGACCACATTTTGGGACATAGGCAAAGTCTCTTCAAATTCAAGAAGATAAAAATCATATCAAGCATCTTCTCAGATCATAATGGCATAAAACTGGAAATTAACTACAATAAAAATAATCCAAAGAAATCAAACACATGGAGACTAAACAGCATGCTATTAAACAAGGACTGGGTTACCAGAGAAATCAAGGAAGAAATTAAAAACATCCTGCAAACAAATGACAATTAAAACACAACAATCCAAAATCTATGGGACACAGCAAAAGCAGTTTTGAGAGGGAAGTTCATATCCTTACAAGCCTATTGCAAAAAACTAGAAAAAAAGGCTAACAAATGATCTAACTATACAACTCAGAGTTAGAAAAAGAGCAACAAGAAAAAGCCAGTGTAAGCAGAAGGAAGGAAATAACAAAAATCAGAGCACAGATAAACGACATAGAGACCAAAAAAACAATACATAAGATCAACAAAACCAAGAGCTGGTTCTCTGAAAGGATAAACAAGATAGATGAACCTCTAGCCAGGCTAACCAAGAAACAAAGAGAGAGTACCCAAATAAACAAAATCAGAAATGAAAGAGGTGAAATAACAACAGACCCAACCGAAATACAACAGATTGTTACAAAATACTATGAACAACTCTATTCCAACAAACTGAACAACCTGGAGGAAATGTACATATTCCTAGAAAAATACAAACTGCCAAAACTCAATCAGGAAGAATCTAAAAATCTCAATAGACTAGTGACGTGGGAAGAAATTGAAACAACTAATCAAAAATCTTCCAGCAAACAAAAGCCCAGGGCCAGATGGCTTCACAGGAGAGTTTTATCAAACATTCAAGGAAGAACTAAAACCTATCCTCCTCAGACTATTCAAAAAAAATTCAAGAGGAAGGAACACTTCCAAACTCCTTCTATGAAGCCAGCATCACCCTAATACCAAAACCAGACAAAGACAACTCAATGAAAGAGAATTATAGGCCAATATCCCTCATGAACATAGATGCCAAAATCCTCAACAAAATTCTAGCAAATTGACTCCAGCAGAGCATCACAAAGATCATAACCATGACCAAGTAGGATTTATTCCAGGAATGCAAGGATGGTACAATATCCGCAAATCAATAAACGTGATACATCACATAAACAAATTGAAAGATAAAAGTCATATAGTCATATCAATTGATGCAGAAAAAGCATTTGATAAAATCTAACACCCCTTCCTGATAAAAACTCTTAACAAGGTGGGAGTACAAGGAGCATACCTCAACATAATAAAAGCTATATATGATAAACCCACAGCCAACATTATACTCAATGGGCAAAAACTAAAACCATTCCCTCTAAGAACCAGAACAAGACAGGGATGCCCACTCTTGCCACTCCTGTTTGTCATAGTTCTGGAAGTACTAGCCATTGCAATTAGACAAGAGGAGGAAATAAAAGGGATCCAAATTGGAAAAGAAGAAGTAAAGTTATCCTTATTTGCAGATGACATGATATTGTACATAAAAAACCCAAAAGACTCCATTAAAAACTAATTGACTTAATAAATGAATTTGGCAACGTAGCAGGATACAAAATTAATGCCAAGAAATCCATGCATTTCTATACACCAACAGTGAAACAGAGGCTAAAAAAGCAATTCCATTTACCATCGCACCAAAAAAATTAAGATACTTAGGAATAAATTTAACTAAGGACGTAAAGGACCTATATGCAGAAAACTACATGACACTGAAAAAAGAGATAGAGGAAGATGTAAGGAGATGGAAGAACATACCATGTTCATGGATTGGTAGAATCAACATCATCAAAATGTCCATACTTCCTAAAGCAATCTATAAGTTCAATGCACTCCCCATTAAAATACCAATGACATATTTCACTGACCTAGAAAGAACTCTCCAAAAGTTCATTTGGAACAATAAAAGATAGCCACAGCAATCCTGAGAAAGAAGAGTAAAGTAGGAGGGATCTCAAGACCAAACTTCAAACTATATTACAAAGCCACTGTTCTCAAAACAGCCTGGTACTGGCACAAAAACAGACATATAGATCAATAGAATCAAATCAACAACCCAGATATCAACCCAAAACACTATGCTCAATTAATATTTGACAAAGGAGGCACAAATATACAGTGGAGTCAAGACGTTTTCTTCAATAAATGTTGTGGGGAAATTTGGCAGACACAAGCAAAAGAATGAAACTAGATCACCAACTTACACCATACACAAAAATAAACTCAAAATGGATACAGGACTTAAACATCAGACGGGAAACCATAAAAATTCTAGCAGCATCCACAGGCATCAAAATCTCAGACATATGCCAAAAGCACTTCTTCACTGATACTGCCCCTAGGGCAATGGAAGCTAAAAAGAAAATAAACAAATGGGACTACATCAAAATAAAAAGCTTTTTTTCAGCAAAAGAAACCATCAACAAAACAACAAGAAAGCCCACTGAGTGGGAGAACATATTTGCAAATAATACCACTGATAAAGGTTTAATCTCCAACATCTACAGACAGCTTATACAAATAAATAAAAGGAAGATGAATGATCCAATTAAAAAATGGGCAATGGACCTAAATAGAATATTTTCAAAATAAGACAGAAAGAAGGCCAAAAGGCACATGAAAACATGGTCAAAGTCACTAATGGTCCGAGAGGTGCAAATCAAAACAACAATGCGGTACCATCTCACACCTGTCAGAATGGCCAACATCAACAAATCAACGAACGACAAGTGTTGGCGAGGTTGCGGAGAAAAAGGAACCCTTGTGCACTGCTGGTGGGAATGCAGACTGGTGCAACCACTGTGGAGAACAGTGTGGAGTTTCCTCAAAAAACTGAAAATGGAACTCCCATTTGACCCAGTAATCCCACTTCTAGGAATATATCCCAAGAAACTAGAAATACCAATCAGAAAGGATATTTGCACCCCTATGTTCATAGCAGCACAATCTACAATTGCCAGAATTTGGAAACAGCCTAGGTGCCCGTCAGCAGATGATTGGATCCAAAAACTTTGGTACATCTACACAATGCTGCCATAAAAAAGAAGGAATTCTCATCATTTGCAGCAACCTGGATGGAATTGGAGAACATCATGCTGAGTGAAATAAGCCAATCAATGAAAGAGAAATACCACATGACCTCACTCATTGGTGGATGATAAACCTCATTATAAACTGATGAAACAAGAGACAGAGATAGAGAAAGTAAAGCAACAGGCAGACTGTCAAATTACAGTGGGGAGGGGAGGAAGATTGGGGGGAGATAATAGATCAGCCGAAGGAGTTATATACATGCATATAAGTACAACCAATAGACATAAAACTCTGGGGAGGTAGGGGATGTGTGGGAGGGAGGGAGGTGGGTAAAAAAATCTATAAAATATGTAAAATAAATAAATAAATAAATGGGGAAAAAAGATTGTCAACAATTAAATTGGCAAATGCCAACGACAAAGTAAGAATCTTAAAGGCTTCCAGAGAGAGACAGAAAGTTACCTATAAGGGTTCTCCTATTAGAATATCAATGGATTTCTCAACATAGACACTCCAGGCCAGAAGGGAATCGAATGAAATTTACGAAGTGATGCAAAGCAAGGGACTAAGTCCGAGAACACTATACTCAGCAAGGCTATCATTCAAAATTGAAGGTGGAATCAGGAGCTTCACAGACAAAAATGGGCTAAATAGTTTATCACTACAAAGCCAACAATGCAAGAAATGGACTGCTGTAAACAGAAAAAAAGAGAAAGGCAAGAAGAAACACAAACATTAAGAAAAAATATGACAAAAAAACACAAAAAAACATGTACTTGTCAATAATAACATTAAATGTAAATGGATTGAATGCATCAATTAAAAGACATAGGGTAGCTGAATGTATAAGAAAACAGAACCTATATATTTGCAAGAGACCCATCTCAGAACAAAAAATTCAAACAGATTGAAAGTGAAAGCATGGAAAAACTTTTTTTAGACAAATGGAAATGATAAAAAAGCTGGGATTGCAATACTTATATTTGATAAAATAGACCTCAAAATAAAGGACATAAAAAGATATAAGAAAGGCCAATATATAATACTAAAGGGAGTAATTCAACAAGAAGATATAACTCTGGTAAACACATGCAACCAATACACTAGCACTCAAATACATTAAAAAACTTCTGGAAGATATCAAGGGAGAGTTTTGTAGCCATACCGTAATAATAGGGCACTTTAATACCCCACTGATACCACTGGATAAATCAACTAAACAAAAAATCAGCAAAGAAACAGCAATCCTAAATGACAAACTAGATCAGATGGTCTTAAATGACATCTTTAGAACATTCCACCCCAAACCTACAGAATATACATTTTCAACGATAGACCACATATTAGGATACAGGCAAAGTATCTTCAAATTCAAGAAGATAGAAATCATATCAAGCATCTTCTCAGTCCACAATGGCATAAAATTGGAAATCAACTACAATAAAAACAATTAAAAAAATCATACACTTAGAGACTAAATAAAATGCAATTAAACAATGACAAGATTACCAGAGAGATCAAGGAAGAAATGAAAAAAACATCATGGCAACAAATGACAATGAAAACACAACAATCCAAATTCTATGGAACACAGTGCCAGCAGTCTTGAGAGGGAAGTTCATAACTCTACAAGCCTACTGCAAAAAAACAAGAAACAATAGTAATAAATTATATAACCCTACAACTCAAAGAGTTAGAATGAGAACAACAAGGAAAGCCCAGTATAAGCAGAAGGAAGGAAGTAATAAAGATCAGAGCAGAGATTAATGACATAGAAACCAAAGAAACAATTCAAAACATCAACAAAACCAAGAGTTTGTTCTCTGAAGAATAAACAAGGTTGATGAACCTCTAGCCAGGCTCACCAAGAAGCAAAGAGAGTACCCAAATTAAAAAAAAAAAAAAAAAAAGAAAAGAAAAAAGAAAAGAAATGAAAGAGGAGAAATAACAACAGACCCCACAGAAATAAAATTTTAAAAATTGTTAAAAATTACTATGAACAACTCTGCTCTAACAAACTGGACAACCTGGAGGAAATGGACACATTCTCAGAAAAATACAACCTTCCAAAACTCAATCAGGAAGAATCTAAACATCTCAATAAGCTAAATACTATGGAAGAAATTGAAGCAGTCATTGAAAAGCTTCCAGCAAACAGAAGCCCAGGCCCAGATAGCTTCACAGGGGAGTTTTACCAAACATTCAAGGAAGAACTAAAACCTATTCTCCTCAGATTATTTCAAAAAATTCAAGAGCAAGGAACACTTCCAAGATCCTTCTATGAAGCGAGCATCACCCTATTACCAAAACCAGATAAAGACATCACAATCAAAGAGAATTTCAGGCCAATATCCGTCATGAACATAGAGCCAAATCCACAACAAAATTATAGCAAATCGGATTCAGCAGTACATCAGAAAGATTATACACCATGACCAAGTAAGATTTATCCTGGAAATGCAAGGATGGTACAATAGTCACAAATTAATAAACATGATACATCACATAAACAAATTGAGAGATAAAAACCATATAGTCATATCAATTTATGCAGAAAAAGCATTTGACAAAATATAACATTCTTCCTTGATAAAAACTCTCAACAAGATGGGAATAGAAAGATCATGCCTCAACATAATAAAAGCCATATATGACAAACCCACAACCAACATCTTACTCAATAGGCAAAATTTAAAACCATTTCCCCTAAGAACAGGAACCAAACAGGGATTCCTGCTTTCATCACTCCTGTTCAACATAGTACTGGAAGTGCTAGCCACTGTGATCAAACAAGAAGAAATAAAAGGCATCCAAATTGGAAAATAAGAAATAAAATTGTCCTTATTCATAGATGACATGATACTGTTCATTGAAAACCCTAATGATTCCATAAAATTTATTAGACTTAATAAATGAATTTGGTAATGTAGCAAGATACAAAATTCATGCCAAGAAATCTGTCATTTCTATACACTAATAGTGAATTTACAGAAAGAAAGACTAAGAAGCAATCCAGCCCAAACCGGTTTGGCTCAGTGATAGAGCGTCGGTCTGTGGACTGAAAGTTCCCAGGTTCGATTCCGGTTAAGGGCATGTACATTGGTTGCGGGCACATCCCCGGTAGGGGTTGTGCAAGAGGCAGCTGGTCAATTTTCTCTCTCATTGATGTTTCTAGCTCTCTATCTCTTTCCCTTCCTCTCTGTAAGAAAAATCAATAAAATATATTAAAAAGAAAGAAAGCAATCCCATTACCATCACACCAAAAAAATTAAGATACATAGAAACCAAGATGGCGGCATAGGGTAGACACCCAAATGCAGCCTACCACAACAAATTTGAATTTAGAACTGGAAAACAGGGAAGCATTGCCCTGAAGCACCGGACGGCTAGCTGAAAGGAAGCTCTGCCATCTGGGAAGGAGCCTGACCCTCAGAAACTGAAGGCATGCTGACCCTCAGAAACTGAAGGTACAGATAACTGTGCATGAAAAGGTGCTAGCTTAATCCTGGAGCGCGGAGAGGAAAGGCCGAAATTGCTGCTGGTGTATTCCGGCCTGTGAAGAGGCCAGGCTGGCTGAGTTCATTACTGGCTTACTCCCGGTATACAAAGAGGGCGGGCCGGGCCGAGTTCACTACTGGCTCACTCCCAGCGCTTGGAGAGGTCAGACAGCTAATGTGTGGGTGGCTTTCTTGTTCAAAAGGAAAAGAGAATCACCCTATTGCTGATAGACGACCCCAGTCAGGGAGAGGCCAGACTGTCAGGCAGCAGGCAGAGATCTCTCAGAGGTGTGTGTAGCCAGAGGCCATTACTGTGGGACTTGGGGAGGAGCCACTTGGGAAGGAGCTGATGGGAAAACAAAGCTTGTCTGCACCACCCCGAGATTCCTCCCCATCCAAGCTGAGCACAGAAGCTCTCCCAGAGGCTGGCTTTCTCTAAGGAGGGACTGGCCAGAATCTAAAGCTTGTCTGCGCCTTTACCAAAGAGGTGTGTGAGCCTGCAACCAATCTGGTGAGACTCACCAAGAACAGGATTTTTCTGAGGTGAGAATGACAGGGAACCAAAGATTGCCTGCACCACCCCATGTCTCCGCCCCATCCAAGCAGAGTGAAGAAGCCTTCCTAGCTGAGACACTGCTGATCCTCACAGCCAATTGGCTTGGAGATCAATGCTTCCCAGTGATAAGCAAGGCTTAACAACAAGACTGCACACATAGCCCACAAAGGGCTACACCAAGACTGTCCGCCGCAGGTAACTGGGAAGGCTGTGCTACTGGATTCTACCAAAACACCTAACACACAAAACTTTTCTATCAAATCAGGAAAACAACTAAAATGCAGACAAAAGGCAGGACACAAAGGAAGGAGATGGAGGAAAAGAAAAGAATGGACATTGAGTTCAAAACCAATGTTATAAGGCTGTTCAATAATATCCTAAAAAAGGCTGATAAAATAAATGAGACTAGGAGGATATGAACTAGAAATAATAAGGGATCAACTAGAAATAAAAAGGGATCACCAGAAATAAAAAAAAAAATTGTCTGAAATAAAAAAAAAATATTACACAGAGTCCTAAAAACAGAATGGAAGATCGCAAGAATCAAGACAAAGATTTAGAACACAAAGAGCCAGAGGGCACTCCTCCGCAGAAACAAGAAGATAAGAGAATCCAGAAAGTTGAAGATAGTGTAAGAAATCTCTGGGACAATTTCAAGCGAACCAACATCAGAATTATGGGGATCCCAGAAGAAGAGAGAGAGCAAAATACCAAAAGAATACTGGAAGAAATAGTGGCAGAAAATTTCCCCCACCTGAGGAAAGAAATAGACTTACAAGTCCAGGAAGTCCTCAGAACCACAAACAAAAGAAATCCAAAAAGGACCACACCAAGACACATCATAATTAAAATCCCAAGAGTGGAGGATCCAAGATGGCTGCACAGGTAAACACCTATCCGCAGCCTCACACAACAATTTCAATGGAATACATTAAAATATAAAATGGACATTGCCCAGAGCTACAGGTAGTCGACTGACTGAAAATTGTACAACAAGAAGGAAAAAGAAAACCAGAAGGAAAATCAGAGGAGCTGAAAAGGCCTAAGGTACGGAGACATGCTGCATGTGTGTGCGCGCGCACACGAAGAGGATGGAGCCGGAGAGGAGGGGAAGGCTGGGTGCCTGCCTGGCGTTCCCTAGCAGGAAGGAAATAAAAGCCCTGGACTGGGCTGAACCCCAGAACCGACAGCGCTGAGCCCCAGTTCTGGGCCAGACCCTGGGGACCCAGGCTCAGGCAGGGGGAGACGGGGCCATGAGGTGGAATCCCAGGGGAGCGGCGAAAAGTGGAGCCTCCCCGGAGTCTCGCATATTGCGTGCAGAGGACAGAATGTTGACTTTGATGCTAGATTGCCCTGGTGGGAAGGAAATAAGAGCTCCGGCAGTGCTGGGCCCCAGTTCCAACTGCTCTGAACCCCAGTTCTAGGCCATACCCTGGGGACCCAGACTCAAACAGAGGGAGACAGGGCTGTGAGGCAGAGTCCCAGGGGAGTGGTGAGGGGCAGAGCCTCCGGAGTCATGCACATTGCATGCAGAGGACAGTCTATTGACTCTGATGCTAGACCCCCTTAGCTTAAAGGAGAAAAAAGCTCCAGACTAGGAGGAATATTATGAGGAGCAGGAGCCACTGCTGGACACTGGCCAGCCTGGCGCCAGCAAGAAGCTGGGCGACCAGGCACCCAGGGGGGAGGTGCCACTGGGCCCTTGACCGCTGATTGCGGGCCACGGAGCCAAGGCCAGGGGCTGCTTCCTGGGTGGCACCGACTCTGGCAACAGGCTGAAGCCACACAGGAGGCTGCTGAGAACAAAGGGGTGTCGCAGGCCAGCCTGCTGAGCTTCCAGGACGAGGAGGAAGAAACCAAAGAAGTTTTCAATGTGAAGAAATCAAGTTATAGCAAAAGATAGTAAAATTAGTTAAGAAAGAATACAGAAAAGATCTTGAAATATCAAGCACTAAGACAGAACTCAACTCAGCAGCCAACATTGCAACATAAATGTGTTTAAAAAAAAAAAAAAAAAGGACAGAATGTTGGAGCAGCGGTGGCCAGGCCCAGAGTGGCCAAGCCCAAGGCAGTAGCAGCCGGGCCCAGAGCAACCAGACCTGGGGCAATGGCAGCCAGGCCTGGGACGGAGGCAGCCAAGCCCATGGTGGCCAGGCCCAGAGCACCCAGGCCCAGAGTGGCCGGGCCCGGAGCAGCCAGGCCCAGAGCAGCTGGATCGGGAGCAACCAAGCCCAGAACAGCAGCAGCCAAGCCCGGAGCATCCAGGCCGGGAGTTGCCAGTCCCGGAGTGGCCAGGCCTTGGAGCAGCTGGGTTGGGAGCAGCCAGGCCCAGAGCAGCAGCAACCAAGCCCAAAGCAACCAGGTCGGGAGCAGCCAGGCCCGGAGCAGCCGGGCCCGGAGCAGCTGAGCCCAGAGCAGCCGGGTCGGGAATAGCCAGGTCCGGAGCAGCAGCAGCCAGGCCCAGAGCAGCCGGGCCCAAAGTAGCCGGGTTGGGAGCAGCCAGGCCCAGAGCTGCAACAACCAAGCCCGGAGCAGCAGGTCGGGAGCGGCCAGGCCTGGAGTGTCCAGGCCCGGAGCAGCTGGGTCAGGAGCAGTCAGGCCCAAAGCAGCAACGGCCAGGCCTGGAGCGGCCAGGCCAGGAGCAGTTGGGTCTGGAGAGGCCGGGCCCAGAGCAGTGGGTTGGGAGCAGCCAGGCTCAGAGCAGCAGCAGCCAGGCTGGGAGCGGCCAGGCCCGGAGTGGCCGAGCCCGGAGCAGCCAGGCCCAGAGCAACCAGGCCCGGAGCAGCAGCAGCCAGGCCGGGAGTGGCAGTGGCCAGACCCAGAGCAGCTGGTTGTGGAGCGGACCAGAGCAACAGAGACCAGGCCCGGAGCAGCCAGGCTCAGAACACTTGCTCCTCACCTGCCCATGCCCCAGGGCTGCCTCTCAGATATGGCTGGAAACTTTTGGGAGAACCTGAGGGTCTGCTGAATCAAGTGATGAAGGCTTAGATCTGGGTGTGTTAGGTTATTATAGTGCTGGGGTGTTGATCTGTGATTGCCTTATGTGGGGTCTGGATGAGGTTGGTTGATCTATTTGGAAATGTCTTTTGTGTGAAGTGTATCCTTGGGCATGTGGAGGTATTATTGATTTGAGAAAATGCTAAGTAACTGATTTACTATCTGAAAAATTTAAAGTTCTGAAAGTTTAAGGTCTCTTGCCAAAAAGAGGTTTTAAAGCTAACACCTTAATTTTAATGTTGAAAGGGGAGGACAAGCCCTCCCCACCCAGAACAGGTAATCCAATTCCAACCAGCAGCTATCTTTAAACAATGTGTTCATTTACATTTGAATGGCTACATCTTTTGATAGCCTAAGGGCAAGTTTACATGTAAACTAGTTTGCTCCTCAATTCCCAGGGCAGAAAAAACAAGGTTTAAAACTATTAGATTTTTAAATTTATTCTTAGAAGTGTAAAAATTTATTAATTAAAAAAAAAGGAGATTGAAAAACCTGATGAACAATATTAGCTGTTGATTGTAGTAGAGTCGGAGATACGGGAGGGGAGCGGACTGACAGTTCTCGGGGAAAGGGGGAATGGTGGATGCGAGAAGAGACTAAACATAAACTGTGCAACTATGGATGAGGGCAATGGAGGGTGGGGAGGGCGTGTAGGGTGGGGTGGGAACCTGGTGGAGGGGGGAAGAAATGAGGAACCTTTGTAATAATATGAACAATAAAGATTGATTTAAAATAAATAAATAAGTAAAATCCCAAGAGCAAAAGACAAATAGAGAATATTGAAAGCAGCAAGAGAAAAGCAGGTAGTTACCTATAAAGGAGCACCCATACGATTGTCAGCTGATTTCGCAACAGAAACCATGCAGGCCAGACAGGAATGGCAAGAAATATTCAAGATGATGAATAGCAAGAATCTACAGCCAAAAATAAAGATACTTAAACCAGTAGAAAACTTTTCTTTTGTTGTATGTGATACTTGGTAGTTTTTTATATCTTTGAATAGAGTTGTCCTATGTGTGAATATAAATAACACTAATGTGTACTTCTTTATGTTGTTATGACAATTAAATGAAACTGTATTTATAAAGCTACCTAACAATTATATTAATGAAACCCATCTTCTCTTATGAAAGATTTGAATCAGCTTACAACACTACATATAATAAAATAGCTGTACAATAGTTTAAAAACAATTTTAAAATTCTGTTAAAATTTTAATAAGAGCAGAAAGGCAAAACCAAAGGAGAAAAGGGAATTATAAGTAGTTGGATCACAAGGTCCTGTAGAGTTCTGTAGCTGAACTGCATATGGCCATGGTATTTTAGAAGTTTCTCACTTACTATTGGAACTGATAAAGAGCCACCTAATGTGAACTAATACTGTAATTTGCGTGGTTACTACTGCCCTGCTGCCACTTCAAAATAAGGTTGATTTTAGGAAGCATCTGAAAATGTTCTGAATAATGATAATGTTTGGCCACATTTCAGAAAGAGGTTTTCTCCATGCCTTACAATAATTATTGTCTTCAGTATCAAGTACAGGAAACAATGGGTTCAGGATATAGGAACAACCACAGGATCAACACTGCTGCCACTCAAACTACTCAGTTTCTGATGTGTGTTGTTTCTTTCTTTCTTTCTTTCTTTCTTTCTTTCTTTCTTTCTTTCTTTCTTTCTTTCTTTCTTTCTTTTCTTTCTTTTTTTTTTTTTTGAAGGGGGTGTTTGGGGTACTTTCAAAGAATTTCTCTCAGCCCTCATTTTTTCTGACATCTTCTTGCTTATTATTTGCATTTGTTGCTCAGTCTGACAACAGAGTCTAACCCCTAATTCTTAGGAGGCCTGCATGTTTCCACTTGGTTAAACTGGGCTTGCATTAACAAATAGGAGAACATTTGCACTGGTAACCCTTAAATTTTTTTTTACTCTTACTTATCAAAATCCAAAAATTTCAGAGATTTTTATGGCAATTACTGGTTGTGTACTTGAAAAATCAATAATAAACATATTTTAAAGAAAGTTTATCTGTATCTATAGAAAGTTTTTTAAAAAGCCCATGGGAAATATGAACTTGCAAATGTAAAATGTCACAATTTTCTTTCTTGCCTTGTAACACGTTTAGAGTGTAAATGGTGCTACACTCTTACTTGTACCTGTAGATTGTGAAAGATATTGCACTTCTAGTTATACCTGACCCAGAAGCTTTAAAAAGCATACTCTACATGCAGTTATTAAACTTTAATACATACTCTATTTTGTGCTACTTTGAAAAATGGAATGTACTACAATTTTGAATTCTATGTCTCTTAACTGAATAAAATCAAACAAACCAAAATTACTCTACCCAGCAAAGCTATCATTTATAATTGAAGAACAGATAAAAAGCTTTTCAGATAAGAAAACTCTAAATGAATTCAACAACACCAAATTAGTATTACAAGAAATATTAAAGGGACTTCTTTAGAAAAAAAATCAAAAATATAAATAACAAAATGACAATAACTATATACTTATCATATACAGTAATCTCTTTTAATGTAAATAGATTTATTGATAAAATCAAAAAGCACAAGATAGTTGAATGGATAAAATGACAAAACCCATACATATGTTGCCTACAAGAGACCTCTTTCAGATAGAAAGATACAAACAGACTGAAAGCAATTTAGGCATTGGATAACAGACAACAAAGGACTATCCTGGAAAGAAAGAAAACAAGTGAGTGAGCCTACATTCTCTTTGACCTCTGCCTGTAGACCCTTTCCCAATTGCAGTGTGAGGAGTGTAGAGTCTTAGCAGGGAACAGTGCAAGTCAAAAAGAGAGTAGCAGACTCCCTGAGTTGAGGAGCCAGAAATTGGACTTGGCTATTGCTGAAGTGGTTGTAATTTTTTGCAGTTGTCTTGGGAAAGTTTATTTAATTCTTTGAATTTTCATTTCATCATTAAAAAATAGAGTTTATAATAGGTATGCTGTGTGGTCTCATTTTATATATTGCATCTAATGGATAAAAGTTGCTCCTGAAATTGCAGGTGCCATCTTCCTCTACCTCTTCCTCATTATTTCTGCTTTCCAGAGCATGTACTTATACAATCTGCAAGGTAAAATAAATATATGGAATTTGGTCCTAATTAGTAAAAAGTTAGTGGGGAAGAGATATATTTTTGAATATGTAAGTTGTAAATTAAATATAGCCAAACTGAATTTAATGTTGGCTAGGGAGAACCCACTATATTTGCTCTGAAGTATTCATAATATGTTTTCAAAATACTATTAGTTACAATAACACTAGAGGCCTGGTGCACAAATTCATGCACCGTTGGGGTCCTTCAGCCTGGCCTGCATGATGGGTCCAAAACTGGCTCTCCAACATCCCCTGAGGGATCCTGGATTTTGAAAGGGCACTGGCAGGCTAAAGGATTCCACCAGTGCATGTTCAGAGCCAGGGAAGGACTATCAGAGGGCTCCAGGGCATGTCTGGCCCATCTAGCTCAGTCCCAAAAAGCAAACCCCAGCAGCAAGTTAACCTACTGGTTGGAGTCAGTGCACATCATAGATACTGGTCAACAGGCATATCATTCAGGCCTCTGATAAAATGCCACTTTCTCAGAGAGGCCTGCCTGGACCAGCCAATAGCCTGTCTTCCATTCTTATCTTATCCTCTTACCTCTATATTATTCTCATTCTCTGAACTTATTGTAGGTAGTAGTTTACCTTTGTATTATCAGCCCCCCCATTTGAGTGTAAGTGAGGATAAAAACTTTGTTTAAGCCAGTAAATTTTGGGATACTTTGTTATGTAGTAAGAGAGAGCTAATAGAACAATATATTGAAATCATAAGTTATAGATGTGGAGTAGGCATTGAAGTGGAGTTGGGAAGAGATGATAAAATGATGTGGCATAACTCTTTGTAGTTTATAAAGAATATTCACAAAGTAACATGTATACAGAGAAGTTAAATAAATTGCCAAGGAAAGGAGTGGAATGTGAACTTTGACAATCTGATTCCTTAATTTCTACTTGTAACTGATATTCATTCATTCACTCATTCATCACCCATTCATGGATATATACATGCAACACACCCATGCCAGGCCCTAATCTATGTGTGAGGAGAATGCTCCATCTCAGCCTCCATGAGCACCCAGGATTCTGAACTTAGGTCTTTGTTCAGATACTTCTTTAGCTTAGTTTGCTCCTCATCTACCCCCAATGCTCCATCTAGAAGAGAAGAATCTTGGCTGCTGAGGGGCCACAGGTGTGCTTGGAAACTTCTCTTGTGCCCTCAGTTGCATCAGTTGCCTCTTCTGTAAACTAAGAATAATAATAGAACATACTTCATTAAATTGTTATAAGAATTAAGAGTTAATATATGAAAGCACTTAGAATAATGCCTGGCCCATGGTATGTGTTCAACAAGTATTAACCATTTTTTTTCATTGTTTTCATTAATAAAATTTATAGTATTTTCATATGATAAGGACCTCAGAGACCAGTCATTTTTTTCTGTTTTTCTGTTCATTTTATAGACCATAACATGCAATCAAGTAGCCTATTATACTGTGGCTGTGCTTTCCAGTATTTAAAGATAAGTGAGGTACTAGCAGAAAAAATACCATCTTTGTAGTCCGGCAGTTCTACTTTCAAATTCCAGTTCTGTCACTTGCTAGTGTGACTTTGGGCTCACCTCTTCCCTTTTCTGAGCTTTATAGGTCAGCAATTGTAAAATAGGATAACACAACCTACCTTGATGAATCATTTTGGAAATTGAAAAGTAACGACTGGAAAAGTTAATGATTAGATAATGTGACTAGCATGCTGCCTATGGATTAGTGAGCATTCAATCTCTAAGACTGTAATAGCTGCCACTATAATTGCACTGGGCTGCTGCAGACTGGGTGCCAGTTCTCTGTGCCCTGACTGCCAACCAAGCTCACCCTGCACAGTCCATCTGTACTTAAAAACAAACAACCAAAAAAGAAAAAAGAAAAAAAAAAACCACAGGAATTTGCTTATACTCCTTTCTATCAGTTTTTTTTCAATAACAATCTTATCATCAATAGATATTATCAGCTATCAAAAATTACCTGTGGCCCTGGCTTATTTGGCCCAATGGATAGAGTATCAGTCTGTGGACTGAGGGGTCCCAGGTTCAGCTCTGATTAAGGGCATGTGCCTGGGTTGTGAGCTCAATCCCCAGTAGGAGGGATGCAGGAGGCAGCCATTTAATGATTCCCTCTCATAATTGGTGTTTCTAGCTCTCCTTCTCCCTTCCTCTCTGAAATTTATATATATATATATATTTACTTATGCCTGTTGATAGATAAAATTCTGTAAGTTCTTAAAGAAAAGGGAGGATTCTGAAGATGGTGACCTGAAGGAAGGTAGGGAGGGAGAGAGTGAGAGAGAGTGAGGGAGCAATAGAGGAGTATGTGGACGGGTGTGGTGTGTGTGTGTGTGTGTGTGTGTGTGTGTCTATGAGCTAGAGATAGGCAGATCCTGCAGGTTTTCCAAGGGGCTGTCAAACCAGGCTCTTACACAGCAGAGCCCCACTGCCACCTTGGACACTCTGGGGGGAGGATGAGTCACAGAGTCCATCCCCCTCCCTGCAGGCTGGCCTGCAGTGCCATAGGAACTGCTAGACCTGCCCCTCACACAGGCCTCAGTACAATTACTGGAATTAGAGCCTAAGAGCTTGCAGACACTGGAAATCTGTTCCCCGCTATACAACCAGGTGACCAAACCCCATTCCCATGCTGGGCAGCAATGCCACCTGACTTTGATTCTGGGCAAGTTCACACAGAAGTCTGTTTTCTGCAACTGGTGCTACTGTGCAGCTGGTCCCCGAAACTGACCAGGACCCTGATTCTCCAGGTGAGAGGCAGCACTGAGCATCAGTATCTTGACTCTTTTTCTCAACAAGTGCACCTGGATCCCTGATTTCCATGGCATTCACACTAAGAGTCAGTGACTCCACTTCTTGGTGCATACACACACACAGGGACCATGATTCTTGGTGAGAGGCCACACCAAGCAACAGAAACTCTGACACTCGATTCTTGAATTGGGCACAAAGGAACTCTGAATCCTGGCATGTGCTAGGGGGCTCTGATTTTTGGCACATGCCAGCGGAGTCCCTGTTTAGGTGTGGTGCATGCAGTGTCCCTGATTCTAGGTGTGTACACAAGGCCACACTGAGCGCAGATGACTCTGATCTTGTGATCCTGTGTGAGCATGGATCCCCCCAACCCATGACAGTTTCATGTCTTGGGGTCGGAGCTGTTCAGTGACACTTGGGTGGTGTGAAGCTCCCACAACACATGGCCCAAGCCCATTGCAACTCAACGTTTAAACCTTTTGGTGATAGTCAGAATGAGGAAATGACACAATCCCACCTGGGGGTGACCATCTTCTGTTTTGGAATGATGGTCAATTTGCATATCACCTCTTTATTATATAGAATTGAAGCCCAGAATTCTCTTACTATGTAAAATGCAATACACAAAATAAGTAAAACATAGTCTCCTTCCCACACTTCCATGTTCATTATCACTTACTAATTTCTCTAAACTTCACAAGTGTTTTACTTTTTTCTCCTTTTTTTCTTTTTTTTTATTAAGGTATTATATGTGTACATATCTTACAATTGCCCCCCCCCACTCCCATACATGCCCTGACCACCCAGAGTTTTGGATCCATTGGTTATGCTTATATGCAAGCATACAAGACTTTCGGTTAATCCCTTCTCTCCCCCACCTTTCCCTAAGCTTACCGCTGTAACTTGACATTTTATGCTTTACTGTCCCTGTATCTATCTTTAAAAAAAAATAAATCTTTATTGTTCATATTATTACAAATGTTCCTCTTCCCCCCCCCCCCTCCGTTGCTCTCCTCCACCAGGTTCCCACCCCACCCTCTGCCCTTTCCCCACCCTCCATTGTCCTCATCCACAGGTGCACAATTTATGTTCATTCTCTTCCCACAAGCCTCTCTCCTTTCCAAGAACTGTCAGTTCATTCCCTTTCCATACCTCTAATTCTATTACATTCAGCAGTAAATATTGTTCATCAGACTTTTTTTTAAATTTTCCTTGGTTTTTAGATTCACTTGTTGATAGTTACGTATTTGTTGTTCATAATTTTTATCTTTATTTACTTTTTCTTCTGAAAGAACCCCCTTCAGCCATTCATATAATTCTGGTTTGCTGGTGATGAACTCCTTTAGCTTTTTATTTATTTATTAGTGAAGCTCTTTATCTGGCCTTCGATTCTGAGTGATAGCTTTGCTGGGTAGAGTATTTTTGGCTGTAGGTTCTTACTATTCATCACCTTGAATATTTCTTGCCATTCTTATCTGGCCTGCATGGTTTCTGTTGAGAAATCAGCTGACAATTATATAGGTGCTCCTTTATAGGTAACTACCTGCTTTGCTCTTGCTACTTTTAATATTCTCTCTCTGTCTTTGCTCTTGGAATTTTAAATATGATTTGTCTTGGTGTGGTCTTCTTTGGATTCCTTTTGTTTGGAGTTCTGCAGGCTTCCTGGACTTGTAAGTCTAATTCTTTCACCGGGGGGGGGGGGGGGGGGGAGTTTTCTGTCACTATTTCTTTCAGTATGTTTTCGATATCTTGCTCTCTCTCATCTTCTGGGACCCCCATAATTCTGATGTTGGTTCGCTTGAAGTTGTCCCAGAGGTTTCTTACATTATCTTCAACTTTCTAGATTCTCTTGCCTTCTTGTTTCTGCGGAGGATTGTCTTCTGGCTCTTTATGTTCCAAATCTTTGACTTGATTCTTGCGATCTTCCATTCTGTTTTTAGGACTCTGTATAATATTTTTTTTTTATTTCAGACAATGTATTCTTTATTTCTTGTTGATTCCTTATTAATTCTAGTTGATCCCTTTTCATATCCTCATAGGTCTTATCGACCTTTTCTAGGAAATTCTTGAAAAACCTTATAAGCATAGATTTGAACTCTATATCCAGTCACTTTTTGTCCTCCATTTCTTTCGTTTGTGATCTTTTTCCTTGTCTCTGCATTTTCGCAGCTTCCCTGAGTTGGTAGCCTTAAAAGTCTCTGTGTTCTGCTTGGATGTAGTTTCAGAGTGGAGCCTACAGGCTTGGCTTCCCTCAGCCCTGCCCTATGCGGCTACTGAGTCTCAGTATTCCTTAGGGTCCTTCAGTACTCGTTGTAACCACATCTGAGAGAAAGGTTCCCTCGATTTTCGCCTGCTACCAAACAATCTAGTCTCTCCCCCAATGAGCCCAAGAACTGGGGTTCAGTTCACTTGGAAGTGGAGTTGGAGGTGGTGTTCAGAGCAGTCTGGAGCTTTTGTCTCCTTCCTGCCAGGGGAATCCCATGGCACAGACAATTGTCTCTTCTCTGCGTGCATTGTGCGCGCCTCCGGGGACTCTGCCTTTTGCTGCTCCCCTGATATTCCACCTCACAGCCCAGGCTCCCTCCGTTTGAGCCTAGGTCCCCAGAGTCTGGCCTAGAACTGGGGTTTAGTGCTGTCGGGTCTGGGGTTCAGCACAGTCTGGAGCTTTTTATTTATTTATTTTTTTAATAAATATATTTTATTGATTTTTCACAGAGAGGAAGAGAGAGGGATAGAAAGTTAGAAACATCAATGAGAGAGAATCATTAATCAGCTGCCTCTTGCACACCCCCTACTGGGGATGTGCCCACAACCAAGGAATCTAACCCAGGACCTTTCAGTCCGCAGGCTGATGCTCTATCCACTGATCCAAACCAGTCCCAGAGCTTTTATCTCCTTCCTGCTAGGGAACGCCAGCCAGGCACACAACCTCCCCCTCCTCTCCAGCTCAGTCCTGTCCGCGTGCAGCGTGTCTCTGTACCTTAGGCTTTTACAGCTCCTCTGATTTTCCTTCTGGTTTTTTCTTTCCTTCTTGTTATAGAATTTTTAGTCAGTTAACTTTCCTGTAGTTCTGGGTAATGTCTATTTTATATTTGAGTTATATTTTATTGAAATTGTTGTGTGTGGCTGCGATTAGGTGTTTATCTGTGCAGCCATGTTGGATTCTCCTATCTTTTTGTTTATCAGTTTATAATGTTCTTTATTATCCACAAATGAGTGATATGTGGAATTTTTCTTTCATTGACTGACTTATTTTACTTAGTATAATGTTCTTCAATTCCATCCAGGTTGCTGCAAATAGTAAGAATTCCTTCTTTTTATGGCAGCATAGTATTGCATTGTGTAGATGTACCATAGTTTTCTAATCCAGTCATCTGCTGATGAGCACCTAGGCTGGTTTCCAAATCTTAGCTCTTGTAAATTGTGCTGCTGTAAATATAGGGGTGCATATATCCTTTCTGATTGGTGTTTCTAGTTTCTTAGGATATATTCCTAGTAGTGGGATTACTGGATCAAATGGCAGTTCCATTTTCAGTTTTTTGAGATAACTTTGTACTATTCTCCATAGTGTCTGCACCAGTTTACATAACAACAAACAGTGCACGAGGGATCCTTTTTCTTCACATGCTCGCCAACACTTGTCATTTGTTTATTTGTTGATGATAGCCATTCTGACAGGTGTGAGATGGTACTGCATTATCATTTTGATTTGCATCTCTAGGATAATTAGTGACTTAGAACAAGTGTCTCTTGGTATTCTCTCTTCTTTTGGAAATATTCTATTTAGGTCTGTTGTCTATTTTTTAATTAGATCATTTATCTTTCTTTTATTAAGTTGTATAAGCTACATGTAGCTGTTGGAGATTAAAACTTTATCAGTGATAACATTTGCAAATATATTACCCCATACAGTGGGGTTTCTTGTTGTTTTGTTGATTTCTTTTTCTGTGGAAAAAAAAACTTTTTATTTTGATGTAATCCCATTTGTTTATTTTCTCTTTAGCTTCCATTGCCATAGGGACAGAATCAGTAAAGAAGTTCTTTTGGCATATGTCTGAGATTTTGTTGCCTGTGGATTCCTCTAGTATTTTTATGGCTTCCCATCTTATGTTTAAGTCCTATACCCATTTTGAGTTTTTGTGTATGGTGTAAGTTGGTGATCTAGTTTCATTCTTTTGCATGTATCTATCCAATTTTCCCAACACCATTTATTGAAGATACTGTCTTGACTCCATTGTATGGTCATACCTCCTTTGTCAAATATTATACTAATTGAGCATAGTGGTTTAGGTTGATATCTGGATTCTATATTCTATTCCATTGATCTATATGTCTGTTCTTGTGCCAGTACCATGCTGTTTTGAGAACAGTGGATTTGTAATATAGCTTGAAATCTGGAATTGAAATCCCTCCTAATTTGTTCTTTGTTCTCAGGATCGCTGTGGCTATTTGGGGTCTTTTTTATTCTAGATGACTTTTTAGAGAGTTCTTTCTATGTCTGTGAAGTATGCTGTTGATATTTTAACTGGTAGTTCATTGAATCTATAGATTGCTTTGAGTAGTATGGACATTTTGATGATGTTGATTCTAACAATCCATGAATATAGTATGTTCTTCCATCTGTTTACATCTTTCTATATCTATTTTTTCAATGTCCTATAGTTTTTCACATATAAGTATTTTACCTCCTTAGTTAAGTTTATCTCTAGGTATCTTAATTTTTTTGATGTGATAGTAAATGGGATTGGTTTTTTAGTCTTTCTTTCTGTTCGTGCACTTTTGGTGTACAGAAAGGCAGTAATTTTCTTGGTATTAATTTTGTATCCTACTACATTGCCAAATTCATTTATTAAGTCTATTAGTTTTTTTTTATGAGTCTTTTGGTTTTTTATGTAAAATATCTTGTCATATGAAAATAAGGACAATTTTACTTCTTCTTTTTCAGTTTGGATGCCTTTTATTTCTTCTACTTGTCTAATTGCAATGGCCAGTACTTCCAGTACTATGTCAAGAAGTAGTGGTGTGAGTGGGCATCCCTGTGTTGTTTCTGTTCTTAGAGGAAATGGTTTTAGTTTTTGCCCATTGAGGACGATGTTAGCTGTGAGTTTATCATAGATAGCTTTTATTATGTTGAGGTTTGATCCTTCTATTCCCACCTTGTTGAGAGTTTTTATCAGGAAAGGGTGTTGGATTTTATCAAATGCTTTTTCTGCATCAATTGATAGGACTATATGATTTTTATCTCTCAATTTGTTTATGTGATGTATCACATTTATTAATTTGTGTATATTGTACCATCCTTGCATTCCTAGAATAAATCCTACTTGGTCATGGTGTATGATCCTTTTGATGTAATGCTGGAGCCGATTTGCTAGAATTTTGTTGAGGATTTTGGTATCTGTGTTCATGAGGGATATTGACCTGCAACTCTTTTATTGTGTTGTCTTTATCTGGTTTTGTTATTAGGGTGATGCTGGCTTCATACAAGGAGCTTGGAAGTGTTCCTTCCTCTTGAATTTTTTGGAATAGTCTGAGGAGACTAGGTTTTAGTTCTTCCTTGATAGTTTGGTATAACTCCACTGTGAAGCCATCTGGCACTGAATTTTATTTACTGTAAGCTTTTTGATGACTGCTTCAATTTCTTTCATAGTCACTGGTTTATTGAGCTGTTTAGATTCTTCCTGATTGAGTTTTGGAAGCTTTTATATTTTTAGGAATATGTCCATTTTTTCCAGGTTGTCCAGTTTGTTGGAATAGAGTTGTTCATAGTATTTTTTAACAATCTTTTGTATTTTGGTGGGGTCTGTTGTTATTTCACCTCTTTCATTTCTGATTTTGTTTATTTGGGTCCTCTCTCTATCCTTCTTAGTGAGTCTGTTGAGAGGTTCATCAATCTTTTTTATCCCTTCAAGGAACCAGTTCTTGGTTTTGTTAATCTTTTGTATTGTTTCTTTGGTCTCTATACAATTTATCTCCACTCTGATCTTTATTATTTCCTTTATTTTGCTTACCCTGGGCTTTTCTTGTTGCTCTTTTTCTAACTCTTTGAGTTGTGGAACTAGGTAATTTATTACAATTGCTTCTTGGTGTTTGTTTCTGCAGTAGGCTTGTAGAGCTATGAACATTGCACTCAAGACTGCTTTTGCTGTATCCCCTGGATTTAGGATTGTTGTGTTTTCATTGTCATTTGTTGTCATGATGTTTTTTATTTCTTTCTTAATCTCTCTGGTGACTCAGTCATTGTTCAATAGCATGCTGTTTAGTCTCCATGTGTTTCTCCATGATTTCTTCGGATTATTTTTATTGTAGTTGATTTTCAGTTTTATGCCACTGTGATCTGAGAAGATGTTTGATATGATTTCTAACTTCTTGAATTTGAATAGACTTTGCCTATGTCCCAGCATATGGTCTATATTTTAAAATGACCCATGTACACTTGAGAAGAATGTATATTCTGTGGTTTTGGGGTGAAATAATCTGAAGATGTCAATTAATTCCATCTGGTCTAGTGAGTCCTTTAGGATTGTTATTTCTTTGCTGATTTTTTGTTTAGAGGATTTATCCAATGTTGATAGTGGTGTATTAAAATCTCCTACTATGATTGTATTGCTGTAAATCTCCCCTTAATATCCTCCAGGAGTTTTTTTTATTTTGTTTTGTTTTTTTATGTATTTGGGTACTTCTGTAATGGATGCGTATATATTTACCAGAGTTATTTCTTTTTGTTGTATAGATCCCTTTAGTATTATGAAGTGGCCCTCCTTATCTCTTATGTCCTTGACTTTGAGATCTAATTTGTCAGATATAAGTATTGCTATTCTAGGTTGTTTTTTTTTTTCATTTCCATTTGCCTGGAAAACCTTTTTCATTTCCTTCACCTTCATTCTGTGTGCGTCTTTTATTCTGAGATGGGTTTCTTGTAGACAGCAGATATATGGGTCTTATTTTCTTATTCAATCCATTACCCTATATCTTTTGATTGGGGCATTTAATCCATTTACATTTGAAGTTATTATTCTTAGGTACTTATTTGTTGCTATTTTTATTTTTATCCCCGTGTTCCTTCTTCGCTTCCTGTTTCTTTTCTTTTTTTTTTTTTCTTTTTACAGCAGAACCTTAATCATTTCCTTCATTGCTGATTTGGTGGTGATAAATTCCCTTATTCCTTTTTTTTCTGTGAAGCTCCTGATTTCACCTTTAATTTTGATTGATAACCTTGCTGGGTACAGTATTCTTGGTTTCAGACCCTTCCTTTGCATGACTTTGTATATTTCATTCCATTACCTTCTGATCTGATAAATTTCTGTTGATAAATCAGTTGCTAGCCTGATGGGGGTTCTTTTGTATGTAACTTTCTGTCTCTCTCAGGCCACTTTTAAGATTTTTACATTGTCATTGGTGTTTGCCAATTTAATTATAATGTGCCTTGGTATCAGTCTTTTGGGTTCATTTTGCTTGGGAATCTGTGAGCTTCTTGGATTTTTTTTTATTATTTCTTCAAATAGGTTTTCTATTCCTTGCTCAGTTTCCTTTTTACTGGAACCCTTATTATGTTGTTTTGTTTCATGTTGTCCCAAAATTCCATTAGGCTCTCCTCCTGCTTTTTAATTTTTTTTTAATAAGCTGCTCTTCTTGGGTATTTTTTCACATCTTGTCACACTGATGCAGTCCTCTGCTTCTTCTAATCTACTCTTGATGCTTTCTACTGAGGTTTTGTGTTTGTTTTTTGTTTTTTTTTGTTTTTTCAGCAGTGATGTAATTTTTCATTTCTCCTTGGTTCTTCTTCATTTCCTATTGTAACTTACTCATATTGTCGAATTTGTCTTCCATTCTTTTCAGCCACCTTATGACCATTCCTCTTTTTTAAAAAAAAAAAAATATATATATATATATATATATATATATATATATATATATATATATATTATTGATTTTTTTACAGAGAGGAGAGAGAGGGATAGAGAGTTAGAAACATCGATGAGAGAGAATCATCCATCAGCTGCCTCTTGCACACCTCCCACTGGGATGTGCCTGCAACCAAGGTACATGCCCTTGACCAGACTCAAACCTGGGACCTTTCAGTCCTCAGGCCGATGCTCTATCCACTAAACCAAACTGATCTGGGCTGACCATTCCTGTTAATTCTTTCTCTGATAGGTTGCTTGCCTCTAATTCGTTTACTTCCTTTTCTGGTGATGCCTGCTTTTCTTTCATATGTGGGCTATTGTTTTTTGTTTGTTTGTTTTTTGTCTCCCCAGGGTCTCTCTTTTCCAGATGTCTGGTTATATAATTCTCTCTCTCCTTTCTGAAGTGGAGTGAAGAGTTCCTTTGAATTGTATGTTTGCGCCAATTAGGGACTGGTGTTCTGGGCCTCCCAGCTGGTCAGTGGTTGCTGCAGTTGTGGATTTTCAGGCTGTTCCTTTGCTTGCCAACAAACACTCCCTGTGCAACCCTGCTGCTCCTTCTTTCCGCTCCCGGACAAGTCTGGGAACATGTCTTTCTATTCTGCAGCCATTTTCTCCTCACCTTTTTTCTCATATTTCCATCTTTTACTCTCACATATACACCCATAAAATGCTTTCTCTTTTTTCCTTAATTCCTTTTCTTCCTGCCTTTCACTGTGAACTTTTGGGGACAAATTGAAATAAGAAAAAAGCACTCAGTTATTCCAAGATATCTGTAAGAATAACCAGTTCAAAGCTGGAAGAAATCAAAATTAAATATAAGTATAATTTGGTAGTGATATATAAAAAAGAAAAAAAAAGAAAACTCGTTCAAAAAATTTTAGGCTGTATCATCCCTTTAGTCTTGACCTTTTGGTAACATAAATAAATACCATCCAAATTTGTCAGAAATAAACTGCAAAATTCCCACAACAGCAATCTGACAGAAATATCATTTTTATTTGATATCAAAAAGTAGCATTTTTTAGCTGTTTAATAAAATAAAAATTATTAAGAAAAGTAAATGTTGACTTGCACCCAGACACCTCATCCTCACTCAAGGTCTCAGAGTTCATTTGCATGTCGGTGACTTTCCTGTTGGATGGAAATGCCTCAACCTGGAAAGTGTTTTTAATGTAGTTATATTTAATTTGCTTAGACGTGTATTTTTATATTGAAACTATATATTAATGTTGATAATATAAATCAATATTTTGTGTTGATTATGTATTCAATGCCTTTTTCTATTGTCTATTGTGGGGGCCTGATGTGGCGGGGATCTCCTTTTTCCACGTCCTGCACAGAAAGAGAAATGAACAAACAGGTTCTAAGTGGAGGTGCCCAAGGATTGAGAAATAATAGAAAAAAAGAGAGAAGACACAGAGATAGATTTTAAGCTGGGGGCTGGAAGGGCCACCGACCTCCACTGCTGGAGAGACAGATGACAATCTCCTGAGCCACACAGCACATCTATTTATCCTCCAATCCAACAAGGGTTTTTCATAGGAAAACAAGGAACCTGGGAGGGCCCAGGTCCCACCCCTCCTTCCTCCTGGACAAACACAAGCCAGGAACTAAGAATATCTCCGCATTCCCAGGGCAGGAGTGCAACTGACATGACTCCGCCAATATCCCGGGCCCAGTCGGCAACAATCTAAAGAATGTCCAGGTGTCTTCCCATTTGGCCCTCTACAGTCTATCCCCAGGAAGCAAGTTACTTGGATAAAAGCACAACAAAAGCAGAGAGTGCTCAGCTCTTCTGAATGTGGTATGGCTTTGACCACAGGAATCCTTTGACAAAGATGACCAAGGGCTGCTGCCCTCAGAGGTTAGTACAACATTTACCAGTGAGATGTACACTCCTGCTCCCCCAGAACTACAGAAAAAGGTAAAGTGAATTCATGACTAAATTTATCAGAAATAGTAATTTCAGCAATGAAAAAACTGTATAGTCTATATTTAGGTGTTGCAAGAGGCTAAAGTAAAATCTCCAAGTCCAGTATTTCCTAGTGTCAGATGATAAAATCATGGAGTCCTGAGGACCAATCTGTTTTATTGTCTTTCCCTTTGTGAAGATCTTACCTGAGGTCCAGTTTGACAGAGACCAGATAAAGCTCCTTCCCCTTCTCCCAGGAACCCATTCGAGTACTTTCATCAATGCAATAAATAATGGAGTAGGCAGGGCAATGGATAGGCCAAAGAGAAAAATACTTCCGGTCATTATAAAATAGCACTACATGATTTTCCAGGCAGACTTAAGTAAACTTTTCCCACTGAAGGGCAATTTTAAAATTGTAGAAATCAATGTAAATACAGTGGCTCAGATATATCTGCTAGGTCACTCACAGGGCTGAGCCAGGCCTGAGAGTTCCTGCCAGTGTGAGCTTGCAGGAAGCAATCCATCCCTAATTCCATGCAAAAGCACTGCCGAAGAAAGGCAAGGACTGTACTGAAAACTGAATGTGTTGGGTCTTTATAATTAGTTTCTCATGATCATAAATCCCTCCTCTTCCAGGGAGAAAATGTCAGTCACTGGGTGATTTTAAAGCCATAAGAGATCAGTGAGAGAGGAAGAATTAAGAACAGAGAAAAGAAATTCAAATAATAATATGAAAAAGAGATAAAAATGGAAGAGGGAGAGGAGGCAAGAGAAATACAGAAAATTCACAGTAGAAAGGAATGGAAAGTAACTTAGACGAATGACTGTGTAGAAAACAAAAAGAAGGAAGTAAAGAGAAGCCAGTTGAAATTGCAGAGACAAGCAAAAGTAAAACAAGGTGAGAATTAGAAAATAATTCTGAAAAAGTAGAACATTCCAAGAATTGCAAAATGGGCATGTGGAAAATAGAGGTTTTCTGAGGATGTGGTTTTATTTTTCCATAGCTCTGTTATCTGTGCTCAGGTATCTTGCCTTGCTCAATCTTGAGCTTTTATGGACAATGCAGGTTGCTTCCATCTTAACAGCAGTCCCTTTTGGCCATCAATTATCATTTGGAGATTCTAATATATCATCAACTACCCAAGGTCTTCGCAATGGAAGCTAGTTCTTACAAGGTTATGCTAGATTATGTGTTTGGTTGATTTCTCTTCTGGATACATAATTTCCCCTGCCCTGTTTAAAGTATCTGATAATCAAATTTGTACAAAGTTTTAAAAATATGACTAAAGAGTACACATAAAGGCTGCTTGGTTATAACAATATGTATAATAAAAAATTGGTAATTTGGAAATGAGATAAAAGATGTTTTTGTTCAAATTCTGACTGTGCTGTGAGGAAGGCTTTATAATGAAGGAAAGAAATAAAGGGGAAAAGTGACTTTAAAGAGAAAATGAAAGTGGAAACCCACCCAAATGTTAAAGAGAGAGCAATGGCACTAAACTCAGATGCCTAGTTCTTAGCTCACTTTTCAGCAGGGGTTGATTTTTATATCATTGTGGACAGACTAGCAACAAATCAAAGCAGATTACACTCTCAGTGACATCTGTTCTCATGATAATTGTCCTCCTGTGCACTCATTCTAGAAAGTGCAGTGCTATCTCATTAAACAAATGTATTTTTACTTAGACAACAGCCTACATTCTAACAAAGCTCCTAATGCAGTCCGGAGAACATCAAATACAAGTTTCCACTTGGTGGCCACTTGATATCGTTGTAATTTTAGAGATAAATGATCTACCTGAAATTGTGTTGGTATATTATTGTCCACCAAGATCTTAGATGATGTGCCTCATGAGCCTCACAGGGAAGCTATGCTGGCCCTACCTGTGGAGGGAAGACCCTTCCACCGCAGGGTCAGGTTGTCTGGCCCAGCCAAAAAGAAATTGTTGTGAGGCTGAAAGAAATTCATTATGCAGTTTGGAGCTGCTCAGGTTTCATTTCAGTACAATTGCATCATGTAAGTGAGGCATCATAACAATTATTGACAAGAAAAAGAATAAATAAGTCTTCGTATGCACCTGTATCAAACAGAGCTGATAGAAGCTACACATATGCAAATATATACATGCAAGCATATATATGCATATGTACACACCTATATAGACATATTTACAAAACATGCATATATACATATACCCATACATACATGCAAATTTTTTTTCAAGGAATTGGACTGTGATTGTGGAGCTGGCCAGTGCAGAATCTGTAGGGCAGGTCAGCAGACTGGCATCTGTTGTCAGGACCTAATGCTGCAGCCTTGAGGGAGAGCGGCCTCCTGTCTGATTGGGAAGGCCACCACATTACAGAGGCTTCTTCTCCACTTACCGTTGGCTGATGGCAGATGTTAGGGCAACTACAGAATTCTCACCCAAATTAGGATCTGATTTAATAACTGGGCAGTCAAGCCAAGTTGATACCTAAAACTAACAATCACAGTATTCAATTCACAGTCAATGTATGTCTAATATTCAGACCCAAGAATAGAAAAAGACTGTCTAAATTCACCATCATTATAAAAAAAACAAGCCACTGTTGCTCACCTAGTTTTGTTTTTTTACTTCTTTATAGCATAATTAATATATATGTACAATATACATGTACACTTCCATAACAATTTTTCAAAACTACAGGAGAATAAAAATTATAAAAATTAACATTTGATGAGGATGGAGAGTGGATAAGTACTATGTGGAGTGTTTTACACTTACTGTTAATTCCACCTCCACTGCTCCGTAGAGTATAAGGCAGCATAAACAGACTGCTGTTTGTGTTGGCCTCTACTGAACCAACCTGGCTCCCTGTTCCAGAGTTCTGTTGAAAGCCTATGGGGCCAAAATTGATTATTAATTAATATTTCAACATGAGCAACAGTCCTGAGGCTTGCAGTGCAAATGAGACATTGAAAAAGGGGAGAGGAAAAAGGGAATGGTTACTAAGCACCAGCACTTGCCATTGGGTTCATTATTTCACTTAATTCTCATAAAAACTCTTTGTTTTATTTAATTCTTATAAGCATCCTTTTGATGGTGAAAGAAGCAAATCTTCAAAGAATTAACTTTCTTAAAGGTCCATAGCTCATGTCAGTTTTGAGATTCAGCTCATATTTATTTCATTTTAAAGTCCATTAGTGCACTTAAATAAATTTATTCATGATAACTCTAGGTCCATGAAACCCTATCTACATGTAAACCCCACCCTGCATGTTCATAAAGTCATATTACATCAATAAATAATCAGGACTGATTGCATGTGTAGTGCAGAGCTCACATTTCAAACACTTCTGAAGATCTATAGGATGGTAAAGTTTGGGTCATTGTTGGTCACAAGAAAACCATAAAGTAGCCCCAAGTTTTTAAGTCAGGTCCTTGATTTTTATGGGCAAAAAAAATTAATATGCCAAAGACTCCAAGAATGGCTTAATTTTATAGAGATGACACTAGCTGAACTAAAGGAGACACAAGTATAAACCAGATACTGGATTCCTAATTCATATTTCTTCCATGCCCAACCATGGGGAGGTTCAGGTTCCAATGTGGTCCCTACTGTCCCTCCAACCCCTTTTCCTGCTATCGCTCCCTGGCTTTCCTGAGACACACCAAGTACAACCCTTCTTCCAGGCCTTTGCCCTGGCTCTTCCCTCAGACATTCACATACCTGCTCCTACACTTCTTCCATTCAACTTGTCAGTGAGATCCTCCTGGCTCCATACTTAAATTAGCAGTCCCAACAGGAGCACTCTTTACCCATTCCTGCATCATTTTTCACCATAGCAGTTATTACCATCTGACACAATATGTACTTAGTTTTAATAATCTCCTCTAACCATGATATATACTTTCTGGAAATATGGATTTGGGTTTGTGTTCATTCATTGGTGTGTCCTCAAGGCATAGAACAATTGTTGGCACATGGTGAACACTCCATATATGTTTTTTGAATGAATGAATGAATGAATGAATGAATGAAGCAAATGACACTTTCTATCCAGAGCACCTTCATTCTAGACATTGATGTAGCTGAAAAATCCCATTGATTATCTGAGGTTGTTTAATGAGTCTTTTATAATAGGAGGTTAGGAGTAGAAATTGATGCCCTTTTATTCAGATATTTAGTCATCAGGCAAATGATTTGTTTAAACTGACAGAGCTATAACTGGTGTGGGAACCTTATGTTGTTCATAATAACTAATGACCCTCCTTGGCTGTCTGATTACTTCCATTCCATTGTTTATCATCTCTCTCTTTATGCATTGTGTGTATATTGGTCTTACACATGTGAATGATACCAAATAAGAATGACCTTTGCCAAAATTAAAAGGGCAACCTAAAATAATTTTAGCACTTCCAGTATGCTGATATGAACTGAAAATAAGGAGTTATTATGTGGTTGCCAACATTTTACACAAGTGTAAATAAAATGCAAAAATAACAATGGATTGGTAAGTTAACACATAACAGAATTTCATGAAGCCACGTGGATGACTTCCTTCCTGCCAGTGATCTGGTGTGAAGTGTGCATGGAATTGGACCAGCAGAATGCAGCATGCATGGTGCTGCAGCCTTGAGTCCCCATTAGTCTGGTAAGCAAGGGACAGGTACCAACTTCTCCTTTGCCAAAGGGTAACAGGCTGGGCTGCATTCCGGGAACAGTAAACAAGAACATCAGGGCAATTTAAAATGAAACTTAGGCCCAAGTGTTTAATGAATTTAAATGAAATGATACTATTGTTTTTAAAAAGGATGGAATAATTCTTCCCCTTCTAAAAATTGACAGAAATCATTACATCCACACAGTCACAGTTATTTTAAATTATAGGTATGAATATTGTGAGCAGTAATTTCCATTTCAGATGATGATCACAGCATTGCAATTATTTCTTATTCTGACTGGCTGAAGCATCCATTTGTTTCTATTGGGGTATGACTGTGACCTTGTGAATTATGAGTTTACTTCACAAAAACTCTGAGGAATGAGGAATGTTGGGTCTGTGATCTCTGTTTTACAAATGATGCAACTGAGCCCAAATAGAGAAAAGGTACATCCAAGGTAATTGATACACTGGGGCCAGCATTCATAATCAATAAAAAGCAATATGTGTCCACCTGACAAATACAACAGGCTTGGTTCAGTGGTCCATCCACTGTTTTCTGGTAGTGTCAATATGTGTAATATTGTAAGTGGCATACAATTAGTAGTTCTATGTGATGGCTTCTTACCATCAGAAGCTTCACCAGTCATAGGGAGGGTGTGTTTTACATTCAGTAGCAGCAGGAGATATAACAGAAGTATGATGTTATATTTGAAAATTTCTGGGTCAGTATTGAGTGATTATTAGAGGAAAAAAGAAAAGGATGGACAAAAATATATGAATTACCTCAATGTTGCCAGTTTTAAATTCAATTTTTAATATTTCTTCCCCTGGAGAAAAGGGTTTGTTTTATTTGTTTGTTTGTTTGTTTTAATTTAAATGGCTGTTTGGTCATTCCTTCTCAACTGCAGAAGCCAAATCATTCACAAGCTGCTAACAAATTCATGAGCTGCCAGAGACACACTGTGGCATGAGTTATGGCTGCAGGCCTCCATTGATCACCAGGAGGGCTTGAAGCAGGTGCATTTCATAGGCCTCAGCATCTAGCCCTTGCCTGGTAGACACAACATAAAGCATGTGGGAAGATGTGGCTCTGCCCTAATTAAAGTTCACTGCACAAGGTAATGGCATAGACTCAACATATATAAAACCAGCTCACAAATAAGAGTGGGCAGAGGCAAATGTGCTGATGGGTTAATGGAGGGGAGATTGTTGGAGAAGCATATACTGTTCTACTCCTGTGGGAGAGTCTGTGCAGGAGTGGGGGTTTCCTAACATGAATTAAACAGTGGAGAGGGACACTGAACATTCTGAGCAGAGGGGGAACCTGGAGGAATGTCCATGAAAGAGTGGCATGAACAGCTGAGATAGCCTGTGCAGTTCAGAATTGGAAGGACAGAGAGAAAAGGGTCAACTCCAGAGAATTGTACAGTCGGCCTTTGAAGCAAAGGACAGAGCTCATTCCCTATACCCAGGGTAATCAACATTTTCTTTTACTGGCATTAATTTTATATTTTTGTTTGGTGGCTCAAATGGCAAAAGGAAGAGGCTAAAGAGCCTTTAGTTTATTTTTTGTCACAAATTTGATTCATCTGGAGTGGCAGTCACTCATTAAGAACCTATGCATTTAATGTTTCAGCATTGCATTGTACTCTTTCCTTGAAAAACAGTATTTTGTTTAAATTTTCTTCAATAATTTTTACTGAATTTAGTATTCTACTCCCCACCACACTCATAGAAACACACAAAATATAAGTGTGTCTTCTAGCATCTTCTGAAGCCACAGAGATGTATGCCTTCCCTCAAGATGCCAGCACCCTAATGAGGTAGAGATAGCAGCCCCCAATGCCAAGAACTAGGTTAAAGTTATGAGCAAAAGTGTTACAAAAGCCACGGAGGAGTATAATCAGCTAACCAGCTTTGAAAAATGAAGGAGACCACAAAGAAATAACATAAGAAAAGGGGATAAAAAGTAAGAATTTGTAAAGAACTGAGCTGAGGATATGAAGGGCTTTCTGGCAAAGGAAACAGTGCAGGCAGGAAAAGGCATCCTCAGGGTGTAGGGTGTTTGGAAAATAGTGAGAGCTTTAGGGTGGAAAGTGAAACTGGATAGTTTTCATGAGACAACTGGGCAGGGCTACCTGTGTCTAGTCTTACTGCCAGCAAGAGGCTTGTACTCATAAGATAATGCACAGCGTGTGGCAGGTAGTGTGTCAGGGAGAATAATAAAATCTAAAAGGATTTTGGAGAGCAGCTGTTAAACACACTCACCAGTTTTCTATGGACAAAAACAAGGACAGGAATGTTCTCATTCTTATGTGAAAGAAATTTTGGATCACTCAATGTATCTCAAAATATAAATGTGTTAAAATATAAATGTGTCATTTCATTAACACATTGGTTCTTAACTTCCAGTAACAAAAATGACCCAGTGATGTAATTATTAGGGACTACCAGGTGTTTTCTAGTTAAAGGCCAACTAAGCCCTTCAACTCAGCTCTGGTATTTCAGTTACCTATTCATGGTCAGAAGCAAAAGAATTTCTGATAGATGTTTTAACTAATCTAATAGAAAATATTTAATTCAAGTTCACATTCAAATAAAAAGCTGTTGTTTTGTTGTTGTTGTTGTTGTTGTTGCTAAACTGATAAACTAAATGCCACCAGCCTGCAGGCCCTGCTCAGCCTTCTGACACAGCCTTGCTTGGTAGCTGATGCTGTGGGCCAGTAATTTTCAAGCAGTATGCCACAGAAATTTTTAAAACATGAAATTCCTGACTATTTAGTCAGGAGCACTGACCTCTTTTTCATTAGATTGTCAAATTAAAAAATGACAACAGCCAACACAACAATAGCTGTATAGTGTGAATGAATCAAAATTATGCCTATTTTTTGTCAGATTAGAAAAAATATATATTTTTGGTGTGTCACAGAATTTTAGTAATTAGTTTATGTGTGTCCTGGCATGGGAGAGGTTGAAAGTGGCCAATGTAGAGGATAGAAGCACAAGAGAAGTAAGCTTTTTCCAGAGGAAGCAGACACATCCTCAAACCATTGCCTTTGACATCCCTTGAAGCAGTTTCCTTGGAATTACTTGAAATCCACCAGTTTGTTGTATTTTACTGACCTATTGCCTGTAAACTTGGC
The DNA here is from genome assembly GCA_963693515.1 of Pipistrellus nathusii. Classification (NCBI taxonomy): domain Eukaryota; kingdom Metazoa; phylum Chordata; class Mammalia; order Chiroptera; family Vespertilionidae; genus Pipistrellus; species Pipistrellus nathusii. The sequence goes on from OY882859.1 coordinate 96,616,850, forward strand.
CAGAGTTGATTTCCACTTATAAATTCTGACTCCTAAGCAAGTCCAGCCCTAGTCCTCTACCATGCCTGTAATAGCTGGAACAGAAAGACAGTGACTGCTGTCTCCCTTTCCCAGCAATCACTGGGAAAAACTCTTCTCACATCCCTCACTACTGCCCAGCACTTGGATTTCAGACACTGAGCCCGTTATCTTTTCCACACTTGCTTCATGTAGACACAGATCATGTCTGCAGCTCCCAAGAGCAGCATGCCAGTGCAGGAGACTCTGGGTGCTGAAGCAAGAGGGGTCCTACTCAAAAGCAATTACCCGTACCTTAAGCAACTCCAGTAGCACAATCTGATCTTTAGATTGACCAATTATTCTTCCATTTGTGTGTGTGTGTGTGTGTGTGTGTGTGTGCATGTGTTCCTTTACTCTTAGCTGAAGTCCTCTGGTCTTCCCTAAACTGAAATGTTCAGAAGAGCAATGTGTTCATTAGTAGTTGTACAAGCACTTTGCAAACATCAAGTACTTCATTAAATTGAAATAGTGACTAATTCAGTGATGTATGTACAGGCCTGAAGGCCTTCAGACACTATGCAGATATAAGCAAATAATTTAATTATATTTTTTATTATTTTAAAATTCTAGCTGATTTCTTAATATAGTTAAGATAAGGGTGTGTAGATAAGTTTCTTCTTGGTCTATAGATATGTCTTATTGAGAAATCTTCCTCCTCAGATGTTGGCACCCACAAACCCCACTCTTGAAGATGACCTAGTGTGAAATGGATGTACCCCACTCCTCCATCAACCAGCCCATTAAGATCTCTACCACTGTGTGATCTCACCTATATGTGGAATCTTAAAAAGTCAAACTCATAAAAGCAGAGAGGAGAATGGTGGTACCAAGGACTGAGGTTGGGAGAAATTGGGTACAAAGCTTCTGTTCTGCAAGCTGAAGAGTTCTAGAGATTGGATGAACAGCACCATGACTGTAATTAATAATGCTGTGCTGTGGACTTGAAATGTGTTGACACAGTAGATCATAAGTGTTTTTATCACACAAAGATTTTAACTATGGAAATGATGGATCTATCAGTTAGCTTGATTGTGTTAATCAACTCATAGTATATACATCCATCAAACATTACACTGTACATCTTAAACATATATAGTTTTTATTTGGCAGGAATTCATCAATAAGCTGGAGAAATAATTGCTATCCTTTATCTTTAAGCAAGATGAAGCTGATACTCTCCAGCTGAAGCCCTTCCTTCGGGCCTCATTGTGAGGACTGTCTGTGTTCCTATGAGGAACTGCAGATGAAATCCCTGAGGAACACAAGTTTTCTTGCCAGCTCAGTCTTTAACAAGTCTTTGAAAATGTCATCTAGGCCATTTGGAAAAGGCATATTACATTTAAACTGAGTTTTCCAAACTGCTGCTCTGGACTCATTAGCACTTCTCAAAATCATTTTAGTAGGTTTCTAACCAGCACTTTTTAAATAAATGAAATCAGGCTAGAGAAAATATGATAGGACACTGAAGAATTAGAAGTAAAAATTATTTTATGAAACTTGTTTTATGTGTGTGTGTTCTGTTTGCATTAGTTTGTGATATAAAATGTGTTTCCTTATGGGTTCATGATAAAAAGAAGGTTTAAAATCTAGATCTACATTGGCCCCACACCCTTTTCTGGGAACACTCGTGCTTTTCCCCCTAATTGTTTTAAATGCCAGACAAGTTTCACAAGAGATCAGAGAAGAGAGAACCATCAATCTTTATAGGTGATTTTAGAAGTGTCCATGGAGTTAGTGGACTTGAGCTGGACTTTGAGAAAAAGGCAGAATTTGACAAGTATAAATTAGAGGGAGTCAGAGGAAAGGCCTGGCAGAGGAGAGAGAAAATCAATGCAGAACTGTGAAAAAGAGTGAATTTGAAGAGCTAGCTCCTAGGCTGCCTAAGTCCTTCCGCCATGGAACCTCAAGTTTTAGGCCTGCTCAGAGCCAACATTTATCTGTGAAATGAGCATAACCATATCTGCCCCATAGTAACTATAATATTCTCTCATGACAGAGTTACACATAGTTGTTCACTTGGGGTTATCACAAAATGCATCCCAAGTATTTGAAAAGATGGAAAAGATAGGTATCCTAAGTCAAATAGGATGGCTGTGGATGGGAGTAGGCACGATACAACTCTGCTGGACTTTGTTTAGCATAGAGCAATAGGCATCCTCCCCCTTTTACAGGGAGGGAAACTGAGGCTCAACCAAGCTGGGGTTGAAACAGTGCATGAGTCCAGGGGTTCTTTCCCCATTTTTTGCTTTACAGCTCTGAACCTCACCTGGGAGTAGTTTCCGATTGATTTTCAGCTTTAGCCAAAAATGCCTACATTTTATTTCTTTTTTTATTTCTTTATTGATTAAGGTATCACATATTTGTCCTCAACCCCCCATTCCAATTCCCCATACCCTCTCATACCCCCATCCCCCTACTGTCCTTGACCACTGGTTAGACTCATATGTGTGCACATAAGTCCTTTGATTCATCTCTCCCTTTCATCCCCACCCTCCCTTTGAGGTCCAATGGTCTGACCCATGGCTCCTTATCTCTGAGTCTGTTCTTTTCCTTCAGTCTATGTTGTTTACCATTTCCCCTAGATGAGTGAGATCATGTCCTTATAACTAATTCTCTTTGATGGAATTTTGAATTTCATTTTTACTCCTTCACTTACCTGTTTTCTTCTTGATTTTCCCCTTTATCTTCTCATCATTTCATTTGTTAATGCAACAAACAAAATTATTCCTGCTCCTTTCACACAATAACATCTGATTAAATCATATTTAAAGCCCTTCTCTATTAAAGCCCTTAACAATTGGTTGCCAAGCTTGTGAAAGTTGCTGAGCCAGTGCCTCACCAATCTAATAATGAAATATACCTTGAGTGTTTCTCACAGAGAAAAATTGTATACATCATCTCATAGACTCAAAGATGGGCACATTCTGGAATGTTTGCAATTGCTTCACTTTGTGTCTCCTACTAGGTCCAAGTTCCTTCACATCCTTAAATTGTTAAATGCTTTATGTTTATCTGAGGTTTGGTTGGTAAGAAAAAATTCCATTTACGTTTATTCACTTTTATGGAATAACTAGTCATTTTACTTTTGGGGTTGGGGGGGGAAAGAAAATCTAGACCTTACTTATTAGTTGGTGAAGGAAATTGACTACAGTCATCTGAAAAATTTTGTGGAGTTGAATGCAAAGTCCTCACTATATTTCTCTTGTTTTATAATTCTATTTCTTTACCTTTTCATTTTATCTAAAAGTTTTAATAAAAACAATATAATATAAAAAGGCCACATAGTGCAGAAAAATTAATGAGATAAGGCAGATTATTTTTAAGTATATATTTTATAACACCAAGTGTCAGTTTTCTTTAGTAATTAGCTCAGCATTCGTTTTGCTGGGAATATGGAAAAATTAGATGAGGTTCCCATTTGAGTAAACTTACAGTTTTCATCCTTTCTCACCATTCTTTTTTTCATCTGCACTACAGTTCTTTGTATAGAGGGTTGTCCCTTTACCCTTAGCCAAATATAAAAAAGAGTATTTTCCCACACATTTATTATGCTGAGAGTTTTAACTGGTATATAGATAGTAACCTTAAGATAAGAATATATACAAGCCTGATTATGGGCCCTCCTACAAATTTTAGGGGAAAGAGAGTAGTTAAAAGTGGAATTAGTTCTATAGTATCAAAAATAAATTATTTATATTCAGAGACTTTAGAGATTGGTAATTATAAATAAAACATTTTTCTCCTTCTATAGACAAGCTGTATTATGATGATACAGATGAGACCCTTCTTTAACATGATAAGGACTCTAATTTCCTAAGATCTAGTTTCCTAAGAACTCTTTCTCCAATTTCCTAATTACATTGGAATCCATGTGCCATCATTTTTTTTAAATTAAGTTCTTTATTGTTTAATGTATTTTATGTCTTATTATTCCCCCATTGACCTCTTCCTGGCAGCCCCCAACCCACAACACATGCCCTTACCCCCTGTCTGTGTCCATTGGTTATATTCATATGCATACATACTAGTCCTTTGGTTGACCTCTTGCCCCCTAACCCCCACCTTCCCTCATAGGGTGGACAGTCTACTCAGTGCCTGTAAGACTCTGGTTCTGTTTTTGTTCATCAGTTTATGTTGTTCATTATATTCCACAAATGAGTGAGATAATGTGATATTTATCTTTCTCTGACTGGCTTATTTCACTTAGCATAATGCTCTCCAGTTCCATGCTGTTGCAAATGTAAGAATTCCTTTTTTACAGCAGCATAGTCCGCCATTGTATAGATGTACCAGTTTTCTAATCGACTCAACTGCTGATGGGCACTTAGGCTGTCTCCAGTTCTTAGCTATTGTAAATTGTGTTGCTATGAAGATATGGATGCATATATCCTTTCTGATTGGTGTTTCTATTTTCTTAGGATATAATCCTACCGTGTTTCCCTGAAAATAAGACATCCTCCGAAAATAAGACCTACTTACAGGTTTCCTTCTGAGTGAAATATAAGGCATCCCCCAAAAAATAAGCCCCCCCCCAGGCTAAATATAAGAGATTTGGTCCACTGATTCTGAAAGAAATGGAGTCACAAGAAACTCACCAGGAAATTCAGGAATTGGATTGTTATGATGATGTTCCAGAAGATGATGACATGATTGTCATTGGATAAATGAGTAAATTCTTGATACTGTAGGATTCAGTTTGTCTGGTTTGTGTTGACAACTACCGTACTACCATACCGTATATAGGTAATAAATTTCCTTTATTTTCATTTAACAATAAATGTGTACCGTATTCTTCTTCATAGAAAAATAAGACATCCCCTGAAAATAAGACCTAGCGCATCTTTGGGAGCAAAAATTAATATAAGACACTGTCTTATTTTGGGGGAAACAGGGTAGAAGTGGGGATTATTGGGTCAAATGGGAGTTCTATTTTTAACTTTCTGATGTGCCGCACCAGCACAGCCAAGGGTTTGGTGAGCCTGAGCGGGGGCGCCAAAGGATAGAGAAATGACAGACAAAGAGAAAAGGCTGGGTCTAGGTGGGTTTTCTGTGCCTGGCTGAGGCCACAGAACAGAACCAGACTGCAAAGTTGAGGCTTTATTTATAATCAGGGACAAACAAGATAATTTACAATGTTCTTGTAAGTTTCACTTGTTTTGGCAGCAATTGCTGCCCCTCCCACAGCCCACTAGCTACCCAGGAAATATCTAGGGAGCAGTCACTAGATCAAGCTTAAGTATGCTTAGAGGACTGTGACCTCCAAGCTGGGACTTGTTTGCAACTTTGCCAGCAGGTCAGTCTGAGGCTTAACCCTATAACCGCTTCCTACATTTTGAGAAAATGCCATACTGTTTTCCAAGTGGCTGTACTAATCTGCATTCCCACCAGCAGTGCAAGAGGGTTCTTTTTTCTCTGCAACCTCTCTAGCCATTTGTTGATTTGTTGATGATAGCCATTCTGACAGGTGTGAGGTGGTACCTTATTGTTGTTTTGATTTGCATCTCTAGAATGATTAATGATTTTGAGCATGTTTTCAGATGTCTCTTGACCTTCTTTATGTCCTCTTCTGAAAAGTGTCTATTTAGGTCCTTTCCCATTTTTTTATTGGATTGTTTATCTTCCTTTTGTTAAGTTGTATGAGTTCCCTATAAATTTTGGAGATTAAATCCTTTTCAGAGATAACATTGACAAATATGTTCTTCCACAAAGTGGGCTTTCTTGTTGTTTTGTTGATGGTTTCTTTTGCTGTGTAGGTTTTTATTTTGATGTAGTCCCATTTGTTTATTTTCTCCTTATTTTCCATTGCCCTAAGAACTGTATCAGTAAAGATATTGCTACAACAAATGTCTGCTATTTTGCTACTGAAGGTTTATTCTAAGATTTTTATGGATTCCCATCTTACATTTAAGTTCTTTATCCATTTTGAGTTTATTTTTGTGTATGGTGGTAAGTTTCCCAACACCATTTATTCAAGAGATTGTGTTGACTCCATTATATGCTCTTGCTTCCTTTGTCAAATATTAATTGAGCATAATGGCTTGGGTCAATTTCTGGGTTCTCTGTTCTGTCCCATTGGTTTATATGTCTGTTCTTATGCCAGTACCAGGCAATTTTAAGAACAGTAGCTTTGTAATATTGCTTGATATCTGGTATTGTGATCCCTTAAATTTTGTTCTTTCTCAAGATTGCTGCAGCTATTCAAGGTCTTTTTTTTTTTTTAATTATTATTCCAGATGAATTTTAGGAGAGTTTATTCTAAGTCTTTGAAGTATGCTGTTGTTATTTTAATGGGAATTGCATTGAATCTATAGATTATTTTAGGTAGAATGGTAGGATGCACATTTTAATGATATTGATCCTACTAATCCATGAACACGGTATATTCTTCCATTTGTTTATGTCTTTCTCTATTTCTTTTTTCAGTATTCTGTAATTTTCTGAGCACAGGCCACTTACCTACTTGGTTAATTTATTCCTAATTTATTCCAACCTTTATTTATTGTTGCAATGGTAAATGGAATTTTTTTGTTTTAGTTTCTCTTTCTGTGAGTTGATTATTGCTGTATAAAAATGCCATAGATTTCTGGGTGTTAATGATGTATCCTGTTATATTGCTGAATTCATTTATGATATTAAGTCTAGTAGTTTTTGGATGGGGTCTTTAGAGTTTTTTGCACACAGACCCCATCCAAAAACTACTGTTTACAATATCATGTCATCTGCAAATAATTACAGTCTTACTTCTTCTTTTCCAATTTGGAGGCCTTTTATTTCCTCTTCTTGTCTGATCGCAATAGTACTGTGTCAAACAAGAATGGTGAAAGTGAGTATCCCTGTCTCATTCCTGTTCTTAGGGGAAATGGTTTTAGTTTTGCCCATTGCTTAATAGGTTTGTCATATAAGGCTTTCATTGGGTTTATCTTGTGTGGGACTCTTTTCTTCCCCAAATCAGGGAAGTTTTCTGACATTGTTTCTTTTAATAGGTTTTCTAGCCCTTGCACTTCTTCTTGTCATTTGGCACCCCTATTATACATAAGTTGCTTTGTTTCATGTTTAAAAGCTCCCTCAGGCTCTCCTCCTGTATTTTAATTTTTTTCTTCAATTGCAGTTCAAATTGGGTGTGTTTTGCTTCCCTATCTTCTAATTTGCTAATTTTGTCCTCCGCTTCTTCTAGTCTACTGTTGAAAGCTTCCATAGTATTTTTTATTATAGCTATATTACTCTTTATTTTTTCTTGGTTCTTACATAGGTTGTTGATTTTCTCATCCACCCAGTTTTATGAATTGGCTGACCCTTATTCTGAATTATTTTACAGACAAATCGTATGCCTCTATTTCATTTAGTTCCTTTTCTGGCACCTCTCCCTTTTCTTTCTTTTGGGGCTGTTCTTCTGTCTCCCATTTTTGTTCTCACTGAAGGATCTAGGTGTCAAGTTGTGCAGGGCCTGATGCTGCAGTGGAGGGCCTTGTGGTGGGTCATGATGTAGCTATACCTTTCATGGTCACAGGGCAGTGGCTACTCCTCGGGAAGTCATGGGGTGGGGGCTAACTGCTCTCTATGTGGTTGCTGGCTGCTCCTGGGGGGTTTGCAGGGAAACTGCTGGCTCCTCGCATGGTTGCTGGTGGCTGCTGCTGTCTCCCCTCTTCTATGATCACAGGTGGCATCTGCTAGCTCCCCATGAGGTCACAGACAGTGTCTGCTGGCTCCCTTCATGTGGGTGGTCATGGGTGGAATCTGCAGGTTCCCTATACATGCCCATAGTCACAGACAGTGGATGGTGACTCCCCACAAGTTTTCAGCCCTCTGCCATCATTTTAAGAACAACCTGCAAGTGCTCTAGATTTCTTTGCCCGTTATCTCTTTGGTAAAATCCCAAAGAGTGATCAACCCTAATCTCTGCTTTCAGGAGGACAGCATCTGAGTAGTTAGGCCCTGTTACAGAGATTTACACACCTGGGAAACTGCTTCTCTTATAAATTATTGATCACCACCCTTAAATGGACCCATACTGCCCAACTATCCTATTTCACATTTCTTATCATTTTTATCTTTACTTTTTCAAACTTACATCTGCTCTCCTCAAACTTCCATTCTCCAATTTCTGCTCACTCTCAATAAACAAACTTACCTCCTAACCCACAGAAAACATAAAAGTCATTATATGAATTTCCTCTCAATCAAACATTAATATGAATTACTTCTCACATTTTCTCTCTTCTTGTCACATCAACTGTTCTTTTTTTTAACTATATTATTGGAAATGGCATGGTTAAGTCTTAACCATTTAACAACAACCACATAAAATAAAACTTCCAGGAACCTCACAACTCCTTCATCAATCACATTTATCACTTTCCCTTTCAGAATCAAACTTTTCAGAAAAGTGGATTATACTCACTGTCTCTATTTGTTCTCTTTCTATTCCTTACCACATTTACATCTGGCGTCCATCTCAATCACTTTTCTGACGCAGCTTGTTAGATCACCTGAACCACATCTAGCACGGCCATGGGCGAGCCTGAGAAGGCACAGTGAAGGATAAAGAAGACAGACAAGATAGTTCAGTTGAGGCCAGGTAGGATCACTGAGCCTGGATGAGGAAACAGTGACACAGCCTGTAAGCCAAGTCTTTATTTTATAGTCAGATCACACAAAGCAAAACAATGTTTACAATGTTCTTGTGAGTTTCAAATCTGTTTCTTTCCTTCTTTCCTGTTGTTGCCATTCTCTGAACTCTATCAAGCTTTACTTAGGCAGCACTTGCAACACCTTCTGCAGCCCACATCCCTTAGCAACCTAGGACTGCAAGGTCGGACTATAAAGTCAAGCTTGCAACCACATAACCTTTTGTCTATAATTATGCTGGGAGGGCTTTGTCCTCCAAGCTGGGACTTGTATGTGACTTTGCCGCAAGTCAGTCCGAGGCTTGAACCTGTCCAAATGCTGTAGCCACTCTCCACAGTCACCCATGACACTATGATTCTAAATGAGAGAGACCTTTTAGTTCTCATGCCATGTCTTTTTAACAGAGTGATACTGTTAATAGCTCCCTTTTTATTTTCCCTTTAAAATATATATTTTATTGAATTTATTGGGGTAATATTGATGAATAAGATCACGTAGGTTTCAAATACACAATTCCATGATGCATTATCTGTATGTTGCCCTGTGTGTCCACCACCCAAAGTTAAATCTTCTCTGTCACCATATATTAGAGCCCCTTCCTGCTCACCCTTTTCACTCTTATAACCACCTTGCTATTGTCTGTGTCTATGAATTTCAATTTTATATCTCACATATGAGTGAAATCAGATGGTTCTTAGCTTTTTCTGAAAGAGTTATTTCACCACATCTTTTTAAAAATATATTTTTATTGATTTTTGAGAGGGAGGAAGGGAAAGGGAGATAGAAACATCGATGAGAGAGAAACGTCAACATTGATTGGCTGCCTTCTGCACACCACCTGCTGGAGATCAAGTCCACTACTCAGGTATGTGCCATGACTGGGAATTTAACTGGTGACCTCTTTGTGCATGGGTTGATACTCAACCACTGAGCCACACCAGCCAGGATGTGCCACATCTTCTTTATCCAATCTCTGTCAAAGGACACTTTGGTTGTTTCCATGTCTTAACAACTGTAAAATAATACTGAAATGAACATAGTGATGTATATGTCTTTATGAATAAATGTTTTCAAAATTTTGGGGTGACTATTTTTAATATTTTGAGAAATCTCCATATTTTTTCACATGTGGCTGTACCAGTTTATATTCATCAGCAATGAATGAGGGTTCCTTTTTCTCCACAACCTCTCCAACACATGTTATTACTTGTCTTATTGATAATAGCCATTCTAACAGATATGAAGTGATATCTAATTGTAGTTTTGATTTGCATTTCCCTAATTGATAGTGAAGAGAGTATCTTTCATATGTCAGTTTGACTTTAGTCTTCTTTGGAGAAGTGTTTGTTCAGGTCCTCTACACATTTTTTTATTTGTATTGTTCATTTGTTTGATATTGAGTTATATGAGTTTTATATATTTTGGATATTAATCTCTTGTAGGAGCTGATGTTTGCAAATGTCATTTCCCATTCACTCGATTGCCTTTTTTTGGGGGGGGGTTTATTTTGCTATGCAAAAGCTTTTTAGTTTGATATAGTCCTACTCATTTATTTTTGCCTTTACTTCCCTTGCTTTTGGGGTCAAATTTATAAAATGTTTTCTATGACTCTTTTTGTAACACTCTTTCTGTTGTTCTCTCTGACTCATCACTCCCTGAGTTTTCTCCTACTTCTCTGGCCAGGTGTTTTGAGGCTCATCTTCCTTTGTCCATTAGATGTTGAAGTTAATAAAGATTCTATCAAGGCTCTATTCTCTTCTCACTCTATTCTCTAACTCTAAGTAATCATATCTGTACTCATGTATTAAAAATAACTGAAAACAGAGATGAGTCACAAGTTTATCCAGACTAATAAATGCAACATACTTGAGTATCCTAATTTGTATTTCTTAAAGACACGTCACTATCAATATATCCAAAAAATATAAATTGTGTTCAGTGTCCTTTTATTCTGTTTTACAACAAAAAGCTTAAGCATTTCCCTAGATAGTCTCTCCTTATCCAGTTATATATATCATCTCTCACTAGTTTTACTATTTTCCGAACTAAATGCCATTATTTGGTTTAATTTAATTAAAGAACTAAATATACCTCTCCCCACCCCCATCCAATGCCCTGAAACAAAAAAGAATTATAAATGATAAGTAATATAAATTATATAAAATACTTGCACAGGGTCAAGTATTTTAAAGAGACAATTACATGCCAGAAAATATTTTGTTTTTAAAAAGAGAAGCAATGTTAATAATGGGCATCATTCTTGTTACCTTCTTAAAGTCTGAGTCACTGTATTACGCAGAACTGGGACACATGACCAACTGCAAGATACACCAAGAATTTCAAAAGCCTAAGTGGGTTACTGTCTTACATTCTTAGGTATATACATTTCTTACCTTTGATGGAATTATAAAGTTTCAAAGTTAATTTTCTGATCATAACAAATGGACAGATCATCAACAAACTGGATTTCTCAAAAGATCTGTAACCTGGCCTATAAAAGATGTGTTCCTTAAAGAATTTTAAAATGCTATCTTTACTTCTAAGAAAAAAGCACTACAGGGTTAGAAAGAAAATTGTACCCTCTTCTATTTTTGTCTTTACTGTTTTTACAAGAGTAAAGAAAGAGGGATTCTTCTGCAAAGCCTCCTGAGAATGAAGAATTAAATAGTATATTGAATTGGTTGAGAAAACAAGAGTTGCATTTTTGCAAATAAACCCTGTACTAACAATGAAAAATTCCATATTCATAGGTGCTTTCCCTAAATAATATATCTTCCTCTGCCAAAATACAAAGCAACTTCCAGCTGTTAATAATAAGCATGACTAATTATTAACCTGAACAACAGATGACATCAGATAAAACTGGCATAAATTATCCTGACATGAACTGTGAGAGAATCTGCCCATTTAATGAATTGAATTTACATGGCTCTTTTCCCTGCTGTTTCCTTTGTAAATAATAGTTTATTTAAGTAATTTTCAGCCCAAAATTAATTATAATTATTCTAGGAGTTATGTGGATTTTACGGGTAAGCCATTCTTCCAGCCATAACTTGGTTGTTTGTTTACATATAATATTGCTCAAGTAGTTGGCTCAAAACCTTGTTCAGAGCTCAGATAGAGACCCCTTCAATGGAAACTCATGGGATCTAGAACCATGCTTTTAAGGCAGTAGTGTTGGATAAATAGCCTAGGTGAAACTGTATAATCTCTGTCATTTTTAATGTATGAATGGCAGACTGAAGTGCTTCATTTTATATATTACGCTGAACCATCATTGACACTATCAAAAAAATCAATGACAGGCCCACCACCTTCACAGCAGACCCATCTGAGGCCTAGCAGACCTTTGAAATTCATTATGGGGGAGTCACAATAGGGACTCCTAAAATTTTCTTTGCATAACATTTTCTTGTTGAATCTGAGGCATCACTGTGAAGCCATATCATTGATTCAATTGACTACCACTTGTAGCAGTTTTTGCTTAGCTTTTGAAAATTATTTTATAGGCCAGGTTCTTCTTTATATCTTAGTTGAACATCTAATTCTGATAACTGATTTACTCTAGCCCTCCATTTTCACACTTTGCCTAGAAAAATAAAAACATTTTGAAAAAATGTCTTCCTGTTCCTGTCACCATGGAAATAAAATTAAAAATAATTTAATGTTTCTTGTTACACCTGTGCTTGTATGAACATGATCACACATTGGTCTCCTTCATGACAAAGAAAAAATCCACAGGGAAGAATAGCCAGACCTTTTCTGTAATAAGTCTATGGGATGTACTGCACAATCAACCATTTATAAAGGTCTAAAGCATTTTCCCCTCTTCTGGTGTCTGAACTGCTCAAATCAGTCATTTCAGAGAATAAAGAATAGAAAATAGGATAGTTGCAGATTTGAGAAACTCTAAAAGTGTCAATGCCACTTGCATTATTAGCCATTTTTATATTACTAACATTTGAGAATTATGTTGTCTAGGATTTTTTTGACAATCTGTTCAAAGACAGATAAGATAGAAAAATAATCTCAGGAAGAGACATGTTACATGTGGGTGTTTTGTGCATGCACACACATATGTCTATGCTTGGACAAGCACTGGACATACCATACCCATCCTGGGTGACTAGTAATTTTTACAACTAATTTTCAGTTTGCTTGTTCTTTTGAAATAGGATGATATGTTATGGTGTCCACAGGGTATATGTCTATAAGAATTGCCTGATTTTAACAACTCATTCAAGTTCACTTTGACAAATCTATTTATTGGCAGATAGCTGTTTGAACTTGAAGCATATTTTATTTGAAGATATTGTTATAGTTGTTTCATAAATGGTGGTGTGAGTGGGGTGTTTTAAATCTGAAGTAATTTAATGATAAATGGGAATATGTTGAAAATAAACTTTAGAAATGGAATCTTCCAGGTCAATAAATTCTGGATAAGGGTCATAAGGAAGTAGAATTTCTTGTGTTTGTTTCATTGAGAAGTCCCATTTTAGGGGACCTCTCAACGAGCAGCTTCTAAGATGGTCAGCAAAGCACTCAGATGTGCTAAGTGAAGTGTGGACATTGGCATTATAGTTTGCATGTGCCCTTTGCCTGCCTTCTCTTGACTTCCCATAACATAGCTCACATCCAGAGGTGGATTCACCAAGAATCAGTGACTCTCAAGTTACAGGGTCCTTCACTTGGAAGAGCCCCATATAAGAGATTTGTCCTTACTTTGCATTCAAAGCTTATATTCTTTTTATTAAGGAGGGCCCACTGAATTGAGTAACCTTTCAGCTCCACAAAATCTAAATCCACTCCTATACATGTGAGTAAGCATGATAGAGAATATATGATAAATTTATGGTCTTATTGCAATATTAAGAATCATAATACATCACCATTGTGAAAGATTTCATGAACAAAAACAGGTCCAGAGACAGTGAAGCATAATCAGATGATCAAACCTCAGAGGGAAGGCAGCTAAGAGTGGAGATAAGGGGGAGAGATCAACCAAAGAAATTGTATGCATGCAATAAGCCTAAACAATGGACACAGACACGGGGGGGAGGGGTGTGAGGGCATGATCAGGGAAAGGGGGTAATGGTGGGATAAGGGCATATATGTAATACCTTAATCAATAAAGAAAATTAAAATATATTTCAATCACTAGCACTCAGCACCATTTTCTGCATTTGTTTATTGGAGTAGTTTTGGTAAAATAATATAGTTTTGCTTTTCTCATCAGGGATAAAAAAAAAATTCTTCAGGAAGTTTAATTCTCAATTTGATGTCTGAAGCTGATGTTATCCACATCTCTCCCAAGCTATTTTTCACAGCTTTTCCTGCTAATACATAGCAAGCAACTTGTCATCTCCTAGTGTGTTTAAATTCATAGATACTGAATAATGATTGTCTATCACAGGATGTGCTCAAATATCTTTCATTCTGTAGTCTAAATTTGCATTTAACAGCTATGAACCAGAATAATTATCTTACCTTCATTTGCTACTCAATCCACTTATTAATTAATGATTGTTTTTAAATCCTACTCTGGATCGCTCAAACCACTCAGACCACAATTCTTTAACTTTGGCATTGGAGGCTCCCAAACTGGTCTCATTGATTTTTTACAGAGAGGAAGGAAGAGGGATAGAGAGCTAGAAACATCAATGAGAGAGAAACAGCAACCAGCTGCCTCCTGCACACCCACTACTGAGGATGTGCCCACAACCAATGTACATGCCCTTGACCAGAGTCAAACTTGGGACCCTTCAGTCCATAGACCAATGCTCTACCCACTGAGCCAAACTGGCTTCAACGTAGGTGTGTATTCTCATAAGCAAAGTTCATGGGAACAGGGCATCCATAACTCTCTGCTCTTAAGGGTCTGTGCAACAGTGTTTCTAGTTAAATAAAATTTCCCAATTAAATAAAATTCCCTCCCAATTATATAAAATTAATGTTATTATGAAAAAAACAGAACAAATTAACTGATTAAATTAAATGTAATTACCAAAAGGCTTTTGGGAAAACTTGTTAGCCTAAAGAATGGAGGGAAGCATATTCTTAAGAATTTTCTTGCCGAAACCGGTTTGGCTCAGTGGATAGAGCATCAACCTGCAGACTGAAGGGTCCCGGGTTCGATTCTGGTCAAGGGCATGTATCTTGGTTGCAGGCACATCCCCAGGAGGGGGTGTGCAAGAGGCAGCTGATCAATGATTCTCTCTCATTGATGTTTCTAACTCCCTATCCCTCTCTCTACATCTCTGTAAAAAAATCAATAAAATATATTTTTTAAAAGAATTTTCTTAGAATTAAGTACCCTTTTCAATTGTAATTATGATTTTGCTATCAGCAAGAATAATACTGAGTATAATAAGGGCAAATAATCATTATGAATTGTATCTGAGAAGGGATTCATGCCCCTATTCTAACAGAAATCTTTCAAAAAGATATAAACGGAGAGTCTGGGGAAAGACCTAACCAAAACCTATTTCAGAGTTTCTTCAAAGACCCCACTAAATATAGAGTAGTTGAAATGGAGACCCATCTGGTTTTCTATTGAGAAATTCCAGCCACTCATTAGTACCTATTTTCTTACAACGATAACCTCAAGACCCAGTACATACGCCTGGCACAAGCAGCTGTTTTAGTAAATGTTGAATCAGCAGGCAATAAAAACGGTCCTTTCGGTAATTGATAGTAAAATCCCTAATGTATTTGAGTGACAGACTTGTTCTATTTCAAATTGATGTTAAGCATTGTCTTTTGACTTCTACCTACTGTTTTATGTACTTACTAGAGGCCCGAAGCACGAAATTCATACAAGAGTAGTCCTTCCTTCCCCTGGCTGCCAGCAATGACTTCCTTCTGGCATCCTAAACCCTGGCTGGCTTCCCTTTGGCCCCAACTTTGTCCAGAAGGATGTCTGGAATGAAATCTGGAAGGACTTTCAGTCTAATTAGCATATTACCCTTTTATTATTATAGACTGTTTTTTACTTCATTGTTGTGGATTGGCATGGTTCTGCACAGATTCTGGCACCTAAGCCTGGGTTAGGCTAGTCAATCATGAAATTATAGTTTGTTGGCTGACAATGCAAAAGGGTGCTCAGAAGACTAAGCATATTATAACAGTTCTGATGGCATCTAACATGAATGCAATGAACCATGATTCCCAGTCACTTATTTTCTTTACAGTGTTTGCAAAACAATTTGTTTTCAAAAGTTCTCACATTGTGCCATGAATTTTTCAGATTTCTTTTTTTTAATTAATTTATTTTTTATTAAATTATTATCTGTGTACATATTTTACCATTACCCCCTCTCATACATACCCTCCCTCCCCAGAGTTTTGTGTCCATTGGTTGTACTTATATGCATGTATACAAGTCCTTCTGTTGATCTCTTATCTCCCCCAGATCTCCCTCCCCTCCCTGCTGTAATTTGACAGTCTGCTTGTTGCTTTACTGTCTCTATATCTATCTTTGGGTTCATTAGCTTATAATGTTCTTTATTATCCATAAATGAGTGAGGTAATGTGGTGTTTCTCTTTCATTGACTGGCTTATTTCATTCAGCATTATGTTCTCCAATTCCATCCAGGTTGCGGCAAATGATGAGAATTTCTTCTTTTTTATGGCAGCATAGTATTCCATTGTGTAGATATACCACGGTTTTTTATCCAATCATCTGCTGACGGGCACCTAGGCTGTTTCCAAATCCTAGCTATTGTAGATTGTGCTGCTATGAACATAGGGGTGCATATATCCTTTCTGATTGGTGTTTCTAGTTTCTTGGGGTATAATCCGAGGAGTGGGATTACTGGGTCAATTGGGAGTTCCATTTTCAGTATTTTGAGGAAACTCCATACTGTCCTCCACAGTGGTTGCACCAGTCTGCATTCCCACTAGCAGTGCACGAGGTTACTTTTTCTCCTCAACCTCGCCAACACTTGTCGTTTGTTGATTTGTTGTTGTTGGCCATTCTGACAGGTTTGAGATGGTACCGCTTTGTTGTTTGATTTGCATGTCTCTGATAATTAGTGACTTTGAGCATGTTTTCATGTGCTTCTTGGCCTTCCTTCTGTCTTCTTTTGAAAATATTCTATTTAGGTCCATTGCCCATTTTATAATTGGTCACTTATCTTCCTTTTATTTAATTGTATAAGCTGTCTGTAGATGTTGGAGATTAAACCTTTATCAGTGATCACATTTGCAAATATGTTCTCCCATACAGTGGGCTTTCTTGTTGTTTTATTGATGGTTTCTTTTGCTGTAAGAAAGCTTTTTATTTTGATGTAGTCCATTTGGTTATTTTCTCTTTAGCTTCCATTGCCCTAGGGGCAGTATCAGTGAAAAAGTTCTTTTGGTATATATCTGAGATTTTGCTGCCTGTGGATGCCTCTAGTATTTTTATGGTATCCCATCTTATGTTTAAGTCCTGTATCCATTTTGAGTTTATTTTTGTGTATGGTGTAAGTTGGTAATCTAGTTTCATTCTTTTGCATGTATCTGAAGAGGCTGTCTTGACTCCATTGTATATTCATGCTGCCTTGTCAAATATTAATTGAGCATAGTGATCTGTGTTCTCAATTCTAATCTATTGATCAATATGTCTGTTCTTGTGCCAGTACCAGGCTGTTTTGAGAACAGTAATACAGCTTGATATCTGGTATTGAGATGCATTCTACTTTTCTCTTCATTCTCAGGATTGTTGTGGCTATTTGGGGTCTTTAATTGGTCCAAATGATCTTTTGGAGAGTTCCTTCTAGGTCAGTGAAATATGCCATTAGTATTTTAATAGGGAGTGCATCGAACCTATAGATTGCTTTAGGAAGTATGGACATTTTGATGATGTTGATTCTACCAATCCATGAACATGGTATGTTCTTCCATCTGTTTACATCTTCCTCTATCTCTTTTTTCAGTGCTGTGTAGTTTTCCGCATATAGGTCCTTTACTTCCTAAGTTAAGTTTATCCCTAGGTATGTTAATTTTTTTGGTGCAATGATAAATGGAATTGCTTTTTTAGTCTCTGTTTCTGTAAGTTCACTGTTGGTGTATAGAAATGCCATAGGTTTCTTGTTGTTAATTTTGTATCCTGCTACATTGCCAAATTCATTTATTAAGTCAATTAGTTTTTTAATGGAGTCTTTTGGGTTTTTTATGTACAATATCATGTCATCTGCAAATAAGGATAATTTTACTTCTTCTTTTCCAATTTAGATACCTTTTATTTTCTCTTCTTGTCTAATTGCAATGCCTAGTACTTCCAGTACTATGTCAAACAGGAGTGGCGAGAGTGGGCATCCTTGTCTTGTTCCTGTTCTTAGAGGGAATGGTTTTAGTTTTTGCCCATTGAGTATGATGTTTGCTGTGAGTTTATCATAGATAGCTTTTATTATGTTGAGGTTTGATCCTTCTATTTCCACCTTGTTGAGAGTTTTTATCAGGAAAGTGTGTTGGATTTTATCAAATGCTTTTTCTGCATCAATTGTCAGGACTGTATGATTTTTATCTTTCAATTTGTTTATGTGATGTATCACGTTTATTGATTTGCGGATATTGTACCATCCTTGCATTCCTGAAATAAATCCTACTTGGTCATGATGTATGATCTTTGTGATGTTCTGCTGGAGCCAATTTGCTAGAATTTTGTTGAGGATTTTGGTATCTATGTACATGAGGGATATTGGCCTGTAATTCTCTTTCATTATATTCTTTTTATCTGGTTTTGGTATTAGGGTGATGCTGGCTTCTTAGAAGGAATTTGGAAGTGTTCCTTCCTCTTGAATTTTTTTTTTTTGAATAGTCTGAGGAGGATAGGTTTTAGTTCTTCCTTGAATGTTTGGTAAAACTCTCCTGTGAAGCCATCTGGTCCCAGGCTTTTGTTTGCTGGAAGCTTTTTGATGACTGTTTCAATTTCTTTCCAAGTCACTGATCTATTGAGATTTTTAGATTCTTCCTGATTGAGTTTTGGAAGGTTGTATTTTTCTAGGAACATGTCCATTTCTTCCAGGTTGTCCAGTTTGTTGGAATGGAGTTGTTTGTAGTATTTTGTTACAATCCTTTGTATTTTGGTGGTGTCTGTTGTTATTTCACCTCTTTCATTTCTGATTTTGTTCGTTTGAGTCCTCTCTCTTTGTTTCTGGGTTAGCCTGGCAAGGGGTTCATCAATCTTGTATATCCTTTCAAAGAACCAGCTCTTGGTTTTGTTGATCTTATGTATTGTTTCTTTGGCCTCTGTGTTGTTAATCTCCACTCTGATTTTTATTATTTCCTTCCTTGTGCTTACACTGGGCTTTTCTTGTTGCTCTTTTACTAACTCTTTGAGCTTTAGAGTTAGATAATTTGTTAGCATTTTTTCTTGTTTTTTGCAATTGGCTTGTATGGATTTGAACTTCCCTCTCAAAACTGATTTTGCTGTGTCCCATAAATTTTGGATTCATTGTCATTTCATTGTGTTTTCATTGTCATTTGTTTCCAGGATGTTTTTAATTTTTTCCTTGATTTCTCTGGTAACCCAGTCCTTGTTTAATAGCATGCTGTTTAGTCTCTATGTGTTGATTTCTTTGGATTATTTTTATTGTAATTAATTTCCAGTTTTATGCCACTATGATCTGAGAAGATGCTTGATATGATGTCAATCTTCTTGAATTTGAAGAAACTTTGCCTATGTCCCAACATGTGGTCTATCTTTGAAAATGACACATGTGCACTTGAGAAGAATGTATATTCTGTGGCTCTGGGGTGGAATGTTCTTAAGATGTTGATTAATTCTATCTGGTCTAGTGAGTAATTTAGGAGTGATATTTCTTTACTGATTTTTTGTTTAGGTGATTAGTCCAAAGGTGACAGTGGTGTATTAAAATCTCCTACTATGATTGTATTGATACTAATCTCTCCCTTAATGTCCTCCAGCAGTTTTTTTGTTTGTTTGTTTGTTTTTTATGTATTTGGGTTCTCCCGTATTGGGTGCATATATGTTTACCACAGTTATTTCTTCTTGTTGGATTGCTCCCTTTAGTATTATGAAATCGCTTTCATTATCTTTTGTTATGTCTTTGACTTTGAGATCTAATTTGTCAGATATAAGTATTGCTACACCAGCTTTTTTTCCATTTCCATTAGCCTGGTAAACCTTTTTCCATCCTTTCACCCTTAGTCTGTGTGCATCTTTTTTCCTTGTAGACAACAGATATATGGGTCTTGTTTTCTTATCCAATCTGTTACCCTATATCTTTTGATTGGAGCATTTAATCCATTTACATTTAAAGTTATTATTGATAGGTACTTATTTGACACCATTTTTATTCTATACCCCTGTGTTCCTTCTTTACTTTCTATTTCTTTAATTTTACAGTAGACCCTTTAGCATTTCTTGCATTGCTGGTTTGGTGGAGATAAATTCCCTTAGTCTGTGAAGCTCCTGATTTCCCCTTCAATTTTGATTGATAGCCTTTCTGTGTACAGTATTCTTGGATTCAGACCCTTCCTTTGCACGACTTTGTATATTTCATCCCATTCCCTTCTGGCCTGATGAGTTTCTGTGGAGAAATCAGTTGCTAGTCTGATGGGGGTTCCTTTATATGTAACTTTTTGTCTCTCTTGGCTGTTTTTAAGATTCTAATTTTGTCGTTGGTGTTTTCCAGTTTAATTATAATGTGCCTTAGGGTCAGTCTTCTGGGGTTCATTTTGCTTGGGACTCTGCGAGCATTTTGGATTTGTGTGGGTTTTTTCTTCTCTATCTCAGGAAAGTTTTCTGTCATTATTTCTTGAAATACGTTTTCCATGTCTTCCTCAGTTTCCTTTCCTTCTGGAACCCCTATTATTTGAATATTTTTTTTTTTTTTTTGTATATACCCAAAGCTCCTGCAGGCTCTCCTCTTGCTTTTTATTTTTCTCCCCCCAGAAGCTGCTCTAATTGGGTATTTTTTTCCATCTTGTCTTCTAGCTCACTGATGTGGTCCTTTGCTTCTTCTAGTCTACTCTTGAAGCTTTCTATTGAGTTCTTTACAGTAGCTATGTCATTTTTCATTTCCTCTTGGTTCTTCTTCATTTCCTCTTGGTTCTTACTCATATTGTCAAATTTGTCTTCCATTCTTTTTAGCCATCACATGATCATTATTCTGAATTCTTGCTCTGGTAAATTGCTTGCCTCTAACACGTTTACTTCCGTTTCTGGTGATGCCTGCTTTTCTTTCATATGCCCGCTGTTTCTTTGTCTCCCCATGATCTCTCTTTTCAGGATGTCTGTTTATGTAGTTCTCTCTCTCCTGCTTTGATTTAAAGGCACAAAATACAACACAACCAGATACAACACACAAGGCACTGAATAGAAATGTGTTTGCAATATTAATAACCTCCAATAATGGTGACTAGAACCCAGCTAACAAAAACATACAATCAAACAAAAAAAAATAGGCAAACCAATCTTACAAAAAGCATAAAACTTCAATATAGTTAACATTCAACATACAACTACAAAGGGATAGAGAGAAAGACTGTTTTTTTGTTTTTTTAATTTATTTTTTATTATTATTTTTTTTACATTTTTTTATTAAATTATTATCTGTGTACATATTTTAATATTGCCCCCCCTCCCATACATACTCACATTGCTTTTTTGTGTGTGTGTTTTGCTTTTTTTCAGGACAGCAACAAGGGAGGTGTGAATGGGCTTGGGGAAAGGGGTTGGAAATTAGATATACAGAAGTAGGGTGAAATTTTAGGAGGGGTAAACAGAAAGAATAGGAAAAGTCTAGAGCAGGAAAGAGTTAAGATAAACAGGGCACCAAAGGGAAAAGTTTAGTAAGAGAGTGATGGCATAAAGGTAGAGTTGAGATAGAATAAAGCATTGGAGAAGGAAAGATAAATATAGACTTTAGAACAGTAATCCCAAAATAAATAATAATAATAATAATAATAATAATAATAATAAAAACAAACAAAAGAAAATAAGATAAAAAAGGTAAAATAGTAGTATTAATAATGTTGATTATGTATACAATGTAATAATTAAAAAGGTAAAATCAAGTGAGGAAAAAATAAAAAATAGTTTCAAGTAAACATTGCAAATAATGAAAAAAATTAAAAGCAAAAATTTTAAAAATTTAAAAAATAAAATTAAAAAATTTAAATAAAATTTGCAGTAATGAAGGTCATTCACTCCCTCTCTTGTTTTGTTTGGCACACCTGTTTTCCAGTCCGGACAGTATTGCAGTTCCCTGCATTTCACTGCTCCTCAGTGTTGTAATCCAGTCCTGATTTTTAAGCAGGTCTTGCTTTGATTTTATTATACTAGGGTAAATTTGTGATTTAGCTTCTGGGTGGCAGTGTTCCTAGGTTGACTTCCCAGGCTTTAAAGCCTCTCTAGCTTTTTTTTTCCCCTCCTCTCTGCGGCACTGATCTATGGAGGGGGGGAGGTGGCAAGTCTGAGCCAATTGTAATATCCTGTAATTCTCCGATATCCCTTCGTGTCAGATCCAAATGTGTTGCTCTTTAGATAACTCCCTTATTAGGAGCCCCATCCACTTTCACAGGTGACACCTGCCCAACAGCCAGGGGCTTCTACTTGTAATCACCACCCCTGTCCTCCAGTTTCTGTGCACCCGGCGCGCGCAGGCTTTTGTCTTCCCCGGGAGCACTCACTCACCCTCTCCCGGAGAAGTCTGACCTTTTCACAGTGCGGTGGGGGGGGGGGGGGGAGAACCACTCCTGTGAGTCCAAGTGTTAGTGCCACCTGGATCAGCGTTCTGGGGGTCACAGCTGCTTGGTGATCGCTGAGACTATGGATATTCAGGCCTCTGACACGATCCAATTTCCCTTCAAGATGAACCCTGCTGTGGGTGCTTCCCTGTCAGGGGCACCCTGGTCAGCGGCCCCCAGTTTCTTCTGGTGTTCGGCTGTCTCTTGGCTTGCTAATAAACACTCACAGCATGACCCTCAGCTGCTCTTTCTTTCTGCTTCGGGACAAGGCTCAAAATCCACCTATCTATTCTTCCGCCATTTTGTCTCTCACCACTGGCATATTTCACAGACCTAGAAAGAACTGTCCAAAAATTCATCTAGAACAAGAAAAGACCCCAAATAGCTACAGCAATCCTGAGAACGAAGAATAAAGTAGGAAGAATCTTAATGCCAGATTTAAAGCTGTATTACAAAGCCACTGTTCTCAAAACAGCCTGGTACTGGACAAGAATAGACATATAGATCAATGGAATAGAATAGAGAATACAGATATGGACCCAAACCACTATGCTCAATTAATATTTGACAAAAGAGGCATGATCATATAATGAAGTCAAGACAGACTCTTCAACAAATGGTGTTGGGAAAATTGGACAGATGTATGCAAAAAATAAAACTAGATCACCAACTTACACCATACACAAAAATAAACTCAAAATGGATACAGAACTTAAATATAAGACTGGAAAGCATAAAAATACTGGAGGCATCCACAAGCAGCAAAATCTCACACATATTCTAAAAGAATTTCTTCACTGGTACTGCTCCTAGGGCAATGGAAGCTAAAGAGAAAATAAACAAATGGGACTACATCAAAATAAAAAGCTTTTTTATAGCAAAGGAAACTGTCAATGATACAACAAGAAAGTCCACTATATGGGAGAACATATTTGCAAATGTTATCACCGATAAAGGTTTGATTTCCATCATCTACAGGCAACTTATACAACTTAACAAAAGGAAGATAAATGATCCAATAAAAAATGGGCAATGAACCTAAATAAAATTTTCTCAAAAGAAGACAGAAGGAAGGCCAAGACGCACATGAAAATATGCTCAAAGTCACTAATTTTTCGAGAGATGCAAATTAAAGTCACAATTCAGTACCTTCTCACACCTGTCAGAATGGCTATCGTTAACAAATCCACAAACAACAAGTGTTGGTGAGAATCGGAGAAATAGGAATCCTTGTGCACTGCTGGTGGGAATGCAGACTGGTGCAGCCACTGGAGTTTCCTCAAAAAACTAAAAATGGAACTCCCATTTGACCCAGTAATCCCACTCCTAGGAATATATCCTAAGAAAATAGAAACACCAATCAAAAAGGATATATGTACCCCTATGTTCATAGCAGCACAATGTACAATAGCTAAGATTTGGAAATAGCCTAGTTGCTCATCAGCAGATGATTGGATGAGAAAACCATGGTATATCTATACAATGGAATACTATGCTGCCATAAAAAGAAGGAATTCTTATCATTTGCAGCAACCTGGATGGAATTGGAGGACTTTATATGCTAAGTGAAAAATGCCACCAATCAACGAAAGAAAAATACCACATAATCTCACTCATTTATGTATAATTAAAAAATATTATAAACAGATGAACAAAAAGATAGATATGGAGACAGTAAAGCATCAAACAGACTATCAAATTATAGCAGGAAGTTTAGGGAGAGGTGGGGGATATAAGAGATTAACCAAAGGACTTGTATGCATGCATATGGACGTAAAACACTGGGGGGTGAGGGCATATATAGGGGTAGTGTGGGGGGGCAATGTTAAGATATGTGCACATATAATCCTATCTAATAATAGAGTAATATGCAAATTAACCATCACTCTGCAACAAAATGGCGGCCCCCATAGCCACAAGATGGTGGTGCCCAGTTCCCTTAGCCCTGCTGCTGGAGTGTCTGGCTTTTCCTCAGGAGAAGGAGGCTGGATCTGCCTCTGGAGGGGGTGGATTTAGCTCCGCCGCTGCTGCAGTGTCTGGGTCTGTCAGTACTGCAGGTGTTGCGGTGGGAGAGGAAAACCAAGCAGTGAAGCTTGATCAGCCCCCAGACAAGGTAGACAGAGCCTGGTCAGCGGGGCATGGGGGTTTTGTTTGCAAGGTGATGGTGGGGGAAGTCCCAGGCCTGGCAGACTAAGCCTGGACAGCAGGGCATGGAGGATTCCTTAGTGCTGAGTCAGCAGGGAAGCCCCAGGATCGGCAGTCAGAACCTGAACACCAGGGCTTGGGAGTTTCCTTAGTGTTGTGGGTGAGGGGAGCACCCCCAGACCCAGCAAACAGAGCCCAGACAGCAGGGCTTGGGGACTTCATGAGTGTGGCAGTGGCAGGCAAGTCCCCAGACATGGCAGACAGAGCCCAGACAGCAGGGTTTGGGGGTTTCCTTAAGGCAGAGGCAGAAGGAACACCCCTAGGCTCCACAGACAGAGCCAAGACAACACATGGTGGAGGCAGGCAGAGAGCAGGGCGTGGGGGCTTCATCTCCATGGCTGTAGCAAAACCTCCAGGCCCGCAGAGAACAGAGAACCACAGGGAGTGGGCCTAAGCTAACAGTAGGACTTCCCCTGAGAGCTCCTGGATTGTAGAGGGTGCAGGTTGGGCTGAGGGAACCCCAAGTATGAATTTTGTGCATCAGGCCTCTAGTACCTTAATAAAAAAATGAAGAAAAAAAAGATGTATATAGCATGCTGATATCAGATGCTTCTCATGTTTTATAGATTGTAAGAAAGTCTGAGGCATGATCCAAGATAGGCCATTTATATGGAAAAGCCACTGGAAATGGCTGGGAAGGCCTACGAGTTGGGTGTTGTGGGATCTCAGGGAAACATCAGTGCAGGGATAGAAGTGTTAGCCAGAATGATGGAGACTCAAATAGAATACAGGCCTACTGGCTATATGGTTGGGCTCAGCAGAGGAACAATGGCCTGTGCCAACATTGCTGTCTGGGAGAAAGCTGTCCCTTCAGCTTTCGCTCTGATACAAGACTACTCAGTTGTGTTTTTTTGTTTTTTGTTTTTCTATAATTCCCTGGTGCTTACTTATAGAATTTCAGAGCAAGTGAGTCCAAGTAAATTCAAGTATGGGCCATTTAAGAGAAATCCATGTGTGGGCCCTTTAAGACTCCAGCAGCCCTCTGTCTCCCTCAGCCTCAATCTTCACTGATTTTCTCTGCCTGAAAATATAAACACTTCTCTTCCTGTCACTGGAACCTAGGCTTGGTGCCCCTAGATCCTCAGGGGGAACCTGTGCAACCAAGAAAAACTCCCACATTTTTATCCGTGACAAGTGGTTCGTGACAAGTGGACCATCCATTACATGTCTCCATCTTTTTTACTAATCTCAATATGGCTTCTGCTTTAAATCCTTATTTGTAAGACTTCTGTTCAACTAGATTTCAGATGTTTATTATAATGGTTGTTCTACTGTTTAGTTATAATTTTGATGTGGTTGTGGTAGGATATGAATGTAGTTTTTACTTACACAGCCTTCTTGATGAGAATCCTAGATATTCTTATTTATATGGGTTTTTATTTTATTTTTATCATCTTTATCTTCCCTCCCTTCCATCAAAACTTACACATCTGAAGTCTCACTTTCTCAGAGCCCTCCTTTATGTTTGTCCAAGTGACAAACAGTCATGGTAATTTCATCAATATCCACTCACTAGTAGGATGGGTGAGAATCACTCTCATCCTCTGTTTAATAGGTGCTCTTTGGTGTTTTAAAGGCTATTTAAGGCACCTGGAAAAAAAAAAGTGTGGAACTATGCTAGGGAAAGTGGGGAGTTCATCTGTAAATAAGGTGGAATAGGATTCCAAGATGGCAGTGGATTAAGAGGAAGATACACTGACATTCTCCTAAGATCAAACTAGAATTAACACTAAAATATACTCAATGGGCAAAAATTAAAACCATTTTCCCTAGTAATAGGAATAAGACAAAAATTTCTACTTTTAATACTCTTATTCAACATAGTACTAAAAGTCCTAGCCATAGCAATCAAACAAGAAAATAATTAGAAGGCATCCAAATTGGAAAGGAGGAAGTAAAATTGTCATTATATATGGATGACAGTATATTATACATAGGAAGTCCTAAAGAATCCACAAAAAAACTACCAGATTTAATAAACAAATTCAGCAATATAGCAGGATACAAAATTAACATCCATAAATCAATGGCATTTTTATACACCAATAATAAACTCTCAGAAAATTAAAAAAAAAATACCATTTACCATTGCAACAACAACAACAACAAAATAAGATACCTTGGAATCAACTTAACCACTGAGGTAAAAGACCTGTACTTGGAAAACTATAGGACATTGAAAAAAGAAATAGAGGAACTTAAAAACAAATGGAAGAATATGCTGTGTTCATAGATTAGAATTAACATAATCAAAATGTCCATACTACCCAAAGCAATTTATAGAATACTGTGGGAACCTTGATCAGACTAAATGTTCAAGGCCAATTGAAATGTAGGAGCTCTTTCCAGAGTAGGCCAGCTGTTTAAAGCCAACTTTTCAAACGCAGGTACAAAAGCAAGGACACAGAGATGGTACTGTATGAAATGCACAAGCATACCTTTCTATAACCCAAATATTGCTGTCTCTATTTGGAAAGAATAAAGCCTCTCTCCAATACACCAATGACTTCTCATATCTTCTTCATCTAATTCTCAGAGTCCATGAAGGTCCAGTTCTTGGGAGAGAAACTGAAGCCCCACAAATATCAATGGCATATTTCACAGATCTAGAATAAATACGGCAAGACTTTATATGGAACCAAAAAAGACCCAGAATAGACTCAGCCATCTTGTGAAATAAGAACAAAGTTGGAGGATCACAATACCAGATATCAAACTATACTATTATACAAAGCCATTTTAATTATAATAGGCTGGTACTGGCATAAGAACAGTCATATAGATTAATGGAATAGAACAAAGAACCCATAAGTAGACCCAAGTCATTACATTAAATTAATATTTGACAAAGGAGGCAAGAGCACACAATTGGAGTCAAGACAGTCTCTTCAATAAATGCTGGGAAAGTTGGGAAAATTGAACTAGACCAGTGGTCAGCAAACTCATTAATCAACAGAGCCAAATATCAACAGTACAATGATTGAAATTTCTTTTGAGAACCGAAAACTGACTTCTGTGCATGGGCCACGAAGTTTCAATTGCACTGTACATGCATGCCCACACGTGGTATTTTGTGGAAGAGCCACACTCTATGGGCCAAAGAGCCGCATGTGGCTTTCAAGCAGCAGTTTGCTAACCACTGAACTAGACAAATGCAAAAAATGAAACTATACCACCAATTTATATCATACACAAGAATAAACTTAAAATAGATAAAATATTAAAATGTAAGTCATGAATTTATAAAAATCATAGAATAAACCATAGACAGCAAAATCTTAAACATCTCTCATAGCAATATATTTAGGGATACATCTCCTAGCAGTGGTTCTCAACCTCTCTAATGCCACAACCCTTTATGTTCCTCATGCTGTGGTGACCCCCAAACATAAAATTATTTTTGTTGCTACTTCATAACTATAATTTTGCTACTGTTATGAATCATAATGTAAATATATGTGTTTTCTGGGAAACCAAGATGGCAGCAAAAGGTAAATACCTATATTGCTTCCTAGCACAACAATTTTAAAACTGCAACTGGAAGACAGAGAGGACATCACCCAGAACCACCAGTAAGCTGGCTGAGTGGAAATTCTACAACTAGAAGGAAAGATAAAAGAACACTGAGACTCAGGAGCTGTGGAGGTGTGGAGACCTGTTTGCACAGAAAGGGCAGGCAGCTGAATATGCCACTGGCTTACTTGCAGCAGTGCTCAGAGACTCATGGCACACAGAGATGTGGGCAGCAAACGTGCAGCTAGCTTTCTAGTTCAGGAGGAAAACAAAGCCTCCCGACTGCACTGAAATCCAGCTCTGGGTGAGACTTTGGGTACCAGACTCATTCGTGTAGAAACTGGACTGTCTGGCAGCAGGCAAAACTTGAGAGCAAACTTCTCTCAAAGGTGCAGCCATTACCTCGGAACACTGAGAACAGGGCCCTCTTAGGGCAGGGATGATGGGAAATCAAGGCTATCTGATCCACCCCGAGACTCTGCCCTATCCAAGCTGAGCACAGAAGCCCTCCGAATGGAGACACTGCTGATCCTCACAGCCAATTGGCCTAAAGGTTTCCCCAGTGATACCAACAACAAACAAGAATGCACACACAGCCCATAAAGGGGTGAATCAAGAGTGGCCACTTCAGGTACCTGGGGAGGCTGAGCTACTGGGCCCTGCTAGGCATCTAGCACACAAAGCAACTCCATCAACTAAAGGAAGCAGCTAAAATGTGGAGGCAAAGAGGCAGGCCACAATTGAGGGAAATGGTGGAAAGCAAAAAGACAGGATATAGAGTTTAAAACCATGGTTATAAGGTTTTTCAAGAATTTCCTAGAAAAGGCCAATAAATTTAAGAATTTAAGAATATGAGAAAAGATCAACTAGAAATTAAGAATACACTGGCTGAAATAAAAAATATATATATTATACAGAGACCTAAAAGCAGACTAGAGGATCACAAGAATCAAGTTAAAGATTTGGAATACCAAGAAGCAAAAAACACTCCTCCTGAAAAGCAAAAGGAAAAAAGAATTGAAAAAATTTAAGATAGTGTAAGAAGCCTCTGGGACAACTTCAAGCATACCAACATCAGATTTATGAGGGTTCCAGAAGAAGAGAGAGAGCAAGATACTGAAAACCTATTTGAAGAAATAGTAACAGAAAACTTTCCCCACCTGGTGAAAGAAATAGACTTACAAGTCCAGGAAGCACATAGAATCCCAAACAAAAGGAATACAAAGAGGACCACACCAAGACACATCATAATTAAAATGCCAAGAGAAAAAGACAAAGAGAGAATATTAAAAGCAGCAAGAGGAAAAACAGTTGGTTACCTACAAGGGAGCACCCATACAATTGTCAGATGATTTCTCAACAGAAACTATGCAGGTCAGATGGTAATGGCAGAAATATTCAAAGTGATGAATAGCAAAAAACTACAACTAAGATTACTCTACCCAGCAAAATTATCATTCAGAATTAAAGGGCAGATAATAAGCTTCACAGATCAGAAAAAGCTAAAGGAGTTAATGACGACCAAACCAGAATTATAAGAAGTGCTGAAAGATATTCTTTAAGAAGAGGATGAAGAATAAAAAGGTAAATGTAAAAATTATGAACAACAAATATGTATCTATGAACAAGTGAATCTAAAAACCAAGAAAATAAAAAATCTGATGAACAGTATTAACTGGTGAGTATAATAGAATCAGGGGTATTGAAAGGGACTGACAATTCTTGGAGAAAAAGGGGAGTGGGGGTGCAAGAAGAGAATGAACTAAAAGTATACATCTATGGATGAGGACAATGGAGTAAGGGAAGTAAGGGGAGTAAGGGAAGAGGATGGAGTAGTAACCTGGTGGAGGGCAGTTATGGGGAGGGGGAGAGGAACAATTGTACTAATCTGAACAATAAAGATTTATTAAATTTAATAAATAAAGAAATATCTGTGTTTTCTGATGTTCTTTAGCTCTACAGCAGTGGTTCTCATTCACAGGTTGAGAACCGCTAGCAGGGTCACCTAAGACCTTCAGAAAACACAGATATTTACATTATGATTCATAACAGTAGCAAAATTACAGTTATGAAGTAGCAACAAAAATAATTTTATGGTTGGGAGTCACCACAGCATGAGGAACATAAAAAGTTGCGGCATTAGAAGGGTTGAGAACCAATTTCTAGGGCAAAGCAAACTAAGGAGAAAAATAAACAAATGGAACTACATCAAAATGAAAAGCTTCTGGCACAGCAAAGGAGACCATCAAAAAAATGAAAGGGGAGCACACTGTATAGGAGAACATATTCACCAATGGTACATCTGATAAAGGTTTAATTTCCAAAATATATAAAGAACTCAAACAACTTAAAAGAAAGAAAAACAACCCAATAAAAAAAATGGACATAGAGTTGGGAAGATGGCGGAAGAATAGATGGATGAATTCTGAGCCCTCTCTCGAAGCAGAAAGAGAGAGCAACTGATGGTCTTGAGCTGTGAGTGTTTATTAGCAAGCTGGGAGACAGCAAACACCAGAAGAAACTGCTGGGGGGCTGCTGACAGAGGTACCCCTCACAGGGAAGCACCCTCGCGGGCTACATCCCTGCCTGGAGCTACCTACCTGCTTGGATAGGGAAACCTCGCCATCTTGAGAGGAAGATAGGATTGTGTCAGAGGACTGAATATCAACAGCCGCAGCGACCAACAAGCAACTGTGACCCCCAGAACGCGGATCCCAGGCAGCGCGAACACCTGGCCTCACAGGAGTGCCCCACTGCATAGCGAAAAGGTCAGATTTCGCGGGGAGAGGGTGGAGCGCACTCGCGGCGAAAACAAAGCCTGTGCGCAGAGCACGCGGAAGCTGGAAGACAAGGGCGGTGATTACAAGTAGAAGCCCCCGCTGTTGGGCGGGTGTCACCCGTGAAAGTGGACGGGGCTCCTAACAGGGGAGATATCTAAAGAGAAACACATTTGGATCTGGCGCGGAGGGGTATCGGAGAGTTGCGGGAGATTGCAGTTGCTCGGACCTTCCCCCTCCCCTCCTCCTTAGTTCCTGCTTCAGAGAAGACTGGGGGGGGGGGGGAGGGGGGAGAGAAGCTGGAGAGGCTCTAGAGTCTGGGAAGTCAAACTAGAAACACTGCCCCCAGAGGCTAATTCACATATTGACTCTAGTGTAATAAAAACAAAGCAAAACCTGCCTAAAAATCAGGACTGGATCATAACAATAGAGGAAGCGAATGACCTTCATTACTGCAAATTTTATTTAAATGTTTTAATTGTTTTTTTTTTAATTTTTGTTTTTTATTTTTGTTTTCATTATTTGCAATGTTTACTCAAGAAACTATTTTTTTTCTTTTTCCTCATTTGATTTTATCTTTATAATTATTACATTGTATACATAATCAACATTATTACTACTACTAAGTTACCTTTTTCATCTTATTTTCTTTTGTTTATTTTTATTATTTTTATTTCATTTGAATATATATATATATATATATATATATATATATATATATATATATACTTTATTTCAGGATTACTGTTCTACAGTCTTTATCTATCTTTCCTTCTCCAATGCTTTATTCTATCTCAACCTTAGCTTTATGCCTTCACCCTCTTTCCGATCTTTTCCTCTGGTACCCCATTTATCTTAACCCTTTCCTGTTCTAGATTTTCCCCATTCCTTCTGTCTACGCCCTCCTAAAATTTCACCCTACTTGTATATATCTAATTTCCAACTACTTGCTCCAAGCCCATTCACACCTCCCTCCCAGTTGTCCTAAAAACAAAACAAAACAAAACAAAGTCTTTCTCTCTAACTCTTTGAAGTTGTATGTTGAATGTTAACTATACTGAAGTTGTATGCTTTTTTTTTTATAAGATTGATTTGCCTATGCTTTTTGTTTGATTGTATGTTTTTGCTAGCTGGGTTCTAGTCACCCTTATTGGTGGTTATTAATATTGCAAACACATTCCCATTCAGTCCCTTGTGTGTTGTACCTGGTTGTGTTGTATTTTGTGCCTTTAAATCAATACAGGAGAACGAACACCACAAAACCAGACATCCTAGATCATGGGGAGACGAAAAAACAGCCCACATATGAAAGAAAAGTAGGCTTCAACAGAAAAGGAAGTAAACAAGATAGAGGCAAGCAACCTACCAGAGCAAGAATTCAGAGTAATGATCATAAGATGGCTAAAAAGAATGGAAGACAAATTTGACAATATGAGTAAGAACCAAGAGGAAATGAAGAAGAACCAAGAAGAAATGAAAAATGACATCACTACTGTAAAGAACTCAATAGAAAGTATCAAGAGTAGATTAGAAGAAGCAGAGGACCGCATCAGCGAGCTAGAAGACAAGATGGAAAAAAATACCCAATTAGAACAGCTTCTGGAAAAAAAATTAAAAAACAGGAGGAAAGTCTAAGGGAACTTTGGGACAATACAAAACAAAACAATATTAGGGGTTCCAGAAGGAAAGGGAATTGAGGAAGACATGGAAAACGTATTTCAAGAAATAATGACAGAAAACTTTCCTGAGATAGAGAAGAAAAACCCCACACAAATCCAAAATGCTCGCAGAGTCCCAAGCAAAATGGACCCCAGAAAACCAACCCCTAGACACATTATAATTAAGCTGGCAAACACCAACGACAAAAAAAGAATTGTAAAAGCAGCCAGAGAGAGACAGAAAGTTAAATATAAAGGAACCCCCATCAACTAGCAACTGATTTCTCCACAGAAACTTATCAGGCCAGAAGGGAATGGGATGAAATATACAAAGTCATGCAAAGGAAGGGTCTGAATCCAAATATACTGTACCCAGCAATTTTTATCAATCAAAATTGAAGGGGAAATCAGGACCTTCACAGAAAAAAACAGACTAAGGGAATTTATCTCCACCAAACCAGCAATGCAAGAAATGCTAAAGTGTCTACTGTAAAATTAAAGAAATAGAAAGCAAAGAAGGAACACAGGGGTATAGAATAAAAATGGTGTCAAATAAGTACCTATTAATAATAACTTTAAATGTAAATGGATTAAATGCTCCAATCAAAAGATATAGGGTAACAGATTGGATAAGAAAACAAGACTCATATATCTGTTGTCTACAAGAAACCCACTTCAGAAAAAAAGATGCACACAGACTGGGGGTAAAGGGATGGAAAAAGGTTTTCCAGGAAAATGGAAATGAATAAAAGCTAGGGTAGCAATATTTATATCTTACAAATGAGGTCTCAGAGTGAAGAACATAATAAGAGATAATGAAGGCCACTTCATAATACTAAAGGGAGCAATCCAACAAGAAGAAATAACCCTGGAAATATATATGCACCCAATACGGGAGCACCCCAATATATAAAAAAACTGCTGGAGGACATTAAGGGAGAGATTAATAGTAATACAATCAAATTAGGAGATCTTAATACCCCACTGTCACCCTTTGACAAGTCATCTAAACAAAAAATCAGCAAAGAAATATCAATCCTAGATGACTCGCTAAACCAGATGGAATTAATCGACATCTTCAGAACATTCCACCCCAAAGCCACAGAATATACATTTTTCTCAAGCGCACATGGGACATTCTCAAAGACAGACCACATTTTGGGACATAGGCAAAGTCTCTTCAAATTCAAGAAGAGAGAAATCATATCAAGCATCTTCTCAGATCATAGTGGCATAAAACTGGAAATTAACTAAAATGAAAATAATCCAAAGAAATCAAACACATAGAGACTAAACAGCATGCTATTAAATAAGGACAGGGTTACCAGAGAAATCAAGGAAGAAATTAAAAACATCCTGGAAACAAATGACAATGAAAACACAACTATTGTAAGCAGCTTTTGAAATTCCCCACCTTGAGGCGGAAACAAGATGGTAATGGTAAAGTGTTTATGTGAATGGCCCAGAATGGCCAGGAGTCTTCAACTAAAGAATGTGTTCATTTTCATTTGAATGCTACTCCAGTGATCTGCAGGGAGTGGCAGGTGATAACATGGTGAAGCTGCCCAGATGGCCTTGCTTACAATGTTTAGTCTTCCTTGTCATTGGTATCAACTAAGCAGAGTCATATAGCTACTTAAGTATGAATTGTGATTGACCTATGAACAAAAATTCATTCTTTTTTTCTGACATTGTCTTAAATCCTAGTAAACTGCCTTTGGTGTGGAGAGGTCTAGGGAAGGCCAGAGAGCGCAAGACTATTAGCTCTCCTGCAATGAGATTATTCGGTGCTTTGTTTGAACTTCAGAAAAAAATTTTGAGATCTGAAAAAATGTGTGACCAGATCTGTTGCTGAAACTTTACCCTAAGTAAGCAGGATGTATTAGAAATGTAATGTTATTAATCTAAAAAATGCCAAATATATTTGACTTGCCAGCTTTAAAAGTTTAAAGTATAAATTGAATTACGAAAAGTTAATTGCAGTACTAAATGCCTAGAATATGGCAGGCTAAACTGTATTATATGTGTTAAGAATAAGCAGTAATGATCAAATATCTCAAGGATTAATTTATTCTCATTTGTCAGATGAAAAAGTAAATAATGTTTACAGTTTAAAAAATTATTTTAAGTCAGTGATGCAGTATTTTTTTAAGTCAGCTTTTCTAAAGTAATGTTTAATGTAACATGTGAAACTTTTATATTTGATTTGTTTTGTTTTGCTTTTCTCATATGCCATTGTTGTTGAATTTGGGCTTGTACCTGCATCTTGTATTTTGTTTAAACTTTGGGAATCATTTTTGGTTTCAGTCATGTGCGTAGTTTTAAGTAGACTTCATCACAAAGGTTTATAATTTATTTAGAATTGTGTTAAAACAATGTGGAAACAATATTTGTATGATTTAACCCCCCGAGACTGCTTGGACAATTTTCACCGATGTTCTGCGGGGGGTGGGGGGGGAGTAGAAGGGGCTTAGAAATGCAGATAAATATGTATCTGTAAGAAAAATGTGGCATTTTAAATTTCAAAAGGCTGGAGGCCTGGGGACAGTGTACTGGACTTGCTCTCTCCTCCCTTGCCTTTTCTTTAAAATTTGAGGGATAGTTATATAGAAAGAAAGTTTAGAAGTTAATTTGAAATTAAAAGGCCAGCAACTAATAGGAAGGAATTAGTATGTTTATTGTAGAAAGCAGGGAGCCTCCTTGGACATCGAAGAAGGACTGTGGTCCTCGGAAGGAACATGTACTGGGGGAATGCAGCTGTTGAACTGGTCCAAAGTGGAACAACGAGTCTTTGAGGAGCTAAAGAAGGCTCTCATCTCAGCAGCTGCCCTAGCCTTGCCAGACATCATGAAGCCCTTCCACCTCTACGTGAGTGAGGTAAGAGGCATTGCCAAAGGGGTTCTCACTCAGACTCTAGGTCCCTGGAAAAGACCTGTTGCCTGTCTAAGAGACTGGACCCTGTGGCAGCAGGGTGGCCAGCGTGCTCCCAGGCATTGGTCACCACAGCACTGCTGGTGAAGGAGGCAGATAAGCAGACTCTGGGCCAGGAGCTCAACTGGATGGGCCAGGCTTTTCTCCTGGACTAGCCCTGTGTCCGATTCATAAGACTGTGGCCATCAACCCTGCCAGCCTGTTTACAGATGATGATGGAGGAACCCATTCATGACTGCACAGAGGTAACAGATGACAAGGTACTGTTCACAGATGTTCAGGATGGGACCTGATATGCAGGGGCAGTGGTAGTCACCCTGGACCACACCATTTGGGCACAGCTCCAGAACTTTTGGCCTTAATCCGGGCCCTTTGATGGAGACACTGTGCCATCCACAGAGAAAAGAGGGTTACCAACTGCAGCCGGAAGGAATCGGCTGAACAGAAGCAAGCCACTGAAGGACCAGATGGTTGATGGACCCTCCAGATGACAAGACTGTTGGTCTCAGAGGCTCTAGGTCAGAGTTGCCCGGTGACACCAGGTTAAGTGTCACCAAAACTTCTGAACTTCTGTGAGGCAGAGTTGCTAGAAGTACTGTCTGTGCACAGGTAAATGCTAAGCAAGGTAAGGGGGTCCCTCTGGGAATTCGGGTCCAGGGAACTTCCCTAGGAAAGCATTGGAAGGTGGATTTCAGAGATTAAACCACCAGCATTAAGGTCTAGTTTTTGTAGATACTTCAGATTAGGTTGAAGTATACCCCACTAAGACAGAAACTGCCTCTATATTAGTCAAGAGATTACTCCAGGAGATTATACCTAGATTCGGGTGCCAGTATCAGATAACAACCCCACCTTTGTAGCTAAGGTATCTCAGAGTATAGCTCTCGCCTTAGGACAGGTAAGTTAGACTCTGGAAAAGGGGTTTAACTAAATATGTCCTAGAATCGGTGAAAATTGGACCAACCCCCTGTCCTTTGCCCTCTTGAGGGCCAGGTGTACCCCTTACTGGGACAAGTTTTCCCTTTTTGGGAGGGGATCATGTATGGTAACCATTCCCTTGCTCAAGTCCTTACAGGCTCTGCAGTTTGCTTGTTCCAGATACACTGCCAGTGCCCACCACAGACCCTGTAGCCCTGGAACTCAACGTGGGTAAAGAAATTCACTGTCCAAGGACTCAAAAGGACGCTGCACTAACTTGAGCACGCCCACTTCTGTTGAAGTAGATGGCACCCAGACCTGACTACATGACTCCCAGCTCCTGCATGGCCTGGATCCTGGCAACTACAGGCCAAGAGGAGAACTGATGCCTGCAGGAGGGGAACTGGACTTCAGTGAGGACAATACTGATGGGAACTGTGGTACTAAGAGTCTTGGTAACTGTATTTGTTGTGTATGCTGAAAGGAAGTAGGCTGAGTCAATGATTTGACTAGGCACATTAGACAAGGGGGGAATGAGAGGGCAGGGCGGGGCGAGGATGAGCTCCCGACTCTGCCCCACAGGGCGGAGTTATCCCTAGCCCTCACCCAACCAATCAAGGTTAGCTGAGGCAGTGACATCACCATCGACCGGAGTAAAAACCCTGGACTGAGCGAAATTCACGCTCTTCTGCCATGCTGCTGGCGTGAGTGGGAGGAGCCCATGCTAGCATGAAGAAGGCTCTTTTGTTTATTGCATCGGACTCGGCTCCCTGGTGGTCCTTGGGGATCACGAAATCTGAGTGTAACAGGATACTTGAAACTTTTTTACCTGAAGAAAGTATTACAAGTCAGTCCTATAATCCCGTGTTTTCTAAGGAAACTGCACATGCAGGGAAGTTGAGGAGAGAAATTAATTTCTAGGTTTTATTTCTTTAGTTATCTTCACTTAACTATGCACAGCTAATAGCTAATAGCCTAAAATAGTAAGTGTTAGGCAAGTATGTTAGGCAATGTCCCATCAGGAGACCAGAGATAACATTATTTTAACAAGAGATTTAATATAAGAAATTGTTAATAAAATATTAGAGAAATAGGAATCCAAGGCCTGGCTGGGGTGGCTCAGTGCTTGAACTTGAACCTATGAACCAGGAGGTCATTGATCTATTCCAGTCAGGGCACATGCCTGGTTTGCAGGCTCAATCCCAGGATGGAGTGTGCAGGATGCAATTGATCAATGACTCTCTTATCATTGAAGTTTCTATCTCTCTCTCCTTCTCCCTGTTTCTCTTAAAATCAATAAAGATATATTTCAGAAAAAGACAAACAGGGGACAAAGGTAGTAACTGTAAGTATCTAGCATTACTAGGGTGAGAAGGGATTGGAGTTACTAAATCTTACACACTTGGAGGAAGGGCCCTGTGGTTTCTAAATTTCTGAGAAAGAGGCTCAACAGGGTGTAATTTGTCCTTTTGAAGAGAGATGAGGGGACTTGTTCAGGAATGCTGAACCAGGACACTGCTTCTGGATGAGCAAACTTCCACTCTCAAGGTGAACAAACCCTGCTGGGGTTTCCAGGAAACAGTGCTCCATCTTCCCCACTAGTATTGGGTCTCCTTCAAGTGCCCTCTGTGAGCAGAATCCAACAAGAAGTCTGCTGAAAAAGCTGAGATGTGTTTTCCAGAGTTCCAGCCCCGGCATTACAAAGCAGAACATGCAAGGCTTGCTTTGAGGTAGAGAGAAAATAGCTTAAAAATCAACCAATATGAGTTATTAAAAAAAAAAAAGCATTCTACAAGTTGTTCCCTGTACATTATCAGTTGCCAGGGTCTCTGTTTTAGATTTTCTGTTATTTAATGCTCCTCTTTCAGAAGAAGGTTTCTCATACATGAAGGATATTGAATTTCCCATAAGTAAAGAAAGAAATCTGAATTACAGGTATAATGAGTAAATATGCAACTACTCTATCTAGCTTTTTTAAGATTCAATAAGCCTGGACTAAATTAATAATACATTTGATGTAGATACAAATAGAAACATAGTTATATTTACATATACGCCTATTTGCATTGTTTTGCAATTATAGTGGAGAGGCAAAGCACAGAGAACACAAAAGTAAAGGGGGAAATAATAAATAAAAACAAGGCTTAAATAGGAATAAAAAGCAGATAAGAGAATGAGCAACAGCATCAAACACTGATATTGACAGATTAGTTGAACAGAAACCAAGATAACCGGTGTAGAACTGATCTTTTGTAATTTAAGTGTGAAGTATGTAGCTTAATGGAAATATATGTTGAAAATGAAAAGGTCAGAAAAGAAAGCATAATAACTCTAACTTTTTAAGAATAAATTACTTTACCTCTGATTCTCTGGTACCAGATGCTCAATAAACTATTTTTGTAATTAGTGGGAGTAGTTCTGGAATCCTTCAATTTTGACATCTTTAAAATTGGGCATATCTTCAGCATTTTTGCTTCATAGCAAAACAT
Organism: Pipistrellus nathusii; assembly: GCA_963693515.1. Lineage (NCBI taxonomy): Eukaryota > Metazoa > Chordata > Mammalia > Chiroptera > Vespertilionidae > Pipistrellus > Pipistrellus nathusii. Next base: position 96,655,724 of record OY882859.1, read on the forward strand.
TACTAGTTTAGTAGAAAATTTGTACTACTTATATAATTTAGTTCCAAGTATTATATTCAGTATACTTATAAATCCATTATCTGTTGGGATACTAATAAGAATTAGATAAATAAGAACTGAATATGGCCCTAACCAGTTTGCCTCAGTGGATAAAGCGCTGGTCTATGGACTGAAGGGTCCCAGGTTTGATTCTGGTCAAGGGCATATACCTTGGTTGCGGACACATCACCAGCAGGGAGTGTACAAGAGGCAGCTGAATTGATGTTTCTCTCTCATCAATGTTTCTAACTCTCTATCCCTCTTCCTTACTCTCTGTAAAAGTCAATAAAATATATATAAAAAAGAAAAAAAAAAGAAAAAAAAGAAAACTCAACTATCCAAAATCTATGGGACACAGCAAAAGCAGTTTTGAGAGGGAAGTTCATATCCCTACAAACCTGTTGCAAAAAAACTATAAAAAAGGGTAACAAATTACCTAACTCTACAACTCAAAGAGTTAGAAAAAGAGCAACAAGAAAAGCCCAGTCTAAGCAGAAGGAAGGAAATAACAAAAATCAGAGCACAGATAAACGACATAGAGACCAAAGAAACAATACATAAGATCAACAAAACCAAGAGCTGGTTCTTTGAAAGAATAAACAAGATAGATGGACCCCTAGCCAGGCTAACAAGGAACAAAGAGAGAGGACCCACATAAACAAAATCAGAAACGAAGAGGTGAAATAACAACAGATCCCGCCGAAATACAAAGAATTGTTACAAAATACTACGAACAGCTCTATTCCAACAAACTGAACAACCTGGAAGAAATGGACATGTTCCTAGAAAAATACAACCTTCCAAAACTCAATAAGGAAGAATCTAAAAATCTCAATAGACCAGTGACTTAGGAAGAAATTGAAACAGTCATCAAAAAGCTTCTAGCAAACAAAAGCCCAGGGCCAGATGGCTTCACAGGAGAGTTTTACCAAACATTCAAGGAAGAACTAAAACCTATCCTCCTCAGACTATTCCAAAAAATCCAAGAGGAAGGAACACTTCCAAACTCCTTCTATGAAGCCAGCATCACCCTAATACCAAAACCAGATAAAGACAACTCAATGAAAGAGAATTACAGGCCAATATCCCTCATGAACATAGATGCCAAAATCCTCAACAAAATTCTAGCAAATCGGCTTCAGCAGAGCATCACAAAGATCATACACCATGACCAAGTAGGATTTATTCCAGGAATGCAAGGATGGTACAATATCTGCAAATCAATAAATGTGATACATCACATAAACAAGTTGAAAGATAAAAATCATACAGTCATATCAATTGATGCAGAAAAAGCATTCGATAAAATCCAACACCCATTCCTGATAAAAACTCTCAACAAGGTGGGAGTACAAGGATCATACCTCAACATAATAAAAGCTATATATGATAAACTCACAGCCAACATCATACTCAATGGGCAAAAACTAAAACCATTCCCTCTAAGAACAGGAATAAGACAGGGATGCCCACTTTCGCCACTCCTCTTTGACATAGTACTGGAAGTACTAGCCATTGCAATTAGACAAGAGGAGGAAATAAAAGGCATCCAAATTGGAAAAGAAGAAGTAAAGCTATCCTTATTTGCAGATGACATGATATTGTACATAAAAAACCCAAAAGACTCCATTAAAAAACTAATTGACTTAATAAATGAATTTGGCAATGTAGCAGGATACAAAATTAACGCCAAGAAATCTATGACATTTCTATACACCAACAGCGAATTTATAGAAACAGAGACTAAAAAAGCAATTCCATTTACCATCGCACCAAAAAAATTAAGATACCTAGGAATAAATTTAACTAATGAAGTAAAAGACCTATATGCGGAAAACTACACGACACTGAAAAAAGAGAGAGGAAGATGTAAACAAATGAAAGAACATACCATGTTCATGGATTGGTAGAATCAACATCATCAAAATGTCCATACTTCCTAAAGCAATCTATAGGTTCAATGCACTCCCCATTAAAATACCAACGACATATTTCACTGACCTAGAAAGAATTCTCCAAAAGTTCATTTGGAACAATAAAAGACCCCGAATAGCCACAGCAATCCTGAGAAAGAAGAGTAAAGTAGAGGGATCTCAATACGAGACTTCAAACAAAGCCATTGTTCTGAAAACAACCTGGTACTGGCACAAAAACAGACATATAGATCAATGGAATCGAATCGAGAACCCAGATATCAACCCAAATCACTATGCTCAATTAATATTTGACAAAGGAGGCATGAATATACAATGGAGTCAAGACAGTCTCTTCAATAAATGATGTTGGGAAAATTGGACAGATACATGAAAAAGAATAAAACTAGATCACCAACTTACACCATACACAAAAATAAACTCAAAATGGACACAGGACTTAAACATCAGACGGGAAACCATAAAAATACTAGAAGCATCCATGGGCAGCAAAATCTCAGACATATGCCAAAAGAACTTCTTCAAACATCATGCTGAGTGAAATAAGCCAATCAATGAAAGAGAAACACCACATGACCTCACTCATTTGTGGATGATAAAGAACATTATAAATTGATGAACCAAGAGACAGATATAGAGACAGTAAAACAACAGGCAAACTGTCAAATTACAGTGGGGAGGAGAGGAAGATCTGGGGGAGATAATAGATCAACCGAAGGACTTATGTACATGCATATAAGTACAACCAATAGACATAAAACTCTGGGGAGGGAGGGTGTGTATGGGAGGGAGGGAGGGGGGCAAAAAAATCAAAATATATATATATTATTAATCAATAATATCAATATATATATAAAATCAGTTGCCATGTTTAGAGAGATAAAAAAAAAAAGAACTTCTTCACTGATACTGCTCCTAGGGCAATGGAAGCTAAAGAGAAAATAACCAAATGGGACTACATCAAAATAAAAAGCTTTTTTACAGCAAAAGAAACCATCAACAAAACAACAAGAAAGCCCACTGAGTGGAAGAACATATTTACAAATGTTACCACTGATAAAGGTTTAATCTCCAACATCTACAAACAGCTTATACAACTAAATAAAAGGAAGATGAATGATCCAATTAAAAAATGGGCAATGGACCTAAATAGAATATTTTCAAAAGAAGACAGAAGGAAGGCCAAAAGGCACATGAAAACATGCTCAAAGTCACTAATTATCTGAGAGATGCAAATCAAAACAACAATGCAGTACCATCTCACACCTGACAGAATGGCCAACATCAACAAATCAACAAAGGACAAGTGTTGGCGAGGTTGCAGAGAAAAGGGAACCCTCGTGCACTGCTGGTGGGAATGCAGACTGGTGCAACCACTGTGGAGAACAGTGTGGAGTTTCCTCAAAAAACTGAAAATGGAACTCCCATTTGACCCAGGAATCCCACTCCTAGGAATATATCCCAAGAAACTAGAAACACCAATCAGAAAGGATATATGCACCCCTATGTTCATAGCAGCACAATCTACAATAGCTAGAATCTGGAACAGCCTAGGTGCCCGTCAGCAGATGATTGGATCAGAAAACTATGGTACATCTACACAATGGAATACTATGCTGCCATAAAAAAGAAGGAATTCTCATCATTTGCAGCAACCTGGAAGGAATTGGAGAACATCACGCTGAGTGAAATAAGCCAATCAATGAAAGAGAAACACCACATGACCTCACTCATTTGTGGATAATAAAGAACATTATAAACTGATGAACCAAAAGATAGGTATAGAGACAGTATATCAACAAGCAGATTGTCAAATTACAGCGGGGAGGGGAGGGAGGTCTGGGGGAGATAATAGATCAACCGAAGGACTTTTATACATGCACATAAGTACAACCAATGGACATAAAACTCTAGGGAGGAGGAGGGAGGGAGGGGGGCAAAAAAAAAATCAAAAAAATATATTAAAAAAAAAAAGACTGAAGAAAGGACCTCTCTTCCACTATTTCGAATACTTAATAGCTAATTTCATAACATCACATGTACCATTTTAAGGAAGTGATGATTTAGTGGGAAATTAGTGCTTTGCATTTGTATTCTGTAAATATAAATGACGATTTGTTTGAAATGTGTAACTTTGATATGCAAAAGATAATAACTCACATGTTAATATTAAATATTCAAAAAAATGGACATAGAACCCAAATAAACACTCTCCAAAGAAGACATAGTGATGGCCATGAGACATGAAAAAAATGCTTGAAATTGCTGATAATCAGAGAGATGCAAATTAAAATAACAATAATGCATCACCTCACACCTTCCAGGATAGCTACCATTTACAAATCAACAAATGACAAGTGCTAGCCAGCATGTGGAGAATAGGAACCCTAGCTATACTGCTTGTAGGAATGCAGACTGATGCAGCCAATATAGGAAAAAGTATGAAGTTTCACAAAAAACATTAAAAATGGAACTTCCTTTTGACACAGTGATTCTACTTCTAGGAATATATCCTAAAAATCCTGAAACAGCAATCATAAAGAATATATGCACCCTTATGTTCATGACAACGTTATTTACAATAGCCAACATCTGAAAATAGCCGAATATATGAGTTTATAAAAAGCTATGCTTAAGTAGGAAATACAAAAAAGCAAGATCTCTTACCTGTTTGAAACATCTTGGAAGGACTTAGAGAGTGTTATGCTAAGTGAAATAAGCCAGTCAGGGAAAGACAAGTATCACATGATGCCACTCATATCAGAATAGAAAACAACAACAAAATAAACTAGTAAGCAATCCAGAGATGTTGAAACATGCAACTGACTGATGAATTTCAGAGGAAAGAGGGAAGACATAATGGAAGAATTTAACCAAATAACTTATATGCATACTACAGACCTGGTGCATAAAAATTCATGCACTCAAGGGGTCCTTCAGCCAGGCCTGCACCCACAGGCAAATCAGGAGCCTTTAGGGGATGTCCAACTGATGGCTTAGGCCCTGACCTAGATCGCCCCTTATTCAGCGTGTCCCCCCCCATCACCATCCTCTCCCTCTGCCCGCTGGAACCCACCTTGATGGCTTGGTGACACCCACTCACCAGCCCCACCCCCCACTGATGAAAAATTCCACTGCTTAGTCAATTTTCATTGTAGCCTTTTATTATGTAGGATATACATAACCCATGAACACAGACAGTAGTGCAGTGGGGACAGGTACAGGGTGGAGGGGATCAATGGGGAAAAAAAGGAGACATACTAGTATGTAATACTTTTAACAATAAAGATAAATTTTAAGATATATATATATATATATATATATATATATATATATATATATATATACCTAACTGACCCTCGCAATCAAAACAACTGAACAGATGACCAAATAGGCTACATAGGGTGACCAGGCTGGCAGGGAGTTTAGTGAGGGACAACCAAATAACTGAGCAGCAGGTTGCATGGGGTGATCAGGCCAGAAGTGGGGAGGGGGCAGTTGAGGCTAACCAGGCCAGCAGGGAGGACAATGAGGGGCAATCAGGCTGGCATGGGGGCAGTTTGGGAAAATCAGGCAGGCAGGCATGTAAGCAGTTAGTAGCCAGTGGTACTGGATTGTGAGAGGGATGTCCGACTGCCTGTTTTAAGCTTGATCCCTAGAATTGGGCCTAAACTGGCAATCAGACATCCCCTAAGGGGTCCCAGATTGGAGAGAGTGCAGGCTGGGCTGAAGGGACCCCCTCCCAGTGCACGAATTTCATGCACCAGGCCTCTAGTAAATAAATAAGTAAATAGAGACCCTTATAGAAAACCTTACATTAACAGTTTTAACATCAAACTACTGTGTCATTCCTACTGCATCAGCTATCTTAGAAGATATTCATAGACAATTCTTAGTGACTATTGGTCTTTTCACTTTCATAGAGAACCCAAAGGTTAGTCAAAAGCATCCTGGAAGGTCATGTGTATCTCTGTCAACCATTTAGAAAAACTAAAGATTGTACTTGCTAATTTCTTATGAGCCACTGTCTGCATTTTTTTAGTAGAAAACCTTGTTATCATTCAATGCACCAAGTTGTGTTGACGTGGTTATGGTGTGCCAAAGATGGGCTGTGCAGAAAGGAAGTCTTTTCTCTACCAGCCTCTCTGTGGGCTCTTTTCTCAGAGTTTCTTACCTCAGCCCTGTGTTCTCAGCTTGGATATATGTGAAGTGTTCTTTAAAACATCCTGTGACCTATCAGTCCAAGGGCTGACACTCTAACCCTGAGCCAATCCAGCTAGGGCTTATTGAAATCTGTAACTTATTCCCTCGCTCAGAATCTTCCAATGGTTTGCCATCATCCTCATGATAAATCGAACTCTTTGCCATGATTGCCAAGTTCTTTCATAACTCAGCCCCTGCCTATATGTCCTACAACTCTGAACCTTTCTCACCCTACTCATTCACATGAGCTTTCTTGTGCTTCTGAAAGGCCTTCTGCTCACTATTCATTCTGCTTAGAACATTCTGTACTGAAACACTTACTCCATTAAGGTCTCTGATTAAAAGTTCCTTTTTCAAAAAGGTTTTCCTTTCTAAAATAGAGAACTCTTCAAAGTGTCCAATTACCCCTCTTTACTTTTTATCCCAACACTTACCTGAGATAATCACCAGATAAGAGCACAGATACTTATTGGTTTTCTTTCTGTGACTCTTCCTACCATACAAGCTCCAGAAAAATGGGATCTTTATCTTTTCTCCTATATGCTCTATCCCCAGAACCCAGAGGACCATCTAACAATAGTATTTGTTGAATAAATGAGTGAATGTCTGATGTAAGTACTATATTGCTCCCATTTTACAGAGGTAGTAATTGAGAGTTAGGGGACTCATTTAGAAAGTGATGGATCTAAGCTCCAAATCTAGTTCTAAATCCAGGTCTGATGCTCTTTAACCTTTAAACTCAACTGCATGCTACTGCCAAACCCTTTCCTGGTGCACAATTATTGACCTCCATAAGTTCACAGAGTAATAGAAGGGGCCAGGCAGCAAATAGATAATTACCTAAAGAAGAGTCAGCACCTGGACAAGACAGAAATAAGGGGAGGTTTAACTCCATATGAATATAGTTGAGATGGAAAACATCTTCTAGTCAAAAGAAAGAGGTCATATTAGGTAGGAGAGAACATGTTGGGGAAACACTGGGGTGTGAAGTACTTGGAGTGTTGAGCACCATGAGTGGTTTGGTCTTTCTGCAGTGGAAGAGAGTAGCAAGATGCAGGGGGAGCCAGGGCTGCAGAGTCAGATGCTGGCATGATGGAATACTACTCTTGGAGGACAATTAGACCAAAATGGACAGAGCAATTTCTGAAAGAACTCAATATATTGTTACAGAGCAGCATCTCCTTAGAAATATGTCCCGATCTCTCTATATTAAAGGCTAATATGCTAATTGTCCAACTGTTTGACTGTTCTACAATTCCACCAGTAGCTATGATGTCCATTAACCACCAGGGGGCAGGCACTCATTGCACAGTCATGGAAACATGGAACAGCCTGATGAATCTCAGAGGGAAGTGGAAGGGGAAAGGACAGGAAGAGATTAACTAAAGATCTTATATGCATACTACTAAAGTCCCTGTGCACTGCACAGATTAGTGCATCAGTGTGGTCCTTCAGCCTGGCCTGCGGGGATCAGGCCAAAATTATGCACCAGGCCTCTGACTTCCCTTGAGGGTTCCAGGATTGTGAGAGGGCACAGGCCAGGCCAAGGGACCCCACTGGTGCATGAATCTGTGCACCAGGTCTCTAGTTTCAATATAACAAAGAATACATTTTCAGCTCCCCAGTTCAGAAAGCTCACTAAGATCTCCACACTTAAAATGGGATATTTCAAGTAATTTATAGTAACATGGGAAAGAGAAATGAGACTGGTGAAGTACATTAGTAAAGACTCATAGAGACTTGTTCAGGTTTAGACAGGATGGGAGAGTATTTAGTATTGTTTAAAAACACACTGTGGGTTTCTAGACCCAGTGGGGGGAGCTGAGGATAAAGGACAAGGATTTTTCTACTTCATTTGGCAGAATGTCTTCTGAGGTTTTGAGTCTTTAATTGTTTCTATTACTTAAATGATCAATTGCCATGGAAGTATGGTTGAGAACTCTAGTTATAGCCTCTGGGGAGAAAAAGGGTATTTGCATAATCTGGAGCCCTTTCTGGCTAAACAGACACATGAAAGTGATGCCATGGTAATAACCTGGTTATTATTTAACAGGAAATGAGTGAAAGGGGACACCAAAACATATAGGCATGCCATTTATACAGCTTTGCCAAAAATCTGCATTTAACATTCTCCAAGTCTGTTCTCTCCTGATTGATAGAGAAAGAAATTAGACAAAGGTGGTTTAGATACATGCTCAGTAAGATCTGAATGAAATGGCAAGGTGCTTGCTTGTCTGCCCATCAATCACAAGTGGAACAGGAAGGGTATGGCCACTGCAAGTATGAGAAATCTAAATACATAAACTTCCAAACAAAGGAAGTTGGCCCTTCCTCTCTTTCTGGGCTCCAGGGTGCCTGGCTCCTGTAACTCCTGCTGCAGGGGGCTGGGCTCTTCTGCGCACGTGGTGTACAACCACATTGGGCACCACAATTGGACTGATGGACTTTAATCTGGCCTCTATGCTGAATCACATCTGGCTGCAACATGGAACTGAGACTCTGGACACTGGCCCACTTTCTGATTCTGCTAAACTTCCAGTTTCACCTATTACAGGACTGGCTTAAGGGACAGGAGATTTTTGAACACAAGAAACGTAACTTTATGCAAATAAAGTCTTTTTCCACATTCCATTCTTCCCTGGAATTGTGGGCTCAGTCCCCATTATGGGAAGTGCAGGAGGCACCAAACAATGATTCTCTATCACACTGAAGTTTCTGTCTCTCACTCTCTTTACCTTCCTTTCTGAAATCAATTTAAAAAAATGTTTGTTTGTTTTTTAAAGAAAGAAATACTTCTTTTCAGCAGTACCCCCAAGAATCTCGCTACCCCAAATGACAGGAGAGTTTCATCCACCATCAACAAAAACATGGTGTACATAGTCACCCTTGTAGGGAAACATAGTAAGGCAGATGTAGGAGGGATAGAGTAATTTGTACCATCCTATTATTTCCATGTATGGTTTCTACAAGCCACCACCAAGGTTCTGCACCACTTCCACATGTGCCTGCTATATCCACAAGGTAAGCATTATTTTGTGGTTTTAAGCAAAATTATGTTTTAAGATGTAACCTCATTTGCTGCTCTTTTGACTGCTGCTTTGTAATGTTTTATCTGTTTTAATTACTGTTTTAATGTGCTGCTTTACTCTGATGTGCTTCTGTGGAAGGTAACATTTTAAGAAGTAAAGAACTAGATAAATCACAGATGAGACACCACATCAGTCTAACTGCTGTCTAAATGAGCATTTTTTTTAATTTGCCTGGTGTTGAGTGTTAATAAGTAATAGTCTCTCTTTCAAGTGTAAGGACCTAGATGTAATGTCCAAGGTCAGACATGGAGCACAGGTAAAATTTGGAATGGAAGGCAATATTCTCAAGGGTTTTCTTAGTTTCCAATAACTAGAATTCATGTATCATGTTTAAGTTTGATCTATGTTCTCAGCTAAAAAAAAAGTTCTAAGTCTTTAAAAGTAACAAAAATCTTATGTTTCAACAAGTCTTGAAAAGTAAAAGCTCTATAAAATGCAAAAGTATAAATTTTCCACTTAACTCAAATAGTAATTGAATTACACTTTTCTTGGCCAGAAAAAAAAATACCGCAGACCCCGTTCTTAATATGAGTCATGTTACTCTTAGTCACACATTCAATTGCATTCCTTGGCTTAGTAAAGTAGGAAATGGATGGTTGGCTTAGAGTTTCCTGACTTGAAGTAGATGCTGCAATGACATAATTCCCTTCCACCCCCACAGGCACACTAAGCTTTTTATTTCCCTATTTAAGCACAGGCAAGGTCAAAACAATAGATGAAATTTTATAAAACAGTAGTCATTATGCCAAACTGTTTTTTACTGACTTTCTAAAAACACTTTGGAATCAGCTCCAACTGTGTTTATATATAAAAGGAAATTAAGCTCAACGCCTCAGCCACAAAATTCTTTAGCCTTGAATTGGCCAGATGCCTAAATTTCCTGTTCCTAAACAGGGTCAAATGTGAGGCTTGTCAATTTTACACTAAGGTTTGGCCTTCCAGATCTTCATGGTTAAAGATCGCAATGAACTTGCCAGGTTTACACAAAGTTGAGATACTGATATGAAGAAATCCAGTCAGATAAATGCAACCAGCCAGATTGGAGCAAATGTGATTCACAGAATGCAACTATATCCCCTCCTCCCCCTGCCCAACACACACACACACACACACACACACACACCACTCTGCTTTTACATTATAGACTCCCTTGTGAGGCTCTGTAATCACAGCAGTAGTCTTAGTTCAGTAATAACTGTGTACAGTTGAGAAGGTTAAAAAAGCCAATTCCAATGTAACCCTGATATTTGGGGGATGTGGAGGTGGGGGACTATCAATCTGAATTTATGCCAACAAGCCCAGTGTACATTCTTGATAACCTATAATTAAGTCACTGCCTCTTTCCCAGAAACTGGTCTTGTAGGACCTGTTAACTAAATTCTAAATTCTCAGATTTCACAAAGGCCATAAACTATGAATAGTGCACAGCCCTGGGGGGAGGGGGGGAAGTTATTAGCCCTGGCACCAGGCCAGACCATTAGATATGGTCTCAAGACCCCAACACCTGGGGCCTTTTTTGCAAAGCCTATGAAAGGACTGGAAGCATAATCCATATTTGAGGGACACAGACCCCAGAAAGATATAAAAGAGAAGCTCCCCACATATTACTTTGCTCAGATTTTGGAGGTTATTCTGCTGAGTCTGCTGGCATAATAAGCCATGTAACTCCATTTCTCTAAAACATTGCTTGGCTTTTCTCTGGTTTTCTGCAACACAGTCACATGTTATAATTTCAGAATCTGAATTTCATTCAAAGTGTGTTCTCCCCACAAGCTTTTTGTTCTCTTGCTCTTCCTAACCCCTCTCTTGCTTGATTGCTTTTTTTCTCCAAAGTTGGGGGACAGGAGAAGAGGAGAGAAAACGGGCAAGGAAGGTTTCATGTGCCTGGCATGATTATAGCATTATTTTATTGGCTATGATACATGTTGGAAGCTGGTGTGAGTACTTATGAGGGCTATGCAGAGGCCCATCCACTTCAGACTCTAACTTTTAGTTCCCTAATGAGGATTGTGTGCTCCATTCACCACCCCACCCCTCCCTTCCCTTCTGAACATCCACCTGTATAGCCTGGCTTCCTTCTGATGTGCTAACCTTGTCTCTCTAGGTAACATTCTAAGTAAGGGTCTAAGACAGCTCCATATAGCTTTCTCTATTACATCACACACATCAAGATACTCCTAGATATATTAACTTCCCAAACTGTGTGTCTCCTTCTGCTGTTGCAGGCTGTTTCATCCAGCTCTGGACTTTTAGATTTCTCTGAATAATAAGGCAACAAGTCTACCACTGGGTCTCTCAGTCTTCTGGGGACATGTGTCAAGCTTATGATGGACTCACTCAAGCTTCATATCATGAGCTTAAGAGAGGAACAAGGCTAATCTATGTACCATAATCCTTTTCTCATAGGAGATGCAACTGGCCAATAGAATGTGAATAGACATAAGACATACCATGGCCAGATTTTAAAAACCTTGGGAGTTTTAAAGAGAATAACATGATAGAGTTGTTACCTTAGCTTGGGCCTTAAAATGATAAAACAGATGGCACCAACACCCAATTGACTTGTAGTAAATCAATGTTAAGCCAAGTTAAGCTGCAGATGAATGAACTCCAATGGATTCAAGAGGACCTATAGCCGACCCATAACCTTTATATAATTTAAATAACAAACCTGTCTTCATGGGTGAAAATCATTGAGATATTAGGACTATTGTCTCTGCAGCAAAAACTGATTCATATACTTGGCCAATAGTGGCTAGCAAAGTATTAGAAAAAGTAGGAGGAGTATGTCTTAGGATCCAACAGAAGAAAGGAAGATGGAAGGGAGCATCAAGAACCGGTAAGAACAGTTTTGCTAAAATGATGAGGCCACTGCTTGATTAGAGTAGGTTCAAGAGAGAGTGAGAGGAGAGGATTTATAGACACTCTGAATTGAAAACCCTGCTGAGGAGTTTTTCTATCAAACACAACAGAGAATAAGGCTGGAGATGAAGGAGTATGTGTAGACAAGGAAGGTTTTTAAAATGAAAACAATTAAACTTTTAAAATTATTCAATGAAGAAGACAAAATGATATGAGAGAGAAGAGAGATAAATATTGGAGTAATGCTTTTCAATAAGCAAGAAAGCCTGTGATTAACACACAAATAGAAGATTAGGCCTTACTGGGCAAAGGGAAGTTTGTCCCTTGTGATATGATTCAATGTGAAATTTAGGAACCTCATGTAGAGAGGCAGGTAGATACAAGGGGACCTTGTGCAAATTATCTTCTCATTGGTTCTCTTCTCTTAGTGAATTGGGAATACCATCAACTGAAAGAGGGCTGAGGAAGAGGTGACAAGAGATTAAGGAGAGGAGAGAAGATGTGAGTGAACTTATCTAGTAAATGAACTTTAGGATGATTATCTCCAAAGACCAGCATTTGGCCTATGAGTCTCACAATCTAGGATCTGAGACTTGTCATTCAGATACTTTAATGGGCCAGAAATTCTGCATGATGTGGTCAGTCAGGAAGGAAAGGGTGTGAACAATGGTAGGAACACAAAGCAAGAAAAACAAAACTGTTCTAGCTGGGGATGGTACTGCTGATGACACAAAGGTTCTTAGAGGGGAGTCCTAGTGGCTGAATCCTGGTGGCTTCAGGCATGGAGGAGAAAGGGTGTCCTGGAAGAGAGAGATGCCTGGAGGTAGTGTGGTATATTTGGGGGAATGAAAGTTTTTCAATATGGCTGAGATATAGGTGTGTGTGTTGTATGTGTGCATGCACATATGTTTATGGGCCCATATGCATGCATGTTTGGAAGACAGTGTATGTGTAACCAAGGGAGTCCCAGAAGTATGTGTGTAGAATGCCACAGTTAGCAACATTCTGTCCACCTGTTCCTATGTGATGCGTGTCATACTTGAAACCACCTATGTATCTTCCTGAGTCTCACCTATTGCTAAAGCCAAAATTATGATGCTGTTATTCATCTTTCATACACAATCCAATAAGAAGTTCACTTTAAGATGTAAACACAGTCCAGATTTCCATTTCACCTTTGTGTCCTATTGAGTTACACAGACTAAGGATTTGGTTCAATGACTAAGAAAAAAAACTCTCTCCAAATGTTTGTGTTGAAGACTGAAGGCAGAAATATTAAGTAAAACAAAAAATCAAAACTATATTACCATTATACATCATTAATTTTACAAAATATATGTACTACTAGAGTTTTTTGTTTCTTTATTTTGTTTTGTTTTGGTTTGGCTTTTTTGTTTGTTTGTTTGTTTTGGGGTGTTTTTGTTTTGTGGGGTTTTTTTTTTGGGGGGGGGGGGGAAGCTGTTGCCAACAGAAAAATTCTCAAAAAAATATTGCCACATAGTTTACCTTGGGAAAAACAAAACAAAACACAAAACAGCATTAAGTCATAGTTTGCAAGTGTCTCTGTGCCTTCTGTTTAAACTTCTTTCCATTTAACATTCCCTGAGGTGCCCCTGATAACTTTTGTGAGCAAAAGGGGCCACATGAAAACCTGACAAGCTCGGGAAGGCCTGCATGGTCGTCTTGCAAACTCAGAGACCTAAAGTAACCACAAAGGATGGTCTGAAGTTAAACTTTAACTAAAAGAAGTTATGGTGGGTAGTTACCAGTACAACCTAGGCTGTTATCTTCACTGACAAGTGCTGGAAGCCAATTCAAGCATGTCATAATTACAAGAGTTTCATGAAACTTAGGGGGTCAACAAGGACTGAGTCACATATGTACTCACCTGTTGGAAGGGCTGAAAGGCACTTCCCCCAAACCTGAATAGGATGCTTGTTTGCTGCCAGACAGCTCAGGGCATCTGGCTGTGCTCCTACACATCTCAGTCTACATGTTATTGTCTCCTGTTGGCCAAACACCTGAACAGCTGTAGGCTATTCCCCAGTCAGACAATACTTCTGTACCCTATCCTTTGAAGTATGTATCTCCACCTTGCCTTAGGACAAAGTGTGTTAATAAAAAGGAAGAGTCCTAAGACAAGGAGAATTTTAGCTCCTTTAGCTGAAGCTCCTCTGACCCCCAATGCCTTTCAAAATTATCTTTCATCTTTGGACTCTTATTTAATCTATGCACAGCCTTTCTCCAGATTGCTGAACCCTTTGTAATGCTGGAACTAGAACTCCAGCAGACAGGTGAACTTTACCTTAACTGAGCCTATGTGTCTTTTTGCATCTATTATTATATATTATTACACAACCTTGAAATGTCTGGGTAACTTTTAACTTCCCTTTTCCTGGACCCCTTGGGACACAACCTAATGTGCTGGGTACTAGTACAGATACCACAAATTCCTTCATTGTTATCATGTTAACTAGAGGCCCTATGCACAAAGATTCATGCAAGAATGGGCTTTCCCTCCTCTGGCTGCAGCACCACCTTTACTCAAGCAGGAGCCACCATTCCACCTTCCCATGCTGCCCAGAGGCCCAGAGCGACTGAGGAGATGCTGAATGCCTGCGTCATCACCATGTTGATGATGCAGGCATCCTCCAACTCCCCCAACTGCTTGGCACCAGTGTATGCAAATTAACCCCACCATCTTTGTTGGGTTGATTTGCATACTCACTCCTGATTGGCTGGTGGGTGTCATGAAGGTATGATCGATTTGAATCTTCCTCTTTTATTAGTGTAGATTGTTCCTGCACCCACCTAAATATGTGTCTATCATTTTACTTTTTATCTAATTCTTGTGGCCCCCAACTTCCTACTCCTCTTCCCCCCACACTTTGCTTTCTCCCACCTCTCTAGTCTATCACCAATGGATTTCATGTAACCCACCTACATCCCTTCCTTTGATTCAAATGTATAAATATATATGCAATATGCCATTCTCAGGAGCATTATCTCAATTTGTTGAGGTTCTACTCCTGGCATTTGTCAACAGTTTGGCTCAAGTAAACTTACAAAAATTCTTTACAGGTTTTAATGATTATTTTTACATTAACACTGTCTATTAAAATGCTTTTGAAGGCCCAGAAATGACAAAAAATTGTGATGTCATTGAAAACCCAAAGAGATGAACAAGCTAGTGTTAGAATCTCACAAGAGTTTTCAATAATCATAAGACTGATAGAGCTATTTTGAGAAAAGCAACTAGTACCTATCCATGTCCCACCTCATGGACTAAAGCACTCTTGCCTGCCTGTAGAACAGCAGAGCATACTTTGTTCTTAGTCCCACTATCCCCCTTCTTAAGAAGGTGTATAAACCAGAAAAACTATGGCAAAAAGTAATAGGGTAAAGGTGGAGGTGGGAGTGGGGGCTATTGTGTCAGCTATACCAAGGCAAGGACTTTTGCTTCTTCTATGTGTGAAGGAAAAGAGCCACATTCTAACCTGACAAACTCAGGGGAGGCTTGCGTGGCAGTCTTGCAAACTCAGAGACCTAAAATAACCTCATAAATATCTAACTACAAACAGGTTATAGTGTATAATCATTTCCTAGACCGATATGTCACCTAACAAAGATCAATTTAGATCTTCTTTACTGAGTCCATTTGCCTTCCAGGCCTCTAAGATAACATATCTGTGAGATGTCTGGGTAACTTGTAACTTTTCTTTTTCTGGAGCCCCTAGGGCACAACCAAATGTGATGAGTGCCAGGACAGATGCCTCAAATCCCTTCGTTATCATTTTAATTGTTCCTGCACTCACCTAAGTACAAGTCCATCATTTTACTTTTTATCCAATCCCAGGGGGTTCCTACCGCCTTGCTTTCTTCCACCTCTTTAATCCATCACCAATGAATTTCATGTAACCCACCTATGTCCCCCCTCCTTTGATTGCAATGTATAAATAGAGAAATGTAACCCGCCATTCTTTGGAGCATTATCTCAATTTGTTGAGATTCTGTTTCCTGGCATATGTCAACAGTTTGGCTCAAATAAACTCACAAAAATTCTTTACAGGTTTCAATGGTTTTTTTTGTTGACATATGTTATGTTCTATCCAGTGGCTGACACAGATTATCGATAGAAGCTTAGTAAATATTAAATGAATGAAGAAGGGAGGGCAAAGGTTGATATTCGCAATGGCACATTGCATTATGGGGGTACATGTCCCATAATCCCTGGTTGCCAGGGATGGTGATGGGGAGACATTTGGAGTAGAGTGTACTGCATTGGTCCTGAGGGCCTGAAACTATGCAGTACAGACAACAGAAAACTCCACACATTAGGACACAGCTTCAGTGATGAATATTTTGCCTTATCCCATGGTTATGAGTGTTACAAACTGACTTGTTACAAGGCTCCAAGAAAAACAAAAAAAGTAATGGGCAACCAGATGAGCGTTGAGGAGAACCAGGGGCAGACCACATTTGAATGTTGGTAAATATAGAGTCTGGGAAGATTTCTCTATATTCAAATATAAGCAATGACAAGAAACTCAGCACAGTTTTTCAAAATGTCCTGTACAATGAGGGAAAATAAATGTCCTTCTGAAGACCTAGAGGAAACGAGTTTCTAGCATTAGGACAAAATTTTAGAAAACTGTCAGGCATCCTCAAAACCACAAAGTAATCTTAGACTCTAAGAAACAGGTTGAAAAATCACGGAGAAAATAATAGATTGCCTTGCTGGTGTTCAAATAAACTCAGCCTTATTAGAAAGGTTGGCAAAATAAATTAGAGCTTTAAAAAATATTAAACTTTTTGACTCCTTACTATTATTTTTAGGAAACTATTTTAAGAAAATAATCAGAAATACAAAAGAAAATAATCAGAAATTCAAATAATCAGAAATACCAAAGTGTGCATATATATTTATGAAATAATAATAGTATAATTTATATTAGTCTAAAATAATTCTAGCTCTAATATATTCTAATAAAATTTTAAATAAATAATTTTGGTATACTCTGTGGACAAAAGGGGCCATATGCTAACCTGACAAGCTCAGAGGAGACTTGCATGATAGTCTTGCAAATTCAGAGACCTAAAGTAACCACAAAGGATGGTCTGAAATTAAACTTTAACTAAAAGCAATTATGGTGGGCAGTTATGTCCTAAGCTGGTATCTTCACTGACAAGGTCAACCTTTACCTTAACTGAGCCTATCTGTCTTTTTGCATACCCTGGAAGTGTCTGGGTTGTAACTTCCCTTTTTCTCGACCCCCTGGGGCACAACCAAAGGTGCTGGGTGCCAGGATAGATACCACAAATTCTATCATTATCATATTAATTGTTTCTGCACCCAGCTAAGTATGTGGCCATCATTTTAATTTTTATCCAATCTCAGGGGTTCACACCTCCCCTGCTTTGCTTTATCCCACCTCCTTAATCTATCACCAATGAATTTCATGTATCCTGTTGTGGCCAGCAAGACCCTGTCGAGGCAGGACTCCAGGCCAGGGAAGGAACGAGCAACCAGATTCACAACAAAGAGTGTAGCATAACTGTTAGTTGTAAAATAGTTCTGTTGCAAGGCTCAAGCCCCAGGCAGGTATGCCCTGTTTCCAGTAGCCACAAGGCAGGACAAACAGACCAAACCAGGTCAAACAGAGACTGCTTAAGCTGAAAAACTCCCACCCCAGGCGTTGTATAAACTTTAAATGTTACTGTACTAGTGGAATTTTTCTATAACTTATAACTGACGTTTCTTTGTTAAAACTTTTAGCCAATCATAATCTGCCGGGCATCCCTAAGACGGGGATAAAAGTAGCATGCTTAGAGTGGCTTAAGGCTCTTGTTACTCGCTGCTGTGTCAGTTGAGACGTGAGCCTGGACTTGAGTTCGTAATAAAGGCTTCCTAAATTCCAATTTGGCTGACTGGTGTTCATCATTCGCGGGTCGCCCATAACACTACGTCTATCCTGTGATTGCAATGCATCAATACAGATGTAACCTGCCATTCCCCGGAGCATTATCTCAATTCTTGAGGTTCTGCTTCCTGGCATATACCAATAGTTTGGCTTAAATAAACTCACAAAAATTCTTTATAGGTTTCAATGTTTTTTTTATGTTAATAACTCATATAATTTTGATTTCAGTCCTTGACAATATAATTTCAAGGATAGCTAATAAAATTATAAAGTTATCATGCTATATTTTTAACTAAAATATATAACACAATATCTGAATTTTATTTAAAAATTTTGATTACCAAAATGTCTGTGAAAAATGTATTAAAGTGTAAACAGTAATCATCTCTGTGTAAAAGGACTTCAGGTGAATTTTATTTTTAAAATGATTTATTAGTTTATTTATTTTTTGTAATAAGCACATGTTAATTTACACTCATAAAATTTAAACACCTGCTCAAATGCTTGGAATGAGCATTTGCAGAATGAGAAATGTGTTAACGGGGGGAAAAAAAACACATTAAAACTTGTAAAGAATTTTTTGTGAGTTTATTTGAGCTTTACTTTCGACATATGCTGGGAAGCAGAACCTCAACCTTAATGCTCCAAAGAATGGCGGGTTACATTTCTCTATTTATACATTGCAATAAAAGGAGGGATTTCGGTGGGTTACATGAAATTCATTGGTGATGGAGTAAGGGGAGGGAGAAAGCAAAGCGGTGGGAAACTCCTGGGATTGGATAAAAAGTAAAATGATGGACGTGTACTCAGGTGAGAGTAGGAACAATTAAGAGATGATAACGAAAGAATTTGAGGCATCTGTCCTGGCGCTCATCACATTTGGTTGTGCCCCAGGGGCTCTGGAAAAAAGGAAGTTACAAGTTACCCAGACATCTCATAGATATGTTATCTTAGAGGCAGGCAAATGGGCTCAGTAAAAAGATCAAAGTTGATCTTTGTCTGGAAAAATATCGACCTAGAACATGACTACCCACTATAACCTGTTTGTAGTTAGATATTTAATTTTCAAACCATATTTTGTGGTTATTTTAGGTCTCTAAGTTTGCAAGACTGTCATGCAGACCTCCCCTGAGTTTGTCAGGTTAGCATGTGGCTCTTTTCTTTCACAAATGGAATTCAGGTTACACTTTTAAACATATACATTTCCTTTCATTTCATTGAGAATCCCACTGAAATGACAAAAGTGCTGTGCAAAAATGAATAGATCCATGAGACAATTAATAAGAAAAGGGTGAGATTACTTTGATGTCTAAATCAGACTAAATTGCAGCCCACATGGACAAAGACTGTGGTCAGGCAGCACCCATCCATGGCAAAGCCCCTGCAGGCCATGCAGGAGGGAAGGGAAGGTGAGGAAACACGCTGTGGTGCCCCAGGTGGGCTGATCAAAACCATTCACAGCAGTTATGCAGGACCTTTTTTTTGATGAGGGGGGACTCATGTGTGGGTACGATGCATGAGGAAAAAGAAGTTTGAGGGGCTCAGTTGAGCCTTCATGTCCAAATTGAATCCTGAAGAAGATAAGGAAAGAGCAGCCAGTGCAACTGAGAAGACAGTTGTTGAAATGCATTTGAATAATCATCTCTAAACATGGGACCCGCTTCATTACTAGCCAATTCCCTCTGTATTGGAAATCTGGCACTGGCTGGGGAGCACACTCTTCCTATTTACTCCTCCCACTGAATACATTGAAATCCACAGTCAAGTATATTTCACCTCTAGTGGACAATTTTCTCTCCTAAGCAATTTCTTCAAAGTGAATCTGTGATAGAAAAGACCACTTATTTTTAAAACCTTCAGTTTAAGTCCCATATTTTGGCAATGCAATTGATATTTAGGGTAAAATGCAAAATGGGAATTTTATTGCAGTTCTTTGGATTTTACACAGTAATTTTCTTAAACCATTTCATTAAGATATAAAATACATACTGGCAGGTTAAAATTATAATATATTAAAAAAAATGAGACTTATTTTCTGAAGATAAGTGAAGGACCCCAGGGAATTAAATGATGACTGATCTAAATAAACATTGAAATCTATTTCATGCAAGATTAGTTCACTGTTCACTTATAACTAAAATAAAATGGGAGTGGGGGCACTGTGTAGTGCTTAAAATGAGTTGGAAATGTTTATTCTCTTCTGTTTAGAAAATATTGTTTAGAATTAGTGTTATAGCCCAGCTGGTGTGGCTTAGATGGTTGAACATCATCACCAGCACCAAGAGGTCACCCATTTTGATTCCTGGTCAGGGTACATGCCTAGATTTGTGGGCTTGACCCCCCATTAGGGTTGTGTGATGGCAGCCAATGGATGATTCTCTCTCAACATTGATATTTCTATTTCTTTTCCCTCTCCCTTATCTCTCTAACAACAATAAAAACATATTTTTTTTAAAAAAAAATAATGTTCTATCTATTTTTCAGAGAAAAATTTGCCAAAGAAATAATCTGGGCCTGTAGTTTAATTTTTTAGAAGACTTTCAACTATGAATTCTATTTCTCTAATAAATATAGGATGTCTCAGTTTATTTCTTCTTGAGTTATTTTTAGCAGTTTGTCAAGAATTGTTATGTTTCATCTATTTTGTTGAATTTATGTGCATAGAGTTGTTTACAGTATCCCTAATTAAATTTTTAATGTCCCTAAGGTCTGCATGATATTTCCCTTTCAGTTTTAATACTGGTGATTTAGATCTTTTTTTCTTTTTGGTTAGTCAGTCTGGCTACAAATTTATCAATTTTATTGATTTTTTTTTTTTGCCCCAAAGAAACATTTTTTAAAAAAAAATCTTTATAGCTCAGATTATTACAATTGTTTCTCCTTTTTCCCCCATAGATCCTTTCCATCTGGTTCCCGCCCCACCCTCTGCCCTTACTTACTCCCCCCGTCCCCCCCCCCCCCCCGCATTGTCCTCATGCATAGGTGTACGATTTTTATCCAGTCTCTTTCTCCACCCCCCACACCCTATTCCCCCTGATAATTATCAATCCATTTCCTGCCCAAACCTATCTGCTACCATTTATTTTTAAGTCCTTAGATAACTGCTATATCTAAGGACTTAAAAAATACTTATCCAGGGCTTTTAGTTTCACTCAGAGGAAAAGACTCAGGTGAGTAAATATGACCAAAAATGGAATCCCCTCTCTATAGCCTTTTGAATAACAAGTTTCACCTTTTGCATTTAAAATCACCATTTTTAACACCAAAGTTACAACTAAAGTACAAAACAACCATCATTCAGAATCACCTGAAATCTAGTGGAATGAAAATTTTACATCTACAGATTTAAAGAAGAAGCCACATCAAGATTGGTTGAAGAGGCAGGATAAAGAATGGTCTCACATCCATGTGTGGAGGATAAAAATTGGGAGGGATGTGTCCTCTGTGGTGGCCCCCCTCTGATGAACTCACACCAGGCCACTCAGCTCAGAGTTCCAATGCCAGGAAGAAAAGTCCCCATAACTTCTGGCTATAAATATCAGTAGGAATTGTGGCTGAGTGAATCAAAAGCTGCTGGAGTCTTGGGTAGTTCTTCTTAAGAGGCCTGCACACAATTTATTCAGACTCACTCCTTCTGAACTGCAGCACAGGGGAAGCAGCTTGAAAAGCACCAGGGACAAAGAAGGAAGAAGTAAATTGTCTGGCATCAGGCCCAGCTGGCATGATTCAGTAGTTGAGCATTGACCTATGAACCAGAAGGTCACAGTTCAATTCTTGGTCAGGGTATATACCCAGGTTGCAGGTTTGATCTCTAGTAGAAAGTGTGCAAGAGGCAGCCGATCAATGATTCTCTCTCATCATTGACGTTTCTATCTCTCTCTCCCTCTCCCTTCCTCTCTGAAATCACTAGAAATATATTAAAAATAAATAAATAAACAAATACATACATACATAAATTTTCTTACATCAAGATGAGAGCTGGGGTGGGGTAGCTTTCGAACAGACAAAAGTGCTGGCAGAGCAGACACCATATCTGAATATCCTTCTTGTTCCTTTTCTGAGACATCTTCCTACAGAGCTGGCAGGCAGACAACATATCTGAGTATTTGTCAACCTGACTCACATAACTAGCCCCACCCTGGTGATTACCTGAGACCTCACCCCACCAATTTTCAGGCCTACTCAAACTATTTCTAGTACTTTTCCACATGAAATCTAGACTTATCTTGGCTCATGCTTAAGATTTTCCTAAAATCTCTCAAACAACCAACATCTGGCCTCAGCATGCTAATTGGCCTCAGGCCTGACACTAGCAGCAGCCAGCCTTGGCTTGAATCTTGGCTTCTCCTGAGCATCTCCAATACCAGCAAAAGTAGAAAAAATATGCATATTTCTTTGTAGCTCATGCTGGGTGGACCTTGGTAGAACACAGGTGGTGGCTGATCTTGATCTGTATCTCCTATGAGGCCCCTGAGCACATGGTGGGTAGCCCAAGACCAAGGAAAAGCACCACCCAACCACCTCCACAAGGTGTGGATTCAATTAACACCAAAGCCCCCTGAAGCAATTCCTGCTTTGTAGGTTGGGTCCCTGAACAACTGATCCTTCACAGAAGTTGGTGATAGCAGCTAGTCCTTTCAGCCAATCAGACTGAAGGTAAATCCCCCCACTCAAATGCCAAAAACAAGCAAGGCTCAACTACCACAAGAGGATGTGCAAAGCCCACACAATAGTGGCAGGAACCTGGAGTGCCCAGCTTGAGTGATCAGGAGGCTGTACCGCTAGATCCTATAGAACACTGACTATGTAAGGTTACTCCTGTACCAAGCCTGGGAAACATAGAAGCTTTATCTAAGTCATAGAAACAAATACAGGGAGGTTATTAAAATGAGAAGACAAAGAAACATGTCCCAAATGAAAAAACAGAACAAACCTCTAGAAAAAGAACCAAAGAAAATGGAGAAAGGCAATCTATTAGATGCAGAGTTCAAAACATTGGTATTAAGAATGCTTAGTGAACTTAATGAGAACTTCAACAGCATAAAATATATGGAAACCATAAACAAGAACCAGTCAGAATAAAGGAAACATTCACTAAAATGAAGAATAATTGATAGGACATGAAGCTGAGAATTAAATCAGCAATTTGGAATAGATGGAGGCAAAAAAAAAACACCAAATCAGAACAGCAAAAAGATAAAAGGATAAAAAAAATGAAGATAGAGTAAAAAGTCTTTGGGACAACCTCAAGGGTACTAACATTCAAATAATGGGGGCACTGAAAGAGAAGAGAGAGCAAAAAATTGAAAACCTATTTGAAAAAATGACAGAAAATTTTCTTAACTCAGTGATGGAAATAGGCATACAAGCCTAAGAAATACAGAGTCTCAAACAAGATGAAACCAAAGAAACCCACACTATGACACATCATAATTAAAATGAAAAAAAGGAAGAAAACCTTTAAAGCAGCAAGAAAAAAGCAGTTAGTTACCTGCAGGGGAGCTCCCATAAAACTGTCAGTTGATTCCTCAACAGAAATTTTGCAGGCCAAAAAGGATTGGCAAGCAATATTCAAAGTATTTTAAAGCAGGGACCTACAACCAAGATTACTCTACCCAACAAAGCTATCATTTAGAATCAAAGGACAGATAAAAAGCTTCATAGACAAAAAAAAAAAAAAAGCTAACAGAGTTCTTCACCACCAAACCATTATCCTTTATTCTGACCATTATTACATGAATGGTTAAAGGGCCACTTCTAAGTAGAAAAAATATACATCTTATCTAATAAACTAGAGGCCCGGTGCACAAAATTCATGCATGAGGTGGGGGGATGTCCCTCAGCCAAGCCTGCACCCTCTCCAATCTAGGACCCCTCTCACAATCCAGGACTGTTGGCTCCCAACTGCTCACCTGCCTGCACTCCTGATTGCCCCTAACCACTTCTGCCTGACAGTCTGATCACCCTTAACCACTGTCCTGCCAGCCTGATTTATGTCTAACTGCATCCCTGCCAGCCTGTTTGCCCCTAACGTCCCTCCTCTGCTGGCCTGGTCACCCCTAACTGCCCTCCCCTGCTGGCCATCTTGTGGTGGCCATCTTGTGTCCACATGGGGGCAGGATCTTTAACCACATGGGGGAAGCTATTTTGATCTTGTGTGTTGGAGTGATGGTTAATCTGCATATTACTCTTTTATTAGATAGAACAGAGGCCTGGTCACGGTGGAGGCCAGCTAATTTGCTCTGAAGGGTATCTCTCAGATCAGGGTGGGGCTTGGGGAAGCCTGGGCGAGGGGTCTGTAGTGGTTTGCAGGCTGGCCATGCCTCCTGGCAACCCAAGTGGAGGCCCTGGTATCTGGGATATATTTATCTTCTACAATTAAAACTTTGTAGTCTGGAGTGAAGTCAAGCTTTCTGTTCACTCCATGGTGGCAGCTATTTCTTTTTAGGTTTATTCACCTTGTATAATTGAAACTTTGTAGACTGGAGTGGAGGCCTAGGCTGTCCAGGGACCATGGAAAGTTTGGCTTCCTCCATTGCTGGGGGCAACCCTAGCCTGCTGCTCTCTCCACTTCCATGGCTGCAGCCATTTTTCTTGGGATTTATCTTCTACAATTGAAACTTTGTAGCTTTAAGTGATGGCCTGGGCCGATCAGGATGTATGGAAAGCTTGGCTTCCTTCATTGCCGGGGAAACCCAAGCCTCCCTCCTGCTCTCTGTGGTGGCAGCCATATTGGTTGGGGATGTTGGGGATGTGCCCACAGCCAAGGCACATGCCCTTGACCGAAATCGAACCTGGGACCTTTCAGTCCGCAGGCTGACACTCTATCCACTGAGCCAAACCGGTTTCAGCACTTCTGGGTTTTTTTTAGTATAACCTCTGCTTAGGATTTTTTCTGATATTTAATTAGCACCATTTTCTATTGAGGAAAAACACACTTCCCTGCCTGACTATTTTGGGCCATAACTGGTCTTCTTTACCTTTAACTATTCTGGATCAAAGAGGAAAGCTACACCAAAAAACTTGTGTGTTACATAAGCAAGTCAACCCCATCACTCAGGATGAATGAAGATTTTCTGTTTCTTTCTAATAGTCCTGTCTTGGGTATAAAAGCACATCTCTTTTTCCCCAGAGAATTTGTTAATAAAGGTGAATTGCAGGCTTTAGGAATAAGCTCATTTCTCTAGAGCAGCCAAAGAGTTGGGTATGCATGCCCTGGGCTCAGGTTGCTCCTGTTGTTTGCCTCTGCAGCCTAACAGTGGTGTGACCCCATGCCACTTTGCCAGCCTCACCTACAATAGGAGGTAGCTACTATTATCATCCCTATTTTATATGTTAGAGGCTAAGTCATAGGAAAGTTATGTGCCTTGCCATTTACTATTTAATATTTGGCACAGAGTAAGTGTTCAATGAAAGCTGGCTGTTACCATTTTAGATGTTAAATGCTCAAATATGGAAGCTGTAGAAGCCATATTCCTGAAGGCACATTCTAATGCTGTTTGAAATACAGGTTCTGCACCAGGTGTGCAAGGCGTTCTGCACTGTGGTTCAGTATTTTGAAGATATTGGTCCAGCATTCCTATCTGGGGACACCAAGTGAGGTTTGCTCTGTGGTACAGGCTTCATTCTTGTGCATTTTGTTGGCTTCATGTGGTACTCTACCCTAAATCAAGAAATGGGTTATCACCCACATTCATTACATTGCCAGAGAGATCTGTCCTGTTGGTCTTGGAGATTATCTGTAAGCACATGCAATCATGTGGCGATAATCCTGTTTACTGGCCTCCATAGGAAAAGTTTTGTTTCTTGGCTAAGAGCAGAACTCCTCCTTAGAGACTGGAGGTTGGTTTGTTTCACTAACAACACTAATGTTTTCTACAGAAGGAAGGACAGCTGGGTCCTGATCAAGAAACATTTTTTTCTTTTACATGAATACCTCCAAAATAATACTACAGGAGTATTAAATTTCTCTAGAATTTTGAAAGGCAAAGATATGTAATTTATTTCAGTTGCTAAATTAAAATATTGTATTATTTTAAAAATAAAATAAAACAGCTTTAGGACAAGAAGTTTGAATATGCCTAAGATAAAACTCACAATTAAATGGAGAAGTTATTTCATATGTAAAGATTGTTCCAAGTTTCTCTGAGCACAGGATCATTATTGTTTTAAAATCATTTACATTTACATCAAAGTTCAATTCATATTTAGTAGTATAACTTTTTCCTTATATGAAACACTGTATTTGTATCCTACTATAGTACTTTGTGACTAAGTGGCAAATTTTATAGGAATAAAAAAGTTAACTCAAGTTTTTGGTAAACAACCAAATTTACATAACTAATAACTTAAGTGAAAAAAAAGTAGAATTAAACAATCAAGAAGGAAAGGCAATGCAAAGTATATAAATCAAACAGTGAGCGAGGAAACCTAGGCTCATTCAATATTCCATTCGCATTCCTGCCCCTGGATTTCCACATTATTATTGTATTAAAGCTCTAATTAATAATATTCTGGTATTTTATACAAATAGTTTTATATGAAAGTTGGTTAATGAAATATTTTTCTGTAAACAAGGAAGATCTTGCTATAATCTAAAAGACATACAACTTTCATTTCACTTATAGGTAGAATCTGAAAAACAAAATAATTTAACAAACAAAATAAAAACCAAATCATAAATACATACAACAGACTGACAACTGTCATATGGGAGGGTTTGGGGGGATTGGGTGAAAAAATATAAAGGGATTAATGGGGGAAAAAAAAAAAAAAAAATATATATATATATATATATAGAGAGAGAGAGAAAACAGTATGGTGATTGCTAGAGGGAGAGGGGTTGGGGAGGCAGAAGAGGGTAAAGCGGGACAAATTGTGGTGGAAACAGACTTGACTCTGGATGTGAGCGCATGATGCAGTGTGCAGATGAACACTTGAAATAGTTTTATTAACTAGTGTCACCCCAATAAATTAAAATAAACAAGTAAAATAGAATTTATAGTGACATGGAGGATTTCTTTGATATTCTCTGAACTGCAACAACAAAGCAGAGTACATGCTGGTGTCAGTATAACATGGTTGAGCCAAATTTATGCTACACTTGGATGTTCATTTGTATACACTTTAATCCAGGACCCTTCAGGAGATATCTAATAGCCATTTCGGCCCTATCCTCACAGACACGATCCAGACAGGAGAGAGCCCAATCCTGTGGATTGAGTATCTGTCCCCTGGTGGTCAGAGTATGTCATAGTGACTGGTCAACAGGTCATTCAGTTTCTTAGGCATATATATATATATATATATATATATATATATATAGAGAGAGAGAGAGAGAGAGAATATATATATGTAAATAGAGTGTATATATATATAAATAGAGTGTATATATATATATATATATATGCTCTATTTCCCTCCATTAAACAATGCATAGTGACTCTTACTCTTCAAGTTAGCTCTTGCCTTCCTCCAATAGTAGTGTTGCTTAGGAGTTTAAGCTGAAATCTTGGTGTGCCTGGCCCTGGGCAACACCATTCAGAGCTGGTGGTATTTCATATTAGCCCCATCTCCATTTGAAGTTAGAAAGTTCTCAAAGTATGATCCTGGAACCAGCAGCAGTACCATTGCCCAGGATTGAAATAAATGCACATTTTCAGGCCCCAATGCAGATTGTTAGGGGTCTGGGGTTACTGAGCCCTCCAGCTGGTTCTGATGCTCAGTCAACCTTGAGGGCCATTGGTTTTAATTTTGCCTTGTTGCCTATATCATGTTTGCCTGCATTGACTTCCTGGGTACTGTGGTATGAATAATCTTTATTTTTCTTCCTCTGATTTCCTCATGACTGGGCCCTGTTCTCTCTGACTGAGTTTCTTCCCTTATTTCAGATGAACACTCTAGTTCCCAGCTGAGATTTCCACTTTGCTTATCAGACTGGAGCCCTGGCAGCTTCTTTCCCTAAATACAGCAATCCCTGCCTTTATTTCTCTCCCTTTCTGGCTGGTGGCCAAGCTTGGCAATGAATCAGTTGGGCCATTTAAAGCCAGTTTCAACTGGCATCTCCTTGACTTGGCAACCTCATGCTGTGCCCCAGAAGGCCATGTAGCTCTGGCTAAGTTGAATCCAATCAATCACCTATGGAAACTGTGGTCAACATCACCAATTTTCCTTATTAAGCCCTGTCTTGTAACCTAGATAATTGTCCTAACTTGCCTAGAGCCCATTGTTACAGCTCACTCTCCCTGCCCACCTGGACATAAGAGACTGCAGAAGTTATGGCACTGTGTGGAGTCAGGGGATGCCTTTGGAAATCCCTAGAGGAGAGTTGGGTAAACACTTTAGTTACTGATTTAGGGACAATATTTTCAGGATAATGAAAGACAATAGTAGAAAATAAGTTACATTTGCATTAATTAAAAAAAATATTGACATAATTTCATTTTCTGAGTACTCTAATTTACCTGATAGTGCATTTGATACTTTTATTTTATGGGATTAGTATCCTCTATTTTTTGTTTTCCAAGCTCTAATTTTTCCATGCATGAATCTACTTGCTGAGTTTCCAGGGACCCAGTGCTGTAGTGTTTAGTGCATTGTGTGTGCTCATCCTAGGAGCCTACAGGTAGCTGCCACAGGGAAAGAAATTTCAGGTCACACTTTTATGCTATAAAATAATTCAACAAGCATTTTATAACCTCTACACTTACCTTTTGTCAAAGCTCTTTTAAAGCTTAGCCAATATTCATAATACATCAAGAGGTCCTTTCCCCCCTTGAATTTGGTTTAATGCATAGCCACTTGGCCCAGCTTAGGTGATTTAGGCATACACTTTCTTTTCTTTTCTTTTCTTTTTTTAAAATATATTTTATTGATTTTTTTACAGAGAGGAAAGGAGAGGGATAGAGAGCTAGAAACATCAATGAGAAAGGAACATCAACCAGCTGCCTCCTGCACACACCCCACTGGAGATGTGCCCACAACCAATATACATGCCTTTTACCGGAATCGAACCCAGAACCTCTCAGTCTGCAGGCTGATGCTCTATCTACTGAGCCAAACTGGTTTCGGCCATACACTTTCTTATACTAAACAACTTATCCTAAATGAACTTCCTGGTTCTGCTTTCTCTTTGTCAGATGGGTAGAAAAGGATCATTAAATGCTTAATAAAATAATATTTTATTTGTGGTTATATGCATTTAATTATTCATGTAGCAATTATTTATTCAATCATATTAAGTGCTAAGCACTATATTGGTGCTGGAATAAAAGTCCTTGTCTATAAGAATATTCTTGGAAGTCCTTTTCCAGGCAGTCAAGTATGAGTTTGAATTTTTCTTACAGAGAATGGGGTTAAGAAAGAGATTGTGTGACCTATCAAGATATATGACTTTGAGAAAGAAAATGTGATTTACCTGAATTACCATTACATTCTGAACTATGAAAATGAGGATCCAGGTCAAAGAAACACTTAAATAGAGAGAGTATTAAAAATAGATTTACCCATTTTTGTAATTAGCAAAAGCTATCAATTTTTGTCCAAGTACCTCAGCTGCTACCTGCATGCTTCAGGTTTGCAGTAATCAACCTATTGATTGGATAATTGCTAATTGGAGAGCTCCTTACTGAGGCCCTGACACAAGTTAAACTTGACTGTGTCTGTAGACTCCCTCTGGCTAAACACATGACTCACTAATCAAGTATGTTTAAGCATGTCCTATGTCCCTGGTTCTATCTTAAGTGCTGTGAGAAATCTAAAATAAAACAAATTCACTTTCTCCTTGGTATTAGATTTTTTTTTCCTGTATAAATCCTTTTGGGTTGTGAGCATCTTGAGGACAATACCTGTGTCTTACTCATTTTTGTAAACTCCAACCACAATAAACTCAATAGTGTTGAATGGAGGAATTCACAGATAAATTAATCATTTCTAGAGACATACTATAAACAGACAGTCACCTGAGGTTTCTAGGACTCCTGGAAAATTCAGGTCAGTTGGTGATAGATCATATTCTCTCACCTTGTGACTGACTGTGCATTTTTTCCTGGGCAGTTAGCACACAGATCTGCCATGGTACTTTTGAGCAAGTCAGCAACTACAGACTGGAACTGTGCAGCCATGCCTCCTCAGGCATCCTCCCTTAAGCAGTGCTCCTAACCTGATCTGAAGCCAAGTCAGTATGGGGGTCGTCTCTTCTCCAAACATCCAGATTGTGAAGAACACAGTAGCAGTGTGGTGGTGAACATCATTTGTTTGGACTGAGATCCTGTGTCCCAAATAGCTAAGGCAAATGCTATGGCTCCTCACAGACCTTTCAGAGAAAACCAAACAGAGAGAGAGAGAGAGAGAGAGAGAGAGAGAGAGAGAGAGAGAGAGAATAAACATCATAATTCTCATTTAATTGAATTTATCTTTATAATTTGCTAACAAACAAAATTATTTTCCAAACACAGTTACTTTTTGAAAATTAAACTTTTTATTTAGAATTATGTAATGGTAGATTCACAGGCAGTTGTAAGAAATAACAGACTTTCTGTTTGCTCTCCCCCCCCCCCCCATGAAAACATCTTGCAAATTCTAGTGCAATATTATAATTAGGATTTTGACACTCAGATAGTCAAGATCCAGTATATTCCCACTGCCACAAAGATCACCCATGTTGTCCTTTTATAACTATATCTACAAACTCCTACTTCCATTTCTGGCAACTAATAATTAATTTAATATTTCATGCACTGGGAGTGGAGGTTTCCTCAGCCCAACCTGCCCCCTCTCATGTATGGGAGCCCTCAGGGGATATCCTATTCCCTTTGTGGGAGGCAACCTGGCTGATCAAGGGAAGGCACCAGCCTCATCACCCCACTGCCAATCAGCATAGCCACCAAGGTGTTTTCATCAACACGAACTCTAGTCCCTTCACCAAGAAAAAATGACAACTTTCTTTAGGCATTTTCAAGATGTATCTTTCATATGATATGCATTTCTTTATTTATTTATTTTTTTTATCCTCACCTGAGGATATGTTTCCATTGACTTTTAGAGAACGTGGAAGAGAAAGGGAAAGACAGAGAGCAACATCGAAGTGAGAGGAACACTTTGATTGGTTGCAGCCTGCATGAGTCCTGATGTGGGCCCTGGCCAGGGAGGAGCCTGCAACCCTTGATCAGAATCCAACACAGACCCTGCGGTTGGCAGGCCGAAGCATTATCCACTGAGCTAGGGCAGGATATGACATTTCTTAGTCCTCCAGCAACGGACCTTTGATTTTTTTTTCTCCAGTAGTGTGGTGGAAAAACCCTAGATCTCCTTTTTGGATTCTTATTACCCAAGTTACTAAGAAAATTACCAGTGGCATATAGGAAGCTTAGCCAATGTGCAGTCAGAAAAGGTGTTTCTTCTATATTTCGCACCAATCGTGGCTGGGCCCTGCCCAGGCCTAAATCCTCTAGCCGAAGCTTTAGGCCTGGGCAGGTGCCCTCCAGTTCCCTCCGATCAATGACTCAGCCCCTGCCCAGCCAAAAGTTCCCAGCTCCCTGCAATTGATCACAGGGGTTCCCAGCGCTCCTGCTTCCTGTGATCAATCGCTGGGAATCCGCTCCTGTTCCCTGCAATGGATTGCTAGTCTCTGTCGGAAGACTCTGGCCTGGAGCCGCTTTTGGCCTGAAACAGGAGCAGACCCCCAGAGATCGATTGTGGACCTCCTGCAATCCATTACAGACAGCTGGGGCTTTTCTCCTGCTCAAGGACAAAAGCCTCTGAGCTGGGGGCTTTCGGCCTGGGGCAAGAGCAGACCCCCAGCTCCCCGTAATCCAGGGGATTCGCTCCTGTCCAGGCCTTAGCTCACAATGACCTGGGTGCCAGGATGTTCCTGGGACACAGGCACTGGGTTCATATGTATGCAAATTAACCGCCATCTTGTTTGGATTGATTTGCATGGTCACTCTGATTGGCTATGGGAGTAGCAAAGGTATAATCAATTTACATATTTATCTATTATTAGGTAAGATACTGTTGCCATTTCAAGAATGTTATATAAATGACATCAAGAAGTATAAATCCTTTTAGAATTGGCTTTTTCACCTAGCATGATTCTCTGGATACTCATCCAGGTGGCTAAATATATCAATAATTTGTTCCTTTTTATTACTGAGAGGTATTCCATAGTATGGATGTTAGATAATTTTTCTAACTATCCACTTACTGAAGGACAGCTGGGTTGTTTCCAGTGTGGGCTATTACGAATAAGGCTGTTGTATTTGTAAATTTAAGTTTTCATTTCTCTGAGATAAATTTCCAGGACTGAAAGCATTAAGGCATATGATATTTGTGTGTGTGTGTGTGTGTGTGTGTGTGTGTGTGTATACATATATATTTTATATACATATATATTTTATTTTTACTGTTGAAAGTCTTACAGATGTACCCCTTTTACCTCCATTGACTCCTTCTAGCCTGCACCCAATCCTGACCCAGTATTTGTATATTTTTTAAAAGAAATTACCAAACTGTTTTCCAGAATGGCTGTACCATTTTACATTCCCACCAGCAATATATGCTGTCCAGTTTCTCTGTATCCTCATCAGCATTCAGTGTTGTCAGTATTTTTTTTTTTACTTTAGTAATTCTGATAAGTGTATGGTAATAGTTTATTATGGTTTTAGTTTGTGTTTTCCTAATAACTAATGATGTTGAACATTTTTAATGTGTTTATTTGCTATCGTTATACCCTCTTGGTAAAATGTCTCTCAGTTTTTACTTCATTTTTTTAATTGGGTTGTCAGATTTTGATTAAGTCTTGAGAGTTCTTTAAATATTCCAGATAATAGTCCTTTGATGGATATATAGTTCCTCCCATTTTGTAGTTTTTTATTGGTGAAGTCTAATCTGTTGATTTTTGCTTTTATGAATCATGTATTTGAAATAAAGTCTAAGAACATTTTTCTGAAGTTTTATCCCATGTTTTAATTATTTTTTCCCTAAGAGGTGTATAGCTTTACATTTCACTTTTTTTAAATTTTATTGATTATAGTATCACATAATTGTCCTCATCCCCCCATTCCCATCCCAAACCTCTCCCCACATATGCCCCCACCCCCCTGTTGTCCATGGCCACTGGCTAGGCCCATATGCCTGCACACAAATCCTTTGGTTGATCTTTCCCCCTCACCCCCACCCTCCCCTACTTTCCCTCTGAGGTTTGAAAGTCTGTTCGCTGCTACTCTTTCTCTGGGTCTGTTTTTGTTCATCAGTTTATGCTGTTCATTATTTCCTCTAGAAATGTGAGATCATGTGATCCAAGAAACACCCTTGTAAGAACCCTAATTGAGACAAGCCATAATGATTATGCTGAGAGGATACCCAGGACCAAACCAGAGATGATCGGACCTGCATCAGCACCATATGTCCACCAACCAGATCTGAAATATCATGGCTGACATGTACATTTTACATTTAAATCCATGATTCTTTTGAATTAATTTTTCTATAAGGTTGGGGCTCAATTTTTTATCTATAGATGTTTAATTGCTATATTGAATTTATTTTGTCCCATTGTCAAAAACTAGTCAGGTGACTTTGTGTGTGTTCTGTTCCATTGGTACGTGTATCTGTCCTTCTTCTGTGTGGTCACTGCGGAATATATTAGGCCTCAATATTACACGTTCCATTTTCAAAATTATTTAAACTATTCTAGGTCTTTTGTTTTTCCTTGAAATTTTAGAACAATATTGTCTACATCTAAAAATATTTTTCTGGGAGAAACCAAGATGGCGGCATAGGGTAGACACCTGAATTCAGCCTACCACAACAAATTTGAATTTAGAACTGGAAAACAGGGGAGGCATTGCCCTGAAGCACCGGATGGCTAGCTGAGAGGAGGCTCTGACATCTGGGAAGGAGAGAGAAGGTGTGCCAACCGTCAGAAACTGTAAAGGTATGGAGAACTGTGTGCGCGAAAAGGCGCTGGCTTTATCCTGGTGCACCGAGAGGAAGGGCCGAGATTGCTGTTGGCGTACTCCCAGCGAAGAGGCCAGGCCAGGCTGAGTTCGCTACTGGCTTACTCCCGGTGCATGAAGAGGGCAGGCCAGGCCGAGTTCTCTACTGGCTTACTCCTGGAGGGCAGAGAGGGCAGACAGCTAACGTGCGGCTGGTTTTCTTGTTCGAGAGGAAAACAGAATCACCCTATTGCTCTGATAGATGTCCCCAGTCAGGGAGAGGCCAGACTGTCAGGCAGCAGACAGAGATCTCTTGGAGGTGTGTGAAGCCAGAGGCCATTATTGCAGGACCGAAGGGAAAACAAAGCTTATCTGCACCACCCTGAGACTTAACCCCATCCAAGCTCAGCACAGAAGTTCTCCTAGAGGCTGGCTTTCTCTAAGGAGGGACTGGCAAGAATCTAAAGCTTGTCTGTGCCTTTACCAAAGAGGTGCACGAGCCTGCAACCAATCTGGTGAGACTCACCGCGAACAGGACTTTTCTAAGGAGAGACTGACAGGAAACCAAAGATTGCCTGCACCACCCCATGTCTCCGCCCCATCCAAGTGGAGTGCAGAAGCCTTCCTAGCTGAGACACTGCTGATCCTCACAGCCAATTGGCTTGGAGATTAATGCTTCCCAGTGATAAGCAAGGCTTAACAACAAGACTGCACACATAGCCCACAAAGGGCTACACCAAGATTGTCCGCCGCAGGTAACTGGGAAGGCTGTGCTACTGGACTCTACCAAAATACCTAACACACAAAACTTTTCTATCAAATCAGGAAAACAACTAAAATGCAGACAAGAGGCAGGACACAAAGGAAGGAGATGGAGGAAAAGAAAAGAATGGACATTGAGTTCAAAACCACTGTTATAAGGATGTTCAATAATATTCTAAAAAAGGCCAATAAAATAAATGAAACCTATGAGGATATGAAAAGGGATCAACTAGAAATAATAAGGGATCAATTAGAAATAAAAAGGGAGCAACTAGAAATAAAGAAAACATTGTCTGAAATAGAAAATATTACACAGAGTCCTAAAAACAGACTGGAAGATCGCAAGAATCAAGATAAAGATTTAGAACACGAAGATCCAGAGGACACTCCTCTGCAGAAGCAAAAAGATAAGAGAATCCAGAAAGTTGGAGATAGTGTAAGAAACCAACATTAGAATTATGGGATCTCAGAAGAAGAGAGAAAGCAAAATACCAAAAGAATACTGGAAGAAATAGTGACAGAAAACTTCCCCCACCACTAGAAAGAAGTAGACTTACAAGTCCAGGAAGTCTGCAGAACCCCAAACAAAAGGAATCCAAAGAGGACCACACCAGTACACATCATAATTAAAATCCCAAGAGCAAAAGACAAAGAGAGAATATTGAAAGCAGCAAGAGAAAAGCAGATAGTTACCTATAAAAGAGCACCCATACGATTGTCAGCTGATTTCTCAACAGAAACCATGCAGGCCTGACGGGAATGGCAAGAAATATTCAAGATGATGAATAGCAAGAACCTACAGCCAAAAATACTCTATCCAGCAAAGCTATCACTCAGAATCGAAGGCCAGATAAAGAGCTTCACAAATAAAATAAAAAAAGCTAAAGGAGTTCATCACTGCCAAACCAGAATTATATGAATTGCTGAAAGGGGTTCTTTAGGAAGAGGAAGAAGATAAAGATAAAAAGTGATCAACAAATACGTAACTATCAACAAATGAAACTAAAAACCAAGGGAATTAAAAAATCTGATGAACAATATTAACTGTTGAATATAATAGAATCAGAGGTATGGAAAGGGAGTGGACTGACGATTCTCAGGGAAAAGGGGAGTGGGGTTGCGGGAGAGAATGAACAAAAACTGTACACCTATGGATGAGGAAAATGAGCAATGGAGAAAGGACAGAGGGTGAGGTGGGAACCTGGTGGAGGGGCACAATTGGGGGAGGGGGGGAGAACAGGAACACATTTGTAATAATCCGAACAATAAAGATTTATTTAAAATATATATATACAAATATATATATATATATATACATACACACACACACACACACACATATATATATATATATATATATATATATATATATACATATATATATTTTTTTTTCCTTTCTGGACACATTTACTTTTAATAAAAATTAAATGTCTTGCCCGGCTGGCATAGCTCAGTGGTTGAACATTGACCTATAAACCTGGAGGTCACAGTTTGATTTCCAATCAGGACAAATGCTTGGCTCAGTCCCCAGTGAGAAGCGTGTAGGAGGCAGCCAATTAATGACTCTCCATCACTGATGTTTCTATTTCTTTCCCTCTCCCTTCCCCTCTGAAATAAAAAGATATTTTAAAAAATTAAATGTGCCAGATGGCAATAAAAAAAGGTTATGAACCCTTGAAACATAATAAATAGGTAACACTAAAGAATTATCTCCACCAGAGTAAATACTTTTATAATGTCTGTAATCTAAACTAACCTATTAAAATCTGCATTTTTCCTGTTTTATTTTCTTCTTCATTAACAATGTGTTAATTGAATTTTTATGCCAAAGTTTCAAATCAAAGTGTGGTAACATAAATAAAAAGAGATGTAGACTTTGAGGAAAAGTAAATAAAAGTACAAGTAGTAAACTAAAAATTAAAATGGAAAGCCTCTTGGGTAACGTAAGACCCACAAGACATTTATGGACCCTGTTATATCAGCTAACAGGGCAAATAAACATTTATAATGACAGCAAATAAAGTAAAAAAGATAGTAATTTGGTTAATTTTATAGAAATGTTTAAATTACATAAGTAAAATTTTAATGGTAACTACTTTTTACAATAGTTACTGTATCAGCTAGATTTCTAAATTTCAAAATCTTTATTCAGACATTAAAAAAAAAAATTAGAAATTGGGTCCATAGCAGGATGAGGAAAACTATAACTAGTCTGGCTTTTATTCCTAGATTCTCCACTTAGAACATAATGCTACTTTATTATCTGTACACTGACAATATATAAGAATAAACAGCAGGACACGAGATCTAGATGCTTAAACTAAAGAGGCCTCATACATTTCCCTGAAACAAAAAAGCCTCAGAAAGAGAGAGCAACATGCACTCTGATTATAAAATACATACATGCAAAATGTAATGGAGGAAGGAAATTATTCTGAATGTCCATGTAGACAAGGAAATGATCTGCAGATAAAGAAGTTGACATTTGAAGTAGATATTAATAAAAAAATTGTTATACATCTGAAATTCTGTACTCACAAAGAAAATTCCCATGTAGGCTGCTCATGGATCTAGACTCGGCTGAGGGCAGGGAGGATAATATTAATAATTTAACAATGTTTTCTCCATCAAATACAGATGATGTCATTAGGGAATGAAAACTCAAGGACTCAGTCTTACAAAAGTCTTCTGTATCTGAGGATAGAAGGGATAGGTTAGCATAAAGCCTGAGCAGTATTTAACCAAGTACAAAACTGGAGATGGTTGGTGATCTTCCAATTTTCTTTTTCCTCAGCTAGAATGCCCAATAAAGGAGCATTACCCCAAATTAAGTGGTGAGTATGAGAAGTATTATGTGATGTGAGTTTAATTATTTATTGAATATTTATGTGTGTGTTCACTTTGAATTTTTATAAGAAGAAAAATAACAGAAATTAGAATAAAAGTTAAAACTTACTATATTATGCTTATTGTAAACTCTTTCATTTTATATATCAAGGACAAGAAAAAACAATCATTTATATTAGTAAATATGTTCAACAATATATTGCTATTATGTTAAACTAGCATAACTGTGTTATCAAATCTGTATTATGTACACATGAGTAGCTCTGGTTTTAAAAATATACTCAAAGATATCTGTTATTCTAACTTCATATATATATATAATCCTAAGCAATATATATATATATAATCCTAAGCAATTGGTTGACTGACCCATCAGTTGATCGGCTGGTTGCTATGACATGCACTGACCACCAGGGGGTAGACACTCAAAGCAGGTGCTGCCTCCAGTGGTCAGCACACTCTGTCAATGGGAGGGCTGCAGCTGACCAATGGGTATCACAGCTGGCTAGTGTCCCTGTGGAGGTGAGAGCCTCTCCCACCTCCTTGAAGGCACTACTGAGCAGCAGCATGTGCAGCAGGACCAAGATGAATGGGAGAAGCATGGTGCAGGCTCTGGCCCAGGCTTGGTTTCTTCCCTGGCTGCCTGACATATCCTGAGGAGTCCCCACCAGTGCACAAATCCATGCACCGGGCCTCTAGTCCTATGCAATAAAAAAATAATATGCAAATTGACCATCCCTCCACTACACCCATCAGCTATGTCAACCAGCCAATCAGGAGCTAATACGCAAATTAACCCAACCAAGATGGCTGTGGCAATGGACAAGCAGGAGGCTAGGGTTTCCCTGGTAATGGAGGAAGCCAAGCTTATTGCACATCTTGGCCTGCTTTGGACTCCACTCAAGGCTACAAATTTTTAATTATAGAAGATAAATAAATTCTAACAAAAACGGTGGCAGCCAAGGAGCTGGAGAGAGCAGGAGGCTTGAGTTTCCCCTGGTGATGGAGGAAGCCAAGCTTTCCACACACCCTGGCTAGCTTTGGACTACACTCAAGGCTACAAAATTTCAATTATAGAAGATAAATAAATCCCAATAAAAATGGCTGCAGCCAGGGAGTGAGCAGGAGACTTGGCTCCACTCCAGGCTACAAAGTTTCAATTATAAAAGATAAATAAATCCCAGATACCTCCACTAGGGTCGAGGGGTGTGTGGCTAGCCTGCAAACCACCACAGGCCCCTTGCCCAAGCCACCCCATACCCCAAGTGAATCCCCACCCTGATCCAGGATACCCTTCAGGGCAAATCAGCTGGTCCCCACCTATGACCAGGCCTATATCCCTTTATCTAATAAAAGAGTAATATGCAAATTGAACATCACTCCAACAGTCAAGTAGGATGCCCCCATATGGTCAAAGATGCATGCCCCCATATGGACACAAGATGGCCAGCAGGAGAGGGTAGTTTGGAGGGACCAGAATGCAAGGAAGAGAAGTTGGGGGTGATCAAGCCTGCAGGAAAGGGCAGTTAGGGGGGACCCAGGTCTGCAGGGGAGAGTAGTTGGAGGGGACCAGGTCTATAGGGGAGGGCAGCTATGGGCAAACAGGCTGACAGGGGAGCAGTTAGGCATCAATCAGGCTGGCAGGGAAGTAGTTAGGAGGTGATCAGGCTGGCAGTCAGAAGTGATTAGGAGCAATCAGGAAGGCAGGCAGGTGAATAGTTGGGAGCCAGCAGTCCTGGATTGTGAGAGGGATGACTAACTGCCCGTTTAGGCCCAATCCTCCAGGACATCCCTGGATTGGAGAGGGTGCAGGCTGGGCTAAGGGACAATCCCTCTGTGCACGAATTTTGTGCACTAGGCCTCTAGTGTATATATAATTCTCTATATTTATAGAATGCAATGTAGGAATCTCTAAAAATAAAGTTCAGTCACTGACTTGTACTTGTTGAGAACTATATATTGCTAATTAGGGTCAAACTCTAAGATGTTGACAAGAAACTGCCTTCTCCATATAATGACTAGCTTAGAAAAACACAGAAATAGTGTTTTTGAGAAGGGATCAGCTGTCTAAGCCCTGGACATATGTGGCATATGTTAGCATATGTTGGGGGCCATGGCCTACCAGCATGAGAAGTGTGATACTGAAATAAGGTTGCTAGGTGAACTACAGAAAAGAATTATTGCCTATGTCTCACTCATCCTTTATGATTCCAAGGTTATTTGTCATATATTTGGAGCCTATACAATTATCAAATCAATGACCATTCACTGCTTCATTCAATACATTTGTGCCTTAGTCAGTCATAACAAAATACCAAAGAGCGTGTAGCTTCAAAAACTGAGATTTCTTTATCACAGTTTTGGAGGCTAGGTGACCAAGATCATGGTCACATTCTGGTGATATCTCTCTTCATGGCTTGCAGAAGGCCAGTTTCATGCTATATGAGAGCAAATTCCCAGGTGCCTCTTCTTATAAGGGCACTAATCCTATCACAGGGACCCCACTCTGATAACTTCCCAAAGGCCCCATCTTCAAGTACCATCACATGGGGATTAAAGCTTCAACATATAAATTTGTTGGTGGAGGGGGGAAAGGAGACAGGATTCAGACTGTAGTAGTATGTAATGGTTACCTGCTATATGGAGGTTCTGTGACTTACTCTTTCTTCTTAACACAATTATTTGGGAAACAGAGGGCTTTAGGACTAAAATAAATTACTTAGGCAACCAAAGAAATACTAGAAATGAAAAATTACTACTTACTTGATTTCTTTTAGCAAATCACTATTTCCAGAAAACACAGAGCATCTTGCTTAGAAACTCAACAAATCCAGAACTGATTGCCATGCTTGTATTTGGTTTAATTTTATGGATTCTTTAGCCCTTTGGGCTTAACTTTATTTTTGTTTGTTTTCTTTTTTAAAAAATATATTTTTATTGATTTCAGAGAGGAAAGAGAGGGAGAGAGAGATAGAAACATCAATGATTGGCTTCCTCCTGCAAGCTCCACACTAGGGATCTAACCCACAACCTAGGCATGTGCCCTTGACTGGAATCAAACCCAGGATCCTTTAGTCCGTAGGCTGATGCTCCATCCGCTGAGCAAAATTAGCTAGGACTTTCTTTTTTTTTTTTTTTTTTTTTTCTATATTTGGAGGGGTTGATAAACTATACCATTTAATCTTATTTATTTATTTTTTAAAATATATTTTATAGATTTTTACAGAGAGGAAGGGAGATGGATAGAGAGTTAGAAACATCAATCAGCTGCCTCCTGCACACCCCCTACTGGGTATGTGCCTACAACCTAGATACATGCCCTTGACTGGAATCTAACCTGAGACCTTTCAGTCCGCAGGCTGATGCTCTGTCCATTGAGCCAAACCAGTTAGGGCTACCATTTCATTTTAGATGGGTTTACTTTGCAGAGATTTGACATATTTCGCACAGTGAGTTAGAAAGTTAGCATCATCTTGGGGAATAAAAGAATTCCTTGTAGTTAAATGTGGTTTCATTTAAAATTGACCTCTAAGGGATTCTTAGCTAATTATACTTATGTTCCATGCATAACAAAAGAAGTGTGCTGCACAATACACAAAAATTCCATATCAACACCACCCCTCCACTAGGTATTATCTAGGGATTATTTAGGTATTTTGCTTAGGGGAATGTAATGAAGAAATTTGGAGGCTAGGATGACAAATATTTAATAGGAAAACCTCTATTCTAGATCTCACAGTCCTACAAAATAACTCTCTTAACTGATACATTGTGATAGGTTTAGAGTATTCTCTGCATGTAGTCTAATGAAGAAAAAGATAAGACTGCTAAAATACATAAGGTCCCAAATTATAACCATTGCAATGGATGTGTAATGTTTAAGGTATTTAAATTACTGGTGGTTAAAGAGATCCTTGCATACTTGACGTTCTATACTGAAATTATTTTCTCCAATCCAAATTTTCTCCACCCAAACTTCACCTAATTTTAACTGGTCTTCAGAACTTAGCTGAGCCATAGACTTCTCTACAAAGCCTCCTCTGAGGTCTGGGCCTTGATTGGGATAAATTATATTCCTAGTACAACCTGTGCAAACTCTATCAGGGAACTTATGACACTACATTGTAATTGAATGGCTCTTTGTTTACCTATAACATCTAAAAAAATGCCAAACACATACTGGGTGCTCAATGAATATTTGTTGAACAAATTGTGGACTATAAAGGGGCCATTTACTAAACCTGACAAGCTAAGAGGAGGCCTGTGTGGTGGACTCTATAAACTGAGAGACCAAAAATAAGCACATTGTGAGATAGCAGAGGGATTTAGGCCTGGAATGGAAAATACCCAGTAGCCAGTAAGCCAAGTTAAGACCAGGTGGCCAGAAGGAACACCAGATAAGCTGATGGTGATAATGACACTGAAACTGAAATTTTAGGAAATATAGGCAGACTTGGTGAATTTTTAGAATTGGGATCCATGGAAAAACATAGGGCTACAGACTGGAAGAAGTTACATTTCCATAACACAAGGAAGCCAAGTGCAGTTACATTCCCATAACACAAGGGAACTGGCAGTAGCAAAAAAATCTATATTTACAAAATAAAGAAGAAAGAAAGCCCAGAGGAAATAGGAGGACAATGAGGGAAGAGTGTCTCAGGAATTACTATAGTAACCAATTTGAAAGAGAATATCGACCAATCAGAGGGGATATCAGGGCATATGAAATGCAGCCTTTATAAACTGTGGAAATAGGAAGTTGGTGGGACTCTTTCCCTCTACTCACATAGGAGTCTGTGCTGTGAAAATCTGTCCCTTTCCTCATGTGGGAGTCTGTACTTGTTCTTCAACAAATTTCCACCTTTGCTATACTACCTTCTGTTTGTGGATTCATTCTTCCACTCCAGTGGACAAAGAATATGGGTTCCAGTCCAAAAATTTCATATCAACACCACCCCTCCACTTTCTACTCAAAAACACAGAAGTGGCTCATTGTATCTCTTTTTAAACTTCCTGCCTCCCTGTGTTGTGGGGTCGAAACCTGGAGTCAAAATAAGACTACCAGAGGCTACTAATAGATTAAAAAAAACAAGCAAGCCAAAGCCGGTTTGGCTCAGTGTCAAACTGAAAGGTCCCAGGTTTGATTCTGGGAAAGGGCATGTGGGGGGTGTGCAAGAGGCAGCTGATTGATGATTCTTTCTCAACAATGATTCTAACTCTCTATCCATCTCTCTTCTTCTGTAAAAATAAATTACAAATATTAAAATAATAATAAATAAATAAATAAATAAATAAATAAATAAATAAAAGCAGGCAAGAATTTATTGAACT
The DNA here is from genome assembly GCA_963693515.1 of Pipistrellus nathusii. Lineage (NCBI taxonomy): Eukaryota > Metazoa > Chordata > Mammalia > Chiroptera > Vespertilionidae > Pipistrellus > Pipistrellus nathusii. The sequence goes on from OY882859.1 coordinate 96,698,647, forward strand.
GGCCAGGATGGCGTGAGAGCTCCACATGCAGGTGGAGCCCACACTCACGACCACGCTGTCCCAGGTGTAGGCAGTCCTTTTAAAGGTCTAAACCACAAAAAATTTCCTTTGTTCTAAATTCTAAATTCCAAAGGCTGTTAACAGCCCACAGGGTCGTTCCCAGAATGTGGACCTATTTTGTGATAGCAGATAGTACGGAAGCAGAACTGAGCAAACTTAATCTCTAAAGGTTATCTGCAGTTTCAACTCCTGGAGATACTGAGTCAATGGGAATCAATCTCCTGTAGTCCTGGTCCATAGGCACAGAAAAATTGCCTTAGCTTCCAGGTTTCAATATGGAAGCTGAGGTAACTATCCTATTGTTTAAGCAAGTAAGTGAGTGCAGCAGCCAGAATTGCAAGTTTAAAATTCAAACAGTAGTTTTTTACCTAAGTATGGTGCTAACCATACTTCACCCGTAGATGTTGAAAACTGCTGTCCCATATGTGCAGTTTGACTCTTTACAACCCTCCTGGGTTGGCACTACTGAACTACACTGCCACCTTGCCCCCATAGTGCAAGGGTGAACATAGTCAGCAGACAATGCAGCTTAAAAAGGGAGTCACCCAATCCTGAAATAAAAAATTCTGTAAGCCCACCGTTTTAAAAAAGCTGTCAAGCAGATCCAACCCCAGAGCCAGTCTAGAGGACCTTCCTTTCCTTGGTGCTGCCTCCTTTGTGCTCAAGCATAAGATTAATAAAATCTGTCTGGAAATTTCTCTGGTGGTTCCTCTTGATTTCTATCCCGGGAAAACCAAAATCTCAATATTGGCAACACTAGGATGGTCTGAATAGAAAATTTCCTAAAAGAAGGTCATGGTGAGTTATTAGTGGCTTTCTTGACAAAGGCCGGTATTTTTCTTAAGTGAGCCTTTATGCATCGAAGATAACACAACTTTAAAATGTCACAGTAGCCGAAACCGGTTTGGCTCATGCCGAAACCGGTTTGGCTCAGTGGTCGAGCATCGGTCTGCGGACTGAAAAGTTCCAGGTTCGATTCCGGTCAAGGGCATGTACCTTAGTTGCGGGCACATCCCCGGTAGGGGGTGTGCAAGAGGCAGCTGGTCGATGTTTCTCTCTCATCGACGTTTCTAGCTCTCTATTTCTCTCCCTTCCTCTCTGTAAAATATCAATAAAATATATTAAAAAATAAAATAAAATAAAATGTCACAGTAATCTTATTTTCCAGACCTCTCAAGGCACACTAACCAGATCAGGAGGCTATAGAATCCCTCATTGTTATCTTATTCCCTTAATACTGTTCTTTATGTGCTGTAAATGTTAACTATTAACTATCCTATACCTATCAATGTAAAAGAATTATGTATCTCTTCATTTTACTCTTTATCCAATTCCAGAGGTTTATCTGCTTTGCTTTCTTCCATCTCCTTAATCTACCATCAGTGGATTTCATAAAATTCTACTTTTTCCTCCTTTAATTTTAATCTATGAATAAGCTGCAAAACTGCCATTCTTTGGAGCATTTTATCATTCCATTGTGATTTTGCCTTCTAGCAGTTGTCCTCAAATTGGCTCAAACAAACTCTTATGGGATTTTTTCTTAGGTTGGGCATTCTTTCATTAACAAAATCAATGAATGGATGAATGTTTTGATTTTCCATGATTCCAGATTACACAAGGAAAGATTAGTACTTCCTAGTTTAATGGAATAGTTGAATAATTGTTCCTTTAAGTTTAGCTTCTGCCCTTCTTATTTACTGAGACCCTGAAAGCATTATATTGAATCAAGAGACCTGGGATCTATTCTGAAGCCTTCCCCTGACAGGTTACATGATCCTAAGCAGGTTGCTTCATATGAATCTGTGTTGTCTCATTTCTAAATGGAGTATTTAGGACTAGACTTATGGTTTTTAACTAGATACACATCAAAATCAGTAGTGGAACTTAAAAATATATGTAGGCTTTGACACTAGTATCCTAACACTAGATATCTGGATTTGGCAGAGAAAAAGTTACATGATATCTCTTGCTCCTCTTCCCCTCACACCACCTTGGTCCAAGGCCTCTTACCTTACATCCTGACTATGCTTCTAAGAGACATTCTGGTCTCTTGGACTCATGGCTTATCTTCTCCTTCCAGACTATCCATATTCCATTGAACAATTTTTATGAAAACCTAACTTTATAATGTTGTGATGTGACCCAGCAACCACAAGTAATTTCCCACAGACCATAGAAACTATTTAATCAGAACTTCACCCCACTTTTCCCATTTATTTCTTCTCCACAGAGAACTTTTCATACCAAGAATCTGGACTTCTTGAAGCATCCATCTTATATAAAAACTGCTGTTTGAAATTTTAACCCTGCTATTTGGCTTCTATAAATGCTTGCTTGCTTAAATAATAAGAAAAATAAGACTACTCCCACTTCAGAGAGGCCATTAAACCTTCCCCAGAAAAAATTATCATGCTGGCACCAGGCCAAGCCTTTGGTTGAGGTCTCAAGGCCCCAGCACATAGAGGCTCTTTAAGAACTTGCAAAGGAGGCTGAAAACACCCCATATTTGGGAGACAAAGAAGGTAAAAACATGTAAATAGTGAAAATTCCTCCATGTTGGGCCCCAAAATTTGAGAGACATTTTCCTCTGGACCCACACATAATAAATGTAACTCCATTTCTCTAAGTATTGTTTGGTTCTCTGGTTTTCTGTAACATTCTCTCTTTTTATAAAAATTGTTATCTATAACTCTGTGCCATAAACCCAAAGTTAGCCCATTGTTTCACCTTTTTCTGACTCAATTCTATCCTCATGAAGTTTTTCCAAATACTTCAGTCCATGTTCTTCTCTCTTACTTGAAATCCTATAAAACAGATAGCTCGTGCCACTTTTTATTTATGCCATTTTAATGTATTATTAAATTATAGTCTGAGATAAATAAGTAGTTTAATGTGATATGTCTTTACTTAATTTTTAATCATTTAAAAGGTTGGAATTACATCTTTCTTACAGTTTTTATATCTCTCTTAGTACATAAAACACAAAGCTTACAAATGCTATTAAATTGAATGATTGAAATAGTTTAAGATTCTCTAGATTAGAGGTGGTGATATTTGAGTATTCATTTCTTCATTTAGGTTCCAGGAGAGAGCAGTAACCAAGAGATAGTTTCTGCTTTAAAGAAGTTTCCAAACTAGTTTGAAATGAAATATATATAATGTAGGGTAAGAGGACAGAAAATGTGTTTAAGTGAAGGATGAGGTGGATGTGTTTAGGTGGTAAGGAAAGCCACACTGGTGAAGTAACATTTGAGCAGAGACTCTAGTAGAGTGAGAGATGCCATGTGGATATCTGAAAGAACAATAATCCAGGCTTCTGGAATAGTAGATGCAAAGACCCTAAAGTTAGAATATACCTGGCACATTCAAATAGCAACAAAAGGGACTGGTATGGCTAGAATGGAATAAATGGGGGGTGGGGAGAGCAGAAGGTGATGGAAGGAGATAAGTTTACCAAAAGGGTGACATTGCCAGATCATATTGGGCTCTTGAATAGCCAGACTTTTGAATTTTATTTTGAAATGGGAAATTTTAGAAAGTTTGTTGGCAGGGCAGCAATATAATCTGTTTTATGCTTGAAAGGATCATTCTGGCTTCGCTATGAAAAATACATTTCCAGCCAAAACCGGTTTGGCTCAGTGGATAGAGCGTCGGCCTAGGGACTGAAAGATCCCAGATTCAATTCTGGTAAAGGGCATATTCCTTGGTTGTGGGCACATCCTCAGTAGGAGGTGTACAGGAGGCAGCTGATCAATGTTTCTCTCTCATTGATGTTTCTAACTCTCTATCTTTCACCCTTCCTTTCTGAAAAAAAAATCAATAAAATATATTTTTTAAAAATACATTTCCAGGTTGGAGGTTGAAGGGCATTGAGAGGCTGCTGCATTAGTCTAGGCAAGTGAAACTAGATAAGACCAGGGTGGTAGCATAGTAGATGCTAGAATAATGTTAAAGTCAAGAGTATTTACTATTGATTTTGAAGAGGATTATGAGCAGAAGAGAGAACTCCAAGAACTGATGGCTTACACAAATGGAAGAACCAGGGAAACAGTGGGAAGAGCATGTTTGGGTGGATGGAGGAGATCAATGATTTTTATTCTGGCCATGTGAAATCCAAGATGAGGATCAGTTTCAAATGGAAGTGGAGAGGCTGAGTAGATGGCTGTATCTAAGAATCTGGAGTTCAGGGAAGAGGACTTTATACTGAAGAGACTGGAAAGATAACTGAAAAGTTTAATGCTTAAAAAGTGTAGAAAGATAAAGTTTATTTTAAAGCACGTTTGTTTTTGCCTCAAGGCCTTTGTACATGTCTCTGCTTACCATTCTGTGCTCCTCCCAGCTGTTCCTGGCATTCTGAATCTCTTCAGTCCTCAGAGGGGTTTCTCTGACTTTAATGCTTTTACTTTCACCTTGATCTTCTCTACATATCTTTTATTGCACTTATCACCACCTGAAATTATCATGTTTATTTTTTAATATTTAAGATCTGTGTCCCTTCATATGAAAATAAGTTCAGTAAGAATGGACCTGGTGCAAGAATGGTGCCTCTTATAGAGTAAGCCTTCATTACGCATTAGACAACTGTATGAATAGATAAGGGAAAAATCATATTTTGCTTTTGAAACACATTTTCAAAAAGAAAATGAGCAATATATGCACAGAAATGCAAAAATGTCCTTGATAAATTAACCCATTCTTTAAAGAAATGTCCCTCAGATGAGTTATTTTGCTCTCTTTTTTTCATTTGGGGTATAATCCACCGAAATCCAATTTTTATTTCATTACAAATACTGTCAGGGGGTTAATTTAATAGATTTAACACATCCTTATCATTAATCTGATAAATCAAACCTTCATTGGGGTCTACAATTGAAGTATGCATTACTTTTACTCTTGCTGAAGTTCCATGACCTTGCAAAGGACAACTGCTTTCAGCAAAAATGTCAGTTTAATTCAAATTACATTTTTTAAGATAATACAACCTTACTGTACCATTCGTTCAATGATAGTTTATCATAGTGAAGCAAGGCCAACATTGATTCAGGAGAAAAGCCTTCTGCTCAATAGTATATTGACTTTTTTCTGGAACCTAAGTCTGTGTTAGAAAAGCAGAACTTCTTTTTTTTTTCTGGTCTCTCTCTGAATTTGAATCTTTTAAACTTAAGGCCACATAACTTCAGTATATTTTTACATAAAATGAAATTTGCTTTTGATGCCTTGGGTAGCCAGGATAGTAATTGTAAATATGATTATCTCTGTCACAGCTCTGAGACAACATGTATAGATGCTTTTGGCTTTGGAAGCTTATTTTTATGTAGGTAAGGTAAATGTGATAGTAAAGTGTGGAATGATTTTTGCCAATAGCTAAAATATTCAACAAAAATGTTTTAAGAGGAAGGCTAACAGAGACCAGAAGAAAGTAACATTCTATGAGAAGTACTCAACTTATGGTCAGGTTGTGGTATGAAAGACTAGTTGTTGGAGATGGGGTATAAGTTTGCCAACTTCCCCAAGTTTTCCCAGACTTGTTTGGATGGCGGTTATCAGTAGAATGAGAGCAACCTTTGTAGAATGAGAGCAACCTGTCATGGCTTACCAAGAAGTCTGTAACTACCCTGTTTCCCCGAAAATAAGATAGTGTCCTATATTAATTTTTGCTCCCAAAGATGCCCTAGGTCTTATTTTCAGGGGATGTCTTATTCTTCCATGAAGAAGAATACAGTACACATTTATTGTTAAATGAAAATAAAGGAAATTTATTACCTGTATACGGTACAGTAGTACGGTAGTTGTCAACACAAACCAGGCAAACTGAATCCTACAGTATCAAGAATTTACTCATTTATTCAATGACAATCATGTCATCATCTTCTGGAACATCATCATAACAATCCAATTCCTCAATTTCTTGGTGAATTTCTTGTGACTCCGTTTCTTTCAGAATCAGTGGACCACATCTCTCATGTTTAGCAATAGCACTGTCTTTATATGAGTACTTCTAGTCAAGGTAGCCTAGTCGCAGTGCATTTGCAATGCAACCGTCAGTGATTTTCTCTCATGAATTCTTCACCCAAATCACAACTTCTTGCAGTTTAGGTTTCACAAAGTTTCCATGCTGATTTCTCTCCATTCTATTTTCAATGAAGTCATTAATTTCCATATGCAAATTGTCTTTGAATGGCTTGTTATTGCAATATCAAGAATGTGGAGATAGGCCTTCATTCCTGTGGGAATCATTATCTGATGTATTTTTCTTTGGTGAAGAAATGTCTTCATGTCTTTAGCATGGTGAGTGCTGGCTGCATCCCAGACTAGCAGACCTCTTTGGCTCCCTTGCATAACAAGCAGCAGCATTAAATCAACCCACTTCCTTATAACTGCTCATGTGGACCAGGCTTTTTCAGTTTCAACAATAAAAATGCCCAAAACAGTTCAATCTTTTCCTTCTTGCCCTTAGAAATGATTAAAGGTGGGATTTTAGTGCCATCCAGACGAATTGCCAAAATACAAGAAACACTTGCACTTTCGTAAGCAGTGGAGGGAATGTACACTAAGGAGGCACCCCGCTGTTCAAATTGCTGTTTGAGATGATTGGCCCAAAAACACAGCAGTTTCATCCATAGCAATCATGTTGGAAAGATTGTATTTAGAGAAGTCAGCATTATCAATAAAGGACTTGAATGCAAGTGCTCACTTAATAACTTGAGTATCTTCCAATCTAAACAATGTTGTAGATCTTCTTAAAGACAGTTCACTTTGCTGAAGGAAATTATCTAGCCAGTGTTGTGATGCTTTGAAGCCTTCGGGGGCTATGTCAAACTTTAGTGCCATTGCAAAGGCAAATTCTTGAATCTGAGCCCTATTCACAACCAAAGCCTTTGCTCTCCTGTCAACAACCCATTCACAGATTAGGTCTTCCAGCTTGGAAAATAAAGGTTGCTGACCTGATCCACACTTGTGCTTTTTAGCATTTCTCTTGTCCACTTGTTCAATGAGGTTACCATACTCTGCTCCTCATTTTTGGACCAATCGGATACCCAACATCTTCTCTTTGCAGAAAGCAGTAAGATTTTGGCCCCAAGAGTCTTCCACAATTCCTTTCTTGTACTCCACGGAGTAGCTTTTTCTTTCTGCGCTCATTTCTAGGGGTAAAAAAAAAAAGGAATTGGGGTATCAAGGTGGGGGGAGGGGGATCACTTAAAATGACACAGGGGGATCAGGAATCAAAATGGCACAGGAGAATCAGAGAGGGGATTTTGATCCTCCTGTGTCATTTTAAGTGATTCTCCTCCCCCCACCCCTGTGCCACTGAACACCTTCACCTGACATCCTCTTACCCCTTTATCAGACATTTACCCCTGGGGCCTGCCTGGGGACTGTCACTGGGCTTGCTGGGGCCTGGATCTGGGCTGGAGCAGGGTCTGCCACTGACTAAGAACCTTCAGTCATCATGAGGGTGGCTGCGAGCATCAGGTAGTGTCACCAGAGTCAGACCAACACTCACCACATTCACCCCATCCTGTCTGCTCTAATCTCCTGTTCTTCTACACACAACTGCAAAAGTCTCCTCCTCTCTCCTGCCCCCGCGCTCACTGCTCACTCTGACCTCAGCTCCACCTCCACATAGCAGTGATGTCAGGACTCCGAGTAATGTCACTGGTTGCTAGATGCCAGTCGGGGCGGCCCTAGCGACCAGTTTATGGTAAATTAATTTTCATTCTGAGATAGAGCCTAGGAGGGGCCTTATTTTCCGGAGGTTGCCTTATATTTCACTCAGAAGGAGTTCTTATTTTTGGAGGATGTTTTATTTTCAGGGAAACACGGTATTTACTGAGATTTGCTGTACTGAGAAACTGCCTGATTTGCTGTACCAAGAATTTGTCCTTCTACTCTGTCTCTCACTTAGAGATTAAGAGGAACAAAAAATACATTCCTCTTGACAGACCTCCTATTCAGTGTTTTGTGTATAAAAGGCATTACACAGTTAATAAACTTGCTGCAGTCAGTCAATGGCTCGCAACCCTTCTGATCCCACTTTCCTGTCTTTCTTTCTTTTCTCAATTCCCACCTCCCTACCTCAGTCTGGTTCAACTGTCAGGCTGGTCCTGGCGACTAGTCATGTTGAGACCAATGGCTCTCAGCTTGGCTGATTTTCCCCCCCAGGGAATAATTTTGCAATGTCTGGAGACAGTGGTCTCCAACTGGAGTGTGTGTGTGTGTGTGGGGGGAGCATTATTGATAATATAGTGGGTACAGACTAGGAGTGCTGCTAGAATCCTATAATGTACAAGAAAGCCCCTTCAAAATTGAATTATATGGCTCCAAATGTTAATAGTTGTAGGGATTTAGACAGTGCATTGCTTTTCCTAAAGAAGCAATGTTATAAATGTGATAACATTTCTACTCCAGAGGACAATATTGGCAAAGATGGTTATCTGTCCACCAGAACCTATACTTGTCATTCATAGTATATGCTTTATCTGCCTACATTACATTTCCTAGAATCTTTTGCAGCTAGTTATAGCCATATGGCTGGTTCTTACCAGTAAAAGGAGAGCAGAAGTAATACATGTTATTACTGGTCAACACTTAAAAGAAGTTATTCCTGGCTCTGTGTCTCTTTCTCCTTCCATCACAATGAGTCGCTATAGCAGTGCTTCTAAAACTTTAGCTACATCAGAATTATCAGGATGACTTGTTCAACCTCAGATTACTGGATTCCACCACACAGTATCTGACTGAATAGGTTGTGGTGAGGCCTGAGAATTTTCTTTCTAACAATGTCCCAGATGGTGCTTATGCCCTTGAGATAGGATAATAAGAAGCTGATACTCTTGAGACAGGATAGTAAGATAGGAAATTCCTTGGCAAGTGGAATGGAGAACCCTGGGACAGATAGCTGAAAAACTGACTGAGCAATTTATAGCCAATATATAATAAACTGCAAGGTCCTATCTTACACATTTCAGACTCTGCTGGGGCAGACCCACCTCAGTCCCAATCATTCTTTGGCAACATTCTTTGAAGGTGAAACTAACCACGGAATGCCATATGTGCTCATTTTGATGCATCAGCATATTAGGACACACCTGGAAAGCTGATAAGTATTCTATTGGATCCTCCCCTAAAATCTACTTTAGAAAACAGATAAAAACCCTTAAGACCGAAAGAAAGCATATTACTTTCTCTCTTGTCTAATCTTTTATTTCCATCTTTATAGTGATAAACTGCTGGCCTAGAGGGCCATCTAAGTAGTGATGGCCTTGACTTATGTGTAGGTACCTTCACTCCTTCCCTCATTCATGCAGTCTTTAAGTCAATGACAAAATCTTACTCTAAAAACTTGACTCTGTGGTCTAATTTTTACAAATCCTTATCTTCTTTCTAGCCACACTGAAGCTGCTCTGGTTCAGGTATTCAGTAATAAAAAGCTCTAATGGAGATTAAAAACGGCAGCAGAGTAAGTGGATACTGCATGGACATGCTCCCAGGAACAAACTGGTACTACAACTAAAATATAGAAAAACTTATTGCATAATCAAAAGAAAACTTGCAAGAGACAACCCTGATACCTGAAGACCAAAAATGGAGACCAAATAGAGACTGGGAGGAGGTGCAGAGGTGTGAAAGAACTGGCCGGGTGCCCACAGAAGGCAACTGAAATCCTGGAAGATATCTCAGCTGTGTGTGTGTAAGGGGTGCCACTGAGAATTCTGAAACCTAATCCCCAAGCTGGGGCCCCCAGCAGAGAGCTCCAAAATTGAAGAAGGTATCCACATAACATCTGGCTGTGAAAACAGTGGGGTGCTGTCTGCTAGGAAGAGATGGCTGGAAAATTCAGGCACTCTTTAAAGGACCAACATAGAAATGTCCCTGTGGAGCCACCCATTTTGTGCTCCAGCAGAGAGTGGGAGAAGTGGACTGCAGCTCTGAGGGAAAAAGACATGACTGGAGACTCAAGGGAATAGAGCTCAGAAGGCAGACACCCTAAGTTTTCTGAGTTGAGTCATTCTCTCACACAGTGGAGGACATCTTTTCCACATAGATATCTGCTTGCTTGAGGAGAAGACAGTTGACACACACTATTGGAAAACATTTTGCCCTGAGGCCACTTAAGAGATTAAAAATAACAACTAGCCTCCAGATAGTAGCAACTGCCCCACCCTATTGAAAAAAACCTCTGATCACACCTGAGGACAATTGCCTAAGGCAGGAGAGGGGGCAATTCAAGTCAGAGATCTATCAGTCTGTAGACAGAGGCACTCTCTGGAAGCTTTGAGTCCTTGCCTAATCTAATTAATCAGAAACAGCCTTTGACAATGTCCTGCATTAGAGATTGAGAAGTATAAAAGATCTACCTAATACATAGTCACAAACCCAAATAGAAAGCCGAAACAAGGAGACAAAAAAAAAAAAACACCAGAAAACAAATTAAAGAACTAGAGAATTCTACAGAAGAGATAAATTAGCCAGAGATAAGAAATTTATCAGAAATAGAGTTAAAATTAATAATGATAAAGATGCTCCAAAGCATGAAAAAAAAGATATAGTAACTATGAAAAAAGAACAATCTGATGTAAATAAAGACATAACAGAAATAAAGAACTCATTGGAAGGAATGAACAGTTGATTAGGGGAAGCTGAGGATCAAATCAGTGAATTAGAAGACAAGTTGAAAATATCACTCAATCAGAAAACCAGAAAGAAAAAAAGAAAATTAAAAAACAGGAGGACAGTTTACAGAAGCTGAGGGACAATGTGAATTATAATAATACTGGAATAGCAAGTGTGCCAGAAGAGGCAGAAAGAGAGAAAGGAATAGAGAAGGTATTTGAAGAAATAATGCACAAAACTTTCCTAATCTGATAAAGGGAAAAAGTCATACAAGTTCAGGAGGTATAGCAAACCACAAACAAGAAAGACCCAAACAGATCTTCACCTAGATATATCATAATTAAAATGTCAACTATTGAGAGAGAGGAGACAAGATGGAGACGGAACAGACAGACTTGTTCTGACCCAGGTCCCAGAACAGAAAAAGGCAGCATCTGAGTTGCTCAGGGAACGTTGATTGGCAGCTAAGGGGCAGAGGAGCTCTAAAGGAAGATAGGGAAGGGTTTGCTGGACAGGATTTCCTGGCCGGGAGGCCAGCACTGCGGCAGCCACGGCAAGCTCTCCCGGAGGGAAGGCTGCGCCATCTTACAAGGAAAGGAGGAGCTTCTCTGAGGCCTAGAAAAACCACCGCAGAGGACACCATCGAGCAGCTGAGACACCCCAATCGGCGCAAACGCGTGCATTCAGGGGAGTTCTTCAATCACCCATGGAAAGGAGAGATAAATCAACACAGGAGAGAGACATCCTGAAGAGAGACCATAGAAAGACAAAGAAACAGCCCACAAATGAAAGAAAAGCAGGCATCACCAGAAAAGGAAGTAAATGAGTTAGAGGCAACCAACCTACCAGAGCAAGAATTCAGAGTAATGATCTTAAGATGGCTAAAAAGAATGGAAGACAAATTTGACAATATGAGTAAGACCCAAGAGGAAATAAAAAAAATAAAATAAAAAAAACAGGAAGAAATGAAGATGACTCAAGATGAAATAAAAATGACATCGCTACTATGAAGAACTCAGTAGAAAGCATTAAGAGCAGACTAGAAGAAGCAGAGGATCGCATCAGTGAGCTAGAAGACAAGATGGAAAAAAATACCCAATTAGAGCAGCTTCTAGAAAAAAAAATTAAAAAGCAGGAGGAGAGCCTACGGGAGCTTTGGGATAATGCAAAACAAAACAATATTTGAATAATAGGGATTCCGGAAGGAAAGAAAACTGAGGTAGACATAGAAAACGTATTTCAAGAAATAATGACAGCAAAGTTTCCTGAGATAGAGAAGAAAAAACCCACACAAATCCAAGATGCTCGCAGAGTCCCAAGCAAAATGGATCCCAGAAGACCAATGCCAAGACATATTATAATTAAATTGGCAAACACCAATGACAAAATAAGGATCTTAAAAGCAGCCAGAGAGAGACAGAAAGTTACATATTAAGGAACCCCCATCAGAATAACAACCGATTATTCAAGAGAAACTTATCAGGCTAGAAGGGAATGGGATGAAATATACAAAATCATGCAATAAAGGATCTGAATCCAAGAATACTGTACCCAGCAAGGCTATCAATCAAAATTGAAGAGGAAATCAGGAGCTTCACAGACAAAAAAAGACTGAAGGAATTTATCTCCACCAAACCAGCAATGCAAGAAATGCTAAATGATCTACTGTAAAAATAAAGAAATAGGAAGCGAAGAAGGAACACAGGGGTATAGAATAAAAATAGCATCAAATGAGTACCTATCATTAATAACATTAAATGTAAATGGTTTAAATGCTCCAATCAAAAGACATAGGGTAACAGAATGGATAAGAAAACAAGATCCATACATCCGTTGTCTACAAGAAACCCACCTCAGAAAAAGAGATGCACACAGACTGAAGGTGAAGGGATGGAAAAAGTTTTCCAGGCAAATGGAAATGAAAAGAAAGCTCGGGTGGCAATAATTATATCTGACAAATTAGATCTCAGAGTGAAGGACATAACAAGAGATAATGAAGGCCACTTCATAATACTAAAGGGAGCAATCCAACAAGAAGAAATAACCCTGGTAAATATATATGCATCCAATACAGGAGCACCCAAATACATAAAATAACTGCTGGAGGACAGTAAGGGAGAGATTAATAGCAATACAATCATAGTAGGAGATTTTAATACCCCACTGTCACCCTTTGACAAATAATCTAAACAAAAAATCAGCAAAGAAATATCAATCCTAAATGACTCACTAGACCAGATGGAATTAATTGACATCTTCAGAACATTCCACCCCAAAGCCACAGAATATACATTCATATCAAATTCACATGGGACATTCTCAAAAATAGACCACATTTTGGGACATAGACAAAGTCTCTTCAAATTCAAGAAGATAGAAATCATATCAAGCATCTTCTCAGACCATAATGGAATAAAACTGGAAATTAACTACAATAAAAATAATCCAAAGAAATCAAACACATGGAAACTAAACAGCATGCTATTAAACAAGGACTGGGTTACCAGAGAAATCAAGGAAGAAATTAAAAACATCCTGGCAACAAATGACAATGAAAACACAACAATCCAAAATCTATGGAGCACAGCAAAAGCAGTTTTGAGAGGGAAGTTCATAACCTTACAAGCCTATTGCAAAAAAACTAGAAAAAAAGGGTAACAAATGATCTAACTCTACAACTCAAAGAGTTAGAAAAAGAGCAACAAGAAAAGCCCAGTGTACGCAGAAGGAAGGAAATAACAAAAATCAGAGCACAGATAAAGGACATAGAGACCAAAGAAACAATACATAAGATCAACAAAACCAAGAGCTTGTTCTTTGAAAGGATAAACAAGATAGATAAACCTCTAGCCAGGCTAACCAAGAAACAAAGAGAGAGTACCCAAATAAACAAAATCAGAAATAAAAGAGGTGAAATAACAATAGACCCACCGAAATACAACGGATTGTTACAAAATACTATGAACAACTCTATTCCAAAAAACTGAACAACCTGGAGGAAATGGACATATTCCTAGAAAAATACAACCTTCCAAAACTCAATCAGGAAGAATCTAAAAATCTCAATAAACCAGTGACTTGGGAAGAGATTGAAACAGTCATCAAAAAGCTTCCAGCAAACAAAAGCCCAGGGCAAGATGGCTTCACAGGAGAGTTTTACCAAACATTCAAGGAAGAACTAAAACCTATCCTCCTCAGACTATTCCAAAAATTCCAAGAGGAAGGAACACTTCCAAACTCCTTCTATGAAGCCAGCATCACCCTAATACCAAAACTAGATAAAGACAACTCAATGAAAGAGAATTACAGGCCAATATCCATCATGAACATAGATGCCAAAATCCTCAACAAAATTCTAGCAAATTGGCTCCAGCAGAGCATCACAAAGATCATACACCATGACCAAGTAGGATTTATTCCAGGAATGCAAGAATGGTACAATATCCGCAAATCAATAAACGTGATACATCACATAAACAAGTTGAAAGATAAAAATCATACAGTCATATCAATTGATGCAGAAAAAGCATTCAATAAAATCCAACACCCTTTTCTGATAAAAACTCTTAACAAGGTGGAAGTACAAGGATCATACCTCAACATAATAAAAGCTATATATGATAAACCCACAGCTAACATTATACTCAATGTGCAAAAACTAAAATTATTCCCTCTAAGAACAGGAACAAGACAGGGATGCCCACTCTCGCCACACCTGTTTGTCATAGTACTAGAAGTACTAGCCATTGCAATTAGACAAAAGGAGGAAATAAAAGGCATCCAAATTGGAAAAGAAGAAGTAAAGTTATCCTTATTTGCAGATGACATGATATTGTACATAAAAAAACCAAAAGACTCCATTAAAAAACTAATTGACTTAATAAATGAATTTGGCAATATAGCAGGATACAAAATTAATGCCAAGAAATCCATAGCATTTCTATACACCAACAGTGAAACTACAGAAACAGAGACAAAAAAGCAATTCCGTTTACCATCGCACCAAAAAAATTAAGATACCTAGGAATAAATTTTACTAAGGAAGTAAAGGACCTATATGCGGAAAACTACACGACACTGAAAAAAGAGATAGAGGAAGATGTAAACAGTTGGAAGAACATACCATGTTCATGGATTGGTAGAATCAACATCATCAAAATGTCCATACTTCCTAAAACAATCTATAGGTTCAATGCACAAGGCCAAAGTTTGCTGACTTTCTGCTTTAGAATATCATAAAAATACCACCAAATTTCAGGCTTTTTCATTCTCCTGGTCCTGCACATCATATTCTTGGCCCTCAGTTTTAGTGCAGCTCAAGTTCTACAACTCAGCAAATGTAGGTGTCAAACTCTGGAGAAGCTATCAAGCTTCAAGGAGTCTATTTGGACAGATACTTCATATACCAATATAGCTATCTAAAACCCTACATCTTCTTCAAAGTATTTTTAAAATAAAGCATTGTTTAAATGTAATATCCAAGTTTTAAAAACAAACCAGCATTCTCCAGGGTACAACTACTGATGGGAAAGAAGAGCAAATGCTTTCCTACTCCTAGAAATGCTTTGAAAAAAATGCAACAGAGGACTGACTTCTTATGCACAAATGAATTTTCCTTTTGCTTTCCCTTAAAATGTCAACTCATGACCAGTTTATTACTGTTCTAACTTAAAGGTGGCATGTCAACCCAGCTTACTCTCTTTGTGACTCTCTCCACTCTCACATATCTGTGGATGCAGAAAGCTCTGTCAGAGGCCTACAGAGGGAGGTTTTTAATTGCAGACCTCCATTTGCCTGCACTTAAACAACTCCTCCTCGGCTGGGAGTTGCCAGCCTTTACTGTGCAGAACAAGCTAGAATGAAACTGAAGGTGAAATAAATCCTTTATTTCTAGTACATTAAAAATGTAGATTTTGGAACACTATGTTGGGTTTAAAGTGGAGTCTCATAGACTTGGGCTCAAGAATGGTTTTGTCCTTGGCTCATTCACTTAAGGTCTTTGAGGTTCTGAATTTTAGCTTCTACTTTGAAGAAAATAAGGTTAATATCTACCTCTTAGGATTGATATATAGTGAGTAGCAAATAGTAGATATTCAATAAATGATAGCTTTGGAAATACTTTCAATATTTTCCTATATACCTAAATTTGTTTTTTGTTTGGTCTATTGTGAAGAAGTGATTTTTTTTGTCATTATTTTATTCTCTTATATCATCCAATAAACCATTAGTGCCAGGGTTCTTGTTCTGGAATTAAAAAGAGTTAAGCAATCTGGAGAAAGGCTATGAGTAGATTAAATAGGAGTCCAGAGATGAAAGATAATTTTGAAAGTCATTAGGGGGTCAGAGGAGCTTTAGCTAAAGGAGCTAAGTTCTCCTTGTCTCGGGACCTCTTGCTTTTTATTAATACAAATTGTCCTAAGGCAAGGTGGAGATACACACTTTATTTATTTATTTATTTATTTATTTATTTATTTATTTATTTATTTATTTTTGGGGAGGGGAGGAGCACTCAGAACTTTATTTTTTTATTTTTTTAAATAAATCTTTATTGTTCATATTATTACAAATGTTCCTCTTTTTTTCCTCGCCCTCCGTTGCTCTCCTCCACCAGGTTCCCACCCCACCCTCTGCCCTTTCCCCACCCCCCATTGTCCTCATCCAGTTTATGTTCAGTCTCTTCCCACACCCCCCTTTCCCCTTTTCTTCAGGAATCATCAGGTCACTCCCCTTCCATACCTCTGATTCTATTATATTCAACAGTTAATATTGTTCATCAGATTTTTTGTTAATTTCCTTGGTTTTTAGATTAACTTATTGATAATTACGTATTTGTTGTTCATAATTTTTATCTTTATTTACTTTCTCTTCTGAAAGAACCCCCTTCAGGAATTCATATAATTCTGGTTTGGTGGTGATGAACTCCTTTAGGTTTCTTTTTTATTAGTGAAGCTCTTTATCTGGCCTTCGATTATGCGTGATAGCTTTGCTGGATAGATTATTTTTGGCTGTAGGCTCTTACTATTCATCACCTAAAAAATTGCTTGCCATTCTTATCTGGCCTGCATGGTTTCTGTTGAGAAATCAGCTGACAATTGTATAGGTGCTCCTTTATAGGTAACTACCTGCTTTGCTCTTGCTGCTTTTAATATTTTCTCTTTGTCTTTTGCTCTTGGAATTTTAATTATGATTTGTCTTGGGTGGTCTTCTTTGGATTCCTTTTGTTTGGAGTTCTGTGTGCTTCCTGGACTTGTAAGTCTAATTCTTTCACCAGGTGGAGGAAGTTTTCTGTCACTATTTCTTTCCGTATGTTTTCGATATCTTGCTCTCTCTCATCTTCTAGAACCCCCATAATTCTGATGTTGGTTCGCTTGAAGTTGTCCCAGAGATTTCTTACATTATCTTCAACTTTCTGGATTCTCTTGTCTTATTGTTTCTGTGGAGGGGTGTCTTCTTGCTCTTTATGTTCCAAATCTTTTCTTGATTCTTGCGATCTTCCATTCTGTTTTTAGGACTCTGTGTAATATTTTTTATTTCAGACAATGTATTCTTTATTTCTTGTTGATCCCTTATTATTTTTTGTTGATTCCTTATTAATTCTAGTTGATCCCTTTTCATATCCTCATAGGTCTTATCGACCTTTTCTAGGAAATTTTTGAAAAACCTTATAAGCGTAGATTTGAACTCTATATCCAGTCATTTTTTGTCCTCCATTTCTTCCGTTTGTGATCTTTTTCCTTGTCTCTGCATTTTCGCAGCTTCCCTGAGTTGGTAGCCTTAAAAGCCTCTGTGTTCTTGGAGGATGGAGCTGGAGAGAAGGGGCGGCTGAGTGCCTGGCTGGCGTACCCTAGCGAGAAGGAGGTAAAAGCTCCGGACTGTGCTGAACCCCAGTTCCGACAGAGGGACTGGGCTGGGGCTGTGAGGCAGAATCCCAGGGGAGCGGTGAAAGGCAGAGCCCCCGGAGGCGCGCACATTGCGTGCAGAGGACTGACTGCTGACTCTGCTGCTAGATTGCCCTAGTGGGAAGGAGACAAAAGCTCCGGACTGTGCTGAGCCCCAGTTCTGACTGCTCTGAACCCCAGTTCTAGGCCAGACCCCGGGGACCCAGGCTCATTCAGAGGGAGCTGGGCTGTAAGGCGGAAACCCGGGGGAGTGGCGAAAGGAGGTCCCTGAGGCGCGCACATTGCGTGCAGAGAAGGGACGGTTGGCTGTGTTATGGGATTGCCCTGGCGGGAAGGAGGCAAAAGCTCCAGGCTGCTCTTAATGCCACCTCCAACTCCACTTCCAACTGAACTGAACCCCAGTTCCGGGCTCATTAGGGGAGAGACTAGACTGTTTGGTAGCAGGAGAAAATCAAGGGCACCTTTCTCTCAGAGGTGCTTACAACGAGTACTGAAGGACCCTAAGGAACACTGAGACTCAGGAGCCGCATAGGGCAGGGCTGAGGGAAGCCAAGGCTGTAGGCTCCACCCTGAGATACACACTTTAAATGGTAGAGCTTAGTACAGAAGCATTGTCAGATTGGGGAATATCCTACAGGCTGTTCAGGTGTTTGGCCAGTAAGAGACAATAACATGTAGATTAAAATGCCTTGAGCTGTCTGGCAGCAAATAATCATCTTATTCAGGTTTGGGGAAATGCCTTTAGCCATTCCAGACAGGTAATAACATATGTGACTCAGCCCTTCCTTGTTGAATCCCCAAGTTTCATCAACCGTTTGATGAAACTTTTGCAATTATGACATGCTGGAACTGGCTTCTGGCAAAATGTAAGTGTATACACAGCTAGAAAGCATGTATCCAAACAGGAAAGGCTAATGGTAGGAAACTGATTGAACAGAAAGAAACCACAATCCCCAGAGTAATTCAGGTAACCAAATTCATTTGGTCTATTTTCTTTTGGGAAAGGGTGCCTCCAGGTTTGGTCTAAGCAAGTATCACATAAGCTTATTGAGAGCAGAGATATTGTCCATCTCACATACTGTCCCTAGGATTGCTCTTGGCACTTGGTATGAATTAGTACTTGTTTTCTCAATTAATAAAGGGGCATGGTTTTTCTCAACTAGTAACTTAGATATGATTTGCTTTTGTATTAACCATGAGAAGTTCCTGAAGCTCAGCATAAGGAAGGGACAGGGATTTAAGGAGAAGGAAATTTGACATTGGACAAGGATGGTATCATTCACAGTTCTTATCTTCAAGTATGCAATTTCTGAAATGATCATGAAAATTCCCCAATATAAAAATACCTATTCTAGGCCAGTTTCTGACAGATGCTGTATGTACATTGAGCCCATCACAACAAGATTTCCTTCAATTTCATTTTTTTTTCTAGAAGGAAAAACCCCACTATTGCTCATAACTTATGGAGTGTCAGCATGGTATTGGGTATCCTGAGGTAGATAGGAGTTATGCTTCCCCAGAATGTCTCTAGGTTTTCCACATTGGACAAGGGAAAGAACAGTAGTGCTGATGCTGCATGTAGTTAACATACCTGAAAACATCATCATGTGTTGGAAGTTCCAGGGGACCTTCTGCTTCCGGCTCAGGTTCAGGAAAAAAGGGGTATATGTTGCAGGCTCTGGCAACAAGAATTGCTAGCTGGGAAACATTGAGAAAAATATTGCTTAGTGAGGGTGCTAGCCCTTGAGCTTTAAATATCGTGTTCTTCAGCTTTTCTATACTAAAAATGAGGATAAATATGTCAACACATATATGTCCTACTTTCAAAATTCATCTTTCAATGCCAATTTCTTTCCAGAAATAATATATACCAAGTGGCCAGATTATTGTTATCTCTGAACCCATAATAATCTGGCCACTCAGTATATAATAGACGCTTGGTGCATGGGTGGGGTCTGGCCTGCCTGCTGGTTGAACTCCTGGTCGAGAGGACAATTTGAATATTAGCCTTTTTTATATAGAATATACACTGAATGGCCAAATTATTATGCATTCAGAGATCATAATAATCTGGCTACTCAGTGTATATTTACATTTGAATACATTTGGTTTATGATTGCCAACCCAATTTCAATCACTGTAAATTTTCTCATCACATTTATGTTGCTAGGGACTAACTTTATGCTCAATTCTGCTGCAAAGGAAGCCAGCAAGTGTGCAGTGTTGTAGCATGCTTCCTGAGCAGTGCTTCAGAAAGGTAAATGTGCTTTGGCTCCTGATTACCATCTCCCTGTTCATTAGTTATAGGTCCTGTATCTAGTAAGCTTCACTCATTTTATTTTCCTTTTAGTGGATTTCATTTTGGGAGAAATTGCCTATCTAAAGGTATGATACAAATAATGCTTTAAGAGGCATTTACTAAATCCAAACTGTACACATTAAAATCTATGAAAATATTGGTGGTAGTCTTTTCTCCACTTTGTCATCTTGGACCACTTCCCTGATAGTCTACCTAGTCTAGTTTGCCCTCAAATGAGATGAAATTTTTGGGAAGAGGAGCTTCCTTCTAAGACCCAGATTTTGGATGAAATCTGAGGTTTGAGCTGAGTACTCCATGAAGAGAGAACAAGAAGCAAATGCTTGGCTAAAACAGGGCTTTGACAAAGAAGTTGACTTTCCTGGATGTAAGGTCATCTTCATGGAATATAAGGGGGTATGTCCATTTTCCCAGTGGAAAGAATGATGACAGTCATTGACTGTCCTTAGGGACATCCCAGTGCATCAGTATCCTTTTGTTCAGATACCCATTCCCGTTGGGATTGCCTTCACACCAGGCCTAGAGCTACAAAAGTCCTCTGCATTAAAAGTGAGGTTTAGATTTTTTTTTCCTATTATTTTGTTTATAGGAAAAGTTTTTCTTATTAAAATAATCTTACATATGCCCAATTATTAAGAAATTGAAACATATCCATCATGCTAATTTAATTTGGCCTTTACTTTGCATATCCTATTCAAAGTCCTTACTGAAAAGATTTTACTATCTTGTAAAAGAAATATTTCTAAAGCTTAACAATCTTCTGATCATACTAATGCAGGTTAAATATATTTCTCTGTAAATAATGGGTTGAAATTTTAATGTAAATGATTCATAATTTTAAACATATTTTGAATATTCAAAAAAGTCACTCTCCTTTAGTCCTCCCACCCGGTATTTTCCAAAGTTCTTATGTTTAATCATAAGCATTTAACTAGAAATTATATATCTACCTTAAATTTGAGCCCTGTAGTCAGCCTGAGGAAATTATTTTAACAATTTAACAGAATAATTGATAAAAGTAAGTAGTTTGTGCTCTTTCATCAGCCCATATTATTCATTTCAAAGGATACAAAGGCTCCAAGTATGGAAAGGGCATTGAAGAAATGATTCTGGAATGTGAACAATGCCAGACCCATGTAGCAGAAGATGACATTCTCAGCCAAGAAGTTCGTAAATACAAACAACTGAAAACAAAACAGAAACCAAAATTATTAATGGTGACTCAGGTTTTAATTCACTTAATCAGGGTTATAATGTGTTTGGTGACTGGGTGGCTATCCTTATCTAGGAAGGCCATCCCTTTGTCCTGTGCTTATCTTCTGGAGGGGCATAGGAACCCTGACTATTGTCACGTGAGCTGACTCTTCTGGGGTTCTCTACACAGTGAGAGGTGCCACAACCCTGTCTACATCCACCTTCCTATTCAGCTGCAAAGCTGCCCAAGATTCTCCGGGGCCAACTTACTCAGTGTGTATCCTCCATGACACACTTCCTACTGGGATGACAGAATATTCCATCACAGAAATGGAAACTACGTGATTTTCTTAAGGTGTACTGTAGTAAACAATGTAAAGATAGTTTTGAATTTTTCTGCAGACCACTCAGTAGGTGCACTCAAATTCCCAGAACTTGATAAAAAAGCTTCAGCTAATTTATTCTCCTCAGGCAGACAGGAAGGATGAACTTATAAAACTTAGAAAGCAGAAATAAGGATGAATGTTGACAATAACTTCAATATTAGAATGATCAGTATGTTTTAAATGAGATTCATTAAATTGATTGATATAGTTATATCCATTAAACATCTACAATTTTAGCTGCTAAAAAAGAAGATGATTAATCCCAGAGATCAGTTTATGCAACAAGAACACAATAGGTATGTCACATTCAGTCAGAGGAATGGGTACTAACACCCATGCTAATGAAAGCTCCCCAGAGTTATTAAGTAAACAACTTAAGTTGAACATGAAAAATATTATCCATGTTCCATATTAGAGGTAAAAAGGGTCCTGGGCTACAACAAAGGCCAATTGGGAAGAGATTTTATTTTATATTCCAGTCTTTCCATTTGGAAGTTCCTAAAACTTCATTTTAGACATAAATGTTTCTGGAAGTATTTCTCTTGGCTTTTAAATAACTCATTTTTTTTTCATGTAATGTGTTTACAACCCTACAAAATAATGTCCAATACCTGTCTAATGACAGAAAAAACCCACACATAGAATCTTGTCAGAAACATTATTTAAAACCTGTAATAGAAAGAGTGGATTAAAAAGATGCAGCTCCTCTGTTGTAAGATGGTCTCCCTGCAGTGGCAGAGATCATCCATTACCCAGGGTGTGCGTTTTGCATCCCAGGTCACCATAGGAAACCGGAAAATGTGGTGGAAATATGGGAATGGGGAACACTTCTACTTCATTAAAGATTTTTTTCAAAAAGTGAGATTAGGCTGTTTTAATTGGCTTGGTTGCCATAACAAAATAACATAGACAACTGGCTTAATCAATACAAATTTACTTTTCATAGCCCTGGAGATTGGGAAATCCAAAATCAAGGTGTGGGATGATTTGATTCTAGCGAGGGCCAGTTCCTGGTGTGCAAATAGCAGCTGCTTGATGTGTCCTTGTTTGGCAGAGAGAGCTCCCCTCTCTCATGGCTCTTCTCTCAAGGGCATTGATCTAGGAAGGGGTTTCTAATTTAATTCATGAGGGCTCTCATCACCTAATCATTTCTCCTAAACCCTGCCTCCAAATGCCATCACATTGGAGATTAGGGTGTCAGCATTTGAATTGGTGGGGATTGGACACACGCCTTCAGTTCATTACAGCTACCTACTGTTTAACATTAATAAAAATGTAAAGATTAAATTCATAGGGCCTCTTCCCCTGTGTATTTTACTCTATCGATATATGGGGTCTATTCAACCTCTTCTTGGTGATCTCATTCTGATTTTTCTTTAGGGTTCATCTTCTCTCCCACTCTAGATTGATGTTTGAATAGCTCAGATATGGAATATGTGATATGGAACTAAACTACTTCAATCAAAATATTTCTCCAGCCAACATGTTTGCTTCTCAACAGCTGTGATCCATTAGAGTCATGAGGCTTTACAGAGAATGCTGGGACATAGACCTTACCTTTTCACTGTGTGGAAATTCAGCAGGATGGAGGCCAGGGAACTGCTGCTAGCCATATTGGAATTCAGGAAACAGCCACCTGGTGACTGTTTAATCTTCTGTATTCAACCTCTCCCAAAACAAATTCTACCTTTGGACCTTTAAAAGATACCAAGAGATCACTTTTTGATTTAGGTAAAGTTTCTAACACTTAAAATGCTGCAATCTCCTTTACAGTCCTGCACCAGTTTAACAAAGCAAAATGAAATAGCTATCTGACATAGCAGATATGATAAACAAAAGCATGTGTGGTCAACTTTTTTACTTTTTCCAGTTAGTAATAAAGTCTGTTATCCCTGTCCACTAATGGCACTCAATTTTAATCTATTTCTCATCTTATTGGAGCAAATAAGCATATGAGGAAAATCAAGTTTTTGGTTTTTTTGTGTTGATTGTTTACATGTGATGGGAATTCATCCTATACATTTTAGCTAGGAACTCATGATATTAAATATTTATTTTATAGATTTTATTCCTTTGTACAACTCAGGATTTTACTCTATTTAGTTAGTTAATTTATTGAAATCTAACACTGACCAAAATTGCAAGTAACTGTTCACATAAGCATTGTATAAAATGTTGATTTTAACATTTAGGTCTACTTCTGGACCTGCTCTTTGTTTTGACTATTATCTATTTCTATATTAGTACCATATTCTTTTTGATGACTATAGATCCATAAATACATTGTAACATTTCATAGATATAAACTGCTCCCATACTCTACTTTCTTTAGAATTTTCCTGGTTATTTTTGCACATTTAAAAAAATTTTATTGATGCTTAATCACTCAAAAAAGTTGTTTTTCAATTTATTGATTAAGAGAAAGAAAGAGAGAGAAACAGAAGAGACTGAATCCACAACCTTCATATATCAGAATGCTTCTCTAACCAATAGAACTACCTGGTAAGATCACTTGGAAAAGAGTTTAAATCATCCTATCTAATAAAAGAGCAATATGTAAATTAACTATTATTTTGCTACACCCACCAGCTAAACTCACCAACCAATCAGGAGCAAGCATGCAAATTAAACCAACCAAGATGGCTGTGGCCACAGAGAGAGCAGGAAGGAGGCTTGGGTTTTCTCCATAATGAAGGAAGCCAAGCTTTCTGCACAACCTGGCCAGCCCAGGCCTCTGCTTAAGGCTAAAAAGTTTTAATTATAGAAGATAAATAAATCCCAACAAAAATGGTGGCAGCCATAGATCTGGAGAGAGCAGGAGGCTTGAGTTTCCCCTGGTAATGGAGGAAGCCAAGCTTCTGCAGCCCTGGCCTGCTTTGGACTCCATTTAAGGCTACAAAGTTTCAATTATAGGAGATAAATAAATTCCAGATACCAGGGCCTCTGCTTGGGTTGCTGGGGGGTGTGGTTGGCCTGTAAACCACAATAGGCCTCTCACCCAGACTGCCCCATACCCCAAGGGAACGCCCACCCTGATCCAGAACACCTTTCAGGGAAAATCAGCCAACCTTCACCAATGCACCAGGCCTCTATCCTATCTTATAAAAGATAATATGCAGATTGTCCATCACTCCAACACACAAGATGGCTGCCCCCATGTGGTCAAAGATCCACCACAAGATGGTCAGCAGGGGAGAGCAGTTGGGAGGGACCAGGCCTTCAAGAGAGGGCAGTTGGGAGGAATCAAGTCTGTAGGGGAGGACAGTTAGGGGTGACCAGGCCAGCAGAGGTGGGAAGTTGGGGGCAAACAAACTGGCAGGGGAGCATTTAGACACCAGTCAGGCTGGCCGGAGAATTATTGGGGGTGATCAGACTGGCAGGTAGAAGTGGTTAGGGGCAATCAGGAAGGCAGGCAGGTGAACAGTTGGGATCCAACAGTCCTGGATTGTGAAAGGGATGTCCAGATAGGATTGGGCCTAAATGGCAGTCGGTCATCCCTTGAGGGGTCCCAGATTGGAAAGAGTGCATTAATTTCATGTACTGGGCCTCTAGTATATTTATAGTTTACTAACACCCAGAATTACTCTTGTTTCCCTTCCCAGTTATACCTTCACACTCAATGCAACTATATATAGACATGTTAGTTTTTCCTGTTTTTCAGTTCTACACAAATGGAAACAGATAATATATACTAATTCACATTTGCTATCTTTTTTCTCAGCATTGTTTGTGATATTCTTAATGTATGCATTTGTACCTTATTTTTTCTGTATATGAATATATCACAATTTATTTTATTCATCCCACTATTGACAGACATTTGGGTTGTGTCCAACTTGGGGCTATGATGATTTTTGCTGCTGTGAATATGTTTACATTTATACAAATAGTTGTAATAGAGTACCCAGTTTTCTAAAGCAATGGTACCAGTTTGCACTGCCATCAGCAGTTCTGGTTGATTCATGTTCTCCTCAAGACATACAGATAACTTTCATTTCACTTTATGGACATTTATATTATTATTATTATTTCTTTTTACTATGAAACTGAGTTACTTTCATAGTTAAAAATACTAGAGCCAAAACTGGTTTGGCTCAATGAATAGAGCGTCAGCCTGCAGACTCAAGAGTCCACTGTTCAAATCCAGTTAAGGGCATGTACCTTGGTTGCGGGCACATTCCCAGTGGGGGATGTGCAGGGGGCAGCTGATGGATGTTTCTCTCTCATCGATGTTTCTGGCTTTCTATTCTCTCTGTAAAGAATCAGTAATATAGATAGATAGATAGATAGATAGATAGATAGATAGATAGATAGATAGATAGATTAAATTAAAATAAAAATTCAAAAGTTGAATAGAAAGTTTTCCAAATGTTTTCTTCCTTTGGCCTTGCTCAAACAGCAGTTTTGTTTTTTTTTCTTTTTCTTTTCATGAAGTTATCAACCATTCTTACTAATCTAATATTTTTTCTTATTTTCTTTAAAAATAATTTTTGAATGCAGAAAAATACAAATAGCAATAACAAAAGCATTTACATTTTTGTGAAATATTTTTTTCAGCAATTCATAGTTTATAAAAAGAATAGACAAATATCTGATGATATTTTTATATAACTTCCTTTTTTAATTCAATATTTTTATCAGTCTCTTTCCATGGCAAAACATTTGAATCAATTAAATAATATTTAATGCCAGCACAATAACCCCTGGTATCTTCCTACCAAATTTTATCTCACTGTACCCATTATTGTATATCTGGTTTTTCACAGATTTGTCCCTTTATAAACAATGCTGCATTGAGTACCTTTGTACAAATCTCTCTCTCTATTTGTGTGATTACTCTTTAGGTAAAATTTTTAGACACTGGTTACTTCTATCAAAGTATATACATTAAATTTTATTTTTCAATATACTAAAGTTATCATAATTATCTAGTTATTAATATTAATAAAAGGAAGAGAACAAAGGGAAAGTCATATGTTTTTTAGCATATTTCAGCTGGGAAGAAGAGGCCTGTTTGTTTCACCAGGAAGCTATAACTTCATGCTCCCCAGGTGTTTGGGGGAAAGGGGAGGAAGAATCTGAAAGCTTTATTGCCAGTCAATTTCATGGTTCCCAGAATGTAGCACCTGACAAAGCTGAAGACTGTTGGTACAGATGTGGATCAGTGTGATCCTTTGAGATCCTTCTCAACTTAGAACATGGAATGATATCAGTACTACTACTTGTAAAATAATAATAATGGCAATGGAACTCATTTTTTAGGACTTAAACTGTGATAGGGAATATAATAGATTTTTATTTACTTTAATGTACATATGGCCTAAAATAAGGTAAACTTCATGTAGTTTGGAAGTTCTGTCCCTGCCCTAAGGAGGTGAAATTATTGAGGTTTAGGGGTATAAAGGCCCTGATAGAGGACATGTCTTATGTAAATGTCCAGAGAGCTGCTGCTTTGTCATGTGTTTCATTGTTTGAGGATTCCTGAGCCCTCTCCCACCCCTGCATTTCATTTCTTCTTTTAAACTTGAGTTTTAAAAAACATGAGAATTTCAAAAGCACAGCCTATTAAAACACAATTAAACACATTTTAGGAAGACAAATAGACATCATTAAGTAAGTAAAGTTAATATAGGAATAATTATAGTTATAGTTACAAGGAATTGGGTTTTATTAAATTGCATAAATATTGTAGCCAGATTTTCTTAAAATCCTTGAACTTCTAACTTAAGGGAAAGGTTATTTTATATAAATATGCTAAATTACTTTAGCCAAAAAACACTGATAATAGTGTTCTTATTTCTGGAGGTTTTCCACTTTTGATTCTTAGATTTGGGGTGTTGTTTTTATTTTACTTTATTTTATTTTATTTTGGCTATTAAAGTAAAAGTCAGTATAAGGTTTTATTTAAATTAATATACTATTAAATTAAATATAACTTCTCAAGTGCCTTTCTTTATAGAATGCTCATTATCATGATGTTGATCAGAAATATTGGTCCCCACATAAGATTTGCCTTAGATCTATTTTGAAGAATTTAAACCATACATAGACCCTACATAACATAAGATCACAAAATTTCAAGGATAGAATCACCTTGCAATGTGCATAGTCCAGATATATGGCTAATACTTGACTGCTCCGACACTCTTAGCAAGTGACTGCCCAGCTTTTAACTGAACACTATCAAAGGCAGAGACTTCACCATTTCTACTACATACAAGGAAGCAAATGGTAATTTTTGACAATTATAACTGTTAGAAAATCTTTCCTTATACTAAAAGTTGTTTTTATCACTTTCTACCACTTATCCTACTTTTATTTCTTTGGGTTATATTATAGAAAACTAGAGGCCCAAGGCATGAAATTTGTACATGGGGGTGGGGGAGGAGGGTCAGGGTGTCCCTCAGCCCAGCCTGCACCCTCTCCAATCTGGGACCCCTCCAGGACTGCTAGCTCCCAACTGCTCACCTGCCTGCCCTCATGATTGCCCCTAACCACTTCTGCCTGCCAGCCTGATCACCCCCTAACAACTCTCATGCCAGCCTGATTGATGTCTAACTGTTCCCCTGCCAGCCTGTTTGCCCCCAACTTCCCTCCTCTGCCGGCCTGGTCACCCCTAACTGCTCTCCCCTTCAGGGTTGATTGCCTCCAATTGCCCTCCCTTGAAGGCCTGGTCCCTCTCAACTGTCCTCCCTTTCAGGCCTGGTGCCTCCCTACTGCCCTCCCCTGCTGGCCATCTTGTGGTGGCCATCTTGTGCCAAAATTGGGGCAGGATCTTTGACCCCATGGAGGCAGCCATATTGTGTGTTGTAGTGATGGTCAATCTGCATATTACTCTTTATTAGATAGGGTAAGTCAAATAGGATTACTCTACACTTCTCTAATTGTAGAAAGAGAATTTCTATCAAAATAGTTGCAGTTATAGGCAAGCAACTGCCACATTTCAGTCTTCCTAGTCTGGAAGTAAACATTTTGCTGAGTTTGTCATTGACATGTGGACCTTGAGTCTAGAAATGTTCATGTGTCAAATGAAGATGAGAATACTAGTAGCACTAGCCTCACAGGGATGTCTTACAGATTACATACCTAACATCATCCATTAAGTGTGCTAGCCTATCCCCATGCCCTAATTATGTTTTCTGCACAATGAAATATAGTGGCAAGCATACTTTGGTAAAAACTGCTGTTTGAATTTTAACCATGCTAAGTCTGGCTCTTGCATCTGATTAAAACACTGGGTATTTTCCTCAGCTTCCAGGTGGAAACCTGGAGGCTAAGGCAATTTTCCCTTGCCTGGAACCAGGACCACAAGAGATTGATTACCACTGACTCAGTAGCTTCAGAGATAGAAACTATAGATAACCTTTAGAGACTAACCACTGAGCTCTGCTTCTGTGTTATCGCTATCGCAAGATAGGGCCACATTCCCATGTCCAGCAGGATGTGACTAGCAATGGCCCTGCAGGCTGACCCCAGTCTTTAGAACATATTCTTTAGGATTTAGAATTTAGAACAAAGAAAAATTCCTGTGGTTTGAACCTTTAAAAGGGACTGCCTACCCCTGAAATGGTGCAGTCGTGTGAGACCACCTGCATATGGTGCTCTCACGGCTATCCTGGCCAGTTATTTCAATAAATCCTTGCCTGATTTTTTAATTAATCATCAGCCTCTGGTGGTCTTATTTTGAACCCAGGGTTTGACCCCACAACACACAACTTTGGTTACTAAGTTTATGTCATATTTGCACATTTTATCCCCTCCCCATAGGATATAAGGTCCAGGTGCAATGGTGACCAGACTTGTGTGTAAATTCATGTTTTTAGAGGGATCTTCTCAGTAAATATAAGGGCACTAGTCCTTAGAAAAAAGTAAGAGTCATGGCATAACATAATTAATTTCACTGTAGTTTTGCCAATGAAGACTAGCTAAATAACATTAAGTAGTTGATACAATATATATTCTTTGTGGAAATTAAACCTTTGTTTAAAAACAAAAACAACAACAACATTGAAACCTGTAAAGAATTTTTGTGAGTTTATTTGAGCCAAACTGTCAACATATGCCAGAAAGCAGAACCTCAATGGATTGAGATAATGCTCCAAAGAATGGCGTGGTTACATTTCTATTTATACACTGAAATCAAAGGAGGGACATAGGTGGGTTACATGAAATTCATTGGTGATGGAGTAAGGAGGCAGGAGAAAGTAAAGCAGTGGGAAACTCCTGGGATTGGATAAAAAGTAAAATGATGGACGTGTACTCAGGTGAGTGCAGGAACAATTAAGATGATAACGAAGGAATTTGAGGCATCTGTCCTGGTGCCCACCACATTTGGTTGTGCCCCATGGGCTCCAGAAAAGGGAAGTTACAAGTTACACAGACATCTCATAGATATGTTATCTTAGAGGCAAAAAGGCAAATGGGCTCAGTAAAAAGATCAAAGTTGATCTTTGGGAAAATATTAACCTAGAACATGACTACCCACTATAACCTGTTTGTAGTTAGATATTTAATTTTCAAACCATCTTTTGTGGTTATTTTAGGTCTCTAAGTTTGCAAGACTGTCACGCAGGCCTCCCCTGAGCTTGTCAGGTTAGCATGTGGTTCTTTTCTTTCACACCTTTAAAAATATTTTAGTTAATAAAACCAAAAGAAATATGATATTAATATAGGTACTGTCATGGAAAAATCACTCATTATAAAAAATGTTAAAAGTTAATATTTAATTTCTTTAACTTTTTTATTTAACTCTTCTTAATCTTCTTTATTATACATCTTGTCTTTTTAGCTTTTTTAATTAGGCTGGGTTAAATTCTTTTTTTGTGTGGGAGTATGAAGAATGTACAAAAAGGGGGTAGATTTCTAATGATGTCATTTTTTTAAAGTGTCTGTGATAAATACCAATATCTCAGCCCTTGTGTTCTGAGTGACAACTGCCCACAATATGGCTGAGGATAGAACACTTATGTCCACAGTGAGAACAATGTGCTCTTTCTACATGAAAAATTACCACTCGCAACATATCAAGTATTGAGCTCCAAACACCATGACCTCTCAATACCATCCTTGATGAATGCATTGCAAACTAAAAACCTGGAATTGAGGACTTGTTTAGTGTTGTTTTATAACTAGCTATTTCACAAGGAAATGCAGAACATCAGTACAAATGTAAAACACTAGAATCAAACCAGTATTTATTCAAAAAGGCTTCAACTCCTTTATTTTAGAATCATTATTGAAGCATGAGTTTGAAAAAAAAATATTTGGCTATATCACTATCTTGAAATTTCAAAAGCTACTCTGCTTCATGTTATATTATTCCCAATAAACACTGTAATTTGTGTTAGTTTATTCATCACAATTAAATTACTTTGATAAGCTTTATAAATTAGCTAATTTAAAATTTTCTAATAGTACAACAGTAATTATAACTTTTCAAACATTTCCTTTACCATCCTTTCCATCTCCTATTTTTTGAGAAAAAAGAATTTGAAGATGAATTAAACAGATTTGCTACTTACCTTGACCAAATAAATTCTCTGCTCAACTTTTCATTTTGCTTGTTGTCATCTTTTGTACAATAAGAGGTAGATATGTTATAATGTAGAAGGGAAATAGGTTCAGATGTTTTTCCTTGTGTACTTCAATGTGATGTTAAGTCTAACATATGTACATACCACTCAACTTTATACTGTCTGTAAGCAGTAGTAGTCAAACTCTTAATATTTTGTACTACAGATGGTTATAAATTTAAGTTATTTGGCTTAAATAAGAAAACACACACAAGTAAGGGTTAAGAATAATTTTCATTATGAAGAAGATTTTAAATTCAATTTTTGGACTATGGAGGAATGGATTATAGAAAGCTTGATCGTTAGAGTAGGGCATTGATTCTGCTGAGCATGATAGGAAATAAGAGAGTGTGAGAGTTTTAATAGATCTGAGAAATCAATAAAAATGAAAGACAAAAATATATGATATTTGAATAATGCCACTCTATTGGATAACAGCTACAAATAATTCTTATGAAAGCATGGATATCAATAAATCAATAGCTGATGAAATTAAGTTTTCTTGATTCATTCCTTTGTAATGAACATTTAAAATGTAGTGAATGCTGATTGTCAGTGCTTACATTGAATTCCAGAAAACTTTTATTTTCACTGATTGCTTTTTTGAACTTTCTTTTTCCTTAAAGCCTCTTTGTATTTAAGCTATTGCACACCCTTAACAGAATTGGTAGAATTTCAAAAATTATGAATTAGTGCAGTATAAGAATGTATTTCTCTTTGTTTCAAAGGATGGCAGTTACATTTTTACATTAAAAACTATAATGTATACATGGAGTCTGAATGAATACTTTACCTTAGACTTACTTTAGTGTTAGAGCTAATTAATTTTGTTCCAAATTGTTCAGATACTGCAACATTATGCCACATGGTTCTATCAGAAAGTTCTCTTGGGCTATATGTGAATTCTTGATAATGTATTTTTTATAATAAGTTTACATGCAGTACAAATCATGTACACATGTTGAGGGAAAGAGTCTGCTATGGGTATGTATCAGAAGCTCTCAATCAGCCTCCACTTTGGCTGAATCCTACATCCTTTGTAAAGTACAATGTGTCCCAATAATTCCATAAAAGACGAATGCACAGGTGCCTAGGGTGCCTCAGCCAGAAATCTGACACGACCCAAGGTACTTAATTAATAATCCACTGAGCATAAATTACACAGGAGACAAACATGCAATACACAAATCACTCACAGTTTATTTACCAGAGTCCTGGTGGGTTCCAGACTTCGGCAGGCCACCCTGGGATCCACACTGACAGACACACACACACACACACACACACACACACACACACACACACACGGTTCATGGAGGACTTTGCAGCTGCAGCTTGGCTTGAGTTGAGGCCTCTTGTGATGGCTCACGATCAGCAGTTCACAGTTCGTAGCTTGGGCAGAGCTTTGACTGGTGCAGGCAGGGAAAGTGGAGAGCGACTTTCTGTGGAGGAGCAGAAGGAACGTCTCTGATCTTCTGTGGAGCTTGCTCTTTTTATGTATCTTCAGCGCTCAGATGAGTCTTCAAGTGTGTCTTATCAGCGGGTCTCAGGAGCCTTGCTATTTGGTCTTACATATAGGGAACAGATCACTTTATCTATTTTTCTACATACAGGCCACTCAAAGGTTTGTTTACATTCCGTTCCATACTTTCAGATATCACACTTCAATTCCACACTTTAATACTTATTCAATATTGTATTTTTCCTTATTACTATTACTATAACACAATGACTGAAGACTTCTTTCTGTACACTCAATGCTGATGGCTATGGAGTTACTCTCCAGGTGCCCAAGTCTCTTCTGCTCCCATCACAGGAATGTTAGGCTTAACAAAAGAACACCACATGATCTAAAATCTGTTTATCTCTGATTTCAATTGGTATTTATAATTGTGGAATTTAACTATATAGATTAATTTAGTGTGACTATGAAAGAGTTGTTTTTCTTTTGGGGAAAAAAAAACACAAAAACAAGTTAAATGTGTAGAAAAGACTTGATAAAATTTAGCTGCTTAGAAATGCTATTAACTTGGTGAGCAGAACAACTGTAAAAAGTCTCAGAAAAACGTATTTAAATATCAAAGGATTCTTAACTTATACTGATATGCCAATGTCTTTTAATTCTTGGCTGTGGCTAAATACACAAATATAGAAACTAGAAGTTCTGTTAGATATATTTTTGGAAAAGGAGAATAGAGAGAGAGCAGTTAGGCTTGAGTTTAGTGAGTGAAGCTAATTAAACAATTAGGAGAGGAAGAGAGCAAGAGAGGAGAGGAAAAACAAAGGCATTCAAAAATTAACTAGCTAAAAAAGAGAAAAGACATGGAGCAAGGGAGAGGAAATTAGATATGAATAAATCAACAGTGATAGATCTTCCCTTCCTCCAGTTGATGGACAGACATAAACCTCACCTGCAGCCAGATATTCCTGAGCATTGAACATCAATCAGCACCTGCCAAATACCCTAAGCCCTCCCCTCCCCCCCAATCCTAAGTCCCTAGGTCCCTAATCATAGGTCTTACATAAAATCACCAATCAGCATGTGCTGAGTGCCCTAAGCCCTGTCCCCTATCCTCCCTTAAAAGTACATGGACCCCTGTGCCGGAAACCAATCATTGTCTCACTAATAGAAAGAGGCTGGTCAACCTTGAAGCTCTGAAAGGTCAGAGCCAACCACACCCTATCTAATTGAGACAATAGTAACTGAGGCAACTTCCCCATCTTGTAATCATGTAAATCCTTACTGATATGATAATCCGCTTATTACCTGCCTAAGGGTTATGGGAGTTCCCAAAGCTGCTTAAGGGTAAAGGGTATATCCCATAGCTGCCTCAATAAAAGGGATAGCAAGGCCAGAGCCTAGAGAGTCTTCCCACTAGAGGTTGACTCCCAGTTGGCCCCCCATTTGTCCCAAATTAACTCTTTTCTAGTCTCTCTCTTCATTTTAGTGTGTGGCCTCCTCCAGAAACCGGACCCTGAGTGGGCCCTAATCATGAGAGTCCTGTTAAGGGTTCCCACATCTGGTGCCTTCATCGCGGGACTTCTGGAGGAGGAGGTATTTTTCGCCTAAGAGCGAAGGAAAGAAAAAAATTACACCAAAAAAAGTGTGGAAAATTCACTGGAAAAAGGTGAGGAAAATTCACTGGGAAAAGGTGAAGGAAATTCACCAGAAAAAGGTGAGGGAAATTGACCACACTCAAAGCCAGCTGCAGAATCACGAACTGTAAGTAGGGTGGGAACGTCTTTTTTAGCCAGGCTAATGGGGCAGAATTAGGTTATAAATATAAATTAAACTTTATTATTAGAATTTTCAGAAAGTATTCTTTTATAATTTTTGTTTAACATAACCCTTGGTTTTAGATCTTAAGTATTTGGCAAAAAGTTGGTAAAAACAAAAAAACTGTTTCACCATGGGGAACAAAATAGTGCATTTGCTAGAGCCTTTTAAAGAGGCTGAGGAGGAGCTTCCATTCCTGGTTTCCTCCACTCCTCCCAGAGAGGAGCAGGAAGAAAAATTGAAGGAATGGCCCTTATGGCCCCCTCCACCTCGATGTCCTAATCCTAAAACATTTAATTCACCAAGAGAATCCTCTCTACAAAAAGTCATCAGAGAAGGAATAAAGGACATGTCAGTGGAAGAAAGGCTTGCTTTTCCTATTATACAAGTAGCTGACCCACAGAACCCAAATCAGATAATAAGAAGCCATGAAAAAATTGATTTTAAAATGAGAAAAGCTTTACGAGAAAGCGTTTTTCAAAATGGTCCAACGGCTCCTTTTACAGGAGAAATCATGAATATTTCTGATGCATTCTTAACTCCTGATTGGTATACTCTGGCTCGTGCAACTCTGGATGGAGGAGATTATTTACTTTGGAAAGGAGAATACTTGGAGAAATGTCAAGAGCAAGCCCACACAATCGGAAGGGCTGAATGCTTAAATAACTTATGAAATGCTGGCAGGACTGGGACAGTATATGGATGTACAAAATCAATTACATTATGTGCAACAGGCATATGAGCAAATAAGACTTTGTGGAAGGAAAGCCTGGTATGCTTTACCAACAAAAGGGGGACCCTCAGGGAGCTTTTAGTAAATGTATGCAAGGACCTACAGAGTCATTTTCTGATTTTGTGGCTCATCTCACTCAAGCAGTGAGAGGACAGATTCAACATGAGGCGGCAAGAGATATTTTATTTCAGCAATTAGCTTATGAGAATGCCAATGCTGATTATAAAAACTGCCTGATGCCTCTGAGAAGAAATAGTACCATTACAGAGATGATTCAAGCATGTCAGAATGTGGGATCAGGTACTTTTCAAGCAAATTTACTCGCTGCTGCGGTAACAGGTAGAAATAAGAGGTGTTATAAGTGTGGAAAAATAGGACATTTCCAAAAGGAATGTAGGCAACCGAGGAGGACACAAGATAACGCTCTAGGAAGAGGCATGAACACTCCGCCTCAAGATTTAAGCATTTCTCGATGTCCTAGATGTCAGAAAGGGAATCACTGGGCCAGTTCTTGTAAATCAAAATTTCATAGAAATGGGCAGTTGCTAGATCCAGATAGATGGCATGGTCAGCTGCCAAGAAATGGCCAAAGGGGTACCCCCCGAGCCCCGTCATCAATAGGGGAAATCTGCCCTCCAAGGCCCACAGTGGATTCTCTCATCAGAGCAACTCCAGGAAGCATGGGCCTAGATCTTAACAGCACTATAGGAGTCACCTTGACCTCCAATATGACTTGGCAAGCTATTCGTACAGGAATTTGGGGACCTGTGCCACTAGGAACTTTAGGATTAATATTAGGGAGGAGTGGGAACACTCTAAAAGGATTAACTGTCCTGCCTGGAGTCATTGATTCAGACTATAAAGGAGAAGTTAAAGTTATACTAGAATGTAATCATATTATGCAAATTACTCCAGGACAAAGAATTGCTCAGATACTACTTCTACCTTATGTTCAGCAAGGTGAGGCTATAAATAGAAAAAGAAGGATGCAAAGATTTGGAAGCTCAGACATCTATTGGATACATGAAATTAGCAAAACCCATCCCATGATTAATTTAAGAATAGAGAAAAAACAATTTAGGGGTCTAGTGGACACTGGAGTGGATGTTAGTGTTATGAGTAAAGAATTCTGGCCTCCAAGTTGGTCCACGGTAGAAGCTATAGGCTCAGTTAAAGGTGTAGGAGTTCCTGATAATACACAACGTAGTGCTGCAGTGTTAAGGTGGCAAGATGAGGAAGGACAGACAGGATGGTTTCAGCCCTATGTCATCTCTGGAATTACAGTCAACTTATGGGGCCGGGATGTTTTAGGAGGTTTACAGGCCTGTATTGTTACCGGCAAAGGAAAGCAGTTAACAACTCATATAGTATAATGCTGCAAACTTAGTGAATAGAATTGAAACTGCCCGGTTGAAATGGCTTAGTGACCAAAGTTTATATTTAGTATTCAAACAAGTTCAGCAGATTGTACAACAAAGACAATATCCTTTTTATATCACTCAGATCAGGGCTCATAGTATCTTACCTGGTCCTTTAACAAAAGGAAATGCATAGGCTGATCAACTGGTTGCTTTATTAAAAGAAGCCTTAGAATATCATCAACTTTTTTTAAAATATATTTTATTGATTTTTTTACAGAGAGGAGGAGAGAGGGATAGAGAGCTAGAAAGGTCGATGAGAAACATCGACCAGCTGCCTCTTGCACACTCCCTACTGGGAATGTGCCCACTACCAATCACTGACCGGAATTGAGCCCGAGACCTTTCAGTCCTCAGACCCTCGCTCTACCACTAAGCCAAACTGGTTTCAGCTGAATCTCATCAACTCTTACATCAGCCTGCCAAAATGTTGTCTAACCAATTTTTAATCACTCGACAACAGGCAAAACAGATTATTAAGGAATGTCCAACTTGCATGTTACATCTACCTCAAGAGCCTAACTAACACAGGAGTCCACCCCAGAGGTTTGCTAAAAGACCATATCTGGCAAATGGATGTAAAGCATTATAATTTCTTTGGATGCTGTGGGGCATTACATGTCTCTGTAGATACCTTTTCAAAAGTCCTATGGGCTACTGCATCTACAAGGGAAACAGTAAAAGAGGTCATTAATCATTGCCTAGCTGCTTTTGCTGTCATGGGAATTCCAAAAATTATTAAAACTGATAATGGGCCTGCTTACAATTCCAGGAATTTTGTAAAAGTTGGAAAATTCAGCATATTACAGGAATACCATATAATTCCCAAGGACAGGCCATTTTTGAACAACAGCATCAATGGCTAAAATCCCAACTTGAAAAACAAAAAGGTGGGATGATGGAGAAACCACCTGCGGGTAGGCTGCACCAAGCTTTAATTAATTTAAATTTTTTCACTTGTGATGATGAAGGAAGGACGCCTATGGAATTACATTGGCATCAGAATAAAACAAAAGAAAATGGTCTAGTTAAATGGAAGGATCCTGAATCTGTTTTATGGAAGGGACCTGATCCATTATTAACCTTTGGCAGAGGGTATGCTTATATATTCCCAGAAAACCTTTCCAAACCTGTGTGGATTCCTGCTAGAAATATTAAACTGCAACTGCTAAAAATATTAAACTGATCCAAGAGAGAAACTAGCCAGACTAATGAGGACCTTGTGCCTGGAACCACACCATGCAGTTGCTCCTTTGTGTGTGAAAATTCAATAGAGGTTTCTGGCTTGCACCAAAGTTAGAGGAATATCATTACTTACTCCTGGGAGAAGTGCAGAGAATGTACAGTTTGAATTTGAATTGCCTTTGGATTAGAACAGGTGTCGGCAACCTGAGGCTCTTTTGAAGTTTTGCTTCGGCTCCCAGCCGGCCGATAGCAGGGGGGGAAGGGGGGAGGGGAGCTGTATCACTTATCTCCACTGCCTCTGGCACTCCTGGCGCTCTGTGTGGCAGGTTTCCGGTGACTTAGCCTCGCTAGGCAACCACAGTGTCCCTGTCCTGGCCCAGCCTCCTCCCTCACATCACAGCGTGTGATGTCACTGAGGGCAGGCTGAGCGTGCACCTCTGAGCTGGGATGGAGGAGGCTGCTGCGAGGGGAAAGAGAGGTGCTGACAGAGGGGACACTGAAAAATAATAATAAAAAAGCAATAAAGAGAAAAAAGGGAGAAGGAAAAAGAAGACAGAGAGGACTGGAGAAAGAGAAAGAGAGGGCTTGCAGTGTGACTGTCACTGGGAGTCGGGCCTGTACAGTGAGTAGAAAGCATATATTCTGACCTCCTGCTCCACTACAAGGTCCAGTGGCTGTCCAGAAGCGAGGTGCTAAAACGCTTTGTCGATGTTTGGAAGAAGTAAAAACTTTCCTGGCCAGCAAAGAGCTCACCTTTTCTGAGCTGGAACAACCAGAGTGACTGGAAAAATAACATTTTATGGTAGACATGACAGCACATCTAAACACACTAAATACAACCCTCCAGGGGAAAGGAGGCACAGCCCTGCACATGCTGGAGGAGGTTTTGGCATTTGAGCGCAAGTTGACAGTGTTTGTCAAAGATTTACAGAGAGGTACACTGTCTCACTTTCCCTCTTTGAGAGAGTTCAAACAAAGTCATGATGCGATAAATTTGGAATATTTGAAGTCTGCAATCACCACAATGCAAAATTCATTTGGGAAACAATTCTGTGAGTTCAGAGAGAAAAAAACACATTATCCTTCCCTGTCACTCCCCTGGTGATCTATCCATCCCTATTTGATATGACTGCATTTGCAGGTCTAAGTCTAACTGATCTTGAGATGGAACTGGCCGATATAGCTGACAAAGATATATGGGTGTCCAAGTTCAAATGCTTGACCGCTACTCTTGAGGATGTTGCCCGTCAGAAGGCCATTCTGGCTCAGAATCATAAATGGAGTGATATTGAAAACCTTCCCAAACAGGACAAACTTGTATTCGAAACATGGAATGCCATTCCCAACACTTATATAAACATGAAAAAGTATGCATTTGGAGTCCAGTCGATCTTTGGCTCCACATATGTATGTGAGCAGGTCTTCTCCAACATGAACTATATTAAAAACAAACATCGATTACGCCTCACAGATGACAACTTGCAAGCCTGTGTGAAAATGAAGGTAACGTCTTACAGTCTTGATGTGCAGACACTGTGCACTGAGATTCAGGAGCAAAAATCCCATTAACCAGGTAAATTAAATATTCTAATTAGCTATTAATTTGCAAAAATATATTTTACATTGTTAAGTGAAAAAATCCTTTTTTTCTTCAGATTGACAGCTAACTGCACGATCCAGTATATAGCATTAAGGTAAGAAACAATATATGCACTGTTATATTTGTTTTAAATGTCACAATGGTTTTGCAGCTCCCAGGTTTTTTTTTCCTTCGAAAACAGGTTCAAGTGGCTCTTTATGTTTTAAAGGTTGCCGACCCCTGGATTAGAACAAAGAATATCCCTATATGGTATTTTTCCTGGTTTGTATACTAAAGAATGTGGTTTCTTGTTCAAATTAAAATCTTAGTTTGTATTTAGAATTTAAAATCTGTAATAAGAAATGAAACTCCACTCCTGAAAGAGCCTCTGGTGCAGAGAAATTCAAAGGTGGCAGGAGAGGGCAAGACTATCTGCTCTCCTGCAATGAGATTACTTTCTTTAAAAATTATAAAAGAATTAGCAGGGAAATTCTGATCTTGGCCAAATTGGGTGCTAGTTATTACTTCAAAAAAAATTGAGGTAAATTGAGATCTGTCTGTATCTATTAAGCATGAAAAAAATGTGTGGCCAAATCTGTTGCTAAAACTTCTCCCAAAGTAAGCAGGATGTGGGATAAGGGAGAGACAAGTGGCAATCCAATATGGATGCCATTCATAAGAGGCCTCATATTCGCCATCTTTCCTTTTTCTAGCTAATGACTTAAAGCTTTTACAAATTCATGATGCATCAGGGATTTCTGTGCTCATGTAAAGCGAAAAGGCCAGTTTAAAAACGAGTGCGCATAGTTTTTGAGCTGGGCTTGACACTTTTCTGTGTACAGAATAAAAACCCTAGAGATTTTTAGCTTTAAAGATGGCAAAGATGAACCAGGAGACAAATTAAAGCTAGTTTCCCATGGCATTTTAAGCAGTCCCTTTTGAAATTCCTGCCCTGAGGCAAGTAACCAGCAGAAAGTAGATAACAAGCTTGCATATGAATGGCTGATGCAAAAACTTAGTAAATCATATATAGATATAGATATTTGTTTGATGGTTTTTCCATGTTAAAATTTCAAGGCCTTAACAGAGATGATTCTTGAAAAGATCCAAGGGCCTAGAGTAACACAAGAAATTTATTCTCTCTTCTTTTTTTTTCTTTTCTATTTTTTAAAAATATATATTTTATTGATTTTTTACAGAGAGGAAGGGAGAGAGATAGAGAGTTAGAAACGTCGATGAGAGAAAAACATCGACCAGGCACCTCTTGCACAACGCCTACCGGGTTGTGCCCCCAACCAATGTACATGCCCTTGACCGGAATCAAACCTGGGACCTTTTAGTCCGCAGACCGATGCTCTACCACTAAGCCAAACCAGTTTCGGCTATTCTCTCTTCTTAAAGGAAAACTTTTTGAAACAGATATAATATACTTGAAATTGCATGGTATTATTCTACAATGTCAT
Organism: Pipistrellus nathusii; assembly: GCA_963693515.1. Lineage (NCBI taxonomy): Eukaryota > Metazoa > Chordata > Mammalia > Chiroptera > Vespertilionidae > Pipistrellus > Pipistrellus nathusii. Next base: position 96,739,344 of record OY882859.1, read on the forward strand.
TATTATTTTTTATATTTTATAACAGCATATTATAAAATTATTCCAAACAAACTTAAAAATCTATTTTTTAAATGTTTGGCAGCAATTTAAAAGGACATGAAAGGATTTAATTCCTTCCTCTGTGGGAAAGCCTCACTGGGAAGGCACTTGAGCATCCTATATTGGCCCTTCTTGCCTTATTTGTAAAAAGGAACCCTCTTCTCACAATTTAATTGCCCACAACTGTTGCTTGAGTTTTCAGTTCATGCTGAGGTTGAAGCCTCGTGGTGAATGGTACCATGGATCTGTTTCTCGCACAATGGTGTGAGCTGGGCCTTCCTTGGAGAAAAAACAAAACAAAAAACAACCACCACAAAAAAAACAAAAACTTGGGTTCCTCAAGATATGTGATCTGTGCCAGGGCCCCGCCAGCAGGCAAGGGGATCCCAAGGCAGGTGCTGGACATGGAGGCCATAAGGACATAGGCTACCAAGGAGATAGAACTGAACCTCACATCACCCTACTTGGCCCCGGAGGATTGCTGGTTAGTCAATGACTGGTAAGACTCCTCAAGGAAGGGGCAACCTAAGACAGGCACAGTCGCAGGGGGCCATCAGGAGAGAACTTGGGGGTCAACAGAGGTGGGACACAGATCCTCAACCCCCAACGTTGCAGGGGCTTGAGGGAGGTCTCCTGCCCCATGGCTGCTTCACATGTTCAGCTCAGATTGAGATCCAGCTACAAACAAGAGACTTAGCCCAGCTCATACGGAGACCCAAGCAACAGAGAAGTGGCTGATGGCGACTGTCCTATATCTAATTCTAGCCTAAATCCAGGAATGCTCAGGGCTTTCTCAAAGATGCATATAATCCTTTCCATTAATTTTTACAGAGTAAACTAAAATTGTTGTTAAAGTATTAAATTTGACAGTAAAATAGTCAAGTTTTCAGATAAGTTAATATTCAAGAAAATTTAATTGTACAAGAGGCTGTTCCTAAAGTATTAACCAAAATTTCTATTGGTAGTTCATTTCATGGTAAAATCGTTTAACATGCAATGAACCCAAATCAGCCATAGTTTTTGTGCAAAAACTTGAAATTTAAAAGCTATCAAAACTGCATTATAAAAAAAACCTCCAAAAGCCTCCTAATTAAATAAAAAAAAAGGAAGATAGTGGGAAAATACCATGTAAAGAAAAAATGTCCTGTAAGTAAATTACATCAAAAAAAAATTTTTTTTTTCTTTTGAAAACCAATTTTCATTTGTAATGCTATCAGCAAGACAGCCATGTAAAACACACATAGTATCAAATAAGTCAAAGAAAAATTGTTTGGGAAAAAAATTAAAAAGATCCCAAGTAAAATTTATAGAAAAGATTCCTTTATTAATTTTGGTCGAGATATGTTTGCATGTCTTCAGAAAAACAACTCCAAGACCGTGTGGATTCCTGCAACAGAGAGGAATTAGCAGGAATACTCCACCTAAATTGAAAAAAAGAGGAGAAAGTCCAGACATCGAAGACGCTGACGCTGACCCATGCCTTGCCATGCCAGCAGTCAGCAGCTATGCGATGCTGCAGATTGCCCAGAACCAAAAAAGAGACGGTGGGACCTGCATCACCACCATCCAGATATCATTGTAGACATGCACATATGAGAACTTTTGGACATTGAAACTTGGACTTAGAACTCTTAGACTTTGAAATTTGGACTAAAACATTTTATTGTTCTTACATGTTTATTTCTGGTCTGCAGATGCAAGATTTTTTAAAAGAAAGAAACGGGAAAGATGCAGGAAACCAATCATTGTCTCACTAATAAAAAGAGGCTGGTCAACCTTTAAGCTTTGAAAGGTCAGAGCCAACAACACCCTATCTAATTGAGACAATAGTAACTGAGGCAACTTCCCCATCTTGTAATCATGAAAATTCTTATTGATATGATAATCTGCTTATTACCTGCCTAAGGGCTATGGGTGTTTCCCAAAGCTGCTTAAGGGTAATGGTTTTATCCCATAGCAGCCCAATAAAAGGGATAGCAAGGCCAGAGCCTAGAGCAGGTGTTGACAACCTACGGGCTCCAGAGAGCGGCATGCGGCTCTTTTGAAGCTTTATGGGGGCTCCGACAACTTGCAAGCCTGTGTAAAAATGAAGGTAACGTCTTACAGCCCTGATGTGCTGACACTGTGCACTGAGGTTCAGGAGCAAAAATCCCATTAACCAGGTAAATTAAATATTCTAATTAGCTATTAATTTGCAAAAATATATTTTACATTGTTAGGTGAAAAAGTCCTTTTAAGAAACAATATATACAGTGTTATATTTGTTTTAAATGTCGCAATGGTTTTGCAGCTCCCAGGTCCCACCCCCCCCCTCCCCTCCCGTAAACGGGTCCAAGTGGCTCTTTATGTCTTAAAGGTTGCAGATCTCTGGCCTAGAGAGTCTTCCCACTAGAGGTTGACTCCCACCTGGCCCCCCCATTTGTCCCAAATTAACTTTTCTAGTCTCTCTCTTCATTTTAGTGTGTGGCCTCCTCCAGAAACCGGACCCTGAGTGGGCCCTAATCAGGTGGGTCGTGTTAAGGGTTCCCACATCCCTGCCCTCGCTCTCTTCCACTCATCTCTCGGGAAGTAGACAGTAGTGGTACTCTTCTCTTTAATAAAGCCTATCTCCTGGCATCCTGGTCTCCAACCCCCTCTTTATTTCATCTTTCAAACAGAGACTACAATAATAATAACAGGTCAATAAAACAGATAGAGAAGTTCAATTTTTTACAAGGGATAAAAAGAAAGGAAAGAGAAAAAACTAAAGCAGGGACAGAAGAAGAGAAAACAGAATGAAAAAAAGGAGAAGTGAGGAAGAAAAGGGAAAAATAAAAAGAGAGTGGAAAAGGGAAAAATAAGATAAAGTTAAATAATCAAAAAATAGAATGAAGAAAAAATAATATAAAAAGTAAAGGATAAAAAAGGAAATAAAATTGGAAATAAAATATAAAAAAGTGAAACATCATTCACTTTCAGCCAAATTTTAATGCCCCTTGTGGGTTGGTGTAAGAGTCCACTCTTCTGTCACTTCTCAGTTTCTTGTTACATAGTCAGCACCCTGTTGAAGTTCCAAGGGATCTATGTCTATCTCCACAGCCTTGTTTGCAAACAAGCAGGACCAATCTGCCTGCTTTGCCTGTCTGCCTGTTGTCATTCTTAATCACTCAGAGCTTCTGTTTCTGACAGGGCTTTAGGTGGGGGTGGTGCTGTATTGCTTTCCAGGGCTGAATGGGCCCTTTTTAACCTAGACCCTGAGGGCTTTTGGGGGCTATTCAGAGTCTATTTCCTTTGAAAAGCTTGAGGTGTAGGCTGATCGTGGATGCATTAGCTGTTTTGAGGCTGCTGGGAGAGGCTGGCTTTGCAGGAGAAAAGTGGATGCTTGGGTCCAGAGGATCACAAATATTTCAGTGCTGGATTCCTCATCACCTCTCCCTGACCTGCTCCCCTCCATACCCTCTTCCCAGTCTCCACAAATCCTCACGTCCACTTGCACTGCAACCTCAGGTGAGTGTTTGTAATTGAAAGTCCTATGACTGGGTTTAGTGAATAAATGCAAAGACCAAACAGAGGCAAAACAGCCATGCAACTGAGTGTTTCTTTTTCCCTGGCACCCGTAGGCTATCATTTTGGGCGTAGCCTCTGATGGTTGTGGACTTAGATCTAGATTCTCCAGTCTCCAGCAGCCTTGTGGACTTCCTTTCCAAGTTGGTTGTTTCATTTGTTCCCAAGGACATGGCTTTGGTGCAGTGCAGCTTTCTCCTGACCCTCTCAGCCTGATGGTTGCATCTGTCTTTCCAGCCCAGATCCCCGATCCTACCATTTGCTAGGCATCTTCTGTCCTTTCTGGTTGTGCATTCTCTCATCAGCTGTGTCTAACTCACCAATTCCAGATCGATGTCATTCGATTTAGTTGTTCTTTCTACTGCTCTGGGACAAGGCATAGGACACGTCTGCCTATTCAACCACCAATTTTATAGTCCACTAAAGAATTTTTTTTTTTTAAGGCAGCACACTTTTAGAAAAGAAATGGTAGTGAGAAAATTGGACAAGTACATACAAGAAAATGAAACTAGACTACAACTTATTCCATACACAAGAATAAATTCAAAATGGATAAAAGACTTAATTGTAAGTTATGAATCATGACTAGGTAATGTAACGGAATATATTACTAACCACAATAATGCACTTTCTTGTCAACCACTTCTCGTTTCTTAGTTACAAATCTGTCAATCTCTCAAGAACAGACGTTCATTCCCTTCTCTCCATGTCTTGCCTGTTAGACTCCATGAATACAGGCTTTAATGAACTGTAATTCTGAAACAGGCTGGAATGCCTCCCTGAGTGCTGAGGACAGGTTTAACCCCAGGCGTCTCATTCTCACTCCTCCAAATAGAACCATGGGGGAAAGACATCTTTTCCTCTCATCAGAATATCAAAATAAAGCAGGCAGTCCTCTGACAGATTTCTTTTGCAAAATTTACTAGAAGTAGAAAATTAGATATATTTTCAATCTTTCTAGTCTTTTCTTTGTGAATTATTATTCTTTTTAATGTACATATCAACAACTTTATATAATACTTTATGAATACTGTATAAATTTATCCTATATAATAAAACCCTAATATGCAAATCTATTGAACAGGGAACAATGGGTCAGCACATTGACCACCAGGTGGCAGATGCTCAATGCAGGATCAGTGTACTCTAATAAGGGAAGCAGGGCTCAGCCAGAAGGCAGGTTCAGGTCTGGCAAGTGCAGCTATCATGGTGGGAGCCTCTCCCACCTCTGCAACAGTGCTAAGAACCCCTTATGGGATGTCTTACTGCCAGCTTAGGCCCACTCCCTACGAGGTACATACCCCCTCTGCCCCCCGCGAACGAATGTTGTGCACTAGGCCTCTAGTCTTATATAATAAATATGCAAATGGTTGTCAGGGCCTTGCACCCTTGCCCCTTTACACCCTCCTTCCCTCGGGCCAGGGCCAGGGGACCTGAGGCCATGCCTCCTATTCCAGAGCCATGGGACCTGAGCCCCTGCCCTCCTGCCCTGACACCAACCTGGGGGATCTGAGACTGTACCTGGGGACCTGAGGTCATTCACCCCATCTGGCAGGGCATGACGGAGGACCTGAAGCTGCACCCCTCTCCCTGCCTGAGAGAGCTTCTAAGGATGTGCCCACCCCCCTCACCCGGTGCTAGGCTAGGGGACCTGAGACTGCACCCCTGCCCCAGTGGAGTTTTATGGGGATGGGGCAGGCTGGATCTGGGTCTCATGCAATTTCAAGGTGCACGTAGATGGGTGGGGACTTGACTATAGGTCTTGCAGTGCACTTCAGACTCTGACAGGAGGGAGATTTTAATATATATTTTATTAATTTTCTTTAATCTCTGACATGAGAAAGGGCAAATAGCAATATTAAAATATTTCCTCTAATTAATTCCCTTTTTAAAATATAATAAGTCTTTATTGTTCAGATTATTACAGGTGTTCCTCTTCCCCCACCCTCCAATACTTCCCCTCTACCTGATTCCTAACCCCACCCCATGCCTTTACTCCCGCCACTGGCTTCATCCATAGGTGTAAGATTTTTGTCCAATTTCTTCCGCACCCCTCAGACCTCCTTACCCCTAAGAATTGTTAGTCCAATCCCTTTCTTTGTCCCTCATTCTGTTGTATTCACCAGTTCATTTTGTTCTTCAGATTTTTTATTCTCTTGATTTTTAGATTCACTTGTTGGTAGGTATGTATTTGATGTCTTTTTGTTGTTCATAATTTTTTACCTTTACCTTTTTCTTCTTCCTCCTCTTCTTAAAGAGTACCCTTCAACATTTAATGTAATCCTGGTTTGCTGTTGATGAACTCCTTTAACTTTTTCTTGTCTGTGAAGCTCTTTATCTGACCTTCAATTCTGAATGATAACTTTGCTGGGTAAAGTAATCTTGGTTGTAGGTTCTTGTTGTTAATCATTTTGACTATTTCTTGCCATTCACGTCTGGCCTGCATAATTTCTGTTGAGAAATCAGCTGACAGTCATGTGGGTATTCCTTTGTAGGTAACTAGCTGTTTTTCTCTTGCTGCTTGTAAGATTTTCAGTTTGTCTTTTGCCCTTGGCATTTTAATTATGATGTGTCTTGGTGTGGTCCTCTTTGTATTCCTTTTGTTTGGGGTACTGTGCACTTCCTGAACTTGTAGGTCTATTTCTTTCACCAGGTAGGGAAAGTTTTCTGTCATTATTTCTTCCAATAGGCTTTCGGTATCTTGCTCTCTCTCTCTTCTGGCACCCCAAAAATCCAGATGTTAGTATGCTTTAAGCCATCTTGGAGGCTCCTTATGCTATCCTCACACTTTTGGATTCTTCTTTCTTTTTGCCTCTCATTTTGGGTGATTTTTGCTTCCTTATATTCCAGATCTTTGGTTTGATTCTTGGGGCATGTTGATCTATAGTTGAGTTTCTATATATTCTTTATTTCAAACTGTGTATGCTTAATTTCTGGCTGATCCATTTCCATATTTTTTGTATTCTTATTAAGGTCTTTGAAGGTCTTTCAAAGCTTCTTGGAGGTCTCAAGTTTCTCAAAGGTTTTTAGCAGATTCTTAAATAACCTTATAAATATGATTCTGAACTCTGTGTCATCCTCAATCTCTCCCATTCGTGACATGATTCTGTGTCTCCTCATTTTGGCTACCTCCCTGTGTTTGATGGAGTGGCTCTATGTGGTCAGTGACCTATAGGGGTCAGTAACTCAGCTTCTCCAATCACCTGAGGTGGTCACTTTTGCTATATCCCTTTGTGGGCTGAGTGCAAAGTCTTACTGTAATTAAGCCTTGATTGCTGTTGGTACACTGGGAGGAATTGACTCCAGGCCAATTGTCTGTGAGGACCTGCTGTGTCTATAAAGAAAGAACTTCTGTGCTGGAGACACGCTTTGTTTCAGTGGGGTTTTGGTGCTCACTGAGGCTGTCCCCTGAATGTGTCACTCATGGGTGTGAGGGGTTAAAACTGAGCACTAGGAACACTGGCTTCTGGATCTCCAATGGTTGCAGTTCAGCTCCTGTACCCTGCAGGAGCTACAGCGAGAACAACAGTCCTCTCCTCCTTTGCTAGGTTAAACTGCAATTGAGAGGGCCATTCGTATGCAAAAGCCACTGCTTGGAGCTTGGATGTGTTGTGAGGGGCGGAGTCTCAGGACATCACTAGGATGGGGCGTGGCCAACAGCGATGGCTGCCCATCAGCCGCCTGTCTGATCCACGTCTCCACGTCCCCATGTCCCCGCATCTCCGTTTCACTCTGCATCTCTGTGTCTCCCCACGTATCACACCACAGCACAGCAAACAAATATTCTTGCGCGAAGTTCTGCAAGCCAGCCACCCTCCCTTTCCAACCCGATGGCAGACAGTCTAGCCTCTCCCCAGAAACTGGATTTCAGAGAGATCAGGAGCTTGTCTCCCTTTGGGTTGAAGAAAGCAATGCCCTCTGTCAGCCAGGATCCCAGCCCGTATCGCATTCGCACCCTCCTACCTCAGTTTTTCAGTGCTTGTGTCCTGAATTCGCCTCTTTCTCTTTTAGTCTAGTTGCAGGGCTTCCTTTTAGACAGATTTCCCTTGGGATTAGGGCAATAAATGTTTTATTTTTTTATTGTTTTGCTTGGCAGCAGATTAGGTGTGTTTACCTATGCCACCATCTTTGTTCTCCCATTAATTCCCTTTTAATGTACACAAATTTTGTGCACTCAGCCACTAGTATAAATATAAAATACTTTATAAAATGCTATGGCTTCTCAATCTCTGCCTAAAAGCTAGTAACTAGTCATAGATCATGGAGTCTTTGGAACTGAAAGCTATGACTTCTGTTTTCTTCTCTTTGTTATACTTTATTTCAAATTTTCTTACGAGTTAAAAATATCTACTCTAATGTGTTCAATTCACCCTTTAAAACTACCCAATAAAATAGTTTTGAGCTCTTTCCAGAATCCACTCACAGAACCCTTCCTAGAATGACATTCTCTAAGGAAAATTTCATATCTTTGTTTCCCCCAAACCCGTAAAGAGAGAATTACATATAAAAAAAAAAAAATTATAACTTTTTAGTAGAAAAGGGGCCAAAATGCTTCAGATAGATCATGACATTTTTCTAGATTTTTTCAAAAGCAAAAATGAACTGTTACACTACTGTGGTTTAGGCCATAGCATTGCCCATGATGAGATGTGATGTCTAGTTCTTGTGTGTGAGGCTTGGCTGGGTCTCTGGACCTGGAAAGTGAGCTCTTTCGGAGTCAGTGCACCTCACTCAGAGAGCCTTCTGTTCCCTGCATGCCCTGGCTCTCATATACTCTTCTTTAAGATGTTCAGATTCTCCTTTAGGCTTGTTTTTTTTTTTTTCTTTACAATTAATGTTCTTGCTTGCTTCATATTTTCATCATTTAATGTTGTTGATTCTCCTGACTTATGAGTCATGCAGATCAGTCAAAGTAAAGTAAAAACAAACAAACAAACAAACAAACAAACAAAAACCCTCCTGATTTAGCAGATGGTCCAATTCCTGGTTCCTAGTAAGTGTTAAAGAAATATTTGCTGTTTTTTCTTTCTTTTGCTCTAGAGAGACAAAACCTGTCTAGAGGGAATTTAGAGTATAGAAGACCATGTCCTCTCATTACCCCTCCTAGCCACATTAAAACTTTTTACTGAGTTGGGCCATATAAAATTGCTGCTATTTAATGATTTTGATCTACAAAAATGGCAATTTTGTATGATTCACCCCATGCCATGTTGTTAGCACCTTATGTTCTGTTTGTAGAGTTCCCACACTCACTGCTAGAGTGATCAACTGGTGATCCAGACTTGCCCAGAACAGGAGGGTCCAGATATGACACTTTCAGGGAAGTTGCCAGCGAACTGTAGCTAGTTGGTCACTGCAGTCAAATATTGCTTTCTTATTTCATAAATATGAAAAGAAAAAATTTCAAAGTTTATTATAATAATTAGTAAAATTTACAGAAGACCCACCATGTATAGACACCTGAGTTAATTTAATTCTACCTATGAGTTGACTATTATTCTTATTCCAGTTTTAGCAATGGAAATAAAGGGAAGCATAGATTTGCAAAGTAACCCAACTGTAGTCACAGAGCCTGCTGTGGTAGGTCAGGAAGCTGAACACAAAGATTCTGAACCCAATGTTAGTGCCCACTGTTTCTGCAAAGCCTTCTCAGGAAAGTGGTTTTTAGAAATTTTCTTGATTCCTCACTGTTTTCTATTTTCTTTCTCTTCCACTTCCCATGGCCCACGTATCTACTTTTGTTATAGCCAGTTAATCCTGGCCATGCCATAGCCAGCACTAGCCTTCTGACATTCCTTTTGCCTTATCCCAATGCACACTGCCTGCCTATAGACATGATGTGCCACTCTCTCTCTCCACCACTAAGCCTGTTTCACACATGTGCCTGGACCACCATTCGCCACAAAGCAGTTTTATTACAGCCCCATCATTCTGCCTTACTGATAAGGGGAAGAGAGGAAAAGGGTTAAGTGAAAAGGTGATCCTGTTACTAGATCTTAAGGGTCTTGGATCTTGAATGTCATGCTACACAGTTGGACTTTTATTTGATAGACAGTAAGGAGCCAGCTAAGGTTTGTAAGCAATGGCATAAGCACATTTATGTATTAGAAAGATAAGATGGATGATTGCCTGGTGCTGGGCATCTATAGGATTGTCTTAATTATATGAGAGTGGACAAATTCTGATACCATAGTGTAAATGCATACTGGTGACACCAAAACAACTTATCAACTGCATGAAAAAGATCACCAGTTTCGTGATAATATTCCCAGATTTTTATTCTTCTGAACTGATAGAAAATTTTAACAACAAGTTATTAAACTTTGATTCCTATCAATTAAACATTTTAGCCATGTATTGAAGTTTACTTTACTTCAACACAGCTAATATGTTGGAGTATAGTAATGATAAAGTATATTAATCTTATGGTAAGGCCTAAAAGGGAGCAGTGAGGACACATTTAATGCTATCTGTGAACAAACACAAACACAAAAATGAAAATATGAAACCTGTGAAAGAGAAGTACAGGTACTGAAATTGGTTATCAAACTACCTTATCACTATTCTCTGTGTTCTTATGTATTTGTGTAAAAGAGCATGGAGAAACTTTCAAAACAAGATATATAAAATCCTCCTTTAAACTAAAAAAATAAATAAAATAAAAATAAAAATCTGCTCTAATAACCCTTCTCCTTATTCCAGGAAAAATCTGCTTTAAATAAATGCATCAGTTACCTATGCATATGTCCATAGTTCCCCAAAAGCTTGATATATATTTAACATGTAAGATAATATACTTTGCCCTGAGATTTCCTTTAATGCCCTGCTGAGTGAGTTTAGGATCTTTACAATAGCTGCCAACTTCTAATATTTCAAAAAATGTCTACATCAATATCTTTCAAAGCCCTAAATCCTGACAAGGAATGAAAATTGTTTTTTAATCTATTTCAAGAATTAATATTAGAGAACAGGAGGTTTTCCTCTCAGCACACTGAAGCTGACTAAATTGTTCTCTGTCTCCTTAGAAATGGATTGCTTGAGGTGAGTGCTGCTGGGAGGAGGTAGGCTACAAGGGGTGCTAAGAAGGACTCTTTTTTCTCTTAAATTGTTGGCAGGTCTGTTTCCCTAACTAAAATATAGGAAGTTATGGGAACCCCATTCATGTCCCTTGTGGTTCAGAGTTCAGGTTCAGGGTTCGGTTTCTGGAGAAGGCTGCACACAAATGAAAGAGATGAGAAAAGTATTAATTTGGGAATATTGGGGGCCAGGAGGGAGCCCACCTCTGTGGAAAGGATTACACCCCGCTCTGGCCTTGCTATCCCTTTTTATTAAGACTATGGGATATATCCATAACCTTTAGGCAGGAAATTCCAATAACAGAAATTTACATAAGACAAACAGGTGGAGGCTGCTTCAGCTAACAATGTTTCAGCTAAACAGTGAGTGATTAGTTCTGACCTTTCAGAGCAATTAAGGTTGTTGAACAGCCTTCTGGGTTTCCTGTCCACATTTTTCTATTAGTGAGACTATGATCTGTTTCTGGCAGGAAGTGAGTAAATTAGCTTGAAGTTACATTAAGACAACTAGAATTACTGGACAATGACTCAGTGGCCTGTTCCTAAGCATTCGCGGGTGGCCATTCTGTCCATGCTCCTATGGCATGAATAAATTGAAACAATCCTGTATAGAGTTGCATTCAGTTCTGCTCTTTGGTACAAGAGAGCAGACCCAGGAGACTTTCTTCTAGCACCTGCTCTGCCCATTCCCTGTCCTGAAAAAGCAGGGATTATTTTATTGGAGGGTTTGCTACAGTTCACCCATGAATTTAAAAGAGCCAGACATCAAAATCACCTGCCAGAAGGTTTCAGCGAAGTCTTTGACTTTGTTATTCTTTTCTTTTGTATGAAAACAAGATAATTCTTGTAGCATATCAGTAATATAAAACAGAATAATGAAACTAAGAGAAAAATCCTACCTAAAAGCAACTCATAACTACTAATATTTTGGCATTTTTCCTTCCAGTCTTTCTTAGTTATTTTGATTTAGTTAAGAATAAACTGTTGTGTGTACAGTTTTATATCTCATGCTGTATACTTGACAATTATAGCCTAAGCTTTTCCCCATGGATTCTAATTCTTCTTACTTTTGTCATTATGAACAAATAGATGTATACCATCTACTTTTCTTCTCTTACCACATGTGGATTTTTCTTATTTTCTTATTTCTTATTTATGCATCACTTTAAATTGGATTCCACAATTCATTGACACCACCAAAGTGAAATAGTATTTTTAAGATATTAAATATCCCTGTGGACTCACAGGCTGAGGCCCAGTGTTCTAAGGCTGTGCTGACAATGAATGCACATTCAAAGAGTAAATGAAGAAGTGGTTCTCCAGGAGACTCATAGGATGAGATTTGAAGATAAGATTCATGTGCCACTTCAATGTCTTAGGGAAAGAAGCCATCACTAAACTGACATTCACTTGCCACTTACTTGCTGTGTGGTCTTGAATATGTCAGTTAACCTCCCTGAGTCATAGATGTCTCACCTACAAAATAGGAGAAATAGTTTTTACCCCACACAGAGACACTAGTTAAAATATGAAGAATGCTACCTAGAGCTTTGTCCTTAATATTCAAAATGAAATATTTTCATAGTGGATCTGTGTTATTTAAATGGCATTTTATAAAAATAGAATATGACATTTTCTTTAGTTTATTTTTAATTTTTAAATTACAGTTGACTTAAAATGTTATATTAGTTTCAAGTGTACAATTCTATGATTAGACATTATATAACTTACAAAGTATCACCCAAATAGATCTAATACCCGTCTGACATCATACATAGCTATTACAATATTATTGACTATATTTCCTATGCTGTACTTTACATCTCTGTGATATTCTGTAACTATCAATTTATACTTCTAAATCCCTTTACCTTTTTCATTCATTCTCCCAGCCCATCTCCCAACAAACAATGGTCAAAATAGTCTCTGTATCTACGAGTCTGTTTCTGTTCTGCTTCTTTGTTTATTTTTTAGATTCTGCATATCATATGGCTTTTGTCTTTCTCTCTCTGACCTATTTCACCTAGCATAATTCACTCCAGGTTCATTCATGTTGTTACAGATGGCAAAATTTAATCTTTTTTATGGCTGAGTCATATTCCATTTTTATAAACCATTTCTTCTTTTTTTAAATAAATCTTTATTTTTCTGACTTTTACAATTATTTCTCCTTTTCTACCCTTACCCCATAGCTCCCCTTCACCTAGTCCCCACTCCATCCTCTGCTCTTACCTCTCCCTCCCCCCCAGCTGTCCTCATCCATAGGCATATGATTTTTGTCCAGTCTCTTCTGGTACCCCCCACACAGACATCCCCTTCCCCCTGATAATTATCAATCCCCTCCCCTGGTTCTATTATATTCACCAGTTTATTCTGTTCCTCGGAGTTTTAATTCACTTGACTTTTAGATTCACTTGTTGATAGATATGTATTTGTTCTTCATAATTTTTATCTTTACTTTTTTCTTCTTTTTCTTTTTAGCATTTCATATTGTATAATACTGTTTTGGTGGTGATGTACTTCTTTAGCTTTTTCTGATCTGTGAAGCTTTTTTATCTGCCCTTCAATTCTGAATGATAACTTTGCTGGGTAGCGTAATCTTGGTTGTAGGTTCTTGCTATTCATCACATTAAATATTTCCTGCCACTCCCTTCTGGCCTCAGAGTTTGGTGGGGGTACGTGTTGCACCAGAGTTTGGTGGGGATATGCACTGCACTGTATCTTAGTTGTAATTCCAGTTTGTTCCTGGGAGCGTATGCATGCAGCATGTACTTATTACCATTTTTAATCTCTACTAGATATAAGGATGCTCAAGGAACTTTATGAGAATTACATAGAACTTAGTGGGAAATACAACAGCATAAAAAAAAAGAAAATAAAAATAATGAACAAGAATTAGATGTAAATAAAGAATACCATATCTGAGATCAAGAATACACTGAAGAAATTAAAAGTAGATTGGATGAAGCAGAGGATCAAATCAGTGATTTGGAAGACAAGGTAGAAAAAATATCTAATTAGAGCAGCAGAAAAGAAAAAAGAATTAAAAAAGAATGAGGAAATTAAAGGAAACTTTGGGACAACGTGAAGTGTAAAATTATCCACATTATAGGGAAACTATCAGGAAAAGAATGTGAACAAAAAATAGAGAAAGTGAATTAAAAGGTAATGAAATAAAACTTCCCTAACCTGGTGAAGGAAAAAGTTCACACAAATTCAGGAAGCACAGAATCCCAATCAAGATGAACCCAAAGAAACAAACATCATAAGTAAAATGACAAATGTTAAAGACAAAGAGAGCCCCCATTATACTGTCAATTGAATTATCAACAGAAACACTTTATACCTAAAGCCACAACACAAATAAAAGCAAAGACCTGAAACCAACAATACTCTATCCAACAAGGCTATCGTTTAAAATTGAAAGTAAAGTAAAGTGAAAAGAAGAAAAAAACAAAAATAAAGTGTACATTATTACCAAAACAGCATTGCAAAAAATGTTAAAGAAAATCCTTTAAGTCCTAGCCATTTTGGCTCAGTTGGTAGACCATCAGTCCTAGGTTTGATTCTTGGTTGCAGTCTCAATCTCCAGTCCTCATCAGGGTGCCTGTGGGAGCCAGTCAATTTATGTGTCTCTCTCACATCAGTGTTTCTCTCTTGTCTCTCTCCCTCTCCCTTTCACTCTCTCTAAAATTCAATGGAAAAATATCCTCAGATGAGGATTAAACACAATAAAAGAAAGAAACTGCTTTAAGAAGAAGGGGAAATAGAGAGAGGAACATAGATATAAGAAAGAAAATGACAATAAATAAGTACCTATTAATAATAACCTTAATTGTAATGTATTAAATCCTCAAATCAAAATACATAGGGTAGATGAATGGATAAGAAAACATGACTCATACATATGCTGTCTATAATAGATCCACCTCAGAACAAAAGATTCACATAGACTGAAAATGAATGGATGAAAACAAACAAACAAAAAAGCAATACTAATATTTGGCAAAATAGACTTCAAAACAAAGGTCATAAAAGAAACAAAGAAGGTCACTACATAATACTAAAGGGATAGATCCAACAAGAAGTGATAAACACATATTGCACCCAATATAGGAGCACATAAACAACCTAAATATACAACAACAACAACAACAACAAGTTCTTGGTGAACTTTTAGGGAGAAATTGACAACAATAGAGTCATAGTAGAGGAGTTTAACAACTCACTGACATCAAATTTTCAAGACAAAAAAATTAATAAGCAAACAGTGACCTTAAATGACACACTGGGTTTAATTGACATTTACAGAACATTTTATCATAAAACTGTTAAATGTATATTCTTCTTAATTGCACATAGAACATTCTTAAAAATAGACCACATGTTAGGACACAAAATAAGTCTTAACAAATTCAAGAAATTTGAAATCATATCAAGCATCTTCTTGGATCACAATAACATGAAACAATAAATTAACTACAATAAAAAACTCAAAACATTTAAACACATAGATGTTCAGCATGTTATTAAATAATGAATGGATTACCAGTGAGATCAAGGCAGTGATGAAAAACTTCCTGGAAACAAACAAAAATGAATACACAACAACCCAAAATCTATGGGACACAGAAAAAGCACTCCTGAAGGGAAGTTTAAAGCATTATAGGCCTACCTCAAGAAACAGCAAAAACTTAAAACCCCACAACTATAAGAATTTAGAAAGAGAACAAGAAAAGTCCAAAGTCAGTAGAAGGAAGGAAATCATAAAGATCAGAGTGGCAATAAATGACATAGAAACTAAAAGCAAACAGATGATCAATGAAACTAATACATTTTAATGAACTAGTTATTAACAGGAAAGGAGCAAAAGGAAGGCCAAATATTATGGGCATGTTGCCTGCAAAACACTGGGAAGGGATCGACATAGGAAAGATAGATGCATACCCAGTGAAGTTGGGATGACATAGGGAATATACATGACTGTCAGTCATACCTGGGAATAGAGGTCATAGACCAAAATGGGTATGACCACTTCAAGTGTGCAAAGATTTAGAATCCATAAACCCCTGAACAAAATTTACTCTTTCAGTTCCTCTTGTCATGCTTGGCTCATGGCTTATGCTTGCTTCCTTGTATTTGCTCATATGGCCCACAGCCATACATAGAGCACACACAATGGACTTATGGACTGAAGTTATCCTGATACTGAATTGGACCTGGCTCATACATGGAAAGGAAACTCTGGACATAGGTTCAATTTTAGCTCTACTTAAATTTCAGTTGCACTTTTATGACTGGACAAAGGGGAATGGGACTTTGGGTAGGCAGGCATATCATTCCTTGGAAATAAATCTTTCTACTATTTTGCATTCTCCTGTGCAAATCCAGGAAAATTCATTTTCCAGGAATATCATAAAAACTCCACACTGACTAGCAATGGGTGAAGGCAAGGCTTGTTTTTCTCTAATAACAGAACTAAGACCTGGTTTTTTGAAGAGACAAACAAGATTGATGAACATTTAGGCAAACTCATCAAGAAACAAAGGAAGAGGACCCAAATAAATAAAATCAAAATGAAAGAGGTAAAATAACAACTGACATCACAGAAATACAAAGGATTGCAAGAACAACTATAGGCCAACAAATTGGACAACCTGAGTGAAATGAAGAAATTTCTAGAAACATTCAATATTCTAAAGCTCAATCAAGAAGAATCAGAAAACATGAATAGGCTGGTAACAACTGACAAAACTGAAGCAGTAATTTAAAAAAAAAAACAAATCAAAACAAAACTACCAGTAAAGTCTTGGATTGGAGGCTTCAAAAGGGAGTTTAACCAAACATTCAAAGAAAAACTAGTTCCTATCCTTTTCAAACTATTTCAAAAAATTCAAGAGGAGGGAACATGTCCAAGTTCTTTTTACAAGGCTAGCATTATCCTAAAATATGGTAAAAACACTACAAAGAAGGAAAAGTATAGGCCAATATCCCTAATGAATATAGATGTTAAAATCCTCAACAAAATATTAGTAAATCAGATCCAGCAATACATTAAAAATATCATACACTAAGACTAAGAAACATTTATTTGGGGGAGGCAAGGCTGGTAGAAAATTCATAAATCAATAAATGTGATACATCACATAAACAAAATGAAAGTAAAAATGACATGATCATATCACTAGATGCAGAAAAAGCATTAGACAAAACCCAGCACCCATTTATGATAAATACTCTCAGCAAAATTGGAATATAGGGATCATACCTCAATATAATAAAGACCATATGTGACAAACCTATAGCCAACATTATACTCAGTGGGCAAAAACTAAAAGTATTTCCCTTAAGATCAGGCACAAGACAGGGATGTCTACTTTCTCCACTGGAAGTTCTAGCCACTTTAATCAGACAAGAGAAAGAAATAAAAAGCATCCAAATTAGAAAGGAGGAAATAAAATTGTCATTATTTGCAAGCAACATGATATGATATGGTATATAGAACACCCTAAAGATTCTATAAAAAAATCTGCTAGATTTAATAACTGAATTCAGCACAGTAGCAGAATACAAAATTAACATCCAAAAATAGAAGGCATACTTGTGTACCAATAATTAAGTCTCAGAAAGAGAACCTAAAAAATCTCATTTACCATTGCAAATTAAGATAAACTTAACCAAGTACCAGAAAAACAATTGAAAAAATAGAAGATAAAAACAAGTGGAAGCACATACCATATTCATGATTGGAAGAATTAACATCATTAAAATGTCCACACTACCCAGAGAAATCTACATATTCAATGCAATCCCTATTAAAATACTAATGAAATATTTCACAAATCTAGAACAGATATTCCAAAAAAATTTTATATGGAATAATAAAAGACTCTGAATAGCCCCAGCAATCTTGAGAAAGAAAAACATAATTGAAGGGATCACTATACTGGATATCAAGCTATTCTACAAAGCCGCTGTAATCAAAACAACCTGGCACTGGTATGGGAACAGGTACATACTAGTAGACCAATGGAACAGAACAGAGACCCCAGAAATTGACCCACATCATTAGGGTCAATTAATATCTGACAAAGGAGGCAAGAGCATACAATAGAATAAAGACAGTCTCTTCAGTAGGGGGTGTTGGGAAAATTGGACAGGTACATGTAAAAAAATAAGAACTTAGACCATTAAACTACACCAAACACAAAAATAAAAATAAAAATGATAAAAGACTTAAATGTAAGTCAATAAATCATAAAAATCCCAGAATAAATCATAAGCAGCAAAATCTCAAACATGTCAAATAGCAATATATTTATCAATATATTTCCTAGGGGAGAAACAAAGGGAAAAAATAAACAAATGGGATGACATCAAACTAAAAATATCTGCACATCAAAAGAAAACACCATAAAATGAAAAAGGAACCCACTGTATGGCAGAACTTATTTGCCAATGATTCATCTGATAAGAGGTTAATTTTCAAAATATATTTAAAAAAACTAATACAATTTAATTCCAGGAAGACAAACAATTCCATTAGAAATTGGCAAAGGACCTGAACAGATGCTTCTCCAAAGAGGACATACAAATGACCAATAGTTATATGGAGAAATGCTCAAGGTCACTGATCATCAGAGAGATGCAAATTAAAACCTCAATGAGGTATCACTTCACACCTGCCAGAATGGCAGCAAACAAGTGCTGGTGGGAACACAGACTGGTGCAGCAATAGTGGAAAACAGTATGGAGTTTCCTCAAAAAAATAAAAATGGAACTGTTATTTGACCCAGTGATCCCACTTCTGGGAGTATATCCTAAGAATCCAGAAATACCAATCAGTAAGAATATATGCATCCCTATATTCATAGCAGCATTATTTACAACTAGAGGCCCAGTGCATGAATGTCATGCACTGGGAAGGCAGGGGTGTCCCTAAACACATCCTTTACCCTCTCCAATCTGGGACCTCTCGGGGGATGTCTGAATGTCAGTTTAGGCCAGATTGCTCTCACAATCCTGGACTGTGGGCTCTAACCACTTGCCTGCCTGCCTGCCTATTTGCCCGTAACCACTTCTGCCAGCCTGATTGCCCCCCAACTACTCTCCTGCCAGCCTGATCACCCCCAACTGCCCTCCCCTATTGGCCATCTTGAGGTGGCCATTTTGCAGTGGCTATCTTGTGATGATGTGGTGGCGGCCATCTTGTGATTACATAGGGGTGGCCATCTTATAATGATATGGGAGTGGCCAACTTGTGATGACATGAGGGCATCACAGAGGGCACAGGGGCCACCGAGGCTTTTATTAATATAAATAGCTAAGATCTGGAAACAGTCCAAGTGTCCATCTGTATATGAGTAGATAAAAATCTGTGGTACATTTACAGAATGGAATACTATGTGGTTATATAAAAGAAGGATCTCTTACCCTTTGTGATAGCATAGAAGGACCTGGAGAGTATTATGCCAAATAACAGGACCTCAGTCCTTCTCTGCCCTGTCTTTCTAGAGTCTAGACTTTGGCTGTTCATTAGAATCACTTAGATACAGTTTTAAATATTTTTCAGCACAGGTTCCATCAGGGGTTTGTAAAAGCTCCTCAAATGCTTCTGAAGTGCACCACTGTTGAGAATGCCTGCTATGGTGGCTTTACTGCAAAAAGCTGCCCACTGCTGTCCACATTGCAGCTGCTGCCTCCTTAAATTTTAGGATTGCCTCACTCCTTGGGAGCACCTGTTATTTCTGCCACTGGCCCTCTAACCTCCATTTCTGCCTGCATCCTGGTCTCAGCCACTTATCTCTCTCTTCATCCTGCAGGGGAGAACTTCCTTTTCTCCTGTCCAGTTCTTTTAGAGATGGCCCCTTAGTAGAGTTACTTGTACATCGTTCAAACTTTTTCAAGTTTACTACCCAATATTCTGGGAAGACAGAAGGTTCCCAACAGAGGAGCAATGCTGTCCTCCCCACACCAAATTTTACCAATTACATTTCTCCTCAGAGTGCAGCCATTCCAGAAGGTGAGTGATTTGGGAGAGCCATATTATTCTTACAGGGTACACAAAAGGATAATGACCCTCAGCTATAGGGAACATCTTCCCATTTATGGGAATTTTCCTCTTAAGGGCTTAATTATTCCCCGCTCTGTCTGACTTTTTTCATTAGCCCTTTCTACACATATATCACCACATACCTGAATGATAAGTGTAGATAAAATTCAAGCTTCTTCTCTTGGGTTTTCTGGACCTTAAGCAAAACAGAAATTAGAGTGAGAGGTCTGTGGACATGCTGGAGTCTTTAGCCCAGAACAAATAAAAGACCCGCAAAGAATATCGTGATAGGTCCTGCCATTACATGAAACATTCATTAAGGCCAAAGGAGGAAGAAATGTTCCCTTAAAATTACATTGCTTTTCCCTGGAAGGTCAGATGGTCTCAAACTCTTTTAGTGTCTCCTATAATTGGATGAAGCAAAAGACCCCTGTAGACCACCTGCTCCCAATTAATAATATAAAAATAAACCAAATCCAAACAATGAGTGAGCACAAAATAGAAGGTAGAATAATTAATTTAAGTCATAATATGAGTATAGACAGTGTCATAAAATTAAATTACCTGTCTGCAGACCACAGCTTGAGAACACTTGTATGAGAGCATAAAAAGTGAAGATACTATGTGCCCCAAAGAAAACCGGGGCTGCTCAAAGAACTTTGCCTCAATCATCTAGAAACCTGCTGTGCCCAAACTCAGAATACTGGAACACAGCTATTCTAGAACCTTCCTTGGCTGACTATTTCCAGATGGTCAAATATCTCCCACCTTGGCCCTATGATGGAGGCCTGGGCTGTTATCAGAGCAGCATCTTCACAAAGGAAAAACCAGCTGAGATATGAAGTCATAGTCCTGGGAACCCAAATAACCACATCTAAATAACCACATTTTCACAGATCTATGGGGATGGAAAGAGTTGTATAAACCAGTTACCTACATGACTGAAAAAGGTTAGAAATTCATTCACAACCTAAGAATTCCTTTATTTTCAATTTCAATTCTTTTATGTTTCTCTAGTTTATCTTTGAAATTTTAATCTGAATGGAGCCAGGTGCAATACAAATGGGAAAAATATATATGTTTTTAAACATAGTATTTATTATTATTATTATTATTATTATTATTATTATTTGGACAGCTTGGAACAAGTGAAAAAATGCATCAGAAACAGCTTGTTATCTGGTTATTCATTGTTAAAGTGGGTCCATTAAAGAGACATTCTCTTCTCCCTCAAGAAAAGATCAGTCACTGCTGATTCTAATTGAGTTCTTTCTCAGTGTAACCCAGAACAATTGTGTTAAGTGACTTTCCTAAAACCAAACTCTTATTCTCACTTAGAGTTCCCTATCAGGTACTGTATTCAGCACTCTATATTATATCAATACTGATGGGATTCTTTGATTTTTGAACTGAGCTTCCTTCACAGGCAGTTCTTTATTGAGAAACTGCATAAAGGCCCCGGGTTGCATTAAGCCCACATGCTGCTTCTTTCCAGATGATGGAAGAAATAGCATCTTCAAATTTGGAACATTTCTAAAGAACACACAATACAGCACACACATTCAGCCTTGATGCTTTCTGTGCTGCATTTATAAAATTTAATTAAAATGCGTAGAAAAAATACAGTAATTTCCATTTATCAACTCAAAATACCATTATGAAACTGAAGCTTTTTGTACTTGCACCTCTCAACAGAGTGATAAATTGAAATGGGCTATTCAAGAGGCTTATGCTCTTGCCATTTGTAGAATTTTTAAGGTAATGAGCCAGCATCTGTCCTGAATGTCATAAAATCAGGGACCAGGCCAGCTAATCTCTTAAATGCTAGTCAGCTAGTTTTTCACCATGCACTGAATCAGACTCATACACAGTAGGACATGCATCAAATATATTTTTATGCTAATATTCAAGCATTAACGGTTAGTTTTTTTTTGTTGTTGTTGTTAGTTTTTTTGTAAAGATGAAAGCAATGAGAGAAAAAAGAGTTAGACAAAGAGTTGGGAAAAAGGAGGAGAGAGAGAGAATCTTCTCTAAGGGGTTGAGGCCCTTCATAGTGAAAAATAACACAAGATCATTATTTTGTGGAAAATATAATAAAGAAATTGAATTTTAAAAAATGCTGAATGAAATAAGTATACTTTCTCGGGGTTTTGGAAAATGAAAAAGACAAAAACTAAGAGAAGGCTTTAGAATCTTGTTGGTAAGAAATGTAAAAATGAATTAACATTGGCTACAAAGATAGTGCCTGCTGGGTGGAGATGAAGAAACTGGTTCTGCTAGGTGACTTTGATGCAGAGCCTACTAGATGGTGATGAGAAAGCAGAAGAAAACAATAGTAATAATACTAATTATTTTTAGCTACATGGATGATGGATAAATCTTAAAGAAACAGAAAAACAACAGTTCCAAAATGGAATGAAATATCTGTCACAAGATGAAGAGGTGAAAAGAACAGAGGTGTGATTGTACCAATACTTTGGTGGAAGAAGAAAAGACATTCTTGGTTCTCCCTCCTAAGATTCCCTTGGGTCAGTCTTAAAGCTGAGAAAGGAAAAGAAGAGCAAGGGGAGGAGTGATGGTCAGTGAGGAAAAGTTACTTGAGTTAACCAGCCTCTGTTAAAGGGGACAGGAAAGAAGTAGAGAAGTCCAAGGAGAGGAAGACGAATCCTATATAATAAAAGGCTAATAAGAAAATTGTCCTCTCAGGAGTTTGACCAACTGGGAGTTTGACTGCTTACTATGAAGTGCACTGACCACTAGGGGGAAGTGTGTAATGTAGGAAGGCCCCCACCAGCAGCCAGCAGCCAGGGAAAGGAAGGCCCAGATAGGCTCTGATTGCTGGTCAGGTCTAGGGACCCTACCTATGCATGAATTTTGTGCACCAGGCCTCTCGAGATAGTGATTAAAGGGAAAGGAATAATTCAGAAAAACATGAGTAGAATGAGTAAATAAATTCAACTGTTTTTTAAAATGATCGGAATAATATGTATTTATACTTTAAAAGGGAAAATATATATACACAGAATTTTCTACAGGAATGGTCTATATCCAAATATATTGAAAATACATTAAAATAATAATGAGTTATGATGTACAACTCTATTCTTTGTGTGACCTTAATTTCTCTTAGGCTTGCAAAATTTAACTAATATTAGTCTTTAAAACATGGATTTTTGATAAATGTTAATTGGTATATTCATATGAAAGTATATTTGCAGTACCTGGCACAATATAATGTTCAATAATTTATGTTATTAAAATTTTTCTAAAAATGAAAAGAATAGATGGTTTATGGGAAAAGTAAAGTTGGCTGAAAAGGTTGAAAGCCTAAATATTAAACCATATAAGAAATTAAAACCATTATTAAAAAACTACTTCTAAAAATGGCACCAGGCTCCACAGTAGTTTGAAAATATGTTCACAATTCTCCCTTCAAGATGTGGAGCTTAACCTCTTTCCATTAAGTGTGAACTGGCTTCAGTGACTCATTTCTAATAATCTGGCAGAAGGGTGTGATTTCGGACTATTAATAAAGGCATTGCTACTTTTTCTCTCTGGTTTCACTCAGTTGGGGGAAAGTAAGCTCTTACATCATGAGGATACCAAAACAGCCCCCACAGAAAACACACAGTGCAGTACTGAGGCCACTGCCACGGTTCAACTTGCGGTGGATCCTCTGGCAACTTGCCTTCAGGATACCACAGCCTTGCATAACAGATTGTCTGCTACTGCAAGAGAGACCCTGGGCCAGAACCCCCAACTAAGCTGAGGCTTCTGGATTTGGTGCCCTTAAAATTAGATAAAATAATAAAATTATGTTGCATTAATCTACTAAGCCATAGGGTAGTTTGTTTTACAGTGATATAATAACTGATACATCTAAGGGTGCTTTCAGGGGTGGTGAATATGAACTTTTAGTCGTGTAGGCTGGCCTCTGGGTTGGAGGACTAATTCTACCCCTCCAAGTCACCAGACTTCCTTGGAATTAAAATTCTAGATTTAAAATTTATCTTTGTAGTCCCATCTTGTTTTGAACTTCTTGGATTTTATGACAAAATTTTCAACTACAATTATAAATAAACAGATGTGTCCTTAAAATAGTACCTAGGATTTAATTGAGAATTTACAATACAATTACAGCTTTATCAGAAAAAAATTATAATAAAAAATCTTAATAGAAAGCAGGGTTTATATCTTGCTTGGCTCTATTTCTTTCTGGGCCTCAGAACCTACCATCTAAGAGGTACCTACTACTGAGGTTGCTGAATTTTCATTTGTGGTACCTACTATACTGCAGGTTGGTTGTGGAATAAGACTTCATAACTAAGGGTTCACAAAACCATCATTCTTTCTGTGCACTGAAAGGACAGTGTGTTTATGTGGGAGCTCTACTCTCATTAACATCTAAAAGATAACACTTATTAGCTGAGCTGTAAATATCCATTGTCTACACTAATAAAAGAGAAAGATGCAAATTGGCCATATTTTTGTGACACCCACAAGCCAATCAAAAGTGAGTAGGCAAATTAATCTAACATAGGTGATGTGTTAATTTGAATGGCTGGAACCACACTGCCCCAGCTGCTCCAGACCTCTGGGCAGCATGGGAAAGTGGAAAGGCAGCTCCGGACCAGAGCAAAGGCAGAAAGGCAACTCTGGCCGGAGCGAAGGCTGTGCTGGCAGTCAGGGGAAGGAAGGCCCATTCTTGCATGAACCTTTGTACAATATAATGAGTTTCAATGGAAAGAATTCCAGGTTAGCTAAAAATAAATTTAAACACTTTGCCATCGTTTATAAATTCGATCCTTCCAGTATGGTATTTTTAAAGGTGTTCTGAATGAAAGAAAGAAGAAAAGTGGTAGAAATATTGACAAGAGAAATGCAATTGAAGGCAATTCTATGCTTTATAAAGATATCTTCGATCTCATTTCAGAAACCAGGAGGCAGTTGCATTGTTGCCCATGACATTGTCTCTCCACTCTGCCTTGGAAGAGGTAACTGGGATTGAATGTGTTTGCTTTTATTAAAAGTGATGAAACATTTTCTAAAAACCATAATAAAAAATCACTGTAATGCAAATCAATAAGGCTGAACACACTGTAGGAAATAGAAGTAATGGAATTGTATTTGATCTTCCAATATCTTAGGATTACCTTAGACATATGTTTGTGCAGGCAAATCATTACATTTAAATCAGTGCATCATACCAGAATTAAATAAGACCATTAATTTAGCATATATATTGTTTTACCTATTTTTTTAATCCAGAAATGTTAATGGTTATAATTCATTTATTTATTTATTCATCAAGCATTTGATAAATAAGTAAGTTCATCAAAACCAAATAGGAAAATTCCATAAACTTTTCAAATAGGTCATAACATCCTAAGAGGTTAGACAGGACAAATATATGCCTGACAGATCTCAGAAGGATGAAGGGAAGATGGAAAGAGATCAACCAAAGAATATAGTATATGCATATATTCATAACACATGGACACAGACAATATGTGGTGAGGGGCAGAGGCAGAGTGGAGGGAGGCAAAGGGTGGGAAGAATGGGGAAAAGCTGTAATAGAGTCAAAAATTATATATATACTAGAGGCCCGTTGCACGAAATTCATGCACAGGGGTGGAGATATCCCTCAGCCCAGCCTGCACCCTTTCCAATCTAGAACCCCTCGAGGGATGAACAACTGCCTATTTAGGCCAGATCCCATCAGGACTGCTGGCTCCCAATTCCTTACCTGACTGCCTGATTGCTCCTAACTATTTCTGCCTACCAGCCTGATCACCCCCTAATCATTCCCTGGCAGCCTGATTGATGCCTACCTGTTCCCCTGCCAGCCTGATTGCCTCTAACTGCCGCCCCCTGCAGGCCTGGTCACCCCAAACTGCCCTCCCCTACAGGCCTGTTCCCAACCAACTGCCCTCCCCTGCAGGCTTTGTCCCTCCCAACTACCTTCCCCTGCTGGCCTTCCCTGCTAGTCATCTTGTGATGGTCATCTTGTGTCCACATGGGGGCAGCCATCTTGTATGTTGGAGTGATGGTCAATTTGCATACTACCTATTTATTATATAAGATAGATGTAGATGTAGACATAGACATAGACATAGACATAGACATAGACATAGACATAGATATAGACATAGATATAGATATCCTAATATATAAAAACCCTGGGTCATAATGACCAGTAATGACTGGATGCTGACCAACTGGAAGTCAGTGCTGGCCCTGCCCCCAAGCAAGAAGTAAGGGGCAATAAGGCAGGCAGAGGGAATTAAAAAATCTGATGAAAAAGATTAACTGTTGAATATAATAGAATCAGGGGTATGGAAGGGGAGTGGACTGACAATTCTCAGGGAAAAGAAGAGTGGGGGGTGTGGGAGAAGACTGAACATAAACTGTGCACCTATGGATGAGGACAATGAGGGGTGGGGAAAGGGCAGAGGATAGGGTGGGAAACTGGTGGAACAGAGCAATGGAGGGGGAAAAAGAGGACATTTGTAATAATATGAACAATAAAGATTTATTTAAAAAATAATAATTAAAAAATTTTTTTTAAAGTAAGAATAGATGGACCATAATTCAACATAATAAAAACCACATATGCCCAGTTGGCATGGCTCAGTGTTTGAGAATTAATCTGTGAACCAGAGGTCACAGTTCAATTCCTGGTCAGGGCATGTTCCTGGGTTGTGGGTTCCATCCCTAGTGTGGGGCATGCAGGAGGCAGCTGATCAATGATTTTCTCTCATCATTGATATTTATATTTCTTTCCCCCTTCCTCTCTGAAATTAATAAAAATATATTTTAAAAAATAATAAAAATAAATAAATAAAGGCCATATTATATTAAACATCTATAGCAAACATCATACTTAATGGGCAAAAACTAAAATTGTTTTCCTTAAAATCAAGAACTAGACAGAGATTTCCATTTTCACCACTCTTATTCAGTATAGTACTGGAAATCCTAGCTATTGCAATCATACAAGAGGAATAAATAAAGGCAATCAAATTGGAAAGAAGGAAGTAAGGCTGTCATTATTCACAGACGGCATAACGTTGTATATAGAAAACCCTAAAAACTACTAGAATCTAATAAATGAATTCATCAAAGTAGTAGGATACAAAAATCAATATGCCAATAATAAAATATCAGAAAAATAAACTAAGAAAACAATTCTATTTACTATTAGAACAATAACAAAACAAAATAAGGTGCTTAGGAATACACGTAATTGAGGTAAAAGACCTGTATTCAGAAAACTATAGGATGTTGAAGAAATAAATAAAAGAAAATACAAACAAGTGGAAGCATATATACATGTACATGGATTCAAAGAATTAGCATCATATAAATGTCCACACTTCCCAAAGCAATCAACATATTCAGTGCAATTTCTATTAAAATACCAGTGGCATATTTCATAGACCTACAACAAATATTCTAAAAATGTATATGGAAGCAAAACAGACCCCAAATAGCCTCAGCAATCTTGAGAAAAAAGAACAAAGTTGTAGGTTTCACAATGCCAGATATCAAACTATAATACAAAGCTACTGTAAACAAAACAGCCTGGTATTAGCACAGGAACAAGCACACAGATCACTAGAACAGAGCGGAGACCCCATAAATCAGCCCACATCAATATGATCAATTAATAATTGACAAGGAAGCAAAAGCATACAATTAAAGAAGATAGTCTCAATCATAAATGGTGATGAAAAAATTGGACAAGCACTTGCAAAAAAGGAAAGAAAGAAGAAAAAAACCCACACTAGACTACCAAATTACACCATACACAAGAATAAATTCAAAATGGATAAAAGACTTAAATGTAAGTCACAAAACCATAAAAATGCTAGAAGAAAATATAGGTAATGAAATCTTAGACATCTTGCATAGCAATATTTTTATCTATATATCTTCTCAGGCAAGGGAAACAAAGAAAAAATAAACAAGTGAGATTACATCAAACTAAAAAGATTTTTCTCGGCAAAACAATTAACAAATGAAAAAGGAACTCCCTGTATGGGAGAATGTATTTGCCAATGATATATCTGATAAGGGGTTAATTTCCAAAATAAATTAAGAACTCATAGAACTCAACACTAGGAAAACAATCCAATAACAAAATGGGTAAGGGGCCTGAATAAAGAATTCTCTAAAGAAAAAATAAAGATGGGTAATAGACATACAAAAAGTGCTCAATGTCACTAATCATCAGAGAGATGCAAGTAAAAACTACATTGAGGTATCACGTCACACCTGCAAGAATGGCTACCATCAATAAACCAACAACAACAAGTGTCTGTGAGGATACTGAATAAAGGGAGTCCTTATGCATTTTGTGTATAAATACAGACTGGTGCATCTACTGTGGTAAATAGTATGGAGTTGCCTCAAAAAATTAAAAATGGAAGAGAGATCAAAGATGGCAGTGTAGGTAAACACCTAAACTGCTGCCTTGCACAACAATTTTAAAACTACAACTAAAAGACAAAACATCTGTCACCCAGAACCACAGGAAAGCTGGCTGAGTGATAGTTCTACAACTAGAAGGAAAGAGAAGAGCATTTAGGGCACAAGCGCTGAAAAGCTGAGGCTGAGGTAACAGCGCATGCAATCCTGACTGGTTGCAGGCATTGCTTTCTTCAACCAGAAGGGAGACAAGCTTCCGATTTCTCTGAAATCCAGTTTCTGGAGAGACACGGGGGACCCAAACTTCTATGGGGAGAAGTTGGACTGTCTGCCATCGGGTCAGAAAGTGAGGGTGGCTTGCTTTCAGCGCTGCATAGGAATTATTGCTTGCTGCACTGGGGTGTGGGGCACGGGGACATGGTTGGAAGCGCGGCAACAGCAGGCTGGAAGCCATCGCTGTTTTCCATGCCCTAGCCTGGTGACACCCTGAGATCCCAACCCACACAATCTACAAGCCCACCCAAGCTCCAAGCATCGGCTTTTGCATATGAATAGCCTCCCCTATTGCAGCTTAACCTAGCAAACTTGCAAACCGGTTCAGACAGCTCCAAAGCCTCCAAGCTCCAAGCAGAAAGGAGAGGACTGTGGTTCTTGCTGTAGTGGCAGGAAATATTCAATGTGATGAATAGCAAGAATCTCAAACAGTGGCTGACCTGCACCCCATTGGAGATCCAGAAGCCAGTGTATCTAATGGTCAGTGTGAGACACCATATTTCAACTCCTCACATCCATAAGTGACACATACAGGAGGCAGACTCAGTGAGCACAAAGCCCCACTGAAACAAGGCCTACACTATAAGTGTGTATCCAGCCCAGCAGTTTTTCCATTATAAACACAGTGGGTCTTCACAGCCAGTTGGCCTGGAGATCAATTACTCCCAATGTACCAATAGCAATCAAGGCTTAACTACATCAAGACTTTGCACTCAGCCCATAAAGGGGTGTACCAATATGTCCACCTCAGGTGATTAGGGAGACTGAGCTCCTGGCCCCTATAGGTCATCTACCGCACAAACCCACTCCATCAACACAGGGAAGCAGACAAAATGCACAGACAAAGAAACATGTCACGAATGAAAGTAATGGAGGAAAGCAAACTACCAGACGACACAGAGTTCAAAACCATATTTATAAAGTTACTCAAGAGTCTTCTGAAAACCACTGAGAAACTTGAAGAACTTGAAGAGACCTTCAAAGACCTTACTGAGAATGCCAAACAAATAAAAATAAAAATGGAAAAGGACCAGTCAGAAATTAAGCATACACTGTCTAAAATAAAGAATACAGAAACTCAATTTTAGATCAACGTACCCCAAGAATCAAACCAAAGATCTGAAATATGAGGAAACATAAAACACCCAACTAGGAAAACAAAAAGAAAAAAGAATCCAAAAATATGAAGATAGTGTAAGGAGCCTCTGGGACAACTTTAAGCGTACCAACATCCAAATTTTTTGGGTGTCAGAAGAAGAGAGAAAGCAAAATATTGAAAACCTATTAGAAGAAATAATGACAAAAAACTTTTCCTACCTGGTGAAAGAAATAGACTTACAAGTTCATGAAGCACACAGAACCCCAAACAAGAGGAATCCAAAGAGGACCACAGTAAGACACATCATAATTAAAATGCCAAAGGCAAAAGACAAAGAGAGAATCTTGAAAGCTGCAAGAGAAAAACAGTTAATTACCTACAAGTGAGTACCCATACGACTCTCAGCTGATTTTTCAACAGAAACTATGAGGCCAGAAGGGATTGGCAGGAAATATTCAATGTGATGAATAGCAAGAACCTACAACCAAGAATACTCTATCCAGCAAAGCTATCATTCAGAATTGAAGGTCATATAAAGAACTTCACATACAAGAAAAAGCTAAAATAGTTCATCACCACCAAACCAGGATTACATGAAATGCTGAAAGGTATTCTTTAAGAAAAGAAGAAACAGGTAAAGATAAAAATTATTAACAACAAAAGGGCATCAAATACATACCTACCAACAAGTGAATCTAAAAATCAAGTAAATAAAAAATCTGAAGAACAGAAAAAAAAAATAGTAAAAATGGAACTGGGTTTTGACCCAGCAATCCCACTTCTGGGAATATAATCTAAGTATCCTGAAACACCAATCAGAAAGGATGTATGTACCCTTGTGTTCATGACAGTGTTATTTACAACTAGAGGTCTGGTGCACAAAATTTGTGCACGGTGCGGGGGTGGGGGGTTCCTCAGTCCAACCTGCACCCTCTCCAATCTGGAACCCATCGAGGGATGTACAACTGCTCGTTTAGGCCTGATCTCAATAGAGTCGGGCCTAAACGGGCAGTTGGACATCCCTCTCACAATCCAGGACTGCTGGCTCCCAACTGCTAGCCTGCCTGCCTTCCTGATTGCCCCTAACTTCTTCTGTCTGTCAGCCTCATCACTCCCTAACCAGTCCCTTGCCAGCCTGTTTCATGTCTAACTGCTCCCCTGCCTGCCTGTTTGCCCCTAACTGCCTTCCCCTGCAATCCTAATCACCCCTAACTTCCTTACCTGAAGGCCTGGTCCCCTCCCAACTACTCTTCCCTGAAGGCCTGGTCCCCCAAGTGCTATCCCCTGCAGGCCTGAGTTCCCCACAATTGCCCTTCCCTGCAGGCCTGGTTGCCCCCATCTTCCTTCCTCTGTCTGCCTGGTCACCCCTAACTGCCCTCCCCTGCAGACCTCGTCCCTCCCAATTGTCCTCCCCTGTTGGCCTGATCACCCACAACTGCTCTCCCCTACTGGCCATCTTGTGGCAGCCATCTATGTCCACATGGGGGCAGCCATCTTCGACTACATGGGGGAAGCCATCTTGTGTGTTGGAATGATGGTCAATTTGCATATCACTTATTCATTAGATAGGATAGAGGCCTGGTGCACTGGTGGGGGCCGGCTGGTTTTCCCTGAAGGGTGTCCGGATCAGGGTGTGGGTTCCCTTGGGGTGTGGGGTGACCTGAGCAAAAGGCCTGTAGTGGTTTGCAGGCCAGCCATGCCTCCTGGTGACCCAAGTGGAGGCCCTGGTATCTGGGATTTATTTATCTTCTATAATTGAAGCTTTGTAGCCTTTAGTAGAGGAAGCTTGGCTTCCTCCATCACTGCGGGCAACTCAAACCTCCTGCTCTCTCCAGCTTCATGGATGCGGCCATTTTTGTTTAGAATTTATTTATCTTCTATAATTGAAACTTTGTAGCCCTGAGTGGAGGCCAAGGCTGGCCAGAGTGTGCTGAAAGCTTGTCTTCCTCCATTACTGGGGAAAGCCAAGTCTCCTGCTTTCTCCATGACCAGAGCCATCTTGGTTGAGTTAATTTGCATACTTGCTCCTTATTGGCTGGTAAACATGGCTTTGTGGTTGTAGTGGAGGTATGGTCAATTTGCATATTACTCTTTTATTATATAGATGGCCAAGATGTGGAAACAGCCCAAGTGCCCATCAGTAGATGAAAGAATAAAAAAAACTGTGGTACATTTATATCATAGAATACTATGTGGCAGTAATAAAGAAGTATCTCTTACCCTTTTTGACAGTATGGAGGGACCTGGAGAATATTATGCTAGGTGAAATACACCAGTCAGACAAAGACAAATACCATATGATCTCACTTATATGTGGAATCTAATGAACAAAATAAACTGACAAAATAGAACCAGAGGCATAGATGCATGGAACTGTTTGACAGAAGTCAGAGGGGAGAGAGTGGGGAGGAGTGGATAAAAGGAGAAGAGAGTAGCCAAAAGAACATATATACATTAGAGGCCCAGTTCACAAAGTTTGTGCATGGGAGGGGTTGTCCCTCAGCCCAGCCTGAACCCTCTCCAATATGGGACCCCTTGGTGTATGTCCAACTGCCTGTTTAGGCCCAAACCCGAACTAGCAGTTGGACATCCCTCTCACAATCTGGGATTGCTGGCTCCTAACCACTCACCTGAATGCTTGCATGATTGCCCTAACCCCTCTGCATTCCAGCCTGATCACTCCCATTACCCTCCCCTGCTGGCCTGATTGACACCTAACTGCTCCCCTGCTGGCCCAATCACCTACCCTCACCTGCTGGCCTGGTTGCCCCCAACTGCCATCTCCTGCAGGCCTGATTTCCCCCAACTGTCCTTCCCTACAGGCCTGGTCACCCCCAACTGCTCTCCCCTACTGTCCATATTGTGACAACATGGGGGCGGCCATCTTGTGAAGGTATGAGGGTTAATCTGAATATTACTTATTTATTGTATAGAATAGCCCATAGGCACAGACAATAGAGTGGTTAAGACCAATGGAGGGGTGGTTGGGGGTTGGGTGAAGGTGAGCAAGGAAAGAGGGGAATGGGAGACATATATAATAGTCTCAACAATTAAAAAAAAAAAAAAAAGAGGCAAGCTTAGAGTGGCAAAACTCAACTCAATTTTCATAAGAAGCATCCAATGGAATGGCAAGGCCCTAGAGCGGGGAAGTTCTGGTCCAGCCTCTTCCATTAACAGAGCTGTGCTTTTGGGTGCCATTGGTAAAAAAAAAAAAAAAAAAAAAAAAAAAAAAAAAAAAGAAGGAGTAGGCAGAGCTGTTGGTTTCTTGACATCTGGAGAATCCTCAGATCCTTTAGAGACCTGGATAAACTACCAATGGGGCACTAGGTGGCAGCTTCTGCTCCCTTTCCAGTCTAGTAGGCAGAGCTGGAAATTAGTTTGCTGCCTTGTGAGTGCCCACCCCTTTCTTCAGAACCCAGGTAATGTGCATAAAATATAAACCATTATAACAGATATCTGTGCCAGTCACTAAAGGAAGAGATATTTAGGTCACAAGCTTTGGAAATTTTTATTTTGACTTTATCTTACTAGACTCAAAAAATAAATTTTGAATTAAAAAATCCAACCATGCATTTTAAGGTAAATGTCTTAATAAACAGATCAGTTCAAATAATTGATGTGTGATTTGGTCATTATGGTTCTAAAGGAAAGGACAAATGCCTGCACTTCTCCTTATAACAAAATATCAATGTGGATTTTACATTCCTGGGTCTGGGATCAATTCAGTCTCCTGTGATAGGTGTTATTATAAAGCTTTGACATGCTTGTTTGTACGTGTCATATTTTTTTAATATGCCAACCAATAAATAATTCTACTGTGCAACTTAAAAAAAAGCCATGAAAAGTTAAGTAAACAACAAAATAAAGGTTTTCACATTTCTTCATTTATTTATGTATTTATTTATTTATTTTATTTTTATTTTTTTGTTATGAAACAGGGACAATGGCTCAGGCTCTCCACCTAGTGGAATCTTTGAGGTGATAACTCTTGTAAAACAAGAAACTTGGGTATGGAGCCATCAAGTCAGAATAATACTTTTTTTTTTCCCTACATAGAATGTTTTTCTTGAGAGTTTAATATAGTAATTCAATGTTTCTTCTTTTTAACTGGGAGGGTTTCCTAGGTTATGATTAAGAGATCTTTATCTACTAAGATCTCTGATCCTTGAAAACCATCTTTTGAAATATTGTAGGTAGGATACAGGGGTTCTTTCTCCTTACCTTGGCTAAGCTCATATTGGAGAACTCCACTGCTTTAAGTAAGCCACTTGACAGGGAAGAGGAAGGGAAAAACATTATTATTCCAAAAAGGCCATTTTTACACTAATTATTAATTCTGATCCAAAATTTGATGGAGAATTCTGCTCCTAGTAACAGGTGATGTGAGTGCTCTGAGATAGATTAAAGAGACAGAATAAATCCTGGGGCTCCATCCACTTCTCAGGGTAGACACAAACTATTTCTGCACAGCTCACTGTAGAAAGTTCAATGATTGCATGTCATTGGCCAGATAGACCATTCCTGATCCTTTCCCCATGGAAGCTAAAACATGGAGCACTTCACATTTCCACAAGCAGTGCTGTTGCCCTCAGAGCAGTTTCTAGAAATTTTCAGGTGCCTGATCCAACCTCATGTGTCACCCTAGCAATCTGAAAAGGCCAATTCTCCTTATTGTATCTGGTATTTTATTTCAAGTATCTGAGTCTATCACCAAGGATCACAGAGTCTATCACACTGTCCATATGCTGCCTAGAAGAAGTGGGACATTTGGGGTTCAGTAGAAATCTACACTAATAAAAGAAAAGTATGCAAATTGACCATACCTCCATAACAACCACCAGCCAATCAGGAGTCAAAGTTGGCAAGTTAATTCACATATGCAGGCACTGAGTGGCCGGGTGGGGCAGGACACCTGCTATGAGGGAAAGGACAGGGGGCAGGGGTGGAGGGAGCTACAGGAGTGGTGCTCTGGCTGGAGCGGAGAAGACTGAAGGTTTTGGCCAGAGCAAAGGCCTGGGTCCCAGGTGCTGGAGGAAAACCAGTGCTGGCAGCCAGGGGAAGGAAGGCCTATTGCACAAATCTTTTTTCAACAGGCCTCTAGTCTTATTATAATTATGCTGCTCAATAGCCTGGGTGTTTATTCATGATTAGCACATCAGATTTGGTAAATAAATACTTATCAAATTTGAATTAAATATAATTTAATTTATATAACAATTGTTCTTTACAAGTAAAAAAAAACAACAACTGTCAGTTGGTGCTAAAGTGCTTTCTATGAAAGGTAAAAATCGGTGCTCCATAGTCCTCTGGGCTCTATGTAGCCAAATTCAATATCATTTTCATGTCAGATTTGAATTTTTATTTAGAATATAAGGTGGAATATTTGCATTACTAGCTCCACTTTCTCACCCTTCTATCCAATGGCCATGTAACCTTGGAGAGCCCTCTCTCTCTGCCATGAGACTTGTTTGGCCCACTTGCACATTTCTGTTTGTTCACACGCTTCTGTCATCACCATGGAAACATGTCCAGGTAGGTCTGCCAGAAGATGAGAGGCAGGTGAATATCAAACATGTGACCAAGACCAAATGATACAAGAACCAAACAGCAGACCAAAGCTGGCTTGCAGACTGGAGCTGTCATTTCCTTCTGAAGGAGGAAGAGGGCTACCACACAGAACTGCCCCTCATCACACATTTAAAACTAGTGTGGTGATTGCTTTAACCACTAATAAACTGCAAATTGATAATTTCTACAACTAGGTCTAGGTGTGTTTTTTAAAGCTATAAATGGAGGGATGGACTGGAAGAGTCCCAAAGCTCCTTCCACATGTCCTATTTATTATTATTTCAATATACTGATTGATTTATTTGTAAAACAATCCTTCAAAAGATTGGCAGGAGGCACACCCTTGATTGGATCTCTAGATATTTCTTCAGGGGACAGAGTGAAGGAACTGAAGTTTGACTAGAATAACATGGCCAAACGTCATACATGTTACTCATACCAGGGTATCAGGGCTGGACAACAAGAGCTTTGAATTTGTGAAGAAAAATTGTTGACATTGCCTAGGTGCAATTTCCCAAACTGAGGTATTTACTTCTTCCCCACCATATACACACATAAGATGGCACTGTCTTTCAAAAGATTTGGCTACTGAAACAGAAAGTGTGTGTGTGTGTGTGTGTGTGTGTGTGTGTGTGTGTGTGTGAGAGAGAGAGAGAGAGAGAGAGAGAGAGAGAGAGAGAGAGAGAGAGAGAGAGAAAGAGAGAAAGAGAGACAGAGAGAATAAATTAACTTCAAGGGCTACATTAAATGCCTATTGTGTTTTAGGGGAGGAAGGATCATTTTGTGGGCAAATGTCCCATTAAACTCATGAGGTGACCAGGGACTCATCTCATTCTTGGATACCTGCAGCATTCCTCCCCATTGGAATGAACATTGTAACCCTCAACAAAGATGTTCTATTTTTTCTATTCTTTTGAAGTACAGAATTTTTGGCCAGTCTTGTTTTTATAGAGGACAAAAAGTTTAAAATTTCTTCAACAGTACGTACGCATCCTTTTCCATGTTTACAGCAGGATTTTTAAAATGTCAATGAGTTTTTAAAATATAACAGCCTATTTCCTTAATGAAATGACCATTTATATATCTAGTTTCCCAATCTTTATTGCTTCATGCATTTCTATAATCTAAATAGTGATGCAGTGCACGGATTCATGCACGTTGAAAGGAAATTAATTAGAAGATGGTTGGTGAGATTGGACTGGGCAAGATGGGCCAGAGGCACCCTGGAGTCAACCTCCTGCAGTCCCTCTCTGGCTGGCCACACCTAAGGTGGTGCCTTGGCTCAAAGAGCTTCTGTGAAGTGAGCGGTGGCAGGTGGGGTCCCTCAGCCTGGCCTGCAGGGATCAGGCCAAAACTGGCTCTTCAACATCCCCTAAGGGGTCCAGGAGTGTGAGAGGGCACTCTACAAAGTTGCTGTCATACAGGGTGTGGAATGCAAATGCAAGTGTGCAGTAAATTAGATTTGGGCTTGATAGTGCCCCAGCAACAACATAACCCACAGCCGAAGGTGGAATTGCGTGGCTTTGCGAAGAATCAGGCTCTTTCCTCTCTGGTTTCTGGGTGTGTCACTGCAGCTCCTCAGCTCCTGCATTGAGCATTTGCCCCCTGGTGGTCAGTGTATTTCATAGCTACTGGTCAGATGAACACTTAGCATATTAGCCTTTTATTAGTATATAGATCATTACAAAGGGGGGGACTCAATGATATAGGATTAACTATGCAGAGAGTAATTAAATCTTTCCAGTCTTTCCCTTTCTAAGAATTTTTAAATGGTTAAAAACATTATCCTGAAGAGAGCTTGGATGGATTCTAATGTTTGTTCTGATTGTTGTAAAGTTTGTACAGGTAGTTAAAGGTAAATAGACAACAGCTATAGAAATACTATCCACATCATCCGCTTGCCTATAGCTGAATTTTTTCATCTTTCTTAACATGTCCTTTTCCCTTACTCTTCCCACCACCACCTTGTCTTGCTTTCATTTAACACTCCCAGATTCCAGGGCTCCTATCTCTTAATGCCTTTTAGTCAGGAGAAAAATCAGATGAATAATTCTCTTGGAAGCTGATAAAGGATATCCCTGGACATGTGACTTAGAAATAGACTCTACCTACAAAGTATTGCACTCAGACGAGATGTGTCTCCTCTAAACATCAGTGGAGTGCTTTCAGATACAAAAAGACTGTTTTAGGTGAAAAAACATAACCAGACACACAGATGCTGTATAGTTTGGCCACTGAGGTGTGCAATGCTATGCACATGAGAGGTGCTTTGAAAGTAGTTATTGAATGAATAGCATAGCATATTAGAGCTCTCTGAATGTCTTCCTTCAGCAAAATGTGAGGGCTAATGAAGGGAAATTGGATTTTTGGTAAAGTTTCCAGTTCCAACATATTAATGCTATTTTAGTTGAAACAAGATCAGAATCAAGAGGCAGGATTAAAGGATAAATTAAAGGATGATGGAGGAAAAAATAAACAACATCAGATTCTGACCTCAGTGCAACAGTTAGTATAGATGTTTGTATTTGATCATTTTGAGAAAAATTTTCATTATAAATATGAAGAGTTAAAAAATAGCAAGATCTTTAGTCTGTTAAAAAGGCTAAGTAGCCCAGCTCAGTGATTAAATGATCATGTATCTTCTTGGTTCCCTATCTGCTGTGTCTGTGATTCTGACTGAATCCTTTAACTATTTAAAGCCTTGATCTCCTCAATTGTGATGTAGGAAGAAACAACATGGTCGAGTGATCAGATTAGAGAACATGCATGTAAAATTTCTGACAACTGGCATGCTGAACAATAAGTATTGTTACTACTAATCATTGACGATGACACAAGGAGCTGCCATGGCAAATGAAAATAAAATTGTGTTATCTAATCTTAAAATATGGGAGTGTTTTTTTCATTTCTTACTATAGCCTGAACTTGCTTTGGACTCAGTCCTGCATCATGCTATTTCTCCACCAGAGACCAAACTGTTATTCATCTGCTCAGTGGATTCACCCACTTTTTCCCCAAGAGAGGGAAAATGCTGTTGTCACTCACATTTTCAAATACCGTATTAATAACAAAAATTATGTGAAAAATAGGTAGTTACAAAAATCTCATCATAAACAATAACAAACTGGAAAAGCATTTGCAACTCATAGCACAATAGACTAATCTCATTGATGTATAAAGAACTACAACTCATTAAGAAAAAATCAAAACAGACAAAAGATGTAAAGGTCATTCATGAAAAGAAAATATAAATAGCTGTTAAACAATTCTAAAGATTCTCAGCCTTACAATAAGAAAAATGTATTAAAAACTGAAAGTATTTTTACCTATCAAAATGGCAAAGAAAATTTGCAGAAGGGAAGATGACTCTCTTGTCATGTTCTACAAGGAGACTTGATTCCAAACACATCTTCCAGCTAAGGCAGCTATAACACAATACCATACAATAGTGGCCTTTAAATAATATACATTTGTTTCTTAGAATTCTTAAGACTAGGAATTCCAAGATCAAGATCCCAGCAGATTTGTTTCCTCGTGAGAGCTCTCATCCTGGCTTGTACACTATTGCTTTCTCACTAAGTCCCTACATAGTGGGAAGGAAAGAGAGCTCAGCTTTGGTCTCTCTTCCTCTTCCAAGAAGGACACTAATCCCATCATGGGGACTCCACCTTCATGACTTCATCTAAATTTAATTACCTCCAAAAGTCTCACTCCAAGCACCATCACACTGTGAATAGGGCTTCAACATATTAATTTGGGGAGGGGGGATGCATATAAATTTAGTCCATAGCAACATAATTCAAAGAAGCCATGAGATTTCATGACAAGACTGAGATTTAATGCCTCTTAAAGACATCTCCCAGGAGTATGGAGAGGAGTGTTCTCTAAACAGAACCAACATTCATTGAATGTCAACATTGTTAAGATGAAGTTATTCTTTGTGATATTTATTTTCTTTTTATGACATTTTGAGTGGGATTCTAATTCAATTGCGTATAGTTATTGGTCTGTACCAAAGAAGAGCAATGATTGAGTAACTAGATTGAATCAAACTTGCCTTTCCTGATCTTACTAGTCATAATGAACTGGAAAAATATTTGCAACTCATAGCACAATACACACAGAGAGACATCCTTCATTTGCCAAGAGTAAGTGCCATGGGGGAAAGGCTGAGAGCTGAAGTTCAAGGATAGCTAAAGATACTGAGTGGGAGTTTATTTTCTACATTGAACTGTTTCATTTTAGCCTAACTTGTAACTGAAACCCCAGGGAACTTCTTAATTATAACTAGGAGGTTTATGGACATTGGAGTGGACTCAAGTAATAAGACATTATTATTTCCTTCCTCCTCCTGTTGCTATACTGTCATGTTTTCTGCTGTGAAAGTAGGTGGGGAAGAGCAGAATAGGCCCCAGAGTGGCTCACACATGCCTCAGACTTTGCTGCCCAGACAAGAAAGGGCACAGAAGTGAAATATGTAGACCACTGCCAGAAATCCAGACTGTGGTGTCTCTGAGCACCAGCATGCCCAGGTAACATCCAACAAGCCCTTGCCCCTGGTCCTCTAGTGATTCAAAGTCTTCTAGGGAAAAAGATTTGGTTTCAGCCACCCAGAATGTTAAAGCCTCAAAATAGAAAATGATTTTAGTTTTAGAAACAAAATAAAGTTTACTTCTGGTACACTCAAGCTTGTGATTGAAAGAACAGTGAGCACAATCAAGTGCAGATATTTGAGAAGGAAGGTTCTAGTGAGACGGACCTCAAAAACCAAGTGAGGTCAAGTGTCCTTTACTCTGGGAGCCCTGTGTCTCCCTGGCAGAGTATTCTCTCTGGCTGTCACCTGAAGTAAAAGCAGGTCTGGAAGGAGCCCTAGCACATAAACCCTATTGGTTAAACACTTCCACAGGCTCTCACCTCCCGGAAGAGTGTGACTACTCTGTGGAGGGCTAGTGAGCCACCTGATTGTGGTTGCCAGAGTGCAGCATGTGAAAACCTGTTTAACCACAGAGCTGTGGCTAGAAACACCACTGCCCCCACAAGGTCCTGCAGGACTGATTTCAATTTCAAAAGCAAAGAGCAACATCAATGTTCTATTTTGATCTGCAAATTCCTGAGGAATTTGAAAATTAAGTTGATTTAACTATGATAAAATACAGTAATTTAAAATCACCATTGTTAATAATCATGATGATTTTGGTGTTTGTTTTGTTCAGCTTTTCTTTTTTTAAAAACAATTTTTTAAACAATGTTACTGTTCAAACCACTAATTAGACTGATAATTCTTTTTTTTCATAGAGGTTGTATATAACTGGTAGTATGCTACTAAATGTTTAACAAATGGGTCTTTTGGAGGAAAAGCCCTGATTTGTAGCAATTGCCAATTTCCATGGTATAAATACATAATGACCAATTTCAAGCTACCAATGTGAGGCAACTGTCATATAGATGGGAAGGAATGCACAATCTCTTATTCATTCTCACACTGATATTCCCTCATATAGATCCAATTATGAATAACCTCAAGAGCATGAATAATAAAATGCACCGAAAAATTAGGAAGGGATAAGTTCATAGTATTGATTAGCTTTGTCTTTAATATAATTCACATATTTGTATACTCATATCATTTACTTTTTAAGATATTTTTATTGATTTCATAGAGGAAGAGAGAGATAGAAACATCAGTGATGAGAGAGAATCATTGATTGGCTACTGGGGATTGAGCAAGCAAACAGGCAAGTGCCCTTGACCAGAATCGAACCCAGGACCCTTCAGTCCATAGGTCAATATTCTATCCACTAAGCCAAATCAGCTAGGGCTAATTTAATTTTTAAGAATGGTTGTATATGACAGCTGGCTCACAGAAGTCCTGAAACATGACCCGCTGGCTACTGTGAGCCAGCACAAGCCCCACCAGTGGCCACTAACTGTTTTTGTCCCCAGCACCAGACCACCATCCAGCAGGTATTTTGCATCTGTTTCGTGAGTCAATGAGCTCATTAATTCATGAGTTACTATCAGGGTCTAAAAGTTTTATAAATTCAAATGAAATAAAAGACTAAGGTTTGCTTAAAATCAAAGAAGAGATGAACAAGGGAATGATCACCACATAAAAGAAAAAAAGGTGTATAAGGCAAAAATTCTGCTTTATTGGCATCAATAAAAAAATAACATGGTAAATCAACTCTGTAGCATTTATATAACTCAACAGCTGGATTTTAAACTTAACAAAATATAATACCCAACTGTGGATAGACAGCTCAGCTCTTCTGGGAAAGGCGCCTTGGTAGGGTCCTTCACTGGTACTAGTGACAGTTGTTAGTCACTAAGTCAAGCCAAATTTTACCGGTGTTTGATTTATTATGATGCTTCATAACTTTATGTAAGCATGGAGTGTCTGTTAGGAACACAGGTTGGAGCTAGAGGGCCTCAGTTTGAGCCTCAGCCCTTCATACTTACTGTCCCTATGTCATCTGCCATAGCACTTAGTCTTCTGGGCTGGTGTCTCATCAGCAAACAGAACAACACACTTGTTTCATGGGTGTGGGTAATAGCTAAATGGGTAGAGCTATATGAAGTCCTTGGAATAAAATATATAATAGGTGGTCTGTATTGATAAGCGTTAGCTATTATGTTATTACTAGGGGCCTGATGCATGAAAATTCATGCAAGAATGGGCCTTCCTTCCCCTGGTTGCTGGCACTACCTTTGCTCCTGACGGGAGCTCTGACTTTCTCATGCTGAGCAGAGGCCTGCGTTGTTGCTATGACAATGACACAAGTGTCGCATCCCACCCCATCCCTGGCTGCTCAGTGCCTGTGTATGCAAATTAACCTGCCATCTTTGTTGGGTTAATTTACATACTCACTCCTGATTGGCTGGTAGGTGACGTGAAGGTATGGTCAATTTGCATCTTTCTCCTAATTCTAAAAATATTCATATTCTACACATCTTTGTCCACTCTGAGTCTTTCAGATTGACTTAGCACATGTGAGCACACTCACTCCAAGACTAGGAGCAAA
This sequence comes from Pipistrellus nathusii, assembly GCA_963693515.1. Taxonomy (NCBI): domain Eukaryota; kingdom Metazoa; phylum Chordata; class Mammalia; order Chiroptera; family Vespertilionidae; genus Pipistrellus; species Pipistrellus nathusii. Next base: position 96,781,446 of record OY882859.1, read on the forward strand.
TGTCCCAGGCCCTAGGGATCTGCCCACCTCTTCTCCCTGCCTCCTTGTTCATTTTCTCCTCAGCTTTCCTGGCTTTACAAGCTTCATGGTGGCTCTCCACCATAGATCTTTGTCTTTATCTATCCCAATCCCACAGCTACCTTAAGTCAAGGACCCCAGTCTCAAGTCAGGTCTCACTAACTTGAGAGAGCAGCACTTCCTGGGACCACACCTGCCAGTCTTGCCTCTTTTATGCTTCTCTCTGAAAGAGGACAGGAAGCAAAGAATACTTAAAGCCTAAATATACAAGTAGGAATAGACTAGAGATGTGTTTTTAGCTCTGGGAAGACCTTTGGGTAACAGGAAAAGAAAGATAAAAAGCATTGGACTAAATTCAGAGTTAATAGTGCCTGATGCTTACAAGGTATTCAATAATTAACACTTTCCATGGAACACAGGAAAACTGAATAATAAATAGTTCATTTCTTTCAAGTCTGACTGAATAATTTATCATCTCCAGGCAAAAAGCAGGAGGCCTGATTAGTTGATATGTAACTGCCTCTATCATCCTTCAAGAGTTTTCCCTTAGGCTTGAGTCTGATTATACATAAAACCCAGATATAAAAACAAGCTTTGCTGAAGCAGTTAAAAACTGTTTAAATTGTGATTTATAATGTCTTCCACTAGAGGGCACAATGAAACAGCCAGTGGTGCTGAGCTGTAACTGGTATATCCTTTATAATGCATCAGGATTTCATCCTGTTGACTTTGGAACTGGAGTTTCAGCTTCCTAGCTATCCAGAGCTGGAGGTGCAGGAGGCAGCTCATCGATGTTTCTCTCTCATCGATGTTTCTAACTCTTTATCCCTCTCCCTTCCTCTCTGTAAAAAAAAAAAATAATAATAAAAGTAAATAAATAAATAAATAAATAAACTATATTTTTTTAAAAAAAAGAAATGATCTTGAAATGTAAACTTACAATCATCTACTGTGGTGCCTTTAAACATTGCTAACCTCTGGCTTCAGCCTCTTCGTGTGTGTGAGCGATTAAAAGTGTGAATATAGCCGAAACCGATTTGGCTCAGTGGATAGAGCTTCGGTCTGCGGACTGAAAGATCCCAGGTTCGATTCCGGTCAAGGTTATGTATATTGGTTGTGGCACATCCCTGGGGTGGGATGTGCAGGAGGCAGCTGGTTGATGTCTCTCTCTCTCTCATTGATGTTTCTAGCTCTCTAGCTCTCTCCTCTCCCTTCCTCTCTGTAAAAACATCAATAAAATATATATTTTTTAAAAAGTGTGAATATGGCCGCATCAATTTTTTTTTTGTGCTTTGAATCACATTTTTATGCAAATCCTTGGGATAATAAAGAAATGGACACATTCTTATCAAGCTCTAAACAAAATCCAGCATCTTCAAAATTTAAGTGTATGTTTTTTAAATCTTAAACATCACAATTATTTTTTTTACTAATTTACTATTCTTTCTGCTTCCCAAAATGTGAGTTTTTAGAACACCGTCAGAATGAAAAATTTTTAATACAGATCATATGCTATGCATTATTCTTATCCTACCACAGGAATAGGTATTAAAGATCATTATCAGACGTCCTCTCAATCGTTGTGCCAATAGTAGAATTTTCCACCTATTCAAACCAAATATTTCCTAAGGGCATTTCCCTATAGTATTGAGATGTGCTTAGTAGTGATTCAATAAACTTTCATAATGGAGTTGTAAACTAGTGGGAGCATCTGAACAGCAAGGTAGCGATGAGAGCAAACCCTTATTGAAACATGGGTTTCAGGCTCAAGACTTTTATTTCTTGTCCAAGAAAGTTGAAGAATAAATTTATGGGATAATAGATGTCTTCAATAAAAATGTAGAAGTTTATTGGAAGCATATACAAACTCTAAAAGGGACCCCCTGGGAAGGGGCCCACAAATGGGAAAAGCCTGCTCTTTCTCTCTCTAATGGGAAAAGTTCAATTTAAAAAATCTATCTCATGTCTCTTTGTCTCTGGTTTATATATGTTGCAGTTCTTTGTCTGACCTTGACCCTTTCTAATTGGACCTTCCTTAATTTAGGACCCCCATGCTTTCCTCATTGGTCACTCTGCTACAGGGTGTCAATTTCAAAGCTCAAAGCCCATGTAGTGCCCCCTTTTTCTCTCCCCTTATATTGCAACACTCCTCAATCCCCTGTGAAAATGTTTTTCTCTTCCCAGTATTTTGTGACTTTTCTTTATCCTCTATGAATGTATGCCTGCCTCCCCCATTATCCTTGACATTTCTCTGTCCTCTGTAAGATAAGCATTTCGGCATCTCCAATCCCCCATCTATACATTCCTCTCCCACGGACCCTCTTTATTTCCTAAACCTGCCTTTTTTGTATCTAAAATTCTTTTCAATATCACATTATAAAGTCAACTCTTCCATTCTAAAAAACAAGGTGTATTGTCTCTTTCTTTTTTAAAATGGGAGAGTAGGCAACATGCCATTTAAAATAAAAGCAACTTCCCAAAACTACTCCTATACACTCATAGATTTGTATAAGCTGTCTATTTGAAGAAGAAAGATTAAAATTCAAATTGATAAAACAAGAAGACTCATAAATATTATTAGATGTTAAAATATGTGGACAAAAAGGAGCCACATGCTTACCTAACTAGCTCCGGGAAGGCCTGTGTGGTGGCCAGCAAACTCAGAGACCTAAAGTAACCACAAAGAATGATTTGAAATGAAAATTTAACTAACAGCAGTTTATGGTAGGTAGTCATGTCTTAAGCTGGTATCTTCCCTGACAAAGGTAAATCTTTACCTTAACTGAGCCTGTCCGTTGTCTTTTTGCATTTGTGATAATATACCATTGGAATGTAAAAGTAATTTTCCTTTTGCTGGCTGGACTCCTTAAAGCACAGCAAAGTTTTGTGGAGACCACAAACCCCCTCATTGTTATAGAGTTAACTGTTGACTGTTAACTATCCTGCACCCACCTAAGTAAAAGAAGTCTGTGTCTATCATTTTACTTTTTATCCAATCCCAGAGGTTTCTCCACTTTGCTTTCTCCCGCTTCCCTAATCTACCACCAATGGATTTCATGTAACCCACATACATCTCCTCCTTTGATTGTAATGTATAAAACAAGGTGCAAAACTGCCATTCTCTGGCGCATTATCTCAATCCATTACATTCTGCTTCCTGGCAATTGTCAACAGTTTGGCTCAAATAATCTCACAAAAATTCTTCACAGATTGAATGTTTCTTACATTAACAAATAAAAAGTCTGAGAGAATCTGTAAAGGGAGGGGGTATTTTCTTAGATCAGAAGTCTTTTCAATCATAAGTAATGTTCTAAAGCAATATTTTATTTCCCCTTCAACATGAGTGAGTTTGACACCATATTAGAAATGTTACTTCTGAGGAAAACCAATTCCTACATATGTTTGTTATTTTAGAAATATGGCAAATTTTGAACACTTTCCATTATAAGAATTTTGTAAACTCACTTAAGGGATAGATAAAACACATTCTCAATATAGAAATTATCTTTTGGGGAAGCCAGTAACTTACAACATTCAAGAAATGAATATTTAGCTGGTGAAAGATATAGTAATTTGGTTCTTTGGAAGTCCAAGAAGACCACTGATGGGCATTTTTGTTATCTATTCCCTAGCCCCAATCTCTCTCTGAAAAATACCCATCACAGAGACCATGCCCATAACTCAGTTCTTCTGGGTTCTTCCTGTAAAGTCTTTTCATTGAGAAAGGACACCATTTACTTATAATTCCACTGGTTCAAACTTACTATGAAGAGCATATGGCAAAAGGAGGATTAACCCAGATTTCCAGTATACAACTAAGTTGCTTTCCTCTTCTCCATGACTCCAATAAAAGAAAGTCTGAAGTAAAGTTCATCAGAGTTAGAATCATTGTGTTCGTTGTTTTTTGTTTTTTATCAAAAATCTTCTTCTAGGAAAAAAATGTCATGCCTTAAAAAATTCTTAAATAACAGAGAAATAAATGCTTAGAAACTAAAAATTATTTTCTATGCATTTCCTTCTCTGTAAAATAATAAAGTTTTGGAATGAACTCCCTGAGTATTGTTTCTCAAATTCCATGGCAAAAGAGCATTGATTCATTAATTAATTAATTTATTATTATTATTTCCAAATTGTCATTGATACTTTCAGAAAATGCAATAAAAAATAAAATGCTGTACAAATGTTTTTATATTATACAAAATATGAGTCCAGGGACTTTATTATTAAATTCAACATATATAAAATGACTCTCCATGAATGTTTTTAAATGCTATTTTTACTTATTCCTGCAGATCCAGTAGCAAATCCCAGCCTCCAGAGAGAAGCACTGGTTGCTGTATATGGCCTTGGCATCACTTTCCACAGCTTTGTTTAATGGCCTTTCTTCCAAGCAAGGCTGTAAAAAACGAGACATTCTCATAATACATTGTTTGAAAAGTATTAACACTACTCAAAACATCTTTCAAAGTATGTAAATAGCTATGAACTTTATTAAAAGTTTAATAAAGTCCCTTTAATTGCGTGAAGTTTTAAAGCAAAAATACTATTATCGACTGCTGAAATTCTTCAATATGGGAGAAATGGAGTCAGAGACTGGCTCATGAAACTATATATCAATTTCTAACTATGTTTCTTATTACTTTATCCATATGAGAGACAAATAAAAAGAGAGAAAAGATTGAAAATCATCTGTAAACTATATATGAAAATACCTTTAAAAATAGCTGTGCCTGGTTGGTGTGGCTCAATTGGTTGGAGCACCTCCTTTAAACCAAAAGGTTGTGGGTTTGATTCCAAGTGAAGGTACAGACCGAAGTTGCAGGTTCAATCTTTGGTCAGAAATAATACAGAAGGCAACTTATTGATATTTCTTTCTCTCTCTTCTCCTTCCTATCTTTCTAATAACTATAAAAACATGTCCTCGGGTGAGGATTTCAAAAAGCTGTATTTTCCTAATTAAATGCTCGGAAAAGTAGTTAAATTTAGAAGGTAAAAGGAAAAAAATCCTTTGGGAAAACTTTTGTATTTTCCAATAGAAAAACCATTTTATTTTTACAAAAGTTATTCACTTGAAGTAGCCAAACTAAATGGCACATTAGTGCAAGTAATAGATCAGTGAAGTGTAAGAAAAGAAGTATAAGAAAAGTCTATATATTTTTTTCAGCTCTTGAAAAATATAATGTGGGCTGCAATTGAGTGAGTTAATGCTGTTTGGCTTGCCTACTCTGCAGATTTGATTTTCCCTAGAGACTAACTACATGCAGTTTTCTGAATGTCTGTGAGCATAGCACTCCTCCTGACAAAGGACTTTTGCAATCACATGAAGTAATATTCAGTGTCCTAAAAAATTTCACTGCATTTACATTCACTTCTGGGTCTGGCTCAGGGGTATCTTTTGGGGGAAACCTCATATCCCAGATAGCTTGATGGGCAAGGAAATAATATATATAAAAAATACTATTAAAAGTTAAAAGTGGAACTCAGGAGAAAGGAAGATGGCAACCAGCAGGCAGGTAGTGATAGAGGAGTGTGTGAACTTGTGTGGTGTGTGTGTGTATGAGCTAGGGACAGTTAGATTCTGAAGGTCTTCCAAGGGGCTGCCAAACCAGGCAGTCTTAGATGGTGGAGCCCCATGCACAACATGGACACTTCTGGGTGGCCAGTGTGGGCACAGAGATCACACCATCTTGAGAAACAAAGCAGCTTGAGACTAAGAACCTGGCCTCAGTACCACCCAGTCTGGTCTCAGACACAAACCAGGACCCTGCAGCCACTGGGGACAGAGACCTGCAACCACAGTTGCAGACCCACAGACAACAAGAATCTAGACTTCCTGGTTGGTCGCAGATTGCTGTGAACTATCCCCCTCCCCACATGCTTCCAGACAGTGCCATAGTAACTGATAGACCTGCCCCTTGCACTGGCCACAGTGCCAGTGCCGCTACAGGAATTTGAGCCTGGGAGCATGCGGACACTGGGAATCTGTTCCCCACAATGCAATCGGGCAACCAAAAATGAAGCCCACATAAGGTGGCAATGCCACCTGACTTTGATTCTGGGCAAGCTCACACAGAAGTCTGTTTTCTTCATGGCAGGAGCAGAACTCCTGCTGACACAGTGCTACTGTGCAACCCAGTCCCCCAAGATGACCGGAACTCTGATTCTCCAAGTAAGAGGCAGCACTGAGCACTGACTTGAATCTGTTTCTTATCATATGCATCTGGGATCCCTGACTCCCAGTGCATTCATAATAAGAGCCAATGACTCCAATTATTGGTGCATGTGCACACAGGGATCTTGGATCTCAGCAGAGGCCACACAAAACAACAGAGACTCTGGTACTCAATTCTTGGTGCAGACACAGGGGAACTCTGACTCCTGGCACATGCTAGGGGACTCTGATTTTTGGCACCTGCCAGTGGGGTTTCTGTTTCAGCGTGGTGCAGGTAGAATCCCTGATTCTAGGTGTGCGCAAGAGACCACACTGATGCTCGTAATGCTGACTCTGGGCAAGCTTGGTTCCCACCAACCCATGGCAGCTACACATCTCAGTGTCAGAACACTTCAGTAACACTCAACTGGTGTGAAGTTCCCACTGCACATGGCTCAGGTCCACACAACTCAACATTTGAACCTTCTGTAGTCAGACCATTGAACCTTCTGATAGTCAGAATGGGGAGAAGACACAATCCCCAGAGGAAAGAAAATGAGGAGTTGCCAAGAAAGGAAATTAGTGAAATTGAAGCATGCAACATGACCAAAAAAGAATTAATAGTAATGGTAGGGCAAGTCATACATTGGATAGATGAGAAAATCAACAACCTATGCAAGAATCAGGAAGAAATGAAAAGTTATATAGCTACAATCAAAAACTCCATGGAAAGTTTCAACAGTAGACTAGAAGAAGCAGAGGGCAGAATTAGTGAGTTAGAAGATAAGGTAGAGAAACAAGCTCAATCTGAACAGCAACTGGAGAAAAAAATTAAAAAGCAGGAGGAAAGCCTAAGGGAGCTTTGGGACAACATGAAACAAAGTAACATATGTATAATAGGGCTGCCAGAAGAATAAGAAGAACAGCAAGGACTGAAAAATCTATTTGAAGAAAAAAATGACAGAAAACATCCTGGATATGGGAAGAAAATAGTTACACAAGTACAGAGAGTCCCAAGCAAGATGAATCCAAAAAGATCCACATCAAGACACATCATAATTAATATCAAATGTTAACAACAAAGAGAGAATCTTAAAGGCTACAAGGGAGAGACAGAGAGTTAGCTACAAAGGATCCCCCATCAGATTGTCAAATATCAAATGATTTCTCAACAGAAACACATCAAGCTGGAAGGGAATGGAAGGAAGTATATAAAGTGCTGTAAAGCAAAAGACTGAAGTATCCAAGAATACTCTATTCAGGAAGACTATCAATAAAAATTGAAGGGGAAATCAGGAACTTTGCAGATAAAAAAAAGCTAAGGGAATTTATTACCACCAAACCAGCAACGCAAGAAATGCTAAATGGAATGCTGTAAAAAGAAGAAATAAAAAGACAAGAAGGAACACAGGCACAAAAATGAAAATTACTACAAATAAGTACTTTTTCCCCCCCAAAGCCATGGAATATACATTCTTTTCAGGGGCACATGGGACATTTTAAAAAATAGACCACATATTGGGTCACAAGCAAAGTCTCCCCAAATTCAAGAAGACTGAAATCATACCAAGCATCTTCTCAGACCACAGTGGCATCAAATTAAAAATAAAATACAATAAAAACAATCCAAAAGAAAAACCTCAAATACTTGTAAGCTGAATAGCATGCTATTAAATAATGATTGGGTTACCAACGAGATCAAAGGAGAAATTAAAAACATCCTGGAAACTAATGGCAATAAAAACACAACAATCCAAAATCTATGAGACAAAATGAAAGTAGTCCTGAGAGGGAATAGCTCTCTACAGGCCTACCTCAAAAAACAAGAAAAAATGGTAGTAAATCATCTAACTCTACAACTCAAAGAATTAGAAAGACAGCAATAAGAAAAGCCCAGAGTGAGCAGAAGGAAGGATATAATAAAGACCAGAGCAGAAATAAATGACATAGATAAAAAAACAACAACAACAAAAACACAATACAAAAGATCAATTAAAACAAGAGCTCCTCCTTTGAAAGGATAAACAAGATTAATGAATCTCTAGCTAGGCTCACCAAGAAGCAAAGAGAGAGGATTCAAGTAAACAAAATCAGAAATTAGAGAAGCAAAATAACAACAGACCCCACAGAAATTCAAAGGATTGATAAGAACAAAACAAAACACTGTTAACAATTCTACTCCAACAAAGTAGACAACCTGGAGGAAATTGTTAAACTTTCCAATGCAATATAAAAGATGATTTGTATCTAATTTCTGAAATGATATAAGGTTAACAAAAATTAATTAGACACTCTTTCATTTAAATGGACCCAATGAACTCAGTACTTGTGAAGCATTTGAGTCACCTTTAAAACCAATCTGTAGTGTGAAGAGACCCTACAGACAGGTTTAGTGTTTAAACAGCATATGAGTTGGGTTTTGAAGGATGGGTAGGAACCTATATGTAGGGCATCAACATGCAGAACCCTGCTCCTTTGTCTGCCCTGAGGGCAGTGGGCCAGGATTCACCAAGCCACAGAAGAAACACAGCTTTCTGGAGTTGCAGTTCTACTTGATAATAAGCAATTTGAAATATTAAAATAAATACAGCTATAGTAAAAAATGATATTCAAAATGTGTGTATATTTTGAATACAAATTAGATACTTCAAAGAGATACTACTGGCAGGTGGCTTTGGGATGTGGAGACAGCTCAAGGGTGGGCATTTCCTTTCCTATGCCCACTTCATACTTTGGGATGAGAAGCACCAGATGGGAGAAAAAAATAGATTCAGCGTATCTGATGAAAATACAGCAGACACTAATTAGATGATCTATTTAACATCTCTGAACCCCAGTTTCTTCTGCAACATAGGCATGCAAAGGCCTACTTCCTAGAGTTGCTTTTGTGGATTAAATATAAAGACAGGTGTCAAAGCTGCTACTTCCCACCAGCCCTGGTTGTTTCTCCTGAAATGTTCGGTGTACCTGAATCTAAATGAGAAAAACTGTTGAAGCAATAGATGGAGGGCAGGCATATTTGGAGAACATGGATAGACATATAAGATTCCTGAAGTATGGAAAAGGAGGTTAAGCCCTATCATGTGGATGCTACCCAGACAAGAAATATCCCTCTGACCCAATGGAGATGTATTTAAACTGTATTCATTCAAATGTGGACAACAGTAGAGATATTTGACATAAGCAGAACTAAGCAAGAAATGGTTTAGTGGGAGTATATATCTATATAATTTTTTTAGGGCTAATCATTAGGTAATGTCAGATGTCCATAGTGTTTGATTCAGCAACACACCATCTAAAAATCTGTCCTGCAGATATGCTTACATATGAGTGGGATGACATAAGGACAAGCATATGCACTGCAGATAAAATAATGGAAAAGAAGAAAGCACTGTGAATGCTTGAGCCTTGGACTTGTTACATAAATTATGGTGCAATCTGTAAAACTGAATCCTATGCAACTGTTAAAAAAGGATAAAGAACTTATAAAATTTGTTGTCAAGTCAAAAGAGCAAGGTGTGGAATAGCATTCTGGTATGTGTAACAAAAACTACTATGAGCTCACCACACCCCATTTCCTCTCTTTTCTGGCCAGACACCCACTACTCTTCCTGTGGTCACATGCATCTATATGATAAAGGTCTGGCCAATTGCAAGCCATTCCCAAGCCTGATCCCTCTAACCCTCTCGATCATCATGTTCTATCTTCCTTCCTTTGTTGGCTCATAGAAAGACATATGGCAGATGCCCCAAGTTCCTGGAACTGACACAAACATCAAATTAAAGGACACTGTGACAATGACTCCTAGAGAATACTGTAGTGCTCCTGTCACTCTGGATTTGGACATGAGCAATAAATAAACCTAGAGAGTTACATCCTAGAGATTTTGGGATAGTTTGTTAAAGCATTCGGCTTATTTCACGAGTTGTATAAAAACAGGGGAGTCTCTCATTTACTTGTGCACACAAAAATGTATGTATACATGCCTCCTGTAAGGTTAAGGAGGAGAACATGGTAGCAGGCAGGGGATGGGAATTGAAGAGGATTTTCTGTATGCACTTACTGAGAGTGACTCTGTCCTGGCTTCATATCTACAGCTACAGAGGGACTACAGCTCAGAGGGAAAGATGTACAGTGCACCCCAGCATCTGTGCCATTGTGACACACACCCAAAATGATCACATTGGGTCAGTGGGGGAAATTAGGAAACATGAGACTACATTTTGTAACTAGACCCTAACCATCACTCAACCAATCAGGGTCAGCCAAAGCAGTGATATCACCACCCCTATAAAACCCTTTGATCTATTGAAGATTGCTCTCTTCCACCACGCCGCGTCAGTGTAAGTGGGACAGAGCCCATGCTAGCATGGAATCAAAAGGCTCTTTTGTTTTTTACCTCAGACTCGGCTTCCTGGTGGTTTTTGAGGATCATGAAATCTGGATATAACAGTACCACTACCTCCCTGTCCCAGGATTTTGTCCCAGTCCTCTTCTCTTCTCTATGGCACCATCCTGCCCTTTCATTCCCCCCATGTCTTATGTGCATGAGTCAAATCATTGACTCAGCCCACTTCCTTTAAGGGTATTCTCTGTTCTGTTTAAAAAGGTTCTTACAGTTACCAAGACCCCCAGTACCATAGTTCCCATCAGTACTGTCCTCACTGAAGTCCAATTCCCCTCCTGAAGGCATCAAGTCTCCTCCTGGTGGAGCCCAGGCTGGGGATCTCACAGGTGAGGCTGCTAGTTGCCAGGATCCAGGCCATTTTCTGGTGCAGGAGCTGAGAGTGGTGTAGCCAGGTCTGGGTGCCTTCTACTTCAACAGCCGTGAGCATGCTCAGGATAACAGTGTAGCGTCCCTTTCAGGTTGGGGTGATTCCTTGGGCAGTGAATTTCTTTACCCATACTGAGTCCCAGGCTGGAAGGGGTGTACAGGGTCCATGGTGGGCACTGGCAGTGCATCTCTGGGTATACTGCAGAGCCTGTAAGGACTTGAACAAGGGAATGAATTCCAGCTTTCAGTTTCTCCCTGACCCTGGGAAGGATGGAGGGAGGTTTACCATACATGATCCCAAAAAGAGGAGAACTTTTCCCAGTAGAGGGTACACTGGCCCATAAGAGGGCAAAGGGCAGAAGGTTGGTTCAATTTTCACCAGTTTTTAGGACAAATTTAATTAAACTTTTTAGAGTCCTGCTCATGCCTGTCCTAAGATTTGAGCTATACTTTGAGATACCTTGGCTACAAAGGCTGGGCTGTTATCTGTTCCTGTGACTACTGGCAGCCTGAATCTAGGTATAATCTCCTGGAGTAATTTCTTGACTACTATTGAGGAAGTTTCTGTCCTAGTGGGATATACTTCAACCTAATCTGAGGTGTCTAGAAAAACTAGCATGTACTAGTACCTTAATGCTGGTGGCTTAATCTCTGTGAAATCCACCTCCCAATGCTCTCCTGTGGAAGTTCCCTGGGGCCTAAATTCCCAGGGGGACCCCATTATCTTGCTTAGCATTTGCTTGTGCACAGACAATACTTCTAGTGACTATGCTTTCTTATCTAAGCTTGGTAGTATCTGTCTCACAGAAGTTCAGAAGTCTTGGTGACGCCCAAGTGGGTAACCTGGTGTCACTGGGCAACTGACGTCTGATCTAGAGACTCTGGCACCAACAGTCTGTCATCTGGTAAGGTCCATCAACCATCTTGTACTTTGATGACTTGCTTCTGTTCTGCCAATTCCTCCTCTTGTTCTATGTAGAAGGAGGTCCATCGTAGGTCGGAGTCCAGTAGGGTTACTAAGACTTGTAAAGGCCCCACTGTTTTTTGGGCATAATGTCCTTTCCAGCTGCAGTTGGTAACCCTCTTTCCCTGTGGATGGCACAGTGTCCCCATCAAAGGGCCTGGATTAAGGCCAAAAGTTCAGTAACTGTGCCCAAATGGTGTGGTCCAGAGTGATTACCATTGCCTCTGCATATCAGATCCCATCCTGAATGTAACTGCTCCCATCTGAGAACAGTATCTCATCTGGCAGTACTGTGTCTGTTACCTCTATGCAGTTATGAATGGGTTTCTGGATCATCATCTGGAAGCAGGCTGGCAGGGTTGATGGCCAGTGTCTGGGTGGTTGTCAGGGCTAGCTCCTGACCCAGAGTCTGCTTATCTGCCCCATTCACCAGCAATGCTGTGGTGGCCACTGCCTGGAGGCACGCTGGTCACCCTGCTGCCATAGGGTCTAGTCTCTTAGACAGATAGGCAACAGGTCTTCTTCCAGAGACCTAGAGTCTGAGTGAGAACCCCTTTGGCAATGCTCCTTACCTCACTCACGTAGAGGTGGAAGGGCTTCACGACGTCTGGCAAGGCTAGGGCAGGTGCTGAGATGAGAGCCTTCTTTAGCTCCTTAAAGGCCTGTTGTTCATCTTTGGTCCAGTTCAGCAGCTGCATTCAGTTCTGAGGTCTCTGGTGGCTCCCTGGACTGATGTCTTCTTAGAGGTTACTGGTCCCATCAGCTCCGTCAAGACTGAATAGGCTGTCCCAAGTGTCCACCAGGAAACTAACAAGTTTGCCTCTCACTTGTAAGGTTACCCTAGGGGCTTAATGGAAAGGAACCCCAGTCCTGTCAATCCTCTTCCTCTAAGTTAAAGACCCTTGGAGTCTGAGTTGTTTCTCTAGCTAACCTTCTAGGACATTCTCTCTTTCAGTGCCCCTGCTTCCTACAATAAGCATACTAATTCCTTCTTATTAGTTGCTGGCCTTTTCTCTCTTTCTCTGTTCTCCTTTCTCATCACATGTACAACCTTTACAAAAACCTTTATAATTTCAAATTAATTTTCAAATCTTCTTTCTATATCCTTCAAAAATACATATTCATGCCTCAAATCTTATAGAAAAGGCAAAGGAAGTAGGGAGCAGGTCCAGTACCCTGTTCCAGGTCTCCAATGTTGAATCTGAAAAATGCCACATTTTTCCTACAGATACAGATCTCAGATTCTGATAAGCCTAAAAGGGGAATGGGGGAATTTCTAACTGCACCTTTAAGCCTCCTAACATAACACGGTGAAAAGTGTCGCTGGGGATTCTTGGGTCTCGTTGGGGTACAGGGGGTCACAAGGGAATTTCTCCCCAGGCCACTGCCTACTACCACCCCCAGCTACTCTAAACAATCCCGAGATGGGATGGAAGCCGGGTGGGTGGGGACAGGGAGCATGGCTTGGGTCCCAGGTGGTGAAGGAAATGCTCCCACTGAGGCATTTTCATCTGGCAGTCCACTATTCATTCCCACTGGGAAAAGCACTTGCCTCATGCTAGTAGGGTACCCGGTGACCCCTATACTGCCATCAGACTCCCTGACCTTTCTGAAAAGCCCCTCTGCTTGAGGGTATTCCCATTAATATTACTGGTTTTTAAACTATAACTTAAGAGTTGACACACACACACAAGGACCAGGTGGTCCACAAAATATTTTCCTTTTCTTCTAAAGATTTTACAATGTACTGTAATCATTAATCACATCAAACTTAAATGGCCAATTGAGACAAACAGTAGTTAATTTTAGAATTTGGTCCCTGATTTTAACCTTTTGGACCTCAATTGTTACAACTTCATACGTTAAACATGGACAGAAATTTTGTTAGGTGGGCCGATTCTCCTCTGACAGAGAGCAAGCACCTCTGGGAAAAAGGAATCCCAGTGGCCACTTGGGGCAGTTTCCTATGTTCAGAGCACTCAGCCTTAAACAAATTAAAGGTTTCTTTCTTTCCTTAAAAAAAAAAAAAATCAGACCAAACAAGTAATATATTTTGAATTCCCAACTACCCAAGAGAAAACACATTTTATCCTCTCAAAAACAAGTTGATATACTCTAGGCATTTAGTTACCACAATTATATAACTTCTTCCAATTCAATTTGAATCTTAAAACTTTCAGAGCTTTGCAAGTCAAATATTTAGCAGTTCTTTAAAATCTAATAATTAACTTTAAACCATTTTTTTTTTTTGCCTGGGGAAATTGAAAAGCAAACTTGTAGGTATTCACATGTAAACTTGTCCCTTGGCTAGCAAAAGGTGTAGCTATTTAAATGCAAATGAACACATTCCTCAAAGATAGCTGCTGGTGGAAATTGGATTACCTATCAAACCTGCTATCCACTTCCTGCTGGTTACCTGCCTCAGGGCAGGAAATTTCAAATGCCCTGGGAAACTAGCTTGTATTTCTTTGTTCACCATCCCTGAAGCAAAACAAAAACAAAAACAAAAACAGTTTTCACTCTGCACACAGAAAAGAGTCAAGCCCAGCTCAGAAACTATGCTCGTTTTTAAACTGGTCTTTTCCCCTTACATGAGTACAGAAATCCCCGATGCATAAAAAAATATGGCGAATATGAGGCCTCTTATGGTGCTTTCTTGGGAGTGGTGTCTACATTGGATCGCCACGTGTCTCCTCTCCCCCACCTCTTGCCTGCTCTGGGGGGAAAGAGTAGCAAATTTACAAACAAGAGCAAACTGAAACCTTTACTTATACAAACATGCAAACAAAGAACACAAATAGACAGAGGGCCCCTAAGAACAGTCTTCCAACTCTGTGGAAGCAACACCAGAAGCTAGACGACAGCCTCACGCCAACCGGTGGTCCTCTGGTGGCCATCCAACATTGAAAGCTGGACACTCACTAGTACAACAAGTCTGCCATCAGCCCTTCCAGACCTCCACAACACAGAAAATCACAACAACCAACAAGAAGAGGGCGCCCAACATCAACATTTCAACTCCTTAGAAGAAAAACTATAGAGGTCGGCCTCAGGCCAATAGGTGGAAGTGACCTGCTTCGTCCTGAAAGGGATTTCACTTCCCTCCTGCCTGAGAGGGGATTCCACGTCCCTCCTGAGAGGATCAAAAAGTCTTTCAAACCCTTTGGTCCGTGGTCTTCCAGTAGTGCATCCACCTAGACATCTTTGGGCACTACCAACATGAAGGGATTCCACATCCCTGCAGAGCCAGCTCACACAAGCACACAGTACCGCCATGAGGGGATTCCACATCCCTCCAGAGCCAGCTCACACAGGCACACAGACACACACACACCTACCGTGGCCAGTCAGGCTCTCTGGATCGTGGTCTCTAAGGGTTTGGGGACTCCAGACGAGCCCCCAAATGTTATGCCCAGATTTCATGATCCCAAAAGACCACCAGGGAGCCGAGTCCGATGCAAAAAACAAAAGAGCCTTTTGATTCCATGCTAGCATGGGCTCTGTCCCACTTACACTGACAGCGGCGTGATGGAAGAGAGTGAGCTTCAACAGATCAAAGGGTTTTATAGGGGTGGTGATATCACTGCTTTGGCTGACCCTAATTGGTTGGGTGACAGTTAGGTCTAGTTACAAAATAAAAAATCTGGAATTAGCCCCGCCCTGCCCTTTCAGTACCACCATGGAGACAATGAAGGAATAGTCAGAGCAGGTAGGAGACTGAAGTTGGGGTCACAGAGAACCATAGGAATTACAGGATATGAGAGAGGAGCTGCTCCCTCCTTTAGACATCCAGTTACACTGCAACCTCAGATAAACACACTTTTCCAGAATAATTTCTTAGTACTAATTTTGGGACATACTCTCTCTCAATTATTCATTATTTATCTGAAATTTAAGAGAGAGAGAGAGAGAGAGAGAGAGAGAGAGAGAGAGAGAGAGATTATGAAGAATAAAAACAAGTGAGCAGCCAAAACCAGTTTGGCTCAGTGGTACAGCGTCAGTCTGCGGACTGAAAGGTCCTGGGTTCGATTCCGGTCAAGGGCATGTACCTTGGTTGTGGGCACATCTCCAGTAGGGGGTGTGCAGGAGGCAGCTGGTCGATGTTTCTCTCTCATTGACGTTTCTAGCTCTCTATCTCTCTCCCTTCCTCTCTGTAAAAAAATCAATAAAATATATTAAAAAACAAAACAAAACAAAACAAGTGAGCATATGGGTTAGACCTTGCTGGGTGGGAATGACCCAAGAACAATTGACTCTATCTACCCTCCTTGATTTCAATGACTGGGAAAATAACATGCATGCAACAGAAATCCTCTGGATATGCCTAGCTGGTGTGCCTCAGTGGTTGAGCATCAACCTATGAACCAGGAGGTCACAGTTCAATTCCCACTCAGGCACATGTCCAGGTTGTGGGTTCAATCTCTATTAGGGATTGTGCAGAAAGCAGCTGATCAATGTGGGGGGGAGGGCTGTTTCTCTGTTTTTTATGACCCGCACAAAAAACAACAGGTTCCTGAGTGGAGGAGCTGGGGATTAAGAAATTAAAGGGGAAAAAAGAGACCAATAGACAGAAAGTAAAACAAAAGTAACCCAAAGTCGGCAGAAGAAATGAGATAATAAAAATTATAGCAGAGCACTAACTGGTTTGTCTCAGTGGATAGAACATCAGCCTGCGGACTCAAGATTCCCAGGTTTGATTCCAGTTGAGGGAATGTACCTTGGTTGCAGGCACATCTCCAGTAGCGGGTGTGCAAGAGACAGCTGATTGATGTTTCTCTCTCATCGATGTTTCTAACTCTCTATCCCTCTCCCTTCCTCTCTGTAAAAAATCAACAAAAGATATATTTTTTTAAGTTATAGCAGAATTGAATGAAATAGAGAATTAAAAGACTATAAAAATTAATAAAATAAAGAGATGGTTCTTTGAAAAGCTAATAAAATTAATAAACCCCTTGCTAAAGTCACTAAGGTAAAAGATCTATATAAACAAAATAAAAAATGAGAGAGAAGTCACCACTGACATCACAGATATATAAAGGATCATACTAGAATATTGTGAAAGACTATATGCCAAAACATTTAATATCCTAGAAGAAATTAATCCATAAAAATCAATATCCTAGAAGAAAATAAATGCCTAGAATGATCCTATCTAATAAAAGAGTAATATGCAAATTAGCCATCACTCCACTACACCCACAGCCATGTCCACTATCCAATCAGGAGTGAGTATGCAAATTAACTCAACCAAAATGGCTGTGGCCACGGAGTGAGTAGGAGGATTGGGTTTCCCTGAAAATGGAGGAAGCCAAGCTTCCTGCATACCTTGGCAGGCCCAGGCCTCCACTCAAGGCTACAAAGTTTCGATTATAGAAGATAAATAAATCCCAGATACCAGGGCCTCCACTTGGTTCACTGGGGAGCATGGCTGGCCTGCAAACCACCACAAGCCCCTCACCCAGGCTGCCCCATACCCCAAGGGAACCCCCACCCTGATTGGAACACGCTTTAGGGCAAACCATCAGGCCCCCACCCATGCACCAGGCCTCTATCCTATCTAATAAAAGAGTAATATGCAATTTGATCTTCACCCCAACACACAAGATGGCTGCCCCCATGTGGCCAAAGATGGCTGTCTCCATGTGGACACAAGATGGCCACCACAAGATGGGAGGGAACAGGCCTGCATGGGAGGGCAGTTGGGGGCAATCAAGCCTGCAGGGGAGAGTAGTTAGTGGTGACCAGGCCAGCAGAGGAGAGAAGTTGGGAGCGACTGGGCCTGCAGGGAAGGGCAATTAGGGGTTACCAGGCCTGCAGGGGAGGGCAGTTAGTGGCAAACAGGCTGGCAGGCAGCAGTTAGGCATCAATCATGCTGGCAGGGATGTGAGTAGGGATGATCAGGCTGACAGGCAGAAATGATAAGGGGCAATCAGAAAGGCAGGCAGGCGAGCAGTTGGGAGCCAGCAGTCCTGGATTGTGAAAGGAATGTCCAAGTGCCCATTTAGGCCTGATCAAGCCTAAACGGGCAGTCAGACATCCTTTAAAGGGTTCCAGATTGGAGAGGGTGCAGACTGGGCTGAGGGACATATCCCTCTTGCACAAATTTTGTTTACCAGGCCTCCAGTGTATATCTACAATAATAAAAGAAAATCATGCTAATTGACTGTACCTCCACTACACCCACAGCCAATCAGGAGTGATATGCAAATAAACCCAACTAAGATGATGTGTAAATTTGCATATGCAGGCGGGGCAGGCAGTGCCTGATGTAGCCGGCAGGGTCCAGATGGCCATGTACCCTGCAGGCCAGAAGTCCCCTTCCGGGGTCCAGGTGACAATTGGGACTGGGCAGTTCCAGCAGGCAGCACCTGATGCTGCCCGCAGGGTCCAGGCAGTTTTAGGGACCCAGGGAGGCAACATGGACAGCACCTGACATCGCCTGCAGAGTCCAGGGGGTGATCGGTACTGGGCAGTTCCAGCAGGCAGTGGCTGATGCTGCCTGCAGGGTCCAGGCCATGATCGGGACTGGGCAGGCGACATGGACAGCGCCCGACACTATCCGCATGGTCCCAGTAGTAATGGGAACCAGGCAGACCCGGCAGACAGTGCCTGATGTTTCCAGCAGAGTCCAGGTGGAGATCAGTACAGGGCAGTTCCATCAGGCAGCTTCTGAAGTCACTCTTGGGCCTGGGCAGGCCTGGAAGGCAGTGCCTGATGTTGCCTACAGGGTCCATAGGCAGGGGTGGCCAGAGTCTCCGGGATCACTGTCTGCTCTTGGGGCACCTGAGCACACTGGTGGAGCATGCCAGGCTGAACATTTTAATGAAAATGGGATACCTGTGCCCTGCCCCATTGTACCCTGTCCCTAGAGAGGAGAGGGAAGTGAGCAGTTAGAAGGCACCAGGGCTCCGAAGTGGCTGGGAACAACCTACAGGCGAGCTACCAGGAAGAGGTGCTGAACCATGAGGATGCAGAGGGCTGGCTGATGGAGGCACACAAAGGTACAGATGAGGTGGCTCTCGCAAGCCCTGAGCTGGAAAAGTACATGGACAGCCTGATGGACAAAATCGCCTTTCTGAAGAAGGTACATGAAGAGGAGATCACTGAGCTTCCAGCGCAGATCCAATATGCTCAGATCTCTGTGGAGATGGACATGTTTTCCAAATCTGACCTCTCTGCCATGCTCAAGGACATCCACGCTCAGTATGAGAAGCTGGCTGCCAAGAACATGCAGAATGCCGAAGAATGTTATAAGAGCCACTTCACAGTGCTGACAGAGAGCGCTGCCCAGAACACCTACAGGTGAGGGCCAGCGATTACTCAAGGCCAAGACACTGGAGATGGAAACAAGCCACGGCATGAATGAAGTGCTGGAAAAGCAGCTGAGAGACCTAGAGGATAAGCAGAACTCTGACGTTAATGCTATGCAGGACACAATCAACAAATTAGAAAATGAGTTAAGAACTACAAAGAATGAAATGGAACACTATTTAAAAGAATACCAGGACCTCCTCAATGTGAAGATGGCTTTGGACATTGACATTACAGCTTACAGGAAACTCTTGGAAAGTGAGGAGACCCAGCTCAGTTTCACCAGAGTGGGAAGCATAGCCAGCGGCTACTCCCAGAGTTTCCAGATCTTTGGTCAATCTGCCTACGGTGGTTTACAGACTAGCTTCTATTTGATGTCTGCTCACTCTTTCCCTTCTTAATACACCAGCCATGTCCAGGAGGAGCAGATCAAAGTGGAGACCACTAAGGCTGCAAAAGCCAAGGAAGCTAAGGATGATCCTTCTTCTGAAGGAAAAGGTGAAGAGGAGGAGAAGGAAGAGAGAGGAAGGAGAGGAAGAGGAAGAAGGTGCCAAGGAAGAATTTGAGGATGCAAAGGAGGAAAAAGGAGGTGAAGGTGAAGGTGAAGATGCCCAAAAAGCTGAGGATAAGAAAGATGAAGGTGCTGGGGAGGAGCAGGCAACCAAGAAGGAAGATTGATCCCCCATTTCCTTAATTATTTCAGGAATAATCCTCCCCAAACTGGGACAACCCCATCACCAACCAAGCAGTTGAGTTCCCCAATACTATATGAATTAAGAAGTCAATATATATAATATTCTGAGGTGACTCAGGTTGGACATTAAATGTTATGCTATGACTTCTCTTTATGCAGAGTATCTGTTTGCTTGCAGAGTGGCTTTCTGGATTGCTGTCAGCCTGTCCATGCTTATGACTTCAGGATCTATGACAATGTGAATAATTCAGATGTTTACAATAAAAACACATGAATACATGAATTCACTAATGTTAATGTTAAACTTCATGAAAAAAATGGTCCTTTGAATCTTTGTGGTTAAAAATTAAAGACTTCAAATCATGTGCAATAAACAGTAAATAAAGTTACACTGAATGACAAAAAATATATATAGTTATGGCTATATGTCATATCCTATCTATATTAATAAAGGGGTAATATGCTAAGTAGACCATGAGACCTTCCAGATGTCCTTCCAGACAAAGCCATGGTGGTGGGGCCAAGGCAGAAGCAGTTAGGGGTGATCAGGCCAGGATGGGAGGGCAGTTGGGGGTGATCAGGCTGGAAGGGGGGTACAGTTGGGGGAAAGCAGGCCAGCAGGCAGAATGGTTAGGGGAGGTCAAGCAGGCAGGCAAGTGAGCGGTTAGGAGCCACTAGTTCCTCCATTGCAAGGTGGTTGTCTGACTGCCAGTTTAGGTCCAATCCCACAGGGATCCCAGATTGGAGAGGATGCAGGCCAGGTTGAGGGACAACCCTTCTACTGTGCATGAATTTCACACACCAGGCCACTAATTATATATATATATATCTCCTTCCTAGACTAAATCAGGAAGAATTGGAAAATCTATATAGAAATATAAGCAGTGAGGAAATTGAAATAACCATCAAAACCTTCCTCCAAAATAAAAGTCCAGGATCAGATGGCTTCACCAGTGAATTCTACCATACTTTCAAAAAAGATTTAAAACCTATCCTTTTCAAACTCTTCCAAAAAATTAAAGAAGAGGCCAATATAACCTTAAAACATTTATGCAGCCAATATAACCCTGATACCAAAAGCTGCCAAAGCTAACAGAAAGAAAGAAAACTACAGACCAATATCTCTGATGAATACAGATGCAAAAATTCTAAACAAAATATAAGCAAATCAAATATAGTACATCCAAAAAATAATACATCACTATTAAGTGGGATTCATTCCAGGAGCCCAAGGATGGTTCAATATATGTAAATCAATCAATGTAATACATTAATAAAAGAATGTGTAAAAATCATATGATCTTATCAATAAATGCATAAAAAGCATTTGATAAAATACAACATCCATTTATTATTTAAAACTCAATAAAATAGGAATAGAAGGAAAGTTCCTCAACATAATAAAGGCCATCTATAATAAAACCTCAGCTAATATCAAACTCTGATGGTGAAAGACTGAAAGCTTTTTCTCTAAAATGAAGAACAACACAAGGAAGTCTACTCTCAACATTCTTATTCAATGTAGTGCTAGAAGTACTAGCCAGAGCTATAAGGCAAGAGAAAGAAATAAAATGCATCCAAATAGGGAAGGAAGAAGTTAAACTGTCACTTCTTATAGACACTGATTCTGTATTTAGAAAACCCTAAAGACTCCACAAAAAACGTTAGAAACAATAAACAAATACAGACAAGTTGCAGGATAAAACATCAATATGTAAAAATCCATTGCCTTTCTGTGTACTAACAACAAAACTTCAGAGAAATAAATGAATAAAATAATTTCTTTTGCAATTGCAACCAAAATAATAAAATACCTAGAATAAACTTAAAGAATTTGAAAGACTTATATACTGAAAATGACAAAGCATTATTAAAAGAGATTGAAAAAGACACAACAAAATGAAAAAACATTCCATGTTTATGGATTGGAAAAATCAACATAGTTAAAATGGCCATATTATACAAAGCAATACAGATTTAATGCAATTTGAATCAAAATCACAATGTTATTTTTTAAAGAAGTAGAATGAGTAATCATTCTATTTGTATGGAACCATAAAAGGCCCTAAATAGCCAAAGCAATCCTGAGAAAAAAGGAGCAAAGCAATCCTGAGAAAAAAGGAGGTATCAACTGACTGATTTCAAATTATAATTCATAGCTATGATAATCAAAACAGCATAGTACTGGCAGAGAAAAAGACACACAGATCAATGGAACAGAATGGAGAGCTCAGCTATAAAATCACATATATATGGACAGATAATGTTTTACAAATAGCTAGAAACACAAAATGAAGAAAAGACAATTTCTTCAATAAATGGTGCTAGGGAAACTGGAAAGCCACATGCAAATGAATGAAAGTAGATTACAGATTGTCCCCAGGTACAGAACTTAATTCAAAACGGGTCAAAGGCCTAAATATAAGACCCAAAACAATAAGCTAATAGAAGAAAATATAGGTACCAAACTTATGAACCTTGATCATGGAGAACATTGTAATGACCCCAAATGCAAGGGAAATCAAGGCAAAAGTAAATTAATGGGACTATATCAAACTAAAGAGCTTCTACACATCAAAAGAAACTAACAATAAAAAGAGGAAGCTAATCAGATGGGAGATGATATTTGCAAACAGTAGCTCCAACAAAGGTTTAATTTCCTAAATACATAAAGAATTCAACACCGAACAAATAAGCAATCCAATCAAAAGTGGGCAGAGGGCCTAAAAATACATCTCTCCCAAGAAGACATATTAATAGATATATGAAAAGATGTTCAACTTCACTGTCAATTAGAGAAATGCAAATCAAAACCTTACACCAGTTATCAACAAGACAAGCATTAACAAGACTTGGAGAGGTTATGGAAAAAAGGAAACCCTCATTCACTGCTGGTGGGAATGTAAACTGGTACAACCACTATGGAAAACAGCCTGGCCATTCCTCAAAAAAAAAAAAAAAAAAAAAAAAGTGGCTACCATACAACCCAGCAATCCCTCTCCTGGGTATATACTGGGGGGAAAAAAAACAACACTAAAAATCATGCATTCACAAAGATATATGCATCCCTATGTTCATTGCAGCATTATTCACGGTGACCAAGATGTATTATAGAAATAACCAAAGTGTCCACAGTAGAGGACCGGATAAAGACAATGTGGTACATATACACAATGGAATGCTACTCAGCCATAAGAAAGTATGAAATAGTGCCATTTCACTATTAAGTATGAAATATGAAAGTATAAAGTATGAAATAGTGCCATTTCACTTATTTCATTTAGCATAATGTTCTCAAGGTCCATCCATGATTTTTGGCACAAATAGTGCCAAATCACTAATAAAAATCATGGATGGACCTTGAGAATATTATGCTAAATGAAATAAGTCAGTCAGAAAAAGCTAAAAACTATATGATTTCACTTATATGTGGAATGTAAAACTGAAACTTGTGAACAAAACAGCAGTGTAGTGGTTGCCAGAGGAAAAAAAGATGGGGAGAGAAAGAGGTTCTAATATATAGAGAAGATTTGACTTTGGGTGGTAGTCACATGATGTAATATACAGATCTTGTAACATAGAAACCCACACCTGAAACCTATATGTTCATTGTTGACCAATGTCACCCCAATGAATTTAATAATAAATTAAATAAATTTTATGGAAATTTAACAATAAATATTATTTTGTATCCTT
The DNA here is from genome assembly GCA_963693515.1 of Pipistrellus nathusii. NCBI lineage: Eukaryota > Metazoa > Chordata > Mammalia > Chiroptera > Vespertilionidae > Pipistrellus > Pipistrellus nathusii. The sequence goes on from OY882859.1 coordinate 96,805,055, forward strand.
TTTACATTCAACACTGTTTTTGAATTTATCTACATCAATACAAGTGGTTCTTTCCCATTCACTTAAAACTACTGTTTAGTTTTCTATTAGATACAGATATCATTATCATGTTTCTTCTTTCTTTGATAAGAGGATTAGGCCAGTTAGATTTTTTTCCTTTTTTTGTTGTTGCTATTATTTTTAAAAATGCAAAGGATGTTCTCATACTGAAGTTTTTGTACACATGTGAAAGTTTCTCTAGGAGTGGAAAATACAGGGAGCTAGAACTCCTGGGTGATAAAGCATGTGGATCTCAACTACATAGGTACTGCAGGTTACTTTAAGTGAGGACAACAACTGCTATTCCCATAGAACAGTAATATCTAATTTTTGCCAGGATGAGGATGCACCAATATCACATTATAGTTTACTTTGCTTTTCCCATTACTAATGAAATGAACATATTTTCTTTGTTTATTGGTCTTTTGTAATTTCTCTTTAGTGAGTGTTTGGATAATGTCTTTTGCCCAATGTAACATTTTCTCTGAGTAGTTCTTCATAAAATTGGATTGCTATTCTAATGTGTTTATTTACATTTCAAGTATATTCTTCTAAACAGTTTTTTAAAGGGTTTAACTTGCCTTTTCACTGTTAATGGTGTCTTTTTCATGCAAAAGTTTTTATTTGAATGTACCACAATTTATTCAATTTTTACCTTATGTGTTCAGTTTTTGGTAACTACTTTTAAAAAGCTCTCCATATTCTGATACCATAAACATATTTTCTCCAAAAGTTTTATTTTATTGGTTGTTTAAAATTAAGTTTTTAATGCATCACAATTTTATTTGTTGTGAAATAGGAACCTAACCACTTCTTCTTTCACATGGCTAGCCATTTGGCCTAGAAATATTCATAGTGTTTGGTAGTTTAACTCTTTCCCACTGACTTCCACTAGCTCTTCTGTTGCTGTCCAGTGTTTTTTCAAAGATCCATAAAACATTTATCTAATAAACATTTGATATTTATTATCAAATAGCTAGTCTATTGGATATTTCTAAATATGGGAAAAGATTTGTGCAGGCTTGTGTTCACCCAAGCAGTGAACACAAGTTTATACTAGGGACCTTTAAAATAACTCAAAAGTTAAGCACATTTACACCAATCACCCTGCACTTTCAAAGGCAGAGCAAAGGCTTAGGGTATGATAAAAAAAATTAATAAAGCAAGTTACAATGTTTTAGGGACAATTTGATTAAAATTACATAGAAAAAGTGAATATAGAAAAATTAAATGAAAATTTAGACAATTACAGTATCTACATAATGTTATGGGATTATTTTAATTCTTTAAAAAAAAAACAAAAAACTTCCCTGTCTTCAAATTAAGATCTTGAAAAGTGATCATTTAGGGAGATATATAACAAGTGGAATGAAATCACTAATAAAAATCATACCTATTCTTAAAGTAACAAAGAATTATGTACATCTGAAATTAAATGGGTAAAAGGTGATAAATAATATATGATGGAAAGTTAAGAATTGAGGACCTTGATCTGTTATGATTTTTCAGTTTGATCAAATATTAAAAGGGCCTGATATAGAGTCTATCAAGAGTCTAATAGTGTTTGTTAAATGGTTAACCCATGCAATGTCCAAATTTATTGAGTTGTTTTCATTCTTTTCAAAAATGTCTGGAAGATTGAGGATAGTCTCCCTAAATAGAATATTTAGTATCATGAATGTCAATGGTTAAAAACAGTGAATCTCAGAAATATATATACTTTGCATCGAAGTTTGTGGAAGCAGTTCTAGAAACAGCAAGAGAACAATGTAGAGAAAAATTTAATAATCATACATTATCACTGAGAAATTGTGAGAAAATTATACAAAAATTATTATTACTTTTCAAGTAATTAAAATTCCAGAAGTTAGAAATACATGATTATACATGTAAAATTGACAGATATAATCACATATTTCATTGGAGGTAGAGAGCGTCTACAACACCAGGCAAAATTAAGTGGAAAATTGAGAACAAAACATTTACATAAATCTAAATATTTAATTTGGCAGCATGGAACTGTGAGAAGGACTTTGACCTCAGAGTCAGAAGACCTGGCCCTATGACCAGCTCTGCCCCCAATCAATTACAACCAAGTCACCTAAGCTTTCAGAGCTTCAGTTTTCTGCACTGAGTCATGGGTAGGGGCCCTATCTGTTTACCTCATGGAATAATGGCAAGTTTGAAACGGACAACGCAATGAGGGAAGCCTTTGTAAATAACCAACTACCTTGGAAAAAGGAATGCACAGTCATTATAATTTAGGCAGGGCTGAAGTTAAGGGTCTGTTTTCTGCACTTACAGACTGGTACAGCTACCACTTACCAATTAATTACAATAAAAATTTTAAGATAACAATTTAAAAATAACAATGTGACATTTCCATAGGACTGTCACTGAAAGAGCCTTCATAATAATCTTTCATTTTAGACTTCACAACAACCCTTTGAGGTGAATACCCTATTTTTGCAGAGGTGGAACCAAGGCTCTGAGAGTTAATGATTGACCCAAAGCCACAAACTTCAACACAAACTAGATTCTAATGGGGAGTCTACCACTTTATTGATAACAATAATGATAATAAAACTAAAAATTAATATATTTTGAGGACTTATGATGAGCCAGACACTATTCTAAGTGCTTTACATGTATTTTCTTATTTGCAGTTTACAGAGATCCTACAACATGTTTAGGGAATACTCCATTTTACAAATGGAGAAATAGAAGCTTAGGGAGGTTGGTTATCTCACCCAACACCACACAGTTGATAAGTGGCATTTGCACCAAGTAATATGCTCCAAGAATGCCCTCCTAACCACAATAAGCCACCTGACATCCACATGCAAGCTCAGGTAACTCATTCCACTGCCATATATGTCCTCATTAGCTGCAAATTCATAAAATCCACCTGAGTTTTTTCAGGTAATTGCCACAACACCCAGTCACTGATGGCCAGAGGTGTCCTGTGCTTCTGTATAAGATTCTTCATGCATGAACTCACCTCATTACCTTTATGAATCCTTACGTAGCAGTGCATGCTGATTTGACTTGGCAGCATGCAATTATGACAAGTAAAAATAATTTCAGGTAATTCACCTAATTATTCATTGCACTCTCCCTTCACTCTGGAGTCCTAATTAAAAGACAGATTATATGGTTTCCTACTCCTAACCCTAGAATTTCAGTTTCCAAGCCTTTTAGCCCACTACATGTAACTCAGTTTTGCTGCTGATCCCCTATGGGTCTGCCCTTTGTTGTCTGGACTGCCTACCTCCCCCTATTAGCTGTGGTACTGGCATGGCAGTGGACTCCATTCTAAGGTTGACTCATATATCAAGGAAGAGAAAATAACAAGTGGATAACAGAAGGGCCTGGACCCCCATCTCATGCAGGGTTCTTAGTCTTTGGTACTAGGTGAAGCAAAAGGAAAAGCATCCAACAAAACTGAAACCTATGCATCAAGAGTGAACTCCTCCAATCTGGAATTGATCTTAATCTCATTCAATTTCTAAATTAAAGAGAAAAAAAACCCACCTTATTTCTAACCTTCAGATTTTTGGGGAGTATTTTGACACCACAGTTTCTTTTTTAGGGTTTTAAGTTTGACGTAGGCTTGCAGCTTCCCAATCATAAGATCTGAGGGGGAGCACCCATACTGGGGAAGATGGATGTGAAGGGCTGAGTCAGCAAGGACCACAGTCACAGCAGAAGGCTTAGAAAATTGGGGAGTGGAGAGGAGGTGCTGGAATCAGCAAAAAGTAGATGCCAAACACCCTCATTTAAAATTAAAATTATGTGTTTTCAAATAGTGAATTCATCTTTACTAGGTGTATTGGTTAATAATGCAGGTTTTTTTCAATAGGTGGAGTTACACATATGTTGATATATATATGATTTTATATGTATGCTATTTTGTTGTATTGACAGTAAGCTTCAAAACTTCATATGTCAAATTTGCTGAAGGTGTTAATATAGATATTTTTATGCTTAAAAATGTCAAATTTTGTGCCAAAAAAAAGCATTTGTGGGAAGTTTTAATACATTATTTTAAAGAAAAGTGCTGCTGAATACTTTAGGAAGCTTATGGTGAACATACTCTAACTCAAGATACCTGCGAGTGCTGGTTTAAATGCTTTAAAAGTGACGATTTTGATGTGAAAAACACAGAACGTCAAGATCAACCTAAAAAGTTTGAGACCAAAAAAGTTGAATGAAGATGCATGTCAAACTCAAAAGCAACTTGCAGAAAGACTAAATGTTGCTCAGCAAACAATTTCCAAACATTTACAAGCAATGGGAAAGATTTTAAATAAAGGAAAATGGGTGCCACATCAACTGAATAAAAGACAAATGGAAAACTGAAAAATCATCAGTAAAATGTTGCTTCAACGTCATGAAAGAAAGTCTTTTTTTGCATGGAATTGTGATGGTGTGTTATAATGAAGCAATATTATTTTGGCCTTGCAGTCTATGTTGATGGTTGACATAGATCAACCTATGATTCTAACACTAAGCATAACTTTTTTTCTCATTTAAAAGCAATCCTTTAAAGTGGGCACCACTATTTCCTGTTTTACAAATAAAATTTAAAAAATGGAGAGGCTAACTTGTCCAAGGTCTCAATGTTAGAAGAGGCAGATATAAGATTCAGCTATACATTCAACTGCAAAACTTCAATGGACTAAATATTTGGGTTGCCTCAAAATTTATATGTTGAAATCCACCCTTTCCCCAAAGTGCTGGTATTAGAAGGGGGGCCTTTAGAAGATGATTAGGTCATGAGGATAGAGCCCTCAAGAATATGATTAGTGCCCTATGAAGAAGACCTGAGAGCACTCTCAGTTTTTCCATCATTAAGAAGATAGCAGGAAGACACCCATCTACATATGTACTAGGAAGCTTGCTCTCAACAGACATCAAATATGCAGGTGACTTGATTCTGGACTTCTAGCCTCTAGAACTCTGAGATATGAACATTAGCTGTTTAAATCACCCAGGTTATGATATTTTTGTTTCAGCTGCCTAAATAAGCTAAGATAAATATATGTACTTCCCTATATCACCTTAGAAGTCATCAGAGGTTAAGCTAAAAATACAAAGCTCAGTGGAATTTTAAGATATCGTTATGTGGGAAAGGAGTTTTTGATAAGGTGAAAAATGAGGTGTTTGGATATTTCCAGTTCTTCTAAAAATGCAATATATGGACATATTTTCAGGAGTAATCTACCTCTCTGATTTGCAGCACTTGACAATTTCTATTGTGTACCAGGTCCACTTCAATCTGCCTTGCAAAATTCCAAGGTATATACTAAATAATCAGCTCTAAGAACTGGATAAACTTTACTCCAAAGCGTCATTTTATCCCAAATATGTGTTAACTCATCATTGGGTACTATTACTGAGCTCATAAATTATACACAGGTTTTCAGACTATGGAAGATATGTTATAAGAACATGCCCTCCCAAAATATGCCTTTTTGGCATAGGATTAATTTGAGTTGATTATTTTAAGAACAAGTGGACACTGGAGAAGCTCTGAAAGTAGACTAGCAGTTACCTTTTTGTAAGGGAAACTTATATTAAGAAAATTCTATTTGTAAGGTGGTCTCCTTCTTGGTATGAGGAAGAGAAGGATGACTCTAAATCATAAGAAATTTATTAGCAGAGAAGGCATAGACTTACATCTGTAGGACAACCTTGCCTTTATTGTGCTTTTACTGGTCACCTTCCTAAAACTTGCTATTCCATACCTTTCTTTTTTGTTTTAGTTGAAGATGAATACTAAACCATCTCTTTGGGTTACTCACTCCCTATATTTCTTCAATGTACATGTGAAATAAACATTTAACAAACCTGTTTATTTTTCTCTTATTAATCTGTCTTTTACTAGAGGGGCCTTAGACAGGAGCCACACAGGCAAGAAAAAATATTTTCCTCCCTGACAAGGACCATGTGTTGAATGCTGGGATCCCCACCAATAAGCCTTATTTCTCCTATTGCCAGCAGTGCTGTCTGCCCCTTCAGGGATTGCTAAGATTGCAACAGTTGCCTCACCCCGGTTATCCTTCTTCCAGAAAAGCCCACATCAAAAGGAAGAGCGATTTGGTACTTTATTGGCTGGGCCATCTCAGGCCATGTGAGGATGACTATGAAGAGCCTTCTGACTGCAAGAGTTAGCCTGTAACTTTTCCATTGGTCCTATCAGGCTTCATTCCTTGTTCATACCCAAGAGAAGGGCACTTACCACTGGCTTGCTAAACTACACTATATAGTCTGCTTCTCTGGGAAACCAATATGCACCAGTCAAAAATAAAAGCGAAGAGCACTGGATTTGCAGGACAATTTTGCTCCATACATTCCCATGAGACATAACTCCATAAGTCAGACAGTATCCAGTTAGTCCTATAATTACAAATGGATCCAAGCAGAGCAAAGCATGTAATAAAAAACAGCTTAAATGGAACATGAGGCAAGACAATGAACTGCACAACTTCCTTTGGGTTCTCATGCCATTGAATGGGATGCCCCACTATGCTGACCAGTGTGAATCTCACTCTCAGGCTGTGAATCAGCTACTAATGAGTAGCTGCATCATGATCTTCAGGAAGACCAGGGAAATGCAATTGGATTGAATCTTATATAACTACTCTTTGGGGACCAACTATGATAAATGGGCACTTGTGTCACTGTTTAATGTTTTAGAAGGAACAAAGTGGAGAAGAGAAATGAAAAATCCTTTTAAGTTTAATACACTCAGACTAAAAAGTCTAAGGAGAAATCTCTTTCTCTGTCCCTTTCTCCTCCTTTCCTTATTTCACTTGTGCCCATCCTTCTTTTCTCTCTTTCCCTCCATCCCCATTAATTATTTGGAGACTAGAGGCCTGGTGCATAAAATTTGTGCATGGGGGTGTGTGCCCCTCAGCCCAACCTGCACTCTCTCCAATCTGGGACCCCTTGAGGGATGTCTGACTGCCCATTTAGGCCCGATCCCACCAATCGGGTCTAAACAGGCAATGGGACATCCCTCTCACAATCTAGGACTGCTTTAAAAGTAGAACATAGTTCCACATATCTTGGACTGAGTAGATAGAAAAGTGGAGAGAACCACTTCAGAACTGACTGATAAATGGGTGGGCACCCAGCTACTTCTCCCTGTGGCTGTCTGGGATATTTTTTAGAGCTTGACATCAGTAATCTGAGAAGCCATTCCCTTCAAACTACCATCATAGCCAGCATTCCTTCACCAGATGTGGTTGGGCAAGTTTGCCACCTAGAATTCAACTTGGTTTTCTGAGACAAGACTGTGGATCCAGCTCTTAGAAACTTCAGATGCTGGACAAAGAACTTCTTTCTTCTTTACACTTTATCACTCAGAACTGTGTCCTAAGGAAACTGACCATGGGAACATTCATTTGGGGCAGAGATTGAATCCAACCAGCTGTTCAATTTTGTTTCTTTTCAAAAAGCCTACTCAAGAAATCAGAAACACTAATCAGAAAGGATATATTCACCTCTATGTTCATAACAGCACAATTTACCTTAACTAAGATTTGGAAATAGCCTACATGCCCATCAGCAGATGAGTGAATTAGAGAACTGTGGTACATCTACAAAATGGAATACTACACTGCTGTAAAAAGAAAAAATTCTTACCATTTGCCACAGCATGGATGGAACTGGAGAGCATTATGCTGAGCAAAATGAGCCAGTCGGAGAAAGATAAATATCACATGAACTCACTCATTTGTGGAATATATTGAACAACATAATCTGATGGAAAAAAAATAGAATCAGAGTCATAGAAACATTGAAGAGACTGTCCAACCTATGAGGAAAGTTCGGGGTGAGGAGCTAAGAGATCAACCAAGGGACTTGTATGAATACATATAAGCATAACCAATAGATCCAGATGCGTGAGGGGGGGTGAGGGCATGTGCTGAGGGGGTGGGGGGGGTGGGGCAGTTGGGGAAAGGTCAATGGGGGGAAAAGAAGACTTATGTAATACTTTATAAAGAATTTTTTTTTAAAAAGGAAAGAAAATCATACCAAGTATCTTTCAAAATAAATTTCTAAACTAAAAAAAGAAAAAATGCAAAGATACACAATGGCAAGTTATGCAGCCATAAAAAGAAAGAAATTCTGCCATTTACAGCAACATGGATAGATCTTAGGGATATAATGCCAAGTGGAATAAGATACAGAAAAATAGTGTATGATCTTGTTTATGTTGAATCTAAAAACAAAAACAAAACAAATTCATGGAAACAGAGAAGAGACTAATGGTTGACTGAGGTGAGAAAAGAGGGGCTCAGAAGTGGATAAATGGAGTTAAAAGGTACAAATTTCCAGTTATACAATAAATAACTCCAGTGGACCAAATGATGATGATAGTTATCATTTGATGATGATGATAGTTATCATTTGATGATGATGATAGCATGATGATGATAATTAACAATACTCTCTTACATATTTGAAAGTCTCAAAGAGAGTAGGCCTTTTAAGTCCTCATTACAAGAAAATAATTGTAACTATGTGAGGTGATGTATGTTAACTAGACTTATTGTGGTCATCATTTCAGATTATTTACATACATCAAATCATTATGTGGTACACCTTAAACTAATGTAATCTTATATGTCATTATATCTCAACAAAACTGGGAAAAAATAGTTTTATGCCAATAAAAAGGTGGGAGAATACTTAGAGGCTTGAGACATTTCTGAAATAATTTCTCAGTCCACTTTCTGCAAAGTTGAACAAAGGTGGAAGAAAACAGATACAACAAATAAAAAATGGTTCAGTTACAACAGATCTCTTAACTAGTGTTAGGATGAGAATAACTAAGTTTATCTAGACAGCCTCATCTACTCACTGCCAAGCTTGAGCTTCCCAAGGCCATCACAGTGTGGAAGCATAGGCCTGGATCCCTACTTTCTGCAGACTAGAATTACTGATAATATCCTACAAATGTTTCTCCAAACCCCACCTGCTATTCATTGTGGTGCTTGCTTTTCTCAGTATGCTTAGAACAGTTTTAGAGGAAATTTTTTTCTGTCTTTTCTTTCTCTTCTCCCTGCATTAACTTATGGTCCACACTCTGGTGGTCAAAGTGTTCTTGTTACCAAAACAACTTTGTTGTCTGGCTCTGCAATTAGAATAGTTAAGGAGAGGGAAAGAATAGAAAAAAAAAAGTTTATAAATAAATATGTAAGAATTAAGACTCTGAAGCACAACAAAACTATAAATCACCATTAAAAAAGTTGGACAGTAGAAAAAAATTAAGAAAATGCTGCAAATACAAAATGATTTTTAAGTCATATGGTTATTGTTGCTCTAAGCCTTAGAGTCTAAGGACTTCCTTAAAACGTCTGTAAACTATACAGTATTATTATGAACACAGCTGATAACAGCTTCAGAGTGACCTGTCTGCAGTCTGGCATTCTCTTCATGGAAACAATCTTATTTAATAAAGAGATAATATGCAAATTGATTGTCATTCTAACACACAAGATGCCGCCCCCATGTGGACAAAGATGGCTACCACAAGATGGCTGGCAGGGGAGGGCAGTTGGTAGAGGACCAGGCCTGCAGAGGAGGGCAGTTAGGAGGGACAAGGCTGGCAAGGGAGGGCAGTTGGGGGTGACCAGGCTGGCAGGGGAGGGCAGTTAGGGGTGATCAGGTGGCAAGGGAGGGCAGTTTAGGGGTGACCAGGCTGGCAAGGGAGGGCAGATAGGGGTAATTGCGCCAGCAGGGGAGAGCAGTTGGGGGCGACCAGGTCTTCAGGGGAGGGCAGTTAGGGGCAATCAGGCTAGCAGAGAGTGGTTACAGGGTGATCAGTCTGAAAGGCAGAAGTGATTAGGAGCAATCAGGCAGGCCGACAGGCAAACAGATGGGAGCCAGAAGACCTGGATTTTGAAAGGGATGTCACACTGCCAGGATTTGGCCTAAACAGGCAGTCAGACATCCCTCAAAGGGTCCCAGATTGGAAAGGGTGCAGGCTGGGCTTGGGGACACCTCCCCACTCCATGCACCAATTTCATCCGCCAGGCCTTTAGTAGAGAGGATAGATGACTCAGCAGTGTTAACTTCAAAATAACCCCTCACCATATGATTGTGTCACTTGTCATACAGGAAGTGAGGACTTGGCAAAATTGTCACTGGGTAATTTCTTTTGACTTTTCACATTACAGTCAATTGATTTATGAATGACAGAAGTATAAATTTAACTGTACTGGCAACTTTTTGAAAATTTACTGGGTCTGCAAGACCTTTCTAGCCTAATGATCTGCTGACTCTTCCTACTCAATATGGCAAAAGCATAGTATGTTAAATAAATTAATGAGAAACTTTTATTCATTCATCAGTTTTAAACCATAGTTGTGATTTTTCCTTACAAACTGCCCAGGTTCTTTTCACAACATTACAAAACGTTTAGCTCTCTGGAGAAAGAGGCTGCATGTAGATACAAGAAGGAGTCCAGAGATAAAAGATAATTTTGAAAGGCATTAAGGGTCAGAGGAGCTTCAGCTAAAGGTAGTTAAACATTCTTTCCTTGTTTAGGACCCTGTGCTTTTATTACAAAACAATTTGTTCCAAGGCAAGGTAAAAATATACACTTCAAAAGTAAGGTATCAAAGGGTAGAATAGAGAAGCATTATCAGTTTGGGAAATAGCCTACATCTGTTTAGGTGTTTGGCCAACAAGAAGCAATAAAATACCCTGAGCTGTCTGGCAGTTAACAATCCTATTCAGATTTGGGGGAAGTGCCAATTAGTTGTTTCCAACAGGTAAACTACATGTGTGGCTCACCCTTGCTGAACTGCCCAAGTCCCATCAACCTTTTGTCAGAATCCTTGTAATATTACATGCTGGAATTGGTTTATGGCACAAATCAGCCTCTTCCCTGATTTCTAACTTCCCCATTTCTGCCCCACCCAGCCAGGATGGCAGAAAAAGAAGATTCCCTTCCTCTTTGGCCCAGCCAATTCCAACTCTACAGTATCTTCTTTCCTTGAATCTCTCCCATCTGTCCCTTGGATACTGTCCAACTTAGGAAATATTTTAAAGAAGGATAATTGATTGATTTGGATGTGGTGATATATGTATTGTGTGGAAGAAGAGCCATTCCAAAGGGCTTCTCTATTAAATCTTTTTCTTTCTCATAATGTTCTCTACCCCATTTGCAATCATCTAGCTGCTCACAATTTATAGAAAATAGCATTGTATCTTTTGAGTGCCTATGGTACTGAACCCACTTCTTTGATGACTGCCTTGTGCTGCATTTATTCATTTATTCTTATACCCTGTTTCCCACAACTTACTAATAAACTTCTTGGGACCATTCCTTGAGAGCTGAAATGGATGGAACACATTCAGTTCATCTGTGTTGAAAGAATGAGCTAATATGCCAAAACTGGTTTGGCTCAGTGGATAGAGGATTGGCCTGTGGACTGAAAGGTCCCAGGTTCAATTCCAGTCAAGGGCATGTACTGTAGTTGTGGGCACATCCCCAGTGGGGATGTGCAGGAGGCAGCTGATCAATGATTCTCTTTCATCTATGTTTCTAACTCTCTATTCCTCTCTCTACCTCTCTGTAAAAAAAATCAATGAAATATATTTTAAAAGAAAAGGAAAGAAAGAATGAGCTAATAAAGGAGAAAGTTATTTTATCACCTGCTCTTCACAAGCAAGTTTTTAAACTTCCTATTGATATTATATTCAGAAATGTTTAGTACACACTATGGTATTCCTAAATGTTACATAACAAATTAATATTTGCTAAACCACCATGAGTAGGAATGTGTTTGTTATATTAACAACCTCCAATAAAGGTTACCACTAGGGAAATGCAAATTAGGGGATAGGAGAGAAAGAAGAAGAGTAAAAAGAGAAGAGGTAAGGAGAAAAATAAAAAGATAGGGGGGAAAAAGGAGTGTCAAAATGAAATTGGGAAACAGGGAGAGAGAGAGAGAGAGAAAGACGAGAGAGAGAGAGAGAGAGAGAGAGAGAGAGAGAGAGAGAGAGAGAGAAGAGACTAAGAGATAAAAGGGGAACAAACTATATATATGGGGAGAGAATTTCAATAGAACAACCTCTAAACCCAGCAAATGCTGGCAACAATACCTGGAGAATAATACAAGCAACAACACCCACTAATATCCAGCAAAGCAAGGGAAAGCAGATGTGAAAAAAACAAACAAAAACAAAACAAATAAGAAAATACCAAGCAACAGCAACAACAAAAGAATAAGCAAAATAATCTCACTAAAAAGCATAAAAATACAATATAATCAACATTCACACAAACAGCATCAAAAGGACAGAGAAAAAAAAAATTTTTTTGTTTTGTTTTGTTTTGTTTTGCTAGTTAATACAGCTAAGAGAGGAGTATGTGTGCACTTGCACAGGGGATTGGAAATTAGATATATAAGTAGGGTAGAAATTTTAGCAGTGGGGAGACAGAAAGAGAAGGGAAAATCTAAAGCATGAAAGCGTTCAGATAAACAGGACAGCCAAAGGGGAAAGGTTAGTAATAGAATGATGGTGTAAAGGTTGTGTTGAGATAGGGTTAAATGATGCTTAAGGAGAAATTAAAATAGAATGAAGAACACTAATTCCAATGTAAAATAAAGAGAAAATAAAATGCCACTTAAAAAAAAAGAAAAAGGAAACAAAAAAGTTAAAATAGCAGTAGTAATAATACTGATTGAACCTAAAAATGTAAAAATGAAAAAGGTAAAATCAAGTGAGGAAAAAAGGAAAAATTTGTTTCTTAAGTAAAAGATGCAAAAAATGAAAAGAAAATAAAAAATAAAAAATTAGCAAAAAAATGTGCATTTGTGAAGGCCATTCACTTCCTCCGTTATTCTGTTTGGCATGCCTGTTTCTCAGTCCAGACAGTATTGCAGTTCCCTGCATTCCACTGCACCTCAGTGTTGTAAGCTAGTTCTTAATTTTAAGATGGCGATTTCTTAGTTTCTTGGTTTTTGCTTAAATAAAATAATAAACACAGTCAATTTGTACTTCAGCCCCTAGGTGGCAGTGTTTTTTGGATTGATGTCCCCATCTTTTTGGCTGCTCTAATCTTTCTTTATGGCACTCAATACCGATTTTTGCCTCAGAGCTGAATCCCAATTGGTTTCTCCCTGCTCTGCTTCCCAGCTTCCATAAAAGCAGTCTCCCCCTGCCGTTTCTCAGGGCCAGCCAATCTGGTTGGTCTCTCCTTTGTAATCAGAAGCAAAGGGTTGCAGGGGAACAAGGCCAGGTGAAAAATAGACAGCATACCTTTCCAACTCCTATGTTCTCCCTCCGTGTCAGATCAGAATGGGTTGCTCCCTAGAGAACCCCACTATTAGCAATCTTGAGGACCCCTATCCAGTCTCTCAGATCACACCAGACTCAACAGCTGGGGGCTTTTGTGGACACAGATTTCCATGGACACAGATTTCCGAGGTCCCAGCATGTGCGCTTTTGTCTCTGCCGCCTCAGCGGCCGCAGCTTCTGCTGTCACAGCTTTTGCAGCTGCTGCCTACCCTGCCAGGACCCAGACACCCCATGTTATCTCGGGAAAAATCCAACCTTTCTGTGGAATCCAAGTGTCCACACCAACCAGGGCCCCACAGCTGCTTGATGGTGTGGTTTTTTCAGGTCTCAGATAAGGTCCCCAGTTGCAGCTCTGACGTGGTTGTGAGAGGCAGCAAGTACGGGTGTTTACCTATGCTCCATCTTCCCTCTTCAAAAAATACTATTTCTTGAACAAAACAAGCTAGTATATATTTCCTGAAATTTTTGTATGTTTTACAGGTGGTATAAGAGCACAGTATACTGCTGCTTATATAAATACCAACAACTCTCATATTTTCTAATTTTATACCTTCCTGTTAGAAGGTATAAAATTAGAAAATATGAGAGTTGTTGGTATTTATATAAGGGAGCCATCAAGTCCTCAGGGAGCCATCACGTCCATTGCTGTTTCCAAATGCATCCATGCTTAGTTATCCCAGAAATACACGTGCTCTTATAAATCTCCCAAAAGGCAATTACTACATAGCATAGAAACTCATTCCAACCTCTCCCAATCCTAAAGTCAGGAATTTCCTTTGAGCCTCTAAACAACCTTCTTCTGAGAAAAAAATACATAAATTATTTTCCCACCCTGTCTTTAACCTGTACCACAAGGGAAGGGACTCAGTAGGGCCACACAGAGGCATCTGTGACTGCTGTGTTGGGTTTCTTCTGGTACTCTGATTCCCTCCTCTCCATCTACCTGTCTAACTGTGACTCTCCCCAAGCCTCACCTGAGGCACCTTGCCCTTCTCTGTCCATAGGGCCACCAGGGAGGGAACCTGTGCAGTGGTGTGGGCTCCACAAATCACTCAGTCCTCAGGGTGAAGTGTTGTGAGTCCCAGATCTGCCTCTGACCAGTAGTAGAACCCAGACCCACCCTGTGAATTCTGTAGATATGTATTCATTTTCTGTATATTCACAACTAAGTCTAGTTAACACCTTAATTTTTTCAAGCATTAAGCATCTAGGACACTCCACTTCTACCAATGTAGAAGCTCTATGTGCTCTACCAAGCTTTCAGACTCTTATTTATTCATTCATTTACTCATTTATTCAGCAGCAACTGTGCATCAGGCACTGTGATAGCCTTTGAAAATATAATACATTAGTCAATGAAAATGCATGGTCTCTGCCTTTGCAAAGTTTACAGTCTAGTTTACAGTAAACAATAGGAAATGATCATTAATAAGTGAGAAAACACATATATAATTTCAGATTGTGCTAAATAAACAAAACAAGGAGGAGGGGGAGGAGAGAGAGCGAGAGACAGAGAGAGAGAGAGAGAGAGAGAGAGAGAGAGAGAGAGAGAGAGAGAGAAAGAGAGAGAGAGATAATACCATGTGAAAGAATTTGCAGGGGCAAGCATTCTCTGAAGAGATAACATTTCACACAAAAAGCCAAGATTCTAGGGATAAAAATGATCCTGACATCTGAAAGATAGTACCATTTTAGACAAACAGACACCATGAGCAGAGGTCCTGGGCAGCTGGGCAGAATGCTTTTCGTGTGAAGGGGGAGATTGCAGTGCAGGGAAGGGGAGGGAGCATAATAGTGGCATTTCCTTCCTCACCATATTCACTTGTATAAACACAGAACTTAGAACAATGCTTCCCCAACTTGTCTGACCATTAGAATCACCTGGTAATCTAAAAATTTCAAAGATTAGGTCCCAGGCCAAAGCAATAAAATCACAAATTGCAGAGGGAAGCACAAGCATCAGGGATTTTAAAGTTTCAAGTGACTCCAAAGTGCAGACATATTTGGGAATCAGTGACTCAAGTCAATTTAGCTCTTAAGTTCTTGTTTTATTCACCTATGAAATGATGGGGTCTAAATTCATGAGGTTAGGCCTGTTTCTTGCTCTAAATCAGATGACCTATATGTAATTTTGAAGGAATTTTCACACATCCTTATTCTCAAATCTCTTTTTCCCTCTTTCACTTCTGTCCTATGATTCTCATATTCTCAAACCTGGAGGTCTAAAACCTCCAGGTCTTGGCTGCTTCTCTCACACTGTGTCTAAACCATATGTAGCAGGTTCTGTTGACCCATGGTGTCTGAAGCCTTCTCACCCAGACCACAGTGCCCTACAGCCTCACCCTGCCCATCCTTCCCATCCTGCCCAGTGCACTTCTGAACTTGATTCCTATCACCTGTTCAAACATTCAGAACACTTCTCAAGGGCCACCTCCTACAGGAAGCCTCCCTGACATGTTCAGGTATCTGTGACAATCTGTAGAGTCTTCATAGTCCCTATAATAAAATTTAGAACTAAATTATATATAGACATACACTAGTCTTATCTCCTCAATAGATGTTAAATAAGTTAGAAAACACACACACATTTTATTAATCCCTGGCATTTTTTAAGCATTCAAATATTACCTAGTAGCAGTGAGGATGCATTAGTGTTGGAGGTGGTGTTAGAAGTGACAGAGTAGTACAGAGAGACAGAGGGGCAATATGAGGCCTCATGGGAGCCAGGTATTTTATATACATCATCTCAATTAAATAGGAAAACAACCCTACAAAATAGTTCTAATCTCTCACTTTATAAAAAAATTTTTAAAAAATTAGGACTTCCTGAAAGATGGCGGCCAGGTGAATACTTGTGCGTGCTGCCTCTCACAACCACATCGGTGTTGCAACTGAGGATCTTACCTGAGACCTGAGGAAACCACAACTGTGGGGGCCCCAACCGGTGCAGACACGCAGATTCCACAGAAAGGTTGGATTTTGCCTGCAATAAGGTGGGGTGTCTGTGTCCCAACAGTGAAAGTGGCAGCCACAGAAGCTGCAGCCGCTGTGGCGGCAGAGACAAAAGCGTGCACGATGGGACCTCAAAAATCTGTGTCCACAAAAGCCCCCCACTGTTGGGTCTGGTGTGGTTCGAGAGAGTGGACGGGGGTCCCCAAGGTTGCTAATAGTGGGGTTCTCTAGGGAGCAACCCATTCTGATCTGACATGGAGGGAGAACATAGGAGTTGTAAAGCAGTCTGTTTGTAAGTGAGCGCAGACTAGCCCATCGCGCACCTAGGCTGGTTCCCCTACAACACTTTGCTTCTGGTTACAAAGGAGAGATCACCCAGATTGGCTGGCCCTAAGAGACAGCAGGGGATAACTGCTTTCCTGGAAGGTGAGAAGCAGAGCGGGGAGAAATCCTCCAGGGTTCAGCTCAAAGGCAAAAAAACAAAAACGGTATTGAGTGCCATAAAAAAAGAAGGCTAGAGCAGCCAAAAAGATGGGGACATCAATCCAGAAACACTGCCACCTAGGGTCTGAAGTACAAACTGACTGTGTTTATTACTAGTTTATTTGATCAGAAAACAAGAAACTTAGGAATCGTCACTGAGGTGCAGCAGAACGCAGGGAACTGCAATACTGTCTGGACTAAGAAACAGGCGGGCCAAACAGAATAACAGAAGAAGTGAATGGCCTTCACCACTGCACACTTTTTTTTGCTAAATTTTTTATTTTATTTTCATTTTTTTTACATCTTTTACTTAAGAAACAAATTTTTTCCTTTTTTCCTCACTTGATTTTAACTTTTTAATTATTACATTTTTAGGTTCAATAAGCATTATTACTACTACTATTTTAACTTTTGTTTAAGTGTCATTTTATTTTACATTGGAATTAGTGTTCTTCATTTTATTTTCATTTCTCCTTTAACATTGTTTAACCCTATCTGAACAGGACCTATACACCATCACTCTCTTTCTAACCTTCCCCCTTTTGCTATCCTGTTTATCTAAACGCTTTCCTGCTTTAAATTTTCCTTACTCTTTCTGTATCACCCCTACTAAAATTTCTACCCTACTTTATTATCTAATTTCCAATCCCTGTACACACCCCTCTCTGAGCTGTATTAACTATAAAAAACAAACAAACAAACAAAAAACAATTGTATTCCTCACTGTCCTTTTGATGCTGTCTGGGGGAATGTTCATTATATTGTATTTTTATGCTTTTTAGTGAGAGTATATTGCTTATTCTTTTGTTGTTGCTGTTGCTTGGTATTTTCTTATTTGATTGGTTTTTGTTTGTTTGTTTTTTACTTCTGTTTTCCCTTCATTTGCTGGAAATTAGGGGGTGTTGTACATTGTATTATTCTCCAGGTACTGCTGCCAGCATTTGTTGGGGTTAGTGGTTGTTCAATTGAAATTTCCCATATATATAGTTTATTCCCCTTTTATCTCTTTCCTTCTCTCTCTCTCTCTTTCTCTCTCTCTCTCTCTCTCTCTCTCTCTCTCTCTCTCTCTCTCTCTCTCTTCTCCCTGTTTCCCAATTTCATTTTGACACACACACACACACACACACACACACACACACACACATATATATCTTTTTCCTATCTTTTTCTTTTGCTCCCTCCCTCTTCTCTTTTTACTTTTTCTCTTTCTCTCCTATCCCCTAATTTGCCTTTCCCTAGTGGTCACATTTATTGGAGGTTATTTTTAAAAATATATATTTTATTGATTTTTTACAGAGAGGAAGAGAGAGGGACAGAGAGTTAGAAATATCGATGAGAGAAAAACATCAATCAGCTGCCTCTTGCAAACTCCCTACTGAGGATATGCCTGCAACCAATGTACATGCCCTTGACCAGAATCAGACCCGGGACCCTTCAGTCTGAAGGCTGATGTTCTATCCACTGAGCCAAACCGGTTTCGGCTATTGAAGGTTATTAACATCGCAAATGCATTTCTGTTCAGTGCCTTGTGCGTTGTACCCGGTTGTGTTGTATTTTGTGCCTTTAAATCAATGTAGGAGATAGAGATCTACATAACCAGACATCCTGAAAAGAGAGACCATGGGAGACAAAGATTCAGACCACTTATGAAAGAAAGCAGGCACACCAGAAAAGAAAGTAAACAAATTAGAGGCAAGCAACCTACCAGAGCAAGAATTCAGAGTAATGATCATAAGATGGCTAAAAAGAATGGAAGACAAATTTGACAATATGAGTAAGACACAAAAGGAAATGAAGAAGAACCAAGAGGAAATGAAGATGTACTAAATAGAAATGAAAAATGGCATCACTACTATGAAGAACTCAATAGAAAGCATCAAGAGCAGACTAGAAGAAGCAGAGGACTGCATCAGTGAGCTAGAAGACAAGATGAAAAAAAAGACCCAATTAGAGCAGCTTCTAAAAAAAATAAAAATTTAAAAGCAGGAGAAGCCTAAGGGAACAAAATTATTTTAGAATAATAGGGGTTCCAGAAGGAAAGGAAACTGAGGAAGGCATAGAGAAAATGTTTGAAGAAAGAATGACAGAAAACTTTCCTAATATAGTGAAGAAAAAAACCACACAAATCCAAGATGCTTGCAGAGTCCCAAGCAAAATGAATCCCAAAAGAACTACGCCAAGGCACATTATAATTAAATTGGCAAACACCAAAGACAAAGTAAGAATCTTAAAAGCAGCCAGAGAGAGACAGAAAGTTACATATAAAGGAACGCCCATCAGACTAGCAACTGATTTCTCCACAGAAACTCATCAGGCCTGAAGGGAATGGGATGAAATATACAGTCATGTAAAGGAAGGGTCTGAATCCAAGAATACTATACCCAGCAAGGCTATCAATCAAAATTGAAGGTGAAATCCGGAGCTTCACAGACAAAAAAAGACTAAAGGAATTTACCACCACCAAACCAGCAGTGCAAGAAATGCTAAAAGGTTTATTGTAAAAATAAAGAAATAGGAAGCAAAGAAGGAACACAGAGGTATAGAATAAAAATGGTGTCAAATAAGTACCTGTCAATAATAATTTTAAATGTAAATGGATTAAATGTTTCAATCAAAAGACATAGGGTAACAGATTGGATAAGAAAACAAAACCCATATATCTGTTGTCTATAAGAAACCCACTTCAGAAAAGAAGACGCACACGGACTGAGAGTGAAGGGATGGAAAAAGGTTTTCCAGGCAAATGGAAATGAAAAAAAAGCTGGGGTAGCAATACTTATATCTGACAAATTAGACCTCAAAGTGAAGGACATAAGAAGAGATAATGAAGGCCACTTCATAATACTAAAGGGAGCAATCCAATAAGAAGAAATAATCCTGGTAAATATATATGCCAACACGGGAGCACCCAAATGCATAAAAAACAAAAACAAAAAAAAACTGCTGGAGGACATTAGGGGAGAGATTAATAGCAATACAATCATAGTAGGAGATTTTAATACCCCACTGTCACCCTTCGACAAATCATGTAAACAAAAAATCAGCAAAGAAATATCAATCTTAATGACTCACTAGACCAGATGGAATTAATCGACATCTTCAGAACATTCCATGCCAAAGCCACAGAATATACATTCTTCTCCAGTGCACATGGGACATTATCAAAGATAGACCACATGTTGGGACATAGGCAAAGTCTCTTCAAATTCAAGAAGATAGAAATCATATCAAGAATCTTCTCAGCCAAAACCGGTTTGGCTCAGTGGTGGAGCATCGGTCTGTGGACTGAAAGGTCCCGGGTTCGATTCCGGTCAAGGGCATGTACGTTGGCTGCGGGCACATCCCCGGGTAGGGGATTTTCAGGAGGCAGCTGGTCGATGTTTCTCTCTCATCGACGTTTCCGGCTCTCTATCTCCCTCCCTTCCTCTCTGTAAAAAATCAATAAAATATATATTTAAAAAAAAAAAAAAGAATCTTCTCAGATCATAGTGGCATAAAATTGGAAATTAACGACAATAAAAATAATCCAAAGAAATCAAACACATGGAGATTAAACAGCATGCTATTAAACAAGGACTGGGTTACCAGAGAAATTGAGGAAGAAATTAAAAACATACTGGCAACAAATGTCAATGAAAACACAACAATCCAAAATCTATGGGACACAGCAAAAGCATTTTTGAGAGGAAAGTTCATATCTCTACAAGCAAAAAACAAGAAAAAATGCTAACTAATCATCTAACTCTACAACTCAAAGAGTTAGAAAAAGTGCAACAAGAAAAAAACCAATGTAAGCAGAAGGAAGGAAATAATAAAAAATTAGAGCAGAGATAAACAACATAGAGACCAAAGAAACAATACATAAGATCAAGAAAACCAAGAGCTGGTTCTTTGAAAGGACAAACAAGATTGATGAACATCTAGCCAGGCTAACCAAGAAACAAAGAGAGAGGACCCAAATAAACAAAATCAGAAATGAAAGAGGTGAAATAACAACAGACCCACCGAAATACAAAGGATTGTTATAAAATACTACGAATAGCTCTATTTTGAGCTGGGCATGGGAAGTTAAGCAACCATGGGGACAGGAGATTCCCTTAGCAGGGGTGAGTTTTCAAGCCCCTGCAAAGTTTTGAGGGTGAGGGTCTGTGCCCCACCTTAGTTGACCCTCAAGTTCTCTCCTGATGGCCCCTCTTCAACCGTCTGTCTTAGGTGTTCCTTCCATGAGGAATCATACCCGACATTGGCTAACCAGCCATCCTATGGGGCCAAACAGGGTGATGGGAGATTCAGTTCTGTCTCCTTGGTATTCTATGCCCTCATGTCCTCCACGTCCAGCTCCTGCCTTAAGATTTCCACGCCTGCTGGTGGGGCCCCAGCACTGATCACATATCTTGTGTGACCCAGGTTTTTTCTCCAGGGAGAGCCCAGCTTGCCCCATTTGGGTGAGAGACAGATCCATGGTACCAGTCATCACAAGGCTTC
This sequence comes from Pipistrellus nathusii, assembly GCA_963693515.1. Classification (NCBI taxonomy): domain Eukaryota; kingdom Metazoa; phylum Chordata; class Mammalia; order Chiroptera; family Vespertilionidae; genus Pipistrellus; species Pipistrellus nathusii. The sequence goes on from OY882859.1 coordinate 96,826,340, forward strand.
AACCCCGACAAGAACAGAAAGCTCAAGCAGCAGCTGTGGGCAATTGGATTGTGAGAAGAAGGTCCCTCTTGGCCAAAAGATCAAGAGGAGCCAATATAGAATACTCAGGTGCCTTCCCAGAAGGCCCTCTACACAATGGAAGGGGTTAAATCCTTTCACACCATTTTTAAATTGCTGCCAGACATTCAAAAAAAAAAGGTTTGTAAGTATGCTTGGGATAATTGTATATTATTCTTTTGTAATTTTAGAATATTAAGAGATGTGTTACCTTTGTATCCAAGCACCAAAAAGATGATTTTTTATTGATTCCCAAGGGTTCGAGATACTATTATAAATAATTGGGGTAACACAAATCTGGGGAAAATTTTAATTACATTGTAGAATAATATCATGTAAGGATATCCTTTGTTCTAGGCCATGACAATTCCATTTCATACTGGCTGTCCATTTCTTTTTCGAGGTCTTAGTTACATTTTCTGGACCTCTCCAAGGGTGATAGAAGTGACACCCTTTCTTTGGTGTCCACACAAGCCAAATACGCTCTTTAATTTTACACACAAAGGGTCAGTGTTTTGATTTTGTGTCATACAAAAGGGAGACCCCTGTGTAATTAAACTTTCTTGCCCCTACCATGGTCCTCCTAGATGACCAAGGTGTTTGGTATTATTGGTGACTACATTAGGTGAGAGATCATCCCATGTAAGGGGTCTTACCTGTGAAGTGTCAGGAGCATAATTCAAATATATTTCTCCATTTTCCCCAGGTAGTATTACCGCATATTGCTAGTACAGCTAGAAAGGCATTCTTACACATTCTTAGTTTCTGGTTACCTCACAATTTCTTCCCTGAGGTTATACGTTCTGATTGGCATTTCTCTGTCTCTGGATATATATATGTGTGTATTTCTTGCCCCCCCCCCCATTAGTTTATGTTGTTTATTTATGTTGTTTATTATATTCCACAAATGAGTGAGATCATATAATATTTATCTTTCTGTCTCTGGCATATTTCACTAAACATAAAGTTCTCCATCTCCATCCATGTTGTTGTAATGGTAAGAGCTCCTTCTTTTTTTTTTTTACCACAGTGCAGTATTCCATTGTGTAGATATACCACAGTTTTTTAATCCACTGATCTGCTGATGGGCACTTAGGCTGTTTCCAATTCTTAGCTATGGTAAATTGTGCTGCTATGAACATAGGAGTGCATATATCCTTTTTGATTGGTGTTTCTAGTTTCTTGGGATATATTTCTAGAAGTGGGATCACTGGGTCAAATGGGAGTTTCATTTTTAGTTTTTTGAGGAAACTCCATACTGCTCTCCACAGTGGTTGCACCAGTCTGCATTCCCACCAGCAGTGCATGAGGGTTCGTTTTTCTCTGCATCCTCACCAGCACTTGTCATTTGTTGACTTGTGGATAACAGCCATTCTGACAGCTGTGAGATGGTACCGCATTGATGTTTTGATTTGCATTTCTCTGATGATTAGAGACTTTGAGCAGGTTCCATATCTCTCTTGGCCTTCCTTCTCTCTTTTTTGAAAAGTGTCTATATAGATCAGTTTTCCACTTTCTCATTGGGTTGTTTATCTTCTTTTTGTTGAGCTGCATGAATTTCCTGTAAATGTTGGAGATTAAACCCTTATCATTGATATCATTGGCAAATATGTTCTCCCATGTTGTGGGCTTTCTTGTTGTTTTATTGATGGTTTCCTTGGCTGTGCAAAAGCTTTTTATTTTGATGTAGTCCCATTTCTTTAATTTCTCTTTAGCTTCCATTGCCCTAGGAGCAGTATCAGTGAAGAAGTTCTTTTGGCATATGACAGAGATTTTTCTGCCGATAGATTCCTCTAGTATTTTTATGGTTTTGCTTCTTATGTTTAAGTCCTTGATCCATTTTGAGTTTATATTTGTGTATGGTATAAGTTGGTGATCTAGTTTCATTTTTTTTTTTGCATATATGTGTCCAATTTTCCCAACACCATTTATTTAAGAGACTGTCTTGACTCCATTTTATGTTCATGTCTCCTTTGTCAAATATTAATTGAGCATAGCGACTTGAATTAATTTCTGGGTTCTCTATTCTATTCCATTGATCTATATGTCTGTTCTGTGCCAATACCAGGCTGTTTTGAGAACAGTGGCTTTGCAATGCAGCTTGATATATGTTATTGAGATCCCTCCTATATTTGTTTTTCTTTCTCAGGATTGCTGTAGCTATTTGTGTGTTTTTGTTTTTTTATTCCAGATGAATTTTTGGAAAATTTGTTCTAGGTCTGTGAAATATGCTGTTGGTATTTTAATGGGAAGTGCATTTAATTTATATGGAAATTTTGATGATACTGATTCTGCCGATCCGTGAACATGGTATGTTCTTCTATCTGTTTATGTCTTCCTCTATCTCTGTCTCTTTTTTAATTTATTTAGTATTACATATTTTATTGATTTTTTGCCCCCCTCCTCCCCTCCCACTCATCTGCTCCCTCCCCAGAGTTTTATGTCCATTGGTTGTACTTATATGCATGTATACAAGTCCTTCAGTTGATCTTTTATCTCCCCCAGATCCTCCTCAAATCCACGATGCAATTTGACAATCTGCTTGTTGCTTTACTGTCTCCATATCTATCTTTTGGTTCATCAGTTTATAATGTTCTTCATTATCCACAAATGAGTGAGGTCATGTGGTGTTTTTCTTTCATTGATTGGCTTATTTCACTCAGCGTGATGTTCTCCAATTCCATCCAGGTTGCTGCAAATGATGAGAATTCCTTCTTTTTTATGGCAGCATAGTATTCCATTGTGTAGATGTACCATAGTTTTCTGATCCAATTATCTGCTGACGGGCACCTAGGCTATTGTAGATTGTGCTGCTATGAACATAGGGGTGCATATATCCTTTCTGATTGGTGTTTCTAGTTTCTTGGGATATATTCCTAGAAGTGGGATTACTGGGTCAAATGGGAGTTCCATTTTCAGTTTTTTGAGGAAACTCCACACTGTTCTCAACAATGGTTGCACCAGTCTGCATTCCCACCAGCAGTGCACGAGGGTTGCTTTTTCTCCGCAACCTCGCCAACACTTGTCGTTTGTTGATTTGTTGATGTTGGCCATTCTGACAGGTGTGAGATGGTACCACATTGTTGTTTTGATTTGCATCTCTCGGATAATTAGTGACTTTGAGCATGTTTTTCTGTGCCTTTTGGCCTTCCTTCTGTCTTCTTTTGAAAATATTCTATTTAGGTCCATTGCCCATTTCTTAATTGGATCATTCATCTTCCTTTTATTTAGTTGTATTAGCTGTCTATAGATGTTGGAAATTAAACCTTTATCAGTGGTGTTATTTGCAAATATAATATGTTCTCCCATACCGTGGGCTTTCTTGTTGTTTTGTTGATGGTTTCTTTTGCTGTAAAAAAGCTTTTTATTTTGATGTAGTCCAATTTGTTTATTTTCTCTTTAGCTAGGGGCAGTATCAGTGAAGAAGTTCTTTTGGTATACGTCTGAGATTTTGCTGCCTGTGGATGCTTCTAGTATTTTTATGGTTTCCCGCCTGATGTTTAAGTCCTGTATCCATCTTGAGTTTATTTTTGTGTATGGTGTAAGATGGTGATCTAGTTTCATTCTGTTGCATGTGTCTGCCCAATTTTCCCAACACCATTTATTGAAGAGACTGTCTGGACACCATTGTATATTCGTGCCTCCTTTGTCAAATATTAATTGAGCATAGTGATTTGGGTTGATATCTGGGTTCTCAATTCTATTCCATTGATCTATATGTCTGTTTTTGTGCCAGTACCAGGCTGTTTTGAGAACAGTGGCTTTGTAATACCGTTTGAAGTCTGGTATTGAGATCCCTCTTACTTTACCCTTCTTTCTCAGGATTTCTGTGGCGATTCGGGGTTTTTTATTGTTCCAAATGAACTTTTGGAGAGTTCTTTCTAGGTCAGTGAAATATGCCATTGGTATTTTAATGGGGAGTGCATTGAATCTATAGATTGCTTTAGGAAGTATGGACATTTTGATGATGTTGATTCTACCAATCCATGAACATGGTATGTTCTTCCATCTCCTTACATCTTCCTCTATCTCATTTTTCATTGTTGTGTAGTTTTCTGAATATAGGTCCTTTACTTCCTTAGTAAAATTTATTCCTAGGTATCTTAATTTTTTTGGTGCGATGGTAAATGGAATTGCTTTTTTAGTCTCTGTTTCTGTCGTTTCATTGTTGGTGTATAGAAATGCCATGGATTTCTTGGCATTAATTTTGTATCCTGCTATATTGCCAAATTCATTTATTAAGTCAATTAGTTTTTTAATGGAGTCTTTTGGGTTTTTTATGTACAATATCATGTCATCTGCAAATAAGGATAACTTTACTTCTTCTTTTCCAATTTGGATGCCTTTTATTTCCTCCTCTTGTCTAATTGCAATGGCTAGTACTTCCAGAACTATGTCAAACAGGAGTGGCGAGAGTGGGCATCCTTGTCTTGTTCCTGTTCTTAGAGGAAATGGTTTTAGTTTTTGCACATTGAGTATAATGTTGGCTGTGGGTTTATCATATATAGCTTTTATTATGTTGAGGTATGATCCTTGTACTCCCACCTTGTTAAGAGTTTTTATCAGGAAGGGGTGTTGGATATTATCAAATGCTTTTTCTGCATCAATTGATATGACTATATGATTTTTATCTTTCAATTTGTTTATGTGATGTATCACGTTTATTGATTTGTGGATATTGTACCATCCTTGCATTCCTGGAATAAATCCTACTTGGTCATGGTGTATGATCTTTGTGGTGTTCTTCTGGAGTCGATTTGCTAGAATTTTGTTGAGGATTTTGGCATATATGTTTAAGAGGGATATTGGCCTGTAATTCTCTTTCCTTGAGTTGTCTTTATCTGGTTTTGGTATTAGGGTGATGCTGGCTTCATAGAAGGAGTTTGGAAGTGTTCCTTCCTCTTGGATTTCTTGGAATAGTCTGAGGAGGATAGGTTTTAGTTCTTCCTTGAATGTTTGGTAAAACTCTCCTGTGAAGCCATCTGGCCCTGGGCTTTTGTTTTCTGGAAGGTTTTGATGACTGTTTCAATTTTTTCCCAAGTCACTGGTCTATTGAGATTTTTAGATTCTTCCTGATTGAGTTTTGGAAGTTTGTATTTTTCTAGGAATATATCCATTTCCTCCAGGTTGTTCAGTTTGTTGGAATAGAGTTGTTCATAGTATTTTGTAACAATCCGTTGTATTTCGGTGGGGTCTGTTGTTATTTCACCTCTTTCATTTCTGATTTTGTTTATTTGGGTCCTCTTTCTTCATTTCTTGGTTAGCCTAGCTAGAGGTTCATCTATCTTGTTTATTCTTTCAAAGAACCAGCTATTGGTTTTGTTGAACTTATGTATTGTTTTTTTGGTGTCTATGTCGTTTATCTCTGCTCTGATTTATGTTATTTCCTTCCTTCTGCTTTCGCTGGGCTTTTCTTTTGCTCTCTTTCTAAATCTTTGAGTTGTAGAGTTAGATCATCTGTTACCCCTTTTCCTAGTTTTTTGCAATAGGCTTGTAAGGATATGAACTTCCCTCTCAAAACTGCTTTTGCTGTGTCCCATAGATTTTGGATTGTTGTGTTTTCATTGTAATTTGTTTCCGGGATGTTTTTAATTTCTTCCTCGATTTCTCTGGTAACCCAGTCCTTGTTTAATAGCATGCTGTTTAGTCTCCATGTGTTTGATTTCTTTGGAATATTTTTATTGTAGTTAATTTCCAGTTTTATGCCATTATGGTCTGAGAAGATGCTTGATATGATTTCTATCTTCTTGAATTTGAAGAGACTTTGCCTATGTTCCAAAATGTGGTCTATCTTTGAGAATGTCCCATGTGCACTTGAGAAGAATGTATATTCTGTGGCTTTGGGGTGGAATGTTCTAAAAGATGTCGATTAATTCCATCTGGTCTAGTGAGTCATTTAGGATTGATATTTCTTTGCTGATTTTTTGTTTAGATGATTTGTTGAAGGATGACAGTGGGGTATTAAAATCTCCTACTATGATTGTATTGATATTAATCTCTCTCTTAATGTCCTCCAGCAGTTTTTTTAATGTATTTGGTTGCTCCTGTATTGGGTGCATATATATTTACCAGGGTTATTTCTTCTTGTTGGATTGTTCCCTTTAGTAATATGAAGTGGCCTTCATTATCTCTTGTTATGTCCTTCACTCTGAGATCTAATTTGTAAGATATAAGTATTTCTACCCCAGCTTTTTTTTCATTTCCATTTGCCTGGAAAACTTTTTTCCATCCCTTCACCCTCAGTCTGTGTGCATCTTTTTTTCTGAGGTGGGTTTCTTGTAGACAACAGATATATGGGTCTTGTTTTCTTATCCAATCTGTTACCCTATGTCTTTTGATTGGAGCATTTAATCCATTTACATTTAAGGTTATTATTGATAGGTACTCATTTGACGCCATTTTTATTCTATACCTCTGTGTTCCTTCTTCACTTCCTATTTCTTTATTTTTACAGTAGACCCTTTAGCATTTCTTGCATTGCTGGTTTGGTGGAGATAAATTCCTTCAGTCTTTTTTTTGTCTGTGAAGCTCCTGATTTCCCCTTCAATTTTGATTGATAGCCTTGCTGAGTATAGTATTCTTGGATTCAGACCCTTCCTTTGCATGACTGTATATTTCATCCCATTCCCTTCTGGCCTGATAAGTTTTTGTGGAGAAATCAGTTGCTAGTCTGATGGCGGTTCCTGTGTATGTAACTTTCTGTCTCTCTGTGGCTGCTTTTAAGATTCTTACTTTGTCGTTTCTTTTGCCAATTGAATTATAATGTGCCTTGGCATAGTGCTTTTGGGATTCATTTTGCTTGGGACTCTGCAAGCATCTTGGATTTGTGTGGTTTTTTTCTTCTCTATTTCAGGAAAGTTTTCTGTCATTATTTCTTGAAATACTTTTTCCATGTCTACCTCAGTTTCCTTTCCTTCTGGGACCCCTATTATTCGAATATTATTTTGTTTTGTATTGTCCCAAAGCTCCCGTAGGCTCTCCTCCTGCTTTTTAATCTTTTTTTCCAGAAGCTGCTCTAATTGGGTATTTTTTCCATCTTATCTTCTAGCTCACTGATGCGGTCCTCTGCTTTATGTAGTCTACCCTTGATGCTTTCTATTGACTTCTTCATGGTAGCGATGTCATTTTTCATTTCTTCTTGGTTCTTCTTCAGTTCCTCATAGTTCTTCTTCAATTTCTCATGGTTCTTCCTCATTTGTTCTTGGTTATTGTCAAATTTCTCTTCCATTCTTTTTAGCCATCCTATTGTCATTATTCTGAACTCTTGCTCTGGTAGGCTGCTTGCCTCTGACTCTTTTACTTCCTTTTCTGGTGATGCCTGCTTTTCTTTCATGTGCGGACTTTTTTTGTCTCCCCATGGCCTCTCTTTTCAGGATGTCTGGTTTTGTGGTGTTCGTTCTCCTGTATTGATTTAAAGGTACAAAATACAACACTACCAGGTACAACACAACAAGAATGTATTTACAATATTAATAACCTCTAATAAAGGTAACCACTAGAGAAAGGAAACTTAGGAAAGAAGGAATAAAGGTAAAAATAAAATAAAGAAAATTTTTAAAAAATTAAAATTTAAATTTAAAAAAATAAGTAAATAAAATTTAAAAAGAAGGATAAAGAGATAGAAAAAGAAGAAAAAAAGTAATGACAAAATAAAGTTGGAAAACAGGGAAAAAAAGAAAGAGAGAGAGAGAGAGAGAGAGAGAGAGAGAGAGAGAGAGAGAGAAAGGGAGAGAAGAAGCAAACTAAAATAGAAATGGGAAACAAACTATATATATGTGGAGAAAATTGCCATAGATCAACCACTGAACCCAGCCAATGCCAGTAAAAATACTTGGAGATTAATTCCACTATTATTAAGTAAGACTATGATATATATAAGTAAAAGAAACAAAGAAAAACGGAGGATTTAAAAAAAATACAAAGCAACAATAACAACACAGTGACAAGCATAACAATTTCACTGAAAAGCATAAAAATTCACAATAATCAACCTTCACACAAACAATGCGAAAAGGATAGAGGGGAGAACAGTTTTTTGTTTTTTTATAACTAGTTCATATAGTGCTGAGATTGGTATTCATACACTTGGATCAGGGGTTGGAACTTAGGTCTATAAGTATAGTGAGAGCTTTAGCAGGGGGTATACAGAAAGAATAGAGGAAAAACTAAAGCTGGAAAGGGATAGGATAATCAGGAGACTAAAAGGGTAGAGTTTAGTAAGAGAGTGATGGTGTAAAGATCGAGTTGAGATAGGGTTGAATGATGTTATAGTAGAGATTAAAATAGAATGAAGGTTACTCCCAATATAAAATAAAGAAAAAATAAAATGGTACTGGAGAGGGGCAAAAAAAAGAAAAGAAAAAAAGAAACAAAAATTGCAAAATAGCAGTTGTAATAGTGATGATAGAGATTGAAAAATGTAATAATTGAAAAGGTAAAATCAAGTAAGGAAAGAAGAAAAAAATCATTTCTTAAGTAAAAAATATAAAAAATGAAAATTAAATAAAAATGTAAAAAATGAAAATAAAATAAAGAATAGTAAAATTAGCATCAAAATGTCCAGTAGTGGTCATTTACTTCCTCTGTTAATGTATTTGGCACTCCTGATTCTCGGACCAGACAGTCTTGCAGTTCCCAAAGTTCCACTGCACCTCAGTTTTGTAAGGTAATCCTTAATTTTAAGTAGGCTATATCTTAGTTATTTGTGTCCATTTATTTTTGATTAATTAAAAGAAAAAAGAAAAGAAAAAAAAGGCAGTTTGTAATTCAGCTCTTAGGTGTTAGTGTTACCGGTTTGACCTCCCAGTCTTTTTGGTTGCTCTGGCCTTCTTTTTCTATGGCTCTAGCGGGCAGAGTGCCTGCTGGTTCCCAGACTATCTCTTCTGGCTCCGATCCCTTGTTTCCAGGAAGGCAATTTCCCCGGATATGCTCAACTGCGCAGTCCTTCCCTAGTATTCAGAAGCAAGGGGGTGAAGAGGATCAGGTGCCAAGGTGTCCAGATGTTCCGCCCTTGGCGGGACAGCCATGATTCTTAACCCTCTGTCCTGTGTCCCCTGGCGTTTTAAAAAAGTCCCGCTTCTGGAGAGGATTACGTCAAGCCCAGCACTAGGTGTCGCTGCAGCCTTCTTTGGGCTCCACTCTGCGGGCAGTAGTGCGGCTCCCAGCTACCATGGAGGCAGAGCTGGAGCTCTGTGGCTACTGTAGCTGCCTGTGCTGCGGGACCCAGATCCCTCAGGCTATCCTCTCAAACTCTGACCTTTCCGTGGGTGACTGAAGAACTCCCTTGAATCCACGTGATTGTGCTGATTCGGGCGTTTCAGCTGCTCGATGGACATCTCCGCTGTGGGTTTCCCAGGCCTCAGAGAAGCTCCTCCTTTCCTGATAAGATGGCGCAGCTTTCCCTCCGGGAGAGCTCACCTGGAGAGCTCACCACGGCCGTGCTGGCCACTTGGTCAGGAAATCCTGTCCAGCAGACCCTCCCTTACCTTCCTTGAGAATTCCACTGTCCCTTAGCTGCCAATCAACATTCCCTGAGCGACTCAGACTCTACTTTTTTCAGTTCTGGGACCAGAGTCAGAACAAGTCTGACTGTTCAGTTGCCGTCTTCAAGCTCCGCTCCCTCCTCTATCTCTTTTTTCAGTATTGTATAGTTTTCCGTGTATAGCCCTTTTATCTCCTTAGTTAAGTTTATTCCTAGCATTCTTAATTTTTTTTGGTGTGATGATAAATGGAATTGTTTTTATAGTCTCTCTTTCTATAAGTTCATTAGGTGTATATAGAAATGCCATGGATTTCTTGGCATATATTTTGTATCCTACTACTCTGCCAAATTCATTTATTAATTGCAGTAATTTTTTTGATGGAATATTTAGAGTTTTCTATGTACAGTATCATGTCATCTGCAAATAAGGACAGCTTTACTTCTTTTACAATTTGGATGCCTTTTATTTCTTCTTCTTGTCTGATTGCTATAGCTAGTACTTCCAGCACTATGTTGAACAGGAATGGTGAGAGTGGGCATCCCTGTCTTGTTCCTGTTCTTAGAGGAAATGGTTTTAGTTTTTGTCCATTGAGTATGATGTTGGCTGTGGGTTTGTCATATATGGCTTTTATTATGTTGATGAATGATCCTTCTATTCCTACCTTGTTGAGAGTTTTTATCAAGAAAGGGTGTTAGATTTTGTTAAATGCTTTTTCTGCATCAATAGATGAGACTATGTGATTTTTATCTCTCAATTTGTTTATGCGATGTATCACGTTTATTGATTTGCGAATATTGTACCATCCTTGCATCCCTGGGATAAATCCTACTTGGTCATCGTGTATGATCTTTCTGATGTACTGCTGAAACTGATTTTCTAGAATTTTGTTGAGGATTTTGGCATCTATGCTCATGAGGAATATTGGCCTATAATTCTCTTTCATTGTGTTATCTTTATCTGGTTTTGGTATTAGGGTGATGCTGGCTTTATAGATGGAGCTTAGAAGTATTCCTTCCTCTTGAATTTTTTGGAATAGTCTGAGGAGGATAGGTTTTAGTTCTTCCTTAAGTGTTTGGTAAAATACCCCTGTGAAGCCACCTGGATAAGCTTTTTGATGACTGCTTCAATTTCATCCATAGTTATCTGCCTATTGAGATTTTTAGTATCTTCTTAATTACGTTTTGGAAGGTTGTATTTTTCTAGGAATGTGTCCATTTCCTCCAGGTTGTCTAGTTTATTAGAAGGGAGTTGTTCATAGTATTTTTAAAAAATCCTTTGTATTTCTGTGGGGTCGGTTGCTATTTCACTTTTTTCATTTATGAATTTGTTATTTGGTTCCTCTCTCTTTGCTTTTGGTGAGCCTGGCTAGAGGTTCATCAATCTTGTTTATTCTACCAAAGAACCAGCTCTTGGTTTTATTAATCTTTTGTACTTTTTTTTTTGTATTTATGTCATTCATTTCTGCTCTGATCTTTATTATTTCCTTTCTTCTGCTCACTGTGGACTTTTCTTGTTGCTCTCTTTCTAATTTTTTGAGTTGTTGAGTTAGATTATTTATTAACCCTTTTTTTTGAGGTAGGCCTGTGGAACTATAAATTTTCCTCTCAAGACTACTTTCATTGTGTTCCATAGTATTTGTATTGTTGTGTTTTTTATTGTCATTAGTCTCCAGGAATTTTTTAATTTCTTCTTTGATCTCATTGTTTACTAGCATACTATTCAGCTTCCAAGTGTTTGAATTTTTTTGGAGTGTTTTTATTATAGTTTATTTCTAATATTATGCCATTGTGGTCTGAGAAAATGCTTGATATGATTTCAATCTTTTTTAATTTGGGGAGATTTTGTTTGTGACCCAATGTGTGGTCTATTTTTGAAAATGTCCCATGTGCACTTGAGAAGAATGCATATTCCCTGGCTTTGGAGTGAAATGCTCTGAAGATGTCAATTAAGTCCACCTGATCTAGTAAATCATTTAGAATTGCTCTTTGCTGATTTTTTGTCTAGTTGATTTATCCAGTAATGTCAATGATGTATTAAAGTCTCCTACTATGATTGTATTGTTGTCAATTTCTTCCTTGATATCTTCCAGGAGATTTTTTATGTATTTGGGTGCTCCTACATTGGGTGCATATATGATTTTTAGGGTTATATCCTGTTGTCATATCGATCCATTTATTATTATGAAGTGACCTTCCTTCTCTCTTGGTATGGCCTTTACTTTGAGATCTATTTTGTCAGAAATAAGTATTGCTACCCCAGATTTTTTTTTTTTTTAATTTCCATTTTCCTGAAAGATGTTTTCCCATCCGTTCACTTTCAATCTGTGTGAGTCCTTTTTCTGAGGTGGGTCTCTTGTAATCAGCATATATATGGGTTGTGTTTTTTTATCCATTCAGCCACTCAATATCTTTTGAGTGGAGCATTTAGTCTGTTTACATTTAAGGTTATTATTGAAAGGTACTTTTTTGTAGCCAGTTTTATGTTTTGAGACTATGTTCCTTCTTACCTTTTCTCTTTATACCAGTCCCTTTAGCATTTCTTGTATTGCTGGCTTGGTAGTGATAAACTCCCTTAACATTTTTTTTGCCTGTGAAGCTCCTTATTTGCCCTTCAATTTTGAATGATAACCTCGCTGGATAGAGAATTCTTGGATTTAGTCCCTTGGTTTGCATCACTTTTTAGATTTCTTTCCATTTTTTTTCTGGCCTTATGTGTTTCTTTTGAGAAATCATTTGATAATCTAATGGGGGTTCCCTTGTATGTAACTTTCTGTCTCTCTTTAAACCTTTAAGATTCTCTCTTTTTCTTGAATATTTGCCATAGTAATTATGATGTGTGTTGATGTGGGTCTTTTTGGGTTCATCCTCTTTGGGACTCTTTGAGCTTGTATGACTTTTTTCTTTGCTATATCAGGGAAGTTTTCTGACGTTATTTCTTCAACTATTTCTTCTAACTCTGTTCTTCTTCCTGTTATTCTGGCACCCTATTATTCTTATGTTGCTTCATTTCATGTTGTTCCATAGCTCCCTTAGGCTCTCCTCCGGTCTTTTCATTTTTTTCTCCAATTGCAATTCAGTTTGACTGTGTTTTGCTTCTCAATATTCTAGTTCACTAATTCAGTCCTCCGATTCTCCTAGTCTACTGTTAAAACTTTCCATGATGTTTTTTATTGCCACTATATCACTCTTCATTTCTTCTTGATTCTTACATAAGTTGTTGATTTTTTTCATCTATTTCTTCTAGACTCTTGCATAAGTTGTTGATTTTTTTTTCATCCATTTCTTCTTGATTCTTGCATAAGGTGTTAATTTTTTTTTCCATCTGACTTATGAACTCTATGACTCTTATTCTGAATTCTTTTTCTGAAATATTGCATGCCTATCTATCACTTAGCTGCTTTTCTTGCATTTCCTCCTTTTCTTTCCCTTGGTGGCATCTTTGTTTACCCATTTTTGGTCTCACTGGCTGATCTATCGATAGATGTCAAACTGTGCAGGGGTTACTCCTCGGGTGGCAGTAGCTTCTCTGGCTGCAGTTGCTCTACCGTAACAGCTACTTCTAAGTTGGCAGAAGTTCCTCTGATGGGTGCTGTTCACAGCAGTGTTGCCTTCTCTGGCAGGTGGGGAAGGCTGCTTGTATAGCTTCTGTTCCTTGGACGGTGTTGGGCTGATTATGAGGTTGCTGCACAATTGGCTGCTCCCTCAGCTGCTGCTCCTTGGACAGAGGCAAGCCACGTTAAGCTGCTGTTTTTAGGCCGGTGGTGGGTTGCTCACAGGTCTGCTGTTCCTTGGATAGGAGCAGACTGCTTATGTGTCTGCTGTTCACGTTTTTGCAGTGCCCTGGGCTAAAGTGTTGGGCTGGTCAGAGGGCAACTTGCTTCCGAACTCACAGAAGCCTGTGCCCTGGGCAGCTGGAGCCTCATAGACCCTGGGATCACAGCCTAGGTAGCATGTCCCTGGAAAGGGTCGCTGTAGAGTCCCAGGTGTTATCTGAGGGCACTCTAGTTGGAGTTGAGGTTGGGAACCCAGTTACAGCAGCTCTCCCCTTCAAAAATGCTAGGCCCCTTAGGACAAGCTTGCCTTCAGGTACTGTTTGCAATGGTGGCAGAAGCTGCTTAGTTAGGCGAGCCTGACTAGCCTGCACCTGAAGGTCCTGTGGGATCTAACTGTGCCTCACTCACTCACTTACAAACATATACTGCACCTGACCACACGCTCTTCTTTACTCCCTCACTCACTCATGCTCTTTCCCTCACTGCCGCATTCTTCTTGCCTCTGTAGTTGTTTCTGGAGTTTGTTGACCATTTTGTGGATGAAGTTTCCTCTCCAGTTGTCTGGTTATGTTGCTTGCTATCAAGCCCCTTGGCCTGACTGGATAAAATTCATCTCAACAAGACTCAACACCGAGGGAAGACTCAACAAGACTCAACACAGATGTACTTGTGACACCAAAACCTCAGTATAAATGACCTCCTGAGAAAAGAGATATATGACAGCGAAAAGAGAGTGAAGAGAGAGAAAAAGATATGGGATAAAAGACAAAAGAATAAGAGGACTGGAGCAGAATCTGTAGAGGCTAAGCTTATATAATGAAAATAAGATTGAGAATTGGATGAATATTGGGAGGACCTCAATTTAGTATTGAGGAAGTAGAAAGGGAATAAATGGATGAAAGGAAAGAGAATGAGAAGAAAAAATTATAAATTTACAAAAAGAAATTGATTTAAAAAATAGTATAAAAATTAAAAATAGCAAATAAAAAGAAGTGATGAGAAATATTGTGAACAGAAATAAAAGAAAAGCAGCAAACCAGAACAGGAAAACAAAGAAAAAAAGAGAGAATGAAGAAAGGAAGAAAGAAAGAAAGAAAGAAAGAAAGAAAGAAAGAAAGAAAGAAAGAAAGAAAGAAAGAAAAGAAGAAAAAAAAAAAAGGAAGGAAGGAAGGAAGGAAGGAAGGAAGGAAGGAAGGAAGGAAGGAAGGAAGGAAGAAAGAAAGAAAGAAAGAAAGAAAGAAAGAAAGAAAGAAAGAAAGAAAGAAAGAAAGAAAGAAAGAAAGAAAAAAGAAAGGAAGAAAGGAAGGAAGGAAGGAAGGAAGGAAGGAAGGAAGGAAGGAAGGAAGGAAGGAAGGAAGGAAGGAAGGAAGAAAGGAAGGGAGGAAGGAAGGAAGAAAAAGAAAGAAAAAGAAAGAAAGAAAGAAAGAAAGAAAGAAAGAAAGAAAGAAAGAAAGAAAGAAAAAAGTGAAAAATAAAAATAAAAGTGAAAAAAAGTAGAGTCTATTTCTTTGGCTGGCTTATGCTTCCATTTTTCTGTACAGTTCTGTTTATCAGTTTCCAAGTTGCTAGGGCTAAAGATTATTCTTTAGGCCCATCTTATATCCTCAGGGAGTATTCAGATTCCTTCTTTTACTCAAGGTGTGATCTGGGTGTGGCTATGTTGGTTGCATGGAGACTGGTGGGCGGGGCTATCTCTCATGAGAAAATGTGGACTAGGCTTAGATGACTCAGCAGCAGACCCGCCAACACCTCCCCTATGTTGTGGGGTCGAACCCTGGTTTCAAAATAAGACCACCGGAGGCTGATTAATTAATTTTAAAAAAGCAGGCAAGGATTTATTGAACTGGCTAGGAGAGCCGCGAGAGCACCACAGACAGGTGGTCTCCACAGGACTGCACTGTTTCAGGGGTAGGCAATTCCTTTTAAAGGTTTAAACCGCAAGAATTTTCCTGTTGTTCCTAAATCCTAAAGACTAAATTCTAAAGACTGGGTACAGCCCGCAGGGTTGGTTTCCAGTCACATCCTGCTGGACATTGGAATGTGGCCCTATCTTGCGATAGTGATAACATAGAAGCAGAGCTCAGCAGTTAAGTCTCTAAAGGTTATCTATAGTTTCTATCCCTGAAGCTACTGAGTCAGTGGGAATCAGTCTCCTGTGGTCCTGGTCCCAGGCAAGGGAAAATTGCCTTAGCCTCCAGGTCTTCACCTGGAAGCTGAGGTAAGTACCCAGTGTTTTAATCAGATGCAAGAGCCAAACTTAGCAAGGTTAAAATTCAAACAGCAGTTTTTACCAAAGTATGGTTTCCACTATATTTCACCCTAGATCACCCACTCTTCCCCAATTCCACAGGCCCTCACCTTCTCCTGCACCTCAGTCACGGGTAAGTATCTGTATCCAAAAGTTCCCACAAACCAGGTTCAGTGGGAGGAGGCACAGGCCCCAGAGTGAGGAAGGACTGTGTCCTGAGACTGCATCTCTCTTGCCTGCACTGTGTGATCCAGCTAGCCTTGCAGAGTTTGTTCAGATCTAAAAAATCCAGTCCCAAGGTCCAAAAATCCCAAACCTCCCGCAGTCCCTTGGTTCTTCCCCTGCCCTCTCCCCACCGCCCTTTTATTTTCTCACAGACTGATGCTTAGCCTGTCCTCAGGGACCTGGCTGGCACCCTGGAGATGCCTCTTTGGACACAGAGGCTCAGCAGATTCTCCCTCTTAATCCTTGATTTTACCTTACTTCTAGGGACTTCTGCCCTTCCTGGGTGCAAACTATCTTACCAGCTGCATCTTCTTGCCAAATTCGGGCTGAATTCCACTTGTTTCAGCTGCTTCCTCCACTGAGGACAAGGCTCAGGACACGTCCGTCTATTCCGCTGCCATCTTCCCTCTGTCTGGGTTTTACTTTAAAAGATAAAAGCACAGTCTGGATAATCTTTGTCACATTTTATTCTGAAAGGAATGACATTGTAAGTTACACAGAAAAAGCAACACTGAGAGTTTTAGATGTTAAACAAGTGCATTTCCCTACCCCCTACTCTGGAACAAAAATGATACATAGGAAATAATATTAATAATGACAATAATTACAACTTAGAAAGTCTGAAATGAGGCTAAGAAATAGAAAGTACTGCATTAAAAAACTCATATATCAGAAGATAAAACATTGCTTATATAATAAAAATGGATTTTGACACAAGTAGTGCATAAGGGGGTGGAGAGTGTTTCTGCAAGTTTTCTTGAAAACTTTTTGATGTAGGGCATTTACTTCAGACATTTTTGTGAAAATAATTCTAGAACTTTGTAATGCCCCCAGGTATCTCCGTTAGGCAGACATCCTCCCCAGTATATCATTACAAAGAGCTCCAGATCTGACTCCACACAGGACAATGTCCCCCCATCTTTCCACAGACTTTTCCAGGTGCCTCCTAGAACAGGACTCTGCTTTTATGGGGTGACAAGGAATCTGTCAGCAGCTAACTGTAGAGATGAGCATTCCTTATGCTGCAGCACCTTCCACCAAGCTACTGACTTCTTGGTGGGGGCATTTCCTCCAGCTTTGGCACTGAGCCACCTAAGCAGGAGTCTCCAGTTTCCCAAGCAACAGGCTTCTCTTCAGCCCTGCAAGGGTTGCACTCACCATACACCATTGTTCCCTGGTCTCATGCAAGAAGCAAAAATGATAATTTTTAAATAACAAGATGGTCAAAATGGTCAGGATGAGCAGACAATTGAAGATGAACACTGCACAGCTCTCTCGTGTTGGAACTAGTCCTTATCCTTCCCTGCCAGGAGTCTGTGCTGCCTCTCCATCCCATTTGTGTAGGGATCCTCATAAAACCTGGCAAGGGTTATTTTATCAGATTTCTGCCAAGATAGCCAGCTGCCAGAGGATTTCAAAGTAAACACTCACTAACTTGCCATTTGGTGAGCATTCTACTGGCTTGGCATTCACATGGCTTCTAGTTACAACTTCCTGTTTCTACCTTAAAGCAGCCCCGTCCCTTTTCAAACTGCGGTTTCATCCTGACTCTCAGTCTTAAAATAATACACTCCATAAAATTATCTTCCACCTGGGACAAACCTTTGATCTTATTGGTTCAAACAAGTCTCCTTTAGATGTATAACTGGTGAACAGTAGATAAAGAATAAAACAGATCACCATACATTTAAATAAATAAATAAATAAAATATCACATCAGCAACATTATCTTTTAAAAAATATATATTTTACAGAGAGGAAAAGAGAGGGATAGAGAGTTAGAAACATCGGAAAGAGAGAATCATCTATCAGCTGCCTCTTGCACACCCCCTACTGGGGATGCTCCTGCAACCAAGTTACATGCCTCTGACTGGAATCGAACCCAGGACCTTTCAGTCCGCAAGCCAACACTCTATCCACTGAGCCAAATCAGTTTCGGCACATCAGCAACATTTTCTAAGTTCAAAAACCCAATCCTTGAATTAGGACCTCAACTCACATGGGAGACTTTTCCTCCCCAACCAAAGCCACCACCAGTGTGATGGGATTGATATCTCTAGTTTGAACTAAAATTATTTCATTATTTTGGTTTTTAAATTGAGACACAAGAAACAATTAAGTATGTGACTCTCTCTAACTTTCTAAACAAGAGCAATATTTAAACTCTGAATCAGTTTTTCTTTTAACAATAATAAATTAAAGCAAAAGACAAAAAGAATTTTCTCTATTTCCACAACTGTACTGTTTGGATATGTTGTCAAAAAAGAAAGGAAACTAAAGACTCACCTTTGAAGAAAGAAATCACACCTCTGCTCTCAGCAATACGTCATACTCATATTTTGCTCTGTAGAAATTCTGGAGCAAACATTCAGGAGCCCCAGAAATTTGCCTCGGAGGACAGACACCTCTATCCTATAGCAGACAATGTAGTTCACTGAGGAATATCCTCCCACCTGCATTGAAAGCCCCAGAATCACAGGGCTCAAGCTCAGCAGTAATGATTCTTCAGGTTGGCAGGTTGTTTTGTTGTTGTTATTGTTGTTTTAACTCATTTTATGCTCTCTGAAAAGTTCAAGACAGTACTCCATGGCTCTGCCGCTTTCTCAGTGAATGCTACAATGTGTTTGCCATCTTGACCCTATAATGCAATTAGATACATCCCAGGGTACATGAGGGTTTTCATCATTTCATGAAATTATCGTAACTTAGGAGTATTAATCATCTACTATCTCCATACTTGGCATAATTCAATCTATACAGTATAAGTGATTCATGAGTCCAAATACTCCTCAAAAAGTCTGTCACTAAAAGCTAGAGGTCAAACATGTAATATATTGGGAGCTAACTAGCTCCTGATAGCAGCTTCATCCACTGAGAAAGGTTGATCCACTCATTTAAAACTGCTGCTTCTGTGACTTTAGAAGGTTTGCCTTCTGTGACTTTAGAAGGTTTGCCTTCTGTGACTTTAGAAGCTGACTTCCTTTCTGGGTTGAACTCAGTAGGGGATATTTGTGTGTGCTGCAGATGTTCTTTAACACTCTGCCCTCTTTGGCGTACTTATCTGTGATGACTAATATTAAAATTGTTCTGAAATCTGTCAACTAATGTTTGCAAGCACTTCGTGAGCTTTCACTAGTAGTTCTATTTTCATCTTTTTGCAACCTCGCAAGTCCAGACTTAAGTTGTTCGATTTAGGAGATAACTCAAACTTCAAACATGGGAATGTTCTGTCTTTGGGCGTGCGGGGGCGGGGGTGGGGTGGGTAGGGACTAGGGGAATCATTATTTATTTTGATTCCTTTTTTCCTTTTCATAATTGTGAGTACTCCATCTGGGTAGAATAAACTTTCTTTGTTGTCTTATCCAATCTCACTATCTTATGCAGTGAAGAGACTCAGTAAGAAGCATTGAAAGCCCATAAAATGTTTTGATAGGCTCTTACATTTGTTATTAAAAGTCCTAAGTGTGATGTCAACATATTCAAATAAGTATATAGATAATAAAAATAATATGCCCGGCTTCTCTTAAAAAAAATGATAAGATCTGGCATACTGGGTCTTCTTTCCCATGGGGCCACAGCTGCTAGGGCTGAGTAGATGCAGCCTCTATTTACAACCGCTTTGCCACAACTCCCATTTATCCCATTTCACTTATTACATTCTGTTGTACCAAAGTAAGAAAATGAAATAGATTTCTTCATTAACTTTTGGTTGAGATTTCTGTATTAACTTTTGGTATATTTTCAGAAAACAATTCCAAGATCATGTGGATTCCTGAAACAAAGAGGAATTTATAGGAGTGCTCCAACCATGAAGACAGAAGAGAAACAGTCCAGAGATGGAAGATGTTGATGATGCCTTGCCATACTAGCAGTATGCAGCTGTGCATCACTTCAGGTTGCCCAGGACCAAACCAGAGAGGGTCAGACCTGCATTACTACCATTTGTCCACCATCCAGAACTGAAATATCATTGGTGACATGTACACATAAGGAACTGTTTGACATAGAAATTGGGACTCAAAAAAACTGTTGACCCAGAAACTCACTATAGACTGATTCATTTGCCTCTCAGCATAACCATTATTGCTTGTCTCATTTTCGGTTCTTTTAAGTGTATTTCTAGTATCATGTGAGCTCACTCATCTAGGGGAAATGATGAACAACATAGACTGATGAACAAGAAGAGCATAGATCAGACTGTCAGACATCAGAGGGAAGGTAGGGGAGGGTGGGGATAAGGGAGAGAGATCAACCAAAGGACTGTGTGCATGTATATGAGCCTAACCAGTGATCATGGACAACAGGGGGGTGGGAGCATGCATGGGGAGGGGTTTGGGATGGAAATGAGGGGGATGATAAAAAATATGTGATACCTTAATCAATAAAGTAATTTTTAGAAAAAAAAAGAAAAACACATATCAATATGGTATCTACTAGGGACCAGAAAATGTGCTGGGAAATTTAATCGAATTTAATATTCATAAAAACACTTCCACGATGAGAGATTTAAGGTTCAGAGTGGCTTAGTAACATACCCAAGAGTGAACAGAGAATAGAAATAAATTTACATGTTGGTTTTAATGGCTTAAGATGCATTTCAGTCAGAGTGACAAACTCACCTTGGCTTGTCAGAGGCTTCTGTATCCAAGGGAACTCCACAGTCCTGGGTGAACCAGGGAAGAAAGTCACCCAACCAGCTAAGGCTCTAGAATTTCCCAAATCCTGTACTATCGATAATATCTATTCTTTAATATACATACTAGAGGCCTGGTGCACGAAATTCATGCAGGTGGGGGGGGGGCAGGAGGGGATGTCCCTCAGCCGTAGCCTACACCCTCTCCAATCTGGTACCCCTTGAGGGATGTCCAACTTCCCATTTAGGCCCGATCCTACTAGGCAGTCGGACATGCCTCTCACAGTCCACGTCTGTGGCCTCCCAACTGCTGACCTGTCTGCCTTCCTGATTGCTCCTTACTGCTTCTGCCTGCCAGCCTGAACACCCCCTAACCACTGCCCTGCCAGCTTGCTTGATGCCTAACTGCTCCCCTGCCAGCCTGATTGCCCATAACTGCCCTCCCCTGCAGGGCTGGTTGCCCCTAACTTAAGGTGACCAGATCGTCCCGCTTTTGGTGGGACAGTCCTGATTTCTAACAATTTTTCCCATGCCCCGCGGCTTTTTTAAAAAGTCTCGATTTTTGGAAAGATTGGAAGGATTCTTTCCAAAAATTAGGACTTTTTAAAAACGCAATGGGATGCAGAAAAAAATTGTTAGAAATCAGGACTTTCCCATCAAAAATGGGATGATCTGGTCACCTTACCCTAACTGCCTTTCACTGCCAGCCTGATTGGCCCTACTGCCCTCTCCTGCAGACCTGGTCACCCCCAACTGCCCTCCCCTGCAGGCTTGGGTCCCCCCTAACTTCTCTTTCCTGCAGGCCCAGTCATCCCCAACTTCCCTCCTCTGCTGGCCTGGTCATCCCTAACTGCCCTCCTCTAAAGGCTTGATTTCTCCAGTTGTTCTCCCTTGCAGTCCTGGTCCCTCCCAACTGCCCTCCCCTGGTGGTCTGATCACCCACAACTGCTCTCCCTTGCAGGCCTGGTCCCACCCAACTGCCAGCCATCTTTGACCACATGGGGGCAGCCATCTTGTGTGTTGGAGTGACAGTCAATTTGCATATTGCTTTTTTATTATATATATAATATATATTTAAGAGAGGAAGGAAGAGGGAGCGAGAGATAGAAACAATGATGAGAAAGATCACTGATTGGCTGCCTTCTGCATGCCTCCCACTGGGGATCAAGCCTGCAACCCAGGCATGTGCCCTTGACCAGAATCAAACCTGGAACCCTTCAGTCCACAGGTTATGTTCTATCCACTGAGCCAAATCAGCTAGGGCAATGATAACTATTCTTTATGAGGTTCCTGAAAGAGATATTCACACGTGGAAGAGTATCAATTAAGAATATAGACATTGTTGCCGAAACCGGTTTGACTCAGTGGTAAAGCCTCGGTCTGCGGACTGAAAGGTTCCGGGTTTGATTCCAATCAAGGGCATGTATGTTGGTTGCAGACACATCCTCGGTGGGGGGTGTGCAGGAGGCGGCTGGTCGATGTTTCTCTCTCATCGATGTTTCTGGCTCTCTAACTCTCTCCCTTCCTCTCTGTAAAAAAATCAATTAAAAAAAATATATATATAATATAGACATTGTTTTATTAGTAGTAACTGTAACTGTTAATGCCAGCCTCTTATGAAACTTGGGCACAAGGCCTAGAGAAGAATTCTTGATTTTCCTTTAATCCAAGTATAAACACTTTCTGGCAACTGAATCATAAGTTCTTGCTGCAAGTTGCAATATGCAGGTGAAAAAAAGTAAAGAGAAAAACATGTTGTGAGTATGCCCTACTTCAGCCTCCCAGTCAGCCCCATGGAAGAAAACACTTGAAGAGAGGAACACTTGCAGGCAAGGTGACCTTATATAGCATGGTAATCCCACCATGGTGAGGTGACCAGCTAGAACCTTAGAACAGGTTTTAGTATCTAATCAAGTATTTAAGGCCTTCTTGTTCTTGGAGAGCACAGTGGAGATTGTGGGCTCAAAGCATAGAGAACAGAAAATTTCCTAGGTTGAGGAGAAATGCTGAGAGTTCCCCTTCTCTGCTTCCTGGAGCCCCATCCTGGCCAATTTTAGTTCTTTCTCCATTATTGAGCATAACAGAAAATACTAGTCAACCCAGGCCCTGGATTAGAGGAAAATCCCATTGCCTCATTAACTGGGCCTCTTTTCTGATATTTATTCCTCTCTGAGACTGATGAGATGGGAGTTTCGTATTTATCCTCCAACCCTCCTAAAATGGGCAAGAATACACCTCTAATTAAGTTTACTTGAAAGTCACACAATGGAGAGATCCAAGATGGCTGCTGAACAGAGGACAGGCTAAAAGATAGTGTGTGAGTGAGAGAGAAAAAGAAGAGTGTGTGGATGTGAGGGGAGTATCTATATTTGTGAGTGAGGGACAGTTATATTCCACTGGACTGTTGGAGACTGGTGGACTGGGCTCCTCTGGCCTGACAGCCTTTACTACTGCTGAAATCTCTCCCAGAGTGGCCAGCTCTGCCCCAGAAACCATGCCATCTTGGATGGGAGAGTGGCTGTGGAAAGAAGCTCAGCCTTACTTTCAATTGGGGAGATGTCAGATATCTCCTGGGACCCTACAACCACAACGCCCAGAGACCAGCTGCCTCAGCTGCAAAACCATGAACATTAAGACTCCAGCCTCCCTGGCCATGGTGTCAAAAAAGTTTGTTCAGGGGGAGACAAAGTGGCAGCCAAATATGCAAACAGCTCCTATGTCTTCTCACACAACAGATAGAAGGAACAGCTGAATCGATTAACACCCACTTGGATTGGTGAATTAAACACAGGTGGTGAGGCAATCCATGGACAGAAAGGTCAGGGATTGCCTGGAGAGAGGTGAGATCTGGGATCCAGGCTGGAGGGAGAAATGCATGCAGCACAAACTGGAGTCTCAGAGGGAGAATGCACTCCACCAAATTTGCATCCCTTGGGATCAGTGTAGCTGTCTAATGTGAAAGGGGGTTCACGAGGCAGCTGGGCAGCCTGAAGTTCTATCTTGGCCTTGCAGTGCCAAGGGAAGAAAGACAGGGGTTGGCACAGTTCCTTTGTCTTTTTTACTTTCTTGCTTTTGCTTGATAAGCCCAGTACATAGGATCTTCCAATTAAAAACACTCACCAAGACTACAGGAGAAAGTTGTTTTTGTGGAAACTGGGGAGCAGAGTAAGAAGATAAGAGCAGGAAACCAGCTCTGGATCAGTCTTGTCCCTCCAACCCAGTATTAAGTGCAGCAGGGTAAGAAGAGACTAAATACTGGGTAGAGGGGCCATTTGGTTAAAAAACAAAACAAAACAAAACAAAACAAAACAAAACAAAACAAAACAACAAAAAAAGTGCCTGCCAGGGGTTGTGTCAGAAATTGAGTCTTGTATAAATACAACTGAAAGTAGGCAGAGAAAGTGAGCAGAGAGGTCCCACCTGCTTGAAAACAAGGTTGTGGCATATGACACAGAGGAGCAGTGAATCACAGGGAACTTCAACACTGTGCTGACTACCTGACAGGAAACAGATGTGCAAGCCAGAACAGTAGAGAGGGGTCTTAAACAGCCACCCATGGGTCATTGAAGCCCTGCAGAAGTGAACAACCTTCACTACTTCACTTTTTTTATTTTTTATTTAAAAACTAAATTTTTCTCACTTTATTTTTTTTTTTTTATTATACTAGATGCTCAACACACAAAATTCGTGCACAATACAGTCCCTAGGATTGGCCTGTAATCAAGGCCATCTTCCCCAGCTGCTCACAGCTGGCCCCACACCCCACCACCATCCATCTCCAGTTCCCTATTCACTTTCAGGGGAAGGGACCAAAAGGTGGTCAGTGGCCTCATAGTGACTGGTCCAGCAATCTTTCTGGTTGTTCTGCCATTAGGGTCAATTTGCATATTACCTTTTTATTTTATAAGATAGAGCTGCCACTTTGTCTCCCCCTGAACAACTGATGCACAGTTGGGGGCTGGCTGGCCTGCCCTGAAAGGGGCCCAGATTATGGTGGGTGTTGCCCACTGGGAGTTTTGCAGGCTGTGGGGTTTGTAGGACTGTGGGGTTTGCAGACTGGCCACACCCCGATACAGCTGGGGGTCCCAGGTGGAGAGTAGGGCTGTCCTGGGAAAGAAGCTGCAGACAGTTTGCAGGCCAACCCTGCACCCAGCTTTGTCCAGAAGGACATCTGGAATGACATCTGGAAGATGTCCTGTCTATCCAGTCTAATTAGCATATTACCCTTTTATTAGTATAAATTTTTATTTTTATTAATATTACTATTATTTTACCTTTCTAAAAAGTTTTATTTTATTTCACTTTTTATTTTATTTTTGGATTAGTGTTCTACATTTTATTTTTATTTTAGCATTATTTTACTCTATCTCAATTTTTCCTTTATGCCAACACTCTCTTGCTCACTTTTCCCCTTTTTGGCCCTGTTTCTCTGACCCTATTCCTGCTTTAGTTTTTTTTTTCTATCCTTTCTTTGACTCCCTCTTAAAAATTTATCTTACTCAAATTTTTTTTTCCTTCCCTGCTCCAAGTCCATGCACACTTCTCTCTTCTCTTTCTTTACTAGCCAATTTTTTCCCTTTTATTTTTTTTTCTTTTTCTATCTTTCTGACCTTTTTTGGTTGTTTATTTGTTTGTTTGTTAGTTTGCTTTTTTCTGTTTTGTTTTTGTTTTGTGTTTTTTGTTTTTTGTTTGTGTATTTTTTGCTTCTGTTTTTCTTCTCCTGGCTTGTTCTCTTCTACTAATAGTTTAATTAGTTTCAATCATCAACTCAGGCCTATTATTCTCCTTTTCCAAAAATAAATGAATACAAGATAGATAGAATAAAGATAGGGAAAAGAAATATATATATATTTGTGTATTTTTTTCTTATACACTCTCTCTTTCTACATAATCTATATGGAATTTTGGCCATTTCTCCATTCATTCAATTCCTTCACATTACCTTCTAGAAATAAGCTCCGCCTCTTCAGATTCATCTGGGTGTTTATTGTTTGGGTGTTTGTTATTTGCACTTTCTGGAATAATTGTTGTTGTTTTTTGAGTTTTCTCTATATATACATATATATTCCCCTATCTTTTCTTTCTTTCTTCTCATACATATTTTCTTTTTCTCAATATTATTTTTGCATTATTTTCTCTCCCCAAATTCTATTTGTTTTGGTTGTCACCTTTATTTGGGGTTTCTGGTATCATGAATACATTTGTGTTAGGTGTCCTGTGTGTTGTGTCTGGTCGTGTTGTATTTTGTGCCTTTAAGTCAATGCAGGAGAGAGAGAGAGAGAGAGAGAGCATGCTACACCCTGAGAGGAGCAATCATGGGGAAACAAAGAAACAGTCCCCAGGTGAACGAAAGGAGTAATCACTGGAAAAGGAAGTAAGAAATTTTTCAGAGAAAGAATTCAGAGCAATGGTCATTAGAAGGCTGAAAAGAAGGGAAGATAAATTCAATAATATGTGTAGGAATCAAGGGGAAATGAAGAAAAACCAAGAAGAAATGAAGAATGGCATTGCTGCAATAAAGAACATAATAGAAAGCATCAACAGAAGATTAGAAGAAGTGGATGACCACATAGTGAGCTAGAAGACAAAGTAGGAAAAATACCCAACAAGAGAAGCAACTGGAAAAATTTTTTTAAAAAACAGGAGGAGAGACTAAGGGAACTATGGGACAACACAGAACTAAACATCTGCATAATATGGGTGCCAGAAGAAAAGGAAACTAAGCAAGGAATAGAAAACCTGTTTGAAGAAATAATGACAGAAAACTTCCCTGATATTGGAAATAAAAATCTCACACAAGTTCAAGAAGCTCAGAGTCCCAAACAGGATGAAACCAAAAATACTGACATCAAAACACATTATACTAAATTTTCAAACACCACAACAAAGTAAGAATCTTAAAAGCTGCCAGAGAGAGACAGAAAGTTACCTACAAGGGAACTATTGATTTATTTCTCAACAGAAACACATCAGGCCAGAAGGGAATGGAATGAAATATACAAAATCATTCAAAGAATGGGTGTGAATCCAAGAATACTGTACCCATAAAGGCTATCAATCAAATTTGAGGGTGAAATTTGGAGCTTCACAGACAAAAAAGGACTAAGTTTATTACAACCAAACCAGCAATGCAATAAATGCTAAAGGGTCCACTATAAAAAGGAGAAATAGGAAGGGAAGAATAAACACAGACATAAAGAATTAAAAAAGCAACAAACAAGTACCTATAAAAAGTAACTTTAAATGGAAATGGGTTATATGCCCCAATCAAAAGATATAGGATAGCTGAATGGATAAGAAAACATGACTTATATATCTGCAGTCTACAGGAGGTCCACCTGAGAACAAAGAACTCATACAGCCTTATGGTGAAGAGATAGAAAAAGATTTTTCAGGTTAATGGAAATGAAACAAACAAACAAAAAAAGTTGGGGTAGCAATATTATATCTAACAAATTAAACTTCAAAGTGAAGGCCATGACAAGGATAAGAAAGGCCACTTCATAAAACTAAAAGGGGCAATTCAATAAGAAGGTATAAATTTGGTAAATATATACACACCCAATACAGGAGCATCGATATACATAAAAAACTTCTGGAGAATATCAAGGGAGAGATTGACAGAAATACAGTCACAGTAGGGGACTTTAATAACCCATTAACACCACTGGACAAATAATCTGAACAAAAAATCATCAAAGAAACAGCAATCCTAAATGATTCACTAGATTTGATAAAATTAATTGAAATCTTCAGAACATTTTACCACAAAACCACAGAATATGCATTTTTTTTTAAAGTGCACATGGGTCATTTACAAAGACAGACCACATGTTGAGGCACAGGCAAAGACTCTTCAAGAAGATTGAAATCATATCAAACATCTTTGCAGATATCAATGGCATAAAATTAAAAATCAACTACAATAAAAAAATCAAACAACTGGAAGCTAAATACTCTGTTTCCCCGAAAATAAGACAGTGTCTTCTATTATTTTTTTCTCCCAAAGTTGCGCTAGTCTTATTTTCAGGGGATGTCTTATTTTTGGGGAAACACGGTAGCATGCTATTAAACAATGATTGGGTTACTAAAGAGATAAAAGATGAAATAAAAAGCCTCATGGCAATAAATGACAATGAAAACACAATTCAAAATTTAAGGGACACAGTGAAAGCAGTCCTGAGAGGGAAGTTTATACCTCTACAGGCCTACCTCAAAAAACAAAAGAAAAAATGTAATAAATTATCTAACCCTACAGCTCAAAAAGTTAGAAAGAGAGCAACAAGAATTCCTAGCATAGGCAGAATCAATCAAATAATAAACATAAGGATGGAAATAAACAATATAGAGACCAAAGTACAATACAAAAGATCAACAAAACCAAGAGCTGGTTCTTTGAAAGGATAAACAAGATTGTTGAACAGCTAGCCAGGCTCACCAAGAACAAATAGAGAGGACCTACATAAGCAAAATCAGAAATAAAAGAGGTGAAGTAACAACCAATCCCACAGAAATACAAAGGATTATGAAAAAAATACTATGAACAACTCTATTCCAACAAAATGGACAACCTAAATGAAAAGGACATATTTTTAGAAAAGTACAACTTTCCAAAACTCAATCAGTAAGAATCAAAGAACCTGAATAGGCTGATAACTACCAAACAAATTGAAGTAGCAATCAAAAATTTTCTAGCAAACAAAAGCCATGGACCAAATGGCTTTACAGGGGCATTCTACCAAGCATTCAAAGAAGAACTAAAACCTATCTTCAGACTATTCCAAAAAATTCCAGAGGAACATATGCTTCCAAGATCTTTCTACGAAGCCAGCATTACCCTAATCCCAAAACCAAATAAAGACACCACAAAAAAAGAGAACTACTGGACAATATCCTTGATGAACATAGATGCAAAAATCCTCAAAAAAAATCTTGCAAATCAAATCCAGCATTACATTAGAAAGATCATACAACATGACCAAATTGGATTTATTCTTAGGATCAAGGTTGGAACAATATCTGCAAATCCATAAATATGATACATCAAGAAAGCAAATTGAGAGACAAAATCACTTAATAATATCAACTGATGCAGAAAAGCACTTAAACAAATCCAAAAATCTTTCTTGATAAAAAAACAAAACAAAAAACTAAAAACTAAAAAACAAAAACAAAAAAACCCTCTCAGAACAGTGGAAATAGAGGGATCATACCTCAACATAATAAAAGCCTTATATGACAAACCCACAGCCAACATCATATTCAATAGGCAAAAACTAACCTCATTTCTGATAGAATGGGAGCAAGACAGAGATGCCCACTTTCACCACTCCTGTTTGAAATAGTACTGTGAGTGCCAGCAATACCAATCAGACAAGAAGAAATAAAAGTTATCCAAATTGGATAAGAAGAAGTAAAATTGTCCTTATTTGTAGATGACATGATACTGTACATAGAAAAACCCAAAGATGCCATTAAAAAACTATTATATCTAATAAATGAAATGGGCAATGTAGCAGGATACAAAATTAACACCCAGAAATCTATGGTCTTTTTATACACCAATAATGAACTCACAGAAAGAGAAACTGAAAAATCAATCTCATTTACCATTGCAACAAAAAAATTAAGATATCTAGGAATAAATTTAACTAAGGAAGGTAAAAGACCTGTACTCAGAAAATACAGAACATAGAAAAAAGAGATATAGGAAGACATAAACAAATGGAAGAATGTACTATGATCATGAATTGGTAGAATCATCATTAAAATGTTCATACTATCCAAGGCAAACTCAATGCAATCCCCATTAAAATACCAACAGCATATTTCATAAACCTAGCACAAACTCTCCAAAAATTCATCTGAAATTTAAAAAAAAGACCAACAACAATCCTGAGAAAGAAGAACAAAGTTGGAGGGATCACAATACCAGATATCAAACTATATTACCAAGCCATGGTTTTTAAAACTGCCTGGTACTGGCACAAGAATAGACCAATAAAACAGAAATCAACCCAAGCCATTATGCTCAATTAATATTTGACAAAGGAGGCAAGAGCATACAATGGAGTCAAGACAGTCTCTTCAATAAATAGTTCTGAGGAATTTGGTCAGATATATACATAAAAATGAAACTAGGTCACCAAATTACACCATATACAAAAGCAAACTTAAAGTGGCTAAAGGACTTAAATATAAGTTGAGAAAACCAGAAAAATCCACCAAGACTACATAGGGTTCAAAATAGCAGATATAGGTTGTAGAGATATCTTTACTGACACAATTCCTAGGGCAATGGAGACTAAGGACAAAATAAGCAAATAGGACTATATCAAAGTAAAAAAAAAAACACACACAACAATAAACAAAGCAACAAGAATGCCCAGAGCATAAGAGAAGTTATTTTCCAATGCTATTTCAGATAAGAGTTTAATCTCCAAAATTAACAGAAAACTCATACAACTTAGCGAAAGGAAGATAAATGATCTAATAAAAAAAAAATGGGCAAAGGACATAGACACTTTTGAAAGAGGACATACAGAGGCCAAAAGACATATGAAAACCTGTTCAAAGTCACTAATCATCTGAGAGATGCAAATCAAAACAAGAATGAAGTACATCTAACGGTGTGTTAGAATGGCTATTATCAACAAATTAACAATTGAGGAGTGTTGGCAAGGATGCAGAGAAAAAGGAACCCTAGAGCACTGTTGGTGGGAATGCAGACTGGTGCAGCCACTGTGGAAGACAGTATGAAGTTTCCTCGAAAAATAAAAATTGAACTTCCATTTGACCCAGAAACCCCACCTCTAGGACATGAAACCAGAAACACCTGTCTGAAAGGATATCGGGTCTAGTAATAATTATTGTCGTTTTTAACATTCGTTTAAAATCTTGCTTGGCGTTGACTTGTATTGACATAACCTTTTTTTTAAATTTTATTTTTTTATTTTATTTATTTATTTATTTTTATTTATTATTTTACATGTTTTATTGATTTTTTTACCCCCCCTCCCTCCCTCCTACACATCCCCTCCCTCCCCAGAGTTTTATGTCCATTGGTTGTACTTATATGCATGTATACAAGTCCTTCGGTTGATCTATTATCTCCCCCAGATCTTCCTCCTCTCCTCACTGTAATTTGACAATCTGCCTGTTGCTTTACTTTCTCTATCTCTGTCTCTTGGTTCATCAGTTTATAAAGAGCTTTATCATCCACCAATGAGTGAGGTCATGTGGTATTTCTCTTTCATTGATTGGCTTATTTCACTCAGCATGATGTTCTCCAATTCCATCCAGGTTGCTGCAAATGATGAGAATTCCTTCTTTTTTATGGCAGCATAGTATTC
Organism: Pipistrellus nathusii; assembly: GCA_963693515.1. NCBI lineage: Eukaryota > Metazoa > Chordata > Mammalia > Chiroptera > Vespertilionidae > Pipistrellus > Pipistrellus nathusii. The sequence continues at coordinate 96,857,109 of OY882859.1, forward strand.
CATTGTGTAGATGTACCATGGTTTTTGGATCCAATCATCTGCTGACGGGCACCTAGCCTGTTTCCAAATTTGGCTATTGTAGATTGTGCTGCTATGAACATAGGGGTGCAAATATCCTTTCTGATTGGTGTTTCTAGTTTCTTGGGGTATATTCCTAGAAGTGGGATTACTGGGTCAAATGGGAGTTCCATTTTCAGTTTTTTGAGGAAACTCCACACTGTTCTCCACAGTGGTTGCACCAGTCTGCATTCCCACCAGCAGTGCACGAGGGTTCCTTTTTCTCTGCAACTTCGCCAACACTTGTTGTTTGTTGATTTGTTGATGTTGGCCATTCTGACAGGTGTGAGATGGTACCGCATTGTTGTTTTGATTTGCACCTCTCGGACAATTAGTGACTTTGAGCATGTTTTTCTGTGCCTTTTGGCCTTCCTTCTGTCTTCTTTTGAAAATATTCTATTTAGGTCCATTGCCCATTTTTTAATTGGATCATTCATCTTCCTTTTATTTATTTGTATAAGCTGTCTGTAGATGTTGGAGATTAAACCTTTATCAGTGGTATTATTTGCAAATATGTTCTCCCACACTGTGGGCTTTCTTGTTGTTTTGTTGATGGTTTCTTTTGCTGTAAAAAAGCTTTTTATTTTGATGTAGTCCCATTTGTTTATTTTCTCTTTAGCTTCCATTGCCCTTGGGGCAGTATCAGTGAAGAAGTTCTTTTGGCATACGTCTGAGATTTTGCTGCCCATGGATGCTTCTAGTATTTTTATGGTTTCCCGTCTGATGTTTAAGTCCTGTATTCATTTTGAGTTTATTTTTGTGAATGGTGTAAGTTGGTGATCTAGTTTCATTCTTTTGCATGTGTCTGTGCAATTTTCCCAACACCATTTATTGAAGAGACTGTCTTGACTCCATTGTATATTCGTGTCTCCTTTGTCAAATATTAATTGAGCATAGTGATTTGGGTTGATATCTGGGTTCTCGATTCGATTCCATTGATCTATATGTCTGTTTTTGTGCCAGTACCAGGCTGTTTTGAGAACAGTGGCTTTGTAATACCGTTTGAAGTCTGGTATTGAGATCCCTCCTACTTTACTCTTCTTTCTCAGGATTGCTGTGGCTATTCGGGGTCTTTTATTGTTCCAAATGAACTTTTGGAGAGTTCTTTCTAGGTCAGTGAAATATGTCGTTGGTATTTTAATGGGGAGTGCATTGAACTTATAGATTGCTTTAAGAAGTATGGACATTTTGATGATGTTGATTCTACCAATCCATGAACATGGTATGTTCTTCCATCTCCTTACATCTTCCTCTCTTTTTTCAGTGTCGTGTAGTTTTCTGCATATAGGTCCTTTACTTCCTTAGTTAAATTTATTCCTAAGTATCTTAATTTTTTTGGTGCGATGGTTAATGGAATTGCTTTTTTAGTCTCTGTTTCTGTAGTTTCGCTGTTGGTGTATAGAAATGCATGGATTTCTTGGCATTAATTTTGTATCCTGCTACGTTGCCAAAATCATTTATTAAGTCAATTAGTTTGTTAATGGAGTCTTTTGGGTTTTTTATGTACAATATCATGTCATCTGCAAATAAGGATAACTTTACTTCTTCTTTTCCAATTTGGATGCCTTTTATTTCCTCCCCTTGTCTAATTGCAATGGCTAGTACTTCCAGAACTATGTCAAACAGGAGTGGCGAGAATGGGCATCCTTGTCTTGTTCCTGTTCTTAGAGGAAATGGTTTTAGTTTTTGCACATTGAGTATAATGTTGGCTGTGGGTTTATCATATATAGCTTTTATTATGTTGAGGTATGATCCTTGTACTCCCACCTTGTTAAGAGTTTTTATCAGGAAGGGGTGTTGGATATTATCAAATGCTTTTTCTGCATCAATTGATATGACTATATGATTTTTATCTTTCAATTTGTTTATGAGATGTATCACGTTTATTGATTTGCGGATATTGTACCATCCTTGCATTCCTGGAATAAATCCTGCTTGGTCATGGTGTATGATCTTTGTGGTGTTCTTCTGTAGTCGATTTGCTAGAATTTTATTGAGGATTTTGGCATATATGTTCATGAGGGATATTGGCCTGTAATTCTCTTTCCTTGAGTTGTCTTTGTCTGGTTTTGGTATTAGGGTGATGCTGGCTTCATAGAAGGAGTTTGGAAGTATTCCTTCCTCTTGGATTTTTTGGAGTAATCTGAGGAGGATAGGTTTTAGTTCTTCCTTGAATGTTTGGTAAAACTCTCCTGTGAAGCCATCTGGCCCTGGGCTTTTGTTTGCTGGAAGCTTTTTGATGACTGTTTCAATTTCTTCCCACATCACTGGTCTATTGAGATTTTTAGATTCTTCCTGATTGAGCTTTGGCAGTTTGTATTTTTCTAGGAATATGTCCATTTCTTCCAGGTTGTTCAATTTGTTGGAATAGAGTTGTTCGTAGTATTTTGTAACAATCTGTTGTATTTTGGTTGGGTCTGTTGTTATTTCACCTCTTTCATTTCTGATTTTGTTTATTTCGGTCCTCTCACTTTGTTTATTGGTTAGCCTGGCTAGAGGTCCATCTATCTTGTTTATCCTTTCAAAGAACCAGCTCTTGGTTTTGTTGATCTTATGTATTGTTTTTTTGGTCTCTATGTCGTTTATCTGTGCTCTGATTTTTGTTATTTCCTTCCTTCTGCTTACACTGGGTTTTTCTTGTTGCTCTTTTTCTAACTCTTTGAGTTGTAGAGTTAGATCATTTGTTAGCCTTTTTTCTAGTTTTTTGCAATAGGCTTGTAAGGATTTGAACTTCCCTCTCAAAACTGCTTTTGCTGTGTCCCATAGATTTTGGATTGTTGTGTTTTCATTGTCATTTGTTGCCAGGATGTTTTTAATTTCTTCCTTGATTTCTCTGGTAACCCAGTCCTTGTTTAATAGCATGTTGTTTAGTCCCCACGTGTTTGATTTCTTTGGAATATTTTTATTATACTTAATTTCCAGTTTTATGCCATTATGATCTGAGAAGATGCTTGATATGATTTCTATCTTCTTGAATTTGAAGAGACTTTGCCTATGTCCCAAAATGTGGACTATCTTTGAGAATGTCCCATGTGCACTTGAGAAGAATGTATATTCTGTGGCTTTTGGCTGGAATGTTCTGAAGGTGTCAATTAATTACATCTGGTCTAGTGAGTCATTTAGGATTGATATTTCTTTGCTGATTTTTGTTTAGATGATTTCTCGAAGGGTGACAGTGGGGTATTAAAATCTCCTACTATGATTGTATTGCTATTAATCTCTCCCTTAATGTCCTCCAGCAGTTTTTTTTATGTATTTGGGTGCTCCTATATTGGGTGCATATATATTTACCAGGGTTATTTCTTCTTCTTGATTGTTCCCTTTAGTATTATGAAGTGGCCTTCATTATCTCTTGTTATGTCCTTCACTCTGAGATCTAATTTGTCAGATATAAGTATTGCTACCCCAGCTTTTTTTTCGTTTCCATTTGCCTGGAAAACTTTTTTCCATCCCTTCACCCTCGATCTGTGTGCATCTTTTTTTCTGAGGTGGGTTTCTTGTAGACAACAGACGTATGGGTCTTGTTTTCTTATCCAATCTGACACCCTATGTCTTTTGATTTGAGCATTTAATCCATTTACATTTAAGGTTATTATTCATAGGTACTCATTTGACGCCATTTTTATTCTATACCCGTGTTCCTTCTTCACTTCCTATTTCTTTATTTTTACAGTAGACCCTTTAGCATTTCTTGCATTGCTGGTTTGGTGGACATAAATTCCTTCAGTCTTTTTTGATGTGAAGCTCCTGATTTCTCCTTCAATTTTGATTGATAGCCTTGCTGGGTACAGTATTCTTGGATTCAGACCCTTCGTTTGCATGATTTTGTATATTTCATCCCATTCCCTTCTGGCCTGATATGTTTATGTTGAGAAATCAGTTGCTAGTCTGATGGCGGTTCCTGTGTATGTAACTTTCTGTCTCTCTCTGGCTGCTTTTAAGATTCTTACTTTGTCGCTGTTTTCCACTTTAATTATAATGTGCCTTGGCGTCTGTCTTCTGGGATTCATTTTGCTTGGGACTCTGCGAGCATCTTGGATTGGTGTGGGTTTTTTCTTCTCTATCTCAGGAATGTTTTCAGTCATTATTTCTTGAAATACTTTTTCCATGTCTACCTCAGTTTCCTTTCCTTCTGGGACCCCTATTATTCGAATATTATTTTGTTTTGTATTGTCCCAAAGCTCCCGTAGGCTCTCCTCCTGCTTTTTAATCTTTTTTTCTAGAAGCTGCTCTAATTGGGTATTTTTTTCCATCTTGTCTTCTACCTCACTGATGCGGTCCTCTGCTTCATCTAGTCTACTCTTGATGCTTTCTTTTGGGTTCTTCATAGTAGCGATGTCATTTTTTATTTCATCTTGGTTCTTCTTCAATTCTTCATGGCTCTTCTTCCATTCCTCATGGTTCTTCCTCATTTCTTCTTGGTTATTGTCAAATGTCTCTTCCATTCTTTTTAGCCAACCTATGATCATTATTCTGAACTCTTGCTCTGGTAGGCTGCTTTTCTCTGACTCGTTTACTTCCTTTTCTGATGATGCCTGCTTTTCTTTCATGTGCGGGGTATTTTTTTGTCTTCCCATGGTATCTCTTTTCAGGATGTCTGGTTATGTGGTATTCCTTCCCTTGCGTTGATTTAAAGGTGCAAGATATAACACAAACAGAAGAGTGAGATCAGGATTTGATCTTCACCTGTGCTTGAACTCTGGGTTACCCTATGGCAGCGTTGAAGGACCTCTGGATCACGCTGTCCAGTTTTCCAATAAAACTGAGACAAGCCTTGTTGACGTCTTCTTGGGATAGCTGTCTGCCTCTGTGGTCGGCGACTTCTCGTCCTCTAAAGTTCTCAGCTGTTTCTTTTCCTTAAAAGTCTTTGATCTCCACTGCAGAAGGAGATGGTGTCAGAGACCAGAGATGGGAGTAGACGTCCGTTCACAGACAGATGGTATTATGGTGTTGAATTAACTTCCAAAGTGGCTTTACTGGCACTTTGCTCCCCCGGTTGCTCAGCCAGTCTCCTCACTCCCAGCTTAGGCCCCTTACTCCCAGCTTAGGCCCCTTATTGCCGACATAACATTCAAACACGTGGTATCTACAGAACATGTGAAGTGCAATTAACAAGTTTTGCTTGAAAAAGTTTGTGTTTGGTTTGGTTTTTGTTGCAAAACTAGGGCTAAGAAGATGGCAGATGAAGAGCATGTTCAGCACTGCATGCTTTACGAGTTCCAATTAGGAAGAAAAGCAAGTGACGCTGCAAAAAACAGCTGTAGTGCTCTTGGTCAAGATGCAGTTAGTGCCAGAAAATGCCAGCGTTGGTTTGAGAAATTTCACGAGGGAAATTTTTCATTAGATGACAAGAGTGGTCGAGGCCGTGTGTCCAATTTTGATCAAGAAGCTCTTCAAGCTCTTTTGGTGCAAAATCCTCAAATTACCCAACAAGAGCTTGCGACAACTTTAAATTGTTCACAAAAAGCAATTTCCAATCAATTGTGTGCACTTGGCAAAGTCCAAAAGTTTGGAAAATGGGTTGGTTCCTCATGAGTTGACCGACAACAACCGTAATCAAAGAGTCACAATTTGCAGTTCGCTCCTCTCTTGTCAAAACCGTTTGCCGTTTTTAGAGCAAATTGTTACCGGAGATGAAAAATGGGTGCTGTATGTTAATTTGAAAAGGCGGCCTCAATGGTTGGACAAAAATGAGGTTCCACAGCCCATGCCAAAACCTGACTTGCATGCGAAAAAAGTGATGTTGTGTGTTTGGTGGAATTTTAAAGGAATTCTTCATTATGAACTTTTACCATCTAACCAAACCATTACAAGTGCAGTGTATAGTGCCCAATTGGAAAGATTAGCCCAAGCTTTAAGAGAAAAAGAACCCGCGCTGATTAATCGGAAGGGCGTAATTCTTCACCACGATAACGCACGACCCCATACTGCAAGAATCACTGCTGAAAAACTGCGCCAGTTGGAATGGGAAGTTCTCCCTCAACCTGCATATTCTCCTGATATTGCCCCTTCCGATTACCATTTGTTTCGTTCTTTGCAAAACTTTCTTCTTGGAAAAAAATTTAATAATGAAGAATGCCTCAAAAATGCATTGACCGAATTTTTTGCATCAAAATCACAAGAATTTTATAACAGAGGGATTAAAATGCTTCCTGAGCGTTGGGCACAAGTAGTAGAAAACAACGACAACTATATTGTTGATTAAATTTTGTTGTATTGTTTAAATAAATTCAATTTAAAAAAGTATTAGAAAACTACATTAATTATTACTAGACCTAATATATGCACTGCTATGTTCATAGCAGCACAATTTTCAATAGGTAAGACTGGGAAACAACCTAACTGTCCATCAACAGATGTGTAGATTAAAAACTATGGTACATCTCTTAATACGTAATGGAATACTATGCTGCTTTAAAAAAGAAGGAACTTTTACCATTTGCAACAACATAGGTGGAACTGAAGAGCATTGTGATAAGCAAAATAAAGCAGTCAGAGAAAGATAAATATCACATGATCTCACTCATATGTGGATATAATCCCATCTAATAAAAGAGTAATATGGAAATTGACCATCACACCAAGGCACAAGATGGCTGCCCCCATGTGAACACAAGTGGCCACCACAAGATGGCCTTCAGGGGAGGGCAGTTGTGGGAAGTTAGGGGTAACCAGGCCTGCAGGGGAGGGCAATTGTATCTACCAGGCCTGCAGGGGAGGAGAATTGGGGGGACCAGGCCCGCAGGGGAGGGCAGTTGGGGGGGGGGGGAAACAAGGCCTGCAGGGGAGGAAAGTTGGGGGTGGGGGGAAACCCAGGACTGCAGGGGAGGGCAGTTGGGGAAGACCAGGCCAGCAGGTGAGAGCAGTTGGAGGAGACCAGGTCTGCAGGGAGGACAGTTGGGGGAAGACAAGGCCTGTAGGGGAGGATAATTGGGGGGGACCCAGGACTGCAGGGGAGGGCAGTTGGGAGAGACCAGTCCCAGCAGGTGAGGGCAGTTGGGGGAGACCAGGTCTGCAGGGGAGGGCAGTTTTGTGGGTCCAGGCCAGCAGAGGGCAGTTAAGGGTGACCAGACCTGCAGGGGAGGATAGTTGGGGATACTAGTCCAGCAGGAGAGTGCAGTTGGGGGGGACTATGCCTACAGGGGAGGGCAGTTGGAAACCAGCAGTTCTGGATTGTGAGAGGGATGTCCAACCACCCATTTAGGCCTGATCCCATGCGGCTAGACATCCCTCAAGAAGTTCCAGATTGGAGAGGGTGCAGTCTGGGCTGAGGGACACCCCCCATGCACAAATTTCGTGCACTAGGCCTCTAGTAATCAACATAATTTGATGAAGAAAAATAGATCCAGAGACAAATGGCAGGGGAGGTGGGGGATTAGAGAGCAAACAAAGCACCTGTATGCATTCATATTAGCATAACCAATGGACACAGACACTGGGGTGGTGGGATCTCCCCAGGGTGGGAATAGCTTGGGGGGAGGGGATCAATCGGGGAATAAGTAGAAATATGTAAAACTTTAGACATAAATAAATAAATGAATAAATAAATAATAAAAGGGTAATATGCTAATTAGACCCATAGACCAACCATCTTCTGGTAGTCTGGTCCTCCTGTACTGAGCCATGGTGGTGGGGGCTGAGGCAGAGGCAGTTAGGGGTGGTCAGTCCAGCAGGGGAGCTATTAGGGGCAATCAGGCTGGCAGGGGAGGGCAGTGAGGGCTGATCAGGCTGGCAGGTGATGGTGGCTAAGGGTAATCAGGCAGGCAGGCAGAAGGGTTAGGGGCAATTAGGCAGGCAGGCAGGTGAACAGTTAGGAGCTAGCAGTCCTGTATTGCGAGAGGGATGTCCAACTATGGGGTTGGAACTAACTCAGCAGTTGGACATCTCCCTAGGGGTCCTGGATTGGAGAGGGTGCATGCTGGGTTTAAGGGAATCCTCAACCCCATGGATGAATTTTGTGTACTGGGCCTCTAGTAAATAAATAAAGGGAAAAAAGATACTACACTATCTTTATAATTATAACAGGAAAACCAGCATTTTATGTAAGCAGTTAGGTAGATAAAAATGTTCCATATGTCTAGTAGTCTTGTAGCAATGGGATTTACTAGTAATCAAATAATAATTTAACTTGTATCAGAAATACTTACCAAGTAGCTTCTCAAGAGACTTTTGCCAGCAGTCTTTTTTTAAAAAGTTATTGATTGATTAATTTTTAGAGAGGGATAGAGAGAGGGGGAGGGAGGGAGAGAAAGTAGCTTCCCAAATGACTTTTGCCAGCATTCTTCTTTTCTTTAATTTTTTTAAATTGATTTTAAGAGTGTGTGTGTGAGAAAGAGACATTGACTTACTCTATCCATTCATGCATTCATTGGTTGATTCCTGTATATGCCCTGACCAGGGATCAAATCTGCAATCTCTCAAATAAATCTTCATTGTTAAAAGTATTACATACTAGAGGCATGGTGCATGAAATTCGTGCACGGGGGTAGGGGATGTCCTTCAGCCCAGCCTGCACCCTCTCCAATCTGGGACTCCTTGGGAGATGTCCAACTGCTGGTTTAGACCCAATCCCATAGTTGGACAAACCTCTCACAATACGGGCCTAAACAGGAAATTTGACATCTTCCTCACAATCCAGGACTACTGGCTCCCAACCACTCACCTGCCTGCCTGGCTGATTTCCCCTAACTGCTTCTGCCTGCCAGCCTGATCATCTCCTAACCATTCCCCTGCCAGCCTGATCAATGTCTAACTGCTCCCCTGCTGGCCTGATTGCCCCTAACTGTCCTCCCCTGTTAGCCTGGTCACCCCTAACTACCTTCCTCTGCAGGCCTGATTGCCCCCAACTGCCCTCCCCTGCTGGCCTGGTCACCCCTAACTGTCCTCCCCTATACACCTGGTCACCCCCAATTGCCCTCCCTGAAGGCCTGATCCCCCCTCCCAACTCCCCTCCTAATCCCCTCCAACTGCCCTCCCCGGTCTGCCATCTTGTGGTGGCCATCTTGTGTCCACTTGGGGTCAGCCATCTTTGACCACATGGGAGCGGCCATCTTGTGTGTTGGAGTGATTGTCAATTTGCATATTATCTCTTTATTATATAGGATTTATTATATAGGTTGTCCCTTTACCCCCATTGTCCTCTCCAACCTTCTATTCCCCCAAGCCCTTATCACCCTACCATTTGTGTTCATGGGTTATACACATATGCACATGTGTTCATTGGTGGATGTCTCTCCACACCAACTCTCCCTTGCATTCCCTCTGAGGTTTAACAATCTGATCAATATCTCCATGTCTCTGAGTTTATCTTTGTTCATTAGTTTATGTTGTTCATTAGATTCCACATATGAGTGAGATCATAGGATATTTATCCTTCTCTGACTGGCTTATTTCACTTAGTATAATTCTCTCTAGTTCCATCCATGCTGTGTCAAATGGTAAGAGTACTATCTTTTTTTATAGCTGCATAGTATTCCACTGTATAGAAGTACCACAGTTTTTTAATTTATTCATCTGCTAATGGGCACTTAGTAGAAAACAGTTTGGCACTTCCTCAAAAAATTAAAAATGGAAACACCATTTGATCCAGTGACTCTAGTTCTAGGAATATATCCCAAGAATTCAGAAACACACATCAGAAACAATATATGCACCCCTATGTTCATAGCAGTGTAATTTAGAATAGCTAAGATTTGAAAACAGCCAAACCTGCAATCTTGATGTATCTGAACAATACTCTAGACCAACTGAGCTACCTGGCCAGGGCTTGCCAGCATTCTTATTCTATTTAGAGTAAATACGAACTTTGTAAATGCTAAGATATTACCAATGGCAAAATCATCATCATCATCATCATCTAAACTCACATATTATAATTAAAGCTACTTCTTTTTCTAATAATTTAGGGTTGCAGAGAAAGTGATATTTCTTCAAAGTTTAGTGAGCTTTTTTTCAAAGTTTTATACCTTAGATATTATCTTTGCCACATAGACTGGGTTTAACCCAAGTCCCATTCCTTGTCAATTAGATAACAATTAGACAAGCATTCTAACCTCTCCAAATCCTAGCTCCTTTCCCTATGACATGAGGATTGCAGTGCTTGCAATGAAGGATGGTTGCAAAGATTAAATGAAATAAAGTTCATAAAGCTAGTGTGAGCACCCATTATCATCACTGTTGCTAAGATTTTAACACCTGTTTATACTATTAATTTCATAACTTCTTTTTTAAATAAGTAAACATCAGAAGAAGATCCTATGTCAACATGTGTCTTATAAAAATTAATCAGAATCTGATGGTATCCCAAACTTAGTTTTTTACATGCCAACTTAATATTTCTTTTCTCTATTCCTTTCCTTCCAAATCTAACCTCTCTTTTCTAAGCTCAAAGTGAAGACCATGTGAGTGTTTCTCAGTAAATCTTTTATATGTTTTTCATTGTTTGGCTGCAAACCATCTTGAGCATTTTATGCAAATTGTGATAATTTCACCATCCACTCACTCCTGACATAGCACATGAAATCTTTCCAGTGTGCTTTCCTAAAAGCTAATCTTTCTCAGGTTAAAAAACAACAACAACAACAACAACAACAACAACAACAAAACATCTGTTTCTCTTTTCCTTGACTCTATTAGTACATGTCTAGCAGTCTGGGGAACTGAGGACCTGGGTGACTCCAAAGAGTTATTACTTCTCTATAAACTCCTTTTGGGGCTCTCTTTATTCCACTTTTCCCGTCACTGATAAAATTCCTGTTTTGTTTTGTTTTCCTAAAAATATAACTTATGTTTAATAGCAAAGATTCTTTGAGCTTCTTGAGAGCCAGAAATGACCCTCAAACAGAGATTCTTCCATTTTGTTACAAAGACTTGAAGCATAAACTTGGAATTTTCCTTTTCAGATACCTCACCAGACTTTCCAGAAGGACTTGACATTTAAAAAGAGAAATCAAAAATAGCATTTACAACCTGTCCAACATGGCTCAGTGGTTAAGCAAGGCACATGCCCATGTTGTGAGCTGGATCCCCAATAGGGCAGCGTGCAGGAGACAGCCAATCAATGATTTTCTCTCATCATTGACGTTTCTATCTCTCCCTCTTCCTTCCTTTCTTTTTTTTAAAAAAAATATATTTTATTGATTTTGTACAGAGAGGAAGGGAGAGAGATAGAGAGTTAGAAACATCGATGAGAGAGTGTCATTGATCAGCTGCCTCCTACACACTCCCTACTGGGGATATGCCCACAACCAAGGTACATGCCCTTAACCGGAATCGAACCCGGGACCTTTCAGTCCCCAAACCGACGCTCTATCCATTGAGCCAAGCCGGTTTCGAGTCTTCCTTCCTTTCTGAAATCAATAAAAATATAAAAATTTCCCTTGCCTTCCTTAAAAAAAAAAGAAAAGAAAAAGAGCATTTATGGAGCTCAAGACTTTTTCACTACTCTAAAATGAGAGACTGCAAGTTGAATGGATTTAATCTTCTCTTCTAAACAGTGTTTCTTTTTTCTGATGACATTCTCTACAACTTTTTTTTTTTCTTTCAATGTTGCACATGCAACCTTGGTTCTTGTTGGATATATCACATCTTCAACAATTCTGTCTTCATTCTTAATATCTTGGAAGTGACTCTTCATTAATTTGATTAGTGGTAGATCATTAAAAAGGCCAACCATTACAACCATTTTTCAGAAGCTTTGGATTTATTGACATTCAAAACTGATACCTAGGAGCTCATGCTCATGGCTCAAAGGTATTCCTGATTTCTCTTTGCCTTGGCTCTATTAGTACATCCCATAGCCTGACAGCACAATCTCTCCAACTCCACCTCTACTCTCAGATTCTGATCTATGTCAATTTTATTATTAGTCTAGTAGTCAGGTTGGCACTCTTGAGACAGACCTCTCTGGAGACCCCTGGCATAGTAAAAATAGACATGTTTTGGGGGACACAAACATTCAATTTATAACATCTGTATTTCTGGAACCTTGACCCACATGGCTGTTTCCCAGGTTTGGACTTGCTGACACGACTGCCAGCCCTTCGTGGGTCAAGGTTCCAGAAATATAGATGTTATAGATTGAATGTTTGTGTCCCCAAAGAATTCATATATTGAACTCTATCCCTTAATGTGATTGTATTTGGAGGTAGGACTCAGAAGTAATTCAGGTTAAATGAGGTCCTTAGGGCAGAGCCCTGATTCAATAGGATTAGTGTAATTTTAAGAAGAGACACTTAGTTCTTTTTCTCACTGTGCCCTCTCCTGGTGAAGAAAGAGAATCTCGTGCCTTTTCTCACAAGTGTAAGGTGCAAGGCAGAAACAAAGCCATTATCTGGAACCACACTTTGTAAGACCTTAATCTTGGATTTCTAGCCTCCAGAACTGTAAGAAATAGTTTTCTGTTTTTTAAGCTATACAATCTGCTGTATTTGTTATGGCAAACTGAGCAGACTAAGACAAAAGAGTAGAGCATATGCCTGTCTCACAGTGTTGCAAGGAAGACATAAAACTAGGACTTGCTTCCAGGTATATATCAGTGAGCACTTTAACAGGCTGTCACAACCATTACTACATCAAATTCTAACTGCAGACTCAAGTAATATATTGTTATACTCATTTTATAAAAGGGGAAACAGAAATAAAAGAAAAGTGACATCTGAGTGTCATTATGAGGGTCAAGTTACCCAGACCATTGTTCTTTGCCCAACAATAAGCTGCTCTCATAGCAATCAATCATTATACAATGATACCATCTGCAAATTTGTATTTCCACACAAAGATCAATAAAAATGTTTTAAGGAGAATGTAGAGAGAGCCTGGGAAGGCACATGAGCTGATTGTAGGCTGAGTCCAGTGGCATCGGCAGAGCCACATCCTAGAAACATACCATGCCAGAGGCAGGTATTTTGTCAGCCTGACCCTTAGCTCAGGTGCCAGGGGGTGGGTTCATTAGCTAAATTTAGCCAGGTGCAAGGAACAGATGCAATTATATGGGCTCAGGAGGAGTGACAATTACAAAGAAGCCACAAGAATGAAGAAGTACAGATTGATCTTTAACCATGATTTCACATAATTTCTTTTGTCTAAAATTTCCTGGAATCATGCTCTATTTAATAAATGTGCTGCACCAGCTCTGGGTCACCGTCTCTCCATCAGAGGGCAGCATCCCACCTGGTCCCAGCTTTCCCTACTGTCTCTGTGTCTGTCTCTTTTATTCCTTTTATCAATCCGCAGCCACCCCTACTCGGGACTCTAGACATGCTGGTCATGGTAAAAAGAGAAAACTTACAGGAATTGCTTACATTCTACCCTTAAAGTGACAGATAAGTTTCAACTTCTAAGCCAGTTGTTTATTTGTTAGCAGCAGCAATCAATCCTGTGCATTAATTCACATAACCCCAGTTCCAGATGAAACGCCATGGACCCAGACTCATACGGGGGAGTCTGGACTGTCAGGTAAAGAGAAAGGCACACAGAAGACTCAGAGAGGAAGCCGCAGTGAACAGGGGTCTGGAGGCACACATGCATGAGTGCATGCAAGACTGACTGCTGAGGTTGCTGCTAGCTCTCCCTAGGGAAAGGAGTTGGAAGCTCCTGACTTCACTGAACCCCAGTTCTGATGGCACTGAATCCCAGCTCTGACTGCACTGAACCCCAGTTCTGGGCTAGCCTGGGGGAATCTGGACTGTCAGGGGGGAATTCAGGGGAGCGAGGAAGGCAGAGGTCTGGAGGCACGCACTCAAGGGCAGGGCTGATGGGAAGCCAAGACTGTCTGCTCCTCCCTGAGACTCTCCCCCCTCCAAGCTGAGCACAGAGGCTTTTTCAGTTTTGCAAGTCTGGTTCTATAAGGTTATATCCAGCACAGGTCTCCCAGCATAGACACACATGATACACATAGCCAATTGGCCTGGAGGAAAATTCCTCCCAGTGATAAGAACAACAATCAAGACTTAACTACAATAAGGCTATATACACAGACCACAAAGGGGCACACCAAGAGTGAATGGGGAGGCTGAACCACTGGGCCATATAGAAAACCTAGAACATAAAGCTACACTATCAACTCAGGGAATAGCAAAAATGTGGAGACAAAATAACAGATCACAGATTAAATAAATGAAGGAAAATAAATGACTGGATATAGAATTCAAAACCACAGTTATAAGGTTTTTCAAGAATTTCCTAGAAAAGGCCAAATAAATTTAGCCAGACACTCAAGGATATGAAAAAGGACCAACTAAAAATTAAACATACACTGACTGAGATAAAAAAATATTATACAGAGACCCTTAATCAGACTAGAGGAATGCAAGAGTCAAGTCAAAAATTTGAAATACAAAGAAGCAAAAAAAATACTCAACCAGAAAAGAATAAAGAAAAAAAGAATCTAAAAAGTTTAAGATAGTGTTAGAAGCTTCTGGGACAATGTCAAGAAGCCTCTGGGATAATGTCAAGTGTACCAACATCTGAATTATGGGGGTGCCAGAAGATGAGAGAGGTAGATACTGAAAATCAGGTTCCCAGGTATCAGAGGGAAGTCCAGGTCTCAGGTACCAGAGGGAAGCTGGTACCAGCATCCAGGGGAAGGAAGATCTACTCTTGCACAAATTTTGTGCATTGGGCTTCTAGTATTCTATAAATGTCAATTAAATCCATCTGAGCTAGTGTATCATTTAGTCACAGTCTCCTCATTAATTTTTTTGTCTAGAAGATCTATCCAGTGAAGACAGCGAGATCCCTATTATGACTGTATTGTTTATCTCTCCCTTAAAGTCCTCTAGGAGTTGTTTGTTTTTTAAATATACTTAGGTATTCCTATATTGGGTGCATATATGTTTATCAGAGTTATATCCTCTTGTTGGATCAATCCCTTTAGTATTATTTAGTGGCCTTGGTTGTTTTTTGGGATGGCCTTCATTTTGAAGTCTATTTTGTCAGATATGAGTATTGCTACCCCAGTTTTTTTTGTGTTTTTTTTTTATTTCCACTTAAATTGAAAATTTTTCCCATTCTTCACTTTTCTCCTGTGTGAGTACTTTGTTCTGAGGTTGGTCTATTTTAGACAGCATATAGTTGTGTCATGTTATTAGAGCATTTAATCTATGTAAATATAAGGTTATTATTGATAGGTCCTTATTTTTTGCCATTTTAATTCGATATACCTAAGTTTCTCTCTATTTCTTCATTCATTACAGCAGTTACTTTAGCATTTCTTGTAGTGCTGGTTTGGTGGTGAAAAATTATTTAGCCATTTTTTGTCTGAGAAGTTCTTTATGTCACGATCTATTTTTGGATGATAGCTTTGTTGGATATAACAATCGTGGTTTCAAATCCTTGCTTTTCATTAATTTGAATACTTCATACCATTCCCTTCTGGCCTATAGAGTTTCTGATATGAAATAAGCTGACAGCCTTATGTGAGATCTTTTGTAGGTAATGAATTGCTTTTCTATTGTTGCCTTTAAATTCTCTCTTTGTCTTTAAATTTTGACATTTTAATTATGATATGTCTGGGCATGGGCCTATTTGGATTCTTCTTGCTTGGGACTCTCTGTGCCTCCTATACTGGTGTGACTTTTTCTTTCACCAGGCTACAGAAGTTTTCTGCCATTATTTCTTCAAACATATTCTCTATTCCTTGCTCACTTTCTTTTCCTTCTGGCACACCTAATATGAGAACACTGTTATGGTTCATGTTGACCCACAGCTCCTTTAAACGATCCTGCTGTTTTTAAATTTTTTTTTCTTTCTGGTTCACTGATTGCATGATTTTTCCATCCTATCTTATAATGCACTGATCGATCCTTGGCTTTCCCTAATCTGCTGTATATTCCTTCCTCTGCATTCTTCATTAGTGCTATGTCATTCTTCATAGTTATGATAACTTTTCTCATGCTTTTGAGCATCATTGCCATCATTATTCTGAACTCTATTTCTGATAAATTTCTTATCTCTATTTCATTTAGCTCTTCTTCTGGAGAACTTTCTTGTTCTTTCATTTGGGTGTTTGTTTGTTTGTTTGTTTGTTTGTTTTGTTTTATATCTTCCCATTTTGTCTGCCTGTTTAAGTTTGTGACTATGTAAACTTAAACAGGCTACACCTTCCAATTTCTAGTGCAGAACAATATCAAATGCTGTTTTTGACTAATTATACCAGGCAAAATCTCAGAGCCTCCAGAGGCTTCCCTCTATCGGCATACTGATTGGATTCAGTCTTGATTAACCTCCTGCAACCATCACAGGTGGGGTGAGAGGTTTTCCAAAAGGGTGGGGAAATTGCTTCTGCCTAGAGGCTGTTATTCACAATATTTTTATTTTTTAATATATTTTTATTGATTTCAGAGAGGGAGGGAGGGAGAGAGAGAGAGAGAGAGAGAGAGAGAGAGAGAGAGAGAGAGAGATATCAATGAAAATAGAGAATCATTGATTGTCTGCCTCCTGCACACCCCCTACTGGAGATTGAGCCCACAATCCAGGAATGTGCCCTTGACCAGAATCAAACCTGGGACCCTTCAGTCCTCAGGCCAACACTCTATCTACTGAGCCAAACTGGCTAGGGCCACAATCTCTCTATTGGCCTCAGAAACTCCACAGGATGAGGCAAAGGATTTTTCCATAGGGTGGGGCAACTTTCTCCCCCCCCCCCCCAGGCAAAAACCACCTTGATAGCAAGGCCTGCCTGAGAAAGATGTCCTTCTCAGTGGTAGGGAATGACTCAGCACAGAAAACTGGGGTATTTGCCTTCTCAGCTCTAACCCCAAAGTTCCCAACCAGATTTCTGCTCACACAGCTTCTTTCCACTCTGCCTTCCCTCTGCCCAAGCCCAAGATTAATGGCTGCACATGAAATGTGTGCATTGGCCCTTTACCAGGGGACCTGCATTTCTAGCCATCTTTCCCTGGAAGACAGTAACCCAGATGCTTTTTATATCCCTATGTTATGTGAGCACATTTCTCAGTTCTTGTTCTCTCTTCTAGGGACCCCAACTTAAGGATTATATTCCAGAATTCTCAGTGGCAACCCCTCATAGCTGAGATATCTCTCCAGAATTTTAGCTGCTGTTTGTGGGTGTCCAGCCAGCTCTTTCCTGCCTCTGCCCTTCCTATAAGTCTCTATGTAGTCTCCACTTTCCATCCATTTTTAATCAGGGTTCTTTCTAGATAGTCTTCAGTTAATTATTCTGGATAGATTGGGGTTTTTAAAGTTTAGATATAATTACAGTTTTGTTCTGGGATTGTGTCTGTGTAGCATCCACTTACTTTGCTGCCATTTTTAATCCATCTTGTAAATATTTTTAATCACATTTGTATTTAAAGATTTGAGCTTTGACTATTAGAAGATACTTCTTTTTTCTTGTCAATATTTCATTTTGATCCATTTCAACATTTTTAGATTTAATAGTAAATTTGTTCTTAATCTCCTCTTTATTGCTAAGTCCAACTGAAATCCTAGCATATCAACTACTTATATAGTTTATTTGTGTTTTTATTTTTGCTCTCAGTAGTGATGCAGAAAAGAAATTGGAAAATACATTTCAGAAAGCTCTGTGCTTCCTGGGCTGCTCCAATATCATAGCAATCATTAAGTTTTTTAAGTGCTCTGAAAAAAAAAAAGCATGTCTGGAAAACATTCTGTCTGTTTCCATTGTTTTCCAAACTTCACTAATGCATAGACCCCTTCCCTGTACATTCTTGTTAATTATTCTGAGAATTTATGCCTATGTGAGTAATGAACTTTCTATTTAAAGTTGTCAGTGCCTATAATATTTTTAAATTGAGCAATGGCTATTGGAAAAAAGCCAGCTCACGCATTAAAAAATTTATTTATATATTATATGCATGTGCTCCTATTCCAATATATTATATAATATGAAAATTTATAAAAATGGTTATTTTATAGAGATTAAATTATTAATAGTTAACAAGAAATATATGTTCTAATATTTCTTTTCTGTACTCCACTGGACCAATCTGCATCCAACTAAAATGTGCTTGCACTATACTTTAAAGACCATTGTTGACCTTGGGGACCAATGTTTAATACATCTGTTGTTTATCAATGCAGCAAAACAAAATAAAAAGAAATATATTTTTCTTTAAACTTCTACAATGTCTCAAGCAAAAAAAGTCATTATTTTAAGTTTGGTGACTTAATAATGTATAGCATGAAATGACTATCAGATCTTGAAATTCTGACTGGAAATATATGTATTTTATCTTATTATTCTATTTGTATTAATTAATAAGAATTAAATTTAATGAGGTGGCAATGCAATATACGATATGGTCATTACATAATGTCTATTATGCAATTGAAAAAATAAAATAGTGAGTGATTAATGGTTTTGATTCTGTATTAAGTTCTTCTTTAACAAGTAATGGGTATTCTTTGCTCTCCTAATTAATCTTACTACTACACTAATAATTCTTTTAAAAAACTTTTTCAAAGATGAATAAAAATGGCAACAAACAGATTCAGAACTAGTAATTGCTGAGGCTGTGGTGGGTAAAGGGTAGCATCTTGTCATCTTTATAGATACTAAAATCTTAAAATTAAAAAAAAAATATATATATGTAAATAAATGTGTATGTTTCTAGCTATAAACCATGGGGTTTGAAAAAATAAAGAATTAATAATACATAGCAAATTCCCTTAGAGGTGTTACTGAGGGTGTGACTAATTTAATGTGTGACTAACATGCAGGCCCAGCACTCTATTCAGTTTCTTTTCAGCAGGCCTGGTAAGCCTCAGCCCATCCCCTTATATTGATTAGCTCATTGAGGCAGCAAGAAACAATAACTATGGGCTGAGTTGTATTTCAGTTCCTATAGCAGAACCCTGCTGGCCACATTCCCATGAATTAGCCTGAGGGACTCTGAACCCGACCTCAATACCTGAATTCATGATTTACTACTGATACCCCACTCCCAGCCAGACCCATAATAACAAAGCTCTTACTCATGATAACAAAGCTCTTACTCATGATAACTGAGCCTTTCTCGCTAAAGCCTCTTGTTTGTAGCCATCCCACAGGAGGGCTGGGTTTCGGTAGCCCAAGCTCACATTATCAGATTAGTGCCAATCCTAATGAACTACTCTTCTTGACTGCACACTCCTGGTAGTCCCTTTCCTCCAAGTCAGTGCCCACAGTCAGAGGACCATTTGTCCATCTTGGTTGCAGTATGAAATGAAATCTTAGAGATTAAGGATGAAAATACAATATTGGAAGTCAGAAGGGAGAAAACAAATTCTTGACAAACCTCAGGAATCATTCCCCAAAGCTTCCAAAAGCCTTACTTTATGTTTAATGTAGAATCAGAATATTTTAAATGGAAAAATTGTCTCAAGTGAAAAAATGATGTTAAACTATTTTAGGAAAGGGGACTACATTTGAGATCTCTGGATTTCAAGAAACTTAAATGTGTAGAACTAAGAAAAACTAGCTTATCTGAAAAGGTTACATACTATATGACTCCAATTTTATGACATTCTGAAAAAGTCAAAACTGTATAGACAATAGAAAGATCAGTGGTTTCCAGGGATTGGATGGTGGCAGGGATAAATAGAGCTGTGAAACTATTCTGAATTCTACAATGGTAGATACATGACATTAAGCATATGTCAAAACCCACAAAATGTACAACACCAAGAATGAACTTTAATGTAAACTACAATTTGCATGATTATGTTGTGTCAAAGTAGGTCCATCTACTGTGATAAAGATACCTCTCTGTTAGGGGATGTTGGTGATGGTGGAGGCGAGGCTTGTGTGGGAGCAGAGAGCATGTGGGAATGAGGCTCTATTTTTTTTCTCACTTTTTATATGACTCTACAGGTGCCCTAAAAAAAAAAGTCTTCTAAAAATTCTGTTTTAAAAACCTATAAGCTCTAGGGTGCTGCCATGTTTATTTGTTTTTTCGCCTCACCCAAAGATATTTTTCCATTAATTTCTAGAGGAAGTGGAGAGGAGGGGAGAGACAGAGAAACATTGGTGTGCGAGAGAAATGTTAATTGGTTACCACCTGCACATGCCCCAACCAGGGCTGAGGATTGAGCCTGCAACCAAGGTACATGCCTTTGACTGGAATCAAACCCTGGACCATTCAGTTCATAGGTCGATGCTCTATCACTGAGCCAAAAGAGCCAGAGCCTCACGTTTTATAATATTTTTGAAAGTTCAAATTATAACATCACTTTTTTTAGATTTTAATTAAAACTTTCATTATTGTAATTTCACATGAAATTATATTAAAAATGAGCCACTTTCATATAAATAGCCCAATTAATGCAATAAATATTGACCAAGCTTTTGTTGAAGTATTTTTTCTATAAATGTCATTAAATATTTCTGTAGTCTCATTTGAACAACTAAGAGCAATGATTAATTGGAAAACATTTTTAGTTTTGCCTATGTTTGGAAACACAATGACTCAACATAATAAAAAGCCATTTAGGAGACTGTACTTTGACATAAAGCAGGATACCCAATGTAAAGCCCATAATAGATCATGTCAGAAGGAATTGTGAGACAGTGGACCAAAGAAAATTATTGGACTTCCTCGTTAAGACTTAAATCTGTTTAAATTAACCTTCTTTTTTTGTAAAAAAATAAATCTTTATTATTCATATTATAAATGTTCCTAATTTTTCCCCCTCCATAGTTCTCCTCCTTCCCCACCCTCCATTGTCTTCATCCATAGGTGTACAGTTTATGTTTAGTGTCTTCCCACACACCCCTATCCCCTTTTCCCTGAGAATCGTCAGTTCACTCCCCTTCCATACCTCTGATTCTATTATATTCACTAGTTAATATTGTTCATCAGATTTTTTAATTCCCTTGGTTTTTTAGATTCACTTGTTGATAGTTATGTATTTGTTATTCATAATTTTTATCTTTATTTTATTCCTCTTCCTAAAGAACCCCCTTCAGCAATTCATATAATTCTGGATTGGCGGTGTTGATCTCCTTTAGCTTTTTTTTATTTGTGAAGCTCTTTATCTGGCCTTCAATTCTGAATGATAGCTTTGCTGGGTAGAATATTTTTGGCTGTAGGTTCTTGCTATTCATCATCTTGAATATTTCTTGCCATTCCCGTCTGGCCTCATAGTTTCTGTTGAGAAATCATCTGACAATCGTATGGGTGCTCCTTTATAGGTAACTACCTGCTTTTCTCTTGCTGCTTTTAATATCCTCTTTGTCTTTTGCTCTTGGAATTTTAATTATGATGTGTCTTGGTGTGGTCCTATTTGGAAAAATTAATCTTTTTAATGGTTTGATCTACTTTACAACTTTGGAAGAAATTTAATCCTTAAGGCATGACCTCAGGGGAAAAAGCTTTACTCTTTGTTACTATATGAAACATAAAGGAGATTAAAAATGTTGGCAGAGTAAGTGGATGCTACATGGACAGGCTCCCAGAAAAAAAAAAAATTGGTTTTACAACTAAAATACAGAAAAACTTCCTGAATGATCAATGGAAAATTCGCAGGAGAAAACCCTGACACCCAAGGACTGGAAGTGAAGACCACATAGAGACTGGTAGGAAGTGTGGATGTGTGAAATGGCTGGCTGGTGCCCAATGACAGCAACTAAAGTCCCAGAGAGATATCTCCGCTATGGGGGATTGCCACTGAAAATTCTGAGATCTAATCCCCAAAATGGGCCCCCCAGTATAGAGACCCAAAACTGAGGAGGTTACCCATATAACATCTGGCTGTAAAAGGTAGCAAGGTGCAGTCTTCCAGGGAGTAACAGCTGAAAATTTAGACACCCTCTTAAAGGGCCAATGCACAAAATTCCTTGTGCTCTGGCAGAGGGAGGGAAAAGTGAACTGCAGCTCTATGAGCAGACACCTGGACTGGGGAATTATGGGATAAAGCTCAGAAGCAGATACCTCAAGTTTCCTGGGCTGAGTTATTCCCTCATGCAGCAGAGGACATCTTTCCCACACAGACATAAGTCTGGGGGGGAAGACAGTTGACACACACTATTGGAAAATACCTTGCCCTGAGGTGATTTAAGAGATTAAAATGACAATTAGCTCCAGGTACCCTGTTTCCTCGAAAATAAAACAGTGTCTTATATTAATTTTTGCTCCCAAGATAAGCTAGGTCTTATTTTCAGGGGATGTCTTATTTTTCCATGAAGAAGAATACGGTACACATTTATTGTTAAATGAAAATAAAGGAAATTTATTACCTGTATTCAGTATGGTAGTATGGTAGTTGTCAACACAAACCGGACAAACTGTGAATCCTACAGTATCAAGAATTTACACATTTATTCAATGACAATCATGTCATCATCTTCTGGAACATCATCATAACAATCCAATTCCTGAATTTCCTGGTGAATTTCTTGTGACTCCCATTTCTTTCAGAATCAGTGGAGCAAATCTCTCATGTTTAGCCTGGGGGGGCCTTATTTTGGGGGTATGCATTATATTTCACTCGGAAGGAAACCTGTAAGTAGGTCTTGTTTTCGGAGGATGTCTTATTTTCAGGGAAACATGGTAGAAACAACTTCTCTACCCTGTTGAAAAAACTCTGCACAGCTGAGGATAATTGCCTATGAGGCAATTCAAGTCAAAATTCTATTAGTCTACAAGCAGAGGTGGTCTCTGGAGGTTTGAGTCTTTCCCTGATCTAATTAGTCATAAATAGTCTTTAACACGTTCCTACACTAGAGATTGAGAGGTGTAGAGGATCTACCTAATATATAGTCACAAACCCAAACAGAAAGCCAAAATGAGGAGACAAAGAAACAACCCCCAAATGAAAGAACTAGAGACTTCTTCAGAAGAAGAGATAAATGAATCAGACATAAGAAATTTATCTGAAACAGAGTTGAGAATAATGATGGTAAATATGCTCAACAATGTGAAAAAAAGATATAGTAACTATGAAAAAAGAAGTCTTAGATAAAGAATGACATAATACAAATAAAGAACACATTGGAAGGAGTACACAACTGATTAGGGAAAGCTGAGGATCAAATCAGTGAATTAGAAGACAGTTGAAAGTATTCAATCAGAAAACCAAAAAGAAAAGGCAATTAAAAAACAGGAGGACAGCTTAAGGGAGCTGTGGGACAATATCAAATGTAACAATATTCAAATAGCATGTGAGAAAGAAGAGGTAGAGAGGGAGAAATGCATAGAGAAGGTGTTTGAAGAAATAATGGTAGAAAACTTCCCTAACTTGGTAAAGAAAAAATTCACACAAGTTCAGGAGGCATGCAGAACCCCAAACAAGATCCCAAATAGGCCCACACCAAGATACATCATAATTAACATGCCAAAAATTACAAAGAGAGAATCTTAAAGGCAGCAAGAGAAAAGAAAACTGTTACCTACAAAGGAGTTCCCATTAGGCTGATACCTGATTTCTTATCAGAAGCTCTATAGGCCAGAAAAGAATGGCATGAAGTATGCAAGGCAATGGATAGCAAGGATCTGAGACTAAGATTACTATATCCAGCAAGGCTATCATTCAAAATAGAGGGTCAAATAAAGTGCTTTCCAGACAAAAACAAATAAACAAATAAAAAAGGCTAAAGGAGTACATCACCACCAAGCCAGTATTAAAGAAATGCTGTAATGAGAAGAAATAGAGGGAGAAACCTAGCCATATAACAATCTTTGTTTTTAAGTGATCTCCAGTGGTTTGAATCAGTAGTTAGCTGGGAAGTTGATATTTATTTTGAAAGACCACTTATATATGGAGGATTCTCAGGGACATTAAACCCTTGCCAAGTCAGTAAATTAGTATCCTCAACCTGGTATTAGTATCATCAACCTGTAAATTAGTATCATGTCTCAGAAGTTTTTAATTCCATACCTGTGGATTTCCTCCAGCTCCTTCACCTGCTGGCTGCCATCTGGACCCCCAGCTTCTGTTCAATAGAATTTTGAACAGTCTGAAAGTCTTAGGCAACTCACAAGTTGAGAACCACTGCTGTAGAGCCTAATACCATTGGAAAACGCAGATATTTACATTACCATTCATAATAGTAGCAAAATTACAATTATGAAATAGCAACAAAAATAATTTTATGGTTAGGGGTCACCACAACATGAGGAACCATATTAAAGGGTCATGGCATTAGAAAGATTGAGAACCAGAGAAACCAAGATGGCGGCTTAGGTAAATGCCTAACTGCAGCCTCACAAAACAATTTCAAAAAATACAACTAAAATACAAAATAGACATTACCCAGAACTACAGGAAAGTTGACTGACTAGAAATTCTACAGCTAGAAGAAAAATCAGAGGAGCTTTAAAAGCCTAAGGTACAGAGACACAATGCAAGCAGGGAGAGAGGATGGAGCCAGAGAGGAAGGAGAGGCGAGTGCTTGGCTGGCGTTCTCCCTAGCAGAAAGGAGATAAAAGCTATGGACTGTGCTGAACCCCAATTCCAACTGCACTGAACCCCAGTTCTAGGTGAGACCCTGGGGACCCAGGCTCATATAGAGGGAATCTGGGCTGTAAGGCAGAAACTCAGGGGAGTGGTGAAAGGCAGTCCCGGAAGTGCGCACATTACACACAGAAGACAGACTGTTGACTCTGCTGCTAGATTGCCCTAGCAGGAAGGAGACAAAAGCTCCGGACTGTGCTGAGCCCCAGTTCCTACTGCACTGAACCCCAGTTCTAGGCCAGACCCTGGGGACTCAGGCTCATACGGAGGGAATACGTGCTCTAAGTTGGAAGCTCAGAGGAGCAGTCCGAGAGGCGGAGGCATGCACATTGCACACAAAGGACAGACTGTGCTGCTGGGCTAGTGGGAAGGAGACAAAAGCTCCGGACTGCTCTGAACTCCACTTCCAACCCCACTTCCAACTGAACTGAACCCCAGTTCTGGGCTCATTGGGGCAAAGATTAGATTGTCTGGTAGTGGGCAAAACTCGAGGGCACCTTTCTCTCAGAGATGCTTGCAGCGAGTACTGAAGGACACTGAGGAACACTGAGTCTCAGGAACCACATAGAGCGGGGTTGATGGGAAGTCAAGGCTGTAGGCTCAACCCTGAAATTCTGCCCTATCCAAGCTGAGCACAGAGGCTTTTGCAATTTTCCAAGTCTAGTCAAATAAGGCTGTCTTCCAGCATAGACGCAGCTGATCCTCACAGCCAATTGGCCTGGAGGTCAGTTCCTCCCAATGATACCAACAACAATCAAGACTTAACTACAACAAGGCTATACACATAGTCCACAAAGGGGTGCACCAAGATTGTCCACCTCAGGTAACTGGGAGGCTGACCCATCGGACCATATAGGACACCTTAGCACACAAAGCCACCCTACCAACTCAGGGAAACAACGAGAATGCCGAGACAAGGAAACAGATCTCAAACTAAAGAAATGAAGGACAACAAGCAACTGGATATAGAGTTCAAAACTGCACTTATAAAGTTTTTCAAGAATTTCCTAGAAAAGACCTATAAAATAAATGGGACCTATGAGGATATGAAAAAGAATGAACTAGAAATAAAGAATACATTGTCTGAAATTAAAAAAAAATATTATAGAGTCCTAAAAACAGAATTGAAGATCACAAGAATCAAGTCAAAGATTTGGAACATAAAGAGCCAGAGGACACACCTCCACAGAAGCAAGAAGACAAGAGAATCCAGAAAATTGAAGATAATGTAAGAAACCTCCGGGACAATTTCAAGTGAACCAACTTCCCCGCCTGCTGAAAGAATTAGACTTACAAGACCAGGAAGCACACAGAAGCCCAAACAAAAGGAATCCAAAGAGGACCACACCAAGACACATCATAATTAAAATTCCAAGAGCAAAAGACAAAGAGAGAATATTAAAAGCAGCAAGAGAAAAGCAGGTAGTTACCTATAAAGGAGCACCCATATGATTGTCAGCTGATTTCGCAAAATATTCAAGGTGATGAATAGCAAGAACCTACAGCCAAAAATACTCTACCCACAATAGCTATCACTCAGAATTGAAAGCCAGATAAAGAGCTTCACAAATTAAAAAAAGCTAAAGGATTTCATCACCACCAAACCAGAATTATATGAATTTCATCACCACCAAACAGAATTATATGAATTATAGGAAGAGGAAGAAAATAAAGATAAAAATTTTGAACAGTACATAACTGTCAACAAGTGACTCTAAAAACTAAGGGAATTAAAAAATCTGATGAACAATATTAACTGGTGAATATAATAGAATCAGAGATATGGAAGGAGAGTGAACTGACAATTCTTGGGGAAAAGGGAAGTGGGGGGGGTGGTGTGAGAAGAGATTGAACAAAAACTGTGCACCTATGGATGAGGACAATGGAGGGTGGGGAAAGAGCAGAGGGTGGGGTGGGAACCTGGTGGAGGGGAGCAATGGAGAGGAAAAATTAGGAACATTTGTAATAATATGAACAATAAAAATTTATTTTTAAGAACAAAAGATTGAGAACCACCGTTTTAGGGTATTAGGATCTTAAAACTTACCTCTAATTATTAGAATACTTTAAACATCTTCTAGTTTTAGCTGTTCACAAATCAAATTGCCATGATTTATAGTGACTACCTTTTAGTTTATATGGGGTTCTTCTGTTCTCAAGTCCACCAGATGCCCCTTTACTTCACTCTGGCTTTTTCCTGTAGACACTGATCAGATATAGGTCTTGTGACCTGACCTTTTGGTAGTTTGGGGCTCATGAGGCTACTTGTCTTATTTGTAAAGATTATTTGTTTTTTACTTTGTTATCTAGTGGCAATGCATGTTTTTATGTGAGAATTCAAAAAATTTCAAACCTATATCATCATCTCAATCACTATCTTCTCAGAATCTCATATAATTATTTAAATTATATAATTTATATATATAAAAGCTCAGTGACTGAATGGCAGAACGACCAGAAAGACCAGAATGACTGGATGACTGGTGGCTATGATATTATGAGCACTGTGGCATCCAACCAGCCTAATCCAAATCCCAATTACCCTCCCCCACTCTCCCCGCAAGCCCTGCCCCCGATCAGCCCCCAACACCCCAATTGAGGGTGGAGCCAGAGACCAATCACCCATGTCCCCTCCCCCATCCACCTAGTCCCAATTGGCCCCTATTGGAGTGGGATGGCCAGACCCCATTTATGCATTGGGCCTCTATCCTATATAATAAAAGGCTAATATGCAAATCAATCAAATGCAAGAATGACCTGTCTCTATGATATACACTGATCACCAGGGGACAGATGCTCAACTCAGGAACTGCCCCATTATGGTAAGTGCACTCCTACAGGGGGAGCACCACTCAGCCAGAAGCCCTGAGCCAGGCTTATGGCTGTCAACCGCAGCAGTGGTGGTGGGAGCTTCCCTTGCCTCTGTGGCAGCTTTAAGGATGTCTGAATGCCAGTGGACTAAGCTGTCAGTTTGGACATTCCCAGAGGGCTCTCAGACCATGAGGGACCCCCCTGAGTGCATGAATTTTTTGTACCAGGCCTCTAGTAGAAAACCTTACCTCACCATCACTCCAACCCAACCCGCCAAAAGCTCCTGAAATCACCAAATTACATCATTGATTCAGGCTAATAGTTCAAAGTGTAAAGCCACACATGAAAGGAATTCACACCTTTCTCCTTCACCTCAGACTCTTGGAGGAGGCATGCATGGTATGGATGCCCAAACAAAAGCTTAGAAAAGTCACTCTTTGGCGTCCTGTGGCACATCCAGGCAAAGACAAATTGATTACCAAAAGCCAAGCAACAGACTGTCCTTTCCTCCTCCCACAGTCTCAGCTCCAGGCAGGCATTCCTCATGGCAGACTACAAAGAGAGCCACTTCAAACCTTCACAGAAGCAGGAATGTTCAGGAGGCCAAGATAATAAAAACTTAAGGACCTAAATGCTGAGACCAATGCCACCAAGGCCCACTCAGCACAAGGCCAAGGGGAGCTAGTACTTAGTTCTGGTCAAATTTCTAACCCAGCAGTGACCAGCCATCTCAGGGCATCCAGAGCCACAGCACATGCTGAAGTGTGTAATCATGGGGACACTCTGGAAGCAGAAGGCTCATCCCAACCCATGGGCCCCAGGGGCTCTCCACCTGTGTGCCCTTCCCCCTGGCACTCAGCCCCACATGTGGCAGCAAAGCCCCTTGGCTGGGGCAGGATCCCAAGGGGCAAGCAGGAGGAGAGGAGGCTGACACGCAGCCTCCACTGCAGCTGTTTGCACACATATAATTAGCTTTAATTGTCCCGGGTTTTCAGTTCACTGACTCTGGGCCTGGGAGCTGTGCCCCAGATGAATGTGCCTGCAGAGCTACAGTTCAGCACCGTTCTGCTGAATGAGCCCTCTTCCTAGGGCAGGAAGCTCTATCCCTGTCCACAGCACCCTGTGCATGTGTCTGTGTTTGCCAAACCGTCTATACTACATGTTGGCTTGAAGATATCTTTGTGTGTCAGTCATGTGTCTACACTGGCCACTGGGAAGTTTCATGAGTACTAGGCACCAATGAGGAGAGGAGGGGTCACTGGGTCACAGTAGGGGGAAGATTAACTGGTTCTCAGCCCCGAAGGAAGGAAGCGCTAGTGCCTGGCTCTCCAGTCTGTGCAAGTCCTACATAAACAGCCTGGAATAGTAGCCGAAGCCAAAAATCTCTGGAATTTCAGATATTACCACCAAACCAAGATGTTCTTGGCCCCAATCCATTTTGAACCTCAGCCACCAGTGATCCTCTTCTGCAGGTGGCTCAGAGAGATTAGGACATTCACCCTAGGTGGCACAGCAAGCCAGAGCCACCAGTCTCCAGATCCGTGGGAATTCTGGATTTGGGCTTTGCTCAAAAACAGAAGGTGTACAGGTACTTGGGAGGAAACCCCTCCGGGTCCTCCTCTCTCTGTCTGGTCTCAGATCCCTAGCCCTCAGCAGCCCTGGTCTTGCGTACTCAGTCTATTGCCTGCCCCATCCTTCCAGCTCTTTCCGAGGCCAGTTCTAGCCATGACTATGCTGAACAGAAGCAGAGCACAGAGGAGAGCAAGCTAAGCCCCTAGGTCCTTAGTTGGAGGTGGAGGGACCCACCATCCCAAAGCAGGATTTCTTAACACACTCTGCCTGTAGGGCTGAGTCCCTTCCTTAGCCTTCTTGGGTTTTCCGTGTCTTTCAGGCTCACTCTATGCATCTTTCTCCCTTTTCCTTGCTCTCTGATCTTGTTTACTTATTCCCCATATTTTCGTGGTCCTTTTGTCTCTGTCTCTCATCAGATCTCTGCCCATGGAGGACACCTCTGCCGCTCCCACAAAGAAACACATACCAGAAGAATCTGCCTTTTTAATAATAAATAAATAAATAAATAAATAAATAAATAAATAAATAAGTGGGAAACAGAGTGAATTAAAGTGCATTAACTTAAAAACAATCTAAGAATCTGCAAATTTATCCAAATGGCAGCACTATGGCAGGGAGTAGCACAGGTGGGGGCATGTTGTCCACATGTTCTGGAGCCTCGGACATAAAGTGTAAGGGGATCAGCACCTCTCTATGGACCCCTTCCACTAGCCTTCCTCAGCACTTCCCTATGGATCCCTTCCACTAGTCACCATTCTGCCCTCCTGCCCCAGACCAGCCCTGGCTCTGGGATAGCAGGGTCTGGAGAGGGGACATTTTCTATCCTACCCTAGCCAACCCGCAAATGATTCCATAGACCCTTTCATTTGTTCTGACATCTGCTGGTTCTTCTCACTCCCCCAGTACTTCCAAACATTCCTATGCTGACCCCGAATCTCCTCCACTAACCCTCCACACAAAAACACGAATTTAACCCTTTCCCTCCGCAACCCCTCAGTCTTCTACCCCATACTTCTTCCTGCCTTGCCATGCCCTACCCCACCTCCATTCTGCCCTCCTGCCCCAGACCAGCACTGGCTCTGGGAGAAAAGGTTAAACAAAGCTTTCCTTAAATGGAAGAGACTCAACAGGGAGTTAAATGCAGAAAGGCACTCCAATTCCTTATACCTGCAACTGCTCTGTTCTGACAGATGCCAATCAGAAATAGTCTCTGGAGACAGCAGGTAGCAGAAGTAGACTGCTGTCCCTTGAAGTCCCTCATCAGAAGGAAACAATCCCCCCACCAAAGAAAAATGTTCACCCTGCTGCCTCCCTTAACACTTTCAGCAACCCTCCTTTGCCCCATTCCTTGAAAGTGGGAGTATTGGAAAGTATCTATATCTGCACTAATAAAAGAGAAAATGTAAATTAACCATCATTCTGCTACATCCACCAGCCAATCAGGAGAAGTATGGAAATTAACCCAACAAAGATGGTGGCGTCCACAGAGCTGGATTGAGCAAGGAGGCTTGGGTTGCCCCGGTGACAGAAGAAGTAAAGTTTCCTGCTCGCCCTGGCTGGCCCTAGCCTCCGCTCTGGCTACAAAGTTTCAATTATAGAAGATAAATAAATCCCAGATACCTGCTGCCAGCCAGCCCTGGCCTCCGCTCAAGAAGGCACTGAAAACAAGAAAGAAAAAAGTCCTACCCAGGTTGGCCATGCCCCCATGGAGTAAGAGTCCCCACTGGGGGACATGGCTAGCCTACAAACAACCATCAGCCCTTCACTCAGGCTACCACACGGCGCAAGGGAAATCCCATCATGATCGGCTCCCATCCATGCACCAGATACTAATAAAAGGGTAATATAATATACTAATTAGACCAGGAGACCTTCCAGACATTCTTCTGGATAAAGCCATGGTGGCAGGGCTGAGGTAGAGGCGGTTAGAGGCCAAGAGGAAAGCACAGTTGTGGGTGATCAGGTCAGGATGGGATGTTGTGGGTGGTCTGGCCAGTGAGTGTGTGTGTGGGGGGGGTATTAGGGATAATCAGACCTGCATGGGGGCCAGTTGGCAGCAATCAGGCCATCAGTTGAAGTCAGTTGGGGTGATCAGGACAGTGAGGGGAGTGCAGTTTGGAGTAAGTAGGCCAGCAGGGGGCCAGTTGGAGGCTAGCAGGCTGGTGGGGAGAGAAGGTAGGAGTGAGTAGGCCAGCAAGGGAAGCAGTTGGGGACGAGCACACAGGCACAGGTGGCAGTTGGGTGTGATCGGGCTGGTAGGGGGCATTTGGGGGTAAGCAGGCTGGTGGCAGGGAGCAGTTTGGAGCAAGCAGGCAGGCAGCCAGAATGGTTAAGGACAATCAGGCAGACAGGCAGGCAGGTGAGTGGTTAGGTGCCAGCAGTCCCAGATTGCAAGAGTAATGTCCTACTACTAGTTTAGGCCTGATCCCTGTAACTGGCAATAGGACATCCCTCAAGGGGTCCCAGATTGGAGAGGATGGAGGACGGACTGAGGGACACCCTCCATACATGAATTTTGTGCACCGGCCTCTAGTATATATATACCTAATATGCAAATAGACCGAACTGCACGACAACCGAAAAACCAAACAGTCACTATGAAGTGTGCTGACCACCATAGGGCACACATGAAACATGGCAGATGTTGGCAGCAGATGGCAGAGAGTAGAACATGGCAGATGTTGGCCACTGCAGGATGGTGGAACAGGTGAGTAGGGGAACCAGACCAATGCAGGGCACCAGTTGCTGTCATGGGGTGAGCTTATGGTGATTATTGAAAATTCTTTGCTCCTGTAAGCTGCAGTCCCGCCTGGCACTTGCACCTGCTGCCAGCGCTGGCCCTGCTCGACCCTGCAGCCAGTGCCAGAGCTGCTGTTCATACCCTCTGACAGTGCCTGGCACTGGCCCCAATCACTCAGTGCCATCAGCAGGTACAAGCAGCAGCTGATGGCCCCAATTGCCCTTGAGGGCACCAGCTCCTTTCATACCAGTTGCTGGCACTGGCCCCAATTGCTACATGCCAACACCAGGTATAAGCAGGGCTGGCACTGTTCGCGCATGGGAGCAGTGGCAGCAGGAGTGGGGTTGCAGGCAAACAGGATACCATGGGCCACAATGGGAGTGGCAGAGAGGGGGTGCAGAGGATGGGCTGAGACACACCATTGTCCCCACCACAGCCTTGCCACCGACAGTTCCTTTCAAGGTGCACAAATTTGTGCATTGTGCCCATAATCTATAAATCTGTATATATAAAAACCTAAGTGACTGAACAACCAGTTGATTGGTTGTTATGACACTCACTGACCACTAGGGGGAAGACAATGCAGGAGCTGCTCTGATGGCCAGTACCCTCCCACAGTAGGAACATCACTCAGCTGAATGACCTGTCACAGCAGCCCACCAGTCTGGCAGCAGCCACTCATTTCCTCAGTAGTCCTGCAGATCCAATCTTCTGAGAAAGGGCCAGGCACCAATGGACCAGTGCCACTAGCATGATCCCAACAGTGTTGCAGGCCTCCTAGAAGTTGGCTTTGGGCACTGCTGCTATTTTTCCTCCCTAGATGCTCTGCAAGGAAGAAATTATGTAAAAGTGGCCACCAGGTGGATCCCCACAACCTGAGAAAACATCACCAGAATGGATCCAGATCCCAGGCCGGTAAGGGCATTCCACTACCAACCCAGAGGGACAATTCCATCCCAACCCCTGTAGTGTCCCACTTTTGGGCTCCAGTTTGTAGTGAACCCCTTTCACATCCTGCATGTTTCAGGGTTTAGGTTCAGGGTCCAGGTTCTGGAGGAGACCACACACAAATGAAAGAGACTAAAAAATATTAATTTGAAATTATTGGGGCCAGGCAGGAGCCCAACTCAAGAGGAAGAACTCTGCTTTGCTCCATCTTAGTGATCCTTTTTCTAAGATTTACCCATAGCTCTAGGCTGACAATTCCTATAATAGCCAATCAGGAAGGTTTTACATAAGATTAAAAGGTGGAGGTTGCTTAAGCTACCATTGTCTCAATTAGACAGGAGGTGGTTGGCTCTGACTTTTCAGAGCTTCAAGGTTGACCAACCTTCCAGGTTCCTTGTCCTCTCTGCTAGTGAAGACAATAGGCAGCTTCCAACAAACCACCTCTCCCCAACCACTACCACTGCCCTCCATGTTCTGTGTGCACACCCTGGGGGTCAGCACATGTCATAGTGACCAGTTGTCCACTCATTCTTCCATTCGGTCTATTTGCATATTAGGAATATAAATATATTCTGGTCTGATTCTTGTTCCTTCTGATTATTCTTAATCCATGAAATCTAATTAGACATTTTCACTTATCCTTGGAACTCAGAAATTTAAGTATATTATTTATATGTTCATAACAAGATTGTATGAAAGTCAGTCTATGAGGATTCCAGGATGGCAGCCAGGATGATAGCAGTGAGGTAGAGAGTGTGAATGGGTGAGGGAGCAAAAGGGGAGTGTGTACACGTGTGGTGTGTGTGTGTCTGAGTCAGGGATCTGGCAGATGAAGCTGCCTCTGCTACTGCTGTAATCTATCCCTAAATACTGGCTCTGCCACAGAGGCTATGCCATCTTGAAGAGGAGAGCTTCTGTGACTGTGATCCCAGGCTTACCTTCACCAGGGGGCCCTCATACACCACCAATATAAAGCCACTCTGGCAGGGACCTGCTGCCTCAGCTGCCAACCCACAAACACTGGAAATCTAGCATCCCTGGCTGAGGGCTACTGTGAGTTCTAGAGCGCTCACACTTCCCACCAAAAGCTTTAACCCCAGGAACCATGACATACCAGCAGCAGAGCAAGTGACCACCAGCTATGACTGCAAAACACACCAGCAAGCCCATCACTGCAGCCAGAGGCCATGATACAGATCCTTCAGTAAGAGCAAAAATGGAGAGACAAAAGAACAACCACAAAGGGAAAAAAAAAAAGGAATCTCTAGAAAATGAACTAAATGAAATGGAGACATACAATATATCAGAAAAAGAAATAAAAATAAGGGATAATACAGTCCATAAACAGGGTAGATGAGAAAATCAAATACCTGTGTAATTATCAGGAGGAAATAAAGAGTGATATAGCTAAAATAAAAAAAAAACACAATGGAAGTTTTCAACAGTACAGTAGGAGAAGCAGAGAAACAAATCAGTGAATTAAAAGACAAGGCAACAAAACACACTCAATCTGAAGTGCAATTGGAGAATAAAATCAAAAGACAGGAGGAGAGCTCAAGGGAGCTTTGGTTACAGAATAACAAGAAGAGGAGCAAGGTTTAGAAAACCTATTTGAATAAATAATGTCAGAAAACCTCCTGGATTTCAGGGAGTCACACAAGCACATGGAGTCCCCAAATAAGATGAACCCAAAAAGACCCACAACAAGACATGTCATAATTACAATGGCAAACATTAACCACAAAGACAGAATCTTTTTTTAATAAACCTTTATTGTTCATATTATTACAAATGTTCCTCATTTTTCCCCCTCCATCAGGTTCCTACCCCACCTTCTGCCTCTTCCCCATCCCCCATTGTCCTCATCCATAGGTGCACAGTTATGTTCAGTCTCATCCCGCACCACCCCCCTCCTCTTTTCAGAGGAGGGGAGTCATCAGTCCACTCCCCTTCCATACCTCTGATTCTATTATATTCAACAGTTAATATTGTTCATCAGATTTTTTAATTCCCTTGGATTTTAGATTCACTTGTTGATAGTTATGTATTTGTTGTTCATAATTTTTATCTTCATTTTCTTTCTCTTTCAAAAGAACCCCCTTCAGCAATTCATATAATTCTGGTTTGGCAGTGATGAACTCCTTTAGCTATTTTTTATTTGTGAAGCTCTATATCTGGCCTTCAATTCTGAGTGATAGCTTTGCTGGGTAGAGTATTTTTGGCTGTAGGTTCTTGCTATTCATCACTTGAATATTTCTTGCCAATCACATCTGGCCTGCATAGTTTCTGTTGTGAAATCATCTGACAATCGTATGGATGCTCCTTTATAGGTAACTGCCTTCTTTCCTCTTGCTGCCTTTAATATTCCCTCTTTGTCTTTTGCTTTTGGAATTTTAATTATGATGTATATTGGTGTGGTCCTCTTTGGATTCCTTTTGTTTGGAGTTCTGCAGGCTTCCTGGTCTTGTAAGATAGGCCTGAGTTGGTGATTGAAATTAAGCTATTAGTAGATGATTAGAACAAGCAAGGAGAGGAAAAACAGGAGCCAAAAAAAGCCACAGAAAAACAAACTAACAAACAATCAAACAAACAACAATAAGACAAAAGAAAGAAAATGGAAAAAAGGAAAGAAAAAAATTGTCTAGTGAAGAAAGAGAGAAGTGTGATGGATTTGGAGCAGTGGAAAGAAATTAGATATAAGATTAAGATCAATTGTTAACAGGCAGTCAAATTAAATAACAGAGAAAAACTAAAGCAGGAATAGGTTAAGAGAAACAGGGCCAAAAAGGGTAAAAGTAAGGAAGAAATTGTTGGCATAAAAGAATAATTGAGATAGAATAAAGTAATGCTAAAATAAAAATAAAAATAGAATGTAGAACATTAATCCAAAAAAATAAAATAAAGAAAAAATAACATAAAAGTTTTTAAAGGTAAAACAATAGTAATAATAAAAATTAAAAACATAATAATAATGAAAAAATAAAATAAAGAGAAAAAAGAAAATATTAGTTTCTTAAGATAAAAGATAAAAATGTGAAGTAATGAAAGTTCTTCACTTCAGTGAGGCTTCAATGACCCATAGGGACTGTTTTAAGACCCCTCTCTACTGCCTGCCAGGTTTGTTTCCTGTCAGGTAGTCAGCACAGTGTTGAAGTTCCCTGCAATCCACTGCTCCTATGTGTCATAAGCCACAATCTTCTTTTCAAAAAGGCGAAATCTCTCTGCTCACTTTGTTTATTTGTTTGCCTTCAGTTGTATTTATACCACAGTCAATTTCTGACACAATCCCTGGGTGGTGGTGTTTCTAGATTAGTTTCCAGGACCAAATGGCCCCTTGACCCAGTGTTTAGACTCTTCTTTCCCTTCCTCACTTAATATTAGGTTGGAGATATGGACTGACCCAGAGCTGGTTTCCTGCTCCTATCTCCTTATTCTGATCCCATTTCCACGAAAACAACTATCCCTTGCAGTTTTAGTGAGTGTTTTTCAGTGGAAGATCCTATGTACTGGGCTTAGCAAGAAAGGAAGTTAAAAAGACAAAGGGATTGCACTGAATTGCATCTTTCTTCTCTCTGGCACTGTGCAGCTGGTATAGAACTTCAGGCTGCCTTTCTGGGCACAATGTCCCCCTCTGCCAGCGGCCCTGTTGACCCCATTCCCATTCCACATTTGAAAGCTACAATGAACCCAAAAGCTATAGATTTGGTGGGGCACCATCTCCCTTTGAGATTCTAGTCCCTGCTGTGTGCATTTCTCAGTCCAGCCTGGATCCCAGATATCACTTCTCTCCAGGCAATCTCTGACCTTTCTGTCCCTGGATTGCCTCACCACCTATGTTATATGTGCCAATTCCAGGTGGCTGTTATTCAATTCAGCTGTTCCTTCTCACTGCTGTTGATTTTAATTTTCATTATTACTATTATTTTATCTTTAAAAAAGGACCCGACCACATATTCAGCTGCCACCTTGTCTTCCCCTAGACAAATATTTTAGTCATTTGTGGAAGGGAGTCTGGGTCTCAAACTTCATGGGTTCTTAGTTAAGGCAGCTGGTCCTGAGGCATTGTGGTTGTAGGGTCCTGGGAGGTATCCAAGGTCTTCCTGTTTGAAGGCAAGTCTGGCCTTCAAACAAAATTAAGATACATAGGAATACATTTAACCAAGGAGGTAAAGGACTTTAACTACGTAAATTGCATGACAGTGAAAAAAAACAGATAGAGGAGTTACTGCTGCCCCAGGAGCATCCCTTGAATGACTCGACACCTAGATCCTTTTGTGAGAGTAAAAAATGGAAAGACAAAAAAACCCACAAAGGAAAGAAAAGGAGGCATCAGTAGTAAAGTAGCTAAGTGAAATTGATGCATGCAATATTTCAGAAAAAGAAATCAGTATAAGGATTATAATGTTCATAAACCAGATGGATGAAAAAAATCAAAACTTATCTAACAATCAAGAAGAATTAAAGTGTGATATAGCTGCAATAAAAAAGCATCATGGAAAGTTTCAACAGTAGACTAGAGAAGCAGAGGACCAAATAAGCAAATTTGAAGACAGTGAAGCAAAACACACCCAAAATGAACTGTAATTGGAGAAACAAATTAAAAGACAGGAGGAGAATCTAAGGGAGTTTTAGGACAACATGAAATGAAGCAACACACGAATAATAGTGGTGACAGAATGACAGGAAGAGGACCAAGGTTTATAAAACTTATTTGAAGAAACAATGTCAGAAAACATCGTGATATGGGGAAGAAAAAAGTCACACAAGCAGAGAGAGTCACAATCAAGATGAACCCAAAGATCCATGCCAAGACAGGTCGTAATTATGATGGCAAATGTTCAGGACGAAGAGAGAATCTTAAAGACTGCAATACAGAGACATAAAATTATGTACAAGGAATCTGCCAATAGATTATCAAATAATTTTTCAACAGAAACACATCAGACTAGAAAGAAATAGAAGGAAATTTACAAAGTGATGCAAAGCAAGGGACTAAATCCAAGAATACTCTATCTATATGGCTATCATTCAAAATTGAAGGGGAAATAAGGAGCTTCACAGACACACACACAAAAATAAAAGTCTAAGGGAGTTTATCACTACCAAGTCAGCAATGCAAGAAATGCTAAAGGGACTGGTGTAAAAAGAAGAAATAAAAAGGGTAGAAGCAACACAGCCACAAAACATAAAAATGGCTACAAACAAGTAAATATCAATAATTTTAAATGTAAGTGGACTAAATGATCCAATCAAAAGACATTGAGTGGCTGAATAGATTAAAAACATGATCCATATATATGCTGTGTACAAGGGACCCAGTTCAGAACAAGGGAATCACCTGGACTTCAAGTGAAGGGATGGGAAAATATTTATCAGACAAATGGAAATGAACAAAAATAATCTGGGTAGCAATACTTATATCTGACAAAATAGACCTCAAAGTGAAGGCCATAAAAAGAGATAAGGAAAGCCACTTCCTAATACTAAAGGGGTCAATACAAAAAGAGGATATAATCCTGGTAAACATATAAGCAACAAATGTGATATAGATGCAATAAAAAATCATACAACTTAACCCAAATACATAAAAGAACTCATGGATAATACCAAGGGAAGAATTTACAACAATAAAATCATAGAAGGGGACCTTAATACCCCACCAAGATCACTGGATACGTCATCTAGACAAAAAAAAAAAAAAATCAGCAAAGAAACAGAAATCTATACCAATAAAATATGGCTGCCACAAGATGGATGGCAGGGGAGGGCAGTTGGAGGCGCCCAGACTGGTAGGGGTAGGAAGTAGGGGGCCATCAGGCTGGCAGAGGAGGGCAAATGGGGCCATCAGACCAGCAAGGGAGGACAGTTGGGGGCAAACAGGCCAATAGGCAAGAGCAGTTGGGGGAGTTAGGGCTGGCAAAGGATCAGTTAGGCATCAATCAGGGAAGCAGGAGTAGTTAGGGGGTGGTTAGGTTGGCAGACAGAGTGGTTAGGGGCATTTATACAGGCAGGCAGGCGAGTGGTTGAGAGCTGGCAGTCCCAGAATGTGAGAGGGATGTCTGACATTGAAGAGGATGCAGGCTGGGCTGAGGAATAACACCCCCCCTCCCACCCACCAATGCACGAATTTCATGCACTGGACCTCAAATTACTCACTAGATCATAGGGACTTAATTGAAATCTTCAGAACATTTCACACCAAAGCCATAGAATATACATTCATCTCAAGTATACATGGGACATTTTCAAAGATAGACCTCATGTTGGGAAACAGGCAAAGTCTCTCCTAATTCAAGGAGATTGAAATCATATCAAGCATCTTCTCAGATCACAATGTCATAATATTAAAAAAAAAACTACAATAAAAACAATCCAAAAATTCAAACACTTGCAAGTTGAATAGCATGCTATTAAACCATGATTGGATTACCAAAGAGATCAAAGAGAAATTTAAAACATCCTGGAAATAAATGACAGTTAAAACACAACAATCCAAAACCTAGAGGACACAGTGAAACCAGTCCTGAGAGAGATGTTGATAGCTATCCAGGCTTACCTAAAAAAAATAAAATAAAATAAAAAATCTAACCCTACAACTTAAAGAATTAGAAAGAGAGCAACAAGAAAAGCCCTGAGCGAGCAGAAGGAAGGAGATAATAAACATCAGAGCAGAAATACATGGCAAAGAGACAAAAAACAAAACCAAACAAAAAACAAAACAAATGCAAAAAACACAAAAAAGATCAATGAAATCAAGAGCTGGTTTTTTGAAAGGATAAATAAGATTAATGAACTTCTAGCCAGGCTTACCAAGAAGCAAGAAGAGAGGACCCAAATGAACAAAATCAGAAATGAAAGAGGTGAAATAACAACAGATCCTGTAAAAATAAAAAGGATTGTTAAAAAAAAATACTATGAACAATTCTATTCCAACAAACTAAACAACCTAGAGGTAATGGACGTATTTCTAGAAAAATACAAACTTCCAAAACTCAATAAAAATCTCAATAGGGTGATAACTATGGAGAAAACTGAATCAATCATCAAAAAGCTTCCAGAAAAAAAATAAAAATCTGAAGCTAGATGGCTTCCAGGGGAGTTTTACTAAACATTCAAAAAATAACTAAAACTTATCCTCCTCAGACTATTTCAAAAAAATTCAAGAAGAAAGAATACTTCCAAGCTTATTCTATGAGGCCAGCATAACCCTGGCAATAGCAAAACTAGATAAAGAAAAAAACAATAAAAGAGAATTACAGGCCAATATCCCTCACGAACATAGGTGCCAAAAATCATCAGTAAAATTCTAGCAAATCAGATCTAGCATTACATCAGAAAGATTATACACCACGACTAAGTAGGTTTTCTTCTCAGGATACAAGGATGGTACAATATCTGCAAATCAATAAACATGATACATCACATAAAAAATTTGAAAATGCATTTGAAAAAATCCAACATTCTTTCTTAATAAAAACCCTCAGCAAAAATTGGAATAGAGGGATGATACCTCAACATAATAAAAGCCTTATATAACAAACCTACAGCCAACATCATACTCAGTGGACAAAAACTAAACTCATTTCCCTTAAGAACAGGAACAAGGCAAGGATGCTTACTTTCACCACTCCTGTTCAACATAGTATTACAAGTACTAGCAATGGTGATCAGTCAAGAAAAAATAAAAGGTATCCAAGTTGGAAAAGAAAATATAAAACTGTTATTATTTGCAGATGACATGATATTATACATAGAAAACCCAAAAGACTCCATCAAAAAACTATTAAACTTAATAAATGAATTTGGCAATGTAGCAAAATTAATGCCAAGAAATCTATGGCATTTTTAGATACCAATAGTGAATTTACAGAAATAGAGATTAAAAAAAAAAAACAATCCCCTTTTATCATCTCATCTAAAAAATTAAGATATCTAGAAATAAACTTAACTAAGAAGGAAAAAGACCTGTGCACAGAAAACTACCGAACACTGCAAAGAAACAGAGGAATCATAAACATATGGAAGAACATACCATTTTCATGGATTGTTAGAATCAATATTATTAAAATGTCCTTACTACCTAAAGCAATGTATAGATTCCATGTGCTCCCTATTAAAACACCAATGGCATATTTCACTGACATAGAATGAACTCTCAAAAAATTCATCTGGAATAAAAAAAGACCCTGAATACCTGCAGCAATCTTGAGAAAGAAGAACAAAGTTGGAGGGATCTCAATACCAGATTTCAAGCTGTATTACAAAGACACTGTTCTTAAAACTGCCACTGTTCTTAAAAAGTATCTTCTCAGATCACAATGTCATAATATTAAAAATAAACTACAATAAAAACAATCCAAAAATTCAAACACTTGAAAGTTGAATAGCATGCTATTAAACCATGATTGGGTTACCAAAGAGATCAAAGAGAAATTTAAAACATCCTGGAAATAAATGACAGTTAAAACACAACAATCCAAAACCTATTCTCTATTCAATTCCATTGGTCTACATGTCTGTTCTTGGTACTGGCACAACAACTGACATGTAGACCAATGGAATAGAATAGAGAACCCAGATATAGATCCAAACCACTAAGCTCAATTAGTATTTGACAAAGGATGCAAGAACATACAATGAAGTCAAGACAGTGTCTTCAATAAATGGTGTTGGGAAAATTAGAAAGATACATGCAAAAAAAGTGAAACTAGATCGCCAATTTATACCATACATAAAAATAAACTCAAAATGGATACAGGACTTAACATAATACAGGAAACCATAAAAATATTAGAGGAATCCACATGCAGCAAAATCTCAGGCGTATATCGAAGCAATATCTTCACTGATACAGCTCCTTGGGCAAT
The DNA here is from genome assembly GCA_963693515.1 of Pipistrellus nathusii. NCBI lineage: Eukaryota > Metazoa > Chordata > Mammalia > Chiroptera > Vespertilionidae > Pipistrellus > Pipistrellus nathusii. Next base: position 96,898,518 of record OY882859.1, read on the forward strand.
GAAAACTAAAGAGAAAATAAACAAATGGGACTACATCAAAATAAAAAAGCTGCCGAAACTCGTTTGGCTCAGTGGATAGAACATCAGCCTGAGAACTGAAGGGTCCCAGGTTCGATTCCGGTCAAGGGCATGTACCTTGGTTGTGGGCACATCTCCAGTGGAAGGTGTGCAGGAGGCAGCTGATCAATGTTCCTCTCTCATCAATGTTTCTAACTCTCTATCCTCAGTTTCTCTCTGTAAAAAAATCAATAAAATATTATTTTAAAAATAAAAATAAAATGCTTCTGTACAAAAAAAGAAACCATCAACAAAACAACATGAAAGTCCACTGCATGGGAGAACATATTCACAAACGTTATCACCGATAAGCGTTTAATCTTCAATATTTACAGGGAACTCATACAAGGTAACAAAAGAAAGATAAACAACCCATTCAAAAAATGGGAAACGGGCCTAAATAGATACTTTTTGAAAGAGGACATAAAGAAGGCAAGAGACATATGAAAACATGCTCAAAATCATTAATTATCCATGAGATGCAAATAAAAACGACAATAAGGTACCATCTCACACCTATCAGAATGGCTATCATCAACAAATGACAAGTGCTGACAAGGATTCAGAGAAAAAATGAACCATCTTGCACTGCTGGTGGGAATGCAGACTGATGCAGCCACTGTGGAGAGGAGTATGGAGTTTCCTCTGAAAACTAAAAATGGATCTCCCTTTTGACCAACTTCTAGGAATATATCCCAAGAAACTAAAAACACCAATCAGAAAGGATATATTCACCCCTATGTTCATAGCAGCACAATTTGCCATAGCTTAGATTTGGAAACAGCCTAAGTGCCCATCAGCAGATGAGTGGATTAGAAAACTGAGGTATATCTACACAATGGAGTACCATGCTGCAATAAAAAAAGAAGGAATCGTTACCATTTGCAACAGTATGGTTAGAACTGGAGAGCATTATGCTAAGCAAAATAAGCCAGTCAGAGAAAGATAAATATTATATTATCTTACTCATTTGTGGAATATAATGAACAATATATATTGATGAACAAAAACAGATCCAGACACACAGAAGCATCGATCAGACCATCAAATCTCAGAGGGAAAATTGGGGAGGGTGGGGGTAAGAGGGTCATATCAACCAAAGAACTTATATGCATTCATATAAGTCTAACCAATAGACACAGACACCAGGGGGGTGACGGCAGGAGTGGGGAACGGGGGGAAACAGAGGGATAAGAACACATATGTAACACCCCAATCAATCAATAAAAACATAAATTAAAAAAGATTTTTGCTCCAAAATTACCCCTCAGGTAAGAACTTTTTTTTCTTATATTCAAGTCCTTATGAATTCTGCATTATAGCTCATGCTCTCAACTACTGCCCTGTGAATAGCAAATCGCTCTTTCAGGAAACTCATTAGCCTAAAATAACCTCAATTAATTAAGTTTTGGATTTTCATGGAGGTGTCTTGTCAAACTCAGCAAAAAGTGGAGGCAAACATATTCCACACAGATTCAATCGTTAATTGTGGGCATTTGCAAGTATTGTCTTTTTAACCAAGCCCTTTTTAAAAAACCACTTGAAGAGCAATAAAGAAGTGGTTACTATATTGTGCAGATGACAAATCCACACCTTCCACATTTTTTTTAATTCATGCACCCTAATATTATACAACCAGGCTTTTGTGAATAAAGTTCACAAGAATAAAGTTCCCAACATCACACACAAATTGGTTTTGCTCAAATATTTGTAACACAGCACTTTTTCAAAGTTTGTATGTTCTGTGAAAGGTTAATGATAAACTCTTAATGATTTTGACACAGGTATAAAAAGTGTTAAAAGCTTAAATAAAATTGCTTCATAAATATAAATGGGGAAAATAACACATCTTACTACACTGTATATATAATATGTGATTTTTAAAGTGTATAGCAAACTAAGTTAATAAATTATTTCAACCATGCAAAAAATAAAAATAAATAAAACAGCAGGATACTACTACATACCTACTACAATGGCTAAAAATGACTGACCATACGAAGTATTGACAAGGTTTTAGAGCCACTGGAATCCTCATACACTGCTGTTGGGAATATAAATGCTACAATTGCTCAGAAAACGATTTCAATATTTCTTAAAAATTAAACATACGCTTATCTTAGCAGGAATTTCACTCCTAGGCAGTAACCCTAAAGAAATAAAAGCTTATGTCCATACAAACACTTATAAGTGAGTGCTCATAATAGCTGAAAAATATCATAGTAATCATAAAAAAAAAAAAATCTGCTGAAACTGGTTTGGCTCAGTGGTAGAGCGTCGGTCTGCGGACTGAAGGGTCCCAGGTTCGATTCCAGTCAAGGGCATGTACATTGGTTGCGGGCACATCCCGAGTAGGGGATGTGCAAGAGGCAGCTGGTCGATGTTTCTCATCGACGTTTCTAGCTCTCTGTCTCTCTCCCTTCCTTTCTGTAAATAATCAATAAAATATATATATTTTTAAAATCTATGAATAGGAGACAGGATAAACTGTGGCATAGAATACTACTCAACAATTAATAGCAATGGAGTGATAAATGCAACACATCGATGAATCTCAAAATAAATATGATGAAAAATAAATAAATAAGTATTCAGGGGAGATACCAAGATGGCGGCCTAGGTAAGCACCTAAGCTGCCGCCTCACACAACAATTTCAAAACAACTAAAAGACAGAACGGACTTCATCCAAAACCACTGAAAGCTGGCTGAGTGGGAAATCTACAACTAGAAAGAAGGAGAGAGGCTCACGGATCAGGGGAGCTGCAAAGCACTGAAGTAGGGAGACGTGCGCACAGAGAGGCAGCCAAGCGCCTAGCTGATGGGAGGGGAAAGGAAACCCCAGGCTCTACTGAACCCCAGTTCTGACTGCACTAACCCCCAACCCCGGCCGAAACCCCATGGACTCAGGCTCATAGGGGTGGAATCTGGATTGTAAAGAAAGACACCCAGAGACTCAGAAACTGGGAGACTTGGGGGAGCCAGGAGCAGCAGCTCACGAGTGAGAGCACGCAGAAAGTTCTGACCAGACTGGGAGACCAGGGAGCTGGAGCCAGAGCACGAGAGTGAGTGCGTGCAGAGAGGTCTGACCACAAATTGCCACAGCTGCTCCATAGCAGAAGGAGTTGGAAGCTCCAGACTAGAGACTCGACCCAATTCCAGGCAAGCCCCTGGGGCACCCAAGCTCTTGCAAGGGGAATCTGGACTGTCAGGCGGAAACTCAGGGGATCCGTGGAAGGCAGAGGTCTGAGGCTCACACACAAGGGTAGGGCTGACGGGAAGCCAAGACTGTTGGCTTAGCCTTGAGACTCCACCCCATCCAAGGTGAACACAGAGGCTTTTGCAATTTTCCAAGTTTGATCCTATAAGACTTTCTCTGATACAGAAGGTATCCTAGAGTAGACACAGCTGATACTCACAGCCAATTGGCCTGGAGGTCAATTCCTCCCGGTGATACCTTTAACAATCAAGACTTAATTACAACAAGGTTGTACACGCACTCCACAAAGGGGAGCACCAAGAGTGTCTACCTCAGGTAACTGGGGAGGCTGACCCACTGGGACATATAGGACACCAAATACACAAAGCCATCCTATCAATTCAGGGAAACAGCGAAAATGCCAAGAGAAGAAAACAGATCTCAAACAAAAGAAATGGAGGAGAACAAAAGATTGGATATAGAGTTCAAAACCATGGTTATAAGGTTTTTCAAGAATTTCCTAGGAATGGGCAATAAATTTAGCGAGACCCTCAAGGATATGAAAAAGGACCAACCAGATATTAAACATACACTGACTGAAATTTAAAAAAAAATATTATAGAGACCAAACAGCAGACTTGAGGAACATAAGAATCAAGTCAAAGATTTGGAATACAAAGAGACAAAGGACACTTCTCTGGAGAAGCAAAAAGAGAAGAGAATTCTGAAAGTTGAAGATAGTGTAAGGAGCCTCTGGGACAACTTCAAGCGTACCAACATCAGAATTATAGGGGTTCCAGAAGAAGAGAGAGTGCAAGATACTGAAAACCTATTTGAAGAAATAATGTCAGAAAACCTCCCCCACCTGATGAATAGCAAGAACCTATAGCCAAGATTACTCTACCCAGCAAAGTTATCATTCATAATTGAAGGGCAGATAAAGAGCTTCACAGATAAGAAAAAGCTAAAGGACTTCATCACCACCAAATCAGTATTATATGAAATGCTGAAAGGTATTCTTTGAGAAGAGGAAGAAAAAGAAAAAAGTAAAGACAAAAATTATGATCAACAAATACATATATATCAACAAGTGAATCTAAAAATCAAGTAAATTAAAAATCTAAAGAACAAAATAAACTGATGAATGTAATAGAATTAAGGTCAAAGAAAGGTAGTGGATTGATAATTATCAGGGGAAGAGGAGTGTGGGAGTGCAGGAAGAGACTGGACTAAACTCATATACCTATGGATGAGGACAAAGGGGGAGGTGGAGATAAGAGGGCAGAGGGTGGGGTGGAAATCGGGTGAAAGGGAGCTATGGGTTGGAAAAGGAGAAATGATTGTAATAATCTCAACAATAAAGATTTATTAAATTAAAAAAAAAAAAGCAAGACAGAAGGAAGGCCAGGAGATTGCACTGTTAAAGGAAAGGACCAATCCCCCTTCTCCTGGTAAAGTAGAGATGCCACAGCAGTAATCTTAGATATTATCTTGAAAGAAGAATGTGGCAGTTTTAAATTCAAGTGGCCTAGAGTCCCACTCCCTCTTCCCCACCTCTGCCTTTTCACCAGTCTCATATTCCTATATATAGTATACCAAAGTCTTTGGTAACTTAAAACTTTTGAGTTTGCTGAATTAAGTAATCAAAATTATTAAACATCTAGGTATTTTAAAATGACAAAATACTGAAATAGTAATCTGAGTTTGCCTTATATGAAATATTTAGAGGATAGAATTGAATCTATTAATTAAATATGTCTTGTATTTTACTTGAAATATATTGCTAAAATGTAAAAATATTACTAATCTGAGAAATGCTAAGTACTTAACTTTCCACCTAAAATTTTAGGCTTCTAAGAGCTTAAAGTTCAAATTAAGGTGGAAGAAATTACATAGTTGTGATAACAAAATGCATAAAGTATAGAAATTCACTTTTGAGAAAAACAATTCTTGTTTACTCTCTAGAAAAATTAATAGTTAAAAATATATTGTAGTCCTTATGTGTAATATGTGTGGTTACATTTCAACCTGGGATATATTATTTTATTGGACTGATTAAAAAGAAGGATTAGTTCTATAGTCTGAACCAAATTTTTAATATAAAAACTGGTTTAAATTTAATTGATGTCTTTTAGAATAATTACAAAAAGCATGTTGATAAATGTCCATCTAAGAAATTATGGCTGTTTACTTTTAATTACCCTTGGAAAGTTAATGTTTAAATATTGTATAGTTTTAATAATTGAACCAGGATATACATTTTATGTATTTATTTATTTATTCTTGGAAAACTTTATTTCAGTATAAACAGAAAAGGCAAATGTTACTTATATCATCTAGGGATAAGTGGAAGGCTGGTCATCCTTCTCAGCTGTAAACTGGCAAACTCTAAATCAGAGATGTAATATAGGTAAAAGATACTTATTAATCCAGATTATATTCGTCTCCCAAAGAGATCATGAAAATTAGTCAATAAAATCAGAAACAGATTTACATGAGGTCACATCAGAAAAGCAGAGAAAGTGATGGCAAATTTCATTTCCACATGAATACTCAGAATACTTTCTTAAAGATCAGGAACAGGTAGTTTATACTACAAGTATTAACAAATGATAATGCACTTTCATCAGTTTCATGTGATTAGGATTCATGATGTTACTTAAAATCTAGATGTAGGCTCAAACACTTAATCATTGCCCAAAATGGAAAATTTAAATTTCATTACAGGAAACATAAAAATATGACTATTTGGATCTTGTCTTAATTTACAATTGATAAGTCTAGTTTTAATATTTAACACCCCCCCCCCAAAAAAAAGAAAAAGGACATGTTACACACCTGAAGGAGATTCCAAATAGAAAGTCCCCATTAACAACAGCAACTATGAAATCTAATTCAGTCTACAGGTTTTTATTTCTGATCAAGTAATAAACTTCCAGTTAATTCTCTGAATCTGCCTTCTGTTAACATGTACAACTTGTTAGGTAACCACATGATTTCAATGATTTCCAAGCTCTCCTTCCACTGTATTTTTCCCTACCAACTAAGATGTAGCTAGAAATAATAAGACAACTTAAAGTAGCTATAGTGACCTTTACTAGTTTTGTTTTACTAATGAGCTGGCCTTATTCCAGTGAAGTTATCAAATTATCCAATAGTCTTTTGGTTTCAGAATTACTTATAACAATATAATCATATACAGAAATCTTGATCAATAATATAAATAAACTATTTACAAATGCAAAATATGCAATATTGTTTAAAATAAATATACAATATAGAGTTTCTACATTCTCAAGCAACTTAAAAATGAGGTAATAAAAACTTAACTGATTAAACCTTTTACCATTCCGAAAATGGCTTATGAAAATGATAATGAAATTTTTTCCCCCTTGGGTCCTTTCATGGTTTCTTTGAATGCTTCTGAATACTTCCTTTTCTATGATGAAAAACTGTGTAAAAAAGAATTAAGCATTGTTGGATAATCTGTCATCACTCCAGTTGCTCCCAGATAAAAAGCTTTTTTTTGTATTCTTGTTCTTCATTTAATACCCAAATATATACCTGAATGCCTCAAACAGTAAGATGATCAAACAAAGCTTTTCTCATTCATAAAATATCAGAAAGCCAGATGAGGAACTTCTGACTTTTGGACAGTTTGTGTGGTTCTTTTAACTTCAATATGATAGAAGGCATTGGGATTTCAAAAAACTGTTCTCGAATCCACAAAAAGGGCAGTAGACCAGTGAAGAACAGGGCAAGAATGAGCAGAACACATTGTACATTGAAGAGAATGGGAATATGTGAATTCTCTTTGTAGCACTTTCCTACAATTGCATAATTAGCATTATCCCATATTGTTATGTGTTCTCATCTGTATTGTTTCACCAACTCTGAAACCTTAATCTGTTGTTGATTTTGATATCAATGTTAATGGGAGTGTTAGAAAAGGCCTCAAAAACTTCCTTCAATAATGGAATTTGGTTATTTTTTCCTTCACATTTGCATGCTCTTTGAAATGTGACATCCAGTTTGCCAAGGTAAGGTGGGAGTTTACAGTATTTGAGATCTGAGATGTTTACATTGATCTCTTTAGATTCTCATCATGTGACACAACAACTTGCTCATCTTTTGTGATATGACAGTCCAATTCCAGCATATCAGTTCCAATGGTAACTACATGCTGAAATGCTGCCATTGAATTCTCCAATTTTCTCCAGCATCTCTGCGGTGAGAGATGTGTTTACTGAGGAATTGCTGTTTCTTTCTCTGGTGCAGCAATTGGCAGGAGCCTCCCCACACTAGGCCAAGATGTTGTCCACTGCGGCTTATTACCTTTTCTCCAGACTGGGAGGGTACCTGGTGACCTCATTCTTGTTGGTCAGGATATACATTTTAGAGGAAAATGGTCTGTACAAGTTGCTAAATGTATATATAGAAAGAAGGAATATTCAAGTAGAAATACTTAGTAGAAGGTCTAAGGTATGGTTATGCATTTTTAAAGGACATAGGAAAAAGGTTTCAAGACTAATTTGAAAGTATGACATTTGTGAAAGTTATATATGTGATGAGAAGGAAAGAAGAAGTATTGACAGAGAGAAATGAGTACTAAAGTTGCACTCATTGCAAGAGTTGTAAAAGGGTCATAAAGTCTCAAGAAAGTTTAAAAAAAGGCTGGCTACCTTCATCTCCCCTGCCAAGGACAGAGTAAATGGTTAATACAGAAAGGGAGGGCAGGACAAAGTTACTGAATATTATTGAATTTTTACAGAAAGGAAGAGAAAGGGATAGAGAGTTAGAACCATCAATGAAAGAGAAACATCAATCAGCTGCCTCTTGCACACACCCCACTGGGGATGTGTCTAAAACCAAGGTACATGTCCTTGACCGGAACCGAACCCAGGACCTCTCAGTCCACAGGCTGATGCTCTATCCACTGAACCAAATCAGTTTCGGCCCTTCTATTTTTAATAAATAGAAAAAAAGAGTATATTAACTTAGCCTGGTCAATTTACTTTTGATTCATTGGAATATCATGGTAAGACTCATCCAATAATCAGTTTGATGTTACCTAGAAAAAGGGCTCATACCACCCTGCGTAGTCCTTTAACAAAAAGGAAATGCATATGCTAATCAACTAGTTATTTTATTAAAACAGGCCACAGAATCTCATCAGCATTTACATCAGCCTGCCAAAATATTATACAGAAGGCAAAACATATTATTAAGGAATGTCCCCTTTGCATGTTAAATCTGCCTCAAGGACCTCTAAAATCTCAACCTGAAAAGCAAAAAGGGGGAATAGTGGAGAAATCTTCTGTAAGTAACTACATCAAGCCTTAATTACTTTACATTGTTTCCCTTATAATGTTGATGGCAAGACATCTATGGAATCACGCTGGTTTTAGAATAAGTTAAAGGAAAATGGTTTTTTAAATGGAAAGATCCCAAGTCTGGTTTATGGAAGGGCCCTGACCCCTTGTTAACTTTTGGTTGAGAATATGCTTGTGTATTTCCAGAAAACTCCTCCAAGCCTGTGTCGATTCGTGCAAGGAATATTCAACTTTGATCCTAGAGAGGAATTGACCAGACTACTACAGCCATAGATAGCAGTAGCCCCCAAGTAACATGCTGAAGATAAGAAATAAAGAGGAGAAACAGTCCAGAGAGTACCTGGGAAATGGTAAAGAAACCTTGCCATGTTAACAGTCACCAGGTGTGCAATGGTACAGGTTGCCCTGGATAAAGCCAAAGAAGGTCAGACCTGCAATGTCATTGCCCATCATTTGTCCACCATCCAGAATTCGAATATCATTGCTGGGGACAATGACTAGGAAGGGGACCCATGAAGAACTTATGGCCCAGAAAGGAGCCTACTACAAACTAGCTCCTTAAATGTTTGACAGCATTTTAAAATGGACATAAAAAAATACAATCCTTTTCATTGAATCTTCCTACATTTGTTTAGCATAATCATTATTATCTATCTCATTCTTGTTCTTATATGTTTAATTCTAGACAGCAGATGCAGAATGAAAAGTCTTAATAGGACTCAAGCCCTGCAGATGGCATATACCTTTCAAGATTTATTAAAACAAAATGGGAGAAATGCAGGAGGCTAAAATCAACAGTAATTAGCATTTTATTCAAAAGTCCCTTTAGAAGGCCAATGGACTTTGATATTCAGGAGGGCTGAAAATTAGCATAATATTGCCTACTATGGGCTCACTGTCTGAAGGCAATTCCCTAACCTGGTAATCCTTTTACTGTTACCAAACTTTACCTGTATGCATTTCTAAAGGGCAAATGTGTATTCAAGTGAATAAAAGCTGACAGGTCCAGGTTTTCAATGAGCTTCTCCGCTAGAGAGGTTTCTGCCTGTCTCTCTCCCCTCCCCCCATGCCTTCTAAATTCATATTTCTTGTTTAGTGTTTTCATTTATGCACAACCCCTTCTTCAGATCCTGAACCCTATCCGTAAATGGATGTGGCAAATCTGAGTTTATCTCATGTAGCTCTAAGCCTTGTCCCTCCCTCCTTGTCCCCCCCTCCCCTCTTGGGAATGCATTAAGCTCCTGAAGATTATCTTTCTTGGTAAGTTTAGAAAACCTAACTGAAAAGAATATCTGGGCTTTTAAATAAATGTAAGATGCTTAGATTAAAAAAAAAGTAATTTTCAAAACTCAGTATGTATAGGCTAGTAACCTTTTTCACTTCCATTTTTCAAATGATGCCTATATAATTCCAAAGATTTGGAAGTTGAGAATAGTTTAAGAACTCCAAGGACTTTTTCCATACATAGAAACAGTGTCACGCTTAATCCGGTACTAATTATCTAAACAGCCTCTCACTATGTCCCAATTATCTCAGCTTAATCCATTTACTGGCAAGTATGCTAATGGACCAATCATTCTAACTATAAATATAAAAATGTACCGTGTTTCCCCGAAAATAAGACATCCTCTGAAAATAAGACCTACTTACAGGTTTCCTTCTGAGTGAAATATTAGGTCTAGTAATAATTAATGTCGTTTTCTAATACTTTTTTTAAATAGAATTTATTTAAACAATACAACAAAATTTAATCAACAATATAGTTGCCGTTGTTTTCTACTACTTGTGCCCAACGCTCAGGAAGCATTTTAATCCCTCTGTTGTAAAATTCTTGTGATTTTGATGCAAAAAATTCGGTCAATGCATTTTTGAGGCATTCTTCATTATTAAATTTTTTTCCAAGAAGAAAGTTTTGCAAAGAACGAAACAAATGTAATCGGAAGGGGCAATATCAGGAGAATATGCAGGTTGAGGGAGAACTTCCCATTCCAACTGGCGCAGTTTTTCAGCAGTGATTCTTGCAGTATGGGGTCGTGCGTTATCGTGGTGAAGAATTACGCCCTTCCGATTAATCAGCGCGGGTTCTTTTTCTCTTAAAGCTTGGGCTAACCTTTCCAATTGGGCACTATACACTGCACTTGTAATGGTTTGGTTAGATGGTAAAAGTTCATAATGAAGAATTCCTTTAAAATTCCACCAAACACACAATATCACTTTTTTCGCATGCAAGTCAGGTTTTGGCATGGGCTGCGGAGCCTCATTTTTGTCCAACCATTGAGGCCGCCTTTTCAAATTAACATACAGCACCCATTTTTCATCTCCGGTAACAATTTGCTCTAAAAACGGCAAACGGTTTTGACAAGAGAGGAGCGAACTGCAAATTGTGACTCTTTGATTACGGTTGTTGTCGGTCAACTCATGAGGAACCAACCCATTTTCCAAACTTTTGGACTTTGCCAAGTGCACGCAATTGATTGGAAATTGTTTTTTGTGAACAATTTAAAGTTGTCGCAAGCTCTTGTTGGGTAATTTGAGGATTTTGCACCAAAAGAGCTTGAAGAGCTTCTTGATCAAAATTGGACACACGGCCTTGACCACTCTTGTCATCTAACGAAAAATTTCCCTCACGAAATTTCTCAAACCAACGCTGGCATTTTCTGGCGCTAACTGCATCTTGACCAAGAGCACTACAGCTGTTTTTTGCAGCGTCACTTGCTTTTCTTCCTAATTGGAACTCGTAAAGCATGCAGTGCCGAATATGCTCTTCATCCGCCATCTTCTTAGCCCTAGTTTTACAACAAAAACCAAACCAAATACAAACTTTTTCAAGCAAAACTTGTTAATTGCACTTCACACGTTCTGTAGATACCACGTGTTTGAAGGTTATGTCAATACAAGTCAATGCCAAGCAAGATTTTAAACGAATGTTTAAAAACGACATTAATTATTACTAGACCCGATATAAGGGCCCCCTCTACGCTAAACATGAGAGATTTGGTCCACTGATTCTGAAAGAAATGGAGTCACAAGAAATTCACCAGGAAATTCAGGAATTGGATTGTTATGATGATGTTCCAGAAGATGACGACATGATTGTCATTGAATAAATGAGTAAATTCTTGATACTGTAGGATTCACAGTTTGTCTGGTTTGTGTTGACAACTACCATACTACCATACCGTATACAGGTAATAAATTTCCTTTATTTTCATTTAATGATAAATGTGTACTGTATTCTTCTTCATGGAAAAATAAGACATCTCCTGAAAATAAGACCTAGCGCATCTTTGGGAGCAAAAATTAATATAAAACCCTGTCTTATTTTCGGGGAAACAGGGTATATAGTGCTTTTATTGTTTTAAAGCATTTCTACATAAATTATCTCATATTAATTTAACACATCTATAGTACAGGTACAAAAGATGCTAAAGAAGTCTGCCGTTTAGTAATAAACTTGCCAACCATTCAGCAGCAGCAGCTCTGACATTTCCAGGCCAATCATATTAAACTCTATTCTTATAAAAATTCTCATTTGAGATTCTGCTCAGAACTTTACTTTGTATGGAGTTTTGGGATGCTTGAAGGCAAGTTAAACCAAATTACTGCCAAAGGTGGAAGTAAAATTTCTTCACATAGCAGCAAAATTTCTTTAAATCATTTTGTAGCAGTCTTGAAGACTAAATCTCCCAATTTGTCTGTATTTAATGTAATAGCATTTTTAAAAATCACTTCTATATTGAATATACTTAATTGTTCAAAGCTTTTTCCCCTAAGTTTGAGTCCTTATATCATGAAGGACAAAATATTAACTTCAACAGTACGTCTCATGACGATGGCTCATTTACAATAGCTATAGAGAAAAGTGAATTTGACAGTGCTTCTCATTAGGCCCCTGTACAGTTGGTCTATACATGACAATTACTAAGGTCTCCTAAAAATAATTGTTCAATCTCTAAAATTAACTCAGTTAAGACCTAGGTATTTAATACTGTATCAGGAACCACCTATCATTCAGACTAACAACTCCTCATTCTAACGCTAAAATTGAGAATCATTATTATTCGCAGCTACTGCTAGAATCCTGGTCTTCTAAAATTTATACCAAAACAAGGCGCTGTAATTCACTCCCGAGTTATTTTTGCAGTGCTGCCATGAACCAGCGCCAACCCGCCTGCGCAGAGCACCAGGCTATCCCCAGTCCCCCGTTCCCATGGTTACCGCCACAGCAAGTCCCTGCTTGCGGGGGACCACGTGGGGTGCCCTCCCGCGGGCTCCTCGGCGGTCTCTGTGCTCAATAGGAAAAGGCTTCAGGGCCAGTCTGGGAAAGCAGGTGGGAAGCAAAGCAAACCTGCCAACAGCTCATCTCTGCTTCTCTAGAGCGTATAGGGTAGGAGTCATGTGAACATCAGGCCAGAAGGGTTCCCTGTTCCTTTTACTGTCCCTTTATTTTTTAAAAATTTTTTCTTTCATTTTTTTTTTTTTTTATTAAGGTATTATCTTACTGTCCCTTTAACACGGTATCTTAAGGCTTTCAATTCTGCGTGTTCACAGCACGGGCTCGGACTCCGCCCCCACGGAGACGCCCCGCTGCCACCCCAAGAGCAGTGCTTACGCTTTCCGGGTGCCCCGCCCCCGGCTCCCGGAGTCTCCGAAGAGCCAGCCTGCAGCGGGCGCCTCCTTCAATCCCATCTTCCTACACTGTTGCTGCTCGCGGAGTGAGACACTCCAGTTTTTCTTCCTCTTCCGTGAGTCCCTCCTTCGATCTCCCCAAAACCCGGCCTCCGCCGCAGCTCTCACGCCCTGAGAGTGCTGTGCGCGTGCGCGGGCGGGCGGGCGCGTGGCATTCGGGCCCGCGCGTCACCCCCACCCCCTTTCCGCCCCTCCATAACTCGGCTGGCTGAAAAGAGGCGCCCCGGGAGCCGGGGCCGGAGCTCGGCGTTAGGAGCTAGAGTTGAGGAGGTTAGGAACTGGAAGTCGCAGCCTGCTAGAGCTGGCCCTTTCCCGCCACCGCTCACACACCTACTCGCTCCTACCCCGGCCCGCTCCCTCGCTGTTCCTCCCATTCGGGGTTTCGGCGCGGCGGGGGCGCCCAGGGGGTGCCCTCGCCCTCCTGTGCGGACGGGCGGCGGGCGGGATGTGGCGCCTGGTGCCCCCGAAGCTAGGTCGCCTGTCCCGCTCGCTAAAGCTGGCGGCTCTGGGCAGCTTATTGGTGCTGATGGTGCTGCACTCACCGTCGCTGCTCGCCTCCTGGCAGCGCAATGAACTGACCGACCGGCGCTTCCTGCAGCTCAATAAGTGCCCGGCGTGCTTCGGCACGAGCTGGTGCCGCCGCTTCCTCAACGGGCAAGTAGTGTTCGAGGCGTGGGGCCGCTTGCGCCTGCTGGACTTCCTCAACGTGAAGAACGTGTACTTCGCGCAGTATGGCGAGCCCCGCGAGGGTGGCCGCCGCCGAGTGGTGCTCAAGCGCCTGGGCTCGCAGCGCGAGCTGGCGCAGCTCGACCAGAGCATCTGCAAGCGGGCCACAGGCCGGCCTCGCTGCGACCTGCTGCAGGCCATGCCGCGCACTGAGTTCGCGCGCCTGAACGGCGACGTGCGGCTGCTGACGCCCGAGGCTGTGGAGGGTTGGTCTGACCTGGTGCACTGCCCCTCACAGCGCCTGCTCGACCGCCTGGTGCGCCGCTATGCGGAGACCAAGGACTCGGGCAGCTTCCTGCTCCGCAACCTCAAGGACTCAGAGCGCATGCAGTTGCTGCTGACCCTGGCCTTCAACCCCGAGCCCCTGGTGCTACAGGTAGGCGCGGTGTCCGTGCGGGGGGAGGGGGAGGTGCGGGCAGCGGGAGACAGGAGAGCTGGGCCCTCGTTTTCCAGTTTGCACCCTATCCGCTTGGGCCAGGCATGGGAAGGGGCCAATGCTGGGGAACCTTCGACTCTGTATGGGATTGCGGAGGTCTCCCGGGGCGGGTGCAGAGTCCGCCCTAGTATTCTAGACGCGATGCGGCGCTTCTCGGATTTGACTGCTGATCCTTCAACACCAGAGGGGGCGCTTCTGCTCTGCTCCCAAAATGTCTCTCCTGCTAGTTTTCTTCGTTCTCCGTGCCTTTCTGGTTTTATCTGCCGGCCTGGACTTTCAAGGCACAGTCCGTCCACGAGTCCTTGGACCTTTCTTAGTTCTTTTCAAGTATTTTCTGCTCTCCCCTAAGTACCCTGCAAGGCTGACCTACCTTCGGCTCCAAAGTCTGTCTTTATTTTATTGCTTAGCTCACTTACCTGGCAAGTCCTTGGAAAAGCTGTTTTGAGGACAACTTGGGGAAGATAAAGACTGAAATGGGGACTGTGGTCAGGGGTGGGGTTAATCATGAGTCGCTCTGGGTGGGATTAAGAAGAGGAAAACATTAAGGCTTCCTTGGATTTGGGGGCCTGGAGGGTTATGGCCAGGACTTTTTCATCCTGTTTCTGTGACCTTCCCTATTATGGCATTTTGCTGCAGGAAAGAGATGAAATGTTAGGCCAGGGCAAGTACAAGAGGAAAGAGATTCTCATGGAATGAGAATGGAGTTATTGGCCCTCCTTTGACCTTTTTAAAATAAGTGTACCTTTTAGGGGAGTATGTTGAGTTCTTTGTACCGCAACAGAAAAAACAAAAGAAAAAAAGGTTCTGTTTACCCTTGGAGCAGCTACTGAGTTTCTGCACATTCCCACCCAAGGGTAGAGCTGTATCCTTGGATAGTGGTTACAACTGTGGAGGTATGATCCCTCCTGATATCCCAAGGAAAAATTACTTGCTCATTTTCCACACCAGATTTGCTGTAGTATTTAAAATACAAGGGGTAGGGGGAGAAACATGATTTAAAAGTAATCAGAAATAATTGTGATATAATTTATGTCCTTTTTTGTGTTGTTAGGAATGTCACCGATGGCTGGGGGTTTTCTATGGGGTTGCATATATTAGGAATGTATCATATTCATTTATGTTGCTTTCTTTTCTCAAGTTCACTGCCCAGATTAGCTAAGAGAAACTAGTTTCCTTTGATTGGTTCAGCCAGATAATTGTAACACAAAATAAATATTTTGCCTCAAACAAAACTTTAGTATATCGATAGGTCTTGGTAAATTTTAAGTTGTGATAGGATATATATAGTATGTAATGAGTCAAATTCAAAGTATGGATTGTATGTTAAATACTGCTCTCTTTAACAGTGAAATGGTTAAGCATCCATTGGAGAGGTTGTTTTAAAACTAGTCATCCATTAAAGTTTAAGTCTGTATTTGTGATATATACAGTTGATTTGACAATTTTTGAAAATTTGAACTGCCTTTTCTCTTTGAGAAATAGATGATTATGTTAGCAAGGGATCCCTGAAAAAAGATTTAGCATTTGTAGTTTGCTTGAGTATATTAGTCTCTTAATTCTCTGGGATTCCAAAACTTAGTAAAGAGCTACAGTAGTAGAATTCACATTTTCTGTACTTAAAATAATGGCTGCCTATTAAAAGACTAGAGGCTTGGTGCCCGAAATTCATGAACTGGTTGGGTGGGGGTGTCCCTGGGCCCAGCCTGCTCCCACTTCCCAGGGGGAGGCCCACCCACCTGCTGCTGCCAGATAGCCTGGGCCTCCCTCTTTGGGGCAATTGGGGAGCCCCCTGATTCATCCCCCCTCGGGCTGGTGACCTGAGCCCTCTCTCTATGGGGTGATTGCAAGGCCCCGGCCAATCACATTGCATCTGCCTTGATTGGCCTGGCGCCAGTGGATGTCATAGTGTGGTTCTTCTGCTGTTCTGCCTTTCAGTCGATTTGCATATTATGCTTTTACTAGAGACCTAGTACACGAAATTCATGGGGGGGGGGGGGTGGTATGTGTCCTTCAGCCCAGCCTGCACCCTCTCCAATCTGGGACCCCTCGAGGGTTGTCTGGTAGGATCGGGTCTCTAACAATCCAGGACTGCTGGCTCCCAACTGCTTACATGCCTGATTGCCCCTAACCACTTCTGCCTGCCAGCCTTATCACTCCCTAGACTCCTCTGCCAGCCTCATCAATGCCTAACTGCTCCTCTGCAGGCCTGATTGCCCTTAACTGCCCTCCCCTGCAGGCCCGGTCACCCCCAACTTTTCTCCTTTGCCAGCCTGGTCACTCCTAACTGCCCTCTCCTGCCAGCTATCTTGTATCCACATTAGGGTGGCCATCTTGTGTGTTGGAGTGATGGTCAATATTCATATCACCTCTTTTGTATATAGACTAGAGGTCTGGTGCACAAAATTCATTCATGTGTGTGTATATGTGTGTGTGTGTGTGTGTGTGTCCGTGTCCTTCAGCCCAGTCTAAACTCTCTCCAATCATCCCTTGAGGGATATCCAACTGCTCATTTAGGCCCGATCCCACTGGGCAGTCAGACATACCTCTCACAATCTAGGACTGCTGGCTCCTAACCGCTCACCAGCCTGCCTGCCTGATTGCCCCTAACTACTTCTGCCTACCAGCCTGATCACCCCCTACCACTTCCATGCCAGCCTGATTGATGCCTAACTGCTCCCCTGCTGGCCTGATGGCCCCTAACTGACATCCCTTCCTGGTTTGGTCACTCTTAACTACCCTCCTCTGTTAGCCTGGTTGCCCCCAACTGCCCTCTCCTGCAGGCCTGGTAACCCCCAACTGCCCTCCCCCACAGGCTTGATCGCCCACAACTTCCCTCCACTGATGGCCATCTTGTGTCCACATGGGGGCTGCCATATTGTGTGTTGGAGTGACGGTCAATTTGCATATTACTCTTATATAACATTATTATATAGATTTATATAGGATCATTATAGAATTTTATCAGGTAATGCTAACTATTGACATTAGAAACAGCTAATGTTAAAACTAATATTTTAAAAACATATTTATCAGTTCTTTATAAACATGACATTTGAATTTGAGAAACTTCAGCATTTTATAAGCAAATAAAAAAAGAAGGCTTATTTTTAAATAAGCAATCTTCATAGAGCTGCTACTTTCTTTATAGAACCACTTCATCTTTGGTAAAAACTAGTGAGTTAAGAAGTGTGGACAATAGTACTTGAGGTCTGATGATGGTACAAAACCACTAAAATGAAATGAATCTTAAAATTCTGTGATCAAGTACAAATTACACACTAACTCAAATCGTGATGTTCATTACTTTTTGTTATCTAGACAAATGTATACAATTTTAGTATTTTATACAGTTTATATAAACTGTTAATAGCTGTTTTTGTAGTTTTGGAATACTAGCTGATAATAGAAAAACTCATTAAAATTTGGTTCTTTATTTATATATGTTTTTTGGTTCATGTATTTTTTTCCCCTTAATCTTTACCTGGTGGATTTTTTTTTTTTTTACAGTAGAAGGGAGAGGGAGAGAGAGAGAAACATTGATGTGAGTGGGACATATGGATTGGTTGCCTCCCACACGCACTCCAGTGGGAGCCAGGGACCCAGCCTGCATCTGAGGTATGTACCCTTGACCGGAATTTAACCAGGGACCCTTCAGTCTGAACGCTGACACTATCCACTGAGGGAGATTGATGTATTTTTAAAAATGTTTTTGTAAGGGTACAAGCATGTGTTTTACAGTTTAGGGAGAAATTCACTACTAACTCCTCCCCCCTTCTCCCCTCAGGAGAGAACTACTTATTGAGTTTTTGGACATTTTATGACAAACTAGATTTTTTCTATCTTATATTGCATAAAAATTAGTTACTTTGGAGAAAAAGTCTTTTGAACTGACATCATCTAAGTTTTCTTAACAAAAGTTCCAGTGTGGTAAGCATGTTTCCAAAATAAACATTTAAAAACATCCTTTATAAGGTACTAATGAAATAATTGAAAAAAATTATAAACATCAAGCAACAAGGTAATGCTAGTAGTTTTAGCATTACTTTGTTTTCTACTCTGATACATTCTTTTGATTCTCTTTTTAACTTCACTAAGAAATATATTTTAATTACAAATATGCCATACTCCTATGAAAAAAGTTGGGGAGAAGGACTTCTGTTGATTTTATATTGTGCAATAGCATTCTTGAAATATTTAAAAGTTGAGATGTTGAAGTATCTGGTAGGATGGCAACATATTTTCTATTGCTATATTGGTAAATTTTCTATCAATATTTGTTCTATTCTTGAAGTTATAGAAGTTGTCTATGAGAAAAAAATGTTGCCTAGATTTCCCAAAGTTCAGACTATATCTCTGATTTTTTTCAGCTGAAGATAGTAAAGATGGTTCCTTAGAAATAAAGGAAGCTCTTGGTTGTTCAGGGAAGTGAAGGTGGAAATTTGTTTTACTGTTATACTTTGTAGAATTTTATTTGCCTTAAGTTTTCTGAATCATGATTTTAATAGGACTTCTTTGATTTTTATTGTATGTAACTATCATTTAAGCTTTGCATTTTAAGCTTTTATTTATTTATTTTAAATATATTTTTATTGATTTCAGAGAGAAGAAGGGAGAGGAAGAGAGAGATAGAAACATCAATGATGAGAGAGAATCACTGATTTGGCTGCCTCCTGCATGTCTCCCACCAGGGATTGAGACCACAACCCAGGCATGTGCCTTTGGCTAGAATTGGAACTGGGACCCTTCAGTCCGCAGGCCAACACTCTATCCACTGAGCCAAACAAGTGAGGGCTAAGTTTCTTTTTTTGTTTGTTTGTTTTTAAATTCCTGTAAATGGCATGATACATTCAAAACACCTTATATAGTAAGGCGTGATTCATAGAAAGCACTCAATGTTAGGCATTAAATAAGGTAAAGGAAACTCTATCTAGTGTAGTAGATCAGCTGTTTTGAAGCTTGTTTAGTATGGATCACCTTAAAAACAGTATGATTCCTGCTATCAACCATATTTTTATTTACTTTAATTTAGTACATTCCTACATTATAGGATGGATTTTATTTTTTATTTATTTTTTAAGTAAATCTTTATTGTTCATATTATTACAAATGTTCATTTTTCCCCCTCCATTGCTCCCCTCCAAAAGGTTCCCACCTCACCCTCTGCCCTTTCCCCACCCCCCATTGTCCTCATCCATAGGTGCACAATTATGTTCAGTCTCTTCCCGCACCTCCCCCCATTTCCCTTTTCCCCGAGAATCGTCAGTTCACTCCCCTTCCATACCTCTGATTCTATTATATTCCCCAGTTAATATTGTTCATCAGATTTTTTAATTCCCTTGATTTTTAGATTCACTGGTTCATAATTTTTATCTTTATTTTCTTGCTCTTCCTAAAGAACCCCCTTCAGCAATTCATATAATTCTGGTTTGGTGGTGATGAACTCCTTTAGCTTTTTTTAAAATTATTATTTGTGAAGCTCTTTATCTGGCCTTTGATTCTGAGTGATAGCTTTGCTGGGTAAAGTATTTTTGGCTGTAGGTTCTTGCTATTCATCATCTTGAATATTTCTTGCCATTCCCCGTCTGGCCTGCATGGTTTCTATTGAGAAATCAGCTGACAATTATATGGATGCTCCTTTATAGGTAACTACCTGCTTTTCTCTTGCTGCTTTTAATGTTCTCTCTTTGTCTTTTGCTCTTGGAATTTTAATTATGATTTGTCTTGGTGTGGTCCTCTTTGTATTCCTTTTGTTTGGAGTTCTGTGCGCTTCCTGGACTTGTAAGTCTAATTCTTTCAGCAAGTGGGGGACGTTTTCTGTCACTATTTCTTCCAGTATGTTTTCGGTATCTTGCTCTCTTCTTCTGGGACCCCAGAATTCTGATGTTGGTTCGCTTGAAGTTGTCCCAGAGGTTTCTTACATTATCTTCAACTTTCTGGATTCTCTTGTCATATTGCTTCTGCAGAGGAGTGTCTTTCTGGCTCTTTATGTTCCAAATCTTTGACTTGAGTCTTGTGATCTTCCATTCTGTTTTTAGGACTCTGTATAATATTTTTTATTTCAGACAATGTATTATTTCTTTCTAGTTGATTCCTTATTATTTCTAGTTGATCCCTTTTCATATCCTCAAGGGTCTCCTTTATTTTATTGGCCTTTTCTAGGAAATTATTGAAGAACCTTATAAGCGTGGTTTTGAACTCTATATCCAGTTGTTTTTTGTCCTCCATTGCTTTTGTTTGTGTTCTGTTTCTTTGTCTTGGCATTTTTTGCAGCTTCCGTGAGTTGTAGCCTTAAAAGTCTCTGTGTTCAGCTTGGATGGAGCAGAGTTTCAGGGTGGAGCATACAGCCTTGGCTTCCGTCAGCCCGGCCCTATGAGGTTCCTGAGTCTCAGTGTTCCTCAGGGTCCTTCGGTACTTGCTGCAAGCACCTCTGAGAGTGAGGTGCCCTCGAGTTTTGCCCGCTACCAAACAGTCTAGGCTCTCCCCCAGTGAGCCCGAAACTGGGATTCAGTTCAGTTGGAAGTGGGTTGGAATTGGGGTTCAGAGCAGTCTGGTGCTTTTGTCTCCTTCCCACTAGCACAATCCAGTAGCACAGTCAACAGTCCGTTCTCTGCGTGGGATGTGTGCGGCTCTGGGACTTCCTTTTGCCTCTACCCTGAGTTTCCACCTTACAGCACAGGTTCCCTCTGTATGAGCCTGGGTCCCCAGGGTCTGGCCTAGAACTGGAGTTCAGTGCTCTCGGAACTGGGGTTCAGCACAGTCCAGAGCTTTTATCTCCTTCCCGCTAGGGAATGCCAGCTTGGCACTTAGCCTCCCCCTTCTCTCCAGCTCTGTCCTCTCCTCGTGTGCAACGTGTCTTCATACTTTAGGCTTTTACAGCTCCTCTGATTTTCCTTCTGGTTTTCTCTTCCCTTCTAGTTGTAGAATTTCCAGTCAGTTGACTTTCCTGTAGTTCTGGGTAATGCCCATTTTGTATTTTATTGAAATTGTTGTGTGAGGCTGCAGTTAGGTGTTTACCTATGCCGCCATCTTGGTTTCTTCTATAGGATTGATTTTAAAGACAACTGTTGTTGTTTTTACCCTTAAAAATAATTTCTACAGGTGAAGGATATATTTTTAATGTGTACTGCCTAAACTGTAGTTTTTGAAGTAAACAAAATATTATGGCCTTTTAGCTAATTACAGATTGATAAACTTTTTTTATGGAACTTATTTTACTTATCTATAAAGTGAGATTGTTGGTTTAGATCCATTGTCTTTTTAAACCCTAACAATCTGTACTCTTGACTTGAGAAAGCTTTTTCTTTTTACTTTTTTTTTAAGCTTGTTTTTAATTTGCAGGTTTAAGCTCTTCTAAAAGGGAGTTGGGAGTTTTGGGACATGGCCAAAGGTAGCCAAGGATTTCATGGGACTGTATTACATAGGATGTTCTAAACTCTGTCTCAGGAGTTTCTGTTCAAGCAACAGCTTGGGGAGCCATGTAACGCTCCAACTGGCTGCTGCTGCAGTAACTGCATTCCCAGATTTAGGCTTCAGAGATGGTTCTGACTAGATAGTTCTGAGTAGAGCACTTTTTATTTAATAAATTCATAAGCTTAAGTCTAGACGGTTTTTGTTGTTTTTCATCAGAGGCTTTATTGACATTTTTGACACTTGAATGCCCTTCATGAAAGATCAAACAAAAATAATTATGTATATCTCAGATCCAAGAAGAGGGAGTCGTGAATTTTGGAAAGACCATAGAAATAGACAGTAACCCTTAGGAAAGCATCACTTCCAGGTTAGTGGACTAAAATAATTTGACATCCTGACCCATATTCTGGATTAATCTATATCTTTTTATTGTTATTAATTCTGAGATTTTTTTCCCCCTGTACATTTTCTAGTCTTTGAACTCTTTTTATTTTCATATTTCCACTGCATGGGTCAGCACATGTTCCTCAAGTGTGTTGGTGGGAAATAGAAAGCTTAATTTGGGGGTGGGGAGGGGAGAGAGGAGGATCTGCTTTCTGGACATAGTTTTTCAGTTTCTCAGGGTATGTTCAGACTGGTTTTCGATCTCCGTTGTATTGGCTTATGATCTGTGGCCTACGTCCTATATTGCTATCATTGCTGTTGACTCTTTATATATTTTTTTATTGATTTTTTTTTTCAGAGATGAAGAAGGATAGAGAGTTAGAAACATCAATCAGCTGCCTCCAGCACACCCCTCACTGGGGATGTTCCCCCAACCAAGGTATATGCCCTTGACCGGAATCGAACCTGGGACCTTTCAGTCCTCATGCTGATGCTCTATCCACTGAGCCAAACTGGTTTCAGCTCTTTTTTTAAAAATCCTCACCCTAGGATATTCCCATTTATTTTTAGAGAGGGTGGAAAAGAAAGGGAAAGAGAGAGAGAAATATCAGTGTGAGAGAAATACATCGATTGGTTGCCTCCTGCATGAGCCCTGACCAGGGACCAGACTGGAGAGGAGCCTACAACTGAGGTACATACCCTTGACTGGAATCGAACCCTGGACTGCAGGTGGACACTATCTGCTGAGCCAAATCGGCTAGGGCTGCTGAAAACTCTTTAGAATGCTGGTATTTTTTTCTTTCTTTACATTTTACTCATTATTTGTATGTTAAGCCAGGAGGGCCTTAAAATATACAATTTGTATTTTATTAAATTTGTATGTCATTTTTAAAAATAGATTCTTGATGGGAAGTTATCTGTGAAATAACTGGAAGTTCTTTGGGATTAGAGTCAGAAGAAATTAATTTTGTTCATTTGATAAATATTATAAGACATTTGGACTGAAAGAATCTTTCAAGGCAGCAAGAAGCTTATTAGGTAGGAGGTAAGTATATAAATAATTACTATCAATATATAATAGCATAGTAACTTCTACAAAAAAAATATACACTCTATTAAGTAATTATTTAGGAGAGGCTATCTGGATACATCTTCATACACGTGGATGCTAGGGAAAATTTTATACAGAAATTGAGTTCTGAAGGATAAATGGAATTCTGCCCATAGACTGGGAAAGGAGGAGACAGAAGCAGTAATGGGGACAGTATTGAGATAGCATTCTATACTACCTTTAAGTTAGTGTGTGAGATTGATCAAATTATTTCATATTTAAGAGCTTGAGATTTTTAATCAGTGAAGTGGGAATGGAAACTTTTATCCATTAATAATTTTAAAGATTAAAGGAGATACGATTATTTAGATAACATTCAATTATTTAGATATTCTTTAATGATAACTTTTGTTGATTTTTAAAAAAATAAATATTTATTCAGATTATTATAATTATTCCTCTCCCCCCCATAGCATCCCTCCATCCAGTTTCCACTCATCCTTTGCCCATACCCCCTGCCCCTCCTGCACTGTCCTCATCCATAGTTGTGTAATTTTTATCTAGTCTCTTCCCCGCATCCCCCATACTCCCTTCCCCCCCAAAATTGTCAGTCCACTCCCTTTCTATGACCCTGATTCTATTGTATTCACAAATTTACTCTGTTCATCAGATTTTTTATTTACTTGATTTTTAGATTCACTTGTTGATAGATATGTATTTGTTGTTCATAATTTTTAACTTTATCTTTTCCTTCTTCCTCTTCTTAAAGAATACCTTTCAGCATTTTATATAATACTAGTTTGGTGCTGATAAATACCTTTAGCTTATTCTTATCTGTGAAGCTCTTTATCTGCCCTTCAATTCTGAATGATAGCTTTGCCGGGTAGAGTAATCTTGGTTGCAGGTTCTTGCTATTCATCACTTTGAATATTTCTTGCCACTCTCTTCTGGCCTGCATAGTTTCTGTTGAGAAATCAGCTGACAATTGTATGGTGCTCCCTTGTAGATAACTAACTGTTTTTCTCCTACTGCTTTTACTATTCTCTCTTTGTCTTTTGCTCTTGGCATTTTAATTATGATGTGTCCTGGTGTGGTCCTCTTTGGATTCCTTTTGTTTGGGGTTCTGTGTGTTTTGGGTTCTGTGTGCTCTCTGGACTAATACGTTTTATTTTTTTCAATAGGTGGGGGAAGTGTTCTGTCATTATTTCTTCAAATAGGTTTTCAGTATCTTGCTCTCTCTTTTCTGGCACCCCCATAATTCGGATGTTGGTATGCTTTAAGTTGTCCCAGAGGCTCCTTACACTATCTTCATATTTTTGGATTCTTTTTTTTTTTTTTTTCCATTTGGTTATTCTTCTTTGAATCTCAAATAATTGACTTGATTCTTGGGATTCTCTAGTCTGCTGTTCGGTCTCTGTATATTATATTTTATTTCAGTCACTTTATGATTATTTTCTAGTTGGTCCTTTTTCATATCCTCAAGGATCTCACTAAATTTAATGGTGGTTTCTAGAAAATTCTTGAAAAACACTGTAACCGTGGTTTTGAACTCTATATCCAGATGTTGCTTTCCTCCATTTCTTTCATTTGTGACCTGTTTCTTTGTCTCCGCATTTTGGCTGCTTCCTTGAGTTGATAGTGGCTTTGTGTGCTAGGTATCCTATGGGATCCAGTGGCTCAGCCTCCCCAGTTACCTGAGGTGGACACTCTTAGTGCACCCCTGTGGGCTATGTGTACAATCTTCATGTAGTTAAGTCTTGATTGTTGTTGGTATCACTGTGAGGAATGGTTGTGAGAATCGGCTGTGTCTACTATGGGATAACTTCAGTGCTGGAGGTACCCTTATGGGGCAAGACTTGCTTCAATGGGAGTTTGATGCTCACTGAGTCTGCCCCCTGAGTGTGTCCTTTATAGAACTGAGGAATTTAATCTGGATGGTCCCATTCTGACCATTGGGTACACTGGCTCTTGGATCTCTAAGGAGGTGCTAATTTAGCCTCTGCCTGAAGCCACCCAGCAGGAGCTACGGAGAGATCTGCAGATTTCTCTTCTTTGTTTGGGGTTTGGAGGTGTCCAGATGAGGCCCAGCTGTGAACCATTGCAGTTGCTGTGGGGCTTTGGGACTTCTTTTGGATATTTTGGGTTTCTCTGACCCAGCTACAGTTTGTTAGGTAATTTTTATTTTTTATTTTTTTTTATTTTTTACAGAGAGAAAGAGAGAGGGAGAGTTAGAAACATCGATGAGAGAGAATCATCGATCGGCTACCTCTTGAACACCCCCTACTTGGGATGTGCCCGCAACCAAGGTACATGCTCTTGACCGGAATTGAACCTGGGACCTTTCAGTCTGCAGACTGACACTCTACCACTGAACCATACCGGTTTTGGCTGTTGGGTAATTTTAAATTGCAAAAGGCCAGGGCACTCATATGCAAAAGCCTCTCCACACACCTGGGGTGGAGTGGGGTCTCAGAGAATCAACAGGGCAGAGAAAACAGCTATGGCTGATCCTCAGCCCTGCCCTAAGAGGCCCCAAATCTCAGTGTCCCATGGTAATCACTACAAGCACTTCTGAGACAAAGCTGCTCTCAATATCCATCTGATGCCAGACAGTCTAGTTTCTCCCCATATGAGTCTGAATCCCCAGAGTCTTGCCCAGAACTGGAGTTCAGAGTAGTCAGGAGCTTGTGTCTTCCTCCTGATTGAAAGACAACCATGTCCTCAATTGCTAGCTCTTTCCGTGTACATGCCTCTGTATCTCTGCACTGTACTTCAGCACCTCATCTGAGTCTTTGTGTGCTTTTCTCTTTCCTTCTAGTTGTAGAATTTCCACTCGGCCAGCCTTTCTGTGGTTCTGGAAGGTGTCAGTTTTGTCTTTTAGTTGTAGTTTTGAAGTGGTTGTGTGAAACAGCAAGTTCAGTTGTTCAGCTATGCCACCGTCTTGGTTTCTCAATAATTTTTTTTTCAAAATATATTTTTACTGATTTCAGAGAGGAAGGGAGAGTGAGGGAAAGAGAAACATCAGTGCTGAGAGAGAATCATTCATCAGCTGCCTCCTGCACGCCTCCTACTGGTGATCAAGCCGGAAACCTGGCGTGTACCCTTGACTGGAATCAAACCCGGGACCCTTCAATCCTCAGGGCAACACTCTATCTACTGAGCCAAACCAGCTAAGGCAATTATAAAGTATTTTTACAAAGCTTTATCCTATATAATGAAGAGATAATATGCAAATTGACCTGTTCACGCTCACATAAGATAGCCAACCCATGAGATCAAAAGATGGCTGCCACAAGATGGCCAGAAGGAGAGGGTAGTTATGGGTAGTCAGGCCTGTAGGGGAGGATAGTTAGGGGTGAACAGGCCAGCAGGGGAAGGCAGTTGGGGGTGACTGAGCCAACATGGGAGGGAAGTTGGGGGATGGAGCCAGCAGGGGAGGGCAAGTGGTAGCTACCAGGCCTGCAGGAGGGCAGTTGGGGGTGACCACATCAGCAAAAAAAGAGCTGTTGGAGGGGATCAGCTGGGAAGGGGAGGGCAGTTGGGGGAATCAGGCAAGCAGGGGAGCAGTTAGGCATCGATCAGGCTGGCAGGGAAGTGGTTAGGGGGTGATCAGGCTGGCAGGTGAGCAGTTGAGATCCAGCAATCCTGGATTGTGAGAAGGATGTCCAACTGCCAGGATCGGGTTTAAACGGGCAGTCAGACATCCC
The DNA here is from genome assembly GCA_963693515.1 of Pipistrellus nathusii. NCBI lineage: Eukaryota > Metazoa > Chordata > Mammalia > Chiroptera > Vespertilionidae > Pipistrellus > Pipistrellus nathusii. The sequence goes on from OY882859.1 coordinate 96,925,508, forward strand.
TTGAGGAGTCCCAGATTGGAGAGGGTGCAGGCTGGGTTGAGGGACACCACCCTCCCCAGTGCACTGGGCCTCTAGCTAATTTATAAATTACCTTACTCCATTTTTAGATAACTATAGTAGTTGAAAAGGTCTTTAGTTGACATCTATCTTAGAAATATATACATTATGTTGACATCTATCTTAGAAATATATACATTTTATTCTTATAGCAAATGTTCAAATGTCACCCTTTTTACATGTACTCATGTCATATATACCTATGTGGCTGTTGCTTTAGGCTATAGTGTTTTTGTAATAGTAATTAAAGTGGTGGGGGATTAGGATTTGCCCCAATGAAGTACAATGAATAGAATGATTATTATAGGAAATAGGGTTTAGATAAGGATTCAGTAGTACAAAGCAAATAACTTCATTTTTATTCCTTAAGTCATTATTACAGTCCAATAATTTACTTAGTAATTGATGACTCATTTTTTAAATGGAGGTTTGGTTTATTTATAGGAATTCTTAAACTCTGAGAAAATCTCTTTTTTTTTTCTTTATTAATTAAGGTATTACATATGTGTTTTTATTCCCCCATTGCCTTCCCATTCTCTTCCCCCCCCCGCCCCCCCCCCGAGTCATGCCCTCACCCCCCTGGTGTCTGTGTCCTTTGGTTAGGCTTATATGCATGCATACAAGTCCTTTGGTTGATCTCTCCCCCTTAATTCCACTCTCCCCTACCTTCTCTCTGAGGTTTGACTGTCTGATCAATGCTTCTGTGTGTCTGGATCTCTTTTTGTTCATCAGTTTATGTTCATTGTATTCCACAAATGAGTGAGATTATGTGATATTTATCTTTCTCTGACTGGCTTAGCATAATGCTCTTCAGTTCCATCCATGCTGTTGCAAATGGTAAGAATTCCTTCTTTTTTGCTGCAGTGTAGTATTCTATTGTGTAGATGTACCACTGTTTTTTAATCCACTCATCTGCTGATGGGCAGACTATTTCCAAATCTTAGTTTTGGTAAACTGTGCTACTATGAACATTGGGGTGTATATATACTTTCTGATTGGTGTTTCTAGTTTCTTGGGGTATATTCCTAGGAGAGGGATTACTGGGTCAAATGGGAGTTCCATTTTTAGTTTTCAAAGGAAGCTCCATACTTGTTCTTCACAGTGGCTGCTCCAGTCTGCATTCCCACCAGCAGTGCACTAGATTTCCTTTTTCTCTGCATCCTTGTCAGCATTTATCATTTGTTGATTTCTTGATGATAGCCATTCTGACAGGTGTGAGAAGGTATCATGTTGTTTTGATTTGCATCTCATGGATGATTAGTGACTTTGAGCATCTTTTTATATTTCTGTTGGCCTTCCTTGGTCCTCTTTCAAGAAGTATCTATTTAGGTCTATTTCCCATTTTTTGATTGGGTTGTTTTTCTTTTGTTAATTTTTATGAGTTTCCAGTAAATGTTGGAGATTAAACCCTTATTGGTGATAGCATTGGTGAATATGTTCTCCCATGCATTGGGCGTTCTTATTGTTTTGTTGATGGTTTCTTTTGCTGTAAAAAAGCTTTTTATTTTGATGTAGTCCCATTTTTATTTCCTCTTTAGTTTCCATGACACTAGGAGCAGTATCAGTGAAGATATTGCTTAGACATACATCTGAGATTTTGCTGCCTGTGGATTCCTCTAATATTTTTATGGTTTCCCATCTTATTTCAAGTCCTTTATCCATTTTGAGTTTATTTTTGTGTATGGTGTAAATGGTAGTCTAGTTTCTTTTTCTTTTTTTTTTTTTTTTGCATGTATCTGTCCAATTTTCCCAGCACCATTTATTGAAGAGACTGTCTTGACTCCATTGTATGTTCATGCCTCCTGTGTCAAATAATTGAGCATAGTGGTTTGGTTTATTTCTGGGTTCTTTATTCTATTCCATTAGTCTAACTGTCTGTTCTGATGCCAGTACCAGGCAGTTTTTAAAACAGTGGCTTTGTAATACAGCTTGAAATCTGGTATTGCTATCCATCCTACTTTATTCTTCTTTCTTAAGATTGCTGTAGCTACTCAGTTGTTTTATTTTTTATTATTTATTTTTTTATTTCAGATGAATTTTTGGAGAGTTCATTATGTTCGTTCTAGGTTTGTGAAATATGCCATTGGTATCTTAATAGGGAGTGCATTGAATTTATGGATTGCTTTGGGTAGTATGGACATTTTAATGATGTTGATTCTACCAGTCCATGAATAAAGTTGTTCTTCCATCTGCTTATGACTTCCTCTATCTCTTTTTTAGTGTCTTGTAGTTTTCCGAGTACAAGCTGAGACAGAATCTTAAAAGATTTATGCTGTTTCAGGTTCCTCATATTTTGCCTTTCTAGTGCTCATTTATACTTCTAACTATGAAATAAAGAGATCTGACAAGAATTGTATGGCATTGCTCAAAAGTTTCAGGATCTGATCTATATACACTTGGAATACAGTAAAGTTGACAGGACTAGGCTCACTTTGTGCAATCTTTGCTTTCTGGGGCATTAGGTGTGAACAGCAAACAAATAAAATAAGGTAAATTCACATTTTCATCCTGTGCTGGAGAATTGTATTGGGGATAGGATACATTAAATTGGGTGGTTGGGAAGTGCATTTTAGCTGAGTTGTGTATAATGAGAAAAAGCTAGAGGTGCTAAGTTCTGAAGGCAGTGGGGCCAAGAGCTATGGTAAATTACAGGTTCCCAAGCAGGATCAAGCATGGGACTAGGGAAGCATGGTAGAATAGAGGAGGTACGCAAGGGGTATATCTTTTATAACTTTCTAACCATGCTTAATGGGTTTAGGATTTTATTTTCAGAGCAATGGGAAACAATAGTATCAATTTTTACAGGGCCTGGTTTTTGGAGCTAGGTTTTAAGTGGTAAGAGAACTAGTTTGAGGGAGAACGCTTGGTGGTTTGGATTAAGATGGTTGCAGGGGGCAGAGCTTGAAGATGGCGACCGAACAGACGGACTTGTTCTGACCCCGGTCCCAGAACAGATAAAAGCAGCGTCTGAGTCGCTCAGGGAATGTTGATTAGCAGCTAAGGGGCAGCGGAATTCTCAAGGAAGGTAAGTAAGGACCCGCTGGACAAGATTTCCTGACCAAGCGGCCAGCACTGCCGCAGCTGCTCTCCCGGAGCTCCAAGCTCAGAGGGAAGGCTGCACCATCTTACCAGGAAAGGAGGATCTTCTCTGAGGCCTGGGAAACCCACAGCGGAGGAGTCCATCGAGCAGCTGAGACGCCCCAATTGGCGCAAACACGTGGATTCAAGGGAGTTCTTCAACCACACACAGAAAGGTCAGAGTTTGCGGGGATAGCCTGAGGGATCTGGGTCCCGCAGTGCAGACAGCTACGGTAGCTGCGGAGCTCCCGCGAGGACCCGCCCCCACGGTAGCCTGGAGCGCAGTGCTGCTGCCTGCGCTGAGCTGCGCCCAAAGAAGGCTTCAGCGAGAATTCTGCCTGGCAACAGCCAGTGCTGGGTTTAGCGTAATCTTCCCCAGAAGCGGGCCTTTTTAAAAATGCCAGGGGACATGGGACAGATTGTTAAGAATCGCGGCTGTCCCGCCAAGGGCAGAACATCTGGACTCCTCGGAGCCTGATCCCCTTCACCCTCTTGCTCCTGAATACTAGGGAAGGGCTGCCCAGTTGGGCATATCCGGGAAATTGCACGGGGAAATTGCCTTCCTGGAAACAACAGATCGGAGCCACAAGAGATAGTCTGGGAGCCAGTTGGCACTCTGCCAGCTAGAGCCATAGAGCAACCAAAAAGACTGGGAGGTCAAACCGGTAACACTGACACATAAAAGCTGAATTAAAAAATGCCTTTTTTTTTCTTCTTTTAATTAATCAAAAATAAATGGACACATATAACTAAGATATAGCCTACTTGAAATTAAGGATTACCTTACAAAACTGAAGTGCAGTGGAATGCTGGGAACTGCAAGACTCTCTGGTCCAAGAATCAGGCGTGCCAAATACAATAACAGAGGAAGTGAATGACCACTAAATTTACTATTCTTTATTTTATTTTCATTTTTTACATTTTTTATTTAATTTTATTTTTTTACATCTTTTACTTAAGAATTTTTTTTCTTTTTTCCTTACTTTATTTTACCTTTTCAATTATTACATTTTTCAATCTCTATCATCACTATTATTACTGCTATTTTGCAATTTTTTTTTCCTCTCCAATACCATTTTATTTTTTCTTTATATTGGGAGTAACCATTCTATTTTAATCTATAGCATCATTCAACCCTATCTTCAACTTGACCTTTACACCATCACTCTCGTATAAACTTTACCCTTTTAGTCTCCGGTTTATCCTATCCCTTTCGGCTTTAGTTTTTCCTCTACTCTTTCTGTAAACTCCCTGCTAAAGCTCTCACTATACTTATAGACCTATGTTCTAACCCCTGATCCAAGTGTATAAATACCACTCTCTGCACTATATTAACTAGTTTAAAAAAAATTGTTCTCCTTTCCTTTTCTCATTGTTTGTGTGAAGATTGATTATTGTGAATTTTTATGCTTTTTAGTGAAATTGTCATGCTTATTCCTGTGTTGTTATTGTTGCTTTGTATTTTTTTTTTTAAATCCTCTGTTTTTGTTTGTTTCTTTTACTTCTGTATATCATAGACTTACTTAATAATAGTGGATATTGTAGTTTGTATTAATCTCCAAGTATTGTTACTGGCATTGGCTGGGTTCAGTGGTTGTTCTTTGGCAATTTTCTCTACATATATATAGTTTGTTTCCCATTTCTCCTTTAGTTTTCTTCTTCTCTCTCTTTCTCTCTCTCTCTCTCTCTCTCTTCTTTTTTTCCCTGTTTTCCAACTTCATTTTCTCATTACTTTTTTTCTTCTTTTTCTGTCTTTTTATCCCTCTCTTTTAATTTACTTATTTTATTTAATTTTTTAAATTTCTCTTTATTTTATTTTTACCTTTGTTCCTTCTCTCCTATCCCCTAATTTGCCTTTCTCTAGTGGTCACCTTTATTAGAGGTTATTAATATTGTAAATACATTCCTGTTAAGTGCCTCTTGTGTTGTACCTGGTAGTGTTGTATTTTGTACCTTTAAATCAACGCAAGAGAAGGAACACCACATAACCAGATATCCTGAAAAGAGATACCATGGGAAGACAAAAACATACCCTGCACATGAAAGAAAAGCAGGCATCACCAGAAAAGGAAGTAAACGAGTCAGAGGCAAACAGCCTACCAGAGCAAGAATTGAGAATAATGATCATAGGATGGCTAAAAAGAATGGAAGAGAAATTTGACAATAACCAAGAACAAATGAGGAAGAACCATGAGGAATTGAAGAAGAGCCATGAGGAATTAAAGAAGAACCAAGAAGAAATGAAAAATGACATCGCTACCATGAAGAACTCAATAGAAAGCATCAAGAGTATACTACATGAAGCGAAGGACCGCATCAGTGAGCTAGAACACAAGATGGAAAAAAATACCCAATTAGAGCAGCTTCTGGAAAAAAAGATTAAAAAGCAGGAGAGGCTACGGGAGCTTTGGGACAATACAAAACAAAATAATATTTGAATAATAGGGGTTCCAGAAAGAAAGGAAACTGAGGTAGACATGGAAAAAGTATTTCAAGAAATAATTACAGAAAACTTTCCTGAGATAGAGAAGAAAAAACCCACACAAATCCAAGATGCTCGCAGAGTCCCAAGGAAAATGAATCGCAGAAGACAGACGCCAAGGCACATTATAATTAAAGTGGCAAACAACAGCGACAAAGTAAGAATCTTAAAAGCAGCCAGAGAGAGACAGAAAGTTACATACAAAGGAACCCCCAGCAGACTAGCAACTGATTTCTCCACAGAAACATATAAGGCCAGAAGGGAATGGGATGAAATATACAAAGTCATGCAAAGGAAGGGTCTGAATCCAAGAATACTGTACCCAGCAAGGTTATCAATCAAAATTGAAGGGGAAATCAGGAGCATCACAGACAAAAAAAGACTGAAGGAATTTATCTCCACCAAACCAGCAATGCAAGAAATGCTAAAGGGTTTACTGTAAAAATAAAGAAATAGGAAGTGAAGAAGGAACACAGAAGTATAGAATAAAAATGGCGTCAAATGAGTGCCTATCAATAATAACCTTAAATGTAAATGGATTAAATGTTCCAATCAAAAGACATAGGGTGTCAGATTGGATAAGAAAACAAGACCCATATATTGGTTGTCTACAAGAAACCCACCTCAGAAAAAAAGATGCACACAGACTGAGGGTGAAGAGATGGAAAAAGTTTTCCAGGCAAATGGAAATGAAAGAAAAAGCTGTGGTAGCAATAGTTATATCTGACAAATTAGATCTCAGAGTGAAGGACATAACAAGAGATAATGAAGGCCACTTCATAATACTAAAGGGAACTATCCAACAAGAAGAAATAACCCTGGTAAATATATATGCACCCAATACAGGAGCACCCAAATACATAAAAAAAATAAAAATAAAAATAAAAACCTGCTGGAGGACTGTAAGGGAGAGATTAATAGCAATATAATCATAGTAGGAGATTTTAATACCCCACTGTCACCCTTTGACAAATCATCTAAACAAAAAATCAGCAAAGAAATATCAATCCTAAATGACTCACTAGACCAGATGGAATTAATTGACATCTTCAGAACATTCCACACCAAAGCCACAGAATATACATTCTTCTCAAGTGCACATGGGACATTCTCAAAGATAGACCACATATTGGGACATAGGCAAAGTCTCTTCTAATTCAAGAAGATAGAAATCATATCAAGCATCTTCTCAGATCATAATGGCATAAAACTGGGAATTAACTACCATAAAAGTAATCCAAAGAAATCAAACACATGGAGACTAAACAGCATGCTATTAAAGAAGGACTGGGTTACCAGAGAAATCAAGGAAGAAATTAAAAACATCCTGGAAACAAATGACAATGAAAACACAACAATCCAAAATCTATGGGACACAGCAAAAGCAGTTTTGAGAGGGAAGTTCATATTCTTACAAGCCTATTGCAAAAAACTAGAAAAAAGGGTAACAGATGATCTAACTCTGCAACTCAAAAAGTTAGAAAAAGAGCAACAAGAAAAGCCCAGTGTAAGCAGAAGGAAGGAAATAACAAAAATCAGAGCACAGATAAACGATATAGAGACCAAAGAAACAATACATATGATCAACAAAACCAAGAGCTAGTTCTTTGAAAGGATAAACAAGATAGATGGACCTCTAGCCAAGCTAACCAAGAAATAAAGAGAGAGGACCCAAATAAACAAAATCAGAAATGAAAGAGGTGAAATAACAACAGACCCCACCGAAATACAACGGATTGTTACAAAATACTACGAACAACTCTATTCCAACAAACTGAACAACCTGGAGGAAATGGACATATTCCTAGAAAAATACCAACTTCCAAAACTCAATCAGGAAGAATCTAAAAATCTCAATAGACCAGTGACTTGGCAAGAAATTGAAACAGTCATCAAAAAGCTTCCAGCAAACAAAAGCCCAGTGCCAGATGGCTTCACAGGAGAGTTTTACCAAACATTAAAGAAGAACTAAAACCTATCCTCCTCAGACTATTCCAAAAATTCCAAGAGGAAGGAAAACTTCCAAACTCATTCTATGAAGCCAGCATCACCCTAGTACCAAAACCAGATAAAGACAACTCAGTGAAAGAATTACAGGCCAATATCCCTCATGAACATAGATGCCAAAATCCTCAACAAAATTCTAGCAAATCAACTCCAGAAGAACATCACAAAATCATACACCATGACCAAATAGGATTTATTCCGGGAATGCAAGGATGGTACAATATCCGCAAATCAATAAATGTGATACATCACGTAAACAAATTGAAAGATAAAAATCATATAGTCATATCAATTGATGCAGAAAAAGCATTTGATAAAATCCAACACCCTTTCCTGATAAAAACTCTTAACAAGGTGGGAATACGAAGATCATACCTCAACATAATAAAAGCTATATATGATAAACCCACATCCAACATACTCAATGGGCAAAAACTAAAACCATTCCCTCTAAGAAAAGGAACAAGACAGGGATGCCCACTCTCGCCACTCCTGTTTGACATAGTACTGGAAGTACTAGCCATTGCAATTAGACAAGAGGAGGAAATAGAAGGCATCCAAATTGGAAAAGAAGTAGTAAAGTTATCCTTATTTGCAGATGACATGATATTTTACATAAAAAACCCAAAAGGCTCTATTAAAAAACTAATTGACTTAATAAATGAATTTGGCAATATAGCAGGATACAAAATTAATGCCAAGAAATCCATGGCATTTCTATACACCAACAATGAAACTATAGAAACAGAGACTAAAAAAGCAATTCCATTTACCATCGCACCAAAAAAATTAAGATACCTAGGAATAAATTTAACTAAGGAAGTAAAGGACCTATATGCAGAAAACTACACAACACTGAAAAAAGAGATAGAGGAAGGTGGAAGGAGATGGAAGAACATACCATGTTCATGGATTGGTAGAATCAACATCATCAAAATGTCCATACTTCCTAAAGCAATCTATAGGTTCAATGCACTCCCCATTAAAATACCAATGGCATATTTCACTGACCTAGAAAGAACTCTCCAAAAGTTCATTTGGAATAATAAAAGACCCCGAATAGTCACAGCAATCCTAAGAAGAGTAAAGTAGGAGGCATCTCAATACCAGACTTCAAACTGTTTTACAAAGCCACTGTTCTCAAAACAGCCTGGTACTGACACAAAAACAGACATATAGATCACTAGATTAGTATTGAGAACCCAGATATCAACCCAAATAACTATGCTCAATTAATATTTGACAAAGGAGGCACGAATATACAATGGAGTCAAGACAGTTTCTTCAATAAATGGTGTTGGGAAAATTGGACAGACACATGCAAAAGAATTAAACTAGATCACCACCTTACACCATTCACATAAATAAACTTAATATGAATAAATGACTTAAATGTATGACGGGAAACCATAAAAATACTACAAGCATCCACAGGCAGCAAAATCTCAGAGGTATGCCAAAAGAACTTCTTCACTGATACTGCCCCTAGGGCAATGAAAGCTAAAGAGAAAATAAACAAATGGGACTACATCAAAATAAAAAGCTTTTTTTACAGCAAAAGAAACCATCAACAAAACAACAAGAAGCCCACGATATGGGAGAACGTATTTGCAAATAATACCACTGATATAAGCTTAATCTCCAACATTTACAGACAGCTTATACAACTAAATAAAAGGAAGATGAATGGTCCAATTAAAAAATGGGCAATGGACCTAAATAGAGTATTTTCAAAAGAAGACAGAAGGAAGGCCAAAAGGCACATGAAAACATGCTCAAAGTCACTAATTGTCCGAGGGATGCAAATCAAAACAACAATGCGGTACCATCTCACACCTGTCAGAATGGCCAACATCAACAAATCAACAAAGGACAAGTGTTGGCGAGGTTGCGGAGAAAAAGGAACCTTCGTGCACTGCTGGTGGGAATGCAGACTGGTGCAACCTCTGTGAAGAACAGTGTGGAGTTTCCTCAAAAAATTGAAAATGGAACTCCCATTTGACCCAGTAATCCCACTCCTAGGAATATATCCCAAGAAGCTAGAAACATCAACCAGAGAGGATATATGCACCCCTATGTTCATAGCAGCACAATCCACAGCCTAGGTGCCCGTCAGCAGATGATTGGATCCAAAAACCATGGTACATCTATACAATGGAATACTATTCTGCCATAAAAAGAAGGAATTCTCATCATATGCAGCAACTTGGATGGAATTGGAGAACATCATGCTCAGTGAAATAAGCCAATCAAAGAAAGAGAAACACCACATGACCTCACTCATTTATGGATAATAAAGAACATTATAAACTGATGAACCAAAAGATAGATATAGAGACAGTAAAGCAACAAGCAGACTGTCAAATTACAGTGGATAGGGGAGGAAGATCTGGGGGAGATAAATAGATCAACTGAAGGACTTGTATACTACATATAAGTAAAATCAATGGACATAATACTCTTGGGAGGGATGGTATATGTGGGAGGGAGGGAAGGGGGTTAAAAAAATCAATAAAATATATTTTTTAAAAAGATGGTTGCAGTAGAGTTTATGAAAAATTATCGGACTCAGTATGTTTTGGAGAAATAGCTGACAGCTTATTAAAGGGTTAAGGTATGAGGGAAAGAGAAAAGTAAAGGATATCTCCTGTGTTTTTTAGTCCAACCTAGTACTGACTGGCGATTCCTTATTTTGATGAGGAACCCCAGAGAAAGAATGGCTTTAGAACAGTGGAATCTTTTGTTTTGACTGCATTAAATTTAAAGCAACAATAGAAATACAAATCTAAAACAAGGAACAAGGTATTTAACACAGGTATACTGATATTTTGCTGTTTTTCTGAAGGACAGTGTTACTTTCTGTTTTAAAGGAATCAGGGAAGTTAGTACTGTTCTACGTGGCAGACTGTTTAAAGAAATCAGATATTAAGTAAAGTAAGGTGACATTGTTAGGTTATTAGGTCAGAAGAAACTTATACCTTGTTTCTTTCTTTAAATCTTTGGTTTATTATATACTAGAGGCCTGGTACACGAAATTTGTGCACCGGGGTGGGATGGGGAGGATGTCCTTCAGCCTGACCTGCACCTTCTCCAATCTGGGACCCCTCAGGGGATAACCAGCAGTCAGACATCCCTCTCACAATCCAGAACTGCTGGCTCCTAACCCAGGGTCTGCAACCTTTAAGACATAAAGAGCCATTTGGACCCGTTTCTGAAGGGAAAAAAAAACCTGGGAGCCGCAAAACCATTGCAACATTTAAAACAAATATAACACTGCACATATTCTTTCTTACCTTAATGCTATGTAGCTACGTGCAGTTAGCTGTCAGTCTGGCTGGCTGTGGCCTGGGAGACAGAGAAGCCACCCATCCCACGGTCCCGGGCACCTGGTGAAGCCACCTGTCCACAATCACCTAAGGCTGCAGCAGGCCTGGGCATCTATGGCTCACCAGAGGGAGGGAAGCCCAGATCCCAGGTGCCTGTGGTCAGTTGGAGGAGGGAATCCTGAGTTCCAGGTGCAGGACCAAGACAGAGCTGGTAAGGGGCAATCAAGCCATCAGGGGAGCAGTTAAAAAGGACTTTTTCAGAAAAAAGGACTTTTTCACTTAACAATGTAAAATATATTTTTGCAAATTAATAGCTAATTAAAATATTAATTTACCTGGTTAATGGGATTTTTGCTCATGAACCTGAGTGCAGTGTCTACACATCAGGGCTGTAAGACGTTACCTTCATTTTCACACAGGCTTGCAAGTTGTCGAGCTGCAGTAAAGCTTCAAAAGAGCTGCATGCGGCTCTGGAGCCATAGGTTGCCGACACCTGTCCTAACCGCTCGCCTGCCTGATTGCCCCTAACTGCTTCTGCCTGCCAGCCTGATCATCTCTAACTGCTCCCCTGATGGCTTGATTGCCACCTCCCCCAGCTCCTGAGGGGTGATCAGGGCAGCAGCAGCTGGTGCCAGCTCCAATAGCTCTGTGCCGTCAGCAGATGCAAGCAGGGCCGGCGCTGTCAGCACAAGGGAGCAACGGCAGAGGGAGCAAGGCTGCCGGCAGATAGGACCGGGGCCATAGTGGGATGGCCTAGGTGGGGGCATGGAGGATGGGCCGAGACCTGTCCCTGTGCCTACCGCAGCCTCACGGCCCACAGTTTCTTTCAAGGCACACAAATTTGTGCACTGGGCCCCTAGTATAATTACACTTACATAGGCTTCCTTTAAGCATTTTCTTTGCACTACATATGTTTTTAGTAGAATTCTGTTCTTATTTTTTTTTTTTAATATATTTTATTGATTTTTTACAGAGAGGAAGGGAGAGAGATAGAGAGCTAGAAACATCCATGAGAGAAACATTGACCAGCTGCCTCTTGCACACCCCCCACCGGGGATGTGCCTGCAACCAATGTACATGCCCTTGACCGGAATCAAACCTGGGACCTTTCCGTCCTCAGACCGATGCTCTACCACTGAGCCAAACCGGTTTCGGCGAATTCTGTTCTTATTAATGAAGTCTGGTGATTTTGATTATACAATGAATAATTGTATAATTATTCAATGAATAATTCATTGTATTCATTGTCAATTGAGCAAGTAGTGCAAATTCATTTATTAAAGTTCTTCTAAAAGATTTAAGTGGCAAACTATATGGAAGAATTGTAGTACACTTCTGAAAACGAGTAACAGGATTTCAGTTAACATTATCAGAGATCACTATCTATCTATCTATCTATCTATCTATCTATATATATATATAAAAGGCTAATATGCATAGTGTCCCCTTGGGAGTTTGACTGGGAGACTCGGAGTTCTATCGCTCACTATGATGTGCACTGACCACCAGGGGGTGGAGCAGATTGAAGGACGGTCCCGGCAGGTTGCTGGGGAAGGAAGGCCCCTGGCTGGCAGCTGAAAGAAAGGCCCTGGCCAGTAGCCAGAAGGCCCTGATAGCCAGTTAGGTTTAGGAACCCTACTCATGCATGAATTTCATGCACTGGGTCTCTAATATGAATATAAAGTTGCTCAGTGTGACATTTATTCATATATTTTATCTTCTTCTATCTGAGACTTTGGTAATGAAGTGTATATTTAAATGTGTTTTGCCAGTTAGAAAGGCTCCATAAACAAGGAGACATTTGTACATGTGCAGATGTTGGCAGGGTTCCCTTTTTCTGTTGTCAAAGGCCATTTTGTTTTCACAAAGATATGTTTATAATCTGTTTTACAATATGACATCTGAATAATACAACAAAATTATATGGAGGAGTGCTTTGTTTTACTTTTTTGCTTGTTAAAACTGTATAATATATATTTACTTTTCTTGATTTTATTTTTTATGCTAGCGACTTTATACATGAATACTTCTGGAAAACAGTTAAATCTTTTGTAAACATTTTGTCTAACTAAAGTTTCAAGGTCATGTAAATAATTAAGTTGGGGGGGGAAAGTTGAAAATAATGTGGTTAACAAACAGTTTTTACACTTCACATGAGATAGGAAGCAATCTGTCACTTTTCACAATGCCCTAAAAAAAGAAAATCCTCAGGTATAAGATTAAAAATGTGTTTTCTCCTTATTGCTAAAGAATCACTAAGTATTTTCTCTGAACAGAAATTAAATCAATTTAGCTACTATATTTAAAGATTCAAATTGTCATATCTAAACTTTTAATTTATATAATTAGTGTTTTATCACAAAAATGAAGATGTTTAAAATAAAGTTATATATAAAAATAGTTGTGTGCTGATAGAATGGAAAAGAAACACAAATGAAACTAGGTAATTATTTGGATGCAGTTGAGTTTTTAAAATCTTTTTGTTTTAAAGTTGATAAAAATTTTAATGTAAAACTGTTAAGTTTTGTCAATCTTATAAAAGCTAAGGCAAAAAGTAATATTACTTATTTTCTTAAGAAGTTCAAGAAGAGCCGAAACCGGTTTGGCTCAATGGATAGAGCGTCGGCTTGGGGACTGAAGGTTCGATTCCGGTCAAGGGCATATCCCCAGTAGCGGGTGTGCAAGAGCCAGCTGATCAATGACTCTCTCCCATCGATGTTTCTAACTCTCTATCTCTCGCCCTTCCTCTCTGTACAAAATCAATAAAATATATTTTAAAAAAAAAGAAGTTCAAGAAGAAAAGCCTCATCTCCAGCTCTCTTAACATATGTGGATTGTTTAATGTTTATCAATAGAAATAGGCACATTTCTATCGATATTTTGCAGTGTTTTCTGTGCAGTACTTGTATAAACATCATTTTCTCAGATATTTTTTTTCCAATTTAAGATAGGTGTTAGGCTGAAGGAATGGCTATTAAAACATACCTTAATATAGCTGGTTTGCCTAATGGTTAGAGCATTGGCCTGTAGACTGAAGAGTCCCGAGTTTGAGTCCAGGCAAGGGCACATACCCAGGTTGTAGGCTCGATCCCCAGTAGGGACTGTGTAGGAGGCAGCCAATCAATGATTATCTTATCATCATTGATAAAAGTTTCTATCTCTCCCTCTCCCTTCCTCTCTGAAATCAATAAAAATATATTTAAAAAACGAACAAACAAATAAAACATACCTCCTCTGGTCATATGATTTTTCAAGAAGTTCTTTAAAATATTACTTCCCATCCTTTTGTTGGTGGGCATTTTAGCACTAGAAAGTACCTCAGATAAAGCCTATTATTTAATTTGAAAATAATTGTTCATGATCATGGAAGGTTTCTGTTTTAGGACATTAATCCTCCCATTAGTTATAATAAAATCTGCTAGAAAACCTTGCTAAGATAGGAGAATAAATAATGTCAAAGTCGGCCTGAAGGTGAACAGGAAATATAGTATAAGGGAAAGAAGAGTAACTGTACTAAAGAGACTTGGAATAGAGAAAGACATTTCCCAGAATCCTCTCAATTCCATCCCCAGAACCTGCACCACTTCTCAGAAACTAACACTTATTATATTCATAACTACAGGCCTGGTGCACGATAGGGCCAGGAAGACTTTGGGATGGCTTCAGGGCGTGTCTGGCCCATATTACCCAGTCCCCATCAGCTGGTCTGCAGCAGCAAGCTAACCTACCAGTAGGAGTGTCTGCCACCTAGTGGTCAGTGCACATCATATCTACCAGTCTATGGTGTCAGCGCCCCTCATAATGACTGGTCCAGCAGTAGTTCTGGTCTTTCTGCTCTTAAGGTGAATTTGCATATTACCCTTTTATTATATAGGATAGATTATTTGTTTGGTATCTGTCTTCTCTTCTAACATCTTTATTTTAGAGACTGTTTTGTTCACTGTTATTGCCAGCTGAAGCACAGTGCCTAGTGCTTGGTGTGTGGTAAATAATGCTGACTAATAGACCTGCAGTGCTGTCCATTCAAAAGAAAGGATTGGTTGATTGTCCTTACATAAATTAAAAAGATAAAGGAAACATAAAATAACTTTAAATTTGCTAATAAAGAAAGTGTCTTGTTTTGTTGTTTGGTCAATTTGCACTGAGATTTTAATAAGCAATACTTTTTTTAGCTTTATAATGTAAAGCTATTAAATTTTTTTTTCAGAACCATAGTAAAGGTATTGTGCCCTGAGTCTCACAAAGGATGCCTCAAAAAGTCGAATTATGGAGTCATTTATTAAAGGCCGGTGGCTATGAGGGGCAACATGCTCCAGATCTCACAGCCCCAAACAGGTCGTCACATATTTCTTAAATTGGCAGAATATCACAAAAATGTTGATTACATCTTTGGGTTTGGAATGAGGAACCTGGTTTGTACAAAGCAGTTACAGAAGTGAAATTGAGCCAGTTATCTATAAAAATTAAGTATAGTTTTGGGTCTATGGATCACTGAATCAACAGAAACACATTATTTGGAGCCACTGAGGCAATTTAGAATAATTGTGCTGTCCAGATACTGGGGCCACTGAGTCAACCGAAACTCATTATCTGTAGTTACTGAGACAATTTAGGGTAATTGAGCTGTCCTGTTCCCAGAAGAATGTGCTTTGATAACCAGTGAGATCACAATCAATGGGATATTCAAGCCACCATCAATGGAGTATTCGGTTGATTGGGATAGCAGACAGAAGTTCAGAAAATAAAAATAACTTTTCTATTGTTTTTGCAAGGAAATAAGTACAGAAGCCAAATAGCAAGGTTAAAGTTATAGTTAAAAACTGCAGTTTCTACCTGAGATGATTGCTACCATACTTCAGTAGGAGTTAGAAAAGAAATGACATTCTCTTTGCTGAACTACAATAAGAAAATCCGAGCTCATGTCTAGTATCAATCTCTACTAAGACAATCTGGGAATAGATTTAGGATATCTTCATCAGAATCGCTTATAATATTAAGATAATTCTTTTGTAGAGCTTTCCATCTGATGAAGGTTGGCCATTTGCAAAGTATCTTGGAGCTTGTGGAAGAATGGTGGCTGTAAATTATGTTGGAGAAGAACTGTGGAGCTACTTTAATGCACCATGGGAAAAACGAGTTGACCTGGCTTGGCAATTAATGGAAATAGCAGAGCAGCTTACTAACAATGACTTTGAATTTGCACTCTACCTCCTGGACGTCAGCTTTGACAATTTTGCAGTTGGTCCTAGAGATGGGAAGGTAATCATTGTGGATGCTGAAAATGTTTTGGTTGCTGACAAAAGGTTAATTAGACAAAGTAAGTATATAACTTTCAGATTTGTTTTTGTATTTGTTTTTTTCCTGTATCAAAATAATGTTTACATTTATATGAAGGAAGTCTTTCATTTTCTTCTTAGATGGTAACCTTACATCTTTCATTGTTTTATTTGACCAGTATCAGTAAACAAATACTGATTTATTATACATGTTCTTAGCCACAGCCTTCATATTTAGTAAAATATCCTGTTGGTTCAGTCAGATACACTCTGAGTGTACATGTACACATGTCTTTTTCACACAGACTGCTGTTTCATGAGCATTAGGAGTCTAATGCAAAATTAAGTTTTATATACTAACAGGCTCCCAGAAAGGCTGTGCTGCTCTTGGAATACCTTACTTTCCCAAGATACTCTACATTCCATTGTTCTATGGGGTCCCTACAGTGATTTGTTTTCTTTTTATTAGCACTGTAAATCTTTAGCTTTGGTTTGATATTATTACACCTCACCCAAACTTTACTCTCCATTTTTTGTGAACTCTTCAAAGTGTAGGTGGGCAGAGTGTCTGAAAAGTTGTTGTTGTTGTTGTTGTATTATTTTAATTACTTTATTGATTATGGTATCATATATTTGTCCCCATTATGCCATTCCCATCCCAAACCCCTTCCCACACATGCCCTCACCCCCCTGTTGTCCGTGACTACTGTGTAGGTTCATATGCATGCACACAAATCCTTTGGTTGATCTCTCACTTATCCCCACTCTCCCCTACCTTCCCTCTGAGGTCCAACAGTTTGATCGATGCTATTCTTGTTCATCAGTCTATGTTGTTCATTATTTCTCCTAGATGAGTGAGCTCATGTGATACTAGAAATACACTTATAAGAACTGCAAATGACACAAGCAAATGTTTTTAAAATTGAATGCCATTTGAATTTTAAAACATTGGGGACAATACCTGTAGTTCTATAATTAATCTACTTAGTAAAGAGAAATTGAGGGGTTATTGCTTCATGGTGAGAGTCTTAATATTTTTAATTTCCTCCTCTCCCTTTATATGAGGATCTTCTCATTTACAGAGACCAACATTTGTGGCACCTGGAGAATGCAGTGAATGTAACAGCAATCTATTAAGTTGACACTCCTGCATGATCCTAGCTTGATTCTGTTAAATACTATTGGGTTTCCCAGTTTCTTTTTCTGTTCAACACTCAGACTAGTTCCTGGTTGTATCCTGACTGCCCTGTAGATCCACCCACAGGGGATGGACACCCTGCTGGAGGCTTCATTCCCACTTTCTTCTCCTGCATGTGTGAATACATCAGCAGCTTGCACCATGCTTTTATTTTTTAAAGTACACAAGTCAGTGGTTTTTATTATATTCACAGAGTTGTACAACTGGCCTTAAAGTATTCATTCCAATGTTTGTAAAAATAATTTTTTTAATTGATCCTAGAGAGAGGAAGGGGGGGAGGGGAGAGAGAAAGAGAGAGAGAGAGAGAGAGAGAGAGAGAGAGAGAGAGAGAGAGAGAAACATTGATGTGAGAAAGAAACATTGATTGGCTGCCTCCGAAATGTGCCCCAATCAGGAATCGAACCCACCACATTTCAATGTAAAGGATGACACTACAGCCAACTTAACCACACTGGCCAGGGCTAAAATAAAAAAATAAAAAATAAAAATAAAATTCTTGATGTAAGCATTCTTGGTATACATGTTACAGTTTTATATAATACAAACTAATTCCTGACTTGGAATGAATACAATCCTACAGCTTCTCTATTCTTACCTTTCATACAAAGAGCATTACTCCTATGCTTTTTTAGGCATACCTACTTCTTTTCAAAAGGCTCTTGTAGGATGTCGAATAGCCACTTTGCAAATGGCTATATCTATTTACCCTCTTTCTTGAGCTCTTTGTAGTAAATTGCCTGTATTTTTATCCTTCACGAGGAAATGGAGGTTTTGATGTGGCACCCTTTTACTAGTACCTTCTAAGCAGTAAAAACAATACATACTCATCCCTCTTCAGACACAGTAAAGAGCTTTCTTTGAGAACCTATCTTAGCATCAGCTATCTTCTTTAACTTTCTACCCTCCTTAAAATCCAGTTTCTCTTACCTTCCCATAAGCAAGTTTGTTGCTTTTCAACTGTTTTAAAAATCTTCCTGAGTCTCTATTCATTCCTCAACCATTAAAACCTCTCTTAGAAATCTGCATTGCCATTAGCGACCACCTAATTGGCCAATTCCTGAATTCACTGATTAGTAAAAACTTTATGAAATTCTTTATCCTTTGGTTTCCTTCTAATTACATAGTTCCTTTTTAAAAACATAAATCTGATTTTATCATTTCCTTGCTTAATACTTCCCATTGTTCTTCAAGTAAAATTTAAATTCCTCCCCAGGGCATGATCTGTATAACTTGACCTTATTCTGCTTCATTTTTAATATCCCTCTGACCATTGTTGCCCTTGATGCCTTAGCCAGAGTGGCCTTTTGGTTTCTTGAATGAACCTTTCCACTTCTGGGTTCCCCATATGCAGTTTTCTCTGCCTAAAATGCCACATCTCTCTTCTATATGCTGCTAGGTACTTGTCCTTCAAGCTTTAGCTTAAATGTTAACTCTAAGAGAGACTTGACTTGACTGCTATATCTACCAGTAAAGAAGGTTGTTTTTTTCATAAGTCTTTCTACTGCTTTCCTTCATAGCATTTCCTACAATTTATGATAATGTTTATGTACTTGCTTAGTTTCTATTTCACATACGGGATTGTAAGCCAGTGAGGATAGGAGCCTTGTATATGATTTTTTTTTTTTACCATTGTACACCCTGATTGCCATAGAAAAGAGTTCCACATAATTAATTACTTGCTGAATGAATGAGTTTCTTTCACTAATATCTCTACCCCTTTAAGTTTTAATGTTCTATCATCAGTCTTTTTCCCCCCTTTGTTTTCAATGTATTTTCAATACAATTAAGCCATTCTCTTTGCTCCATCAAATATTTATGCTGATGCAATCTAAATATGTGTTCTGTCCTTTTGGCTTCAGTTGCATATGTTATATGTTCCCACCTAAATATCTCATAACTACTTTATATTTATTTTATATTATAAAATATTAACACTGTTATGTTAATATGTCTAGGTTTTCATCTAATTAGGACTTAAACTTTACTCATACACTTACCTATTAATTTTTGTCTCAAATGTTTCTACAACCTGGCTTTTCTTTTCTTCTTTCTTTCTTTCTTTTCTTTCTTTTCTTTCTTTTCTTTCTTTTCTTTCTTTTCTTTCTTTCTGGACCTCCTTTAGTTGCTGTCATCATGTTACTACCTCCAGTCTTCAGCCTAGAGATATCTTTCTGTAAAACAAATCATGGTCTTGACCACGCAATGTAGAACTTAATTCTCTAGCCTCTGCTATACCTCCTTCCCAGGTACCTGTCTCACATTCTCAGGTGAGAACTTAACAATTTCCTGAACTAGCTGGACCAGTCCCTTAGGTCCATGCCTTCCCACATGCTGTACCCTGTGCCTAGAATTCTCTTTTTTTTTAAGGCTTGCTTATATTTTAAGGCCTAAATCAGATGTTCTCTCTGTAGCCTTCTACAACCCCAGACAGAAGTAGTGCTTCCTCTGTATTCTTGTGCCATACTAATGTATGCCACTTTATATAATAGAAGTTTTCCCTCTAGACTGAATTCTTCAGTAATAGGTGCCTTGTTTGATCTTCTGGTTGGCACGGATGTGCTCCCAATAAATCTTTATGTAAATTAATATACTTAAATGTTTAAAATGATAATGCAATTTTAAGAACAAATACTATGTTAATTAGGGTATTGTCAAATTTGGGGAATCAATAAAAACTCTTAAAATGTATTTTCCTCTTTTTGCTTTTCCTTTTTTTACAGATAAACCTGAAAATTGGGATGTATGGTATGAAAGTAAATTTGATGATTGTGATAAGGAGGCTTGCTTATCATTCTCAAAAGAAATTCTTTGTGCTCGTGCCACTGTGGACCACAATTATTATGCTGTTTGTCAGAACCTCTTAT
Source organism: Pipistrellus nathusii (assembly GCA_963693515.1). Lineage (NCBI taxonomy): Eukaryota > Metazoa > Chordata > Mammalia > Chiroptera > Vespertilionidae > Pipistrellus > Pipistrellus nathusii. Next base: position 96,945,796 of record OY882859.1, read on the forward strand.
CCAGACATGCCACCTGGCGTGGCACATCTGGAGGACTCCTTCACGATCCACCAAGTGAAATTGCCAAAGAAGGCCGGCTAGAGGCCTTGCTGGATGAGTGCGCCAACCCAAAGAAACGCTACGGCAGATTCCAGGCTGCAAAAGAACTGCGTGAATATCTAGCACAATTGAGTAACAATGTGAGGTAGTCTATGGGGAACTTTTTTTTTTTTTTCCTCCATTTAAATAGCACTGGCTAATGCTAAACCACCAAAAACTATCTAGAAAAAAGAAAACTTGGAAGTAATACTTTCAAAGGATGACAAACGTGCACTGATACATTTCATGTTAACATTCATCAAAATAAGACATTACTTCAAAAAACATATGATTCTTTTGCAGGTCTTTTTGTTCTTACTCTTTGGAAAATTGAGCTATCCTTGACTGCTTTGCCCGCTTGAATGCCTGAGTGCATTAATGAATATTGTTAAGCTATTAGAAATGAATCTGATAGTTACATTGGCTTGTGTATCAAAGGGTACTTGGTATACTTGACTTAGTTTGCATTAGTATCATGATTTTGTGAATCTCTTACATTTACTTTGAATGTCACATTAGATTGGCCTGTTTTATAGGCTACTTTTTCCTTCCTAATTTTTTTTCCTATTTTTATGTTTTTCCTTCAATCTTACACATGCAGGTTACTGTAGATATTCATTTAAATTTGAACTAGTTTTAATTCAGTGCTATGCAGTACATGTTAACTGTTAGGGGAGGATTTCTAGGTTTACTGTGTTTTTTCAGGAAGCTGAATATTTTATTATGTAAATACTTTTCTTCCCACTTTCTGTGTTTTCATCATTGCATGAGCTCATTTAAGGTTATTTAACAGTTATATCACTCTGTGCCAGTAATTAGAAGTGTACACTAAACATGAAGTTGGCAAATGTTGCTAAATGTCATTTTGTCCTTTAAAAAGCTTTAAGAACAGTATGTTAGTAATTTTCATCTTGATGTTAATTTTGACAGGAAAATATAACCCCAATATTTTTTAAATGCTAACTAGTCTAAGATAGTAATGCATATGCCAAAGAATTATTAGATCTATTCCTATGGTTTGAATTTTAAATTGGCCCTGTTTATAATATGTTCATAGTCATTATTAAATTCAAATATCTATGGTTATTTTTTATCTTGAAAATTTAAGCTACTGCTTCCCAGCATAGGCTACTTAAAGGTATTCTAACTTTTATTCATTGGTAGTTTTGCAAAAATGAACATGGTGTGACCATTTGAGTCTAATCAGGCCTCATGACTTTTATTAATGGATGGACTAATAATACTGTATCCAGTTTGCCCAACATGGTCTTCATTACTCAATTGTTAAACATAAAAAATTAAGTATGTAAAAATTAACAAATATGTGAAATTTGTGGGCTCTCTTAAAAAGTTATAATTGATATATAATGACTATCATTAACTGATATATTTTTTTTTGTTTGAAATCATTGCTTTGTGTATGGCAAAGTTTGGTGTAGGGTGCAGTATTTAATTTTAGTTCTAGTTCTAACTGACATTATTTATTAATTAGAAAGTGATTAAAATATGCACAGCCAAAGCCAGGTTTTTCTTCTGTTTTTCATGCATTTAGCAATTATTTATTGAGCCTCAGCTCTGTGCTAGGCATATTACTAGCTTCCACACATTGTCTGAATATGACATGGTTAAGTAACTTTATAATGATGATCAAATATTTTTATGTAGGTTTTTCTTAAATTAGGATGCTGCTGCTTTCATGTTATTTTATTATTGTGATGGAAAGTCTACTTGTACCTTCTATAACTGGGTTGCTATAAAAAGAGCAGGATGTTCTTAATAAAGGTAATTCTAGTTTAAAACTGGAAGAAGGGTAAGATTTCTTCATTGTAAAATAGGTTGCAATGTATTAACTTTTACACATCAGTACATTACATATATCGACTAGCCTTCAAACATTCAGTGCTAGAAATTTTACTATGCTGACGTTTTACAACTTAGGAAAACTTTTGAAGGGAATAGGTAAAATTACTTGTCAGACATTCAAGCCTTTCACTCAAAACTTCAAACAAAATAATACATTTTCAAAACGGAGCACCTTTTATATTTGATAAGTCTTCATTACCAATCTTAGAATGCCAGTCACAGAAAGGTGGTCTTTCTGTGGCTTAGCAAACATTTATCTTACTTTTGGGAAGTGATTGTGATTGCAGAATAGGAAGTGAGAAACAGCTGCCAGCAATCATAGTTGCATGAGGGAGTTTTGTAAAACTGTAATTTCTTGTAAAGTTATGTGGAATTTTCTTCAGAAAGTTGAGAAGATAGTAAAAGGAGTTTAACAGGGAAAATTATGTATGTGAAAAGCAATAAATTTTTGTTCACTTTGCTATCAAGATATTCACTATCAGATATTTAATATATAGCAGCAATTTATATTTTTAATCATTGCCCATTAATAGATACAGTAAAATATTTTTGAATCAGACATTTGGGGTTTTTATATGCATTAAAGTTGTCTTTTGTACTGTAAGTTACTGTTTAATTTGAATAATTTACCAGAATTGTCTCCCCGTGCCTTTACAATGTAAAGTTGTTTTTGCAACTTTAATGCTCTTAATAAAGAATACTTTAAGAATCACACTTGTCAAATAATCTCTTAACATCAAATACCCAAATTTTTCTTGAGTGGAAAGTGAGGTTGAATAGATGTTATTTTTTCCCCTATATGTATTTTTATATAATTTTCAGAAACTATCTGTGTGCGTGTAGTTTTTTCTGTAATCATGACATTTTTAACTTTTATCACTAAAATGGTATTAAACTATATCATAGAATTTTTCAAATTTATACAAAATAATAATATAAGGAACAATAGTGTAACTTTGTTCATCAGTCTTTGTTAATACTAACTCCAAAACATGTAGCCAAACTTGTTTCTATACCTCAACTTACTTGCCTCCAGCTTAGTTTAAGAAAATCTAAGATACTTGAATTGAGTGTTTTATACATTAGGCAGTCTCTCCTCCAACAAAACCACAATATATTTCACATCTAAATAATTAACAGTAATACCTCAATATCACTAAAACAGAAAAACTCAAATACCAATGGTGGTATCTAAAAAGCAACTGTAAGTATTAAGTATTTGATGATGAATAAGCATGATAAAAAATGGATTGTAATAGTTTAAATATTTAATTATGCATTCAAAATGATAATAGCAATAAGAAATTAACAAATTTAATCATCTTTGGAAGGATATTGAGGAATTACTCTAAAAACTGGTATCTGAGAGAGAAAGAAGCATTTAGCCAAAACCGGTTTGGCTCAGTGGTAGAGCATCGGTCTGCGGACTGAAAGGTCCCAGGTTCGATATCTTTAAAAAAAAAATAGAGAAAAGAAGCATTTATATACCTTACCCCAAGTAATGAGATAATTGAAGGGGAAAACAAATCTGTGGGATATGTAGATTTTTTCCGATTAATAAATGCAGAAGGAGTGTTGTTAAAATGTTGCTCATTTGCAATTCTTAATTGACAAGAGCTAGGCAATGATTATCAATAGATACAAACATTATTAATTGAAAATGATCAGGAGGTCAAGACCTGAATTTATTAGTCAATCTTGATGTGCTTTCCAGTACAACCAAGTGAAAAAAAAAGCACCCAGCACCACCTATGAGGTTTCTTCCCAGAAAAACAACAAAACTGCATCTATTCAAGCCCTCAGATCTGTCTGATAATGAGAAATACCCAGCATAGAGAAACATGTTAGGGGCCTCCATGGGATGCAGTCCAGAGAGTCCAGAATGGGCAATTTTACAGGGTAAAAAACTTTGTTTTGTTTAGCAAATTGCAAGGAAAAGGGGGAGGGAGGCTTTGCATTAAAGGAGACTTGCATAGCCCATAAAGTAAATGCAAAGGTTACCTTTCTAGCCTAATTAGAACAAGTTAGCTTTAAAATAAAGTGGAAACAGGGCTGGCTTTAGCTCAGCGGTTCCTTCGAGTAAAATAAAGTGGAAACAATTTGAACCATAAGGTGAATGTCTTGGGTAACCTTATCTATTTTAATTTTGCACTTGTTTTAGTATGTGGAAAAAACTTAAAAGAACCTACTGTATACTGTATAATGTTATAGCTATAGTTTATTATACTAGTTAGCTATGTGTCTAAATTTTGTAAGAGTACTTTTAATTTTTTTCTTTTGAAAAGTATTTGCCCATGATCACAAAAATAAGTAGTAGCAGACCTAAGGCTCAACATGGATTTTCCAGTTGCCTACAATATTCTACTAGACTAGGATGCAGAGTTTAAGAACCAGAAGCAAATATTTAAAGGCAAGATCATATAATTGTAAAAACTCACACGCATTTTCTCAATTACTAAGTTAAGGGAGTAAAGGATTTGTGAGGGCAAGAAAGGGAAGAGAAATCTAAAGTGAGATACAGACAATGTGAAAAAGAAGTAAAGTTTAAGAGGGACATGGGGAGAAAAGAGTAGAAAATGAGAATAATGGAAAATAAAGGGTGATAAGGACTTTTCTCCTTTGACCTCAAAACTTTAGATCTCTGATTATTCTTCTCATTATGAGTTTACTAATATATTCTGTTTCTAGGGAACTACCTCAGCCTTTAAGATTTTTAAATTATACTATAAATATTGTTGAATCTTATAGGCAGTGCCTTATACTCTATGTTTTAAGAATACATACTTGTAAGAAAGTTTACCTTGATAGATGACAGACTTTAAAAATAAGCTCATGGCATTCAGTCAAGTTTAGGATTTTGTCAATTTTAGCTTTCCTTTTCTATGTATATCACAGATGTTTAGATGACTCAAATATTGAAAGAAATCACTAGGCTGTGAGGTGAAGATACGATTCACAGCTCTAGTCAGTTTGGCTCAACAGATAGAACCCAGGATCCTTTGGTCGATTCCAGTCAAGGTCACGTACCCTGTTTGCAAGCTCCTCACTGGCTTGGACCCTGCTCAGGGCTTCGGCAGGAGGCAACCAATCGATGTATTTCTCTCACATTAATGTTTCTCTCTGTGTCTTTCCCTCTCTCTCCCTAAAAATTAATGGGAAAATGTCCTCAGCTGAGGGTTAAAAGAGATGACTCACGGAAGTGATGCTCTCTTCTTCTCACTATCTCACAGAATAATAGAAATTTTTTAAGAAAATTAGTTGATGAGGCTTGGGAAAATTATTGATACCCTCTTACCTTTCGGCCTAATTTAGACTAGAGTCAAATGCAGGAATCAAGAAGATGGAGAATAGACCAACTGGCATAGCTGAATGTCATAGCTGAATGTTGGCCCATGAACCCTGAGGTCATTGTTCAATTCCCAGTTAGGGCACATGCCCAGATTGTGGGTTCAATCCCCAGTGAGGGGCATGCAAGAGGTAGCTGATCAGTGATTCTCTCTCATCATTGATGTTTCTATCGCTTCCTCTCTTAAGTCAATAAAATACACAAGTACACACACACACACACACACACATATATATATGTATGTGTATATATATGTGTATATATGTATATACACTTGCCATATTATTATCTCTGAAAACAATATATATATAAATTTTTAGAGGCCCAGTGCATGAATTCGTGCATGGGTGGGGTCTAACCAGCCTGGCGAGGGGGAGGGGACAAGGGCGGTTGTCCAGTCTGCTTGCTGGTCGAACTCCTGGGGGAGGGGACAATTTGCATAGTAACCTTTTATTATATAGGATATACACTGAGTGGCCAGATTATTCATTCAGAGATCATAATAATTTGGCCACTCAGTGTATATATCCTATATAATATATCCTAAGCGACCATCCTACCATTAAACCAGCCAGCCATAGCTTTGATGTGCATTGACCATTAAGAGCACCAAGGGGCAGATGCTCAATGCAAGAGCTGCTGAACTGTGGTGACTTGGCAGCTGCGGTTCTTGGGTGCTGCACCTGGAACCAGAGAGAAGGAAGCCTGATTCTGGGGTGTGTCACCTCTGATCCACCCTTTCATAATCTGGGACCTCAGTGGATGTCAGAGAATTGGTTTTGGCCTGGTCCCTGCAGGCCAGGCCAGGGGACCTCACTGGTGCACAAATCCATGCATCCGGTCTCTGACCCATATGCTTCCACTTTGGGTTTGGCTACCCACTGGGCCTCTAGCCCATTGCAGAGGTTGTGGGTCTGGCCCTTACAGAAACTTTTCAACTCGATTAGCTAAATGATGAGACATGATGGCTTCGGCCCTGACATCTGGCACTCAAGCTGGCCCATCCGCTTAATATTGATTTCCACTTGGCTGGAAAACTGGCCGCAGCTTCCCTCTTTCCAGGCAGACAGTAATACCATCGTGCAACCCTCCAGGGAGGAAAGGAGGAAAAGGAGCAGCTCAGGTGGGAAGAAGGATATTTCCACCATTATAGGACTCTGCCTGAACTGAAGGGCCTGGAAGAAAGCCTGACATTGAGTAGGGTCCTGACGTAGGCTGACTAGATTCCAGGATAAGTAAATCCTGCTTGCTAAATAATTGCATTTTTCAGCTTAATTCCCACAAGTCATCAGTTACTGCCAAACTTTGGGTAAAGTAAGCGAGACATATATGAGAGACATATATGAGAGAAAGTGACATAGTACTGGGAGAAGAGAGGAGGGAGCCCAGTTCTGGGATGTCACCTGAGAAGTGCCCTCTCACAATCCAGGAACCCTAAGGAGATGTTGGAGAGTGGTTTCAGCTGTATCGCTGCAGGCCAGCTGAGGGATCCCAATGGTGCACAAATCTGTGCACCGGGGCTCTAGTGTATGTGGGTGTGTGGGTGTGGATGTGTGTATATATATATATTAGTGGTCTGGTGCATGAAATTTGTGCATGGGGAGGGTGTTTTCCCTAAGCCTGGCCTGCACCCTCTCTAATCTGGGACCCCTTGATGTCATACTGCCAATTTAAAGGGATCAGGCCTAAGTGAACAATCAGACATCCTTCTCATAATCCGGGGCTGCTGGCTCCTAACCATTCACCTGCCTGCCTGCCTGATTGCCCCTAACCACTCTGCCTGCCAGCCTGCTCGCTCCCAACTGCCCCCATCACTGGCCTGCTCACCCCCAACTGCCCCCTGCTGGTCTGCTCACCCTCTATCCCCCACCCCCCCCATTGGTCTGATCACCCACAACTGTCCTCCACCCTTGACCTCTAACCACCTCTACCTAGACCCCACAACCATGGCTTTGTGTATATATATATATATATATATATATATATATATATATATATAGTCCTGGTGCATGGGTGGAGGCCAGCTGGTATGCCCTGAAGGGTGTCCCAGATCAGGGTGCGGGTTCCTTTGGGGAGTGGGGTGGCCTGGGGGCAAGGGGCCTATGGTGGTTTGCATGCTGGCCACACCCCCATGGGGTGAGGGTCCCAGCTGGGGGAGCTTGTCCAGCCTGGGTGATGGGCTGAGGGCTATTTTCAGGATGGCCACATCCCCTTTAGGGTCAGGGTCCTTGCTGGGGTGCCTCATCAGTCTTGGAGAGGGCTGATGGCTTCCCTCCTTCCAGGCAGACAGGGAGTATAGCCAGCCAGAGTAAGGGGCTGAGGGCTGTTTTCTGGCTGGCCACTACCCCCCACCTCCCCGCGACCCAGGCTCCCAGCCCCTCCTTGAGTGGAGGCCAGGGCAGGCTGGAAGCTTGTTTTCCTCTATCGCTAGGGGACACCCAAGCCTCCTGCTTGTTCCGGCTCAGTGGCTGCCACCATCTTTGTTGTGTTCATTTGCATACTTTCTCCTGATTGGCTGGTGGGCCTAGTGGAGATATGGTCAATTTGCATGTTTCTCTTTTATTAGTGTAGATATGATGGAGAATGTTGCCTATGCTATTGATAAAGCTATTGGACAGCATGGCCTATGTCCATGATAAGAGTAGTTTACCAAATACTGTATCTTGCAATTAATTTTTCCCATTTTTATCCGAGGCAGAGTGGGATGATGACAGATTTGTCATTGAAGCTCTGTGTGGAAAGCACACATGGACAAGCAGAGAATTGGCAATTCAGAAGGAAAGAGAAAATGGCTGGATACAGAGATCTACCAGTAATTGCCTTTCCAAATTCACTTGTTGATGGGTCACTAAGAAGGGGACAAGGTAGGTCAAGAGAGCCACCTGGAAATATGAGTCAGAAGTCCATGTCTTAACTTCCCCTGACACTTCAGCTCTAGCCTCGTGAGACAGACTACTTCGCCAATAAGTTCGATGGCCATTTTTGTGTGAACTGCTTCTTTTCCTTTGCTCATTTATAAAATCTGTCTTGTTCATAAGTCTCTGTTGTTTTGTAGGAGTGCTTCATCTTATTAAGATTTTAATTTTTGCCGAGACCGGTTTGGCTCAATGGATAGAGCGTCGGCTTGGGGACTGAAAGGTCCCGGGTTCGATTCCGGTCAAGGGCATGTACCTTGGTTGCGGGCATATCCCCAGTAGGGGGTGTGCAAGAGGCAGCTGATCGATGACTCTCTCTCATCGATGTTTCTAACTCTCTATCTCTCTCCCTTCCTCTCTGTACAAAAATCAATAAAATATATTTTTTAAAAAAGATTTTAATTTTTGATTGTTGTAATTACTGTATTTATTAAATCTAAGATGCCATTGATTGTAAGATATTATTCCTAAGGGGAGGGAGGTTTAAAAAAATACAAACAATGTCGCAATAAGTCTTATTACTTAACATTTTTATTTTATATTAATATGTATTGAAAGAGCTTGCTTAGACTTTTTGTGTGTATATTTCAGGGGGAAAACATAAGTGAAATAGATGGGCTAAGGTGTTTGAAAATATTTTATTTTTATTATTTTTAAAAATCCTCACCAATGGTTATTTTCCCCTGGGTTTCTAGACAGAATAGAGGGAGAGAGGAAAGAGAGGGAAGAGGAGGAGAGAGAGAGATACTGATTTGTTCCCTCCCACATGCTCTCCTTCTGGGGCTGAGGAACTTGCAACCAGGTACATAGCCTTGATCAGGAATCCAACCCAGGATTTTTCAGTCTGAGTTCTGATTCTCTAACCATTGAGTAACTGGCCAGGGCATTTGCAAACATTTTAAATTCAGAAGTCATCCATTCTCTTCAGTGACTCACTTCTCTTTTCAGAGCCTTCACTGTACATTATTTCCACACTATATTTTACCCTGTGTGTAATTAAGAATTTTTTTTTTTTGTCGTTTGGGATTATTTTTATTTTATTTTAGTTTATTTTATTTTATTTATTTTTACATATTTTTTATGATTTTTTTTGCCCCCCTCCCTCCCTCCCACATATCCCCTCCCTCCCTAGAGTTTTATGTCCATTGGCTGTACTTATATGCATGTATACAAGTCCTTCGGTTGATCTATTATCTCCCCCAGATCCTCCTCCCCTCTCCACTGTAATTTGACAATCTGCTTGTTGCTTTACTGTCTCTATATCTATCTTTTGGTTCATCAGTTTATAATGTTTTTTATTGTCCACAAATTAGTGAGGTCATGTGGTGTTTCTCTCTCATTGACTGGCTTATTTCACTCAGTATGATGTTCTCCAATTCCATCCAGGTTGCTGCAAATAATGAGAATTCCTTCTTTTTTGTGGCAGCATAGTATTCCATTGTGAAGATGTACCATAGTTTTTGGATCCAATCATCAGCTGACGGGCACCTAGGCTGTTTCCAGATTCTGGCTATTGTAGATTGTGCTGCTATGAACATAGGGGTGCATATAGTTTTTCTGATTGGTGTTTCTAGTTTCTTGGGATATATTCCTAGAAGTGGGATTACTGGGTCAAATGGGAGTTCCATTTTCAGTTTTTTGAGGAAACTCCACACTGTTCTCCACAGTGGTTGCACCAGTCTGCATTCCCACCAGCAGTGCACGAGGGTTCCTTTTTCTCCACAACCTCGCCAACACTTGTCGTTTGTTGATTTGTTGATGTTGGCCATTCTGACAGGTGTGAGATGGTACCGCATTGTTGTTTTAATTTGCATCTCTCAGATAATTAGTGACATTGAGCATGTTTTCATGTGCCTTTTGGCCTTCCTTCTGTCTTCTTTTGGAAATATTCTATTTAGGTCCATTGCCCATTTTTTAATTGGATCATTCATCTTCCTTTTATTTAGTTGTATCAGCTGTCTGTAGATGTTGGAGATTAAGCTTATATCAGTGGTGTTATTTGCAAATATGTTCTCCCACACCGTGGGCTTTCTTGTTGTTTTGTTGATGGTTTCTTTTGCTGTAAAAAAACTTTTTATTTTGATGTAGTCCCATTTCTTTATTTTCTCTTTAGCTTCCATTGCCCTAGGGGCAGTATCAGTGAAGAAGTTCTTTTGGCATACGTCTGAGATTTTGCTGCCTGTGGATGCTTGTAGTATTTTTATGGTTTCCCGTCTTATGTTTAAGTCCTGTATCAATTTTGAGTTTATTTTTGTGTATGGTGTAAGTTGGTGATCTAGTTTCATTCTTTTGCATGTGTCTGTCCAATTTTCCCAACACCATTTATTGAAGAAACTGTCTTGACTCCATTGTATAGTTGTGCCTCCTTTGTCAAATATTAATTGAGCATAGTGATTTGGGTTGATATCTGGGTTCTCAATTCTATTCCATTGATCTATATGTCTGTTCTTGTGCCAGTACCAGGCTGTTTTGAGAACAGTGGCTTTGTAATACCGTTTGAAGTCTGGTATTGAGATCCCTCCTACTTTACTCTTCTTTCTCAGGATTGCTGTGACTATTCGGGGTCTTTTATTGTTCTAAATGAACTTTTGGAGAGTTCTTTCTAGGTCGGTGAAATATGCCCTTGGTATTTTAATGGGGAGTGCATTGAACCTATAGATTGCTTTAGGAAGTATGGACATTTTGATGATGTTGATTCTACCAATCCATGAACATGGTATGTTCTTCCATCTCCTTCCATCTTCCTCTATCTCTTTTTTTCAGTGTTGTGTAGTTTTCTGCATATAGGTCCTTTACTTCCTTAGTTAAATTTATTCCTAGGTATCTTAATTTTTTTGGTGCGATGGTAAATGGAATTGCTTTTTTAGTCTCTGTTTCTATAGTTTCATTGTTGGTGTATAGAAATGCCATGGATTTCTTGGCATTAATTTTGTATCCTGCTATATTGCCAAATTCATTTATTAAGTCAATTAGTTTTTTAATAGAGCCTTTTGGTTTTTTTATGTAAAATATCTTGTCATCTGCAAATAAGGATAACTTTACTACTTCTTTTCCAATTTGGATGCCTTCTATTTCCTCCTCTTGTCTAATTGCAATGGCTAGTACTTCCAGTACTATGTCAAACAGGAGTGGCGAGAGTGGGCATCCCTGTCTTGTTCCTTTTCTGAGAGGGAATGGTTTTAGTTTTTGCCCATTGAGTATAATCTTGGCTGTGGGTTTATCATATATAGCTTTTATTATGTTTAGGTATAATCCTTGTACTCCCACCTTGTTAAGAGTTTTTATCAGGAAAGGGTGTTGGATTTTATCAAATTCTTTTCCTGCATCAATTGATATGACTATATGATTTCTATCTTTCAGTTTCTTTATGTGATGTATCATGTTTATTGTTTTGCGGATATTGTACGATCCTTGCATTCCTGGAATAAATCCTACTTGGTCATAGTGTATGATCTTTGTGATGTTCATCTAGAGATGTTCATTTGCTAGAATTTTGTTGAGGATTTTGGCATCGATGTTCATGAGGGATCTTGGCCTGTAATTCTCTTTCATTGAGTTGTCTTTATCTGGTTTTGGTACTAGGGTGATGCTGGTTTCATAGAATGAGTTTGGAAGTGCTCCTTCCTCTTGAAATTTTTGGAATAGTCTGAGGAGGATAGGTTTTAGTTCTTCCTTGAATGTTTGGTAAAACTCTCCTGTGAAGCCATCTGGCCCTGGGCTTTTGTTTTCTGGAAGCTTTTTGATGACTGTTTCAATTTCTTCCCAAGTCACTGGTCTATTGAGATTTTTAGATTCTTCCTGATCGAGTTTTGGAAGTTGGTATTTTTCTAGGAATATGTCCATTTCCTCCAGGTTGTTCAGTTTGTTGGAATAGAGTTGTTCGTAGTATTTTGTAACAATCTGTTCTATTTCAGTGGGGTCTGTTGTTATTTCACCTCTTTCATTTCTGATTTTGTTTATTTGGGTCCTCTCTCTTTGTTTCTTGGTTAGCCTGGCTAAAGGTTCATCTATTTTGTTTATTCTTTCAAAGACCCAGCTCTTGGTTTTGTTGATCTTATGTGTCGTTTATCTGTGCTCTGATTTTTGTTATTTCCTTCCTTCTGCTTACACTGGGCTTTTCTTGTTGCTCCTTTTCTAACTGTTTCAGTTGTAGAGTTAGATCATCTGTTACCCTTTTTTCTAGTTTTTTGCAATAGGCTTGTAAGGATATGAACTTCCCTCTCAAAACTGCTTTTGCTGTGTCCCATAGATTTTGGATTGTTATGTTTTCATTGTCATTTGTTTCCAGGATGTTTTTAATTTCTTCCTTGATTTCTCTGGTAACCCAGTCCTTGTTTAATAGCATGCTCTTTAATCTCCATGTATTTGATTTCTTTGGATTATTTTTATTGTAGTTAATTTCCAGTTTTATGCCATTATGGTCTGAGAAGATACTTGATACGATTTCTATCTTCTTAAATTTGAAGACACTTTGCCTATGTCCCAAAATGTGGTCTATCTTTGAGAATGTCCCATGTGCACTTGAGAAGAATGTATATTCTGTGGCTTTGGGGTGGAATGTTCTGAAGATGTCAATTAATTCCATCTGGTCTAGTGAATCATTTAGGATTGATATTTCTTTGCTGATTTTTTGTTTAGATGATTTGTTGAAGGGTGACAGTGGGGTATTAAAATCTCCTACTATGATTGTATTGCTATTAATCTCTCCCTTAAAGTCCTCCAGCAGTTTTTTTTTTTGTTTGTTTGTTTTTTTGTTTTGTTTTTTTTTTAATGTATTTGGGTGCTC